>JANCRA010000123.1:0-1400539 GCA_024362935.1 Setophaga petechia | reverse complement strand
AGCAAGGGCTCTGCTCATCCCTGCCAGGCTCTGTGTGACCCAGGTGTCACATTGGTGATGGAAGGGCACATTTGTGTCCTCCACAGGAGGAGAGGGTTAATTTTCATTTAATTTTCATTTAATTTTCATTTAATTTTCATATAATTTTAATATAATTTTTATTGAATTTTCATTGAATTTTTATTGAATTTTCATTGAATTTTCATTGAATTTTCATTGAATTTTCATTGAATTTTTATTTATCTTTTAAAATCTTTACTTAATTTTTCTTTATTTTTAAATTATTTTAAAACTAATTTTTATTTAATTTTTTACTTTTAATTTTACTTTAATTTAATTTTGGCTTTAAATTGTCTGTTTGGGCTCTGGGAAAGTTCTGACAATTGGGGTAAATCCTCGTCCCAGGGTTTGGGATAAACCCTCATGCTGGATTTTGGGATAAATCCTCACCCAAGTTTTGGGATAAAACCTTATCCCAGGTTTTGTGTTTGAGATTTTTCTTTGGTTTGCTGGAGTTTTTTTGGGGTTTTTTTTTGGTTTGTCTGTTTTCTTTTGTTTGGTTTTGAAGGTGGCTGCACTCTAATTGACTTTTTCCCCTCCTGTAACACTGTCGGCTCGTTAAGGCTGGGAAATGTCACATTTTGAGGCCGAATAACGCCTGGAACCGGGACATTTTTGGTGCTGTTCAGGCTGGGAAATGTCAGATTTTGAGGCTGAATAACGCCTGGAACCGGGACATTTTTGGTGCTGTTCAGGCTGGGAAATGTCAGATTTTGAGGCTGAACAACGCCTGGAACCGGACATTTTTGGTGCTGTTCAGGCTGGGAAATGTCAGATTTTGAGGGTGAATAACACCTGGAACCGGGACATTTTTGGTGTTGTTAGGGCTGGGAAAAGTCAGAATTTGAGGCTGAATAACGCCTGGAACCGGGACATTTTTGGTGCTGTTCAGGCTGGGAAATGTCAGATTTTGAGGGTGAATAATGGCTGGAAGCAGGCCAGGGGTGGGGAGGGGACAGAGAGGGACAATTTCCCAATTCCAGCCGATTTCAGCAGCCTGGGCTGGGCTTGGGATCACCCAGCCCGGCTGGGCTTGAGGAGATAAACCCTGGAGGGAGATTAAGGAGGGAGATTAAGGATGGAGATTAAGGATGGAGATTAAGGATGGAGATTAAGGATGGAGATGGGCTCTGCTGCCCTCATCACCCCTCGTTCCCAGCCTTCATCACTCAGGATTAAACTCATCCTCCAGGAGGAAAACGGTGGGATCAGTTTAGGCTGAGCCCATCTTTGTGTTTGAGTGGGATTTTAAACACAAAACGAACAAAACAGCGAGATTGCCAAACTCCTGGGGTTTAGTTTGGAAGTTTTTAAGGTTTTATTTCCTTTTAGGTTTTATTTCTTTATTTCTCTGCGTGGTTCTGGGGGGTCAGAGCTGAGGGAGTGCTGGAATTCCTTGGGAGCCTGGATGTGCCCAAATCCTGCCTTTGTCTGGGTGGGTGCAGGGTCTGCTGTGCCCACCAGGGCTGGGGGAGATTTCCCATCTCTGCCCCTCCAGGGGGGTCAGGTCTGTGCTGTCCCCACCCATCCCATGGGAATTTTTATTTATTACATCTCAATTAATTGGGAAAAATCTCCATGGACCTCATGAGCTGCTGGAACTTCACAAATCCAGCACAGGTTCATTGGGGATGTCACAGAAACTTCAGGGGCTCCAAATGATCTTTTTGGATTCATGAGGAAGGTGCTCCCCACCTATCCAACAGGAATTTTTAGTTATTACATCTCAGTTAATTTGGAAAACACTCCGTGGTCCTCATGAGCTGTTGGAGCTCCACGAATCCAGCACAGGTTCATTGGGAGATGTCATGGAAAATTCACAGGCTCCAAATGAGCTTTGTTATGGATTAATGAAATTATTTGTTATAAATGACAGTGAGACAGCAAAGTAAGGGGTTCCTCACCTATCCAACAGGAATTTTCATTTATTACATCTCAGTTCCTTTAAAAACACTCCGTGGTCCTCATGAGCTGCTGGAACTTCACAAATCCAGCACAGATTCATTGGGGATGTCACAGAAACTTCAGGGACTCCAAAGGAGCTTTAATTGTGGTGGATTCATGAATTATTTGCTATAAATAACAGTGAGGCAGCAAAACAACGGGTTCCTCACCCATCCAAAGGAATTTTTATTTATTGCATCTCAGTTTCTTTAAAAACAGTCCATGGACCTCATGAGCTGCTGTGGAACTTCACAAATCCAGGACAGGTTCATTGGGGGACGTCACAGAAACTTCAGGAACTCCAAATGAACTTCAGTCATTGTGGATTCATGGAAATTATTTGTTATAAATAACGGTGAGGCAACAAAGCAAGGGGAGGTGCAGGAAGGAGTGCAGGAAATGCAGATTTTCCCTGCTCACACCTTGGGATCATCCCCAGGGCTCTGCCCCAGCCCTGCCAGGGAGTGCAGAGTGTGTGAGGTGCTGATTAAAGCTCGGTGTTAATTGTGGATCCCAAGCAGGAGACAGGAGCCCTCGGCTGTCAGCTCCCAGCCCCTGGCATATGGTTCCATTAGGATAAAGGAACAAAAGGTAATTTACAGGAACAGATGGGTTTGAACTCTTTCTGGAGCTGCTGAATACTTTTTTAAATTTTTAATTTACGACGTCTCCTCCACGCAGCATCGGAGCAGCGCCTCTGTCGTGTTCTTTTAGAATCCACCAGCAGGGAAAATCTCTGCGAGGGACTCCCTGGGAGCTTCGTGCCTGCTGGGGATGGAGCAGGGAGGGCCTGGAATTCTGCAAATCCTGGGAGTGAAAATCCTGCTGGAAAAGCCCCAAACCCACCCCTGACAGCAGCGATGGGGCAGGAATCAGCTCGGGGTGTGGAACCAAATCCCAGAGAAAGTTTGGGCATCAAATCCCAGTGTCACAGACATCTTTTATGGAAAATCCTTTCCTTAGGATGTTTCCTCCTGAGAAGCTGAGAGGCCTCAGGAACAAAATGTAAATATTGATTATCTGCTGCTGTGGAATGCAACAGGTGCATCTGGGATTGGTCTCATGTGGTTGTTTCTAATTAATGGCCAATCACAGTCAGCTGGATGGGACAGAGTCTGAGCCCCGAACCTTTGTTATCATTCTTTCCTATTCTATTCTTAGCCAGCCTTCTGATGAAATCCTTTCTTCTATTCTTTTAGTATAGTTTTAATGTAATATATATCATAAAATAATAAATCAGCCTTCTGAACCATGGAGTCAGATCCTCACCTCTTCCCTCATCGACGAACCCCAGTGAACGCGGTCACATCCCAGAGATTCTGCTCTGGCTGCTCCCCGTGCAGATTTGGAGATTTCAGCGTGGAATCCTTTCAACATCTTGGTCGTGGGGGCTGGAAAAAAGAGACTTTTAACACCTCGGGAGTCATCTCAACCACGGAAACCCGAGAACTGTTGTCTTGTTGTGATAACAATTAGCAGGATAACAATTATCAGGATAACAATTAGCAGGATAACAATTACCGGGATAACGACCCCGAGCCACCAAAGGCAAAATTCCCATTTTGGGGAAGCCTGCAGGGCTCTGACTGATGGCTCCGTAATTCGCTGTCACCTCCACGTTCCCCACTTCGCGGATTTCCAAATGACACCGGAATTGTGTTGTTTGCACTTTGAATCTTGTAAAAAACCTCTCCGGCAGCCACACGCGTTCCACGGGGGAGGATTCCTAATTTATGTAAAGTATTACAGAAAATGATCTATATGACAGTTTGGTGTAAAATGCTAAATGCAAGTCATTACTCACTGAAGATAATTTGAGAGTATTGTGTCAGGGGAGACATTAGATTGCAGAGGATAAAAAGTTGGAATAGGTATTCACATATTTATCCACATTTGCATAATCAACTGCAGGAGGTGGTGGCTGCTCTCCTGGGCCCAACTAACACACAATGAACTCAACAGCAGTTGGGAAACTTTTCATTATTTCCCAAACTATCCACACAATTCCTGGGTTGGGGTGGGGGTTTTTTGGTTGGTTTTTTTGTTTGCTTTTTTTTTTTTCTTTTTTTTTAATTTTTGTTTGCCTTTTGCGGGGATGCTTTTTGTTTTTTGTTTGGTTTTGAGTTTTATTTTTGCTGTCTTTTTAAAAATTTTTGTTTGTCTTTTGGGGTGGAGGGGGGTGAGCCTGGGGGAGGGAGGCTCCAGAGCAATCGGGAGCTGCTGTACTGGGCACACTGGGGGTGCTGTACTGGGCACACTGGGGATGCTGTACTGGGCACACTGGGAGTGCTGTACTGGGCACACTGGGAGTGCTGTACTGGGCACACTGGGGGTGCTGTACTGGGCACACTGGGAGTGCTGTACTGGGCACACTGGGAGTGCTGTACTGGGCACACTGGAACTGCTGTACTGGGCACACTGGGGATGCTGTACTGGGCACACTGGGAGTGCTGTACTGGACACACTGCGGGTGCTGTACTGGGCAGGCTGGAACTGCTGTACTGGGCACACTGGGAGTGCTGTACTGGGCAGACTGGAGATGCTGTACTGGGCACACTGGGCACACTGGGGGTGCTGTACTGGGCAGGCTGGGCAGGCTGGAGGTGCTGAACTGGGCACACTGGGGGTGCTGTACTGGAAACACTGGAGATGCTGTACTGGGCAGGCTGGGAGTGCTGTACTGGGCACACTGGGGGTGCTGTACTGGGCACACTGGGGGTGCTGTACTGGGAGCGCTGGGAGGGGCTATACTGGGCATACTGGGCACACTGGAGATGCTGTACTGGGCAGGCTGGAGCTGCTGTACTGGGCACACTGGGGGTGCTGGGAGTGCTGTACTGGGCACACTGGGGATGCTGTACTGGGCACACTGGGGGTGCTGTACTGGGCACACTGGAGGTGCTGTACTGGGCAGGCTGGAGGTGCTGAACTGGGCAGACTGGGGGTGCGGTACTGGGCAGACTGGAGCTCCTGTACTGGGCACACTGGGGGTGCTGTACTGGGGGTGCTGTACTGGGCACTGGAGATGCTGTACTGGGCACACTGGGAGCGCTGGGAGGGGCTATACTGGGCACACTGGGCATTCAGGGGGTGCTGTACTGGGCACACTGGGGGTGCTGTACTGGGCAGGCTGGGCAGACTGCAGGTGCTGAACTGGGCACACTGGGAGCGCTGGGCGTGCTGTACTGGGCACACTGGGAGCACTGGGAGGGGCTATACTGGGCACACTGGGTTTGCTGTACTGGGCACTCTGGGGGTGCTGTACTGGGCACACTGGAGCTGCTGTACTGGGCACACTGGGATTACTGCACTGGGCACACTGGGATTGCTGTACTGGGCACTCTGGGGGTGCTGTACTGGGCACACTGGGCACACTGGAGGTGCTGTACTGGGCATACTGGAGCTCCCGTACTGGGCATACTGGAGGTGCCATAGTGGGCACTCTGGGGGTGCTGTACTGGGCACACTGGGAGCGCTGGGAGGGGCTATACTGGGCACACTGGGCACACTGTGGGTACTGTACTGGGCACACTGGGGGTGCTGTACTGGGCACACTGGAGCTCCTGTACTGGGCACACTGGGCACACGGGGGGGTGCTGACAGAAGCGTTTTTGGGAACAGGACCCCACAGCCGGTGTTTTCCCCCAGAGCAGCTCAATGTGGCTGAATCATCTGTTCCTTTGAGAGGCAGTGGGATTTTTGTTTCCTGTCGTTATCATTTGAGCAACTTTCCGTGCCAGCCTCAACTTTGCTGCTCATTTTCCCTGCTGGGATTCGCCTCGTGCCGAGCCCTGGGCCCGCAGGATTTGGGGTTTGGGGTTTGGAGTTTGGGTTTGGGGTTTGGGTTTGAGATTTGGGGTTGGGGTTTATGTTTGGGTTTGTGTTTGGGGTTTGGAGTTTGGGGTTTGAGGTTTGGGATTTGGGGTTTGTGATTTGGGATTTGGGGTTTGTGATTTGGGATTTGGGGTTTGGGGGTCTAGGTTTGAGGTTTGAGGTTTGGGGTTTGGGGCTTGAGGTTTGAGGTTTGGGTTTGGGGTTTGTGTTTGGGTTTGTGTTTGGGGTTTGGGATTTGGGGTTTGGGTTTGGGATTTGGATTTGGGGTTTGGGGCTTGAGGTTTGGGGTTTGGGGTTTGTGTTTGGAGTTTGGGTTTGGGTTTGTGGTTTGGGGTTTGAGGTTTGTTGTTTGGGGTTGGAGTTTGGGTTTGTGTTTGGGTTTTGGGGTTTGGGTTTGTGTTTGGGATTTAGGTTTGGGGTTTGTGTTTGGGTTTTGGGATTTGGGGTTTGTGTTTGAGGTTTGGGGTTTGGGTTTGGGGTTTGGGATTTGGGGTTTGGGTTTGTGGTTTGTGTTTGGGGTTTGGGGTTTAGGTTTGAGGTTTGAGATTTGGGGTTTGGGGTTTGGGTTTGTGTTTGGGATTGAGGTTTGGTTTTGGGGTTTGGGATTTGGGGTTTGGGGTTTGGGTTTGTGTTTGGGATTGAGGTTTGGGGTTTGGTTTTGGGGTTTGGGATTTGGGGTTTGGGTTTGTGGTTTGTGTTTGGGATTTAGGTTTGGGGTTTGGGGTTTGGGTTTGGGGCCGTGCCAGCCCCAGATCCGAGTTGTTCCAGGGCTGTTTTGTTGCAGGTGCCTCAGGGCTGGCCGGGAGGCAGCACAAACCGCCCCGATGCGCCTCAGTTCGGCACTGATGAATATTAAAGGAGCAGTTGGCGCTGTCAGGGCTGTCCCGGAGCAGGGGGGGTTTATGGCCACCGGCTCAGGGGACATTTCACAGGGACAATGCCGGGGCCATAAAAGGGGAGGTTTAGGGAACAAACGGGGCCAGGCCGCCCGAACCCTCCCCAGGGCCGCCGTGTTTTGCTTTCCCTGTTTATGCGGCTGCAGAGGAAGAGATAAAATTTTTATATCGCTTTTAACAAGAGATAAAAAGTGCTGGCGGTGTGAGTGCTGTCCAGGGGACAGGGAATGAGAGGGGAAAGGGGAAAACAGGGAAAAGGGAAAAACAGGGAAAAGAGAATGAGAGGGAAAAGGGGAAAACAGGGAATGAGAGGGAAAAGGGGAAAACAGGGAAAAGGGAAAAACAGGGAAAACAGGGGACAGGGAATGAGAGGGGAAAGGGAAAAACAGGGAAAAAGGAAAAACAGGGAAAAGGGGAAAACAGGGAATGAGAGGGAAAACAGGGAAAACAGGGAATGAGAGGGAAAAGGCGAAAACAGGGGACAGGGAATGACAGGGAAAAGGGGAAAACAGGGAAAAGGGGAAAATAGGGAAAAGGGAATGAGAGGGAAAAGGGGAAAACAGGGAAAAGGGAATGAGAGGGAAAACAGGGGACAGGGAATGAGAGGGAAAAGGGGAAAACAGGGAAAAGGGGAAAACAGGGAAAAGGGAATGACAGGGGAAAGGGAAAATAGGGAAAAGAGAATGACAGGGGAAATGGAATGAGAGGGAAAAGAGAAAAACAAGGAAAAGGGAATGAGAGGGAAAAGGGAAAATAGGGAAAAGGGAAAGACTGCTGTCCAGGGGACAGGGGACAGGGAATGAGAGGGGAAAGGGAAAAACAGGGAAAAGGGAATGAGAGAGAAGGGGAAAACAGGGAAAAGGAAATATCTGCTGTCCAGGGGACAGGGAAAAACAGGGAAAAGGGGAAAACAGGGAAAAGGGGAAAACAGGGAAAAGGGAAAGTCAGGGAAAAGGGAATGACAGGAAAAAGGGAATGACTGCTGACCAAGGCACAGGGGAAAAGGAATGAGAAGGAAAATGGAAAAACAGGGAAAAGGGAAAGTCAGGGAAAAGGGAATGACAGGAAAAAGGGAATGACTGCTGACCAAGGCACAGGGGAAAAGGAATGAGAAGGAAAATGGAAAAACAGGGAAAAGGGAATGACAGGGGAAAGGGAAGGACAGGGAAAGGGAATGACTACTGTCCAGAGGACAGAAGAAAGGGAATGAGAGGGAAAAGAGAATGAGAGAGAAAAGGGAATGACGGGGAAAGGGAATGAATGAGGTTGAAAAAGGAATGACTGCAGTCCAGGGCACAGGGAATGACAGCAGCTTCAGGTGCAGCCCCAGGGATCCTCTCCTGCAGTGGGAACAAGGTGAATTTATCCTGGAATTTATTCCTCCCCTGGAATAACCCCGTTCCTCCAGTTTGTGTTTTATTCACCACAGTCCTGGCCCAGGGAGAATTTTTCTCTTTTTGTCCCGTTCCTTGTGCTGTGCTGATGGAGAAATTCCCCCACAAGGAAAAGCAACGGTTTGGAATTCCAGGGTGGAATTTTTGGAATTCTAGGTTGGGATTTTTTTGGCATTTTTTGGAATTCCAGGTTGGAATTTTTCCACTGAAACCGTTGCTACCCACCGTGGTGGTTGTGGTGTTTAACTCCAGGGGATAAATGGATTTAAGCCCAAAAGGCTGCTCCTCACCCCTGCCAAACACTGCAAACTCCAGGCTTTGGGATTCACTGGGAATATTGGGGGTACCTGACTATGAATTGTCACTTGGTTGGGCTTTTTGGGGTTTTCTTTGGGTTTTTTCCAAAGCTGGATCTGAGTTCTCCTGAAGTGAACCTCTGCCCAGACAATGCATGACAAACCCAACCTCTGAGCATCATTTTTTCCTCTTTTTGCTTCATTTTATGGCCAGATTTTTACACCACCACGAGGAAAACTATTAAATATTTTTATTAAATATTAAATATTGACCCCCCCCGTGTGCATTAGTTAAAAGCAGATCAAGGGGTTGGAGGCCAGGATGGAAAATCCTCGAGCCCCTGCAGCTGAGCCCCTTCTCCTGCTTCATTCAGCCACGGGGATTTCGTGGGGATTTCTTTTGTTTCTCCCCCTCGATATTATTCTTAATTAGCCCTCAAAACACGAGACAGGATGTGCCTTTTGGGGCCGAGCTCAGCCTAATTAGCGGCGGATTGCACCAGGTTCCAGCGGTTATTGCGCTGCTGCTGCTCCCCGCAGGACGCACATCCCCTGCTTGTGTAGTTCAGGCTGGCTAAAAGCGCAAAAAGGGAATTTCAGAGTTTTCCAACCCCTTTAAATGGTGCCAGAGGGGCAGCAGGGGGGGTTTGAGCTGGGTCTGAGGGCACCGCAGGGAGCTGTGCCTGCCCAGCACCACGGAGCCTTTAACCAGTGCAGTTAATTTATTTATTTTATGATTTATTTTTAGTATATATTGATTATTTATTTATTTTATTTCATATTTATTTCATTTATTTATGTCATTAATTAATGGAGATAATTTATTTATTTTATATTTATTTTATTTTTATTTTTATTCATTTACATTATTTATTAAGTCCATTTCATATTTATTTTATTTATTTATATCATTACTTAACGGAGTTAATATATTTATTTTATATTTATTTTATTGTGTATTTTATTTGTTTATTTTAATGTATTTATCTTACTTATTAAGCCCATTTCATATTTGTTTTATTTATTTATATCATTAATTAATGGAGTTCATGTATTTATTTTATATTGATTTTATTGTTTATTTTAATTTATTTATATTATTTATTAAGTCCATTTAATATTTATTTTATTTATTTCTATCATTAATTAATGGAGTTCATGTATTTATTTTATATTGATTTTATAGTTTATTTTATTTGTTTATTTTAATTTATTTATATTAGTTATTAAGTAAATTTAATATTTATTTTATTTATTTATATCATTAATTAATGGAGTTAATGTATTTATTTTATATTGATTTTATAGTTTATTTTATTTATTTTAATTTATTTATATTATTTATTAAGTCCATTTTAATATTTATTTTATTTATTTATATCATTAATTAACGGAGTTATTTTATTTATTTACCAAATTAAAAGCACAGCAAGCACAGCCTGGGGGTGTGTAGAATGGGAGTTCAAGAGGCAAGATGGAGGAATCTGGGTGTGTCCTGTCCTCCTTCTTCTTCTTCTTCTTCTTCTTCTTCTTCTTCTTCTTCTTCTTCTTCTTCTTCTTCTTCTTCTTCTCCTTCTCCTTCTCCTTCTTCTCCTCCTCCTCCTTCTCCTTCTCCTTCTCCTCCTTCTCCTTCTCCTTCTTCTTCTCCTCCTTCTCCTTCTCCTTCTCCTTCTCCTTCTCCTTCTCCTTCTCCTCCTCCTCCTCCTCCTCACACACTTTCTGTAAATATCTCATTGTTTTCCATTCTTTTACGGAGGAGGAGAAATTTGATGGAGTCTTGGTTTGTCCCGTGTCACTGGAGAGGTGGCACTGTCACCCTGCAATCCGCTGTCACTTTTGGAAAGCTATAAATGTTGGAGTCAGAAAATAAGCTTCAATTTTCTTCACCTTGAGAGCAGCAGTGTGTGTGCTTGTGTTCTTTCATGTCCTATGAAAGTAACAAAAAAAACCCCAAAAAACCCCCAAAAACCCCTTTTTGTGACATTCCTGGGATTTGGGGTGGGCAGGGTCTGATAATAAATCACTTTATTTGTGTTTGGTGAGATCTTGATGGTGACTGGTGCCACGGGTTGTGTTCCTCACAAGAGGGGATGCAGTTTGTGATGAAAAATGACTTTAAAATGTCACAGCACTGCCCTGATGAGGCCTGATAATGCTAATGACACTCAAATCTTGTTTTCTGAGCTTGTGTATTTAAGGGAACACCGCTCATCCCAGCACGTGGGCAAGAGCAAAGACAAGCTCATTTTTACCCTGAATGTGCCTCATTTGTACCTGTTGATTTCTCAAGATCCAGAATGAAAAATCAAAGGCACAGGTGCCTTTGTGACTGTGTGCCAAGGTCTCTGAGCCCCTGCCAGGGTCTGGGGTCCTGGATCTGACACAGAAACACCACCCAGGCTGTGCTTGCTGTGGTTTTAATTTGGTAAATAAATTAATTAACACCATTAATTAATAATATAAATAAAATAAATAAACATAGAATAAAATAAATAAAATAATTATAAATAAATTTTAGAATAAACAATTTAAATAAACAATAAAATAAATATAAAATAAATATGTTAACTCACAAGAGGGGATGCAGTTTTGTGATGAAAAATGACTTTAAAATGTCTCAGCACTGCCCTGATGAGGCCTGATAATGCTAATGACACTCAAATCTTGTTTTCTGAGCTTGTGTATTTAAGGGAACACCGCTCATCCCAGCACGTGGGCAAGAGCAAAGACAAGCTCATTTTTACCCTGAATGTGTCTCATTTGTACCTGTTGATTTCTCAAGATCCAGAATGAAAAATCAAAGGCATTGGTGTCTGTGACTCTGTGCCAAGGTCTCTGAGCCCCTGCCAGGGTCTGGAGTCCTGGATCTGACACAGAAACACCACCCAGGCTGTGCTTGCTGTGGTTTTAATTTGGTAAATTAATAAATTAACACCATTAATTAATAATATAAATAAAATAAATAAACATCGAATAAAATAAACAAAATAATTATAAATAAATTTTAAAATAAACAATAAAATAAATATAAAATAAATATGTTAACTGACAAGAGGGGATGCAGTTTTCTGATGAAAAATGGCTTTAAAATGTCACAGCACTGCCCTGATGAGGCCTGATAATGCTAATGACACTCAAATCTTGTTTTCTGAGCTTGTGTGTTTAAGGGAACACCGCTCATCCCAGCACGTGGGCAAGAGCAAAGACAAGCTCATTTTTACCCTGAATGTGTCTCATTTGTACCTGTTGATTTCTCAAGATCCAGAATGAAAAATCAAAGGCACAGGTGTTTGTGACTGTGTGCCAAGGTCTCTGAGCCCCTGCCAGGGTCTGGGGTCCTGGATCTGACACAGAAACACCACCCAGGCTGTGCTTGCTGTGGTTTTAATTTGGTAAATAAATAAATTAACACCATTAATTAATAATATAAATAAAATAAATAAACATCGAATAAAATAAATAAAATAATTATAAATAAATTTTAAAATAAACAATAAAATAAATATAAAATAAATACGTTAACTCACAAGAGGCGATGCAGTTTGGTGATGAAAAATGACTTTAAAATGTCACAGCACTGCCCTGATGAGGCCTGATAATGCTAATGACACTCAAATCTTGTTTTCTGAGCTTGTGTATTTAAGGGAACACCGCTCATCCCAGCACGTGGGCAAGAGCAAAGACAAGCTCATTTTTACCCTGAATGCGTCTCATTTGTACCTGTTGATTTCTCAAGATCAGAATGAAAGATGCCTGGATGGAGTTTAAATGTTTTTATATCTTCTTAAAACTCTATAAACCACATGTTAAGCCCACGTGAGATCTGTCACTGCCCTTTTCCTTGATGCTTTCAGATCTTTTTAGCGAGCCTTTTCTTATGGAAATGCAGATTATTATCTCCATGTTGTTTATCTCCTCCTCGTTTCCAAATCAACCCTTGCTGCGATTTCAGCTATTTCCTGCAGCTCGTGATTTCATAAAATTCCTGTTCAGGCCCCGCAAGAGGAGATCAGAGCTGTCAGACTTGACAAATAAATCTCCAAGTCCTGGAACAAAAGGGCCCCGAGTCCCCGAGCAGGCTGCGAGCGCGGGGTTAATAACGCTGCCAGAGGATGACTCAGGCAGCCGAGCAGGAACAAGTGATTTTATCATGCTGCAGATATGAAAAGGATATTGTTCACAGGGCACCGGAGCAGGGCTCCTGAATAATTCCCAGTTCTTCCCAGAGCCTTTGCTGGCAGGTGAGCGCAGAGTGGGGGCACAGCTGGGGCTCTGTGCTGCACCTTGGCAGGGCTGGCACGGCCCAGGGGGGTTCTCTCCCCTCCTGAAGCTGGAATTTGCTCAAAGGAACAGGATGGGGTGGAGGGGAGCAGGTTCCATCCAGGGGCAGCTCTGGGGTGGGGTGAATGAGGGATGGATGGATGGATGGATGGATGGATGGATGATGGATGATGGATGGATGGATGGATGGATGGATGGATGGATGGATGGATGATGGATGGATGGATGGATGGATGATGGATGATGGATGGATGGATGGATGGATGGATGGATGGATGATGGATGGATGGATGGATGGATGGATGGATGATGGATGGATGGATGGATGGATGGATGGATGATGGATGATGGATGGATGATGGATGGATGATGGATGGATGATGGATGGATGGATGGATGGATTGAGGATGGATGGATGGATGGATGATGGATGGATGGATGGATGGATTGAGGATGGATGGATGGATGATGGATGGATGGATGATGGATGATGGATGGATGGATGGATGGATGGATGGATGATGGATGGATGGATGGATGGATGATGGATGGATGGATGATGGATGATGGATGGATGGATGGATGGATGGATGAGGGATGGATGGATGGATGGATGATGGATGGATGGATGGATGGATCCATGGATGGATGATGGATGGATGGATGGATGGATGGACGGATGGATGGATGGATGATGGATGGATGATGGATGGATGGATGGTTGGATGATGGATGGATGGATGGATGGACGGATGGATGGACGGATGGATGGATGGATGGATGATGGATGGATGATGGATGGATGATGGATGATGGATGGATGGATGGATGATGGATGGATTGAGGATGGATGGATGGAAGGATGGACGGATGGATGGATGGACGGATGGATGGACGGACGGATGGATGGATGAGAGCAGCTCTTTGGGATGAGTTCGTGGTGCTCCTGGGACACTCGGGGAGTGTCTGTGAGGATTCCTGCTCAGCAGCCTGTCCCTGTCCCAGGCACAGTGACATTCCCAAGGCTCTTCAGGGTCTGTTTCCATCCAGGGACAGTTCTGGGATGGGATGAATGAGGGATGGATGGATGGATGGATGGATGGATGGATGGATGGATGGACAGATCCATGGATCCATGGGAGCAGCTCTTTGGGATGTGTTCTTGGTGCTCCTGGGACACTCAGGGAGTATCTGGGGATGATTCCTGCTCAGCTGTCCTAGGCACGGCCTCAGTGACATTCCCAAGGCTCTTCAGGGTCCGTTTCCATCCAGGGACAGTTCTGGAATGGGATGAATGAGGGATGGATGGATGATGGATGGATGATGGATGGATGGATGGATGGATGGATGATGGATGGATGATGGATGGATGGATGGATGGATGGACGGACGGATGGATGGATGGATGGGAGCAGCTCTTTGGGATGAGTTCTTGGTGTTCCTGGGAGTGTCTGTGAGGATTCCTGCTCAGCAGCCTGTCCCTGTCCAAGGCACAGCCCCAGTGACATTCCCAAGGCTCCTTAGGATCACTTGGCGTTCAGAAATGAGATGAAACCTTCTCCACTTTGTTCAGAAACGAGATGAAACCCTCTGCACTTTGTTCAGCAGTGAGATAAATCCCCCTGCACTTTGTTCTGCCTCAGAGCAGAGCCCGGGGATGCCTCAGTGTCTGCCTGAGCTGACGAGGAAGGGCTTTGTTCATTATTAATCACAAACTGTCACCGCCGCCGCTCCTCTCTGTTCCCCACTCCCGACATGAAGCGTGGCACCGCGAGCTGCTCTGCCAGAGCCGCTCCCAGGGGTGACAAAACGCTGAGGAAGCAGCCCCAGAGCAGATTTGCTGCCTTTGCTGGAGGTTTGTCTCCCCTGCACGTTGTGGGATTGCAGCGTCGGTGCCCTGCTGGGTCTCAGTGAGGCACCCAGCTGGGAAGCAGCAGGAATTTGAGGTTTTCCAGCAGGGAAACCGTGCAGGGATCCTGCTCCATCACAGCTGAGGTGTGACGGTGCTCACAGGGGTTCTTGGAATGGGGAAGAGATGAGGATCTGACTCCATGTTTCAGAAGGCTTGATTGATTATTTTATTATATATGTTTATTATTAAAACTATACGAAAAGAATAGAAGGTTTCACCAGAAGGTTAGCTAAGAATAGAATAGCAAAGAATGATAACAAAGGTTTGTGGCTCGGACCATCCAGAGCAGCCACCTGTGGACAGTTCTTTATTGAGACAGAGTTGATGAGAAAAGAGATGTGAGAAAATCCATCTGAGAAAGCAACAGCTGCCTAATTCGGGGACTCAGTTTCCTTGAGCAAGAAGCTGTTTGGGAGAGTGTGTGATGACAGGAGGTAAAAAGGAGGCCACAGACATCCTGAGAGAGGTGGGACTGACTTTTTATGGCTGACCAGTGGTGGGCTCTGCTTTTGCAGTGTGTATGAGCCTTATTGCTGTGATTATAAAAGTGTGCCTGTTGATCAATAGATCTGAGACTTGTCAATCATCATCTGATGAGCATTTCTGCCGTCGATCTCATCAGCCACCAGTGGAATGTCCTGAGTTCCAAAAAAGCTCCATAATTTTTGAATTGCTGGGGGAGAAAAGCTGGGAGTGTTGTGGGATGTTATTGCTGCTTTTTGTTCTGAGAGCGCCTGCTGAGCTGTGAGAGCGCAGAGGTGGCCGCTCACCCTCTCCCCCTGCCCTGTCAGAGACCAAAAAAAAGCAGATTTTCATCAGATTTCCAGCTCTGGGTGCTATAAAACCCCCCAGCATTCAATCCCTGTATTTCTGAGCCATTCTGCTTTCAGTCCGTGGGTTGCATTTTGCTGCCTCTCCAGCCATCAGCCTCCACTTCCAAATTGGAATATTCCCGCTCCTAATGGCACCAAAACCCCTGCAAATGGGTGCTTGTTCAACATAAAAATTACCAGCAATTTGAGGCTAAGTCATGGAGGATGTAATGACTTGTATTACAAGGTTCAGGAAAATTGAAGTGTGAATTGGGATCTGAAGGGGCGGCTTTGTTCTCTGCCAGGAGTTCGGTCCTGAGCAGGACCTGAGGAAAAATCACTGCCCTCCCTTCCCTTTTTCTCAGAGCCTTTTTATCTGCTGGAAAAGCTGTTTGGGTCGTGGTGTTCCCTTTTTCTCATGCAGAAAAGAAATTGGGGTTGTTAACTGAGTGATAGCAGGGCAAATTCTAATTTCACGGAGGCCCCCAAAAAAATAAAAAAGGAAAAGCAAAATTATTCCTTTAGAAATCAACTCAAAATCTCAAAGTTTCCTCCTGTCTTAGGGGATAAAGGAGGCATTTTCAGGATGCTGGGCTGGCCTTTCCTGAAGTGCAAAAGGGGCTGGTGTTCCCTGATCCCACAGGCAGCAGGAATTTTTTCCATCAGCAAATCCTGGAGGTCTCAGAGGTGGCGTCACCTGCAGGGCCCTTTCATGGAGATCTGGAAAGTTCTGTAAATGAATTTTGTAAAATTCCTAAAGAATTTTGTAAAATTCCTAAAAAAGTTTGTGCTAAAAGCCTCGTAGGGATTCTGTAAAAGATCAGAAAGTGCAAAATTGATTAAAATTTCTGGAAGCCAGGCTGGAAATGGAGAAGGGAAGCTGGGACAGCAAGAAGGGCTGGGGTTTGAGGGGAGGTGGGGAAGGATGGATGAGCTGGAGCTGTCCAAGGTGTGCCTGAGGATCTCAGGGCAGGGAAATGGGGAAATGAGGATCCTTTGGGATCCTTTGGGATCCTTTGGTGCTGGCAGCACCGGTCCCTCTGCAGAGCCACCAGCTGGAAATCTTTACCATGACAAAAGCATTTCAACCCGCCCAAAATGCCCTTCAGCGTGAGAAGCAGCATGGAGCAGGATGTGGAAAAGATTTCTCACAAAGTAGCTTGTGATTCAGATGGAAAATGTCAGGTTTTGAAAATTATTAATCTTTGTGCTGCACAAAACCGTCAGCTGTAGGGGCGGCGGGTGTGGGAGGTTCCTGCGGGAGAGCGTTTCCAAAAGGGGCTTTTTTGGGGGCTGTTTTTCTCTTTGCCTTTGTTTTTTTGGGGGGGTTTCTTTTGTTCCTTTCCCCCCACGGGGGTGCTGAGTAAACAGGCAGCTGAGGCTGGTGGTGGGGACAGGGAAGGGAGTGAGGTGGTGACAGCAGAGTCAGGGGAGCGTCAGCAGCACGGGCTGTGATTCACTGCACAGGGAAATGGGGTGGGGGAAATGGGATTGGCATGGGGGATAATAGGAACGAGTTGGGAAACGGGAAAAACAACTCCTGGGGGAGGTTTGGGGTGGGAGAAATGGGATTGGGGTGGGGGATAATGGGAGTGAGTTGGGAAATGGGAAAACAGCTCCTGGGGGATGGTTTGGGGTGGGAGAAAATCACAGAAATGGGAAAACAGCTCCTGGGGGATGGTTTGGGGTGGGAGAAAATCACAGAAATGGGAAAACAGCTCCTGGGGGATGGTTTGGGGTGGGAGAAATGGGATTGGCATGGGGGATAATAGGAACGAGTTGGGAAATGGGAAAACAACTCCTGAGGGAGGGTTTGGGGTGGGAGAAATGAGGTTGGGCTGGGGGATAATAGGAACGAGTTGGGAAATGGGAAAACAACTCCTGGAGGATGGTTTGGGGTGGGAGAAATGGGATTGGCGTGGGGGATAATGGGAGTGAGTTGGGAAATCACAGAAATGGGAAAACAACACCTGAGGGAGGGTTTGGGGTGGGAGAAAATCACAGAAATGGGAAAACAACTCCTGGGGGATGGTTTGGGGTGGGAGAAATGGGATTGGCATGGGGGATAATGGGAGTGAGTTGGGAAATCACAGAAATGGAAAAACAACTCCTGAGTGATGGTTTGGGGTGGGAGAAATGGGATTGGGGTGGGGGATAATGGGAACGAGTTGGGAAATGGGAAAACAGCTCCTGGGGGATGGTTTGGGGTGGGAGAAAATCAGAGAAATGGGAAAACAGCTCTTGGGGGATGGTTTGGGGTGGGTTTATCACAGAAATGGGTCTGGGGAGGTCTCAGGTGGCTCTGTCCTGCTCACCCTGGGCTGGCTTTAGGCTGGAAAAAAAGGGGGAAAGTTCTAGAAAATCTCTTGGCTGTGAGGCTGTCCTGGGGCAGGCAGTGAGGTTTCCTCTCCCTTCCAAACCAGGGCATGGTGGGGCTGGGCTGGGTTAATTTTTCTCTCCCGTTTCTTGTGGGATCTCTCATTGCTTTATCCAAAGTTACCTGAGTGCAAAGGGAAGGGTGAAACAAAAACTGCAAAATATTCTGAAATCTGGTCATGTCCTAGTGCAGAAAACAGCTGATGGGAGCCACAAACACCCATAAAGCCAAGGCCTCACAGGCTGTAGAAATATTAAACAGTATGCTTTAGTATTTAATTTTATTTGAGGTTGTATTTCAGGAAATATTTGTAGCTGAACACCCTGAAAAAGCAGAAAAGGAGCAGCCAGAACAGGCTGGGTGTGGAACCCAAAACTGCTCCAGGGCCCAGCTCCCCCTCCTTGTGTTTGCTGTGTTCAGCTGCTGCAAACACAACACTGAAATATTCCTTAAATGTCACTTGTTGCTCTGATGGAATTTACAGAGAGATCTGAAACATCTGTGGCTCAGTCTCTCTGCACGTGTAGAAAACATCAATTAATCGGATTTTCCCTGTTGTCAGGGACATTGGCCACTTCAAAAACTGGGCAGAAATCCCAAATTTGCTTTGTTAGGGAAAAAACACTGTAAAATTTTACATCCCACACTTTATTGTTTCACTGCAGCTAAAGTTTGTTTCCCCAATCACAATGAAATAAAATCCCAGATTATGAGGATCCATCATTAAATTCAATTTGTGCAGAGTGCAACGAGGACTGGAGATTCCTGCCAATACTCCCAGCACAGGATTTTACAGGAACTGCAAAATCTGAGTTCCAAATCTTCTCCTCTAAACTCCTGTTTAAATTCCAACACTGCATGTTGGAATTACATCTATTAATACTTAATGGGCCCAATTTTCTCAGCAATTCAGAGTCACCTGGAGGAGCTGCAGCATTGCTCAGTCCAGGTTTAATGAGCTCGTTGGGGATTTTGGGCTCAGTTGTTGAGAGCTGCTCTGTGATGTCTCACTCAGCCACTGAGTGTCCCTAAATTGTAATTCCCTCATTTATTTATTGCTGTGCACTGGAATGAAGTTTTTGGAGCCTGGTTTCTCTCTCAGCCTGGCTGAAATGAAGCTGAATTTCTCTCTGAGCTCCTGTTGTGTGTTGGTTTTTTGTTGTTTTTTTCCAAATGAGCGTTTCCATATTGTTGTCTCAGTAATTAAGATTAACTGAACCCTGATCTCATCAGAGACATAACAAAAAACAAGAAAAAACCAACTCTGGGAGCGAGGCAGGAATTAGCAGGTGAAAGAGGAAATTTGGAGGAGGAGAGGAGTTAATTTGGGTGGAGTTAATTGGGGTGGAATGAATTTAGGCGGAGTTAATTTGGGTGGAGTTAATTTGGGTGGTGTGAATTTGGGTGGAATTAATTGGGGTGGAGTTAATTGGGGTGGAGTTAATTGGGGTGGAGTTAATTTGGGTGGAGTTAGTTGAGGTGGAGTTAATTGGGGTGGAGTTAATTTGGGCGGAGTTAATTGGAGTGGAGTTAATTGGGGTGGAGTTAATTTGGACGGCGTTAATTTGGGTGGAGTTAATTTGGGTGGAATTAATTGGGGTGGAGTTAATTGGGGCGGAGTTAATTTGGGTGGAGTGAATTGGGGTGGAGTTAATTTGGGCGGAGTTAATTGGGGTGGAGTTAATTGGGGCAGAATTAATTTGGGTGGAGTGAATTTGGGTGGAATTAATTGGGGTGGAGTTAATTGGGGCGGAGTTAATTTGGGTGGAATTAATTGGGGTGGAGTTAATTGGGGGGGAGTTAATTTGGATGGAGTTAATTTGGGCGGAGTTAATTGGGCTGGAGTTAATTTGGATGGAGTTAATTGGGGTGGAGTTAATTGGGGTGGAGTTAATTTGGGTGGAGTGAATTGGGGTGGAATTAATTTGGGTGGTGTGAATTGGGGTGGAGTTAATTTGGGCAGAGTTTATTTGGATGGAGATAATTGGGGTGGAGTTAATTGGGGTGGAGTGAATTTGGATGGAGTTAATTTGGATGGAGTTAATTGGGCTGGAGTTAATTGGGGCGGAGTTAATTTGGGTGCAATTAATTGGGGTGGAGTTAATTGGGGTGGAGTTAATTGGGGTGGAGTTAATTTGGGCGGAGTTAATTTGGGTGCAATTAATTGGGGTGGAGTTAATTGGGGTGGAGTTAATTGGGGTGGAGTTAATTTGGGTGGAGTTAGTTGAGGTGGAGTGAATTGGGGTGGAGTTAATTTGGGCGGAGTTAATTGGGGTGGAGTTAATTTGGGTGGAGTTAATTGGGGTGGAGTTAATTTGGGCGGAGTTAATTTGGGCGGAGTTAATTGGGGCAGAGTTAATTTGGGCAGAGTTAATTTGGCTGTTCCCCCTTGCCTCCTCGCCCGTTTCTCCCGTCAGTCTGGGGCACGGGGAGGGTTTGTGCTGTGGATTCAGCAGCTCAGGGTGAGCTCTGCGCTCTCTCCTGGGCCATAAATGGCATTTTTGGTGCCTCTGGACAGAAATGTTCCACTCAGGGCTCCTGGCTGGAATTGTTGAGGGCAGCAGGTCGGGTCAGGCACTCAGAAAAGTCTGATTTTCCTCACACACCCCGTGCTGGGACACTTTTAGTTCCAGATCCATCTCTTTGGGGTGCTGCAGGATCCTTCTTCCCTTTAAAGATTTATATTGCTCCAAGGGAAAAAAAAAATCTAGATGTTAAATAAATGTATGAAAGATTCTTCAAGTGTGTAACCCACTTAATATTTAATAAATGTAATACATCATTTTTATAAATAAGTGCAGCTGGGATTTAAATAAATTGAGGATGCAGAAGGGATTACAATAGGATGCACATTCATCTCTGTGGCACAGGGAGGGCCAGCAATGTTTTATCAACAAATTAATCCTCGCTGGGGAAAATAAATGCCCTCCCCTCCTGCAGCCAGGGATGGGGCGGGTGGTGGAAATTCCCCCCATAAATTCCAGGGAATTGGAGGTTCATAAAATGGGTCTGACACTCTCAGAGTGGTTCTGACAGAGCCAGAGGAGAGCGAGGGCTGGAGCTGGTGGGTGAAGGCGGGATGTGATAAAATCCCTTCTCTTTTCTGGGAACAAAGGGGACAGTGAGGGGGGCCAGGGCAACAGGGAATGAGGGCTGGGTTTGGGAGAGGAGATGGGAAAGGAGGAGATGAGGATTGGGGAAAGGAGGAGATGAGGATTGGGGAAAGGAGGAGAGGAGGAGATGAGGATTGGGGAAAGGAGGAGATGAGGATTGGGGAAAGGAGGAGAGGAGGAGATGAGGATTGGGGAAAGGAGGAGAGGAGGAGATGAGGATTGGGGAAAAGAGGAGAGGAGGATTGGGGAAAGGAGGAGAGGAGGATTGGGGAAAGGAGAAGGTGAGGACTGGGGAAATGGCAGAGGAGGAGGAAATGAAGATTGGGAAAAGGAGGAAATGAGGATTGGGGCAATGGCAGGAAAAGAGGAGATGAGGGGAGAAATGGCAGAGAAGAAGAAGAAGAAGATAAGGACTGGAAAAGGCAGGAAAGGAGGAGATCAGGATAGGGGAAAGGAGGAGGGGAGGACTGGGGAAAGGCAGAGAAGGAGGAGATGAGGATTGGAGAAAGGAGGAGATGAGTGTCCCCCCAGATGTGCTCAGTGCCCCCAGATGTGTTCAGTCCCCCAGCTGCGCTCAGTGTCCCCCCAGCTGTCCTCAGTGTCCCCAGCTGCGCTCTGTGTCCCCAGCTGTGCTCAGTGTCCCCAGCTGTGCTCAGTGTCCCCAGCTGTGCTCAGTGCCCCCAGCTGTGCTCAGTGTCCCCAAACCCCGTGACGATCCCAGCAGCAGAGGTGACAGCCTGGAGTGTCTCTGCCTGGCACTCAGCAGCAGAATTGAGATTTTTAACTCCCAGGTAAGAGGGGTTTGTGCCTGAAGATCCCCAGCTCGCTGCTGGGGGATTTGCTTTTCCTTTTTAAAGTCCAGATTTATTTCCACATCTCACTGCACGTTCGTTTTTTGGAGTTTTCACTGCGGAAAATCGCCGGGAGGGATGGATTTTGTCTTCCTCAGCTGGCAGAACAATTTTCCACCTGTCACCCAAATATTTGATGGGGAGGATTAGGGCAGAGCCACTGGGAGTTCATCCTTTATATCCCCGGGAAGCAGGAGGGTCTGGAGGAGTTAATGTGGGATATCAGGGGTGAGATGGAGCTGCAGCACTTGTGGATCTCAGAGTGGGCTGGGAGCGATGGGAACACAGGGATGAGCTGGGCTGGGAATTCAGAAACACAGGGATGAGCTGGGCTGGGAATTTAGGAGTGACAGGAACACAGGGATGAGATGGGCTGGGAATTCAGGAACACAGGGGTGAGCTGGGCTGGGAATTCAGAAACACAGGGATGAGCTGGGCTGGGAATTTGGGAACACAGGGATGAGCTGGGCTGGGAATTCGGGAGTGATGGGAACACAGGGATGAGCTGGGCTGGGAATTTGGGAATACAGGGATGAGCTGGGCTGGGGATTCTGGAATTTTGAGAACACAGGGATGAGCTGTGCTGGGAATTTGGGAGTGGTGGGAACACAGGAATGAGCTGGGCTGGGAATTCTGGAATTTTGGGAACAAAGGAATGAGCTGGGCTGGGAATTTGGGAACACAGGGATGAGCTGGGCTGGGGATTTGGGAGTTTTGGGAACCCAGAGAGGAGCTGGGCTGGGAATTTGGGAATACAGGGATGAACTGGGCTGGGAATTTGGGAGTTTTGGGAATACAGGGATGAGTTGGGCTGGGAAGAGATGGGAACACAGGGATGAGCTGGGCTGGGAATTTGGGAACCCAAGGATGAGCAGGGCTGGGAATTCAAGAGTGATGGGAACATAAGAATGAGCTGGGCTGGGAATTTGGGAGTGATGGGAACACAGGAATGAGCTGGGCTGGGAATTCGGGAACACAGGGATGAGCTGGGCTGGGAATTTGGGAGTTTTGGGAGCCCAGAGAGGAGCTGGGCTGGGAATTTGGGAACACAGGGATGAACTGAGCTGGGAATTTGGGAGTGGTGGGAACACAGGGATGAGCTGGGCTGGGAATTCTGGAATTTTGAAAACACAGGAATGAGCTGGGCTGGGAATTTAGGAGTGACAGGAACACAGGGATGAGCTGGGCTGGGAATTCAAGAGTGATGGGAACATAAGAATGAACTGGGCTGGGAATTTGGAAGTGATGAGAACACAGGAATGAGCTGGGCTGGGAATTTGGAAGTGACAGGAATACAGGGATGAGCTGGGCTGGGAATTTGGGAACACAGGGATGAGCTGGGCTGGGAATTCAGGAACAGAGGGATGAGCTGGGCTGGGAATTCTGGAATTTTGAGAACTCTGGAATGAGCTGGGCTGAGAATTTGGGAGTTTTAGGAACACAGGGATGAGCTGGGCTGGGATTTTACAGATCGCTGGGTCCCCACTGGAGCTCCCTGAGGAGCAGCTGCCCCTGGAAGTGCTGGGTGTGCTGAGGGTTTCATTGACCTGTGGAGGGTTCATTGATTTATTGAGAATTCATTGATTTATTGAGAATTCACTGATTTATTGAGAGTTCACTGATTGATTGAGGATTTGTAAATTTATTGAGAGTTCATTGGTTTATTGAGGGTTCACTGATTTACTGTGAGTTTGTTGATTTATTGAAGGGTTCACTGATGTATTGAGGGGTTAATTAATTAATTGAGTATTCATTGATTAATTGAGAGGTTCACTGATTAATTGAGAGATTCACTGATTAACTGAGGGTTCATTCATTTATTGAAGGTTCACCAGTTTACTGAGGGTTCTTCCTCAAAGGGAAAACATCAATATCCAGCAAAAAATCCACTGTATTTTTGAGCAAAGGCATTTAAAGTTCATTAATGAAACTAAATCTGGCTTTGGGCTGTACAGCAGCCAGGAAAAAAACAGGAATTCTGCTAAAAGCATTGAAAAAATCAGGAATAGATGGAGATGAGCAAGCTGGTGTGGTGGAAATGTCTCTGCCCATGCAGGGGTGGGATGGGATGAGCTGGGAGGTCCCTTTGGAGGGGGATTTGTTCCTGGCTCTCAAATTTAGGTTCTGCTAAATCCCCTGTCTGGGAGCCTCAGCAAATCAGGGCAAACAACAGAGCCAATCAAAGATTTCCCAATCCTTGGTGAACAACAAAATCTGCCATTTCCACCCATTTCTGAACAACTTCCAAAAAACCCACAGTGTGTGGGGGCCGGGGTCATCTGATTAAGCAAATGTAGGCAAATCTCACTGAGCTGCTTTCCTGGCTGAATAATGACTCCAGTTTCATCATGGAAACCGTTCCAGGCAGGAGGAAATGCTCTATTCTGGAACAGGATTTTCATTTTTCCATCCCCTGCCTTCCCTGGCAAAGCTCACGCTTGGGTTTGTTTGGTGCTGAAGGAAATCCGGGCTGGAGAGGGTTAAAGTCCAGCAGGGATCATGGGGTTGGACACATGGAAAGGGAGGAATGGGAATATTTGGAATATTGGTCGTGTCCAGTTGGGTTTCTGCTCCTGGATGGATCTGCTCAAAGGAGGGGCTGGGATGGGTCCAGCTGGGAAAAGGCTTTTTCCTTCTTGATTGGGGCAGAAAACATCCAAAAAAACATCCAAAAACATCCAAAACTATCCACAAAACATCCCAAAAAGCATCTCAGCGAGCTGCTTTCCTGACTGAATAATGACTCCAGTTTCATCATGGAAACCGTTCCAGGCAGGAGGAAATGCTCTATTCTGGAACAGGATTTTCATTTTTTCCATCCCCTGCCTTCCCTGGCAAAGCTGACGCTTGGATTTGTTTGGGGCTGGAGGAAATCCGGGCTGGAGAGGGTTAAAGTCGAGCAGGGATCAGGAGGGTTGGACACATGGAGAGGGAGGAATGGGAATATTTGGAATATTGGTCGTGTCCAGTTGGGTTTCTGCTCCTGGATGGATCTGCTCAAAGGAGGGGCTGGGATGGGTCCAGCTGGGAAAAGGCTTTTTACTTCTGGATTGGGGTAGAAAACATCCAAAAAAACATTAAAAAACATCCAAAAACATCCAAAAAGCATCTCAGCAAGGAATAATGACTCCAATTTCATCATGGAAACCGTTCCAGGCAGGAGGAAATGCTCTATTCTGGAACAGGATTTTCATTTTTTCCATCCCCTGCCTTCCCTGGCAAAGCTGACGCTTGGATTTGTTTGGGGCTGGAGAGGGTTAAAGTCGAGCAGGGATCATGGGGTTGGACACATGGAGAGGGAGGAATGGGAATATTTGGAATATTGGTCGTGTCCAGTTGGGTTTCTGCTCCTGGATGGATCTGCCCAAAGGAGGGGTTGGGATGGGTCCAGCTGGGAAAAGGCTTTTTCCTTCTGGATTGGGGCAGAAAACATCCAAAAAAACATCCAAAACTATCCACAAAACATCCCAAAAAGCATCTCAGCGAGCTGCTTTCCTGGCTGAATAATGACTCCAATTTCATCATGGAAACCGTTCCAGGCAGGAGGAAATGCTCTATTCCAGAACAGGATTTTCATTTTTCCATCCCCTGCCTTCCCTGGCAAAGCTGACACTTGGATTTGTTTGGGGCTGGAGAGGGTTAAAGTCCAGCAGGGATCATGGGGTTGGGCACATGGAAAGGGAGGAATGGGAATATTTGGAATATTGGTCGTGTCCAGTTGGGTTTCTGCTCCTGGATGGATCTGTCCCAAGGAGGGGCTGGGATGGGTCCAGCTGGGAAAAGGCTTTTTACAAATGGATTGGGGCAGAAAACATCCAAAAACCATCCACAAAATATCCAAAACCATCCACAAAACATCCACAAAACATCCCAAAAACATCCAAGAAGCATCCAAACCCAGGCAGAGAGGAGAAGATCCCAAACCCCAGGCAGAGAGAGGGAAATCCCAAATCCTGGGCAGAGAGAGAAATCCCAAACCCCAGACAGAGGGAAATCCCAAATCCCAAATCCTGGGCAGAATGGGAAATCCCAAACCCCAGGCAGAGAGAGGGAAATCCCAGATCCTGGGCAGAGGGAAAATCCCAAACGCCAGACAGAGGGAAAATCCCAAATCCTGGGCAGAGAGGGAAATCCCAACCATGGGCAGAGAGAGAAATTTCAAAACCTGGGCAGAGAGGGAAATCCCAAACCCCAGGAAGAGAGGGGGAAATTGCAAATCCTGGGCAGAGAGAGAGAAATCCCAAACCCCAAATCCTGGGCAGAAAGATAAAATC
Source organism: Setophaga petechia (assembly GCA_024362935.1). Lineage (NCBI taxonomy): Eukaryota > Metazoa > Chordata > Aves > Passeriformes > Parulidae > Setophaga > Setophaga petechia. The sequence goes on along the minus strand of JANCRA010000123.1, from coordinate 1,374,495 downwards.
CCAAATCCTGGGCAGAGAGAGAAATCCCAAACCCCAGACAGAGGGAAAATCCCAAACCCCAGACAGAGTGAAATCCCAACCCAAATCCTGGGCAGAGAGGGAAATCCCAAACCCCAGGCAGAGAGAGGGAAATCCCAGATCCTGGGCAGAGGGAAAATCCCAAACGCCAGACAGAGGGAAATCCCAAATCCTGGGCAGAAAGGGAAATCCCAACCATGGGCAGAGAGGGAACTTTCAAAACCTGGGCAGAGAGGGAAATCCCAAACCCCAGGAAGAGAGGGGGAAATTGCAAATCCTGGGCAGAGAGAGAGAAATCCCAAACCCCAAATCCTGGGCAGAAAGATAAAATCCCAAATCCTGGGCAGAGAGAGAAATCCCAAACCCCAGACAGAGGAAAATCCCAAATCCTGGGCAGAGAGAGAAATCCCAAACCCCAGACAGAGGGAAAATCCCAAACCCCAGACAGAGTGAAATCCCAACCCAAATCCTGGGCAGAGAGGGAAATCCCAAACCCCAGGAAGAGAGGGGGAAATTGCAAATCCTGGGCAGAGAGAGAGAAATCCCAAACCCCAAATCCTGGGCAGAAAGGGAAAACCCCAAATCCTGAGCAGAGAGAGAAATCCCAAACCCCAGACAGAGGGAAATCCCAAATCCTGGGCACAGAGGGAGAAGAGCTCCCTCTGATCCCTGCATCAGAGAGGGAAATTCAGCCCCATTTGGGATTTTTAGAGCTTTGTTTTTCTGGTACCACAAAGTGTAAGAGAAGTTGTGTTTGGGCACCTGGGAAAAGTCTCTGCACAATTTATTGCCAGATTTATTTGCTTTTATCGTGAGTGACTTGGCTTGTTGGGGACACTTTAATTTTTGTGTTGGTGTTTTTTATTTTTAATGCTGCTCACTTTAATAATTCTTAATTTGAATTTAAAAAAAAGATATTTCAGAACTCACAGCTTTTCACTGGTTTAAGATCTCATTTTAACATCTAAATTATCCTAATCAGTTTTGAAATACTGACTCATCCCTGCCTGCTGCTGTCCACATCTCCTAATGTGTTCTGACAGCAGCAGTGTGTTTATTTCAGAGAAGAATTTAATGTTTGGTCCTAATTTTTTTTTTTTTTTCTTTCCCCTCCTCTCTTTTTCATTTCTATTATTGTCATAAAAAGATTTAAAGTCCCTTTTGGCCTCGCGTGCAGAGCATAAAACACAAAACCCTTCCTGAAAGGTAATTTTCCAGGAATGAAACCCACAAGAATTGTGTGTCAGGCTTTGTTCTTCTGGCATTTGCTGCTGCTAAAAACTGATTTTTTGGGGGGTATTTTGAAGGGCCTGAATCCCAAAAATTGACGTGGAAAATCTCAGGGATTTGCAATCACCTCTGGGGGAATGGGAATTCTGAATTTGAGTTAGGGCACAATAGAGGTGATCACAAGAGGAAGAGGTAAAATCCTGAGGATTAATGGCATTTTGGGAGAGGCTCCTGCAGGTAAATGTTATAGGAATAAATAATTAATAATAAATAATAATTAATGTTACAGGAATAAATAATATCCTCCACCTGAGCAGGGATATCCTGCAAGCAGGAATTCAGGTGTAAACCACAGAAATATCTGTGTGAGTGTGAGGGGAATGGGGAAATGTTATAGGAATAAATGATTAATAATAAATAATAATTAATAAATAAATAATGTACAGGAATAAATAATATCCTCCACCTGAGCAGGGATGTCCTGCAAGCAGGAATTCAGGTGTAAACTACAGAAATATCTGTGTGAGTGTGAGGGGAATGGGGAAATGTTATAGGAATAAATGATTAATAATAAATAATAATTAATAAATAAATAATGTTACAGGAATAAATAATATCCTCCACCTGAGCAGGGATGTCCTGCAAGCAGGAATTGAGGTGTAAACCACAGAAATATCTGTGTGAGTGTGAGGGGATGGGGAATCATTCCTGCTTTTGTGTGTGCTGCTTGAATTTCCAAAGGAAAAGATTTCACCTGGATTTACCTGGCTGGATTTCCAAAGGAAAATGCTGAAAGGAAAAGATTTCACCTGGATTTACCTGGCCAGATTTCCAAAGGAAAATGCTGAAAGGAAAAGATTTCACCTGGGTTAATCTGGCTGGATTTCCAAAGGAAAATGCTGAAGGGAAAAGATTTCACCTCGGTTTACCTGGCTGGATTTCCAAAGGAAAATCCTGAAGGCAAAAGATTTCACCTGGGTTTGCCTGGCTGGATTTCCAAAGGAAAATGTCAAAGGGAAAAGATGAACTTGGGTTTACCTGGTTGGATTTCCAAAGGAAAATGCTGAAGGGAAAAGATGAACTTGGTTACCTGGTCAGATTTCCAAAGGAAAATGTCAAAGGGAAAAGATTCACCTGAGTTTACCTGGCCATGTGTTGCTTCCTTCTTCCAAGTTTTTCTAAGCCTTCTGATGTTTACATTCTTGTAAAGAAACTTCTCACACATTTTAATGTAAATAATTATTGTTTTACATTCTTTTCTGGAGGAGGAGAAATCTGATGGAGTGTTGGTTTGTCCAGTGTCATTGGAGAGGTGGCACTGTCACCCTCCAACCCACTGTCACTTTTGAAACTTTATAAATGTTGGAATCAGAAATTAAACTTCCTTTCTTTTTACCTTGGAAATTCCAGTGTTGTTGCTATAGGACACAAAAGAACACAAGCTCACACTGCTGTTCTCAAGGTGAGGAAAAAGGGAAGTTTATTTTCTGACTCCAACATTTAGAGTTTTCCAAGAGTGACAGCAGATTGCAGGGTGGCAGTGCCACCTCTCCAATGACAGTGGACAAACCAACAGTCCATCAACTTTCTCCTCTTTTATAAAAGAATGCAAAACACTGAGTAATTTACAGAAAGTGTGTGAGAAAGTTTGCTACAAGAATGTCAACATCAGAAAGCTTAGAAAATCTTAAAACACCAGGGTGACATAGTGTCTGCATCATTTTATTTCGTGTCCTGTGTGAGAGGTTTTCATGGGGAGGGAGCCACTCCCAGCCCCAAAATCTCCCTGACATCCAATAAAATATCCAGACCACACATTCCAGCCACAACCTGCCAGGAGAAATCCGCCCTGGGTTTTGTGGGGCTGGGATTTCCTCCTCCCTGCCTTGCCCTAAATAGCAAATTCAGTGGAATAATTGGAGGTCACAGGGAGTTCTCCAGCTGGGGGATCCTCACGGGCTCGGCTGCTGCTGCCCCTCCACTCCAGGGCTGCAGGAGCCGTGGTGGGAGCCTGGGAGCTCCCAGCATCTCCGAAATCTGAGCACATTTTTGTTCTTTCCTGCAAAACTCGCGCTGAATAAAGCCTGCAGGGAGTTGGATTGACAAGATGGAAATTGGCATCAGCTTTAGGGAGTAAAACAGTGGAAATTGTGATGGGGTTTGTTGTGATGGGGTTTTGTTGTGAGAGTGCCCTGAGAAGGGGCTGAAAGCGCTGCAGTCGTTTGAGGGTGGCTGTGATTTCCCAACACAGAGCTCTGTGCTGAGGGACAGCTCCCTTATTTAACAGAAATAAAAGAATGTTCCCCCAGGATTTAAGAAAAATTTAAAAAAAAAAAAAAAAGAAAGAAAGAATTTAATAGAAATAAAACAAGATGTTCTTCTGTCACCTCCTAGACTTGGGAATGTGGTGTTTGTGAGGGTCCTCAGGATGAGGTGAGAGATGAGAATCTGACTCCAAGTTCTCAGAATATATAATATATCTAATAATATATATTATAATATGTTATATTATAATATAGTATATTAAAATATAATATATTCTAATATATATTATATTAGAATATAATGTAATATAATAATAATATTATAAATAATATTATTATTATTTATAATAATATTATATTATATTATATTATATTACATTATATTACATTATATTATATTATATTATATTATATTATATTATATTATATTATATTATATTTTATTTTATTATATTATATTATATTACATTATATTACATTATATTACATTACATTACATTATATAATAACATATCATATCATATCATGCTGTACTAAAACTATACTAAAGAAAGAGAAAGAAACAGAAGGTTTAACAAGAACGGTAACAAAATCTCATAACTGACTCCTCAGTCAGACACAGCTGATGGTGATTGGTCATTAATTAAAAACAATTCACATGGAAACAATGAAACATTCACCTGTTGGTAAACAATGTCCAACCACATTCCAAAGCAGCAAACGCAGGAGAAGCAAATCAGATAATTCTTGTTTTCATTTTTCTCATAGGTTTCTCAGCTTCCCAGGAGAAAATCCTGGGCAAAGAGGATTTTTCAGAAAATATCACAGTGACAGGGGAGGGCTCAGTTTTCCTTCCCAGCACCACAACTTCCCTCTCATCTGCCTTCATTTGGTTGCTCTGGGTTCCATCAGCTCCTGGTGCTGTTCCCTCCTGGTTCCCTCCATCCCCACCCTGTCCTGCTCTCCCCCTGCTCTGCTCTCTGCTCTCCCTGCAGGATCAATCCCTGCTCACCCACATTTTGTCGCTCTCCTCTGAATTTCTGCCAAAAACTGACAAAGTGCAGAAATGAATTCAGCACTGCCGGAGATCAATGGGAATTTCCTGGGTTTGTCAGCAGCAATGAGGGCTGGACAGGGTGGGAGCTGTTCCAAAGGCAAAGCCTCTGCTCCAGGGCCTTGGGAATTGGGAATTGAGGGACCTGGGAATTGAGCCCCTGATGGTGGCTGGGGATGTGGAGAAGGGCTGAAAAATCCCTGCACATCCTGCAGCTTCTGAGCCCTCAGCTCCCCACCTGTGGTTTCTGGTGGTTTTGGTGCTGTTTTGTGGCATTTGGCAGCCCTTACACTTCAATTATTTGATTATTTTTTTCCTCTGTGTGTGCGTGTCTTTCCAAAGCCCAATCAAGCAGCTCCGCAAGCACTCCTGGAGTAAAACCCACCCTAAATAAAATCCGGAGTAAAACTGATCCCACATAAGACCTGGAGGAAAACTAATCTGAAATAAAACCAGGAGTAAAACCGATCCTGAAGAAAACTGATCCTAAATAAAACCTGGAATAAAACCGATCCTAAATAAAACCCATAGTAAAACAAATCCTAAATAAAACCCAGAGTAAAACCCATCCTAAATAAAACCTGGAGGAAAACCGATCCTAAAGAAAAGCCAGAGTAAAACTGATCTTAAATAAAATCCAGAGTAAAACCCATCCTAAATAAAACCCAGAGGAAAACCGATCCTAAAGAAAAGACAGAGTAAAACTGATCTTAAATAAAATCCAGAGTAAAACTCATCCTAAATAAAACCTGGAGGAAAACCGATCCTAAAGAAAAGACAGAGTAAAACTGATCTTAAATAAAATCCAGAGTAAAACTCATCCTAAATAAAACCTGGAGTAAAACTGATCCTGAGGAAAACCCATCCTAAATAAAACCTGGAGTAAAACCAATCCTAAATAAAACCCTGAGGAAAACTGATCCTAAAGAAAAGCAGAGTAAAACTGATCCTAAATAAAATCCAGAGTAAAACTCATCCTAAATGAAACCTGGAGTAAAACTGATCCTGAGGAAAACCCATCCTAAATAAAACCTGGAGTAAAACCAATCCTAAATAAAACCCTGAGGAAAACTGATCCTAAAGAAAAGCCAGAGTAAAAATGATCTTAAATAAAATCCAGAGTAAAACTCATCCTAAATAAAATCCTGAGGAAAACCGATCCTAAATAAAACCCGGAGTAAAACCCATCCTAAATAAAACCCGGAGGAAAACCAATCTGGAGGAAAACCGGTCCTAAATAAAACCCAGAGGAAAACCAATCCTAAATAAAACCCGGGGTAAAACTGATCCTAAATAAAACCAGGAGTAAAATCTATCCTAAATAAAATCCGGAGGAAAACCCATCCTAAACAAAACCTGGAGTAAAACTGATCCTAAATAAAGCCCGATCCTAAATAAACCCCAGAGTAAAATTGATCCTAAGTAAAGCCCAAACTTGATTTTTCCCTCCAGCAATAAAACGAGATGCCAGAAGAACCATGAGAAATGGGATTTTTTTCTGTGGTTGCCTTTCAGGACATGAGAATAGCGAGGCCCTGCCCGAGTCCCTGCCCTCGGCCCCGGGGACCCTGCCCCATTTCCTGGAGGAGCCCGACGACTCCTACATCATCAAGAGCAACCCCATCGTGCTGCGCTGCCGGGCCGTGCCCGCCATGCAGATCTTCTTCAAGTGCAACGGGGAGTGGGTGCACCAGAACGAGCACGTGTCCCACGAGAGCCTGGACGAGGCCACAGGTGAGCAGGGGCTGCCCCAGGTGAGCAAAAGGTGCCTCCAGGTGAGCAGGAGCTGCCCCAGGTGAGCAGGAGATCCCCCAGGTGAGCAGGAGATCCCCCAGGTGAGCAGGACCTGCTCCAGGTGAGCAGGAGATCCCCCAGGTGAGCAGGAGCTGCTCCAGGTGAGCAGGGGCTGCCCCCAGGTGAGCAGGAGCTGCCCCCAGGTGAGCAGGAGATGCCCCAGGTGAGCAGGAGATGCCCCAGGTGAGCAGGGGCTGCTCCAGGTGAGCAGGAGTTTCCCCAGGTGAGCAGGAGCTACCCACAGGTGAGCAAAAGGTGACCCCAGGTGAGCAGGAGCTACTCCTGGGACAGAGGAGCCGCTCCCAGGTGAGCAGGAGCTCCTCCCAGGTGAGCAGGGCTGGACCCTGGAATTTCCCCCCAGCCCCAGTTTTTCTGGGATTCCTGCCGGGTTTGCTCCCAGTCCCAGTTTTTGTGGAATTCCTGCTATGTTGGACCCCGGAGTTTGCCTCCACCCCCAGCTTTTATGGAATTCCTGCTGGGTTGGACCCTGGGGTTCCCCCCAGCCCCAGTTTTGTGGGATTCTTGCTGGGTTGGATCCTGACATTCCCCCCAGTCCCAGTTTTTATGGGATTCCTGCTGGGTTGGAGCCTGGAATTTCCCCCCAGCCCCAGTTCTTATGGGATTCCTGCTGGGTTTGCCCCCAGCCTCAGTTCTTACGAGATTTTTACTGGGTTGGACCCTGGGGTTTGCCCCCAGCTCCAGTTTTTGTGAGATTCCTGCTGGGTTTGCCCCCAGCCCCAGTTTTTATGGGGTTCCTGCTTAGTTTCCTCCCAGCCCCAGTTTTTATGGGATTTTTATTGGGTTGGACCCTGGGGTTTGCCCCCAGCCCCAGCCAGGGCAGGAATTGGGGTGGGAATAACCCGAGCAGGAATTGGGGTGGGAACAACCCGAGCAGGGGAAATCCCCAGTGCCCAGTGGGTGTGGAAGAGAAGAGAAGGAGCAGGGAGAGATTTGGGAGCGATCAGGAGATTTTATCAGCTCGGAGCAGAGCCTGCAGCTCCTCTCATTTAGCTGATAAGTGTTGCAGAGCAATTTGATGCTGTGGCTCCACAATCCTGGCTGTTATTGCTTTCTCCCCTCTCCCCTCCCAGCATTGCTAGGCAACCCCCAGCCTTGGCAGCAGCGCTCTGTGTACAACACCTTCTCCAGCAACACAAGAAATTCCTTTTTTAGAGGCAAAAATGCCATTTAAAAAGAAGTTACACCTCTTAAAGTAGTGCTTGGCATTCTTTTGAAGTGACACATTCTGAAGAAGTTTCGTATTAGAGGGTTTTTTTTTTTTTGGTAAATGCTAATCTGAATGAATTTTAATTTTTGCAGTTACCTTTTCAGAAATAATTTAATAGGCATAACCTTTACTTCTAAAGGCACTGCTGAATCAATATGGGAGAAATGTCGTCCCTAAAAGCTTTCCTTCCATATGGTTACAGAAAATCTCTCTGTGAGTGCTGCAATTATGTTTTCTAAGCTTTGGGTTAATAAGAGAATAAACCAAGATTGGTAACACGAGGTGAGTTTTAAATGACATCAGTAAGGTTGGGGTTTGAGACAGGGAGCAGCAGGGCTGGGTTTGGGTTGGGAGAAAATTTATCTGGTTCCAGCCCTTGGGCCAGCTCCCCTGTGAAAAACACCAATCACTTGTTTTTAAAATTTTAAAAGTTTAATTGTAATAAAATGGTTATAAAAATAGCAATATAATTAGAGTAATCAAACTTTTGGAGAATTTGGATTAGGACAATATGAGACTCTGGGGATGTCTGGAACATTTTACATGAGAGGAAAAAAGGCCTCAGAGCGGCCCAGGAGTGTCTGTGAGCAGGAGCAGCAGGACAGGGAGGGTTCTGCAGGACTCTGGGGACATCTGGAACATTTTATAGGAGGGGAATAAAGGGCTCAGAGCAGCTCAGGATGGTCTGAGAGCAGGAGCAGCAGGGCAGGGAGGGTTCTGCAGGACTCTGGGGACATCTGGAACATTTTATAGGAGGGGAATAAAGGGCTCAGAGCAGCTCAGGATGGTCTGAGAGCAGGAGCAGCAGGGCAGGGAGGGTTCTCTGTGTACAACACCTTCTCCAGCAACACAAGAAATCCCTTTTTCAGAGGCAAAAATGGGGATGTCTGGAACATTTTACATGAAGGGAATAAAGGCCTCAGAGAGGCCCAGGAGTGTCTGTGAGCAGGAGCAGCAGGACAGGGAGGGTTCTGCAGGACTCTGGGGATGTCTGGAACATTTTACAGGAGGGGAATAAAGGCCTGAGAGTGTCTGTGAGCAGGAGCAGCAGGACAGGGAGGGTTCTTCAGGATTCTGGGGATGTTTGGAAGGTTTTACACCCAGTGGCAGCAGGGAGGGTTCTGCAGGACTCTGGGAATGTCTGGAACATTTTACAGGAGGGGAATAAAGGGCTCAGAGCAGCTCAGGATGGTCTGAGAGCAGGAGCAGCAGGGCAGGGAGGGTTTTCCAGGACTCTGGGGGTGTCAGGAACATTTTACATGAAGGGGAATAAAGGCCTGAGAGTGTCTGTGAGCAGGAGCAGCAGGACAGGGAGGGTTCTTCAGGATTCTGGGGATGTTTGGAAGGTTTTACAGCAAAAGAATAAAGGCTTGAGAGTGGCCCAGGAGTGTCTGTGAGCAGGACAGGGAGGGTTCTGCAGGACTCTCAGGATGTCTGGAACATTTTACATGAAGGGGAATAAAGAACTGAGTGTCTGTGAGCAGGAGCAGCAGGACAAGAAGGGTTCTGCAGGATTCTGGGGATGTTTGGAAGGTTTAACACCCAGTGGCAGCAGGGAGGGTTCTGCAGGACTCTGGGAATGTCTGGAACATTTTACATGAAGGGGAATAAAGGCCTGAGAGTGTCTGTGAGCAGGAGCAGCAGGACAAGGAGGGTTCTGCAGGACTCTGCAGATGTGTGGAAGGTTTTACAGGAAAAGAATAAAGGCCTGAGAGTGGCCCAGGAGTGTCTGTGAGCAGGACAGGGAGGGTTCTGCAGGATTCTGGAGATGTCTGGAACATTTTACAGGAGGGGAATAAAGGCCTCAGGGTGTCTGTGAGCAGGAGCAGCAGGACAGGGACAGGGAGGGTTCTGCAGGACTCTGGGGATGTCTGGAACATTTTACATGAAGGGGAATAAAGGACTGAGTGTCTGTGAGCAGGAGCAGCAGGACAGGGACAGGGAGGGTTCTGCAGGACTCTGGGGATGTCTGGAACATTTTACATGAAGGGGAATAAAGGACTGAGTGTCTGTGAGCAGGAGCAGCAGGACAGAGAGGCTTCTGCAGGACTCTGGGGATGTCTGGAAGGCTTTGCCTGGAGTGTCCCCGTGGTGGTTTTGCTGCTCTGCCTCTGCTTTTCCTGTTTATTCCCCAGCGTGGCAGAGCAGGGACTTTGTTCTCTCCGTGCTCTGCCTCATCAAGGGCGACCAATCTCGGGGATGCTGCTGTGATGAAAGTGTGGTAATTAGGGGCTGATTAATTTCCCTCTGCTGCATTTCCTGCACGCTCCAGAACCTGCCTGGCTATTTCAGGTTGGGGTTGAGCAGAGGCTCAGCCCCGCTCACAGACTTTCCTTGTCTGATAACTGGAAGGATTACAGCAATAACTGCTGTCAGTGTTTTTCTCATTTAAACAAATAAAGCTGACAAATGCCGAAGTTCTCTGCAGCTCCGTTGTGTTTAGTACACGGAGAGCAATTATTCATCTGCTGCCAGCACCGGTCTGTGCAGCTCCAGCATCCAGCAGAGCCCATTAGCATTTCAGTGCCACAGCCAGCACTTGATATTCTGCACGGCTCTACTGTAAAACAAAAGATGATGGTTCTAATTTGCACAATAATTTAAAGGGTTGGGCCGGCGGTGCTTATTGGAGTTATTGGAGGCGCAGGTAAAATGTCGCGGTGCTTTACGAGGTGCCTGCTTTGATTTGCAGGGATTTTTCACCCGCTGTCACTCCCCATGAAGGATTTTCCCGGTGGTTCCCGAGGTGCAGAGGGGAGGTGGATGTGTTTGCTGGTTGAGAGGAACAGCGGATTTGTCTTTCCAAACAAGCTGCGGGTCTGCTGGTAGATAAAACCAGCACTGGGAGATAAAAGCAGCACTGGGAGAGAAAAGAAAAAATAGGAAGGATTCCACTGATTGATAAATGGAAAAAAGATATTTGCTTTTACAAATAAACTTTAGGTTTGCTAATAAATGAAATTAGACATCAAAATTTGAAAGAAACAATGGGGGAAAGCCCTAAATTCCATAAGAATTTAAAATTAAAAGGGAGGGTTATACATTAGAGGGGAATCTTCGAATCAGGTGTTCCGGGAAGTCTGAACCTCTCAGGTACCTCAGCCAATGGGGTAAAACCCCTAAATTCCATAAAAATTAAAAATTAAGAGATGTTCTACATTAGAGGGGAATCTTTGGGATCAGGTGTTTGGGGAAGTCTGAACCTCTCAAGTACCTCAGAAATGGGGAAAGAGAGAAGGGAAATGTGGCTGGAAAATTGAGATAAAAAGGGAGGCTGCATCCTCCAAAACTTGGAGAGACCCCAGGGGAATGTCCCATGGCCTCTGCCTTGATTGGAATAAATAAAAGGACTCCTCTGTCTCCTTTTTGGATGTAAATCTCTGGTGTTTGTGGATTAATTTTCCTAACACTGGTGAAATACGGGGGTGATAAATGGAGAATATTCCTCTCCTCCCAATAGGTTTGCTCTGTGTGGTTGTTCCTAAAACAAATGGAAATAGCTGCACTTTCTCCATAAACAAAGCACAACTTCCCCCAAAGGCCCCGTGCTCTCCAGAGGTCCTGTCCAGCCCCAACAATTCTGAGATTCTGCAGTTTTGGATGCATTTATTTTGTTAATGGGTGAATTGGGAGACCTTAAAGAGGACCTGAATTCCTACCTGGCCCATTCTCAAAACGCTGAACCACCAGCTTCCCCAAACCGTGTGTGCTCTTTGTTTGCCACATTAAATACAGGCTGATTTATAGATTAATTAAACGCCGTGTCAATGAAAGGAAGAGCTGGGCTGGAGAATATTCCACCTTAATAAATCTGGAGCTGTAAATGCCTGAATTCACTGACGCCTGCTCAGAAATTTGCAGCACCCCGGAGCCAAGAAATGGCTTCAGCTTCTCCAAAATTCATCATCAAGTGATGACTTTTTCTTGTTTGGTATCAAAATCCTGTCGTCGTGAGCAGGGGCAGCTCCCACACCTCTGCCTCTCTTTGCTGCTTCCCAAAATCCTCAGGAGGGAAGGGAGCAGGGGCTGGGGGTGTGAGTGGGGTCTGATAATCCAGGGAGGGTTTTCCCCCAGGAAGCTGCTCCTGGTGGGAATGGGATCCCAAACCCTCAGCCAGCGCATCCCTGCTCTATCCCAGCACTCCAATCCCCTCTGAGGGAGCTTCTCTTACCTTAAACCTGGACAGATCCCTCTGCAAAACGTTCTCATGCCAGAATCCAAGGATTTTTGGCTGGCAGAGCAGGGATGGTTTGGTTCAGGGGGTGCATTTTCCTGGCAGGGGCTCTGGCAGAGCCTTTGTTCCTCAGGGTTTGTTGTCACCGTGTCAGGAAATAAAGGGAAGCTTTGTAAACAGTTTTGTTAAAAACGGCATCAACACAGGGGGGAAAACAAAAAGCAGCCAGAAAACCTGTGCTTGTTTGTTGCATGGGAATAAATATTTGAGGCACTGAAGGGATTCTGGAGACAACTTGGGGAGCTGTCAAGGGTTTGTCTCTGTCTTTGGGTTTCATTGTAAGCCAGGCTTAATGAAAAGAAGTAAAAATCCCCTTTTCCTGTTGCTGGAAAGGTATCAAATATTCTGTATTTTTGTACAGGATTTAAAGCTTGTCTGAGCTTCCCCTCTTGGAGCATCCCCAGTGAACCCTGTCCCTCCTCCTGCCACAGGAGCACAGTGACTTCCCAGTGCCTTTGAGGAGGGGCTGCCCAGCTGTTAATGATGCCTGAGATTAAGTGGAAGCCAATTTTTATGGAGTCCAGGTTTAGAATCCTTGCTGCTTTATAAACTCCACAGGCATGAAATACGGTGAGATTGGGTTTGCCTCCGTTTCCAGTGGAGGGGAAACAACTGCCTGGGGACTGTGCTGGAGGAGAGAGGAGGAAGAACAAGGCCTGAATGGTTTCTATTTTCATTTAATGTTTTTCTGACTCTTTCAAACGGTTCCCAGAGCCAGGTTTGGATTGGATTTCCTCTCCCAGGGCTGCCATGCCGAGGTGGCTGCAGGTCTGGGGAACATCCCAGGGGTGCCACAGGAATGGTGTGGGAGGATCCTGGAGCCTGGGATTCACCTTTGGGCTCTGTCTGGGGGAAATGCTCCTGGTCTGAGGGGCCACAGGTGTGCAAGGGCATGGAGATGTCCTTTAAAGACATTTTTAGTGTACTGTGATTGAATGCAGACAAACATCCTGGGTGCAGGAGGCACCAGGGACGAGGATTTTGAGGGAGTTGCAAAGATCATGGTGGGAGCATGTTGAGGGTCCCCAGGATGAGGTGAGAAATGAGAATTGAGTCTAAGTTCTCTTAAGGCTGATATATTATATTATATCATATTATATTATATTATATTATATTATATTATATTATATTATATTATATTATATTATATTATATTATATTATATTATATTATATTATATTATATTATATCATGTTATATTATATTATATTATTATATTATATTATATTATATTATATTATATTTATTATATTTATTATATTATATTATAATGATATGCTAAAACTATACTAAAGAAAAAGAAAGGAGACATCAGAAAGCTAGACAACAATAAACAATAAAAACTCGTGACTGGCCAGAGTCCTGCCACAGCTGGACTGAGATTGGCCATTAAATTAAAACAATTCACATGAATCCAATGAAACAATCACATGTTGGATAAACAATCTGCAAACCTCATTCCAAAGCAGCAGAACACAGGAGAAGCAAATCAGATAATTATTGTTTTCCTTTTTCTCTGAGGCTTCTCAGCTTCCCTTGAGAGAAATTGTGGGCAAGGAGGATTTTTCAGAAAATGTGATGGTGATTGTTGATTAAAGGACAGGTTTGTGTCCCTGCTGATTTGATTCTCTGCTTCTCCCTGCCCAGGGCTGAAGGTCAGGGAGGTCTCCATCAACGTGACGAGGCAGCAGGTGGAGGATTTCCATGGCCCTGAGGATTACTGGTGCCAGTGCGTGGCCTGGAGCCACCTGGGCACCTCCAAGAGCAGGAAGGCGTCGGTGCGCATCGCCTGTGAGTACAGCGTGACCAAAGCCTGCTCCTCTGGGGCTGGGGAATGCTGCTCTTGGGGTCAAATACAGGGAATACAGCCTGCTGAAACCCTGCTCCTCTGGGGCTGGGGAATGCTGCTTTTGGGGTCAAATACAGGGAGTACAGCGTGACCAAACCCTGCTCCTCTGGGGCTGGGGAATGCTGCTTTTGGGGTCAAATACAGGGAGTACAGCGTGACCAAACCCTGCTCCTCTGGGGCTGGGGAATGCTGCTCTTGGGGTCAAATACAGGGAGTACAGCCTGGCCAAAGCCTGCTCCTCTGGGGCTGGGGAATGCTGCTCTTGGGGTCAAATACAGGGAGTACAGCGTGACCAAACCCTGCTCCTCTGGGGCTGGGGAATGCTGCTCTTGGGGTCAAATACAGGGAATACAGCCTGCTGAAACCCTGCTCCTCTGGGGCTTGGGAATGCTGCTCTTGGGGTTAAATACAGTGAGTACAGCCTGATCAAACCCTGCTCCTCTGGGGCTGGGGAATGCTGCTTTTGGGGTCAAATACAGTGAGTACAGCCTGATCAAACCCTGCTCCTCTGGGGCTTGGGAATGCTGCTTTTGGGGTCAAATACACTCAGTACACCCTGACCAAACCCTGCTCCTCTGGGGCTTGGGGGGTGGGAATGCTGCTTTTGGGGTCAAATACAGGGAGTACACCCTGCTTAAACCTTCTGGGGCTTTGTGGGGTGGGAATGCTGCTTTTGGGGTTAAATGCAGTGAGTACACCCTGATCAAACCCTGCTCCTCTGGGGCTGGGGGGTGGGAATGCTGCTCTTGGGGTGAAATACAGTGAGTACAGCCTGCTGAAAATATCAGGGGCTTTGAGGGGTGGGAACGCTGCTTTTGGGGTGAAATACAGGGAGTACACCCTGCTTAAACCTTCTGGGGCTTTGTGGGGTGGGAATGCTGCTTTTGGGGTGAAATACAGGGAGTAAACCCTGCTCTTCTGGGGCTCTGAAGGGTGGGAATGCTGTTTTTGGGGTTAAATGCAGTGAGTACACCCTGCTTAAGCCTTCTGGGGCTTTGAGGGGTGGGAACCCTGCTTTTGGGGTGAAATAGAGTGAGTAAACCCTGCTGAAACCCTCTGGTGCTTTCAGGGTTGGGAATGCTTCATTTGGGCTTAATTACAGTGAGTACACCCTGCTGAAACATAAAACTGTCCTGGGAGCTTCAGAAATGGAAATACTCCAAATGCCCCACAGCCAGAGGGACAGCAGAGACACAACCCCAAATACAAAGCTGTCACTCAGAGCTGCAAAGAGGGAAATGCTCCAAATGCCCCACGGCCAGAGGGACAGCAGGGACATGACCACAAACACAGAACTGTCCCTGGGAGCTGCAAAAATGGAAATGTTCCAAATGCCCCACGGCCAGAGGGACAGCAGGGACACAACCCCAAATACAAAACTGTCCTTGGGAGCTGCAAAAAGGGAAATGTTCCAAAACTGTCCCTGGTAGCTGCTAAAAGGGAAATAGTCCAAATGCCCCACAGCCAGAGGGACACAACCCCAAACACAGAACTGTCCCTGGGAGCTGCAGAAATGGAAATGTTCCAAATGCCCCACAGCCAGAGGGACAGCAGGGACACAACCCCAAACATAAAACTGTCCCTGGGAGCTGCAAAAGGGAAATGCTCCAAATGCCCCATGGCCAGAGAGACAGCAGGGACAGAACCCCAAACATAAAACTGTCACTGGGAGATGCAAAAAGGGAAATGTTCCAAATACAGAATTGTCCCTGGGAGCTGCAGAAATGGAAATGTTCCAAAAGCCCCACAGGCAGAGGGACAGCAGGGACACAACCCCAGACACAGCTGTGACCAGGAGCTGCTCCAAGCCTCATCCCATCCCTGGAATCAGACCTGGGATGTTTTCCTGGCAGCACCCGAGCCTGACACTGCCCCTGCCAGAGGAGAATTCAGGGATTGCTCCCCCAGTCTGTGGTGAGCCCCCAGCTCAGATCCTCCCTTTCCTCTCCTGGGAATGGAGGTGCAGCCTGCCAAAAGCTGGGAGAAACATTTCCTGGGGGAGGAGGGCAGGAGCAAAGGGAGAACCTGGAGTGAGACTTTCCAGGGAGTGCTCCAGCAGCTGCTGACAATATAAAAAGGTGTCTTTTACCAGGGTAAACATTTAACAGGATAAAGCAAACATTAGTCAGAAGTAAAAGGACAGTGTAAGAAAACCCTCATTTCATTAACGGTGGATTTTTTATTTTTTTTGTTGGCTGGTTCAGTCTGAATGTCTAAATACGTGTAAATTCAATTTTTTATTTCACTGCATTAACTGTCATAACACCGAGCCAATAATTCCCCCGCATCGCCGAGCTGAAAGGACCTTTATCTGAATTGAATTTTTATTGACTTTTCTCCGCGCTGTGATTTCCCAGCCCCACAAAATGGCAATTTGAGCCGGGCTCAGCGTGAGCAGGAGCAGGAGGCGCCGTGTGCTGGGGCTTTTCAACCCCTCACTGCGGGAGCAATCCTGCCCAGGACCCCATTAACCCCAGAGAGCCCTGGAGGGCTCTGGGGGTGCCTGGAGGCTTTGTGTAGGAGCTGAGCTCCTCTCTGCCCCTTCCTGGGCTGTTTTTCTGCTCAGAGCTGAGAGGTTTGATGGGGAAAGCAGCAATTCCAGAGGGCAGAGCTGAAGGGGCTCCTCAGGAACACACTGGGGTGGGATTTGTGGCTTGGGGAAGGATCAGGGATGAGACCCTGCAGGTCCAGTCTCTGACAGAACCCAGAACGTCCTCCCATCCCCTCTGAGGAACCAGCAGCTTTATTTCATCCCTTTTTTTTTTTATTTTTGCACTAAATTCCCAACGTTTCTGAATTGTGAGTCAAGTCCACAGTGTTGCAGCACTTTATATTTCTCCGAAGAAGCAGGTGAGTATTTCTTTGTGCTAGTGGGGAAGGCAGAGCAAAGGGATCCTGCTCCATTTTTCACCCTAATAAAGGCATTTGTAGGCACAAGAGCAGCCCAGCTGTTAATGATTGCCTTCTTAAAGGGAGCACTGGAAAAGAAATTGGTTGTCTGAGAGGGGGAAAAACATCAACATGAACAAAGAATCATGGAAAGGAGCGTGCAGGCACTGCGAGCATCTTTGTGCAGGCAGCAGCTTGCTCAGATAATTCTGAATGCGTTGTGGAAAATGCAGTGCCAGGGCTGTATTTCATCAGCTGGGAGCAAGGCAGGGAATGAAGTCAGTAAATCCCCACCGTGGAGCCTGAGGCACCGGGAGCACAACGAGAGCTCCTGAAGGAACATCCTCCAGCAGCAGGAGAAATGCCAATCACTTGTTTTAAAATTTTTAAAAGTTTAATAGTAATAAAATGGTTATAAAAATAGGAATATCGTTAGAGTAATAATAATTTGGATGATTTGGATTAGGGCAATATGAGACAATAGAAACAAAGACAGACAGTCCAGGTAACTCTTTCTGGGCAAAATAAACCCAAAAATGACCCAGGATTAACCCTTAAAAGCAACAACCCGTTGCATGTTCATACACCTCATCCATGATGCATAAATTCCATTCAAACACAGGATTCTGTCTGGGCAGTGTCAGCTTCTCCAGTCCTGGTGGATTCTTGCATCCAAGAAATCCCAGTCCTGATTAATTCTTGAATCCAAGGATTGCCAGTCCTGATTAATTCTTCCATCCATGGAATGCCAATTGTGACGATTCTTGTATCCAAGGATTGTCAGTCCTAATGAATTCTTCCATCCAAGGAATGCCAATTGTGACGATTCTTGTATCCAAGGATTGCCAGTCCTGATTAATTATTCCATCCAAGGAATGCCAATTGTGACAATTCTTGTATCCAAGGATTGCCAGTCCTAATGAATTCTTGCATCCAAGAAATGCCAATCCTGGTGAATCTTGTATCCAAGGATTGCCAATCGTGATGAATTCCCCCATCCAAGGATTGCCAATCCTGGTGAATCTTGCATCCAGGGATTGCCAATTGTGATGACTCCTTGCGTCCAAAAAATGCCAATCCTAATGAATTCTTGTATCCAAGGAATCCCAGTCCTGGTGAATTCCTGCATCCAAGAAGTTCCAATCCTAATGAATTCTTGTATCCAAGGATTGCCAGTCCTGGTGAATTCTTGCATCCAAGGATTGCCAATTGTGATGAATTCCCCCATCCAAGGAATGCCAGTCCTGGTGAATTCCTGCATCCAAGGATTTTCAGTCCTGGTAAATTCTTGCATCCAAGGATTGCCAATCCTGGTGAATTCCTGCATCCAAGAAGTTCCAATCCTAATGAATTCCTGCATCCAAGGATTGCCATTCCTGGTGAATTCCCCCATCCAAGGATTGCCAATCCTGGTGAATTCCTGCATCCAAGGAATGCCAATGGTGATGAATTCTCTCCTCCAACCCTGCAGATCTTCGGAAGAACTTCGAGCAAGACCCCCAGGGCAAGGAGGTTCCCATCGAGGGGATGATTGTCCTGCACTGCCGGCCCCCCGAGGGCGTCCCTGCAGCTGAGGTGAGCTTGGGATGGGCACAGGGGCACAGGGAAAACCTTTGGGATGGGGGAAGCACAGGGCTCAGCTCCTGTGGTGCTGCTCCTGGTGCTCTTCTCCCCCAGAACGTTCCAGTGCCCTTTTCTGATTCATTAACTTTACAAAAATGTGGCTTTTTATCCAAATTCTGGACTGTTTTGCGGAGAAATCCTGGTTTTTCAGACAATTTTCAAGCCCTGTGCTTTCAAACTGAAAGCAGATTGTTGCACACTTTCCCAGGAATTACTTTCCTCCTCAAAAAAACAAGGCAAAGTAAAAGGCAAACCTAAAAATATTATGATAAATGGTTGCTGGGGAGAGAAAATCTGCTGCAAGTAATAATTTGGTGGGGTTTGGCTTCGTTTTAAACAGGCTCTTTGTGATGAGAGCTGGATCTTAACAGCAAAACCATGGGGATGCCTTAAAATGGCAATAACCAGGCTGCTCTTGGAGGGAGAGGTTCAGAGTGGGTCGTGTTTAAAAATCTGCTGCAGGGGCTTTAAAACCCAAGGAAATGTTGAATTTTTAATTGCACCCTGCAGTTCTCTGCAGCACCTTCTGGGGAATGAGAGCTGCTGGATCACCCAGGAGTTGGTTTTGCCCCTTTTCCCCAGCGTGGCTGGGCTTGGTAATGAGGGAAGAAAAGGAAAATAAACCCCAGAGAAATGTGTGCTTTTAGTTAATGAGAAGGGATTGCAGCAGATGTCCCTGGGAATAAAGAGGAGAAATGCAGAGGCACCAGCAGTGAGGCAGAAGTGCTCAAGGAGAGGAAAATGAGGCAGAGATGGGCTCAGTGAGTGGCTGGGTTTGTGTGCAGGTTTCACTCTGTCAGGGCAATCTCTGCTCCCACCTTCTCCTCAGCTCTCTGGGATTTTCACTCGTTACCAGGAAAATGGATGGTGCATTGCAGGGAATTGCCAGGGTTGCTGAATGTGTGTGCTCTGGAAAATGGAAATCTGCTTTGGAGGCAAAATAAACCTCCACAGGTGTGGCTCCCCAAACACCCTCTGTCTGACTGGATTTTACTGAGAATTTTAGATTTCTTTGAACTGGCAGCTTTACATTCCCCACTTAAACAGGGAGCCTGTCTTCTGTGGAAGGTAGGAATTATGTCCAATGAAAACCTGACATTTTAATTGCTTGTTCCAGATAAAAGTGGTGGAGTTCCCAATGAACCTTGATTTACTGCTGTTGACAGTAAAATTGTTATTGCTGCTAATAAAGCTGGTAAATCTCACCAGGTCAGATTTGCTTTGGCCAATAAAATGTCCCATAAAGGCTCAGGCTAATTCTGGGCTCATCGAGGTAAAGAGTCTGCTGGAAATAATTCAGTGTCTTTAGAAAAGTGGGTTAAACCCGTTAGAGCAGGCCTGGCTCTGGGCTGGGGGGATAAACTCAGCTTTATTTCAGAGTTAAAGCACAGATTAACACAGGCTGGGCACTGACTGAGCCACAAAGGCTTCCTCAAAAATCTCCAGATTTATTTCATCTGTTCCATGGGTGCTGAGCAGTGCTGAGGGTTTCAAACCCCCGTGCTGGCAGAGAATCCCTGGTTCTGATCCAAGAATTGATTTCATTAGAGCTTGGATGCAGCCCTGGATGGAAACATAAGGCTGGAAAGAACTGGGACAAAGGAGCTCGTGTGGTGTTTCATGAGATGCAGAGAGGGGCATTGTCGGTGCTTGTTCAACCTGAGAGAACTGGAAACGAGGGGAAGGAGGCTCCAGCCCATCCCTGCCCCTGCCAGAGCCCTCCCTGGGGAGGGTTTGGTTATTCCAAGGGCAGCAGTTGAGGAATGCAGTCAGAGTTTGGATATTCCAAGTGCAGAGCTTCAGGAATGCTGTCAGAGTGTGGTTATTCCAGGTGCAGGGCTTCAGGAATGCTGTCAGAGTTTGGTTATTCCAGGTGCAGAGCTTCAGGGATGCTATTGGAGTTTGGTTATTCCAGAACTTCAGGGATGCTGTCAGTTTGGTTATTGCAGGTCCAGAACTCCAGGAATGCTGTTGGGGTTTGGTTATTCCAAGTGCAGAGCTTGAGGGATGCTGTTGGAGTTTGATTATTCCAGGTGCAGAACTCCAGGAATGCTGTCAGTTTGGTTATTCCAAAGGCAGGACTTTAGGAACACTGTCAATTTGATTATTCCAAGTGCAGAGATTCAGGAATGCTGCTGGAATTTGGTTATTCCAGGTCCAGAGCTTGAGGAATTCTGTCAGACTTTGGTTTTTCTAATTGCAGAGCTTCAGGAATGCTGTCAGAGTTTGGTTATTCCAAATGCAGAGCTTCAGGAATACTGTTGGAATTTGGTTATTCCAGGTCCAGAGCTTCAGGAATTCTGTCAGAATTTGGTTTTTCTAATTGTAGAGCTTCAGCAATGCTATCAGAGTTTGGTTATTCCAGGTGCAGAACTTCAGGAATTTCATTAGAGTTTGATTATTTCAAGTGCAGAACTTCAGGAACAGTTTGGTTATTGCAGGTCCAGAACTTCAGGAGCACTGTCAGAGTTTGATTATTCCAATTGCAGAGCTTCAGGAATGCTGTTGGAATTTGGTCATTCCAGGTCCAGAATTTCAGGAATGCTGTTGGAGTTTCGTTATTCCAAGGGCAGAACTTGAGGAACGCTGTCAGTGTTTGGTCACTCCAGAACTTCAGGAACACTCTCAGAGTTTGATTATTCCCAGCGCAGAACTTGAGGAATGTTTTTAGAATTTGGTTATTCCAGGTGCAGAACTTCAGGAACACTCTCAGACTTTGGTTATTCTAATTGTAGAACTTGAGGAATGCTGTTAGAATTTGGTTATTCCAAGGGTAGAACTTCAGGAATGCTGTCAGAGTTTGGTTATTCCAAGTGCAGGGAATTCTCTACAAAGCAGGGAATTAAACTTTTTCCACAGCTCTGCTTTGGGAGGGTGCTGGGCTTTGGGGCACCCTGGGTGCATCAGCACAGCAGGAAGAGAGGAAGAAAACCCAAATCCCAGCACTGGGCAGGTTGGAAAAGGCTTTAAAATCCTCTTCTCATGCATTTACATAGCAAGCAGAGAGAGCTGGTGAGCAGCTGTGCTTGCAGCCATCGGCACCCAACCCAAATAAATTCAGTTTTTATGAGTTAAGCATCGAAATGAAAAAGAAAATTCAGCATTTAAATAGAGCAGCTGAAAATCCCCCGCTGAGGCAAATGTTGATTCAGCTCTGGAGAGCCTCTGCTGGCTCGGGCTCAGCGGGACCTGAGCCTTTGATTCACCATTGCTGGGAGCTGGCCTGGGCAGGAGGCGGCCCTGGGGCCCTCAGCAGCGTCTGCAGGGAGAGACTGGGGAATTGTGAGCGGGAACTGTGAGTGGGAATGGTGAGCAGGAATTGTGAGCAGGAAATGTGAGTGGGAATGGTGAGCAGGAATTGTGAGCGGGAATTGTGAGTGGGAATGGTGGGCAGGAATTGTGAGCGGGAATGGTGAGCGGGAATTGTAAGCGGGAATGGTGAGCGGGAATTGTGAGTGGGAATGGTGGGCAAGAATTGTGAGCAGGAATTGTGAGCAGGAATTGTGGGCAGGAATTGTGTGCAGATGTGTGTGCGGGAATTGTGAGCAGGAACTGTGAGGGGGAATTGTGAGCAGGAATTGTGAGCAGGAATGGTGGGCAGGAATTGTGAGCGGGAATTGTGGGCAGCAATTGTGAGTGAGAATGGTGAGCAGGAATTGTGAGTGGGAATGGTGGGCAGGAATTGTGAGTGGGAATGGTGAGCAGGAAATGTGAGCAGGAATTGTGGGCAGCAATTGTGAGTGGGAATTGTGAGCAGGAACGGTGGGCAGGAATTGTGTGCAGATGTGTGTGCGGGAATTATGAGCGGGAACTGTGAGCAGGAATTTTGGGCAGGAATTGTGAGCAGGAATGGTGGGCAGGAATTGTGAGCAGGAATGGTGGGCAGGAATTGTGAGGGGGAATTGTGAGCAGGAATTGTGAGGGGGAATTGTGAGTGGGAATTGTGAGCAGGAATGGTGTGCAGGAATTGTGAGCGGGAATTGTGAGCAGGAATTGTGAGCAGGAATTGTGAGCAGGAACTGTGAGCAGGAATTGTGAGGGGGAATTGTGAGGGGGAATGGTGACCAGGAATTGTGAGCAGGAACTGTGAGCAGGAATTGTGAGGGGGAATTGTGACCAGGAATTGTGAGCAGGAACTGAGCAGGAATTGGGGGCAGGAACTGTGAGCGGGAACTGTGAGCAGGAATTGTGAGTGGGAATGGTGGGCAGGAATGGTGGGCAGGAATTGTGAGCAGGAAATGTGAGCAGGAATTGTGGGCAGCAATTGTGAGTGGGAATTTTGAGCAGGAATGGTGGGCAGGAATTATGTGCAGATGTGTGTGCAGAATTATGAGCGGGAACTGTGAGCAGGAATTGTGAGCAGGAATGGTGAGTGGGAATGGTGAGTGGGAATGGTGGGCGGGAATGGTGGGTAAGAATTGTGAGCAGGAATTATGAGCAGGAATTATGAGCGGGAACTGTGAGCAGGAACTGTGAGCGGGAATGGTGGGCAGGAATTGTGAGCAGGAACTGTGAGCAGGAACTGAGCAGGAATTGGGGGCAGGAATTGTGAGCAGGAACTGTGAGCGGGAATGGTGGGCAGGAATGGTGGGCAGGAATTATGTGCAGGAATTGTGTCCTTGGCTCAGGGTGTGCTCCTGAGGGACCCTCAGGGAGATATTTTGGATAATAATAATAATAATAATAATAATAATAATAATAATAATAATAATTAATAGTAGTAGTACTAGTAGTACTACTAGTAGTAGTAATAGCGGTTGTAGTAGTATCTCAGAGAGATATTTAGGAATTGTGTGCAGGAATTCTGTCCCTGGCTTCAGATGTGCTCCTGAGGGACCTTCAGGGAGATATTTAGGATGATGATGATGATGATTATGATAATAATATAATAATTATATCTCAGGGAAAGAGATATAACCTTCTAAAAACATAAATTCAGATCCATCATTTCCTCCTTTTTCCTGAAGACCCAGCAGGTACCACGCTGCCAGAGGGGTTTCCTCTCCCTGGGCTGAGCTGGAGTCAGTGACAGGAGCATTTCCCTGGGCTGAGGAGCAGGGACAGCTCTGCTCTGTCACCCTGAGCAGCTCAGGAGGAATCAGGGTGACTGACAGGTCCTGCAGCAGTGGCAAACACAATGAATTCCACCCTCCTGCCTGGTAATTCCTTCCAGCTCCTGCTTCCCCCCAGCCCTGGGGCTGCTGTCAAAGCAGGGCTGAGCTGTAACCTGGAAAATCCT
Source organism: Setophaga petechia (assembly GCA_024362935.1). Taxonomy (NCBI): domain Eukaryota; kingdom Metazoa; phylum Chordata; class Aves; order Passeriformes; family Parulidae; genus Setophaga; species Setophaga petechia. The sequence goes on along the minus strand of JANCRA010000123.1, from coordinate 1,351,073 downwards.
TGGTCAACACCCATTTAATGAAGTTTGGGATAATCTCTGAGCTGTGTGTTCGGCCTCATTGGTGCCTCAGAGTGTAAAATATTAATTCTGTCGGGCGCAGCAGCACAAAAAGAAGGGTTTGGGTGGCTGGTAATCCTTCAGGCAGGTGTGGTGGGGTGCTGGGGAGTGTCGCTGCTGCCTCCTCCATCGGTGACAAATGGCATTCAGATTTCTCAGCTGTCAGGGCTTGTTCCTGTTTCATTCAGTGGGCTTGAAAATCAGGTTTTAAAATGTTCCCTCGAGTGGACAGGGAGCTGCCATTCCCTGCAACTGGAGTGAAGCTCCAGGAGTGGATGTCACCTCCTTGAGGCCTGGGTGTGATGGGGAAAGGGGACACCTGAAATGTGCAGGGGTGATGGGGAAATCTCAAATGTGCAGGTGTGATGTGGAAAGGGGACATCTGAAATCTGCAGATGTGATGGGGAAATCTCAAATGTGCAGGTGTGATGGGGAAAGGGGACACCAGAAGTCTGTAAATCTGATGTGGAAAGGGGAAATCTGCAGGTGTGATGGGGAAAGGGGAAATCTGAAATGTGCATGTGTGAATATGGACAGGGGACATCTGAAACCTCAGGTGTGATGGGGAAAGGGGACATCTCCAATGTGCAGGTGTGATGTGGAAAAGGGAAAATCTGAAATCTCAGGTATGAATATGGAAAGGAGACATCTGAAATCTGCAGGTGTGATGCGGAAAGGGGAAAACTGAAATGTGCAGGTGTGATGTGGAAAGAGGACATCTCAAATCTGCAGATGTGAGACTGAGAGTGCTGTGAAATGGGGCTAAAGCTGCACTGGGGAGGTTCATAAATTCTGTTACCTGTCCCTCAGAAATGTCCCTGCCCTGGCATTACACTGCCAAATAACCCTGATAGTAGAGATTAATGATTATAAACTTTAGGATTTCAAATGAATAAACCCAAACCCAGCCCTATTCTAAATTCATTGAATCATGCTGAGGGCCTTTGGACCTGCAGGGAGGAGCTGGGGGAGCCAATTCCCACTTGGAAAACTTGGGATGGAGAGGGGAGCAGGAGCCAATTCCCACCTGGAAATCTTGGGATGGAGAGGGAGCAGCAGCAGAGGGAGCTGGGGGAGCCAATTCCCACTTGGAAACTTTGGGATGGAGAGGGGAGCAGGAGCTGGGGGAGCCAATTCCCACCTGGAAAACTTGGGATGGAGAGGGGAGCAGTAGCAGGAGCCAATTCCCACTTGGAAATTTTGGGATGGAGAGGGGAGCAGGAGCTGAGGGAGCCAATTCCCACGTGGAAAATTTGGGATAGAGAGGAGAGCAGCAGCAGGAGCTGGGGGAGCCAATTCCCACCTGGAAATCTTGGGATGGAGAGGAGAGCAGGAGCTGGGGGAGCAAATTCTCATCTGAAAACCTGGGGATGCAGAGGAGAGAAGCAGCAGGAGCCAATTCCCACCTGGAAATCTGGGGATGGAGAGGGAGCAGCACCAGAGGGAGCTGGGGGAGCCAATTCCCACTTGGAAATTTTGGGATGGAGAGGGGGAGCAGGAGCTGGGGGAGCCCATTCCCACCTGGAAATCTTGGGATGGAGAGGGAGCAGCACCAGAGGGAGCTGGGGGAGCCAATTCCCACTTGGAAATTTTGGGATGAACAGGGGAGCAGGAGCTGGGGGAGCAAATTCTCATCTGAAAACCTTGGGATGGAGAGGAGAGAATCAGCAGGAGCCAATTCCCACCTGGAAATCTGGGGATGGAGAGGGGAGCAGGAGCTGGGGGAGCCAATTATTCCCACCTGGAAACCTTGGGATGGAGAGGGGACCCCATTCCCACCTGGAAATCTTGGGATGGAGAGGGGTGCCCATTCCCACCTGGAAATCTCGGGATGGAGCAGCAGCCGAGCCCATCGTGAGGCACGAGGTGCAAACCTGAGCCTTTAAATTCCCCCTGAATCCCTTTCTTGTGAATGAGCACTGAGACCGAAGCTGATATTTCAGCATTAGCAGGAACTCGCAGCTCTCCCCACACCCCCTGTCTGCTCTGCTTGTGGTGCAGCTCTCAGGAGTTTCGGGTTCTTTTTGTTTGCCTTGTTTTTGTTTTGGGTTTGGGTTTCTTTTGCAATAAAAGGGCAGCTGTTGTGCTAAACGATTGCTGATAGTTTACTGTTACTGCACTATTACTGTTGAGTGCTCTGCAGAGGTTTGTGAAATACTCTAAAATATCTTTATCACATAATATATGCATATATTTAAGATTTAAATGTGTTGTATCCACCGCTGCTTTTTCAAATGTTTAACACAGATTCTGACATTTTAATGGAGTGCTGTAGATGTTCCCAGGAAGATCTGCCTGAGTTCCACGGGTTTATTTACAGCCAGGGCTTTTAATGGAAATGTGAAATCATTTCTCTTCTGGGCTGCACGCATTCCACTGCCAGCACATCAGCACAACACAAAACCCACATAAAATTCAGAAGCTGTGAGGACTCCACAAGCAGTGAGGGCCTGTTTTATGGAGGTTTGTGTATTTATGGGGCTGGCGCACTGTGAAAAACGCCAATCACTTGTTTTTAAATTTTTAAAAGTTTAATAGTAATAAAATGCTTATCAAAATAGTAATATAATTAGAGTAATAATAATTTGGACAATTTGGATTAGGACAATATGAGACAATAAGAACAAAGAGGTAGGGACAGTCCAGGTACCTATTTCTGGGCAAAATAAGCCCAAAAAAGGACACAGTTAACAGAGAATTAACCCTTAAAAGTAACAGCCTGTTGCATACTCATCCATGATGCATAAATTCCATTCAAACACAGGATTCTGTTTGGGCAGTGTCAGCTTCTTCCTCTGAATCCTAAGCCTGAGCAAGGCAGGAATAAGTTCGTTTCTTCTGATAATGGAGCAATAAATTTTTTCTCTCTGAAAGATTCAGGGGTCCTGTGGCTGCTATCTCAGTGCAAGTCCTTTCTTTTAAAAAGTATCTTACATGGCATAGTAAGATACTGTTCTATTTTAACTATTCTATTTTTCTATTATTCTATATTATTCTGTTTTTCTATTCTATTCTATTGTATTCTATTCTATTCTATTCTATTCTATTCTATTCTATTGTATTCTATTCTATCCTGTTCTGTTCTGTTCTGTTCTATTCTATCCTATTCTATTCTATTCTATTCTATCCTATCCTATCCTATTCTATTCTATCCTATTCTATTCTATTCCATTCCATTCTATTCTATTCTATTCTATTCTATTCTATTCTATTCTATCTTATTCTATTCTATTCTATTCTATTCTATTCTATTCTATTCTATTCTATTCCTGTAAGATACTATTTCTATTTTAACATTTTGTTATAACCTAAAACTATATTTAACACACTACTTAAAAAAATTAACACAGCATAACTTTCTGACACAACACAAATAATATTCATTTGAATACTTGCAAAAAGCCAATCATAAAATAGGCATTTTTCACTAAAACAGGGCAGGATAATGGAGCTGCAGTAAAACAGCCCAGCCAAGCAGGCTGAGAGTTCCAGCCTTAGTGAATCCTGCTGCAGTCACAGAGCAGGCTGGGATTGCTCAGTGCAAACAGCTGCATTTGGCCAGGGGCTCGTGGATCTGCAGGAGCAATATTTGCTATTTGCTTTGCTTTTAAGGGATCTTGGTTACAAGTACAATAAATGGGATTCATTTCTCACCGGAGATGTTTCACTCTCAGGACCCAGCCTGGGTATCTGCAGTGTCTCATCTGTGATTGATCTGATGTTTAGATTGAGATTTAAGAGCAAATTTTTAATTTTGTAGCTGCTTTTAAGGGAAAATTAATAACTTTTATAGTTTTCCATTCAGCAAAGGTTGAGAGCTGTCATGGCCTGTGCAGGACATGCTGGTCTGGGCTGATTTTACAACCAGGGTGTCTAAGGATGTGTCACCTCTTTATTCTATAAAACTTGGCCTCAGTTAGACTTGGTTTGTTTGAGGTGTTTGTTGTGGACAGTACAAAACCAGTTCCATTTCCAAATTCCATTTATTTTGTGTGCTGTTCACACCTTCAGCCCCACTTTGCCTTTCCTCACCCTCTGCTCCAGCTGTTCCTGTTGTGGGATTTCTCCTGGTAGCAGCAGAATTTGGGGTGGTTTGAGCTCCAGGAATGGTCAGGATTCTCTGGTGTCAGGAAAATTAATCCACAAACACCAGAGGTTCATGTCCAAAAAGGAGACAGAGGAGTCCTTTCAATTTATTCCAATCAAGGCAGAGCCCATGGGGCATCCCCTGGGGTCTCTCCAATTTTTGGAGGATGCAGCCTCCCTTTTTATCCCAATTTCCAGCCACATTTCCCTTCTCTCTTTCCCCATTTCTGAGGTACTTGAGAGGTTCAGACTTCCCAGAACACCTGATCCCAAAGATTCCCCTCTAATGTACAACCCTCCCTTTAAATTTTTAATTCTTACTGAATTTAGAGGTTTCCCCCCATTGTTTCTTTCATCTTTCAATGTCTAATTTCATTTATCACCAAACCCAAAGTTTATTTGTAAGAGCAAATCTCTTTTTCCATTCATCAATCAGTGGAACCCTTCCCATTGTTTCTTTTCTCTCCCAGAGCTGGTTTTATCCCCCAGCAGCCCCACAGCTTGTTTGGAAACACGAATTTGCTCTCTCTTGGATATTAGGAAGAAATTTGTTCCTCTCCCCGGGGTTGAGGGCAACGCTGCTCCTCCAGCCTGGAGCTGCTCCAGCCCTTCCCCTCCCACCCCTGGCTTTGCTCCACTGCCACCCCAAGGCTCTTCCCTGTCCCCCTGAATGTGTCAATCTGTCCCCCCGTTTGTCCCCTCTGTCCCTGCCCCAGTTTCCCCAATCCGTGGCACTGCCAGCCCTGCTCCCACCCCCTCAGCAGCATCTCCGGGTGCCTCTCCAGCTGATTCTGTGCATTTTGCAGCCCTTGGGGGCCCTCCAGTCCCCACACATCTCCCCTTTATTGGACACAGCCCTTGGATGAGGGGGAGCTGTGCACGGGCTTTTCTTCCAGCAGAAAAAAAAAAAAAAATAAAATAAAATGTTTGTTTTCCTTCTGAGATTTGTGAATAAATCAATACAGCCAGGAGGTAGCGAGGTCATGAAATAGAAATGCTGGAGCAAAGCACTTCTGAATTAGATTGCTAAACTGAAAAGAAAAAAGAAGGGAGATAACTTTGTAGTTCCCCTGAATAGATAATTCCTTTTTATACAGACATGTGCTCTGGGGCCTCTCTGGGTTTGATGTGCTGCTTTGCAGCCCTGTCTGTTTTCTCGGGCCCTGTTGGCAGAAATGGTTTTAATTTTGAATGCTTGAACATGAAAGGAGAAGTTGTGAGACTTTATCGTGGTGTTTGTAATGGTGGGGATGATTGTGCGAGCGAGTCCTGCGGGGATTTGGGAAGTTCACAGCGATGGAGGTGGGGACTGGAGCAGCTGGAGGCCCCACCAGCGGTGGCACTGAAAGGATTTCATGGCTGGGGGAATGTTCTGCCTCTGGGCACAGAGATCAGCACCTCTTTTAATTGTAAACAGCGTTAAAAGAGAAAGCAGAAGTCGGGAATCTGGTGCCTGTTGCATGTAGTACTTGGTGACAAGGTTTGTTAGCTAACAATTGTATTTCTGTAGGGTTTGGGGTTAAATACTGTTCCCAGATGTGATTCCTTAACGAATCTAAAGGTGTTCAGTGATCTCTCAGCTCCCTCCCAACCCTGGTTGTTCTGTGACTCCTGTAAGATCTTCTCAGGTTCTCTGCTGCTCACAGTGACCCCGAGATGTGTTAAATTCTCTTTTCCCAGCCCAGCAGTCGAAGAAGGAGTCAGAACTCTTCAGTTCTTGGTGTCAAGGTTGTTTATTGTTTCTTATTTATAAAATCCTTTCTGCTGTCCAGTCAAGATCTGCTCAGCAGGACAGACAGAGGCACTCTGTGTGTTATCTTTTTATACCAAAAACTACATGTACAATATTTACAATTACTCTCCAATACCTATCACCTATGTTAGACAGTGAGCTTCTACTCTAAACCAATCCAAAAGTGCCACCATCCCAGCAGAAGATGGAGGCCAAGAAGAAGAAGAAGGAGAAAGGCTGGACATGCCCAGATTCCTCCATTTCTCCCCCTGAACCCTTATTCTAAAAACCCCAAAAAATCTATTTTTCACCCTGTGATAAATTCACTATCATTCTACTTAAACTGTTGTGGCTTGTAATCCTTCATATAAGGTTGGTAATTTTTTTCCAAGGGCTAAATCCTTGGAAAAAAATCCTTGGCACAGGGGTCTTGGGTTCTGTGCCAGGGTCTCTGAACCCCCTGGGCAGGGTCTCGAGCCCTCCAGGGCAGCCAGAGGAATTTCCTGGGTTCCCACAAGATCTCACAGTTGCCTTCTTGAATTTATCCCATCTGAAGGCTGCTAACAAAAAGGAACATTGTCAGGTATCGCTGATCCCCCAGAACTCGAGGGAACGGTGAAATTACAGCCTCTAAAGGCTTTGGTTTCAATTACTGAAAGCTTCCTGTGATGTTTTCCTTATCTCTGAGCATTTCCTATATAAATGTGATCCTGCCTATCAGGACAGGCAGAACCTGCAAACATCATCACCACCAGCCTTATCTAAAGAGAGCTTTTCAGTGTCAGCAGCACTTTAATTACTGCCCAAATATCACTGAGAACCAGTTCCAGAGGAGATCCCTGGGTTTCTCTGTCTCCTTCAATTCGGAGCCATTTAGCAAAACAAAGGTTGAGGCTGAGCTGCAGTGCTGAGTTCTGTAGGTGACAGTAAAATATTTTAAAATCATAGAAAATTCGGGGAGTTAGAAAGAAAGTTAGGCCTGGTAAACCCTGGGAAATGTTAAGGGTAGGCCCTGGGAAATGTTGGGCCTTGTGTTTGCTGGATCATGTGAAACTGCACCTGTGGAATCGGGATATGATAAATCTGAGTTTTAGATGTGAAGATTATTTGCTAATTCGATGTGTTAGGAAAATTAACCCACAAACACCAGAGGTTTGTGTCCAAAAAGGAGACAGAGGAGTCCTTTGGCTTTATTCCAATCAAGGCAGAGCCCATGGGGCATCCCCTGGGGTCTCTCCAGGTTTTGGAGGATGCAGCCTCCCTTTTTATCCCAATTTCCAGCCACATTTCCCTTCTCTCTTTCCCCATTTCTGAGGTACTTGAGAGGTTCAGACTTCCCCAAACACCTGATCCCAAAGATTCCCCTCTAATGTACAACCCTCCCTTTAAATTTTTAATTCTTACTGAATTTAGGGGTTTACCCCCATTGTTTCTTTCATCTTTCAATGTCTAATTGCATTTATCAGCAAACCTAAAGTTTATTTGTAAAAGCAAATATCTTTTTCCACTCATCAATCAGTGAAATCCTTCCCATTGTTTCTTTTCTCTCCCAGTGCTGGTTTTATCTCCCACATCTTGTTTGGAAAGACCAATCCACCATTCCTCTCAGATATAAGCATTGTTTAGATATAAGAATAATGAGAAACTGTGTTAGGGGTTTGAGGGGGATCACGAGAAATCCATGCTTGGATGAAATCGATGTATACAATAGAACAATGTAAATTTAATAATTAATATGTAAATTACAGAATGATAGAATATAAAACATGTTTGGCTCAAAACCATATCAGAGTCAGATTTGGGTCTGTGCACCCCTGGCACCCAGAGCTCTTCAATAAAAGGACCTCCATGTATAATAATATATAAATACATAAATATAAATATATATATATATATATAAAATATTATATAAATATGTATTATATATAATATATATATTATATACATATACATACATATATATATGTATAATGTATATAATATATATTATATATTATAGCTTATATATAATATATATAATATTAGTTATGTATATATATAATATAATATAATATAATATAATATAATATAATATAATATAATATATATATTATACATATACATATACATACATTTATATACATATACATATATATATATATATATATATATATATATATATGTATGTATGTATATGTGTATATATATATATATATATATATATATATAAATTCTGTGATTCTGTGTTCCTGAGCACTGACACAGGGACAGGGATTTGAGCTGCACAGGCTCCTTTATCTCTGCTCACCATCCCATAACTGAAGCCAGGCCCTCTGTGTGCTCTATCCCACTGGGAATCTCCCACCCCTAATGACCTTTGGGGTTATTAATGCTGATTTGTTCATTATTTGTGCATGGAGATAAAAAACAGCTCTCCAGTTAATGGCAGACATGCCAAGAATAGGAATAAAGATAAACTTATCTGGGATCTGATGATGTCTTCAGCAAGCAGACAAGGTACCATTAGCAGTGGCATTTTTAGCAATGGCTCCTTATCCCAGGGATCCAAAATAGCCTGGCTGAGTCAGCTCCTTGCCCACCTCTGCCACTATAAATTGATGCACACGTCCAGGCTGTCACCTCTCCCTTTACACTCATCCCAAACCTGATTTTAATTGAGTTTTGACTCACCCCCTCCCATGCTGGCCTGCATTCCCTCCTCTGGGTCTTTGGTTGGGATTTCAGAGAATGGCCCCTGACTCATGTTGGGTTTCAGCATGAGAGGAATGGCAGATTTGTGTTTCCAAACAAACTGGGAGACAAAACCAGCCCTGGAGGTCTCAGCTGATCCCTGTGGCCACCACCAAGTGCATCCCCTCGGAGCAGAGCCTCCTCCAGCTGATTTATGGGTTAGTCAGCGTGTCAGATCCCTGTAATGAGATTATATATTCAATCTAATGAAGGAAAAATATGCTTACCAGCCTGGTGTGACAGAGCTGCGATTAAATGATTCAGGAGCAGAGTTCCCTCAGTGGATTAATTTAAAAAGAATGCAGCAGGTACAGCTGACCTGCTCAGGCTGTTCTGAGGGCTTCTGGCGCAGGATTAATGGCTTGTGATGGTGTTGATAAAATCACAGTAATAAAGGCAGGAGGAGTGTGTGCAGCCCTTGGGTTGGTGTTCAACCCCTCAGAGACTCGAGCTGGCAGAGGCTTCACCTCCTGGTTTGAGTCCCAGGGTGGAAAGGAGGATGAAAGTGTGGCAAGGGGGGACCTGCCCTGCCCATCCCCATCCCAATTCCAGCTGCAACAGCGAGGATCATCCTCCAGCATGAATTTGTAGGAGCAGGAGTTCCATGTTAGAGGAAAGTAAGGAGGTTTTTGCTGCTTTTCCACCTGAGAGAGAGAGGAAAACATCCCCATGGAGTGGAACAAGAGCCCTTTGTGCTGTCCTGAGTCACCTTCCCCATCTCAAACCCTGAGCTTTTACTTGTCAGGAAGCCTTTGGCTGTCCCCTGAGGAGGAGCTGGCACTGCCACTGCCTTCTCTGGGGTGTGGATGTGGCTGGGACTGGCCCTGGGGAAGGCAGAGGCTGTGTTTAAAGGGCAGCAGAGGAAAATCCTACAGCAGGGACAGGAGGCCCTTTGTCACAGAATCCCAGAATCCCAGAATGATGAGGCTGGAAGAGACCTCTGAGATCACCCAGTCCAACCTGTGCCCTGACACCTCACCCAGACCATAGCACCCAGTGCCATGTCCAGGCTTTTTATAAACCCATCCAGAGATGGTGATTCCACCACCTCCCTGGGAAGAGCATTCCAGTATTTTATTATTCTTTTGGTGAAAAATTTCTTCCTAATATCCAACCTATTGGTCTCTTCCACCGGGCAGCACTGACAGAACCAGAGGATGCAGTCTCCAGCGATGTCAGGGAAGGTACAGGTTGGATATTAGGAAAAAGTTTTTCACCAAAAGAATAATAAAGCACTGGAAAGCTCTTCCCAGGGAGGTGGTGGAATCACCATCTCTGGATGTGTTTAAACAAAGCCTGGACATGGCACTGGGTGCTATGGTCTGGGTGAGGTGTCAGGGCACAGGTTGGACTGGATGATCTCAGAGGTCTCTTCCAACCTCATCATTTTGGGATTCTGGGATTCTGTGACACCTTCCCTGCCATAGCTTGAGGCTGTGTCCTCTGGTTCTGTCACAGACCAACCCCAGCTGTCTCCAAGCTCCCTTCAGGAAGTTGTAGGGAGCAATAAGGGCACCTCTGAGCCTCCTCTTCTCCAGGCTAAACAGCCCCAGCTCCTTCAAACGTTCCTCACAGGGTTTGTGTTCCTCCTCTTCTCCAGGCTAAAGTCTGCTGACCTCCCGAATATCACTGTGCCCACAAGGGCTGGGAGCTGCCTCTTGTGTTAAACCTGGCTGGAATCTCACACAAAGTCACCAAAAAGAGCCAAAAATTCACTCCCAGCTCTTGGGATGTTTGAGTGTCCATCAGAGCGACTGGGGAGGAGCTCTTAGTGGATGGGGTGGGATAAGCTTTGTTTTTCAGGGAGAAGAGTTCTTTAACTCCCATAATCTGCCCAGGCTCTGGGGTGCTGAGCTGATTTCACTCTGATAATGCCATAAGCTGGTCTGTGGTAATTGCTTTCTGTAACTGGGACAAATTTATGATGATGCTAATTGTGCTGCTGCCACCCAGGGAGGGGCCCAGTTAATCCTGGAGCTGCAGGTCCTGATGGGATCAGCCCTCCCTGGAAACTGGGGATGGGGGGTTAATTCTGAGCAGATTGAATTTCAGAGGGAAAAAAACCCAGGTATTTTTATTTTTACAGCATTTTATAGCAGGTTCAAAGTCTGGTTGCAGTTCATCAGAATAATTCTTAAAAGGAAATGTATTTTAATTCTGGTGCAAGCAACTCTGTGACCTCCACGGTGGGGGAAGTGAAACTCTGAGGAGTTTGGAGTTGCTCTTCAGACACTGCAGTCCAGACCCCATCATTCATCCCGGTGGGGAGATGTTTTAGGTTATTTGCTGGTTTTATTTTCCCTGGTTGCTTTGTGAGTGTTTGTGAAACTGGGGAGGGGGGATTAATTCTAAGCAGATTGAATTTCAGAGGAAAAAAACAACAAACCCTGATATTTTTCTACAAACTTCCAGCATTTTACAGCAAGTTTAAAGTCTGGTTCCAGATCACCAGAATAATTCTTGAAAGGAAAAGGATTTTTATTCTGGTACAAGCAGCTATGTGACCTGCACAGTGAGGAAAGTGAAATTCTGAGGAGTTTGGAGTTGCTCTTCAGACACTGCAGTCCAGACCCCATCACTCATCCCACTGGGGAGATGTTTTGGGTTCTTGGCTGTTTTTATTTTCCCTGGTTGCTTTGTGAGTGTTTGTGCGGGGGCTGAAGTTTCCCAAAGGTTACATCCCTGCCAGTGACAAACATCTTTTGTCATCACGACTCCTTTAAATGTATTTTTATCCCATAAATCCAGCCCTTGGTTCTCCATCTTTGAAAGCCTCCATCTGCTGAGGCAGAGCAGGGGATGCCCTTGGATAAACCTGATTTTCTCAGGGAAAGGGGGGGCTGGGATGAGGGCAGCACTGGCAGTGCAATCCTCCCTGACAAATCAGGGTTTGATCTCACGTCCCAACACTTTGGTGTTTATGTTCTGTCTGCTTAATGTTCTCCCTTTGCTGGCATCATCATTCTTTGAAATGCGTGGTTTAATGTAAATGTTTAAATGTTTTCTGCTCATCAAACCCCACATTCCCAGGCTCATGCTCCCTCCAAGGGTGAGGATGACAGAAATGGGGCCCTTGAACCTCTCTCACCACCCAGAAATCCCCTGGCCTGGGGAGAGGCAACATTTACAAACACACTTGTGAAATAATGAACTCGGGGAATGCTGGCTGTGTTTGTCATTTCTCTGCCCATTTCACTGCACATAAAGTGTGTTCAGCATCGAACTCCTGTCACTTGATTTATGCCCATGTGGCTGCTCCATAATTTAAATTGAATTCCTAATTTCTTTGCTGAAACCCCCTCGGATAATTACTGTTAAGGTTAACTGCAGAAGGGGAACTGAATAGTCAGTGGATTGTTGGTTGTTCTGTGTCTTTAGACCACAGGGAAAGGGAACAAAATCCAGGAGATTTTGTCCAGGGAAAGGTTTGGCATGGCTGGAACTCCCAGGGATTTTATCCCGGGAAGGATTTGGCATGGCTGGAACATATTCCCAGGGATTTTGTCCAGGGAGAGGTTTGTATTGGCTGGAAAAGGTTTGGCATGGCTGGAACTCACTCCCAGGGATATTCCTCAGGGAAAGGTTTGGCTTGGCTGGAACTCCCAGGGATTTTGTCCAGGGAGAGCTCTGGAATGGCTGGAACTCACTCCAGGGATATTGTCCAAGGAAAGGTTTGGCATGGTTGGAAGATACTCCCAGGGATTTTGTTCAGGGAGAGGTTTGGCAAGGCTGGAACACATTCCCAGGGACTTTGTCCAGGGAAAGGTTTGGCATGGTTGGAACCCCCAGGGATATTGTCCTGGGAAGGGTTTGGCATGGCTGGAAATGTTTTGGTATGGCTGGAACTCGCTCCCAGGGATATTGCCCAGGGAGAAATTTGGCATGGCTGGAAAAGGTTTGGCATGGCTGGAACTCACTCCCAGGAATATTGCCCAAGGAAAGGTCTGGCATGGCTGGAACTCCCAGGGATTTTGTCCAGGGAGAGATTTGTATTGGCTGGAAAAGATTTGGTATGGCTGGAACACACTCCAGGGGTTTTGTCCAGGGAAGGGTTTGGCATGGCTGGAACTCCCAGGTATTTTATCCAGGGAAAAGTTTGGCATGGCTGGAACTCCCAGGGATATTGTCCAGTGAGAGATTTGGCATGGGTGGAACTCCCTCACAGGGATTTTATCCAGGGCAAGGTTTGGCATGGCAGGAACTCCCAGGTATTTTATCCAGGGCAAGGTTTGGCATGGCTGGATTTAGCACAGCTGCTTGGTCCCTGCTCCCAGGCTGTGCCCAGGCTCCTGCAGGCACAGGGGAAGTGTCCCCTGGCTGGGAGGGAGGGTTGGACACAGGAGCACAGAGAGATGGCAGAGGGATCACAGAGCTGGATTCTCCCCCGTTTTCAGTGTGAAATGTGGTGCTGAACCTCGCCCTCAGGTAACTCACATTTGCACAGATGTGTCAAATCATGATTTAACTCCACAGCCACCGTGTGGGATGAGGTGCCCCAGACCTGGAGCCTTTTCCAGGAGAGTTTGCAGCCCTTGGCTGGGATGTGCAGGGCTGGATCCGTCCCAGCAAAGCCGGGAGTGCTGCTGTGGAGGGGAATCTGCTGCCTGGCACCAAATGTAATTGGCTTTGATGGTCAGCGTTTGCAGATTTGTTTAGGAACTGGAAAATGTACAAATTGCAGCCCATCTGCGCAGAGCTGAGTGCTAATGAATGCCTGCAGCTACCACAGCCATAAGCTCATTACTACAAAGTTCCAAGTCCTTCCACAAGTTGCTAAACAAGGTTATTCATCTGAACGGAGTGGAGAAGGGAGTTTGACTGCCGGGCACAGCCAGAGCTCCTCCAGATCTAGAAAAGCTGTTAAAAACAGCCCCTGCTCTTTGGTCTTTTAATAGAATCCGTTGATTTTATTTCTATTTTTAATTTTGCTCTCCTGTGACAGCAGCTTGCCGTGCCTTAACCATTTTCTGTTAATGTTTCGAGAGGAAAGGCGCCTAGCGGGCGATTCCTGGGCGTGCTCAGAGACGTTGGGAGGTGAACTGGAGAAGATGGATTGGAACACATCATACACAGCATTTCGGGGGGTTTATGGACCGTGGCAGCAAACACTAATGGCCTCTGTTCTCAGGGTGTTTGTGTCAGCTGGGAATCTGTGATGATGACTCGGCTCTTCCTCTGCATGCCGTGTCAGGCAATTTCATCTTCCTGTTCCTTCACAAAAAAAAAAAAGTGGGATTGATAATGCTTATTATCTGTTTTATGGAACTGGTAGTTGTCCAAGTGTTTGAGCATCCAGTGCATGGTGCAGCAGGATCAGTATGTAAAAACATTGCTGGGAGAGTTTCCTGTTCTCTCTTGCCTGAGATTTTATTCTGTGTTCCTTGAGGAAAAAATCAGCTTTTCCTCTGCATGCCAGGTCAGGCAATTTCATCTTCCTGTTTCTTCACAAAAAAAAAAAAAAAAAAAAAAGTGGTATTGATAACACTTATTATGTGTTTTATGGAACTGGTAGTTGTCCAAGTGTTTGAACATCCAGTGCATGGTGCAGCAGGAGCAACATGTAAAAGTATTGTTGGGAGAGTTTCCTGTTCTCTCTGGGCTGAGATTTTATTCCATGTTCCTTGAGGAAAAAGTTACCAGCCAAAGGAGGCATTTCCTCATCCATTTAACAAGGTCATGATGTGCCTTTGGCCTGCTCCACGTTTCCCTGTGCTCCTCCCTGCCAGGTGGAGTGGCTGAAGAACGAGGAGCCCATCGACTCCAACCTGGACGAGAACATCGACACCAGGGCCGACCACAACCTCATCATCCGCCAGGCGCGCCTGTCCGACTCGGGCAACTACACCTGCATGGCTGCCAACATCGTGGCCAAGAGGAGGAGCCTGTCAGCCACCGTGGTGGTCTATGGTCAGTGGCAGGGCTGGGGGGCAGAGGTGGCTGTGCCCTGCTTTGATTTGTGCTGTTGTTGCTGCGCTGATTCAAACCTGGCACACGTGGGATCACCCAGCTCTGGTGTTACGTGTTAGTGAAATGGTTTGCTGTGTCTCACCCCTCTAAAATGTTTATTCCAAGCTTGTGATCCTCTCCTGAAGTATCATGGATCTGTAATCCCCTTGGCCCAAGTTTGATTCCGTGCCCACTTTGAATCTCCCTGTTAAGCTAAGCGGGCCACTTATTTATCTTCATCTTTTCTTTCTAACAAAAAAGGGTGGATTGTGGTGTTCCATTTTAGTTAAATGGTTTGCTGTGTCTCACCCCTCTAAAATGTTTATTCCAAGCCTGTGATCCTCCCCTGAAGTATCATGGATCTGTAATCCCATTGGCCCAAGTCTTATTCTGTGCCCTCTTTGAATCTCCCTGTTCAGCTGTGCCAGGGAGATCAGAATCTCTCTTGGCCTTTTTTCCCCTGGGCTCTCCATCTCTCCGCCTTTCCCCCTCCTCCCTCAGAAACCATGCTGCTCCTAGGGGTGGGGCCCCCATTATTAGCACCCTCATCTAATTAGCACCCTCAGAAGCCATGTGGAGTCTCCTTGCCTGCCTGCTGCTACCATCAGGGACTCCCTGGGGACCCCCCAAATGAACTCCTATACCCAGCCAAACCTTCCCTGCTGGGTTTGGGTTTGGGTTTGGTCCTGGGGGGCTCTGGCACAGCCCCACATCCCCTCAGCCCCCTCCACGCTGATGTTTTAATTGGCATCCTCAGAATCCATGTGGATTCTCCTTGCCTGCCTACCAGTGAACATCCAGCTTGGAGGGCATCCCCGGAGACCACAAACAAACTGCTACACCCAGCCAAGCCCTTCCTGCTGGGATGGGTTTGGGTTTGGTCCTGGGGGGCTCTGGCACAGCCCCCCAGCCCCTCAGCCGCCCTCCCATGTTGGTGTTTTAATTGGCATCCTCAGAATCCACGTGGATTCTCCTTGCCTGCCTACCAGCGAACATCCAGCTTGGAGGGCATCCCCGGAGACCACAAACAAACTGCTACACCCAGCCAAGCCCTTCCCGCTGGGTTTGGGTTTGGGTTTGGTCCTGGGGGGCTCTGGCACAGCCCCTCAGCCCCCCTTCCACGTTGGTGTTTTAATTGGCATCCTCAGAATCTGTGTGGATTCTCCTTGCCTGACTGCTACTATCAGTGAACATCCAGCTTAGGGGGCATCCCCGGGAACCACAAACAAACTGCTACACCCAGCCAAGCCCTTCCCGCTGGGTTTGGGTTTGGGTTTGGTCCTGGGGGGCTCTGGCACAGCTCCCCAGCCCCTCAGCCCCCCTGCCACGTTGGTGTTTTGCAGTGAACGGGGGCTGGTCCTCATGGACGGAGTGGTCGAGCTGCAACGCGCGCTGCGGCCGGGGCTGGCAGAAACGCTCGCGCACCTGCACCAACCCCGCGCCCCTCAACGGGGGAGCCTTCTGCGAGGGCATGTCCGTGCAGAAAATCACCTGCACCTCCCTCTGCCCCGGTGAGTCCTGCCCCAGGAGGGCTTTGGGGAGCTCAGCTTTGGGTGGGAGGCAGCAGAAGGGAGTTGGGAAGGGAGCAGGAAGTGTGGCTGTGTTTTGGCCCAGACTGGTGTGGGTGTGGGTGCAGTGCCAGGCACCTGTGGGCAGGCTGGATCTTACCCTGTGTCATGAAAATCAATCCACAAACACCAGAGGTTTATGTCCAAAAAGGAGACAGAGGAGTCCTTTCAATTTATTCCAATCAAGGCAGAGCCCATGGGGCATCCCCTGGGGTCTCTCAGATTTTTGGAGGATGCAGCCTCCCTTTTTATCCAGATTTCCAGCCACATTTCCCTTCTCTCTTTCCCCATTTCTGAGGTACTTGAGAGGTTCAAACTTCCCAATACACCTGATCCCAAAGATTTCCCTCTAATGTATAACCCTCCCTTTTCATTTTTAATTTTTATGGAATTATGGGGTTTTTCCCCATTGGCTGAGGTGCTTGAGAGGTTCAGACTTCCTGGAACTCCTGATCCCAAAGATCTCCCTCTAATGTATAACCCTCCATTTTAATTTTTAATTCTTACGGAATTTAGGGGGTTTTCTTCCCCATTAATGTCTAATTTCATTGATCAGCAATCCTAAAGTTTATTTGTAAAAGGAAATACCTTTCTCTATTGATCAATCAGTGGAATCCTTCCCATTGTTTCTTTTCTCTCCCAGTGCTGGTTTTATCTCCCAGTGCTGGTTTTATCTACCAGCAGACCCACAGCTTGTTTGGAAAGATAAATCTGCTCTTCCTGCTCCTGGCACCCCCAAAACCCTGCCAGGACAGCTCAGGGGGGGAAATCAGGGATGTAGGTGGGGGTCTGGGGTTAGTGCAGAGAGGGGGAGCTGATGTTAACAAGACCAAAAAGAGAAACGCAGAGCTGAGAGCTTCGTTAAACGCATCATTTATCTCGCGGAAGTTTGCTTAGGCGTGTACCAGCCATGGAATTATGGGGGGCAGAGATGAATCAGGAGGTGCTGACTGTGTTTTCCCCCGGGCAGTGGACGGCAGCTGGGAGGTGTGGAGCGAGTGGTCGGTGTGCAGCCCCGAGTGCGAGCACCTGCGCGTGCGGGAGTGCGCCGCGCCCGCGCCCCGCAACGGCGGCAAGCACTGCGAGGGGCTGAGCCAGGAGTCCGAGAACTGCACCGAGGGGCTCTGCATACAAGGTGAGCTGTCTCCCTGGTTTTTTAAGATTTTTGTAAGCCTTCCAATGTTGACGTTCTTGTAGTGAGCTTTCTCACATGCTTTCTGTAAATAACTCCTTGGTTTGCATTCCTTTATGGAGGAGGAGAAAGTTGGCAGACTGTTGGGTTGACCAGTGTCATTGGAGAGGTGGCACTGTCACCCTGCAATCTGCTGTCACTTTTGGAAAACCATAAATGCTGGAGTCAGAAAATAAACTTCCCTTTTTCTCCTTCACCTTGAGAACAGTGCTGTGAGCTCTGCCACAGGCTTTGAGATGGCCTGAAGGGTGGGCTGAAGGTCAGGGAACCTGTGTGGGTGAGTCTCCTGTGTTTGAGCTACTCTCATGAAAAGGGATGTGTACTGGAATATTTATCAATATTGTGGATATTGTGGGAATCTACAAAATTAGAGGGTTTGGGGACAGCTACAAAAGGCAGGCCTCAGATACAGCAGAACTGTGATTAGAGCTCAGCAGCAGCCATGAGATTGGTCAGCAGAAAAATTATTTAATCTGAAGAAAAGCAAGGACAAATAGAACAATGGTCTGTGTATTAATGCTTGTCTAGAATAACTCTCTCACTGGAGACAAGTCCAGGCCTGCAGGAGCTCTGGTGGTGCTGGGATGGAGCTTCCCCCCATAACAGGGGCTGCTCCTCAGGTTTCCCTCTGTGGAGAAGCTTTGAGGCCATGGTGAAGGAAAGGAGTCGGTTCTGATGGAGGCTTTGGATCCAGAGCTTTATTCTGGCCCTCAGGCCTCTGAATGCAGCAGCAGCTCCAACAGAACTCCCTGAGCCCGTGGCTGCTGCTCCTTTGAACCCCGGGGAGAGGGGCAGGGAAGGGGCAGGGAGCCACCAAGCAGGGACAGGAGGGGAGGGACAAAGGGACAAAGGACACCTGGATGGCCCAGTGCCCCCCAGGGGTAGAGGGCATCCTTTGGATCTGCCAATTCTGGAATGCCAGGACTGACAGACAGTGCTGGGAGGGGAAAGGAGAGGGGACTGACACACCTGGGAGGGAATTATCATGGAAGGAGCCCAAGGTTCTGAGGTAAACCCTGAAATAAAAAACACAACAGACATGATATTCCAGTTTTCCGTGCGGAGTTTGAAATCTTCCAGGTCTCTGGATTTCTGTTGCTCATTCTCTGCCTGTGAACAATCAGGTGCTGCTAAAATCCCAAACCCAGGGGGTTTGCAGGGAACCCCAACCCCCATAACCAAACGTGCTCCTCAGCCTTTCCTTGCAAGCAAACGGGCAGAGCCCCCCGGGATTGCCGCGGGTGCAGGCGCCGGTCAAGGTCGGAGTTTTCTCCTTTTGCTGCCTTCAGCAGGAGCTAAACCAGGCAGAGCTGCAGCTCCCTGGGAAAGGCTTCGCCCTTCACCAGTGCCTGGGAAGCATCTGGCTCTGGGAAGCTGCTGCTGTCCCTCCCCAGCACGGGGAGCTGGGCAGAGCACACGGGAGGGATTTGTGAGTTTGTCCCTGCCCCGAGCCCGCTCCTGTCCCCGTGGAGGGGCTGTCACCTTGTCAGGTGCAACAGCAGCCCTGGGAGCCATCAGGAGCGCCAGGGCTGGGAGATGTAAACAAGGATGTGTCTGTTTTCTGTAATGCTGTGTTTAACCAGCCCTCTGTCCTTGTTTCTATGGTTCTGCATTGCCTTTTCTCTTATAAACAAAATGAACTCTTTTTTTTTTCTTTTTTTTTTTTTTCGCCCTGGGATTTTAATGCTTTCCCAGTGGCAGAGAGCATCCTGTGTATTTATTCAGGCTTCAGAGATACCTTCAATCAGATTTTGCTAGGGTTTGGAGGGAGGGAGCAGTCAGCACTCTGGCTGTGGATCCCAGCACTTAAAATTCCATATTCAGGCTCCAGAGATACCTGAGCTGAGAGCTTCAATCAGATTTAGCTGGGGTTTGGAGGGAGAGAACACTCAGCACTCTGCCTGTGGATCCCAGTACTTAAAATTCCCAGGGCTACAGAACAGCTCCAAGGTGTCCAAGGACAGAAATGTAATTTAATTTTTTTTTACTTCCCTGTGTTTTAAGAAAGAATAACCAGAGAGGGCTTGGGAGCAGTGCCATTCACTCAGCTCTTGGGGACTGTGCTGATCCTGGGATGTTTCCTGGGGTCTCTCTCTGTGACTGTGCTCACAGGGGTCTGAGGATGAGGGAAGAGATGAGGATCTGACTCCATGTTTCAGAAAGCTGATTGATTATTTTTTGATATATATTACATTAAAACTATACTAAAAGAATAGAAGAAAGGATTTCATCAGAAGGCCGGCTAAGAATAGAATGAGAAAGAATGATCACAAAGGCTCTCTATCCAAGCCAGCTGCCTGTGATTGGCCATTAATTAGAAACAACCACATGAGCCCAATCCCAGATGCACCTGTTGCATTCCACAGCAGCAGATAACCATTGTTCACATTTTGTTCCTGAGGCCTCTCAGCTTCTCAGGAGGAAAACTCCTAAGGAAAGGATTTTCCATAAAAGATGTCTGTGACAATGCAGACATTGCTTTGGCCCCAGCCAGCCCCAGCACTCACTCCTGTCCTGCATGTTTGTTCTCCCAGTGTTTATTCCCTCCCAGGATTCCCAGTTGGATTTCTCTCTTTCCTGCAGTGGTGAAAGCTTTCTCTTTGCTTAATAAAACACAGGATTTTTTCTTTTTTTTTTTCTTTTTTGAGAGCTTTTTGTTTTCTTTTATCTGTTTGCTTTAAAGCTATTTCTCCCGACTTCAAAACCTATTGATTTCTTCTCCCAGTGCCCAAAACCAAAACAAACAAGTAGGGCCACAGGGACTGACCTGCAAACATGTTTTTACTAATGCACCCCCAATAATCACAGCACAATCACAAATCATTTTGTTTGCCATTTTCCCGGCAGCGCTGCTGCTGTTGCCAGGAGGCCCCTGGATGCAGGAATTTCCATTTCCATGGGAAATGCTTTTCCCTTTGCAGTTGGGTGCAGGCAGCCCCTGCCAGCAGCAGGGAAGGGTTTGCTCCAGTCTCACCCTCCTCTCTGGGTCTTTTTGTGCCTCATTTTCCTGCAAAACCAACCTTGGGCAGGGAAATAAAATAAAAACCTCATCCCACCAGGTTTTTGGTGAGGAGCCGAAAATCCAATGATCTTCTGGGTTAAGTATTTCTAACCTGAGCATCCTCACAAATATTAAAATGAAGAGAAGGAGCCTCGTAATCCACCCAAGCCTCTCAATTTTAGGGCTTACTTTGGCAGGTTTTAGGTTACAAATGGTGGCTCAAGTGTTTGGCATGAAGGAGGCAGAGCAGGCTCATTTCTGAGAGCTGCAGTCCCATAGAAAAATGGGAAAAATAGAAAAAAACCCCTTTTATCCCATATTTCCATCTGCTGGGGGCACATGGATGTGTTTGTTCATGTACACACAGGGAAGTGCCATTATTGGGAGTGTTTGGTACAAAAATGTGAATAAACCAGGCATTTTTATAGCTTGTAACTAATTTAAGTGCCCATCACCAGCCTTTCCATCCATCAAACACACAAAGGAATCATTAATTCTGACCCGAGTCTCTTTGCCAATGATCCACTGCAAGGTATTGAACTTCCTTCTTGCTGAGGTGTAAATAAACAACAGCATCCAATAGAGCCAACAAATAACCTGAATTAACCAAGTGAGAAATTGCTGCAAAGGAACTTCCTGATAGGGATTTAAGGGGGGAAAAAAAAAGAAAGAAAAAAAGAGAAGATGAAGAGAAAAACATGGACAACATAAAATATTCATATTGTCAGCAAACGAGGAGAAAATGTTTCATTTATAGAGTGAGACAGAAGCAATATAGGAGATAGATATGCTCCATGTAAATTTATTAAGTGCAACTTCCTCTCTCCCTCTCCCTCTCAGATAAAAACCTCCTCATGAATTAAAATCCCAAAGTTCTTTTTTTTTTTTTTTTTTCTCTTGTAAATATGATTTTCCTCATCTCCTCTGCTGTTTGGGCTGTTTGTTTAGGAGCTAAGGAGGAGCCAAGGTTTTATGAGAGGCTTTAGCATCTGCAGGTTCAGTGAGCCAGGGGATCATCCTCAGCAATTCCTGTCTGACAGGGAGCCCTGGCTCAGGGCATGCTCAGCTCAGGATCAGCCTCTGGAATTGGGAAAAAAGGAATTTCTGCCAGAATTTGGGGTTCCTGGTGCAGATCTGGCCCTGCTCAGCTCCCTCCTGTCTCACCTGGAGGGTGTTTCTGTGCCTGGCATCATCTCAGGGCTGCTCTGCCCTGCACCTGCAGCTCTGCCAACCCCAGCAGGGCAGGAGAGCAGGGGGACAGGGCCAGGAGGAGAGGGAACAGCCTTGAGATGTGCCAGGGTTGGACATCAGCAGGAATTTACCCCTGGAAAGGGCCTTGAGCTGTGCCAGGGTGGGACATCAGCAGGAATTTCCTCATGGAAAGAGCTGTAAGGCATTGCCAGGGACATCAGCAGGAATTTCCCTTCGAAAGGGCCTCAGGCAGTGCCAGGGTTGAACATCAGCAGGAATTTCTCCATGGAAAGGGCTGTGCCAGGGTGGGACATCAGGAAGTATTTCCCTCTGGAAAAGGCCTTGAGCTGTGCCAGGGTGGGACATCAGCAGGAATTTCCCTCTGGAAAAGGCCTTGAGATGTGCCAGGGTTGGACATCAGCAGGAATTTACCCCTGGAAAGGGCTGTAGGGCATTGCCAGGGACATCAGCAGGAATTTCCTCATGGAAAGAGCTGTAAGGCATTGCCAGGGACATCAGCAGGAATTTACCCCTGGAAAGGGCCTTGAGATGTGCCAGGGTTGGACATCAACAGGAATTTCCTCATAGAAAGGGCTGTGCCAGGGTGGGACATCAGCAGGAATTTACCCCTGGAAAGGGCCTTGAGATATACCAGGGTTGGACATCAGCAGGAATTTACCCCTGGAAAGGGCCTTGAGCTGTGCCAGGGTGGGACATCAGCAGGAATTTCCTCATGGAAAGGGCTGTAGGGCATTGCCAGGGTTGGACATCAGCAGGAATTTATCCCTGCTTCTCTCTGACCTGCTGAATGGACCTTGGCAGGCCAGAGAAAGAATTTTACAGATAAGAAACAATAAAGAACCTTGAGAAGGAAAATAGAAGAGCTCTGACTCCTTCTTGGACCGCCAGGCTGGGAGAAGAGACTTTAACACATCTCAGGGTCACTGTGAGCAGCAGAGATCCCAGCAGGGCAGGGACACAGAGCTCACGGAGCAGGAGCTGCTCCAGGATGCAAAATCAGAGCCAGGGATGAAGATCATTGAGGGACAGCCTGTTCCACTGAAGGATCTCTTCCCCGAGCCCCTGACTCGTGATCCTTGTGCTCCCAGAGTGAGGAGAAGCACTTGGGGCTGTGAGAGGGACAGGAAGAACCTGAGAGGAACCTCTGGGATCTCCTGCCCATCTCCCAGCCCTTCCAAGGATCCCAGAGTGAGGAGAAGGATTTTGGGCTGTCAGAGGGACAGGAAGAACCTGAGAGGAACCTCTGGGATCTCCTGCCCATCTCCCAGCCCTCCCAAGGATCTCGTGATCCTTGTGCTCCCAGAGTGAGGAGAAGCACTTGGGGCTGTGGGAGGGATGGGGAAGAACCTGGGAGGAACCTCTGGGATCTCCTGCCCATGTCCCAGCTCTCCCAAGGATCCCAGAGTGAGGAGAAGGATTTTGGACTGTGGGAGGGATGAGAAGAACCTCTGGGATCTCCTGCCCATCTCCCAGCCCTTCTCTCCTTGCTGGAGCTGGGGAGGTGGGCCCTGCACAGCTCCTTCAAAGCTCTGCTTGGAAATGAGATAATTTAATCAATTACCTCTCCTAATGCACTAAACCAAATGTTTCACTTTCTGCTCCTGCGCATCTTAAATTATCTTCAGGTGCTTTATGAAACTTAATCATAGTTAATAGAAACTTCATTACCATCAAATGCACTTTCAATAAATGTTGTGTAACAGTGGCAGGAGGTGGAGTGAAAAATGGGCTGCAATTACCACAAACATGGATCCTGGAGCAGAAAGGGATAAAATTTGTGGTGCCTGCCAGGGTCCCTCCCACCCCTGGGCCAGGAGGATGCAGCTCATTAAGGAATAATTGGTGGACTATAAATGTTTGCTTTTCTGGTTTGTTTGGTTGCTTTCCACTTTGTTCCCTTCTGGGGATAAAAGGAAAAGCAGAACCTCACCCTGCTCCCCCAGATTTCCCACGCCTTCCTTCCTCCCTTAATTTCTAACTTTCCATGGAAGGAATTCTCCAAAAGAAAAGATGAGAGGGTAAAGAGGTAAAAATTACTTAAAAAAAAAAAAAGAACAAACAACTAAACAACAAAAAAACAAGAACAAACCAGCAGTTGTTTCTAAAGAAACACCAAAATCCCAAAAGAAAGGCTCCTTCTTCATGGAGTTGTGTCCCATGGGAATAATTCCAGGAATACTGAGCCGCTCTGGGTTTGCCCTTTTAGCACAAAGCTCTTTAAAACCCCACTCAACCCTGAGGAGGATCCTCTGAGCTCTGCTCCCCTGAGGTTTGGGAGGCTTCTCCTGGCACTGGGGCAGCTCTGGGAACACAGCAACCACCAACTCATCCCAGGGAAGGACCCTCGGGAGGTTTCAATTATCAAATTTATAGACCAGGCTCCAATTCAAGCCCTGGAGATATTTCAGAGTCAATGAAAAGAGAATTCTTCTCCTCAGGAAGATTTTGCTCGAGTCCAACCGCTCCCATTTTTTTGGATTTCGTGCCCTCCCTCTCATCTTTAACCCATTCACAACTGTGTAAAAGTGGGAAAGGGGAATTGCCTGACATGGGAATGGATGGAGAAGGAGGTGCTGAAGCACCAGAGGGGATTTAGAGGCAGAAATGGCAATTACAGTGAGGAGGGGGGCAGGAGATCAGCTCTGGGATCCTCCCCTTTGCTGTCCTGAGGCTGGAAGCTTCTCCTGCCAGGATATTTCTGCATCTCTCAGACTCGATCATTCATCATCCCAGCAGGGCAGGAGGGATAATTCCCATTTTCAGCACTTTCCTTTTTTTAAAGCAGTGATCCAAAGGGAAGAGTTAGAGATGCGTTGTGGTGCAAAACTCAGGAGCTCTCCCTGGGAAGGGAAAAACCCCAATTGTTCCTGGAGATCCATCCCCTCCCTCCTCCTGCCTCACTCATTGCTCTAATTACCCACAGAAATTAACTCAACAATAGCAATTCGTAATTAATTCTCTGTAACAACAAAGCAACTTGGGAATAGGAAATTGGAAGAAATAGAAATGTAATTATTGCCTGTACTTCCCTTTTCTGCACCTGGTGCTGGGGAACAAAACAGGGCTGGGGGAGAGGAGCTTTGGACTGGGCTTTGTGTGGTTTTGGACCCATCTGAGACGTTTCCACTTTGCCTTTTTGACCCCTTTTCTTTGCTTTTTCTGTCTGGCCTGAACCCTTCTGACATTGTCAGACACTTTCTCACTCTCTGCAAACCCTAACTGAGCTTAAAATTCTCTTTTTCTGTCTGGTCTGTCCCCTTTTTACATTGTCAGCCAGTATCCCACTCTCTGCAATTCCTAAAATTCTCTTTACAGCATTTTTTAAGGGGGGGATCTCATGGGGAAAAAAAAGGAAAAAAAAGGTTTCAGGAAAAAAAAAAAAAAACACTTCTCTTTTAGTGATTGGTTTGGTGTGGCAATGGAATTGTTCTAGGAAGTTTAATTTTGTAACCTTACAAGTTTGTTCAGTGTGGTTTCCTGGCCTGCCACAGAAGGAGGATTCCTCCCCAAAGCTGATGTTTCCATGCAAATATTGTGATTTTTCTTTTTCCTTCCCAGCAAGTTAAAAGCATAACCATTTGTCATTCGCAGATTACGTGAAAATACAGCAGAAATTTTGCAGTATTTTCTTGGTTAAGTGGTTCTGGTAAAACTGATACCCAAATTTCTCCTTTGGGTTGAGTGGGTGCTGGAATCTCATGGTTGGGGCTGATTGGGACCAGTTGGAGGGTGGGGATGGGAGGGATGTTTTCTGTCAAGGATGTTTGAACCAAACCTTTGATTTTACTTTGGATTGGGTTTGAAATGCAGTCCCTGAAATTCAGGGTTTAGGGCCTGGGGGTCCTGGTGCTGCCATTTCCCTGCTGGAAGCCCCTTCCCAGGACACCCAGCTGGGGCTGGTGGCACTTTTCAGTCACTTCTTTTTTGTCAGGAAGTGTTGAGCCAAGGAAATGCTGCCCAGAGGTGCTCGTTCCTTTCATCTTAACACTCTGAAGTTTCACGTTCGTTTTCAAAACTCAGCTAAAATGAAATTATCTGACTTTCAGCAGAAAAGCACAACAGAAGCCTCCTCCCAAGCAGTAATTAAGTAATTTCTGTAATTGGCTGTTTATTAAACGCTGATTTTTAACTTTCCACCCTATTTCTGTGCAGTGCAGTTCAATCCCTGACACGGAGCACTCTGGATTTCTCAGTTAGTCTTGGTTGCTCTCTTGGCCATGAACAAATCCAGTTTCTGTTCCTGGGGCTCTGCCATGCAGGAGAAGCCCCCAGCAGGACCCAGACCCTGCCCAGGGTGGGCTCTGAGCTCCCACCCCTCATCCTGGAGCTGGGAATTCAGGGAACCCCCCAGGACCCTCCAAGGGGACGTGCCAAGGGATTGAATTCCATGGCGCACAAATCCCAATGGATGGAGGAGAGCAGGATGGGATATTTCAGTTATGGAATATTGCAGGATTCATCCTGTCACAGCACCCATTTCCTTCTCCCCAAACCCAAACAGGCTCTCCAGTTTGGTGAGATCCATCCCCAAACACAAACAGGCTCTCCTGTTTGGGATGATCCATCCCCAAACACAAACAGGCTCTCCTGTTTGGGATGATCCATCCCCAAACACAAACAGGCTCTCCTGTTTGGGGTGAGCCATCCCCAGACACAAACAGGCTCTCCCGTTTGGGGTGATCCATTCCCACACCCCAAACCCAAACAGGCTCTCCCGTTTGGGGTGATCCATTCCCACACCCTAAATCCAAAGAGGCTCTCCAGTTTGGGATGATCCATCCCCAAACCCAAACAGGCTCTCCCGTTTGGGATGATCCATCCCCATGCCCAAACAGGCTCTCCAGTTTGGGGATGGCTCACCCCACACCTCTCCTGGTTGGGGTGTTCTCCATTGGGAATTCTGCTCACCCTCTCAGCCCTTGTTGTCCAGCGCTGCCCCTGCTCCTGAGCCCAGCTCCTCCTTGGTTCCCCATGTCCCCCTGTGTACCCATGTCCCCTCGTGTCCCCATGTCCCTGACATAGTTCTTGTCCCCCCATATCCTCCATGTTCCCACATCCCCCATGTCCCCCTGTGTCCCTAACACAGTTCTTGTCCCCCCACATCCCCCTGTCCCCCATGTCCCCCCATGTCCCCTGACCCTGACACAGCTCTTGTCCCACTACATTCCCCACATCCCCCATGTCCCCCCATGTCCCCGTGTCCCTGACGCAAGTCTTGTCCACTTGTCCCCGTCCTTGTACCCACATCCTCCATGTCCCCATGTCCCTGTCCCTGACGCAGCTCTTGTCCCACTACATCCCTCCATATCCCCCATGTCCCCATGTCCCTGTCCCTGATACAGCTCTTCTCCCCCCACATCCCCCATGTCCCTACATCCTCCACGTCCCCCTGTGTCCCCCACATCCCCCATGTCCCCACATCCCCCATGTCCCCATGTCCCCTGTGTCCCTGTCCCTGACACAGTTCTTGTCCCCCCACATCCCCCATGTCCCCATGTCCCTGATGCAGTTCTTGTCCCTCCATGTCCCCATGTCCCATATCCTCTTGTCCCTCTGTCCCCCCATGTCCCCCCACATCCCCCATGTCCCCATGTCCCCCGTGTCCCTGTCCCTGACACAGCTCTTGTCCCCCCACATCCCCCCACATCCCCCTGTGTCCCCCACATCCCCCACGTCCCCCTGTGTCCCCCACATCCCCCATGTCCCCCACATCCCCTGTCGCTGTCGCTGACCCCTGTCTCTCCGCAGACGTGGAGCGCGGCGCGGACGTGGCGCTGTACTCGGGGCTGGCGGCGGCGGTGCTGGCGGTGGCCGTGCTGGCGCTGGGGGTGACCCTGTACCGGCGCAGTCAGAGTGAGTACGGCGTGGATGTCATTGATTCCTCTGCACTCACGGGAGGCTTCCAGACTTTTAATTTTAAAACAGTCAGACAAGGTTAGTGCGGCGATTTCCTTTCTTCTCTGCAGAGCTCCCGCTGCTCGGGCTCGCCTGCGTTGTTGGGGAGGGGGTTTGATGGAGTCAGGGCATCACCAGGGCTCTGCATCGTGTGGCAGATGCCAAACACATCCCCCCCTCTCTCCTGAGAGTGAGATAAAGCAGTTTAAAACTGCCCTGGTAACTTCTGATCCACTCTGGTGGCGTGCAAGGAGGATGGGATGAGTGGGGACAGGGACCTGGAATTGGCTCTGCTCTGTCCCACAAACCCAGGATCCCTCTTGGCCACGCTCCAGATGCTTTAGGAGTGCTGTCCAGCATCCAAAATCCCCATGTCCCTTCCAGAATCCCCAGCTCCTCCACTGATTTAGGAAAAGCTCAAATTAAAGCCAAGCAACCAAATCAGTGCAGCTCCCACTGCTCAGGCTCACCTGCATTTGGGGAGGGGGTTTGATGGAGTCAGGGCATCACCAGGGCTCTGCATCGTGTGGCAGATGCCAAACACATCCCCCTCTCTCCTGAGAGCGAGATAAAGCAGTTTAACTGCAGTGGTACCCAGTGGAAAACTGCCCTGTTAACTTCTGATCCATTCTGGTGGTGTGCAAGGTGGATGGGATGAGTGGGGAAGGGACCTGGAATTGTCCCACAAACACAGGATCCTCCTTGGCCACAGTCCAGATGCTTTGGAAATGCTGTCCAGCATCCAAAATCCCCATGTCCTTTCCAAAATCCCCAGCTCCTCCAACTGATTTAGAAAAAGCTCAAATTAAAGCGAAGCAACCAAATCAGAGCAAGCCCGGGCAGCACAGCTGGAGCTCCTCCTGTTCTCAGTTACAGAGTTTTCCTTCACTCCAATAAAAGGAATTATTCTTTTCCTGATAATCCAAGACCCCCAGCTGGAAGTGTTTTGTAACCTGCTGTAACACAGGCACTGAGGGAAATCAATTTGTGTAAAACTGGACCCCTAAAGCTCTAGAAAACACCACCAGTGCCATAAAATATGGACAAAACCTTTGCTAAAAGCAGCGCTCAGGCTTCCAGGAATGTTATCCTCAGAACAGGAAGGTGGGGAGGGAGAGGAACGGGGATGGAAGCAGGATGTTTATTGATTCTGTGCTGCCATTCTACCTCAGACCTGCCCGATTGTAGGTGGGTGGGAGCGTGGGCAGGCTGTGAAAGTGTCCCCATGTCTCTGTTCTCTCTTCAGAAAAGGGAAATATGTTGCAGAGTTTGTTTGGGGGGGTTTTGTGGGGTTGTTTTTAACAGTTTCTTTATTTCCTGGAGACGTTCCTCACCAAGCATGACTTGCAAGAAATTGGCAAAAGGGCTTGGCAGACAAGGACGTTTGAAGGAAGTTCATTCATCCGTTTCTAAATCCAAACCTTTAATTAGGGCCGTGTAAATCTCAATGACTGTCTCAAACAAGAACATTTTCCTTTGTGGTTCAGTCTGAGTCTTGTTTTGAGTCTGGGGAATTGTTTGCTTGGCTTAATGCTCAAAACCTTTCATTCTGGATGCTCTGAAAATACCCAACTAAACAACCAAAGAAAAAGACCCCACCACAAAACCAAGCAGACAGAGGCCTCTAAATCCATCCACACAATTTTTCAGAGCGTTTTCTGAGGTAAAACACCTCAAAATGAATAACTGTGGTGTCTTTCTCTGTATCACTCTTGTCCCTCCTCCCTTTCAGCGCAGTTTCCCTCAGGCTGTGGGTTTGTGTAAAAGGTCTGCAGGAAGATGCTGTCACCCAGTGGGGTTTAATGTAAAGAAAAAAACAACAAGAGAGGCAAAAAGGCAAAAACAACTGAATCCAAACCAAAGGAGGCCCCTCCTTGGATTATTCCTGCACTCTGGAGCTGCCTGAGGCCTGGAAACACCAAGTGTCAGATCTGGGCACCAGTTCTGCTCTCTGACGTGGCCTGGTGTTTTGGGAGGAACTGGGCCAAGGTCTGACACTTCATGTTTGCAAAATCCAACAGGGATTTTGGGCTCTGAGAGCTCGGGGAGGGTCGCAGAGGGGACGGGGGACACTTGCTGAAGTGTCCCTTTGTCAGGAAAATTAGCCCACAAACACCAGAGGTTTATGTCCAAAAAGGAGACAGAGGAGTCCTTTGACTTTATTCCAATCAAGGCAGAGCCCATGGGGCATCCCCTGGGGTCTCTCCAATTTTGGAGGATGCAGCCTCCCTTTTTATCCCAATTTCCAGCCACATTTCCCTTCTCTCTTTCCCCATTTCTGAGGTACTTGAGAGGTTCAGACTTCCTGGAACACCTGATCCCAAAGATTTCCCTCTAATGTATAACCCTCCCTTTTAATTTTTAATTCTTACTGAATTTAGGGGTTTTTCCCCATTTCTGAGGTACTTGAGAGGTTCAGACTTCCTGGAACACCTGATACCAAAGATTTCCCTCTAATGTATAACCATCTAATGTAAAATTAAAATTAATTTCCCTCTAATGCAAAATTAAAATTAAGTTTTAATTCTTACGGAATTTAGGGGTTTTTCCCCATTGTTTCTTTCATCATTCAATGTCTAATTTCATTTATCAGCAAACCTAAAGTTTATTTGTAAGAGCACATATCTCTTTCCATTCATCAATCAGTGGAATCCTTCCCATTGTTTCTTTCATCTCCCAGTGCTGGTTTTATCCACCAGCTAGTTTGGAAACACAAACCCCCCGTTCCTCTCACCCTCCATCCCTGCTGCTGTCCCCACAGGTAACTCCCTGCTCCTGAACTCATCCCTGCAGCCTGAACTGACGGTCAGCAGGACCTACAGCGGCCCCATCTGCCTGCAGGACCCCCTGGACAAGGAGCTGATGACCGAGTCCTCCCTGTTCAACCCCCTGGCCGACATCAAGGTCAAGGTGCAGAGCTCCTTCATGGTGTCCCTGGGTGTCACCGAGCGGGCCGAGTTCCACGGCAAGGCCCACCCCGGCACCTTCCCCCACGGCAGCCCCAGGCCCTTTGGCACCCTCCAGGCCAGGAACAAGGCCATGTTCATCCAGAACCTGGCCTCCATCTCCAGCAGCAGCGAGCTGAGGAGCACGGCCCTGTTCGGGCACCTGGGGGGACGCTTGGTGATCCCCAACACAGGTGGGTGTTATTGGGATATCACCAATATTGTGGATGGGACGTGTGGATGGGAGCTTTTCTGGGCCTTGGTGCTGAACCAAATAGTGGAAACTGTGGTGTTTGACCCCACAGACACTTTGGGCTGGCTGGGTGTGTGGTGTTTGACCCCACAGACACTTTGGGCTGGCTGGGTGTGTGGTGTTTCACCCCACAGACACTTTGGGCTGGCTGGGTGTGTGGTGTTTCACCCCACAGGCACTTTGGGCTGGCTGGGTGTGTGGTGTTTCACCCCACAGACACTTTGGGCTGGCTGGGTGTGTGGTGTTTGACCCCACAGACACTTTGGGCTGGCTGGGTGTGTGGTGTTTCACCCCATACACACTTTGGGCTGCCTGGGTGCTGCAGTTGGCCCGTGGGGACAAGTCCAGGCCTGCAGGAGCTCTGGTGGTGCTGGGATGGAGCTTCCCCCCATAACAGGGGCTGCTCCTCAGGTTTCCCTCTGTGGAGAAGCTTTGAGGCCATGGTGAAGGAAAGGAGTCGGTTCTGATGGAGGCTTTGGATCCAGAGCTTTATTCTGGCCCTCAGGCCTCTGAATGCAGCAGCAGCTCCAACAGAACTCCCTGAGCCCGTGGCTGCTGCTCCTTTGAACCCCGGGGAGAGGGGCAGGGAAGGGGCAGGGAGCCACCAAGCAGGGACAAGAGGGGAGGGACAAAGGGACAAAGGACACCTGGATGGCCCAATGCCCCCAGGGGTAGAGGGCATCCTTTGGATCTGCCAATTCTGGAATTTCAGGACTGACAGACAGTGCTGGGAGGGGAAAGGAGAGGTGACTGACACACCTGGGAGGGAATTATCAGGGGAGGGACCCGAGGTTCTGAGGCAAACCCTGACATCACACCCCAACAGGTGGCTCCTTGCTCATCAAAGCACGTAGAGGAATTTGAGCTTAGGCTGCCTGATGTTGTGTTTTATAACTGAATTTTTTAAAAAATTTAAATTTAAAATTTTTCTCCAGGAAAGAAGAGGCAGGGGCCCCGTTAATGCAAATTTTGGAAGTAGGGCACGTTGCCCACACAGGACACGAGTGATCAGAGGGAAGCCTGGGCTGAGGACTGAAGAGGCATTATGCCTGTTTGAACTGTTTTAAATTACTGCCTCTCTTGATGTCTTCAGCATGAAAGTCACATTAATCAAAGCTGTGCCTTGCTTGGATGCTGCTCCAGAGGAGAGGCTCCCCGGGAAGGGTCGGTGCTGGATCTTACATAAGGGGCTCCTCACGTTCCAGCAGCAGCTCCAGCCCCACAGCCCTGCCCCATGGTGGGGACACAGGGACAGCCCCACTGCCCACCAGGCTCCTGCCCCTCCTGCCTGCCTCTTTTCCCTTTTCTTGGAGCAAAATCTCTCCAGATTTCCAAAGCAGGGTCCCAGTCCCATGCTGGGATGCTCCCTGTGCTTTGTGGCTCCCTCTGCTTTGAATGCTTTTTGAGTTTTGTGACCTTTGTGGGACGTGTTTCAGACCTGCAGGGTTGTTTGTTTGTTGTGGAATGAGCTGAACAGCAAAATCAGAGCCTGGCAGGGTCCCAGCCCTGCAGCTGCACCCCAGGGCTGTGTTTGCATCACCCCAAATCCCAGCCCTTACCCTGGGTATTTTCTCTCCCAAAAAGGCAGCACAAAAAGCCCAGATACTGCCAGCTAGGTGTTATCATCCTTCAACTCCAGTGATATTTATCCGCTTTAAATTCAGCTCTGTTTTCGTTTGAGCACTGGCTCCAGGATTATCTGCTGCTCTCTGGTTGAACTGGATGATTTAGAGCTTTATCCTTCATGTCCCACAAAACGGGTGCTTTAAAGGTTACCATAAAAAACGTGGCTTGTGTTTAGAGAGGATTGATAACAGTGACAGCCCAGGCATGCACAACGTGGGGAATGTTTTCATTTCTCCACAGACTGGTTTTGTGCTGAGGAAGGAACATTGCAGAGGCACAAAGTTAAGGCATGAATTAAGAATTCCCTCATACTGTATATTTAGCTACTTTATGTAATGATAGTCCCATCAATTAGATTATTAAAATATGTATTTGGTCCACTTGAAATTTATGTAATTCTTGCTGCTTTTATGTAAGATCAGCTGTGCCAAGCAGTTGTAAATTCCAGTGTGATAGGATCGGTGCCTCACCAGGGCTCTGCATCGTGTGGCAGATGCCAAACACATCCCCCCTCTCTCCTGAGAGTGAGATAAAGCAGTTTAAAACTGCCCTGTCAACTTCTGATCCACTCTGGTGGCGTGCAAGGAGGATGGGATGAGTGGGGACAGGGACCTGGAATTGGCTCTGCTCTGTCCCACAAACACAGGATCCTCTTTGGCCATGCTCCAGATGCTCTAGAAATGCTTCCCAGCATCCAAAATCCCCATGTCCTTTCCAAAATCCCCAGCTCCTCCACTGATTTAGGAAAAGCTCAAATTAAAGCCAAGCAACCAAATCAGTGCAGCTCCCACTGCTCAGGCTTGCCTGTGTTGTTGGGGAGGGGGTTTGATGGAGTCAGGGCATCACCAGGGCTCTGCATCGTGTGGCAGATGCCAAACACATCCCCCTCTCTCCTGAGAGTGAGATAAAGCAGTTTAACTGCAGTGGTACCCAGTGGAAAACTGCCCTGTTAACTTCTGATCCCCTCTGGTGCAAGGTGGATGGGATCACTGGGGTGCAGGAGCTGGGATGAGTGGGGACAAAGGGATGATCCTCCTCTCCCTGGGGAGATTCCCTGGGATCCCACAATGATCAAGTCTTATTTCATAAAGGAAAGAGCCTCCAAGAGGCTTTTTGGGAACTAAGATGTCTTTTCCTTTGATGGGAAAGCAACAGCTTTATTTCCTTTGATAGTTTACGTTCCTTTCACCTGGTGAGGTTGCCATGAGAAGCAGGAGTGCAGAGGAACATTCTGGCGGTGCTCCCTGTCCCTGACAGCCCTGCCCTTCCCAAGGGTCACTCCTGCCCTTGCTCTTTTCCAGGGGTCAGTCTGTTGATTCCACATGGGGCCATTCCAGAGGAGAGTTCCTGGGAAATCTACCTGGCCATCACCCAGAAGGAGTCCAGGTGAGAGATCTGGGATCATGGTCCTGCCTTTGTTCATGGGTTTGGGGTGGAAGGTGCAGGAGTCACTCCTGATCCCCACCCTGCTGTGACCTGACAGGGACACACAAATACCCTTGGAGTGCTGCTCCTGTGGAACCCTTGGAATTCTTGTGCCTGCTGCTCCTCTCCCTGCTCAGAGCACCTCAGGCTCTGTGGGTGCCTTTGATTTTATTTTTTTTTTTTTAGCCTGAGAATCCTACAGACACTTGGAAGCACCGAGGCTTCAGCAGAATTTATTATTGTGGCACTTGAGAGAGGAAAAAAAGGAATTGGCCCTTTTTTTGTTACCCTGTTGTGTCTTTTTTTTCCTCCCCTGCAGTCTCCCTCTCACCAACACCTGTACACGCAGACTGAGGGGAGGTTTGGAACATTCCAGCCTCTCTTTAGCAGGAATAGTGATGGAAAGGGCATTTTCTGGGCACCCACAGCTACAACTCCATCTCAGGGTGCTGGAATGGCGTACCCAAGTCACGTTGGGCTTTTCCCCTTTTTATATCCTGGTTTTATTCTTGTATCTTCTATTTTTCATCTTGGCCGAGGTCCTTTCCCTAATTTTTACCTTGGTTTCGTTAATTTTTACCTTTTTACCTTTTTTTTTTTCCTCCTCTGCAGTCTCCTTCTCAGCAACACTTGTACACACAGACTGAGGGGAGGCTTGGAACATTCCAGCCTCTGTCTAGCAGGAATGGTGATGGAAAGGGCATTTTCTGGGCACCCACAGCTACAGCTCCATATCAGGGTGTCAGCACAGGCCCTGGAATGGGATACACAAGTCACCTTGGGCTTTTCCCCTTTTTATATCCTGGTTTTATTCTTGTATCTTCTATTTTTTATCTTGGTCGAGGTCCTTTCCCTAATTTTTACCTCAGTGGAGGTTCCTCCTCTCATTTTTTATCTTGGAAACACCATTTGCCTTGGTTTGAAGAGGGAACTGCACGCCCAGTGCTTTAGAACCCAAATGGATTAAAATACAACCAAACAGCAACAAAACCAGCAGGGCAAGAGGTTTCAATTGCTGGTTCAGTGTCCAAGGGATTCTCCTCCACTCTGGCACCGCTCCTGCCCGAGGATTTATTCCAAGAGAGACAGAAAACACGTTGGTGTGGGGATGGCTCCAGTTTGTTGGAGTGAGAGAGAAGAAAAGCAGATTACACATCTCTGGAAGGCAGCAGGCTGAAGATGCAGCCATTAACTGAGCCCAGGTGAATCCCTGGAGCTCAGGTGGGATCTCCCCTGCCTATCCCAGAGCCATGGCTGTGCCTGGCCCAGCCCTAATTCCAAACACAGCCCTGAGTCTGTAAAAGTCACTGAGCTCCCTCCTCCTGCAGAATACAAATGGGTTTTCAAAGCAGGGAGATCACACTCAATCTGGAAGAATTTATGAGCCTGTGTTTTTTCAGCCATAATTTGTTTTATCTTCACTCCTGTGAAAATATTGTTGATGGCAGCGTTTGAAGGCAGAGCACGGTGGGGACGGGACCAGCTGGTGCTCGGAGCTGGGCTGGCTGGCACACAGCAATTCCAGGGCTGGATTTGGGTTAAACAAATTGAAATGTGTTTTAAATACCAGAGTCCTAAACTGACCGGCCTCTGATTGGAGTTAGATGGGGTCTAATGGGTTTGTTTCATCTCCAGCTGCTGCTTCCACGTGAAACAAGCAGAAATGAGCAGCAGTGTGTGAGCCCAGGAAACTCCTCTGGCTGCCCTGGGGGACTCGAGACCCTGGCAGGGGGCTTAGAGACCTTGGCACAGAGTCACAAACACCTGTGCCTTTGATTTTAACCCATGGAAAAAATAATTACCAACTTTGTGTGAGGAGTTACAAGCCACAAGAGTTTGAGTAGAATGACAGTGAATTTGTCACAGGGTGAAAAAGTAGAATTTTGGGGATTTAGAATGGGGGTTCAAGAGGCAAGATGGAGGAATCTGGGCTTGTCCTGTCCTTCTCCTTTTTCTTCTTGTCCTCCATCTTCTGCTGTGATGGTGGCACTTTTGGATTGGTTTAGAGACAGACTGTCTAACATAGGTGCTAGGTATTGGAAAATTATTGTAAATAAAGGACAGGTAGTTTTTAGTAAAAAAAGCCAGCAGCACCCCAAGGGCGGTCAGTGTGCCTCAACCCAACCTGCTGCAAAAATCTCAGCAGGTCAGAGAAAGAATGTAATAGATAAGAAATTATTATTTCTTATCTAACAACCTTGAGAAGAAGAGCCAAGGAATCCTGACTCCTTTGGCTGCTGGGCTGGGAAAAGAGACTTTAACACATCCCAGGGTCATCCTGACCACAGAGACCCCAAGACAGATGAGGGAGGTGCTTGGATTTGAACTCTTTTCAGTGAATTCTCACTCCTGACAGCCACTCTTGTCTTTGCTGCCCCAAGCCTGGAGCCGGAGGGCCCCGAGGTGCTGCTGGGCCCTGAGGTGAGCTGCGGGCCCCCCGAGCTGGCCGTGAGCACCCCCTGCGCCCTGAGCATCCCACACTGCGCCCACGCCGACCCCCAGCACTGGAGCATCCACCTCAAAAGGAGGAACCAGCAGGGCAAGTGGGAGGTAAGCCTAGCCCCAGGCTGTGCGCAGTTGTTGTTGTCACATCGGGGTCATTTCTCCCGAATCACGTCGGGGTCACCATTTGTTGTCACTATAGTGCAAGAGTTCTTTTGTCAGTACATTGCAAGGGCTCCATAGTGCTAGAGTTTCTGTACCTCCTTGATGCTTCTTGTAGGCAGCTCCTCTAGGCACTGACTCTTCCTTGTCCTCACAGCAGCCAACTGACTCCAGTTCCCTAACACTCTTCTTATTGGCTACAGCTGTGGCCTGCTAAAATCAGGCCTGCTCCTAATCTTTAGTAATTGGTTCAGCTGCAACTCTTTAGGGGATAAGATTACATTCCATATTTCCTATATTGACTTATATTCTATCTCCCTACACCCAGTGTGGAAATGGAGTTAAGCCTTGGTTGTGCCGAGGTTCTGGTGGGGATAGACACAGAGAAGAAGAAACAATCACAGCAAAAAAGATTTTGTGTTTTGTGAAGAAGCAGCAAAATTGGGTTTGGGTGTTTCACACGAAGATGTGCAGAAGTTTATGGCTACAAAGCCCAGCCATGGATGCCATGGCTGCTGCCTGTCCTTCTGTCCTGTCCCTCTCTGAGCCCCTGCCTGGGGTTTGCTGTGCTTTAAACCATTCCCAGTCCCATTTTCCTGATTCAGATTTACTCAGAGCTTGGGCAGCCCCAGCTGTGCTGGCCTCAGACAACCTGCGTCACTGAGGAGAGAGACACAGACACAAGGACAGATGGACAGAGGGTCACAGGACACACAGACAGAGGCACACGGGGCAGGACTGAGCAGCAGAGGCAGAGCAGAGGGAGTTTTTAAGGAAGGGAAATGTGGCTGTAATGGGTGTTCTGGAAGGAAGTCAAAGCCCAGCCATTGTTCAAGGTTTGCTTATTGACTTTAACCTTCAAGGTAATTTTTTAACTTGACACTGAGGGGAAAAATTAGCCAGAAAGTCAAGAGCACTTGAAAAAAGCTGCTAAAATTGCTTAGGCATCATCATTATTATTGTATGTACACAGCGAGCTCTGTGCTGGGCATGGCCATAA
Organism: Setophaga petechia; assembly: GCA_024362935.1. Classification (NCBI taxonomy): domain Eukaryota; kingdom Metazoa; phylum Chordata; class Aves; order Passeriformes; family Parulidae; genus Setophaga; species Setophaga petechia. The sequence goes on along the minus strand of JANCRA010000123.1, from coordinate 1,313,801 downwards.
ATCCTCCTGCTGACTCAGGGCTAAATTGGGAATATTTACTCAGGAAAGCAGTCCCCCTTCTCCCCTTCCCCCAGAGTGGCTCCCAGCAACACTCTGCATTCCAGTTGAATAAAAATTAAGAATTAATGCCATGACTCCTATTGTCGAGGCCTATTGATTCCGCTTCGCTTTATTCTCTTTAAACCTGAATTTCATTTTGCAGGAAGTGATGTCTGTGGAAGAGGAAACTACTTCTTGCTACTGCCTGTTGGATCCTTATGCCTGTCACATTCTCTTAAACAGCTTTGGAACTTATGCCCTAATTGGGGAACCCATCTCAGACTGCGCCGTTCGACAGCTGAAAGTCGCCGTTTTTGGCTGCCTGTCTTGCAATTCTCTGGATTACAATCTGAGGGTTTATTGTGTGGATAACACCCCTTGTGCATTCCAGGTAAATGCCTTCACTTTGCTCCTCTGGGCTTGCTTGGTTTTCCCATTAAACTCTTTTGCTCCTTTCATCCCCAACCTTAACCCAATGGGAATATTGGATTTTTTTTAAGCACCATTTGAATAAATACCTTAAATTCCCTGCAGTTGTGGATTTACACTGAGAGCTCTAGGGCAGCCAAAATCTCTTGTTTGCTCTCTCATTTTTTGCCACGTTCTCAGCTACCCAAACTCACCCAGCCCTTCTTTACAAAAATTCAATTATCCTGCATTTCCTCTTAAAAAAACCAACAAACCAAATCCCCGCGTGGCACTTGGGATCAGAATGATTTTTATGCACCGTGTTCCAGGACACAACAGTGACATTCTCTGGCTTTTGGTAAACTCAGGAGCTCAAAATATGGGGAATTTCAGAGGTTTTTGGATAAAATATGGCAAATTACAGAGGTTTTTTGATAAAATACGGGGATTACAGGAGTTTTTGGATAAAATACGGGGAGCTAAAGCAGTTTTTGGATAAAATAAGGAGAATTTCAGAGGGTTTTGGATAAAATACAGAAAATTACAGAGGTTTTTGAATAAAATACAGAGAATTACAGAGGTTTTTGGATAAAATGGTGTTCTTTGGGAACTGAAATGCAAACAGTTGTGAGATGAAATTTGCCATAAAATATGGCAAATTACAGAGGTTTTTGGATAAAATACAGCAAATTGCAGAGGTTTTTGTATCAAATACAGGGAATTACAGAGGTTTTTGGATGAAATGCTGTTCTTTGGGGAACTGAAATGCAAACAGTTGTGAGATGGAATTTTTTCCTTCCTCTTGCTGTGGCACAGGAATGGGAACAGGGCTCTGAGTGGAGCTGCTGTCTCTGTGCTGCTAATAAAAGCCAAGGCACCAAAAGGATTGTTAGAGGCTCACGATGGCTGCCTAATTATCCTCTTTATAACACTTAGACAATTAGTGGGTACCGGTGTCTTCCTGATGAGTCTGGAGGAAATGATCAGAAGAATAATTACCAGTTCTCTGCCTTGCCAGGAGTGAGCAGGGTGTGTGTGGATAGTGAGACAATCCTGCATTTATGGAGTGATGCAGCCCTAAAAGCAAGGCAATATCAGGAATAAGGGGAATTTCAGAGGTTTTGGATAAAATATGGGGAATTCCAGAGCTTTTTGGACAAAATATGGGTAATTTCAGAGGGTTTTGGATAAAATATGGCAAAGTACAGAGGTTTTTGGATAAAATACGGCAAATTTCAGAGGATTTTGGATAAAATACTGGGAATTTCAGAGGATTTTGGATAAAATATGGGGAATTTCATTTTTGGATGACATATTGGGAATTTCAGAGATTTTTGGATAAAATATGGTAAATTACAGAAGTTTTTGGATAAAATAAAGGGAATTTCAGAGGGTTTTGGATAAAATAGGGGGAATTTCAGAGGTTTTAGGATAAAATATTGGAGTTGGGGTTGCCAGGTGGTGTTTAATAGTTAATCCTGCACAGTGCAGGTTTATGTAAGAGACAAAATTCCCTTGTTTTTGACTTTTTCCCCGGCTGAAAACTCTCCTTGCTTCTCCAGCAGCTGCCTTGGGCCTTTGGGAAGTTCTGAGTGTGCTGGGAAACTCCTGGCTCTCAAAATTGGAGAGACCCAGATCCTTTGTGGTTTTTGCCCCAAATTCTCCTGCTGTGGGAGAAGCCCCACATGTGTCACTGAAGGCAGAGCAGCACTCACAGAACATTCACAACCATCCAGCATTCTCCAGGAATTTTGAGAATGGTTAAGAAATAATCTGTGGCTGGAAACCAAAAACTGAAGTCTCCCAATATTCTTCCTTTGGATGAACCCAACCACTTGACTTGGTTTGGAAAGACAGGAAGCTAAGGAAGGCAGGAGCCTCCCCTAAAATGGAAAATGTGAACCCCATCCCTCTGAATTGTTATAAAATTTAAATTAGGGGCTATCATGCAAAAAATATGAGAGCAGGAAATAACAGTCCTTTATTAGGGAAGAAAATAAAATGCAGTAAACTAAAGCAACACTGCCAGAGTCAGAACCCAGCCTGACACCCTGTGGGTCAGGCTGTTGGCAGCAGTGCCATTGGAATTGTGGCTCAGCCCTCCTGCAGGGTCAGGGCTGGTTCTGCTGGAGCAGGGATCCTGGAGAAGGGTGGAGTCTCCTCTGGAGATCCAGGGGCAGAGGCAGCTGCTGCTGCTCTGGGCAATCCAGTGGAGAAGCCGTGCTGGTGTTCCAGAATCTCCAGATTCTATCCAGGCAGGAATGCTTGGCTGGAGTTCCAGAATCCCCAGATTCTATCCAGGTAGGAATGCTTGGCTGGTGTTCCAGAATCTCCAGATTCTATCCAGGTAGGAATGCTTGGCTGGTGTTCCAGAATCTCCAGATTCTATCCAGGTAGGAATGCTTGGCTGGTGTTCCAGAATCTCCAGATTCTATCCAGGCAGGAATGCTTGGCTCCTGCCTCTGGGCTCACATCTCCCAATGGGATGCTGTGGTTCTTATCAGCCATGCAGGGACATTCAATGGCCTCTTATCAGCAGATGTCTGCCCAGAGGGAGGAGTGGGTGTAGAAGAGATAAGAAAAACTGCCCAGTGAACAGAAGACAACTGCCGTACAAATGGCAAATAGAATAAATACATCTTGCCTTGCAGTCTGGAACACCACCGGGGGTTAAACCAACCTAAATGCCTGGAAAAAAAATTGGTTTATAATAGAAATCCATTAGTGCAGTTTCAGAGAGCTGGAGCATTGAATTTGCAGAAGGTCACAGTGATTCCAGGAGCTCCTCTAACGGCGACTTTGGTCCTGACAAGCACTAAACCCCTTCCATGGACACACATTTGATATAATTTATGTGGATTGAGAAAGGTAATTTGGAAGCACTGCTTGCCTGCTGATTTTTAAAGACTTCTGCAACCTTTCCTCCCTCACTGGTGTTTTTACTGCAGCAGCACAGGAATAAACATTGCTTAAGTACTAGCAGGGGTGATTTTTTTTTTTTTTTTTGGCCATTATGTTTTAAATTCACTGAATTACATGAAAATTTCTCTTGGAACAGAGCTCTGGAGGGCTGTAGTGCAAACCCCTGCCCAGAGTCTGCCCTTCACACTGCTCAGGGTCTTGTGCAGTAATTCTGGCAGTGCCCCAAAGGTGGGAAATGGAAATGAATTATTTCACCTGAAGCGTTTGAAGGCTCTGAAAAGCCCTGAGAGAAGTTCCCCAGCAAAGCTGCTCTGGAGTCCAGCTGGGCTGGGTTGCACTGGGGATGTTGGAGACAGCCAAAAATTGAACATCCAACCAGCATTATCTGCCCAGAAATGGGGCTGGCAGTGCCCAAACCCAGCCTACTGGGGAATATCAATATCAAATATTTATAAATATAATTATTTATATTATTACCATCAGCTGCCCACAAGAGAGATTCCACTGTGCATTCATCACTGTGGGGGAACCTGGGACCCCCACAGAGAGGAATTCTGGATCTCTGGATCCAAAATCCCCAAATCACTGGATCTGGGGTTTGTTCCTGATGCTGGAAATATTCTCTCCTCCTCCCTTGCAGGAAGTGGTTTCGGATGAAAGGCTCCAAGGGGGACAATTGCTGGAGGAACCCAAACTTCTGCATTTTAAAGGCAACACCTGCAGCCTCCAGATCTCAGTGCTGGACGTGCCTCCCTTCCTGTGGAGAATCAAACCCTTCACTGCCTGTCAGGTACCTGGCATTTCACTGCTTCCCCCTGCACTGGGGGAGAACCCAAATGAAACCCAAATGAACCAAGGTTCCTTTTATTTAAAAAGATTTAAACCCCCCCGAGCATTTAACAAAAACATGTTGCCTTTTGGTTCTGACAAACACAGATTTCGTTTACACCAGAACGCTGTAAATTTGTCATTTTACAGAAATGCTTTTGCCTTCCCCCATTTCAGTTGCCTCCAACAGAAGGCAAATATTCCTGCTCAAACTTAACCACTCCTCAAGATGTTTCTAATATGTGTCATTGCAGTTTTGATATAACTATGGAAATATGGCTAAAAATGACATTTAAATGTAACCATGAGTTCAAATCACAGCACGCAGAGAGCAAGCATTAGAACTGAAGAGCAGCAAATTGGTTTTTCTCTTCTCCATTAATTAGAGAGGCTGTTGAAAACCGAAAAGGAAGAATCAAAACAAAAGAAGAATTTCCAAGGATTTTGATGACTGGAAATTCTAAGGAATGTGCTGGCACATGGAGTGGGCTGGTTTTAAAACACAGCACTCAATTAGAATGTACAATCTCCCTTCTCCCAGAAGCAGAGACACAGTTATTCATCCTCCAGAATTTTGGCAAAATCCCTGTTTTAAATGTGTTGCCACGTTCCCCAAAACATAAAACATAAGAGGGTAATGGGCTCTGAAAGTTATAAACACAGACCCAGAGCCAGAGCAATCCCCAATTATCCCTCGTGGGGATAATTCAGGCTGCAGCTTAAGAAATTAAATAAATTAATCCTTTTCAGCTTCTTAGGAAGAAGAGCTTTTTGGTGTTTTGATTGTTCTTCCCACTCACCTGTATTTTAAAAGCCAAACCAAGCAGGGTTGGGATGTCCCAGTCCTGCCAGTGTGTGCCCAAAAGAAAATCAAATCAGAGGAGTTTTCTCTTAATGCAACAAATTCACTTCTGCCCTCAGCAGATTATAGAGCTCCACACTTTGATTATTTTATTGTCTCCTAATCCCTTCTCCAAACACGGAGAATAAATGTCTGGAATTCAACCTCCGAGTGCAACTTAGAGCCTGATCAGAGCAGGGGCTCAGGCTGGAAAAAAACACCTCTGCCAAACCCAGGGCTGCCCTGACCCAGAGGAAATTTACATTTTATAACTGGTGTAACTGGGATGGCTTGGGAGCTCAGAAACACAATCACTGCTCCTCAGAGGAGCTGCAGAACCTCCCCTGGCTCGGTGCTTCCCTCGCAGTGAAGAGTCTGGTGACAGCTCTGGTTTGCTTCCAGCCCCTTTATAGAGAAAAGGATCTATTTTTGCACGTGGAGTTTCTTCCAGTGTTCCCTGGGTTCCTCTCCTACATCCCACCCTGTGAGAGCAGCTGCTTGTGCTGCCTGGCAGGAACAACTGAACACAGCCCGTTCCAGGAATGTCTCTGGTCCAGCAGCAGAGCCTCCCCGGGCAGCGTGGGGAGGAGGATTTATGGAAATGATGTCTCAGGGAGGCCGAGCACATGAATAAATCACACTGAGGAGCTGCTGGGAGGCAGCTGGTGGCAGGTGGCACCAGGATTCCTGCAGATCCTGCTCAGAGGCTGTGTTTGTCCTGGCCCAGGGCTTGGCTCCCTTCCCACCGGGGATCCCTGAGAGATGTGGGTGGTGCAGGCAGGGCAGGGATGGGCATGGCAGGAGCTGGGCAGGCACCTCTGGCTGCTCAGATCTGCATCTCCTGGAGGATCCAGCTCTGCCTGGGGCCAGGAGATGATTTACAGCCCCTCTGTCTGCGAGGAGCTTAATTATAAACGCAGAGTGGAGCTGAAAGCATCTCTGGAATACTCCAAGCACTCATTGTTGCAGCGCTCCTTGCTGCTCTGCTTTGTTTCACACAACTCCTTTCAGCTGAGTGATTCTTCCACTCGGAGTGAAAGCAGAGATCACCACCCTGAAAAAAATCTAATTACAGCTGCTCCGCTTCTAACATTTTGCTAATGTTTCCTTTATCATTGGGAGCATCTTAGTACTGCTACTGCTCCCAGCTCGAGATCCAGCCTGGGGCTGGGGACAGGAGGGAAGGGCCAGGGCAGATCCTGGTGGGAAATTCCTTTGGAATGGAGAAGGGAAGGGCGGCAGGGCCAGGGCAGTTCTTGGTAGGAAGTTTCTTTGGGATGGAGAAGGGAAGGGTGGCAGGGCCATGGCAGTTCTCAGTGGGAAATTCCTTTGAAATGGAGAAGGAAAGGGTGGCAGGGCCATGGCAGTTCTCAGTGGGAAATTCCTTTGGGATGGAGAAGGAAAGGGTGGCAGGGCCAGGGCAGTTCCTGGTGGGAAATTCCTTTGGGGTGGAAAAGGGAAGGCTGGCAGTTCTCAGTGGGAAGTTTCTGTCCTTGCATTCTGGTTACAAGGGGCTTCCAGGGAGACACAGAGAGGAATCCTGATCCTGGCAAGAGGGAGGAAGTGAAATGCATCTTTTTGAGGTCTCTTTAAGCATCTTTTTAAGAATCTCCCGTTACTTGTTCCTCTGAGCTCTTGGTCACTGCCACACCTCAGTTCCATCAACTCAATCCTCATTTTCTGGCTTTGCTCGGAGCTGGAGGTGCCATTACCGAGCCCACCCCAGCAGAGCAGCCCTGGGTGTGTCCCATGGCCGTGTCCCCTGTCCCTGACGTGTCCCTGTCCCACAGGAGGTGCCGTTCTCCCGCGTGTGGCGCGGCAGCCCCCGGCCCCTGCTCGGCGCCTTCTCCCTGGAGCGCTTCAGCCCCGCCACCACCCAGCTGTGCTGCACCGTGTGTGTCAGGCAGCTGCAGGGCCACGAGCAGCTGCTGCACGTCCAGACCTCCGTCCTCGAGGTACAGACACCAGCACCCCCTGGTCTGTGGGGCGGGGTGGTCATGGAACAGAATCCTGGGGTGGGGTGGGGTGGGGTGGGGTGGGTTGGGTTGGGTTGCGTTGGGTTGAGTTGAGTTGGCTTGGCTTGGCTTGGCTTGGAAGGGCCTTAAAGCCCATCCAGTGCCACCCCTGCCATGGGCAAGGCCATCTTCCACCATCCCACCCCTTGGACCTTTCCAAGGAGGGTGCACCACCTCGTTCCCTCCCCAGTTTTGTCCTTTCCTCCTGTAATTTTTGCTCAAAGCTGGAAGCAGGCTTTAAAGCCTTGCAGATCCAATTTCCAGCAGAAATCAAGGCACAGAGACTCTGCAGCACCAACAATAATTTATCAATAATTTAATAATTTGTTGTTTGGGTTGGTGGCTGCAGTTTCCTAGCAAGAAGCCCTGGCAGAGCACTGAGAGTTGAGGACAGAGGTACAAATTCTGCCTTGGGGGACTGAGCCCTGCTCATGGCTAAAAGAAATCAGACCTACAGCTGAGCAAGCTGCTGATCTGTCCCACAGCCACGAGAACTTCAGCAGCTGCATTTTTTTTTTAGATTATTGAGCATCTTTGCTGATTAATCCAGATTAATACATCTGGATTAGAGCTCTGCACCCATAAATGCTCTGAGCAGGAAGTGCAGCAGCTGGGCAAGAGCACACAAACACCATCCTGTGCAGAAACTCCTCCGAACTGGCCGAGTGTTTTCTGCTCCTTTATTGTTATTTCATAAAACCCCTCTGTCACTCTCCGTGTCTCCAGCCCATGCTGCTGCTGCCTTGCTCTCCCTCTCTGCTGTGTTTTTAAGGGCCCTGTCTGTACACAAGTCCCCAGAGCATGTTCCCGTTCTGCTTCAAGCAGATTTACTGCTGTGGAAGGCTTTCTCACGCCTATCTCCAGCAGTGATTGAAGAGGGAGGATAATTTGACTGCGAAATAAATCTGTGAGTGACAACTCCCCCCCCGGAGCCGCTCCGTGCGCGACAATCCCCGCAGCGCCCGGGTCGCTGTGCTTATCTCACACGTGCAGGGCAGGAGCTTCTCCTGCTCTGCATCTTGAGCAGAGCCCAGGGCAGAGCTGCAGCACCGGGTGCTGAGCCTGGCTGGCCCTGGGGACCTGTCACAAATGGTGGATGGAGGCTGCAGCGTCGTCGCTGCTGGTTAATATTGATGCTGTGTCACTCTCGGATGAGTAATGCACTGAAATTTGACTCTGTTATGCAAGGCTGGTGTGATTACACAGGAAAAGAGGGGCCAGATCTGCAAAGGACCTGGATTCCAGAGAATCTGGGAGAGCTGAGGTGCTTAAGGAGTTCAGGTGTTTAAGAAAACCCAAAGAAAGAAAGAAAGAAACATGAATTTGTGTGCCCATGTTTCAGGTTTAAGCAATTAAAGATTTAGAAACCCAGCACTGCTCTGCAACACAAAAATAACCAAAAAAGAAAACTTGTGGAAGGAAAACCACCATTTCAAAGGTTTTTATGCCCAAGTCCTTGTGATGGTGAAGGAACACCTTCTGGGCGTCCTTTCACAACTCACAGAAGCACCTCTTGTAGCAGGCCCAGAGCCTGCAACACTTTCCTGGTGTTCAAAGCTTAAGATAGGAAATGCCAGTTCATGGTGACTGGAACCTTAGAAGCTCCTCTCTTCTGCCTTTGGCCCCCTTGCTTATCTTTCTGTAAGACCATAGGTCACTTTCTTTTAACCATTGCTACTGGACAATTTCCAAAACCCCTGAACTTTATATAAAGAGCTGCTTTTGCCCAGCTCAGGCAGAAGAGCTGTCACTAGGAACTTTTGCAGAAGATTCATAAAAATGCTCCTGTGGAACCCCACACAGACTTCTCCTCCCTCTCCCTGCATCTGCCTGCCCAGGCACCTAGCAAGCTGAGAGCTGAGATCACCACAATGAGCTGATAATCAGTAAAGAGCTGATATCACTTAAGCTTGCTAAGGTTGCCTGTGGCTAAGAACTGCTTGGGAACTTGGACAAGCTGTGCTGAGCAAGTCAGAGCTGTCCATGACGCCAGCTGGGGGCTGTGTACAAATCACAAACAGGACAGGGCTGCTGTGGAACTGCCTTGAGCTGTTTTATCTTCCAGCATCAGTCTCATTCCATGGTTATGACAATGGGAAGATGCCACCAGCTCACATCTCAGGCAACAGACCAAGAACTTAATGTTACAACTCACTTTAAAAGTTTTTTGACCAATCACACAAAGCAAAAGCACATTGACAGTGGTTCCATCCAACCACTATAAGCACACGTACCTTTGGTTAAACAATCCTTGCTTATTTCAAATACAATACCTGCTTGTGAGCCTTCAAACACAATGCACAGAGCTCCATTATTAAGCTCAAACTCCCTAATATCTCGCTAGATAAACTTTTCTGTAGCTTAGAGAGTTATTCTAGACAAGTGTTAATACACAGACCATTGTTCTATTTGTCCTTGCTTTTCTACAGTTTAAATAATTTTTCTGCTGACCAATCTCATGGCTGCTGCTCAGCTCTAATCACAGTTCTGCTGTCTCTGGGACCTGCCTTTTGCAGCTTTCCCAAAACCCTCTGATTTTGTGGATTCCCACAATCCAGACCCCGTTGCAGCCTGCTGGGGACACCCCGAACCCCAGCACAGCCGCATTAACCTCCGAGCCATTTTCTGCTGTCAGTTCAAGCAACCTGAGCTTCGATTCCCCTTTCCCTGCAGGCTGAGAGAGAAAACATCCCCTTCTTTGGCCACGAGGACAGCTCCTTCCCTGCCCAGCTGGGCCCCAAGGCCTTCAAGATCCCGCGCTCCATCCGGCAGCGCATCTGCGCCACCTTCGACGCGCCCGGCGCCAAGGGCAAGGACTGGCAGCTGCTGGCCCAGAAGAACAGCATCAGCAGGTGATGGCAGCGCCCTGGCATGGGGTTTGTGATGGTGTTCACAGGCGTCCCAGGACAAGGGAAGAGAGGAGAATCATGACTCCATGTTTCAGAAAGCTGATTTATTATTTTATGATATATATTATATTATTAGTAAATGATATGTGACCGTGTTCACAGAGGTCTTAGAATGAGGGAAGAGACGAGGATCTGACTCCATGTTTCAGAAGGCTGATTTATTATTTTATGCTATATATTACATTAAAACTATACTAAAAGAATAGAAGAAAGGATTTCATCAGAAGGCTGGCTAAGAAGAGAATAGGAAAGAATGATAACAAAGGTTTGTGGCTCAGACTCTGTCTGAGCCAGCTGACTGTGATTGGCCATTAATTAGAAACAACCACATGAGCCCAATCCCAGATGCACCTGTTGCATTCCACAGCAGCAGGTAACCATTGGTTACATTTTGTTCCTGAGGCCTCTCAGCTTCTCAGGAGGAAAAATCCTAACAAAAGGATTTTTCATAAAATACCATGGCTACAAGGGTTGGCACCTGGAATGGAGATTTTGGGCCGCTCAGGGGTGGTTGGTTGGTTGGTTGGTTGGTTGGTTGGTTGGTTGGTTGGTTGGTTGGTTTGTTGGTTGGTTGGTTTGTTGGTTGGTTGGTTTGCTGCTGGTGTCAGGGGTGTGGCTGGGAATAAGGGGCTGAGTGGGGCTCACTCCTGGTTTCAGCTCCTCGTCCTTCTGCCCACCCTCTTGGGTCCAAGGCTGCAGCAGGATTTTGTCCATCATTGAACAGTTGTTCAAAGCCCTTAGGAGGCTGCACGTTCCCCCAGACAAATCCCCTTGACTCCCTCTCTCTCTTTCCTATTCCAAAATGAATCCTGCAGATTTTTTTTTCAGGGAAAGACATCTTTAAAAGAGACAGTCATGCTCTACTGTTAGGAGTAATAATATTATGATTATTAAAACTGAAAGATGCTGTAAAAACCAATTTACTTCTTACTTTGCTTTTTCTGCTTGGCTAAATTAAATTGGCGGAGGCAGCTTCCTCACAAAAATATTTTCTGATTGTCACAAACTCTATAAATGCACTCCCAGGAGAGCAGAGGAATACTTAAATCAAGCAAAGTAACTTTCCATTGGCTTCCTGCTTTGTGTGGGAGCCTCAATAAACCCCATCTGAGCCAAAGGAAAAAGAGTTTTGGATAAACACTTTGTTTTACCAAATTCTGTGCAAATCACCCCTGCAGGGTCCTAAAAACAGCACATTAGCAAAATAGAAAATCACGGATCAGAGGGGTTGTGTCTTTGCACAACCCAAGCATCAGCTGCTGAGGAGTTTTATTTTCCAAACACGTGGATCGTGCTGGGCATAGGGCACAGCTGCAGCCCGGGCTGCTCCTCATCCCTTTTTCCCTCCTTTCCCTACAGAAATCTCTCCTTCTTCTTCACCCTTTTTCCCTCTTTTCCCTGCAGGAATCTTTCCTCCTTTCTCACCTCTTTTTCTCTGCCTTCCCTTCAGGAATCTCTCCTTATTCCTCACCCCTTTTTCTCTCCTTTCCCTGCAAGAATCTCTTCTTTCCCCTGCAGGAATATCTCCTTATTCCTCATTCCTTTTTCCCTCCCTTCCCTGCAGGAGTCTCTCCTTTCTTACCCATTTTCTCTCCTTTTCCTGAAAGAATCTCTCCTTTCCCTGCAGCAATCTCTCCTTATTCCTCACCCCTTTTTCCCTGCAGGAACCTCTCCTTCTTCCTCACCTTTTTCCCCTCCTTTCCCTGCAGGAATCTCTCCCTTTTTCTCTCCTTTTCCTGCAGGAATCTCTCCTTCTTCCCCATCCCTTTCTCCCTCCTTTCCCTGCAGGAATCTCTCCTTTCCCTTCAGGAATCTCTCCTTATTCCTCACCCCTTTTTTTCCTTTTACCCTGCAGGAATCTCTCCTTCTTCCTCATCCCTTTTTCCCTGCAGGAATCTCTCCTCCTTCCTCACCAATTTTCCCTTTTTTCCCCTGCAGGAATCTCTCCTTTCCCTGCAGGAATTTCACCTTTTTTCTCTCCTTTCCCTGCAGAAATCTCTTCTCTTTCCTCACCCCTTTTTCCCTGCAGGAATCTCTCCTTTTTCCTCTCCTTTCCCTGCAGGAATCTCTCCTCTTTCCTCACCCCTTTTTCCCTGCAGGAATCTCTCCTTTTTTCTCTCCTTTCCCTGCAGGAATCTCTCCTCCATCCTCACCCATCTTCTCTCCTTTCCCTGCAGAAATCTCTCCTCTTTCCTCACCCCTTTTTCCCTGCAGGAATCTCTCCTCCTTCCTCACCAATTTTCCCTTTTTTCCCCTGCAGGAATCTCTCCTTTCCCTGCAGGAATTTCACCTTTTTTCTCTCCTTTCCCTGCAGAAATCTCTTCTCTTTCCTCACCCCTTTTTCCCTGCAGGAATCTCTCCTTTTTCCTCTCCTTTCCCTGCAGGAATCTCTCCTCTTTCCTCACCCCTTTTTCCCTGCAGGAATCTCTCCTTTTTTCTCTCCTTTCCCTGCAGGAATCTCTCCTCCATCCTCACCCATCTTCTCTCCTTTCCCTGCAGAAATCTCTCCTCTTTCCTCACCCCTTTTTCCCTGCAGGAATCTCTGTTTTCCTTGCAAGAATCTCTCCTTATTCCTCACCCATTTTTCCCTTTTTCCCTGCAGGAACCTCTCGTTCTTTGCCACCCAGAGCAGCCCCTCCGCCGTCATCCTGGACCTGTGGGAGGCGCGGCACCAGCACGACGGGGACCTGGACTCGCTGGCCTGTGCCCTGGAGGAGATTGGCAGGACACACTCCAAGCCCTCCGAGGTGCCAGAGCCCGAGCTGGACGAGCCCGAGTTCCCCTGCAGCAGGAAGGGCCTTTAGTCCCTCTGTCCTGCCAGGACACACGGCCAGCAGGGGCTGTGGGCATGGAACTCACCCCACATCAGTGGCAGCGGGAGGAGCAGCAGCTAAAAACCCTCTGGTGATGAGGAACACGAGCTCCTCCCTGTCCTCCTCCACTTAAAATCCACATTTTGGTGCCCCAAAAGAGCCTGCACTTGTGTCAGTGCCGGGGCAGGAGGGAGAGAGACACAGAGCCATAAGAGGGAAATGTTATTCTGTATTTAGGAACAGTCATGTTCGTGTACTGCCTAGTGAAAAATCAACAAATAGCGTTGGATATTTCGAGCCACTGGAGGTTGGTCCTGGTTAAAAGGTTTCTCTAGTGAAAATCAACAAATGACGTTGGATATTTCGAGCCACTGGAGGTTGGTCCTGGTTAAAAGGTTTCTCGCTTCGAGGGTGGTTTAAAAATCCCATCACGTTGTCACTTTATGTCTGCTACAGGAAAACTGAAAATTTGGCCTTATCCTGTTCAGATGTTTGAGGAATTAGAAGATCTCATAATTATTTCACATCGTGTGTATTCCAAATAATTTGTTTTAAAAATTCAGCCCCTTTAATGAATGTACATTTGCTGCAGAGCTTTGCTGCCTGCTCTGTTACCAAAATTCCAGAACAAACCCCTTCATCTCTGAGACTGGGGGGTGTGTGCACACGCCAGAGGAATTTTCTAATTTTCTACGTCTGCAAACTTTCTTAGTCAAAAAGCTGTCTTTGGGGGTGGATTTAAATAACCAAATAACACACGGGAAAATTTCCAGCCCTATTTTAGCAAGTTGAGACATTTATTTTTGTTACTTCATTCTCTGTGGCTGAGCTGAAGGTGAAGGCAATCAGCACAGCTTCATTTTGGTTTGGTTTCAGATTGAAACCACAAACCCCACACAGCACTGCCAACACTGGCCTGAATTTTGTTGCACAGTTTGGGAATTTCACAGGGTCCAGAGCTGGCTGTGTTACCTTGGTTAAGTTACAAATTATATTTACCCCAAAAATCAGAAGAGAAAATAAGCAGAGAATTCACCTTGTTTTTTACCCATTCCATGCAAAGATGATTTATCACTTCAACCAAACCAAAAAGAGCTGTCACTGTGAGCGAGGGCCTGGTGGAGCTGGGACTGAGCCAAATGTCACCTTTATTTTTGACCATTCTTTTCACTCCCATCCTTCACCACAGCCGAGGTTCTCCTCAGCCCGTGGGGCTGCCAGGGCGCAGGCAGGAGAAACAGGAACAGAAATGAGGCTTTGGGAGATTTGTGCAAATGCAGGAAACCCAAACCAAGGGTTTGGGGGCTGTTTTAGCCTCGTGTTTGACTGAGACCAGGGCAGTTTGTTCATCCAGGACTGCAGCGTGAAAATCTGAACAACAACAACGAGATCAACAACAGCAGCAGCTGCTCTGTCCTTGCTCCTGCTGCCCTGAAATCACAAATGTCACTGCCTGCCCAGCTCAGGAATAGGCCAAGACATGGAAACCCTGAAACTTGGAAATCCTGGGAGCAGTGCAAAGCTTTCCTGCAGCTCAGCATCTCCTGCAAGCCTGGCAGGAGGCTCCTGGCACAGGTTTCGGGGCAGACAGAAATACCGGCTGCAAGCTGTCACTGCTTTCAGCAGCACATGCTCCTCCAGTTCCATCCCCACTGACTGCCAGTCCTCCTCCACAAACCTGTTCTTGGTTGGACAAAATGTCAGGCATTAGGAAAAAAACAAAACAAGGGATGATGGCACCCGGGGAACAAGCGGAGTCTGCGAGCTGCCGTTGTCGGGGAAACCAGCCCGGCTCTGCCTGCAGCAGGGATTTGTTCTCAGCGCCCCAGAGCTGCTCTGCTCCTCAGCAGGCTGGGTTTGTGTGCCCCAGGTGCTGCAGGGGATTCCTGGGTTAGGCATTACAGGGAAATCTTCGGGATCAGCTGTTCCGGGATGTCTGAACCTCTCAAGTACCTCAGAATTGGGGGAAGTGTAAGAGCCTGAATGAGAGATGTGGGACTCCAGGCAGCTCTTCAAAATGCAGTTTATTGTATCCAAAATGCAGTTTATTGTATCCAAAATGCAGTTTATTGTATAGAAAATGCAGTTTATTCCATCCAAGAGGTTACAGCAGTCCAGGGTAGTGGGTGACAGAGCTGTGCCCACAGCTGTCAGCTCCAGCTGCAGGCAGGCCTGGAGACCCACATCCCTCATTCAGGGTCCTACTAATGGTGCCCCACGTTGGGCGCCACTGTAAGAGCTGAAATGAGAGATGTGGGACTCCAGGCAGCTCTTCAAAATGCAGTTTATTGTATAGAAAATGCAGTTTATTCCATCCAAGAGGTTACAGCAGTCCAGGGTCGTGTGTGACAGAGCTGTGCCCCCAGCTGTCAGCTCCAGACAAGCCTGAGGACCCTTTAATTTTGGCTACAAATGCATTATATATTTTTCTTTCCTGAGCATCTTAATACCAATCTATAGTAGAACCCATCTATACCTTAACTTTTACCTATATCCTATCATAACTACTGTAATTCCCATATTCATGTCACTGTTCTCCAATCACTCAAAGTCAGTACATTACAGTTTAAGCTAGAAGTTGTTTTTCAGTTTTCTTGCAGTGGAAAATCCTGAGACCTTTATTCTACTTGCCACATCTGCTGACTTGTTTGCCTGTGCTCTCTTTCTGCTTGGTAAAAACATCTTCTTGTTTGGGGTGGGTTTATCCTTTGCTCTAAGCCATAAAACCCCTTCTAACTAACACACCCTTTGCCTCCTTGGTTATCCAGTATGACTGGCTCAGCAATTCTTTTCTTCTCTATCAAAACTTGCTTCCATCTCTATTCCTTCATCAGACTCTACATTTAAAAATCTTTCTGTCAAGCCACACATATCTGTGAGACTTTCTTGTCAAACTTTCATCCTTCTTAGCAGGAAAGAGAGAAGGGGAATGTGGCCGGGAAATTGGGCTAAGAAGGGAGGCTTTGGGAAATTGGGGTGAAGAGGAGCTGCATCCTCCTGCCCTGCTCCAGGGGAGCTGCCCCAACACTCCAGGGAGCCCCAGGAGCTGCGGGGGCTCAGCCCCTGCTGCCTTTCCTCAGGGAACACAGGGTTCTGTCCAGCCCTGGAGCTCTGCAGGCCCTCCCAGTGCAGGACCCCCCTCTCAGAGGGACCCAGCCCTGCCCCACAGTCCCAGCCCACCCACAGTCCCAGGTCCTGAAAGGGAATAAATGCCCAAACTGGGAAATTCCAGAGGGAAGCTGTTCCCCCATGCAGGGCTCAGTTGGATGCTGCCCTTTAGGTTTTGTTCCCTGGTTTTTCTTCTTCCCTTTGACTAAAGCAGTTCTTTGTTGCTGATCTCACTCTTTGAGAACCTGAATCAACAACTCTCAAGCTTTACTTCCTACTCCTGACTGCTTTGATGTTCTTGTGTTCTTCAAATGAACCAGAAATGCCCCAAATATTTATTTCCTTTCTCCCTTTCTCTTTAAAAGACCTTTTGGAAATCTGTGCACGTATTCATATGATTTGACCCAAAACACAGATGTGGAGGAGCACCTGGAAAAGGATTAGAGGGCAGAAATTAAAAATTCATTCCTTTCTTCTATTGTATAAATTATGATAATTGAAAAACAGTTTTCCCCAAACTAGAAAGTAAAAGAAGGAGAAATGTGCATTTCCCCCCCTGTAGATTCCACGTGGCTGCCCTGGCTCTATTCAGGGAAAAGAGCCATTCTGATTTTACATCACCAAAGAATCTGCTTTAATAGATTTTCATTTTCCTGAGCACTTTGCCCAGGTATTTCTGTGCCATGACTCATTGCAGACTAATGGCTGCATTTTAAAAATGACTCCCAGCTCCGCCAGCACCATAAAGCTCATTTCCATCTCGTACCGCCCTGCACTCCCACAGAAATTTTATTGGGATTTTTGTAAGAGATGAAGAGATATCAAACAATTCCCTTAAAATCCAGCAAACTGCTTTTGTCCTTGTTTTTATCTCTGGCCACAGCTGCTCTCCCCCTCTCAGGCCTGGGCACTGCTGCCTTTCAAAGAATCTTATTCAGCATAAATCAGCAGAAAGGGAACTTGCAGGGTCTGGGATATTCACATCACACTGCAAATCCATTCTCTTCCACCTGCAAGGCGGTGCTGTGAGAGTTTTAAAGCATTCAATAACTGATCAATTCCAATTTTCCACAAAAGGGAGACACAGCCCAGGTCCACGGTGAGTTAAACAAGGGAGGGACCGGGCTGGGCTTCTGGTCACCAGCTAAATCTTGTTTTTCAGGCTGTTTCTGCCTGTAAAACACAGATTGCAGCAAAGAGCTGTTCTTGGCTGGTAATTAACAGAGTGGAAAACAGGAAACGAGATTTGAAGTCCTTGACAACCAAGGATGATCTCCAGGGCTGCCTCTCTGACCTTTCCTTGGCTGATGCCCCCAGGGAGTTCTCTCTCACCTGTGGCACAGCAAGAAAAGGGGAACATCCCTCACCCAGAGCCTGCCCGTGCTTTCCCAGGGGCTGCTCATTCCTGGGATGAGCTCTGCTGAAATTCCCCCCTGGACCTGCTCCTGATCCAACAGGGGCTGGGGTGTGCACAGCCCTCCCTGCCCAGCCCCAGGATTTTGGGGTGGAATTGGTGAAATTCTTCCCTGGATGCTGCTCCTGATCCAACAGGGCTCACAGCCCTCCCTGCCCAGCCCCAGGATTTTGGGGTGGAATTGGTGAAATTCCTCCCTGGATGCTGCTCCTGATCCAACAGGGCTCACAGCCCTCCCTGCCCAGCCCCAGGATTTTGGGGTGGAATTGGTGAAACTCCTCCCTGGACGCTGCTCCCAATCCAACATATAATCCAAAATATAAATAATTCCTAAAAAGAGAAAAAAAACAAAACAAAACAAAACCCACAAGTATTCCTCTAGAGAGACTTGTTTTCTCTTCTGCTCCTTTATTTTTGCAGTGAGGAGGTTGTGAAAAGGTCCTTGGCTGCTCTGCCTGAGCATCCCTCCCTGCCCCGGCGTGTTTGGGGTGAGGAGGGCAGAGCTCTGAGCCCTTCTTCGGATGAAGCTGAAGGAGAGGGGAAGGGAGACAGAACATGGAATCAAAAGCATGGCCTTGGCTTCATACCACACTTTCTGTGCCTTGTTCTATCAATGTAAATTCTGAATGTTGTACAGTGAAAATACTCGGGAGAGACTCCTTGGAAAAGGCTGCACTGGCTTCTTTTTTTCAGCACATGTACATATATAAATATATATACATATATATATATATATATTTGGTAATGCCAACCAGCTGTGTTCTATTGTCCTGGAGAAGTCAAAGTGGACACTTTGGGTGTTTTCTGTAGAATTTCAGAGCTGTGTGGCCCCGGCCTTTGGGGAGAGGTGTACAGATGGGAGTGATGGATATCAGCTATTTATGAATAAAGAGACTTTTACTGACACCTGACCCTGCTGTCCTTTCACTGCTGGGGTCAAACCAGGCCAGGCACTGGGCAGGGGGGCTCACACGGACCTTTGTGGCTTTGTGGGTGGCTTCTTGGTTTTAATAATTCCATTAATTATTTGAATAATTAATTCATTAAATCATTCCTTGGCACAGACAGGGCTGTGCCATGGCTTGGGAACATCCCAGGATATTCCAGGGACATTCCAGGGGCACAGATGTCTCCAGCCAGGGTTGGCTGTGCCCACACTCAGGGGCATCTCAGGGACATCCCAGGGACATTCTGGGACATTCCAAGGACATCCCAGGGGCACAGATGTCCCCAACCAAGGCCAGGCTGTGCCCACACTCAAGGACATCCCAGGACATTCCAGGGCTGGCTGTGCCCACACTCGGGGACATCCCAGGTTATTCCAGGGACATCCCAGGACATCCCAGCAATATTCCAAGACATTCCAGGGACATTCCTTGGCACAGACATCCCCAGCCATGGCTGGGCTGTCACCACGCTCGGGGACATTCCAGGACATCCCAGGGACATTCATTGGCACAAACATCCCCAGACAGGGCCAGGCAGTGCCCAGGCTCAGGGATATTCCAGGATATTCCAGGACATCCCAGGGACATTCTGGGACATTCCAAGGACATCCCAGGGGCACAGATGTCCCCAACCAGGGCCAGGCTGTTCTTACACTTGGGGACATCCCAGGATATTCCAGGGACATCCCAGAGACTCAGACATCCCCAGCCAGGGCTGGCTGTGCCCAGGCTCAGGGATATCTCAGGGACATCCCAGGGACATTTTGGGGCTCTCCAGGGACATCCCAGGGGCACAGACATCTCCAGCCAGGGCTGGGCTGTGTCCACACTCAGGGACATCCCAGGATATTCCAGGATATTCCAGGACATCCCAAGCACATTCCTTGGCACAGACCTACCCAGCCAGGGCCAGGCTGTGCCCACACTCAGGGGTATCTCAGGATATTCCAGGACATCCCAGGCACATTCCTTGGCACAGACATCCCCAGCCAGGCCCAGGCTGTGCCCACACTCAGGGGCATCTCAGGATATTCCAGGGACATCCCAGGACATCCCAGGACATCCCAGGACATTCCTTGGCACAGACCTGCCCAGCCAGGCTCAGGCTGTGCCCACACTCAGGGGCATCTCAGGATATTCCAGGGACATCCCAGGACATCCCAGGATATTCCAGGGACATCCCAGGACATCCCAGAATATTTCAGGACATCCCAGGACATCCCAGGCACATTCCTTGGCACAGACCTGCCCAGCCAGGCCCAGGCTGTGCCCACACTCAGGGACATCCCAGGATATCCCAGGACATTCCTTGGCACAGACCTGCCCAGCCAGGCCCAGGCTGTGCCCACACTCAGGGACATCCCAGGATATCCCAGGACATTCCTTGGCACAGACCTGCCCAGCCAGGCCCAGGCTGTGCCCCGTGCCCCCGCTGAGCCCCGGGCTGTGCAGGGTGCCAGCTCTGCCCCCTCTCAGCTCATTAAATCTCCCCACAAGGTGATTTTATTGCCGGCTGCCAGAGCCGGGATTTACTGCCCTATTCTCCACCTGCCCTCTCGCCGCCGCCCGTTCCTTTGTATTTGTTAATGGCCTTTTCTCTTGTTATATAATCCTGTCAGCAGTGTAAAAATGTCTCTCAGGACTGCTCAGGGGTGTAAATCTCCCGGGCCCCGGCGCTGACAGCGCTGAGTGGTGGTGGCAGGAGCCCTGGCCCGTCCTCCAGTAATTGTCACCACATGATAGGAAAGTGTAAGATTTAATAAGGTCATAAAGCAGAATGGCATCAGCCCGGCTGATGGGGTTTTTTGCATTAGCATTCAGAAGATCTGGGTTCCGTGGGACAATAAATCACAGCAGCTGAGAAGAAATGACCCATTTGATTATTCAAGACTTTCCAGGAACGTGGGGAGAGCAGCGGGGCCGGGATAAAATTCCCACAGCAAAAAGAATCCAAATTCCTCTGTTCTGCTCTGCTCACCGAGCTGAGCTCAGCTCCAGGACCATGCTCTGGAGTGGGGGGGAGGAGATTATTATACATCTATAATTTTTTATATATATATAAATTTTTATACATAATTTATATATATAAATTATATAGAAAAATTATCTATTATATATATTATATATATAATAAAATATATATTTTATATATATGTATTATATTTATATAATTTATCTTTGAGTAGAGTAAAATCAAATATTCCCATCAAACCCGGTACATGGTTGGTGGCAAAGAGCTCCGTGCTGATTGCAAGTTCCAATGCAGAGCCCTAAATCAACACCAGTGAAGTAAAATCTGGGAAAAAAAATAAATTAAAAGAAGCACAATAGAGAAGAAGAAGAAATAGAGAAGAAAAATTTTCCCACCCAAGTGTGATGGTGCTCACAGGGGTTCTTGGATGAGGGAAGAGACAAGGACCTGACTCCATGTTTCAGAAGGTTGATTTATTATTTTATGATATATATTACATTAAAACTATACTAAAAGTATAGAAGAAAGGATTTCATCAGAAGGTTGGCTAAGAATAGAATACAAAAGAATGATAACAAAGGCTTGTAGCTTGGCTCTCTATCCAAGCCAGCTGGGCTGTGATTGGCCATTAATTAGAAACAACCCCATGAGACCAATCCCAGATGCACCTGTTGCATTCCACAGCAGCAGATAATCAATGTTTGCATTTTGTTCCTGAGGCCTCTCAGCTTCTCAGGAGGAAAAACCCTAAGGAAAGGATTTTTCATAAAAGATGTCTGTGACACCCAAGCATTTTCCCCTCAGAGCAGCCACAGCTCCTCTTTGTTTGATCCTTCAAGCTCTGGGCAGGTGCTGGAGCCTCACCTGGAACACAACCTGACCTCAAAGCCCTTCCCAAACCCCAAATCCAAGAATTCCCCCCGAGACCCAGCGCTGAGAAACACCTGAAGCACTGCTGGCACTCCTGAGAGCTGCTGGGACTTCTTGGGCTAAAAAATTCCGATTTTTAAAGGTGCTAATTAGCAGCTGAGCTCTTCTGAGAAATGCCAGCCGGTTTGTGGGTGACAAACCTGGCAGAGCAGGACCCTGCATCTCCCCAGCCCCTCTTGGTGGATGTGCAGATAAATTCTCCCCCTCATTACCTGGAATGTTCGGGCTCCTGCTCAGACTCTTGCCCACGGCTAGCAATTATTTACTGCTCATTATCACGGGCTCCTGTCAGCTTCAGGGAGCTGGGACCGAGCAGGAAACGGGGAGCGGAGATCCGGGCTGGTGGAAACACCAACAGCATTAAAATGCAAGGAGAGAAAAAGTACCTTGAGCTCCGACTCGATTTACAAACTCGCCGAGGAGTGACAAGCGTTCCTGAAAGGATTTGTCACCATCAGAGCCATTTAAGGGGCTGTGACAGCGCTGAAACCTCTGCACTCCACATTCCTGGGGAGAAAACTTCAGTGTTTGGCTTCGCAGGGAGAGGAATGGGGGATTTGTGTTTCCAAACAAGCTGTGGGGCTGCTGGTGGATAAAAGCAGCACTGGGAGAGAAAAGTAACAATGGGAAGGATTCCACTGATTGATGAATGGGAAAAGATATTTGCTTTTACAAATAAACTTTAGGTTTGCTGATAAATGAAATTAGACATTGAAAGATGAAAGAAGCAATGGGGAAAACCCCTGAATTCCATAAGAATTAAAAATTAAAACGGAGGGTTATACATTAGAGGGGAATCTTTGGTATCAGGCGTATTGGGAAGTCTGAACCTCTCAAGTACCTCAGCCAACGGGGAAAAACCCCTAAATTCCATAAGAATTAAAAATTAAAAGGAAGAGTTGTACATTAGAGAGGAATCTTTGGGATCAGGTGTTCTGGGAAGTCTGAACCTCTCAAGTACCTCAGAAATGGGGAAAGAGAGAAGGGAAATGTGGCTGGAAATTGGGATAAAAAGGGAGGCTGCATCCTCCAAAACTTTGGAGAGACCCCAGGGGATGCCCCATGGGCTCTGCCTTGATTGGAATAAAGCCAAAGGACTCCTCTGTCTCCTTTTTGGACACAAATCTCTGGTGTTTGTGGATTAATTTTCCTGACAGCAGAAAGTCAATTAAAACCCTGGCTGTGGGAAAGGTGCTGTGATTCCCTTCCCCACTCCTGCCCTTCGCTGTTATTTCTGTTTCCTCCTCCCTGCTGTGGAGGGCACTGGGAGCTCTCTGCAAACACGGGGCTCATTAAATCCCTGCTCCAGAGTTTACAGAGATTACAGCAAAAGCTTCACACCCCGAAAATGCTGCTCTTTATAAAGTGGATTTCTCCCTGATTCTCCTTGAAGGATGATTTACACCCCGGCTCATTTTCCTAAACAGCTGTCAGCTCCTTTAGGAAATATCCCAGACAAACAGAGCCCGTTTTTTCCATGCTTTTTAAATTCCAGTAGCTGGGATTATTTTATTATTTATTATTTTATTCTATTTATTACAGATAAAAAGAGGCAATGAGGCAGCAGAGGCTGTTACTGGGGACCCTGCTGGAGCAGGAGCTCCACCTCGGGCTGGCTGGAATTGAAATTTTGGGGCTGAATTAATAACGAGCCCAGCTGGGAAATGCTGCCTGTGCCCTGCAGGGCTGGAAACGTCTTCTGACATTAATAAAAAGAGGGAGGGGGTGCTGGATGGGCAGAGCAGGGAACACATGGAATAAAAAAACCCTTCCCTGAGCTCCTGACAAGCCAAGGGATGCTCCTGCTGGCTCTGACACCTTGCAGGGGGAATTTCACAGCTCCCTCCGCCCTTCCCAACACTTCAGGCATTATTGGATATCTCTGACCAGGGAAATCACCTCATTATCTACATTTTTATCCCTAACAGCACTGGGAATGTTCTGCGAAGGTCACAGAGCAGTTTAAAAACCAGGGAAAAGTAGAAATGAAGGGTTTTTCCTCCCTCCCCAGCATTGTGTTTGTGGGGAGCCTTCACTGGGCTGGGCTTGGGGAAAGGTGCACCAAAACCTCCACCCTTGCCTGGGGAGCACCAAAAACCATCCAGCCCTGCCTCAGGAACACCAAAAACCATCCAGCCCTGCCTTGGGAATACAAAAATGATCCATTTCCCACCTCGGGAGCACCAAAACATCCATCCCTACCTCAGGAGTGCCAAAACCATCCACCCTTGCCTGGGGAGCACCAAAAACATCCACCCCTGCCTCAGGAACACCAAAAACCATCCAGGCCTGCCTTGGGAACACCAAAAACATCCATCCTCACCTCGGGAGTACCAAAACCACACATTCCCACCTCAGGAGTGTCAAAAGCATCCATCCCTGCCTCAGGAACTGCAAAACCATCCAGCCCTGCATTGGGAACACCAAAAACATCCACCCCTGCTTCAGGAGCACCAAAACCACACATCCTCACCTCATGAGTGCCAAAACCATCCATACCTGCCTGGGGAGCACCAAAACCCATCCATTTCCACTTTGGGAGCACCAAAAACACCTTTACCTGCCTAAAGAGTGCCAAAAACATCCATCCCTGCCTTGGGAACAGCAAAAACACCCAGCCCTGTCTCGGGAGCACCAAAAACCTCCATCCCTGCCTTGGAAACAACAAGAAACCTCCATCCCTGCCTTGGGAACACAAAAAACATCCATTCCCACCTCGGGAACACCAAAAACATCCATTCCTGCCTCAGGAACAGGAAAACCATCCATTCCTGCCTCAGGAACAGGAAAACCATCCATTCCTGCCTCAGGAGCACACAAAACCTCCATCCCTGCTTTGGAAACAACAAGAAACCTCCATCCCTGCCTTGGGAACACCACAAACCATCCATCCCTACCTCAGGAGCACCAGAAACACCTGTCCCTGCCTCAGGAGTGCCAAAAACCACCCC
Source organism: Setophaga petechia (assembly GCA_024362935.1). NCBI lineage: Eukaryota > Metazoa > Chordata > Aves > Passeriformes > Parulidae > Setophaga > Setophaga petechia. The sequence continues at coordinate 1,289,704 of JANCRA010000123.1, read as the reverse complement.
ATCCCTGCCTGAGGAGCACCAAAAACCACCCTTCCATCCCTTAGGAACGCCAAAAACCTCCATCCCTGCTTTGGGAGCACCAAAACCATCCCTCCCTGCCTCAGGAGTGCCAAAAACCACCCCATCCCTGCCTGGGGAGCACCCAGGGCACTGAGGAGGAGCTGGGGGACCACAGGAGGAGCCAGGGCAGGGCAGGAGGAGCCTCCTCCAGGTGTGACCCCGAGGAGCAGCTGCTCCTGGCTCCTTGTCGTTTTCTGTCCCCTCGTCGGGGGTGAAAATATCCAGTACACAGGACCAGCTCAGCGTTTTGCAGAGCAGTGAATTCAGCTGAGTGCACCCGGATAAATGGGCAGGGCTTGGGTCACTGAGCGCCAAAGTCAGGCTGCTCACACCACAATTACCACTATTAGTGATTGGGGCTGGGAGGGAATCACAGCAATTTAATCCCACAAAGGAAAGCTCTCCAAGCCACAAAAAAGGGCACAATCCTGGAAAATCTCGGCGGGATGGTGTCGCAGACAACTTTTATGAAAAATCCTTTCCTTAGGATTTTTCCTCCTGAGAAGCTGAGAGGCCTCAGAACAAAATGTAGCCAATGGTTATCTGCTGCTGTGGAATGCAACAGGTGCATCTGTGATTGGTCTCATGTGGTTGTTTCTAATTAATGGCCAATCACAGTCAGCTGGCTCAGACAGAGTCCGAGCAGAGCCTTTGTTATCATTCTTTCCTGTTCTTTTCTTAGCCAGCCTTCTGATGAAATCCTTTCTTCTATTCTTTTAGTATAGTTTCAATGTAATATATATCATAAAATAATCAATCAGCCTTCTGAAACATGGAGTCAGATCCTCATCTCTTCCCTCATCCTGAGACCCCTGTGAACACCATCACACGGTGGTACCTCTCTGCCTCCCCATAAACAGAAAATAATTCTGAGGTGCTGCCTGGCCTGGAGCAGGTGGAGAAGCAGCAGAGCTTTAGCAAACAGGGTATGAGGCAGCAAACCAGGGAATCTCTGCTGGTAGAGCTTAATCTGGACAGAACCACAGGGGCTGGGAAGTGGAAAGCTCAGTTTGGCTGTGGGAATAACCAGGAGATGATTTTCAAGGGGGAATATCCCAGCCAGGCCGAGCAGGACACAGGTCACTGGAGGGCTGGAGGGGAGCAAGGATTCCAGGGGTGGCATCTCCTCCCTGCCCCGAAATTCAGGTACAAAAATGCCCTGCAGAGGCTCAGCTGGGTCCCCTCCATCCTTGTCCCTTCCTGCCCTTGAGCTTGTCCTTGCAGGTGGAGTGAGGAGCCTGAGAGAGGCTGAGCTTTGCAGAGCTCCCAGCCAGACCCAGCCCGGCCCGAGGCGATGCTGCTCCGCACGCAGCAAATGCCAAGAAAATTAAAACTTTCTGCCTTTCTTCCTTAATTTTTTCTTCTTTGTTTTTTTTCCCTCCCCATTGAAATTCAGCATCCACTGCAGCAGAGCTCGGGGCTGCTGGGTGACCTTTGGGTGACATTTGCTTGGCTGGGAGCAGCAGGAGGGACGAGCCCAGCCCCAGGCAGGGCAGGGAGGGAAGGGCTGGGCTGGGGTGCAGGGAGGAAACTGAAATCACAGCCAGGGCACAAATCCAGGTTTTACTGATCATTTTGTACCTCACGAGCACAGTTCCCCCCTGGCAGAGCTGCAGAGCCCCTGGGATCAGGGCACCTCCCAAAGAAAAGTGACAATGGGCCAAAAAAGAGTTACCTTAGAGCTTTGAATATTTAATATATAAAAATACTTATTAATATATTTATTATAGAATATATTTATTATAGAATATATATTCTAATATAATTTATTAATTATTTTATAATTTATATTAATTATATTTATTATTCTGCTTCCAAACTCCCTGGTGGCACCAAAGAAAAGTGACAATGGGCCAAAAAAGAATTAGCTTAGGGCTTTGTATATTTTATATATATAAATATTTATTAATATATTTATTAATATATAATATAAATATATATTGTAATAGAATTTATTAATTATATTACAATATATATTTTATATTATATAAATTATAATATAATTTTTATATTGTAATTTATATAATATAAAAATATTATATAAATTCTATTAATTATATTTATTATTCTGCTTCCAAACTCTTAATGCCAATAAGTGATTCCTCCTGCTTAGAACAGGAAGGAGGTAAAAAGGACAAGTGATGGAGCAAAGCCCAGCAGAGCCATCCAGAAAACAACAGAGAGAAGAATAATCCACTTTCCAAACTTTTATAAGTCATAAATGGGTTGGTGTTTGGATAAGTTCTGCAGGATTCTTGATTTAAAAAAATTACATAATCAGAAAATGAAACCTTTCTAGCAGTTAGCTCTCACGGTTTGGGGGGTTTGAAACACTTCTGTAAATAGAATTATCTGCTTCAGAGACATTAAACCCACCAGCGGAATCTCTTGCGTTACCACATCGTGAACATCTGACCCCCAACACGGGGAAATAATGAAAAATTAACGGCTCCAGATGTGCCAGCCCTGCCGGTGGCAGATGTTCATTTAACACACCATTTAGAAATCCCCAGTGCACGAGGATAAAACGATGGAATAATGGGGAGGAAGGGAATAACGTGGGGAGTGAAATCTGCACCTTCCCGGGGGTGGGAATGCAGGCAAGGGCAGGAGATCACCCCAAGCACCTTTGGTGGCACAGCTTTAACTCAGGCACTTCTCTCAGGACACTGCTGGGGCTGTCCCCAGCCCTTCACCCACCCTTCCTGAAGGTGCCTGTGGCAATCCACAAAATCAGAGGGTTTGGGAAAGCTGCAAAAGGCCTCAGAGACAGCAGAACTGTGACTAGAGCTGAGCAGCAGCCATGAGATTGGTCAGCAGAAAAATTATTGAAACTGTAGAAAAGCAAGGACAAATAGAACAATGGTCTGTGTATTAATGCTTGTCTGAATAACTGTCTAAGCTACACCGGACAAACCAACAGTCCACCAAATTTCTCCTCCTCCTTAAAAGAATGCAAAGCAATAATTACTTACAGAAAAGTGCGTGAGAAAGTTTGTTACAAGAATGTCAACATCAGAAGGCTTAGAAAATCTTAAAAAATCACCAACATCTTAAAAAATCTTAAAGAATCAGGGTGGCACCCAACGAGCAGCCAAGGCAGGGCAGAGCCCAGGCACTGCTGCCTGCCCAGATCCCACATTTCACCTGTGGCACGGCTGGGCTGGGAGTGCCTTGGAGGTGTTGGGGGTCAGCTCCTGACAGAGACACCCAGTGCTCCCATTTCCATGGGATCTTCTCCCCTTTCCGTGGGATCTTCTCCCATTTCCATGGTTCCAGCAGGTCACCCCTGGGGACAGGAGAGCTTGGGGACAGTGGCCTGGGCTGCCCTGGGAAGCCTCATCCCCTCACTCAGCATTCAGCAGGTGGACACAGACTGCAGGGACTTTATTTACCCATTTATGGGCAATAACTCAGTTATTTATCAATCCCCAGAGGGGAAAAAAACCAGGAAAAAAACCCAACAAAACAGCCCAATTCTTCAGCCGAGATTAGAGGAGAAGCAGGGAAGGGGCAAATCCTCGGAGCACAAACAGATTGCACTATTTATATATGAAAATGTTTTCTGCATCTATAAACTTCCCGTGCCCAGGCACTTTAATTAATTGCAGGGGTTGCCATGGTAACCTCCCTAACTCAATTACAGCTCTGCAGAGAGGTGAGTGTGCCCGTGACAGAGCAGGTGCCTCGTGCTGGGCGGCGGTGGGAGCGGAGCCCATGGAAATGGGAACAGATCCCAAGGAAAGGGGAGTGGATCGTGCAGAAACAGGATGGGATCCCAAGGAAAGGGGAGTGGATCCCATGGAAAGGGGAGTGGATCGAGCAGAAACAGGATGGGATCCCAAGGAAAGGGGAGTGGATCCCATGGAAAGGGGAGTGGATCGTGCAGAAACAGGATGGGATCCCAAGGAAAGGGGAGAGGAAATGGGAATGGATCCCAAGGAAAGGGGAGTGGATCATGTGGAAATAGGATAGGACCCCAAGGAAAGGGGAACAGAAATGGGAGTGGATCCTATGGAAAGGGGAGTGGATCACAAGGAAAGGGGAGCAGATCCCATGGAATGGGGAGAGGATCCCACAGAAATGGGACAGCATCCCATGGAAATGGGAGCGGATCCAACAGAAATGGGAGTGGATCCCATGGAAAAGGGAGAGGATCCCATGGAAAGGGGAGCAGATCCTGCAGAAACAGGAGCAGATCCTGTGGAAAGGGAAGTGGATCCCATGGAAAACGGAGTGGATCTGATGGAAACAGGAGCACATACTGCAGAAACGGGAGCAGGCCCCATGGAAATGGGAGCAGATCCCACAGAAAGGGGAGTGGATCCCATGGAAATGGGAGCACTGGGGGTCTCTGTCAGGAGCTGACCCCCAACACCTCCAATTATCCCGATTCCCCCCAGGGGATGGCACAGCACGGGAGCACAGATCGGTGCCAAGCTGGCTGAACACGGCTGATTTCCCTGGGCATGGGTGGAGAGGAGATTTTGGGGGTGGAAGTGCAGCTCTGGCAGGCTGAGGTGCCCTGGCTGAGGGGGACACAGGGGGACTCCGAGGTCCAGATTCACTGCCCAACCCTCCCTGTGACAGATCCTCCTCTGACACTGCCAAGCTCAGCCTCTGGTTTGTGCCCCAGCTGTACGAGCAGGGCAGCCCCTCTGAGGGACAGAGATTTGTAGAGAATTCCTAAAATTGGATAGAAAGTTGTTTTGGTTTGAAAAGACAGATGTCTGCTAACGAAGGCAGGAGCATCCTCTGAAATGGAAAATGGAAACTTCCTCCCTATGATTTATTACAATTTTGAAATTATAAGGCTCTCAGGCAAAGGTATGGGAATAGGAATAACAGTTCTTTATTAGAAAAACTAAAGAAACAAATGAAATAAACAAAAAAAAAAAAAAAACCCACTGGCAGAGTCAGAATCCAACCTGCCCCCTCTGTGTCAGGGTGGTGTCCCAGCCCCATCCCAGGGGGGCTCAGCCCTCCTGCAGTGCCAGCTGTGGTTCTGTTGGAGCAGGGATCCTGCACAAGGGGGGAGTTTTCCTCTGCAGCTCCAGGGCTGCTGGAGATGGGCCTGGGCTCCCTCTGGCAATGCAGGGCAGCAGAAAGCTGCTCCTCTGGGAGTGCAGGGGGCAAAGGCTGCTGGGGTGTCCCAAAGCTCAGATTGTACCCAGGTAGGAATGTTTGAAACCTCAGATTGTATCCAGGTAGGAATCCTTGAAACCTCAGATTGTATCCAGGTAGGAATCCTTGAAACCTCAGATTGTATCCGGGTAGGAATGTTTGAAACCTCAGATTGTAACCAGGTAGGAATGTTTGAAACCTCAGAATGTATCCAGGTAGGAATGTTTGAAATCTCAGATTGTATCCAGGTAGGAATCCTTGAAACCTCAGATTGTATCTGGGTAGGAATCCTTGAAACCTCAGATTATATCCAGGTAGGAGTCCTTGAAACCTCAGATTGCATCCAGGTAGGAATGCTTGGCTCCTCCCCTGGGCAGAGCATTTCCCAATGGGATGATGGAATTTTATCAGCCATGCAGGGACACTCAGTGGCCATGGACAGAAGATAATTAATTATTAATGGCTCATGAACAGAAGAAATCTCCTGGAGGGAGGATTGGTTGTGGGAGAGATCAAGAAAACTGCCCAATGAACAGAGGCTATCTGCCCCAGCTCTGACAGATGGGAATTGAATACAGGCCCAGTTAAACCTGAGGCAAAAGCTCACACAGCCTTGTCCACCTGTGTGCAAACTCTGAGATGAGGTGTGCTGGCTTAGGAACGCCACGGAATAGAGATGACAGTGCTGAGAGAGAAATTGAACTAGAAACAAGATTCAAAACATGGCTTTGCAAAAGACTAGATAATTTAGAGAATTAGAACTGTGAAAGATGCATTGTAGCAAGACCACATGGAGAAAAAACATTAAAAAACCCAACCAACACCCCTCCTGACTCCTGACCAGCTCAGGCACCAGAATTACCCTCAGCTGCCCCAGCTCCCATTGGGAAGGTCTGTCTGAAGTTCCTGTCAGATCCGTGATCGATACCACAGGAGTTGCTATTCACTCCGAGCCTCACAAAGACCCAGCTCCTTCCCTGCACCACATCAGACAAACCATCTGCATCACAATCAGCGTTTGCCTCCAGACAGCTCAAAAGCAGCGGCTGTGACCCTTTCTTTGTGTCACTGGGCGATCAACAGCACAGCAAAGGCAGGGAAAAAGGAGGGGAGAAATGACATTTCCTCCCAGCGTTATCACCTGCGATCTGCGCGGTGATGACCTTTCCATCCATTGTGAAAAGTCACCTGCCATGGACGGGCTCGATTCTCCTGCACCTGCTCTGCTCTTATCTCCGTTCCTCCGGCACCTTTTCCAGGGCTGTGTGACAAAAGGGACACTGCCACTCCAGCTCCTGCGCCTGTCATCCCCTGTCCTGAGCGTGGCTGTGGCAGGATGCCCCTCTCCACTCCTGTCACTCGAGTTAAGTGTCCTTTTCTCCCGTTTGAAATTAAACGCCTTGTTAGGTACTTCTAAAGGTGTCTCTGGTGAGACACTGTGATATTTCTTCCCCTCTCTGCCCCCATCCTCCCAGGTCACGGACAGCGACTTCAGCTTGTTTCTTAAAGGTTAAATGCAACTTCCAGAAGAGGAGCTTGAACTTTGGAGAGCGAAGGCAGAGAAAAAAGCAGCCCCCCTCCGAGAATACAAATTGTTCTGTGAGCAGCAGCTGGACAGAAAACAGCAGCTCCATCCTGAGCAACAGCTTCATCTGTCTGTGCAGAGCCCTGCTCCTCTCCCTGCAGAGCAGGAACTTGCCAGAGGCTTTTCCTTTCAGCAGAGCCCCCACCAGCTGTGCCCGTGCTCCCTGAAGGATGCAGAGTTAACTCTTCAGAGCTGCCATCTCCAGCCTGGCAGGGAATGATGCTTGCTCAAAGTCTGGACAAATTCTGCTCTGCTCTTCACCAGGAGATAAATCACATCTTCACATCTTCAATCACAAATTCCTGCCCCGTTTTCTGCACCCCTCTTGTCCTCCCAGTGCTGGGATTAGCCCAGTTCAAAGGATCTCAATCTTTAGGAAAGGATTTTACTGCGTTTTTCATTCTCTGCTTGTTTTCCTGTGCCCACCCAACTTGCTGGGTTTACAACAGAGAACTTCAGAAATTCCTGGGGTTTCTTGCAAATTCAAGCTCAAGAAATTCCTGGGGATTTTTGCAAATTCAAGCTCAAGAAACTCCCGGGGTTTTTGCAAATTCAAGCTCAAGAAATTCCCAGGGGTTACTGCAGCTCAGGCTCAGGGATGTGCCTTCCCCAGGCTTCCCTGCTGATGCTCTCCCACCCTGAGGGAATCAGCACAGCCCCAGTTTGAGGGCCCCCACTTGTGCAAAGGCCCCCTCAAAAAAGAGCCTGCAATGACAGAATCCCCAAACTCCTCCAGTTCAATCATGAACAGGTTTTCTAGGGAGAAACTGGCCAAGCAGCTGCAGGTATCCTGAGTGGGCTGTTCTACCCTGAGGCTGGGTTTACAACACATCCAGAATTTTCTTCAGTCTATCGAGGTTCCATCTTTAAAAATATGATTTTTTTTTCTTGCTCCGCAGCCCTGTACTGACAAAGTGGTGGTAAGTGGATGTGATTTTTGCCTTGGCAGGGTTTGTGGAGGCCGAGGATGGCAGGAATGAATCCCTGGCAGAGCAGCAGCCTCTGGGGGCTGGGATTATCAAGGTTGGTTTAGCAGCAAGCTCTGCTCAAGCACATCAGACATGACTGGACATCTCCAAGGGCCAGGCAGCAGTGCTGAGGAATTCCAAAAACATCCTCCTGCAAAGCACAGCCTGCTCTCTTCATCCCAGTTTAGCCAGTTACAGGCACAGCAAAGCTGTGGGGGGTGCCCACTGTGGTGTGCAGCTGTTTCTGCAAATACAGGGTTTACAATTTCTTCATTAAATTATACAAGATTCCTCCTTATCTCCACTTGACTGCACTGGAATCACCAGTGAAAAGGTGCAGGATGTTTCCATGTGTGTTTTATATCTATTTCAGTGTGTAAATATAAGTGTCAAAGAGACGCTGGGTTAAAACAGGTGCAAAAGTGGCAAATCAGACATTTCCCTCTCCAGCTGTCATTATTCAAGAGCAAGGCAGAGCAGTGGACCAGAAACAAAACTCACAAAACCCTGGACGTGTTCTGAGCCATTTGAGCAGCAGCAATCAGACAGCAAAATTCTAAACAGATAAAAAAACAACATCAAGCTCACACACTGAGAAAGTTCCAACTTTGCACGGATTTAAGAAAGGAAAAGAAAAATTGACCTTGCTTCAAGGCATAAATCGACCTCTAATGGATTAGGATTTCTCCTGCAAGCAGCTCTTAATTAAGCAGTGCACAAAATCACTTTGCAACATCGCTGTGAGTGGGAGCCACTGCTGGGGAGTTGTTAAATGAAAGCACTGCTGACTGGATTGGGCCACCAGGGATCGGCTCCACACTGCCACAGCTCCCGTGGTCACACTCCAGGGGGCTCTGGAAAAAGAGGGGACAAACCCCTGGTGACAGCCACACCCATCCATCCCTGGAGCTGGGCACACCTGGATGGGACAGACCTGGAATGAGGGGTGCAGGGCCCTCTCGGGGATGGGGGGTGAGGGTTGGTTTGGCTGCAGAGCCCCCCAACAGCAGGGATCCAACAGGACACACCCAACACGGGACACACCCAACACGGGACACACCCAACAGCAGGGATCCAACAGGACACACCCAGGACAGGACACACCCAACAGCAGGGATCCAACAGGACACGCCCAACACGGGACACACCCAACAGCAGGGATCCAACAGGACACGCCCAACAGCAGGGATCCAACAGGACAAGCCCAACATGGGACACACCCAACAGCAGGGATCCAACAGGACACGCCCAACACGGGACACACCCAACAGCAGGGATCCAACAGGACACGCCCAACACGGGACACACCCAACAGCAGGGATCCAACAGGACACGCCCAGGACAGGACACGCCCAACAGGAGGGATCCAACAGAACACACCCAACACGGGACACACCCAACAGCAGGGATCCAACAGGACACACCCAACAGCAGGGATCCAACAGGACACGCCCAGCAAGGGACACACCCAACAGTAGAGATCCAACAGGACACGCCCAACACGGGACACACCCAACAGCAGGGATCCAAAAGGACACGCCCAACACGGGACACACCCAACAGCAGGGATCCAAAAGGACACGCCCAGGACAGGACACGCCCAACACAGGACATGCCCAGCACAAGGGACCCAACAGGACATGCCCAACAGAGGATACACCCAGCAGGGGACACGTCCAGAATAGGACACGCCCAAAAGAGGACACGCCCAGCACCAGGGATCCAACAGGACACACCCAACAGGGGACACGCCCAGCAGGGGACACACCCAGGACAGGCCAGGCCTAGAAGGGGACATGCCCATCAGGAGACATGCCTACCACCAGGGATCCAATAGGACACGCCCAGGACAGGACACGCCCAGCAGGGGACACGTCTGGGACCGGACACACCCAGCAGGGGACACGCCCAGCATAAGGGATTCAACAGAACACGCCCAATAGGGGACACACCCAGGACAGGGCATGCCCAGTGTGGAACATGCTGACACCAGGGATCCAACAGGACACGCCCAGCAGCAGGGATTGAAAAGGACACACCCACCAGGTGACAGACCCAGCAGGGGACACGCCCAGCACGGGACACGCCCAGTGTGGGACATGCCAGTGCCAGGGATCCAACAGGACACGCCCAGCACAGGACACACGCAACAGGGAACATGCCTGGCATGGGACACACCTGAAACAGGCCACACTCAGCAGGGGACACACCTGGCACAGGACATGGCCAGGAAAGGACACACCTGGCACCAGGGATCCAACAGGATACACCCAGCAGGTGACACACCCAACAGGGGACATGACTGGCATGGGACGCACCTGGCACAGGACACACCTGGCACAGGACATGTCCAGCAGCCCCCAGCTCTGCACCCACTCCCTGTCTCCTGCTGTTTCCCCCCTCCTGCTGGGTTCACCTCACAGAGGGATCAGAGCAGGAGCCAGCCCAGATCTCTCACCCTGCTCCTCCTCCCACCCTCCCCAAGACCCCAATTAACTCCTTGTTCCCCCCAGCCCAGCACGGGGGGTGCTGCAGAGCCCACCCGCTCCTCATCACAGCCTGAGCAGCCCGGGCAGGGCTCAGACCACCCACACCAGGGGTCTGCCACTGCCACCAGCACAGGTCACGGCCACTCTGGTCAGAGGCGTTCCCTGCACACAATTATTGGGACAATTACTCCCTGAAGCATGAGCAGCTTTCATCTTGAGCAGGAAATTTGGAGAAGGAAGTACAAAGCCACTGAGAATCCAGCTAATGCCACAGGAAAAGGTCACAGAGGCAGCTGAGATCACAAGCAGTGTCAGGATTATCCCTCTTCCATCTCTATTTCAGCTCTGTTTTTTTAATAAAAGCCAAGTCTGTGGAAACTCAAAGCTCAGAGCTGAAAGGTGGATGCTGATCTACATCAACAACACCACCCTTGGAGCAGCAGCCTTTGGATCTGAACCTCGCTGTGAACCTCACACTTGATCCCACACTTTGATTCAGTGCAGAATGATATGCACAGCATCGTCTGTGGCTTTAAAGAGGTTCTGTAAAGGGATTTTCAGCAAAGGCAGTGAACAGCTCTGCAGAAATTGTCTCCCCTCGAGTGGAACAGAAGCAGCTGTGGGCAGGATCCTGTGACCAGTGCCAAAAACCCCAGAGCTGACCCTGTGAGGGCTCACCCTGTTGCACACCAGCTTCAGAATGAATTTAACCCAAATTCCACCTGTTCTGATGAATTATCTGCTCTCCACCCAAGAGCCACTGAGAACCTGTCTGGGAAAAAAAAGCTCCAATAAAAATCCCACCAACAATAACCACTCCAAACCATTGAACAGTTGGGAAAAGCTTAATCAATGATTTTTGTTTGCCCTCCCCTCCTCTTGTCAGCAGCTCTTCAGAGGAAATAAACATTCCATGAGCTCCTTTTGTAAATTGACTACAACCAGTGCTTTCTGCTTTTTATTTTTTATTTTTTAAATAACAATCCCCCAACAAATCATTTAAAAAAGACAGGCCCGCAGTGGGATGCAATTTATTCTTCAGGCTTACACTTTACCCCACTTAATTACTCCACAGGAGTGAATTCCCAGTTAATGGCAGCTGACAGCTGATGACCTTTACATCACAATTTTTTCCAAACTTCTTGAGAGGCCCCCAGATTTCCTACAGGTAATGCTAAGCTGGTATTTAGGTGATGCCATCTAATTGTTTCCATGAGCTCATCCCAGTGAAATCCTGATGCATTATTTACACCCCTGGATGGAGAAACCATTGTGGAAGAGCAGTAATAAAATAACAGTAAAATAACGGTGGAAGTGCAGTAATAAAATAATGTAACCATGATGTTCCTCGTCCTAGGCAGGGGGAAGAAAGCATTTCCAGGACGTTTTTAATGTTAAAAGCATATTTTCAGTTTTTACTGGAGTCAGTCTTTGGTAAAGCATGTTAATCACCTGTCACACAGGTGTCAGGGTACCCAAGGGAACCCCAAGCTGGGATGTCATTCCAGGGTGCACAAAGAATCATCATTAAAAACAAAACAAATTCAGAAACCAGACAGGGGGAAGAAAGAAGAATAAACCTGGCAAGAGCAGCCCCAGATCCTGGAGTTATCCTTTGCCTGCCTCCCACCAAAGCCAGGTGATTCCAGGAGCAGATGCAGGGCTCTGGAAAGCCAATGAATCAATGCACAGTTAAATTACACAGCCCGTGAAACTCAACGGCAGCACAAGATGTAACACCAGCACATAAAATCCCTGCAAACAATAAATAAAGCAGAGCCACGTTCAGGGACTGCCTTGTTATTTATCTGAGCAGGGCTTGGGCACATTGCTCACAGCTGAGCACATCCCTACCCAAAAAATGAGAGCCCACAGTGCAGCTGCCCACATCCCCCATTTTCCCTTAAATGCCAAATATCCTCACATTTACAGCAGTTTCCTTTGCACACCTCGGAGCTCCTGGATGCAGCACCATCCCCTTGTTCCCCTCCCTCAGGGTAACAATCAATTCCCTCGGGATCACTGCTGCAGGGACTGGAGAGCCCTCTCAGCCCATCACAAATGCTGCACCCACTTGAGGTGTGACATCTCCAACACCTCCGAGTTCACGTTTGAAATCCTGCTTTTTCTTTGCTCCTAGTTCTTTCTCAAGACAAAGTGCTGTGGTTTAACCTTGGTTTTTAAAGAGAAAATCCATCTTTAGTCAAAAGTTTTTAGAAAATCCAAGTTTTAGTTAAAGCTTGGTTTTTAGTTGAAGAGAAAATCCATCAGTTACGGAAGGGATTCTCAGTGCCAGGATCCACACTGTCCAAAAATCCCATTTTTTCCTGTGCCTCTTCCTGGCTGTCATTTCCTTCCTGGGCACACAAACCAGAGGTTCTGAGCTTTTCTATTTTCCAGATGTGTGCCCAGATTTTTCCTTCCTGGGCACACATACCAGAGGTTCTGAGCCTTTCTAAGCCTCAGGTTTGAGTTTTTCTATTTTTCAGGTTTTGTGCTGCTTTAGTGTGAGGGTCTGGGCTTCACATCAGGGCATGGTGAGCTCTGTGCACAGAGTGGGTGACAAAGCAATTCCTTCTCCAGCTGGGGACCAAGGACAAACAACCCAAACCTCAGCCCCAAGAGAACAAACAAGGTGGGCTGAAGAGAGAAAAACAAAAAAGATTGGACTTGGTAACCTAAAGCTATAATTGGACAATTAATTCCAATATGCAAATGGAGCTGAACTTTAAAAAGTGACAGACCCCATGACCCGTTGTCCCTTTTGTGACCCTTTCTTCACCTCCTTCCCACCGACCCCAGCAGCCCCTGGAGGTCCCACTGCAGCAGCTCCTTCTCCATCTTCCCACCTTGAGCTTCCCAGTTCCAGTTTTTAGTGTTTCCCAGCCATTTTTAGGAATTTTTCCCAGAAGTTGCCAGGAAACACTAATGATTGGATGCTTAAGAAAAACCAAAGAAGTGGCCCAACTCAGGGGAGGAGGGCAAACTGGGTAGTGTGAAAAACAAAAGTGTTCAAGCTCAGGGAAGGGGGGCATCTCGTTGTACTTCTCTTATCTGGGAGTGTCACTGTCATATTTTCTGAAAATCCTCTTGCCCAGGTTTCTTCTCCTGGGAAGCCTCAGAGAAAAAGGAAAACACTATTAACTCATTTGCTTCTCCCTGTTTTGCTGCTTTGGAATGTGGTTAGGAGATTGTTTATCCAACATGGGAATTGATTTTACTTAATGACCAATGACCATCAGGCTGTGTCAGGCTCTGAGGAGTCAGTCACAAGTTTTTAGTCACTATCTTGTTAAGCCTTCTGGAAGGATCCTTTTTCTATCCTTTAGTATAGTTTAGTATTCTTTAGTATAACATTCTTAATTATAACATAATATCATTAAATAATAAATCAGCCTTCTAAGAACATGGAGTCAGATTCTCAATTCCTCCTTCCTCCTGGGGACCCTGAAAATACCACATTGGAGTTCTCTCGGAGGGGCAGAAATACCTGAAAATTGGGAGAATTGGGGGAAGCCTCTGCTCGTGAGAGCACCCCTGAACTGGAACCTCATTATCACCCACCTCACTAAAAGGGACCTCTCACCATCTCTCAGGTGCTGAGATCCTGATCTGGCCTCTCCCTGCCCTCCTCAGAGCTGGGCTGCCTCTCCTATCTTTGCCTGAGAGCCCCTTAATTTCAAATTATAATAATAATTCAGAGGGAAGGGGTTTACATTTCCATTCCAAGGGAGGTCCTGCCTTCCTTAGCAGATCCCTGTCTTTCAAACCGAGACACAAAGCAAGAGAAAGAGAAGTGCAGGGAAATTAATGTGTATTTATAGCAGGCATTGATTGCACTATTTATTCCTGCTCTTCTTTCTGGCAACTCAAATCAGCCCCATGTCCTTAAGGGGCTCAATTTCCTCCTCGCTGATCACTTGGAGCCTCCTCCTGAACTCTCTGAGCAGCTCTGTGCTGGCACTGATTGGGGTGGGACAACTGCTCTGCACACACCTCGGTCCCTGTCAGGCTCCTGAAGAGGCCATGAGCTTCCCACTGGAGCTTTGGAAGGATTTGGGGTGTTCTGTTCAGAGCCTCTCCCCACCTGTTGAAAACTGCAATGCAAGATGTTTTCCATTACCATCTGTATGGCAGATTCCCTTTGTCAAGTGGGCAGTTTGCCTTATCTCTCTCTTTGAGTGATCACATTCATACCTCCCTGGGAGGGGACATTGCTGATAACAGCTATTGAATGTCCCTGCATGGCTGATAAGAACTGCAGCATCCCATTGGGAGATGGGAGCCCAGAGGGAGGAGCCAAGCATTCCTACCTGGATAGAATCTGGAGATTCTGGAACTCCAGCCAAGCATTCCTACCTGGATAGAATCTGGGGATTCTGGAACACCAGCCAAGCATTCCTACCTGGATAGAATCTGGAGATTCTGGAACTCCAGCCAAGCATTCCTACCTGGATAGAATCTGGGGATTCTGGAACTCCAGCCAAGCATTTCTACCCGGATAGAATCTGGAGATTCTGGAACACCAGCCAAGCATTCCTACCTGGATAGAATCTGGAGATTCTGGAACACCAGCCAAGCATTCCTACCTGGATAGAATCTGGAGATTCTGGAACACCAGCACGGCTTCTCCACTGGATTCCCCAGAGGAGCAGCAGCTGCCTCTGCCCCTGGAGGTTCAGAGGAGAATCCATCCTTCTCTCCAGGATCCCTGCTCCAGCAGAACCAGCCCTGACCCTGCAGGAGGGCTGAGCCACAATTCCAATGGCACAATTCCTGGCACCCACAGGGTGTCAGGCTGGGTTCTGACTCTGGCAGTGTTGTTCTAGTGCACTGCATTGTTTATTTTATACTTTATTTTTTTTCCTTCCCTATTAATGAACTGCTTTTTCTGCTCCCATAATTTGCCTGAGAGCCCCTTAATTTAAAATTTACAGCAATTGGGAAGGGTGAGGAGGGTTTACATTCTCCATTTCAGGGGAGGCTCCTGCCTTCCTTAGCAGCCTCCTGTCTTTCCAAACCAAGACACCACCCCACAGAGAATGGCTGGAGGGAGGTTCAGGGCTCCTGGTGAATTCCCATCTCAGATTAAAGCCACTCCAGCCCCTGTCCTTGTCCCACAGACACCTTTTCCAGGTCCAGAAGCCCCCAAGGAGGAGAGGGCTGATGGATCTGCTCCAGCCCCCCAGCCCTGCAGTGACACAGAGCCGGCAGTGGTTGCACAGCTCCGTCCCCACAGGAGAATCCCACAGCTCCCTAGGCCTGAACCAGCAAATATTTAGTCCAGTTCAAAGCTGAAGGGCTGAAGCTCAGTGCCAGGGGCTGCCCCTCTCACCCCCTGAATCCCACAGAGCTCCTGGAGCCTGTGCTCATTATCCTTTCATGAACTGCGGGGTCCAAGGTGTGTTTGTCTTGCAGCTGCTGATGTTCAGGTAACACTTCCCCCGAAGCTGTCATGAAACTTTCAGAGCTGCTATTATTTTTAACCTGCTGCCAGAGGCAAATCTTCCAGGAGGAAGATTCCCTCCTGGCAAACAGAGCTGGTGTCCTCAGCAGGGCCAGGAAAGTGCAGACCAATTCCACCTCCCAGTGCCACCAGGGCAGAGCTTTGGCTTCATGGTGACCAACACAGGAAAATGAAAACCAATTCCATCTCCCAGTGCCGCCAGGGCACAACTTTGGCTCCAGGAAAGTGAAAAAAATTTCTCCTTCTCAGTGCCACCAGGGCAGAGCTTTGGCTCCATGGTGACCAGCACAGGAAAGTGCAAACCAGTTCCTCCTCCCAGTGCCATCAGGGCACAACTTTGGCTTCATGGTGACCAGCACAGGAAAATGAAAACCAATTCCATCTCCCAGTGCCGCCAGGGCACAACTTTGGCTCCAGGAAAGTGCAAAAAATTTCTCCCTCCCAGTGCCACCAGGGCACAGCTTTGGCTCCATGCTGACCAGATCAGACCTCCCAATATCAACTTTTAGGGAGGACAATGCCAGCAGGATTGCCCAGCTCCCCACGTGGCACAGGGATGTTTTCATCCATCCTGGGTTAATGCGTGCTGCTCTTGTTGTGAGCCACACTCAGATCTTCCAAATTCATCATTTAATTCCTATTGCCCTGCAGAAATAGCAGGCTCTTTGGAAAACTCAATTTGAAAGATCATTAAAACCTACAAAAGACTTTATCTGTTGGGGGAAAAAACCACTGTGTACACAGATGAGGGGGGAGAGATCTCACCCATGGAAATGACAGCGATTTCTACCTGAACCTCTTCAGCTGGAGTTGCTAAGTAACCATGACACACCACTGTGCATTGTCTGCAGCCTCTGGTCTGAGCCTGACAGGCTGATTCATTCTCTGAGTGCCCAACCTGCACCAGGAGGGTTTGAAATACTTCAGCATTTACCTGGACAGCAAGGGAGGGAGGAGCAGCAAAACAAAAAAAAAAAAAAAAAAAAAAAACCAAAACAAAGAAGAAAAACCTACAGCCAAAACCCCAAACCCATCAATAATTTATGAATTAAGTTTTATTACCAGGCTGCTGTATTTAGACAGAAACCAAACTCCACTTCCACAGAAGATGATGTATGAAGTGGTTTGTCCCTCTGATATCTGTGCCTCCCACACCAGTAAATCCATCTCCCCACCTCCAAAGGATGTAAATTTAATTACAGATGCTGTGTGGCAGCGTTTGGAAAGAGACAGTGAAAGAAAAGCCTCCTTTGTCCCTGCAGTGCTCTGAGAATCCCCATTCCCACGGGAGGAGTCTGGGGAAGTCAGCAGAGATCCAGCCCTGGGTCAGAGCTCACCTGAAGCAAAACTCCCTGGAGCTCTGTTGGTGCTTCAGGGGTTCCCCATGCCCAGGACAGCTGAGCAGGACATCAATTAACACAGGGAGCGTTAATCACTGGCTGATTATCCACTGTCACAGCATGGGAGAGCCAGGCAGACCAAACTTCACAACCCCAAATTTCTGCTCGTCAAAGCAGCCGGGGCCAGGAACTGCTCTGAGAGCTCCCACCTCACGTTTCCTTTTTAAAGTAGTGTGTTAAATATCGTTTCAGGTTATAACATAAGGTTAAAATAGAAACTGTGCTGTGTAAGATACTTTTTTTAAAGAGAGGAGTCTGAGAGAGCAGCCACAGGACATCTGAGTCTTTCAGAGAAAGAGAATTTATTGTCCTCTTATCAGAAGAAATGACCTTCTTCCTGCCTCACTCAGGCTTAGGATTCAGAGGAAGAAGCTGGCACTGACCAGACAGAATCCTGTGTTTGAATGGAATTTATGCATCATGGATGAGGTGTATGAATATGCAACAGGCTGTTGGTTTTAAGGGTTAATCCTCTGTTAACATGGGTCCTTTTTCGGGCCTATTTTGCCCAGAAAAGTTACCTGGACTGTCTGTAACTCTTTGTTCTTATTATCTCATATTGTCCTAATCCAAATTTTCATTACTCTAATTATATTGCTATTTTTATAACCATTTTATTACAATTAAACTTTTAAAATTTCAAAACCAAGTGATTGGCATTTTTCCCAACCCAAGGAAAACATCCTCCCAGCTCACCCTGAGTGCACTGAGAGCTTCCCAAGCTCTTCATTTCTTCCCGAGCTCTTCATCTCTTCCCAAGCTCTTCATCTCTTCCCAAGCTCTTCATCTCATGCCTCACACTTGTTTTGCCCCCGTGTTTTATCCCTGCAAACACGGAGAACACGGCATTAAATCCTCAGCACAGATGCTGCAAATCACCTGAGCTCGGGCGTGTTCTGTGCATCTCCTCGGGGTAATGAAGGAGCTCAGGAAAGAAATAATTCATTTACAGCAGCTGCAGGTGACAGCCACAAGGTGCCTTTAACTCAGCAGAGCTGGGGGTGCACGCAGGCACCGAGCACGCCGCAGTCCTTGCCTGCCCTGATGTTAAATTAATTAATCAGGAGATAATTAAACATCCCGGACATACTTGTGTTCGATAAGTGGGACATGCCTGGTTTTTTTCCTCCACGTGAATTCCTCCTGATGAAGCACTTTCTGCCGCACCACAGAAATAAAACCGGGTCTCTTGGTGATTCAGTGCAGATCCAGCAATTAATTCCTCTTCTCTGAGACTTTGTTTCAGAAGTTCAGTTTCGCGAAGGGGAAAAAAAAAATAAAAATCCAAACCCTTAATTTAAATCTCTGTGTGATAACTGATAATGATTTTATTTCGCTCCCACTGGGGCAGGATGGGAAGTGGATTTTAGGCCAAACCCAGAGTGGTTTATCCAAACACCTTCAGAGCTCGAGTGAAGGTTGCAGATTAAGGGGAGATGGCTGCTCCCTCTTTATCCCCTTCACCTCCAGATAAATCAGTTTTTGGAGGGCTCCTGGTCATTGCAGACCTCCCCCGGCTTCTCTCCCATGTGTTTCCTAAAGAAATCCTTGCAATTCCCAGAGAAACCCTCATGTTTCCCAAATAAATCCAGGCAGAAAAAGGCAGAAAACACTTCTGGCAGCCTTCACCTGTCTGACACCTCCTAGGGATATTTTGCTGCTGCTCCATCAGATTTTATTACCCGTGTCTTCTAATTGACCTGGCTCCAAATTCGGTGCTGCAATTGCTCCTCTTGAGCCATTCCCTGTTTCTGAACATTTCTCTGCCCTTCCCCAGGTCCCACAAAGTCTGACACATCTGCAGCCCTTTTACCTAACCACCCATTTCCAGACTGAGCATTCGAAAATAAAACTTATTCTCACTTCCAACAGCAAAAAAGGCAGAGAAAAATAAAAGGTAATGCTGTAATACAAAGGAATGTGTGCAGCTGGATCAACATTTCTATCAAAAAAAGCAAAAAAGCTAAAGCGACTGTAAAAAGCCTTGCCTTGTGCTGAATTTATGTAAATAACAAAGGCAAGAAAATGAATATTCATGTACCACGTGCTGCTTAATGGGCTCCTGCCTTCTGTTCTGGGAATTCTGCCCTGAGCCGGGAACTTGGAGCTCCGAGGAGTCTGAGAGGGGCAGGGGGGGACAGGGACTGGGAGGGACTGGGGTGGACTGGGAGGGACTGGGAGGGACTGGGAGGGACTGGGATGGATTGGGATGGACTGGGATGAAATGGGATGGATTGGGATGGAGAGGGACTGGGATGGACAGGGAACGGGAGGGACAGAGCCCAGGATGGACAGGGAATGGATGGACAGGGATGGACTGGGATGGAGAGGGATGGACTGGGACTGGGATGGACTGGGATGGACTGAGACTGGGACTGGGATGGACTGGGGTGGGATGGGAGGGACTGGGAGGGACTGTGACTGGGGTGGATTGGGATGGAGAGGGACTGGGATGGACAGGGAACAGGAGGGACAGAGCCCAGGATGGACAGGGATGGACTGGGACTGGGATGGACCGGGATGGACTGAGACTGGGACTGGGATGGACTGGGATGGGCTGGGAGGGACTGGGATGGACATGGATGGACGGGGACTCAGATGGACTGGAATTGGGATGGATTGGGATGGACAGGGAATGGGATGGACTGGGATGGACAGAGCCACAAAAAGAACTGGAATTTAGGCTGGCTAATCACAGAAATGTTCCAATCATCAGGACAAGTGCTGCAGTAGCTAACACACAAGCAGGCTCAATTAACCCTAATTAGTTCAGAGTCGTGCTACAAAAGCCTTCATTAGCAGAGTCTGAATGCAGCGAGGAAGGGAAATAAGATCTGCTTGTGAGCTGTACTCAAGGATCTCTGGTGGATGAAGATGAGGAGGAGGGGGAATGAACCTTTCCCTTGTGGGGCAGGGGGCTGCTGGCACTGGAATTATTGATCTGACACCAAAGCTCTGCCTGGTGCCACCTAGAAACATGTTTGGAGGGGTTTATTTTTATGATTTGCCTTAGGAACACACATTCAAACAGCAACTCAAATCAGGTCCTGCAACGTCTCCCAAGAGTTTTCTTTAGTTTTGCCCTTTGGAAGCTCTGAACACATTTATTTCCTGACAGAACTGGAAAATATTGCAGTTTAAATGTTTCCCAGTGCAGGAAGGAAACCTTTTTCACCTGCTGGGCTGATCCCTGTCCGCCAGTGGTGCTGTGATTGTGTTCAATGAAGAAATCAACCCGTCCCTCCTCCCTGAAACCCTTTAATTGTGCTTTGAAGGCTGCAAGGACAGAGGCTTTCTGCATGGAGTACCACCCCTGGTGGGAGCCCACAGAAGAAGAGGAGGGGGCCCCAGATGTGCCAGCGGGGCTGCTGGAGGAGGCTGCTGCCCTGCCCAGGAGCTGCAAAACCCTTCCAGCCCCAGGGACCCCCTCTCTGCCTTTGGCTGGGCCTCCAGTGCTGCTCTCCTGCACGTTCCCCTCCCCGAGGGCAGGATCTCCATCCCATTCCCCTCCCCGAGGGCAGGATCCTCATCCTGCTCCCTCCCCGGGGGCAGGATCCCCATCCCATTCTATGCCATCCCATCCCATCCCCGAGGGCAGGATCCCCATCCCATTCCCATCCCTGAGGGCAGGATCCCCATCCCATTCCCATCCCATTCCAAGGGCAGGATCTCCATCCCCTCCCTGAGGGCAGGATCCCCATCCCATTCCCATCCCGGAGGACAGGATCCCCATCCCATTCCCATCCCCTGGGGCAGGATCCCCATCCCATTCTATGCCATCCCATCCCCTCCCTGAGGGCAGGATCCCCATCCCATTCCCATCCCCGAGGGCAGGATCCCCATCCCATTCCCCTCCCCAAGGGCAGAATCCCCATCCCATTCCCCTCCCCGGGGGAAGGATCCTCATCCCATTCTATGCCATCCCATTCCCTAGGGCAGGATCCCCATCCCATCCCCTCCCTGAATGCAGGATCCCCTTCTCCTTCCCGAGGGCAGGATCCTCATCCCCGAGGGCAGGATCTCCATCCCATCCCCGGGGGCAGGATCTCCATCCTGTTCCCTTCCCCTCCCCAATGGCAGGATCCTCATCCCCATCCCCTCCCTGGGGGCAGGATCCTCATCCCATTCCCCTTCCCGAGGGCAGGATCCCCATCCCATTCCCATCCCCGAGGGCAGGATCCTCATCCTGCTCCCTCCCCGGGGGCAGTATCCTCATCCCATTCTATGCCATCCCATCCCATTCCAAGGGCAGGATCCCCATCCCCTCCCCTAGGGCAGGATCCCCATCTCATCCCCTCCCTGAATGCAGGATCCCCTTCTCCTTCCCGAGGGCAGGATCCTCATCCCCGAGGGCAGGATCCCCATCCCATCCCCTCCCTGAATGCAGGATCCCCTTCTCCTTCTCCTTCCCGAGGGCAGGATCCTCATCCCCGATGGATCTCCATCCCATCCCCGGGGGCAGGATCTCCATCCCATCCCCAGGGGCAGGATCTCCATCCTGTTCCCTTCCCCTCCCCAATGGCAGGATCCTCATCCCCATCCCCTCCCTGGGGGCAGGACAGGATCCTCATCCCATTCCCCTTCCCGAGGGCAGGATCCCCATCCCATCCCATCTCATCCGCAAGGGCAGGATCCTGATCCCATTGCTGAAGGCAGGATCTCCATCCCCATCCCCTCCCTGGGGGCAGGATCCTCATCCCATTCCCCTTCCCAAGGGCAGGATTCCCATCCCATCCCATCCCATCCCATCCCATCCCATCCCATCCCATGGATCCCATTCCCCTCCCCGGGGTCAGGATCCCATCCCGAGCTGCCCACAGCCCATTCCCAGCAGGAAATGCCCCCGAGGGAGAGCTGCCATCCACCTGCAGCCCCTCGGTGCCATCTGCAGCCCCTGGCTGAGCCCTGATCCAGCTCATCCCCGTGCCCTCTCCTTAATCCCATTCCAGGCTTTTGCAGATCCCCTGAAAAGCAGCAAATGCAGGATTTCCATGAGATAAATTTGCTTCCAGCAGCTTTGGGTTTCAGCTTCCCTTTTGCTGCCCCTTCCCTGGGTTTGGGTGCTGAGGCACAGCTGGGAGGTGCCCTGGGCAGGGCATTTCTGGTGCCCAGGGGTTCTCTGCAGCCCTCAGTGCACAGAATGCAGCCTGGAAATGCTTTAGGAACATCAGCTCCATATCTGAGACCCTCTAACAGCTCCCCATCCCTCCTTTGGGTTTCTACAAGCAGGAGCCTCCTGATTTTCCCACTAATTTTTAACCACTAATTTTTAACCAATTTTTAGCCATCCCATAATTTTTAACCAAATACTTTAGGAGCATCAGCTCCATATCTGAGACGCTCTAACAGCTCCCAGCTCCCCATCTCTCCTTTGGGTTTTTACAAGCAGGAGCCTCCTGATTTTCCCACTAATTTTTAACCAATTTTTAACCATCCCATAATTTTTAACCAAATGCTTTAGGAGCATCACCTCCAGAGCTTTTAACAGCTCTCCGTCCCTCCTTTGGGTTTCTACAAGGAGGAGCCTCCGGATTTTCCCACTAATTTTTAACTAATTTTAATTTTTAACCTGAGTTTCCCACTAATTTTTAACTTCTTGATTTTCCCACTAGTTTTTAACTTCCTGATTTTCCCACTGATTTTTAACCATCAAGGACCACACCAGAGCACAGCCCTGGGGTTTTCCTGTTGGTCCCCATTCCCCTGTGCTTGTTGCAGGCTGGAATTAACGAGCTGGGGCTCTAAATGTGGAATTTGTGTGACTGGGGCTGAGCTTGGGCTCAAATTCAGAGTGTGAGGATGCTCAGGGCTCCCTCAGCTCTGCACACACAGCTCAGGGCTCTGCTCTCCTCCCCTCTCCTGTGCCTGAGCTTTAAACATAATATATTTATACGTATAATATAAATATATGTATAATATATATCAGCAAACGACCCGCTTAACGTTTGGTGGGACTTCACTTATAAATTTTTAAACCAGACACAAATTTTACACCTGTTTCCATTTCACAGGAGCCCATAAAAAAAAACCCAAAAAAACAAAACACACTACTTTCTGTGATGTTAATGCAACTTCAGACATGACTGAGATGTGCTGTGCTGCCTGCTCTGCACATTTACATTGGATGTTCTCTGGAAAGGTGGATTAAAATAGCTCGGGGAAAAAAAGCTTACTGTAAAAAAAATCCAAAAAACATTCCATCATTAACTGCAATGATACATTCAACCATTAACTGCAAGCAAAAGGGAATGAAAAGTTTGTGCTGCCAGTTCTGAGGCAAGAAGTGCCAATAAATTCTATATATTTCTTGATATAACAGAAACAGCTGAGAATAGAAGTTTGGTTAATTCCTGGAAGCTGTTTTTTATTATTTGGCACAACCAGAAGGGTCTCTGCAGGTCACAATTCCATTCTGCAGTGCAAGCAGCAGAACCACCAAAGGCAGGGGCTCAGACTGGTGCAGATCTCTCCACGAGCTCCACAAAGGGTAAAACTGGTACAAAAGGCGTTTCAAAATCATCCTGGAGCTCCAAGATAAATCTGTGTGCTCTTAAGTTCAAATCCTCCTGGTACTGGTATTAAAGGAGAATTAGGTTTGCATTAATTGGGGCTTGAAAGATGCTCTGATAATGTTATTACAGGGAAAATGCAATTACGTGTGAGAATGTTTGAGCAGAGGAATATTTCCCGTTTGAGTTTGGTTTGTAACACTTACAAACACGCAGTACATTGTTGGGAATAAATTAAACTAAATCCAGAATCATTCACTGCAGCTCCTCGTGGGGAATCATTAAAGGAATTTCCACCCTCTGGGTTCTTCCTTTGCTTCTCCTTCTGAGCTGCAGAGCTGCCCCAAAAGCTGAGGGGCTGAAAGTGCCACTGCAGGTGCCAGCCCAGGGCAAAGCCAGCTCAGAGCCACAGCACAGCCCCTGGGGCACCTTTGGAACACCCAGACTTCGTTAGTTCTGGGGGTTAATTGGGGCAGGACACCCAAACTTGGTTAATTTGGGGCTTTAACTGGGGCAAGGCACCAAAACTTTGTTAATTCTGGGCTTTAACTGGGGCAGGACACCCAAACTTGGTTAGTTCTGGGGGTTAATTGGGGCAGGACACCCCAACTTCATTAATTCTGGGGGTTAATTGGGACAGGACACCCAAACTTGGTTAGTTCTGGGGGTTAATTGGGGCAGGACATGCAACCTTCATTACTTCTGGGCTTTAATTGGGGCAGGACACCCAAACTGGGTTAATTTGGGGCTTTAATTGGGACAAGGCACCCAAACTTTGTTAATTCTGGGGGTTAACTGGGGCAGGACACCCCAACTTCATTAATTCTGGGGGTTAATTGGGGCAGGACACCCAAACTTGGTTAATTCTGGGCTTGATTTGGGACAGGACACCCAAATCTGTTAGTTCTGGGCTTTAATTGGGACAGGACACCCATATTTGGTTAATTCTGGGGGTTAATTGGGGCAGGACACCCAAACCTGGTTAATTCTGGGCTTTAATTAGGGCAGGACACCCCAACATCGTTAATTCAGTGTTTTAATTGGGGCAGGACAACAGCCCACAGAGGAAAACAACTTCTTCAGGCAGAGAATCTCCTGGCCATGGGGGAAGGAGCTCAGGCTACAGCAAAACCCACCTGGCAACAATTCCAGCCTGGAAAAAACAAAGCTTGAGTTTAATCCCAGAGCCTGAGCTGGGGCTCAGTGCTTCTCTCTTTGCTGGCTTCTCTGTTTCCACCTGCCAGGAGCTGAGGCAGGGCTCCACAGGCTGCACAGCCTAACGAGCCTCTTTCCGCGGGGATCCATAATTAATGAACGTGCGAGGTGGTGTCAGCTCTAATGATCTCTGACTTCCTCATCTCTATTTATTTTCTGAGGCCTTCCCCGCTCGCTCGGTGGCTGCTGCCATCCCAGGGAGAGCCCCAGTTCACAGATGGGATGTGACAGGGGGGAAATGGAGCCTGCAGCGACTCTCTGTGTGTGTGTGCAGCTCCTCAGAGAGCTGAGAGACCCCAAAAACCCGTCCTGAGCCCAAACCTGGGCAAGCCCAAACGCCTCAACCCTGCAAAATGCACCTCTGTTTACAAGCACAGAGAGGTGTCCTCCTGTTAAAGCCCATTCTGAGAGTTTTTCCTGAGTAGATCTTCATTGCTTTTCCTTTCTTTTGGGATTTGAAGGGATTAGAGTACTCTACAAAATAAAAATGTGCAGCTCAGCTGGTCAGCGTGGGGTTTTCTTTTCCCTGCCATCAGATTTTTATTTTTTTTTATCCTCAAAGATAATCAAAATGCCCCCTCCTTTGCACAAATCAAGAAACCAGAGACTTTTAGGGCTGCTCTGGAAGCAACAGGAGGTTTTCCCACACTCCAACCAGAAAATCAGGAAAACAACAAAACCCTCAGCACGGACAGAGAAACCCTGCTGGTGTGAGCAGCAAACAGCCAACACCTGAGCACACCCAGCTTCCAAAAGAGACAATTCCACACCAGGAGCCCTGGCAGAGCAAGCAAAGCCCAGCTGCTGCTCCTGGAGGGGCCCTGGACCAGCAGCACAGAGAGCTGAGCCTGCCAGGACCCTGCAGGCCCCGTGAAGGGGATGCTCATTAAAGGATCCAGGAGCCTCCAAGCTGATTTGCCTCCTGCAGGACGAATCCAGCAGCACTGGATTGATTCTAGCAGGGTTTGAAGTGAAAATTGAGCAGCTCCTGGCCTGAGCAGAGCAGCAGAACCTTGATTTAAAGGAGAAAATCCTGCCCGGTCTCTTCAGGAATGCTCAGGAGCTGCAGGTAGGATTCTGCTGAACGTGAGCTGGCTGCAGAAAACAGAGGGGGAATCAGGGAGGAACCTCCCTGCCTGTGGGGAGGGGTACCAAAGGCAATTATTGTCATTATTGTCATTATTGCCGTTATTACCGTTATTATCATTATTGTCATTATTGTCATTATTGTCGTTATTATCATTATTGTCATTATTGTCATTATTGTCGTTATTATTGTAATTATCATTATTGTCATTATTGTCATTATTTTCGTTATTATCATTATTGTCATTATTGTCATTATTGCCCTGAGGAACGAGGGCAGCATGGGAGGTTCATGGTGCTGCTGCCCCTGAACTGGCTCCTGGGACACTGGGGGTGAAATACAAGGATTCTTACATGGGGGTTCCACCTTTGTCTCAGATTCCCAATAATCTCAACTCAGATCATTCATTACAGAAGGTTTCCCTCTGATTCCTGATTTACCTGGTCACAGACACTCAGCTCTGCCTTCCAGGCCCTGGAATTCCTCCTGAAATCCTCTGGAGGCTCAATCTTGGACATAACCACTGTTGAAGATTGCAATGCAAGATGTTTTCCATTACCATCTGTATGGCAGATTCCCTTTGCCAAGTGGGCAGTTTGCCTTATCTCTCTCTTTGAGTGATCACATTCACTCCTCCCTTGGGAGGGGACATTGCTGATAACAGCTACTGAATGTCCCTGCATGGCTGATAAGAACCACAGCATCCCATTGGGAGATGTGAGCCCAGGGGGAGGAGCCAAGCATTCCTACCTGGATAGAATCTGGAGATTCTGGAACACCAGCCAAGCATTCCTACCTGGATAGAATCTGGAGATTCTGGAACACCAGCCAAGCATTCCTGCCTGGATAGAATCTGGAGATTCTGGAACACCAGCCAAGCATTCCTGCCTGGATAGAATCTGGAGATTCTGGGACACCAGCACGGCTTCTCCACTGGATTCCCCAGAGGAGCAGCAGCTGCCTCTGCCCCTGGATCTCCAGAGGAGACTCCATCCTTCTCTACAGGATCCCTGCTCCAGCAGAACCAGCCCTGACCCTGCAGGAGGGCTGAGCCACAATTCCAATGGCACTGCTGCCACCAGCCTGACCCACAGGGTGTCAGGCTGGGTTCTGACTCTGCCAGTGTTGTTCTAGTGCACTGCATTGTTTATTTCATCCTTTTTTTTTTTTTCCGTTCCCTATTAAAGAACTGTTATTCCCATAATTTTCTGCCTGAGAGCCCCTTAATTTAAAATTTACAGCAATTCAGAGGGGTGGGGAGGGTTCACATTCTCCATTTCAGGGGAGGCTCCTGCCTTCCTTAGCAGATTCCTGTCTTTCCAAACCAAGACAACCAGAGACAGCTGTGAGCCTTCAGCCTTCCCAGGGGTTTGTGCCAGGATGCCCAGTTCTGAGGAAAACCCACCTGGGCACCTTGTGGAAGGTGGAATCTTTCTGTCCCATTTTTTTTTTTTGTTCCAGCCCTTCAGGCACAGAACTGAGGATGGAAATTGACCTGAAGGTCCTCAAGCTCCAGGAGATCTGAGAAGTGCTGGGCTGCACCCACCTGGTTCAGCACCTCCCTGAGCAGGACTTCACCCCTCGGTGAAGGAACCCCAACCCCAGAGTCAACTGAGAGCTGCAGTTCCAGCACTCCAAGGCTCCAAATTGGAGATTTGCATTTGTGCCCACCCCAGGGCTCTGCAGGAGCACTCACACGTTGGGATTCTTCCCACACAGAACCCTGACGGGAGCAGGTACTCACAAAAATCACATCTCACTAAACAACCTCATTCTACCTCCTCATCAGCTCATTAAAGCTCGTGATTATTAATTATTTATGCCATTATTACCCATTATTATTTCAGGGGGTACTCAGGCTTTAACAACAGATCAAGGAGGATTTGATGCTCACAGCATTGGGATTTTTTTAGTTTGTCTTCAGCAAAATAATTGGGGAAAAAAACAAAACCTCTGACACCAAATCAACAAAGAAGAGGGAATTTCAGAACTATGTAGAAATTCTTCTTGAAGCTTAAAGAGCACAAGAACCCCCATTCTTTTGCTTTTCATGTCATTAATTCTGAATAGGAATTAATAGACTGACAAAATAAGATGTGAAAAATTGGTTCTGTCTGTGGCAGTGCCAACCCCTGCTCTGCTGGTGTCAGGTCAGGGAGCAGCACTTCTGCCCAGCCCCAAGGGAAAACAGAGATAAATTCTTGCTGTGCAGTCTCCAGGAGCCCCTGGTGCCTGTTTTAGCAGGAGCAGACTGAGATTTGCACACCCAGGAGCACCAAAGCTCATCCCAGCCCTGTGGGGTGACAGCAGCAAAGGAGAAATGACACAAGGCAGGATTTCCACCTGCAAATGCACAGAATTCCCACTTGCTCTGCTCTGCCAGGGCTACTCCAAGGACGTCGCTCCAGGAGCACAAAGATCCTCAGGCTGCTTCTCCCTGTCTCCCCAAGGAATGGATTTCCCGTGTGGGGAATCCATCCTTGCAGCTCTCGGGCAGTTTGCTGCTCCCCTGCAGGCACCTTCACTCCCAGTTTGCAGCTGGAGAGCCCAGCTGCAGATCCCATGGGCTGCAGATCCCCATGGGCTGCAGATCCCATAAACTGCAGATCCCCATGAGCTGCAGATCCCCATGGGCTGCAGATCCCCATGGGCTGCACATCCCCATGAGCTGCAGATCCCCATGAGCTGCAGATCCCATGGGCTGCACATCCCCATGGGCTGCAGATCCCATAAACTGCAGATCCCCATGGGATGCACATCCCCTCCTGCTGTAGATCCCCAACACCTGCACATCCCATGGGCTGCAGATCCCTACCAGCCAGGGCAGCAGATCCCTGACAGTTGCAGATGCCCACCAGATGCACAGCCCCATGAGCTGCAGATCTCCATCAGCTGCAGATCCCCATGAACTGCACATCCCCACCAGGTGCAGGTCCCCACTAGCTGCAGATCCCCACGGGCTGCACATCCCATGGGCTGCAGGTCCCCACCAGCTGCAGTTCCCCATGAGCTGCTCATTCCATGGGTTGCACATCCCATGGGTTGCACATCCCCACCAGCCAGGGCAGCAGATCCCTGACAGCTGCAGATCCCCATGGGCTGCAAATCCCCACCAGCTGGACATGCCCACCAGCCAGGGCAGCTGCAGATCCCCGTGAGGCACAGATCCCCACCAGGGCACATCTCCATGGGCTGCAGATCCCCTCCAGCTGCAGATCCCATGAACTGCAGATCCCCATGGGCTGGACATCCATACCAGCTGCACATCCCCACCAGCTGCAGATCCCCTCCAGCTGCAGGTCCCATGGGCTTCAGAACCCCTCCAGCTGCAGATCCCCACCAGCTGCAGATCCCCTCCAGCTGCAGGTCCCATGGCCTTCAGATCCCCTCCAGCTGCAGATCCCCTCCAGCTGTAGGTCCTCATGGGCTGCACATCCCCACCAGCTGCAGATCTCCATGAGCTGCAGACCCCTCCAGCCAGGGCAGCCAGGCTATTGATTCCTGCCTCGGGTGAGGGGTTTAAAATTAAATTAAATGGCAATTCTGAGCCAACGACACGACTGGGCAGCAAGGAAGCTGAATTCATGAACACTTCCAGGGCTGCTCAGCCATTTCAAGTGAAGGCTGAGTGGAAGGGCCCTGCCTGATGCTGGCACTGGGCTGATGTGGTTCTGGAGGGGGTCCTGGGCTCTCAGTCCAGCTGGGGGTGGCTCTGTGTTGATGCTGCCATCAGCAATGCCTGATGGACACTCCCCTGAGCATCTCTGCCTTTGTTTTTCCTCCTTTTCCTTTTCCCAGGTAATTCTGGGGGTCTGGGGGCCCTTGGCTGTGCAGAGCCTGAACCCCTCTCATTGCACCTCTGCTGATTGATCCCACTGAGAGATCCCAGAGCTCCTGAGCTGCAGCTCCAAACACTCAGCACAGCCAGAGGAGCTGCTCTTGCCTGGTTATTTCAGAAGGAATTCTGCTCAGATGTTTTCCTTCCCTGTACAAGCACCTGTGGCAATGATTCTGGTAATTTATTTGGGTTTTTTTAGCTCCCGTGCTCTTCTCTCTCCTCAGTCTAATCTGTTTTCTTGTTGAATTTTCACAGAAACCATTCAAGAACTTGCTCACACAATCAAGCAGGAAATTCCAATTATTTTTGACACAGCAAGGAAGCAGCAAACTGAGAAATACCTGGAGGTGGGAGGGGGCTGGAATGTGTATAGCAGCTGCCACAGAGGTGCTTTATGAGTTGCACAACCTCACCCTCACATCATGCACTCTGCACATCCCCTGGCAAACGCACCCCTTGCCACAAAAATTCAGTTTTGTGCAGCCTGTCCTTGTCTTTTCCTCTCCATCCCCCAACAAGACAGAGGAGAGACCTAATCTGGGGTTTTTTTGCAGCACAATTTGAAGTTCTGGGTGTTTTTTCCATGCCATGAGTGCTGTGGGAGATCTGGGGTTTGAGTGGCAGTAAGTTATGGTGACTTTTCCTTTCTGTGGTTGGGTTTTTATTGGGTCATTTTTTTTAAAAAAATCAACTTTGCAGTTAATTAACCTTAAAAAAAAAACCAACCTCCTAACAAATTATTGCAGATAACCCCTTGCTCTGTTTTCTGCAGTCAAGATTGGAGCTAAAATAAGGAATTAGGAATGAAAACACCAACTGTTAGTGCAAGATGAGGAGATGCCCAGACTGCTCTGGTGACAGCAGCGGGCTCGGGCTGTCTGCGAGGGCAGCAGCTCCTCATATGTTTTTGGGGTTTGCTTTCTGTGCAGGATGCTGCAAACACAGGGGAAGCTTCCAGCAGCTCCTGGCTCCGAGGGGAGCAGCAGAGTCTGGGCAGGGATGTCACAGGTTTCTGTTTCTGTCTGTCCAGAGGAGAAGCCAGGGGGTCCCAGCTCAGGTTTCTGTGTCTGTTTGTCCAGAATAGAGGGGCAGCCAGGAGGGTCTGAGGTTCCTGTGTCCATCTGTCCAGAGGGAGAGCCAGAGGGGTCTGAGGTTCCTGTGTCCATCTGTCCAGAGGGACAGCCAGAGGGGTCTGAGGTTCCTGTGTCCATCTGTCCAGAGCAGACGGGCAGCCAGGGGCTTTGAGGTTCCTGTGTCTATCTGTCCAGAGCTGAGGGATAGCCATAGGGGTTTGAAGTTCCTGTGTCCGTCTGTCCAGAGGGACAGCCAGGGGGGTTTGAGGTTTCTGTATTTGTCTGTCCAGACCAAAGGGAGAGCCAGGAGAGTCTGAGGTTCCTGTGTCCGTCTGTCCAGAGGGACAACCAGAGGGGTCTGAGGTTCCTGTGTCCATCTGTCCAGAATAGAGGGACAGCCAGGGGAATTTGAGTTTCCTGTGTCTGTCTGTCCAGAGGGAGAGCCAGAGGGGTCTGAGGTTCCTGTGTCCATCTGTCCAGAGGGAGAGCCAGAGGGGTCTGAGGTTCCTGTGTCTGTCTGTCCAGAGGGACAACCAGAGGGGTCTGAGGTTCCTGTGTCCATCTGTCCAGAGGGACAGCCAGAGGGGTCTGAGGTTCCTGTGTCCGTCTGTCCAGAGGGACAACCAGAGGGGTCTGAGGTTCCTGTGTCTGTCTGTCCAGAGGGACAGCCAGGAGGGTCTGAGGTTCCTGTGTCTGTCTGTCCAGAGGAGCAGCCAGGGAATTTGAGGTCTGTCCGTCCAGAGGAGGGTCCCAGCCTCCCCCAGGGCAGCTCAGAGCAGCAGTGCTCACGGGCACTGGCAAACCCAGGAGGGGGTTTCATTTCCCAGAATATTTATTTATTCGCCTGACTATCATCAAATGCCCGTCACCCTGGCAACCAGGCACTGATTTACAGCTCTGGGAGCTCAGGATGGCACCAGGGTGCTGCCAGGGACACAGGAACGCTCTGGGAAATGGCTGCCCACGGGAGGAACTCCAGGAGGGGACGCTCAGGAAGGCAGAGCATCACCCAGGAGAGTCTGAGGATTCATCACCTGTCCCCACCCACCGTGGGTGGCTGTTATTGATATTGCTGAGTGCTGGAAACCATCTGCAGTTAATGAGGAATGAGCTCCTCGGGCTCTAGCAGGTGTGAGGAGTGGGGAGCATTGACGTGAGGGTGGGGAACATGGCAGTGAGGGGTGAGGAACATTGCAGTGGGGGTGGAACATTGACATGAGGGTGGGGAACATGGCACTGAGGGGTGGAACATGGACATGAGGGTGGGGAACCTGGCAGTGAGGGTGGAGAACATTGACATGAGGGTGGGGAACATGGCAGTGAGAGGTGAGGAACATTGCAGTGAGGGTGGAACATTGACACGAGGATGGGGAACATTGACATGAGGATGGGGAACATTGACATGAGGATGGGGAACATGGCAGTGAGGGGTGGGACATGGACATGAGGGTAGGGAACATGGCAGTGAGGGTGGAGAACATTGACATGAGGATGGGGAACATGGCAGTGAGAGGTGAGGAACATTGCAGTGAGGGTGGAACATTGACATGAGGATGGGGAACATTGACATGAGGATGGAGGACATTGCATTGAGGGTGGAGAATATTGCAGTGAGGGGTGGAACATTGCAGTGAGGGGTGGAACATGGCAGTCAGGATGGAGAACATTGCAGTGAGGATGGAGAACATTGCAGTGAGGGTGGAACATGGCAGTCAGGATGGAGAACATTGCAGTGAGGTTGGAGAACATTGCAGTGAGGGTGGAACATGGCAGTCAGGATGGAGAACATTGCAGTGAGGTTGGAGAACATTGCAGTGAGGGATGGAACATTGACATGAGGATGGGGAACATTGCAGTGAGGGTGGAACATGGCAGTCAGGATGGAGAACATTGCAGTGAGGGGTGGAACATGGCAGTCAGGATGGAGAACATTGCAGTGACCATTGCAGTGAGGATGGAGAACAATGCAGTGATCCCTGCTGAAGGAAGAGGAAAATTCAGTCCAGATTGGGCTGAAGCTGGAGATCAGGGCAGGGCTGATCTGCTCTGCAGAACCTGGCCAGGACAATCCCTTTGTTCCTTTGGCACCAAACTTTAACCTCCCTAGACCCAGCCCAGGAGAGAGCTGAAGGAAACCTGCAGCTCCCCTGAGCCAGAGTCGGGGTTGTTCAGAGGCACCAAAAATCCCCAGCCCACATTTTACACAGAGAAACCCAGGTTCCCTTTCCAAAGCCACTTCCACTTTTCCAAAATGAGAATAATTTGTGCTGGTGAGAACAAATCTAAGCCCTGAGACCTGGGAGCCTTGCTCTGGGAACATGGACACAGAGAGGGGATTTTTGCAACACAGCCCTCACACCCTGGCTCTGCTCAGACTTTCCTCCAGAACAAACAGGAATCCCTTCATCCACCCTCCCAAAAAACACACACCAGTGTTTCCAGACCATTATTTCAGATTTCTGGAACGTGGGGCATCAACAGCTCCTTTCTAGGTTTTTTTTTAAAAACATTTTTTACAGAATATTATTAACAAAACCCTCCAATCAACTCCTCAGACTGCAGCATTAAAAAATGAAGATAAAATCTGGGACATTCATTCAGGATCATCTCTGATCTGCAGAACTATAAATGGAGCTATAAATGCAGAGTATTGGCGAGCTTGAAGGGACACCTGCTGACAGAGGGTGACATTACAGCACCGATTGCTGCACGGAGAGGCTCCCAGGATGCCACAATGTCACTGTCAGATTTCCTGAAAAATCCCTTCAGGATTTCTTCTCCTGGCCAGATGAGAAATTTCAGCTTCTCCATGTTTTGCTCCTTTGGAATGTGATTTGGAGAACTGTTCACCCAGCATGTGAATTGTTTTCACCTAATGAGCAATCCCAGTCCAGCTGGGTCAGACTCTCTGGTCAGTCAGGAGTTTTTATTCTTCATTCTTTTCCAGCCTTCTGATTCTCCTTTCTCTTTCTTTAGTATAGTTTTAGCATGTGATTTTCATATAATATGTTAGGATAGGATATAATAGGATATAATAGGATATGATATCATATATGATATGATATATAATATAATATAATATAATATAATATAATATAATATAATATAATATAATATAATATAATATAATATAATATAATATAATATAATATAATATAATATAATATAATATAATATAATATAATATAATATAATATAATATAATATATCAGCCTTCTTAGAACTTGGAGTCAATTCTCATCTCTCACCTCATCCTGGGAACTCTCAACACCACAATTGGTGATCACAGCACACCTGTGACAGTGCCAGGAGCAGCAGCACCTGGGGAATTTGGGATCCTGCCCACCAGGAAACACCAGGAGCTGACAGGGGGAAAAGGGATCTGCAGAGATCAGAGTCAGCCCTGGGGGGATTTGGGGAGAAAGAAGGAAAGAATGGGGTCATCAAGAGCACTGGGGGATTTGGAGAGCTTCCCTGTCACTGTCATATTTTCTGAAAAATCTCTTTGCCCAGGATTTTCTCCTGGGAAGCTGAGAAGCCTCAGAGAAAAGGAAAACAATTATTATCTCATTTGCTTCTCCTGTGTTGTGCTCACATGTGGAATGTGTTTAGACATTGTTTATCCAACATGTGATTGTTTCATTGGTTTCACGTGAATTGTTTTCACTCTTTGGCCAATCAGGACCAAGCTTTATTGAGGCTCTGGAGGGTGTCACAAATTTTCATTATTATCTTTTAGCCTTCTGTCTGTATCCTTTCTGTATTCTTTAGTATAGTTTAGTATTCATTGTATAATATAGATCATAAAATAATAAATCAGCCTTCTGAGAACATGGAGTCAGATTCATCATTCCTTCCTTCCTGCCACAAGGCCCCTGTAAATACAAGACTCCCCAGAGTGAATTACTGAGAGTGGATCCCACATCACGAGTGGAAGGACAGGTTCTTTGCCATGGAGATTCCCCCCACTCCTTTTCCTCCTAAACACAAAGCTTCTCAGGCCCTTTTGCTTCAAGCTGGTCCTTGTAATTAAAAGAACTGATAAAAACCCTTCGTTAACGGGATCTGTACATATTAGAGTTCATTAAAATGTAATTCCCACAGAACAAGACATTTTAATCTATCCATACTTGGAAAAAGAGGGAGGAAAATGAGACACATCCTCCCTGCCCTCCCCTCCCACCCCTGCATGTATCCGTAGGCCATGTGTGTTAATTACAACTTACTTGCCTAAATGAGAAAATTATACATTAGCAAGCAGTTAACCAGTTATTAACTCAATTACACTTCAGAGACCTGGGAGAAGCTGCATTCCCAGGCAAGGGGTCCACTATATGTTATTATTTTCCATGTTCTTCAGTCTACAGAGAAGTTGTTGAAAGGATTTAAACCACATTTAAAAAGCTCTTAGGGATGGGAAGTTACACACAGCAATACCCCAAAAGCATTTTACAGGGAGTGAGAGGGGCCTGAATGATCCTCTGCATTCACACACCCCTAAAAGTCATTTTGGAAACCAGAGGAACACAAGTTCCTCAGTAGATAAACCCCAGAGCCACCCAGGCTGCTGCCATTCCCTGCCCAGGGATAAAGGAATTAAGGGATATTTGGCAAAAGCAGAAGAAACACCTCAGCAATTTGGCAGAGATGCCGTGAAGAAATGAACTTTTAAGAGAGATGCTGCAGATGTTCATTCACACCTGGCTGGTGAGAAGGGGAATAAAACTCTGATTTCCTTCTGCCTCACACCCCCATCGCAGGGAGGCACCAAAATTTGGTTCTGAAATTGTCACACAAGGGGTTGGCTCTGGAAATAACTGTCCCTGACCCAGCCCTGCTGCTACCAGGCCCTGCTGCTCGGGGTTTCCCAGTTTGGAACTCCTGGATTCTGGAAATTTGGGAACTCCTGGATTCTGGACTGAGCCCTTCCCAGTTTGGGCATTTCTGAATTCTGGACTGAGCCCTTCCCACTTTGGAACTCCTGGATTCTGGAAATTTGGGCACTCCTGGATTCTGGAGTGAGCCTTTCCCAGTTTGGGCATTTCTGGATTCTGGACTGAGCCTTTCCCCACCTTGGGAACTCCTGGATTCTGGAAATTTGGGAGCTCCTGGATTCTGGACTGAGCCTTTCCCAGTTTGGCCATTTCTAGATTCTGGACTGCACCTTTCCCAGTTTGGAACTCCTGGATTCTGGAAATTTGGGCATTTCTGGATTCTGGAGTGAGCCCTTCCCAATTTGGGCATTTCTGGATTCTGGACTGAGCCCTTCCCACTTTGGAACTCCTGGATTCTGGACTGAGCCTTTCCCTGTTTAGGCATTTCTGAATTCTGGAGTGAGCCCTTCCCACTTTGGGCATTTCTGGGTTCTGGACTGAACCCTTCCCACTTTGGGAACTCCTGGATTCATCCTCCCCCTGCTGCACTGAACCAGATAAAACTCACTGGGAATTGGAAAGATTTGCCTCCCACTGTGTGTATTGAATCTAAGATGATGGAAATAAATAAATAAAGAAACCCTCGAGTTTCCCTCTGAACTGCAGTGTAAATACTTCTTAAGAGTCAACCAAGTGGTTTGAAGAGCTTGTTTCACTTGTTCCATGCAAATATCAAGATTAACAGAGAGATTAATTATGTCCCATTTTTCTCCTTACAAAGGATACAGGCAGATTTAGAATAACAAAAATAAACCCTCTGGATTAATATTCATAACACAATGCTGAGCGCTACAAAAGCAACTCATTTTTTATGTAGAAAGGGGGAGAAAACAAACCATCAAGAGTGCTCCAGAAGCATAAATCCATATTAACTAAGGAAATCTCACAGGATGCTCTTCCCCAGCCTGCTGGAGGAGGGCTGGGGGCTCAGGAGGGTGTGCAACATGTCATGGTCTGAGGGAAAAAAAAACCCAGTTCAAACATTGAGGCTCGAAATTTCATCTGGGTCACGTCAAAAACTCTGCTCCTGTTTGGGTTTGCTGCTCCTCCTCACGACAGCTGAAGCCTTGGGTTCAGGTTTTGCTCTGAGGTTGTGGCAGGGCAGGGAATCCCACTGGGCAAGCAGAAGTGTCAGCATCCCTGCCAGGGACAGCCACAAGCCCAATTTTCAAACACTGAGTGGAGAGAATTTAATGCTGCTCGAGGAACAAACTCCCAGTGAGCAGCCAATTCCAGGAGATTTTTAACTCCTCACCTGGCCCAAGCTGCACTCAGAAGGTTTCAGTGTGAAATACACAACAAAACCACATTTCCACGCTGGTGGCTGCTCTGCCAGGTTCTGTGACAAACCTGGAATGATTCCATTCAGCATTTCCAGCTCCCCATCTATTTATGAGTTTTATCAAGGAGATTTTGAAAAGACGTTTATTTAGACAAGCTTTTTGTTTCACCCTTCACTGGTAATCAGAAAAATCAAGGAGAAGTCAGCCCTTTAGTGACATCTTGACTTCTTTTTTGGAGCACTCCAAGGTAACAGCCCATTTCCTACATTGGGTGCAACAGAGACAGCACTTAATACATGTAATTATGCAGTTTGCAAATGTGACAGCTCTGATGTTGCTGCAATACAAGTCTATGCCGTTAAATTAGAATTATAATGACAGTAATTACACTAATTAGCCTTTTTTTTCCCCCAGTTTGTTACCAGCAAAGTTTTGCATATTTCCCTGAGTAACAGCTACTTCTGCCTTCTCCTGAAATCCACCAGAACCCATTCAGGGGGAGTTCATTTATCCCAGCCCTGTGGAGCAGGAGCAGCATCTGCAGATGAAGGCAGGTGCCAAAGTGTTTGTGAGGTTTGAGAGATGAGAATCTGACTCTAAGTTCTCAGAAGGCATAATATAATATAATATAATATAATATAATATAATATAATATAATATAATATAATATAATATAATATAATATAATATAATATAATATAATATAATATAATATAATATGCAGTATAATATGCAAAATATAATATGCAAAATAGACTATAATACAATATAATATAATATAATATGTAATACAATATAATATATAATACAATATAATATATATTATATAGTATATAATATTATATAATATATATTATATAATAATATAATATGTAATACAATATAATATATAATACGATATAATATATATTATATATGATACAATATTATATAATATATATTATATAATGATATAATATATAATATGTAATACAATATATATTATTTTATGTTATATTATATTATATTAAATTACATTCTATTATGCTATATTAAAACTGTACTAAAGAAAGAGAGAAAGGATACATCAGAAAGCTTAACAAGAATAAATAATAAAAACTCGTGACTCCTCAGTCAGACACAGCCAGTGGTGATTGGTCATTAATTAAAAACAATTCACATGGAACCAATCAAACATTCACCTGTTGGTAAACAATGTCCAAGCCACATCCCAAAGCAGCAAACACAGGAGCAGCAATCAGATAATTATTGTTTTCATTCCTCTCTGAGGCTTCTCAGCTTCCCAGGAGAAAATCCTGGGCAAAGAGGATTTTTCAGAAAATATCATGGTGACCCCAAAGGGCAAGGCTGACACTGCACAGGGTGTTTCCCATGGATGATTCATCTGCACAGGTGAAGCTCCAAAGCTCAGACAGGCACAGGTGAAATCCTCACTGTAAGCAGCAGCAGCAGCAGCATTTGGGTGTCAGGGCTGCTCTGCAGGGACACTGGAGCAGATTTCCCTGGCAAGGAAAGGAGGTTTGGAGGCAGAGCTGTCCAGCAGAACGCTCTCAGATCCTCCTGCCCATATGGCAAACATGAGGCCCTGCTGGCTGGGCATGCAGAGTGATGCCAGCTGCAGCTCAGGAGTGCCTGGGGCAGCTGGGCAGAGCCCAGGGCAGCCCTGCACAGCCCAGGGCAGCCCTGCACAGCCCAGGGCAGCTCTGCACAGCCCAGGGCAGCCCTGCACAGCCCAGGGCAGCTCTGCACAGCCCAGGGCAGCTCTGCACAGCCTCACATCCCTCTGCTCCTCAGCTGGGCTGCTCCTTCAGCCAGGGAATGTCCTGCTGCAGTTACAGCACTGCTGAAGGGTCCCCAAGATGTGCAGGACAGGGCCAAGGTCACCAGGAGAGGACCAGCATCACCAAGACAGTGCCAGGGGCACCAGGACAGGGCCAGGGGCACCAGGACAAGACCAGGTCACCAGGACAGTCCCAGGGGCACCAGGACAGCGCCAGTGTGACCAGGACACGATCAGTGTCACCAAGACAGGACCAGGAGCATCAGGACAAGACCAGGGGCACCAAGACAGGGCCAAGGTCACCAGGACACCATCAGGGGCACCAGGACAGGGCCAAAGTCACAAGGACAGCACCAGGGGCATCTGCACAGTGCCAGGGTCACAAGAAAAGTGCCACACCAGGACAGCACATGGAGCACCAGGACAGTGCCAGGGTCACCAGTGCCAGCACCTTCACTGGTCTGGTGCTGAGCACACCAAAGCCAGCGCTGTCCCCATGCCCTGACTGCAGAGCTCCCACTTACCAGGGGTGACAAAATGTCCTCCTAAGGGACAGAAAAAGCCCTGGGATGGGGAGTGAATTTACCACTGAAAAGATTTACCTGAATGCTGAAAAGCATTCGGCTGGGGCTGGGGTAACACCCACTCCAGGACTTTTATTCAGATCCCCACACACTGCTCCAGGCCTTGGAGTGCTCCCTTTTCATGCAGCTCCCACGAGGGACTGATTAAATCTTAGCACAGGCACAGGAATCCCTCAGAAGGAGTCTGGAAATGAGAGGGAGCATAGGAACAGACTTGCAAGTAGAACACCAAAGAAACGAGGCTAAAAGTTTCCACCTATTCCAGAAGGATCACAAATAAGAAAAAAAAAAAAAGAGTTTGCAGCAAATAACGTGCTTATCCTTGAAATTGTGGGGAAAATTGGAAAAAGCCAGAAGTTGAGGTCTGGCTCATATTTTATACAACAGCCCTGATTATCCCAAGGTACTGCAGAGCCCGGAACATTCCGGTGGAGCCCGTGAATGTCACACAGGCCCCATGAACAGCTGCTCTGTCTTTTTGATAACTCCATTACTTGAGTTCAGAGAAGGTTTATGGACTAGAAAGCCTCAGATATGGTCATGAATGTTTGATGGCTGCACACGCAGTGTTATGGCTGTAACTTCACTCCCCGTTGGAGTTATGACATTCTGACAGCCTTGGGTCATTACAGGCCAAGGGGAGCAGCAGGAGCCTGCAAATGATGGACTTCCCCTGCTGCTGGATTATTCCTTTTGCACTGAAACCCCGTGCTGGCTCGTTCAGGGCGTGTTTTCAGAGATAAAAGCGTGAGTGTGGTGTTTGAAACTGCAAAGGGAGCTGCAGCCCTCCGTGTTTGCACAGTGCCCAAAGCCAGGCCTGGGAGTGTGAGGCCCCTTCAGATCTTGTACAATCCCTTTAGATCTTGTACAGTCTCTTCAGATCTCGTACAATCTATTTAGAGTGACTGAAAAAAGGGGAACATTTCAGAAATGCACAGGATTATTTGAATGCTGTGAGAAATTTGCCATGACCAGAGCAGTGACCATTTCAGCATCTCAAACGGCCCAGAGCACACAGAGTTCATTTTCTGCCCTGCACACCCAGTCCTGGGGGAGCAGCCCACAAATTTCATCATCAGCAACAAGGATTTAACAAAGGGACAGCAGCCAAAGCAACTTCACTCTGAAACCAAATTAAAATCCTGCTTGGAAGCTTCACCCTCCTCCCAGAGCAGCCCCTGCTCTGTCACAGACATCTTTTATGGAAAATCCTTTCCTTAGGATTTTTCCTCCTGAGAAGCTGAGAGGCCTCAGGAACAAAATGTAAACAATGGTTATCTGCTGCTGTGGAATGCAACAGGTGCATCTGGGATTGGTCTCATGTGGTTGTTTCTAATTAATGGCCAACCACAGTCAGCTGGCTTGGACAGAGAGGCCGCGACACAAGCCTTTGTTATCATTCTTTCCTATTCTATTCTTAGCCAGCCTTCTGATGAAATCCTTTCTTCTATTCTTTTAGTATAGTTTTAATGTAATATATATCATAAAATAATAAATCAGCCTTCTGCAACATGGAGTCAGATCCTCATCTCTTCCCTCATCCTGTGAACACCATCACACTGCTCTGCATCCCTGCAGCCCTCAACCCTGGCAGGCCCAGCCCAGTGACCACCAAGGCACCCCCAGGATGGTCCTTACTGCAGCATTTCCTGGGAAATGTCATTTCCTGTCATTTCCTGTCATGATTTGTTGTGACAGTGGTCACAGGGGTCTTAGGATGAGGGAAGAGACGAGGATCTGACTCCATGTTTCAGAAGGTTTGATTTATTATTTTATGATATATATTACATTAAAACTACACTAAAAGAATAGAAGGGAAAGTTTAATCTCAGAAGGCTGGCTACGCTAAGAATAGAAAAGAAAGAATAACAAAGGTCTGTGGCTCGGACAGATTGGCCATTAATTAGAAACAACCACATGAGCCCAATCCCAGATGCACCTGTTGCATTCCACAGCAGCAGATAACCATTGGTTACATTTTGTTCCTGAGGCCTCTCAGCTTCTCAGAAGGAAAAAATCCTAAGGAAAGGATTTTCCATAAAAGATGTCTGCGACAATTCATCACCTCGGTTCATCACCGCCACCCTCAGCAGCAGGAGCAGGAGGATTCCCCATCCCCAGCCCGTCCTCTGCCGCCAGGAGGATGCTCCTGTTGTGATCCCAGAATTACCTCCTGCTGGATGGCCTAAGGGCAGCTCGAGCAGCTCCTGCTGGAATCCTTTTATTTTGTCTTTATTCTGGGAGATGAAAAGCCACCCCAGCTCTTCATCCCTTTTTCAGCCCTTATACCTGGCTGCTCATTAATTGGGAATTGTTATAAACCCTCTGATTCTGATGTGCAGAAAACAGCATTTGCATTTTATCTTTATTCAAGCATTTGTTGGTCATGGGTTTTAGTCTCGACTCGTACTGAGGAACTTAATCAGATTAAAGCAAACAGAAATAGGATTATCTGAGTGCTCAGGGTCGCATCCAACCACACAGATGGGCACAGCCAGCAGGAGCAGTTAAAACAGACCCTGGAAACAATCACCAAAAGGAAACGAAGCACTAAAAATGCCAAACAAACACCAAAAGCCAAACAAAGCACTAAAAACCACAAACACCACAACAAACAAAGCACTAAAACCAAACGAAACACCAAAACCAAAACATTAAACAAACAAAGCCCCCAAAACAAACAAGGCAGAAAATACAAAGTACCAAAGCCAAACCAAACACCAAAAGCAAACAAAGCACTAAAACCAAACCTAACACCAAAAACAAAGCAGAAAATACAAAGTACCAAAGCCAAACCAAACACCAAAAGCAAACAGAGCACTAAAAACAAACCTAACACCAAAAACAAAGCACTAAAAACTAACAGAGCACTCAAAACAAACAAAGCAGAAAATACAAAGTACCAAAGCCAAACCAAACACCAAAAACAAACAAAGCAATAAAAACAAACCAAACACCAAAAAGGAAGCACTAAAAACAAACAGAGCACCCAAAACAAACAAAGCAGAAAATACAAAGTACCAAAGCCAAACCAAACACCAAAAACAAACAAAGTACCAAAGCCAAGCCAAGCCAAACTCGTGGGAAAGTGCAATCCTGGCTCTCCAACGAGACAAGACTAAGCACCAATTAAAGCAATTGTTCCCTCTTGCCCCTAATTGTGCATTCCCCAGCTGATCCTCCCACAAGGGCCATTTTATTTGTCCTTTTAACAGCAGTAATTTGTTTTTTCCCCTCAGGAATTAAGTACATTTTACCTTTCCCTCAGTCACAGCAGCCCAGCCCCTGCTGTGCTGTTTGTAGCTGTTCTGTTTGCCTGTTCCACAGGGGAATTGTGTGGCAGAAACTCTGGGATTCTCTTATTATTTTATTTTATTTTTTAATTTTTATTTATTATTTTATTTATTTATTATATTTATATTATATAATTATATGTATTGTATTTATATTAAATAATTCTATTTATTTTATTTATTATACTTATATTATACCATTATATTTATTATATTTTTACTATTTTATTTCATTTATTTCTTATTTTATTTAGTTTTATTGATCAGCTGCATGCAGACCTTTAAGGGTTAAAGGAATCTGGTGCCCACTGTAAGTAAAAGCAGTTTAGCCCCTCACTGCTGCTGATCCTATTTCCTAAAAGGGAGTCCCTGTAAATGGGTTTTTTCAGCGCTGTGGGAGTCTTTTATTACTGCTGTAATGCAAATGGAGCAGTTACGGTCCCCACAAACGATCTCCTGGAGATTAAAGCCTCGGGGACAGAATTATCTGCTGATGAATTCACCCAAATGGGTTCCGGGGACTCTGATGATCCTGCTGGTGCTGTCTGTGCGTGCATGTGGCATTTTCCTCCGGCAGAATTTACATGAAGACAAAAGAAGAATGAAAGAATAAACCCCGATTGCGGATATGATTGTGTCAGCATAAACATACTTTATAATTAGATTGCTATTACCACGGAGTAAGGGAAGATGCAAAGCTGAGTAAATCACTTTTATTCCAACCTCATTGCAGCCACCGAGGAGTTCAGAGCAGCATAAGTCTTTTCTAAAAAATATCCTCCCCCTTAGCACCATTATTATTCCAGTAAAATGTAAATGCAGACTAGGCCTTAGATACCAATTAAACTGCACTTGACAGAGATGTTATTGTCTAAATCAAATAAATGTAACCGAGCAAAAAGCAAAATGAGTAATGAAATAGGGAAAAGCAGCAGCAGATCTCTGTGCTCTGGTCAGAGTGCCCAGTGAGCCAATGAGGAGGCGTGAGGGGGAATTATTACTACAGAAATCAGCTAAGTGATTCCTTTACCAGGAGAATTTGCAGTTTGGTGAGAGGCTGTGAAATCCAGAGGGTCTGAGTGAGTTCTTGCTGCTCCTTTGTCACTGTGGGAATCCCTGGTGTTGGGAAAATTAACCCACAAACACCAGAGGTTTATGTCCAAAAAGGAGACAGAGGAGTCCTTTGACTTTATTCCAATCAAGGCAGAGCCCATGGGGCATCCCCTGGGGTCTCAAATTTTTGGAGGATGCAGCCTCCCTTTTTATCCCAATTTCCAGCCACATCTTCCTTCTCTCTTTCCCCATTTCTGAGGTACTTGAGAGGTTCAGACTTCCCAGAACACCTGATCCCAAAGATTCCCCTGTAATGTATAATCTTCCCTTTTCATTTTTAATTCTTATGGAATTTAGGAAGTTTCTTCCATTG
Organism: Setophaga petechia; assembly: GCA_024362935.1. Classification (NCBI taxonomy): domain Eukaryota; kingdom Metazoa; phylum Chordata; class Aves; order Passeriformes; family Parulidae; genus Setophaga; species Setophaga petechia. Next base: position 1,245,589 of record JANCRA010000123.1, on the reverse strand, counting down.
TTTCTTTCATCTCTCAATGTCTAATTTCATTTCTCAGCAAACCTAAAGTTCATTTGTAAAAGCAAGTATCTTCTTCCATTCATCAATCAGTGGAATCCTTCCCATGGTTTCTTTTCTCTCCCAGTGCTGGTTTTATCTCCCAGCAGCCCCACAGCTTGTTTGGAAACACAAATCCACCATTCCTCTCACTGAGACCCTGCAAAGGGACCTCACAAGGTCCCCCTGCCCACATTCACATCCAGTTATCCCCAAAAGCTGAGATGACTCCACATCCTGGAGGTGATTCAGGGCACTGAGGTGTCTGCAGAGCAATCTGGGATCTGCTCATCCCTGGGACCAATCTGCTGGTGAAATCCAAAGGCTCCTGAAGAGTTCTTACTGTCCCTTTGTCACTGTGGGAATTCCTGGGATGCTGCAAAGGGACCTCACAAAGTCCCCCTGCCCATGTTCATCCAGTTACCCCAAAAAGCTGAGGTGAATCTGTGTTTTGGAGGTGATTGAGGGCACTGAGGTGTCTGCAGAGCAGTCTGGGATCTGCTGATCCCATCCCTCTGCCCTCCTGAAGGAGTTCACTGTCACTGCCACCCCACTGCCAAGCCCTGAGAGGAGCAGAACTCTGGGTCCAGAGTCTGAGTTCTCCCCTCCATCTTTCCCCACAAAACCTGATTATTTCTGCTTCCTGCTGCTCCCTCCTCCTGCTGGAGCTGCCGGGTGCTTCAGAGCAAAGAGGGGCAGAGAGGGAAGAAAGGGAAGAGAATAAAGGAGCCGTGGTAAAGGATGTCAGGGGGATTTCTGGGTCACAGAGAGGCTGCAGGTGCTGAGGAGCTGCTGTGGCAGTAATTTATAGTCCCTGCTGTGCCAGACTGCCAGAGTGGGGTGGAACAGGTGCCATTAAACAAGAGCAGGTGATGGGGCTGCTGCTGTAAACAGGAATCTCTCATCACAGCTGCTGCCAGGCTCAGCTGAGCATTCCCTGGGAAAGCAGCAGAGCTCCAGGTTCACTCTGGGGCCCTCTGAGTCAGGATTCCTCTGATCACTCAGTGCACAGCTCTGTCTGGAGTGATAAAGGTGAGGCACAATCAAGAATAAAGAATAAAGAATAAAGAATAAAGAATAAAGAATGGCTGATGCTCTCTGAGCAGTAGCAGGCTGGGATGAACTCCCTTCTGCTGCAGGAGGGGAGAGGTTTCATGTTTTAGTCCAAACAAGGAGTGTAAGTTCCTTCCCCGTGCAACTGAGTGGGGAGTTCCACACTCCAAAACCATCCTGAAATGGAAGGGGCTGAAAACCCTGTGAGCTGTAAATTGAATTAAGCAAAATAAACACCACAAATCCCAAACCTGGCGAGGATCAGGCCCAGGAGAGCAGGGAGCAGGAGCTGTGAAATAAACCCCACAAACACCACAAATCCCAAATCTGGCAAGGGTCAGGGAGCAGGAGCTGTGTCACCACTCCAGCAAAATAAACCCCACAAACACCACAGATCCCAAATCTCCTGCTGCTCCCTCTGCCTTTCCTTTCCCTGCCCTCCCTGCACAGCCCCTGCTCTGAGGCTGGACCTGCTGGCAGCCAAATTAAACCCAACATGCCCCAAATCAATCTCTGGGTCTGGTTTGCTCCTGGCTCCTCTGGATGCCCACACTTGGCTGGGATTTGCATCAGCCTTTTCCTGGTGATCCATATTTCCCCCTTATTTCCCTCTCTGAATTCCCTCCCTGATCCTCTGAAGGAGGATTAGATCAGACCCAGCATCTAAAATAACACAATCTGCAGAGGGGTTGGGAATCAAAGACATTCAATTGTCAGGAAGCACAAAATCTTATTTCTCCTTCCTTCTTCATGTGGCCCCAAAGAATTCTGTGGTATAACCATAACAATGAAAATTAAAGTGGGTGAGAGCTCACAGAAAAGGTGAAGAGTAAATTTTTTAAGCAAAGAGGGACTGTGGATACCCTTTTGGGGAGTATCTGGAGCTTTTCTTCACAGAGAATTGGTGATGTGATGCTGACACACCTGGTTGGAAGAGGAAACTCATTAAATCTTCTTTTAACAGAGTATTTGCTTCTCCACTACCCTCTCTGCCCACATTCACCCACACAAACTCACTAAAATAGAAGCAAATCTTTTCCCTTTCCTTTTGTTCTCTGCTCAGCTGCTCAACTTCCCCCAATTCCAGCATGCCAGAGGGGATGGGAGGATTGGCCCCTGCCACCAGCACTCAGGATCCATCAGCTTGAGGGAACTCCCAGCAAAATAAACCCCGTGAACACCACAAAAATAAATATATAAAATAAATAAATAAATACAGTTTAGTTTACAACATAATGTTAAAATAGAAACTATGCAATGTGGGATATTTTTTTAAAGAGAGGAATGAGGTACTCACACCAAGATAGCAGCCACAGGACATCTGAATCTTTCAGAGAAAGAGAATTTATTGCTCCATTATCAGAAGAAATTAACTTCTTCCTGCATTGCTCAAGTTAGGATTCAGAGGAAGAAGCTGACACTGAACAGAGAGAATCCTGTGTTTGAATGGAATTTATGCATCATTAATGAGGTGTATGAATATGCAACAGGCTGCTGCTTTTAAGGGTTTATCCTCTGTTAACCTGGGTCCTTTTTCAGGCCTATTTTGTCCAGAAAGAGGTACCTGGACTGTTCTTAACTCTTTGTTTTTGTTGTCTCATATTGTCCTAATCCAAATTGTCCAAATTTTTATTACTCTAATTATATTACAATTTTTATTGTCATATATTATATATTATATATATATATATAAAATATATAAATATATATATAAAATAAATATATATAAATATATATTTATTATATATATATAAATATATATAAATATATAAATATATAATAAATTTATTGCAATATATTCTATATTATTATATATTTTGTATATATTTTTCTATTATTTTATATTTTTATTGGAATATCATTGTATCACAATTTTATTACTATTAAACTTTTAAAATTTTACAAACAAGCAATTGGCATTTTTCACACCATGAATATTCTGAGTGCCTGAGAGCAGAGGCTTTGCTGGCAGCTTCTTGGTTGACCATTCCATAAAATACCATTTCCTGAGGAGCCCGTGCCTCAGCCTGACAGGGAGCTGGTTGAAAAGAAGGAATTTCAGCAGTGCTGAGGGTTTGTGGTGAGGCAGCAAGGCCTGCCTGTGCTCCTGAGAGCCCCTAATCACTTCCCCAGGTTCAGGGGGGAGCGAAATGCTGGTTTGTATTCAGGCACTCTCTCAAGCTTTTCATTTGTCTTTCAATAAAGGCTGAATTTCAGAGCCTTCCACAACAGGCAATTACAGAAAAACAGAGCTGGAGGGAATCTCTGGAGGTCGTGTGTTCAAAGGCAGCATCAGCCAGACTTGGCACTCCTCTCGTGTTCCTCTAATCTCTCCTTAAAAATCTCCAGTGGGACAGAGATCCAACAGATTAAGCACTACTTGCTGGATATTGTATTCTGCTTTTTAACTACCCCAGCCATTAGAGCACAATTCCTCGAGTTTTTTTTTATCTTTACAAGTTGCAGCTCCTTCTCCAATTAATATTTCAGCAGTGGTTCCTCAGCCTGGAGCAGGAGAGGGGCTGCGATTGCAGCTCCTGCCTGGTGGTTTCTCTGATAACTGAGGTGGGGATGCCTGATTTTGCTGCCTTTTGTCCCTCCTGCCCTTCTGCAGTGCAGCAGGGCCTTGGTGGTGCCAGTGCAGGAGTTCAAACAGCAGAATTAAAGTGAAAATTCTGCCCCCATGGAGAAGGAAATGCCCTGGCAGTGCTTCCCTGGCTCCCACACAACCCTGCAGCCATGGCAGCCGCTGTCTGGATTAAAAGTAATTAATTCTCTGCTCTAAATTGGGGCTGTGCAAGGCTGGATGGCCTGCTCAGGTCACTGATCTCACCAGGTGCTCTTCTCAAGCCCTGGAAGTTTTATCTGATGCTTTTCTCCTTCCTTTCTTCCTCCCTGTGTGTTCCTCGTGCCCTCCTGTTCCCTCTCCCCTTGGTCCCAGCTGAACAACACAACACAAAACCCCAAAGGTCTTGTTAGGAAAATTAACCCACAAACACCAGAGGTTTGTGTCCAAAAAGGAGACAGAGGAGTCCTCTGACTTTATTCCAATCAAGGCAGAGCCCATGGGGCATCCCCTGGGGTCTCTCAGATTTTTGGAGGATGCAGCCTCCCTTTTTATCCCAATTTCCAGCCACATTTCCCTTCTCTCTTTCCCCATTTCTGAGGTACTTGAGAGGTTCAGACTCCCCAGAACACCTGATCCCAAAGATTCCCCTCTAAAGTATAATCCTCCCTTTTCATTTTTAATTTTTATGGAATTTAGGGTTTTTTCCCCATTTCTGAGGTACTTGAGAGGTTCAGACTTCCCAGAGCACCTGATCCCAAAGATTCCCCTCTAATGTATAACCTTCCCTTTTAATTTTTCATTCTTAGGGAATTTAGGGGGTTTTCTTCCCCATTGTTTCTTCCATCTTTCAATGTCTAATTTCATTTCTCACCAACCCTAAAGTTTATTAGTAAAAGCAAATATGTTTTTCCATTCACCAATCAGTGGAATCTTTCCCATTGTTTCTTTTCTCTCCCAGAGCTGGTTTATCCACCAGCAGACCCACAGCTTGTTTGGAATGACAAATCCACTGTTCCTCTCAGTCTGGATTCCCCTGGAGCCTACTGCTGCTTTTGGACACCCCGTGGCTTCAGCACAACCATCTCTTCTCTTCTGTGTGGAGTTTAACAAACAAGTCCTGCCCTCCATCTCCCTCTCAGACTCCCCTGTGCAGTTCCCCAGTCCCTGCAATTATTGGAGAAAATTGCAGGGCCCTCCATGAAAGGGCTCCCTGCAGGAGCTCACACAGCCAGGGACCAATTCCTCTGCACATAAAAGGCACCTGGAGCAGGCAGGAGCTTAAAATAAGAGAAGGGAGAAGGAACAAACAGGATTTGGAGGAGCAACAGGATGGTTGGCAGGTCAGGAACAGAGCCAGGCTGAAATCTCAGGGTAATTATTCTTCATTATTAAACTGCAGCAAATTGTGTTGTAGTGCCAGGGTGGTTTAACGTGCTGGATGGATAGTTTGAGTTTGGGGTTTTTAAATGTGGGGGCTGCCCAGTTTAGAATAACACAAATCTTGGGTTTGAGCGGGTCAGATCACGACAAACCCAACTCACAACTCCAGGGCAAGGGTGGTAAAAACTGAGGGAGCTGAAAGCCCTTGGGAACTGCACAAAGGACCTGCCATGAGCTGCAGCAAACCAGGAAAACCCAGGGAAATTCCTTTTTCCAGATCCATTAACAGGTGAGAGGAACAGAGGACAAACTGCAGGGGTTCCTCCAGGTTTGCACAGTGTGAGCTGGAGCTTTGCACTCTCTGTTCCCTGCAGCACCCACACCCCACTCCTCCTCCTGAAATTCCTCCTGAAAAGCCTCTCTGCCTTCCCCTTCTTGCCTGGAAGTGTGACAGGCCCAGAGCTGTGAAAGGGTTAATGAGCCAGGCAAAGTTAACAAGGGATGGGCAATAAATGGCTCCAGCTGTGTATAATTAACTGTAATACTGTGAAGTAAATGACTTTTATTGGCAAGCATGTCATAACTTCATTAAAAGTCATATTTACAGCCCTCTCACATGGAATGAGTACTTGTGTAGTCTGCAATTTAATGAGCACTCATTTTCACCTTGTTTCAATTATTTTCCACCCACCCTTTGTCTCAGTGTGGGGAGCAGGAAGATAAAATACAATGGGAGTGTAATTAAAGCTGGCACAGATTCTTTCAGGAAATGTTTTTCTATTCCAGAACAATCACTTCTACTGCTTACTACTAATAATACTTTAATGTTTAAAATACATAGTTTTCCTTGGTCCCTAAAGGATTCTTTAAATAAGGTTATTAAAGAATGGCTGTGGGAAAGCTTTTTGCCAGCCCAGCACCCCCAGTTGCACACAAAAGCAAATTTGTATCACTTAGAAGAAGAAACTTGCAATTTAGTTTAGGATAAGCTATATTAATAGCTTAAAAAGAAAGGATTTGGGCTCTGGAAGGAGGAGGCTGGAGGGATGCTCAGAGGGTTGTGACTGTGCTCACAGGGTCCATGATGAGGGAAGAGACGAGGATCTGACTCCATGTTTCAGAAGGCTTGATTTATTATTTTATTATATGTATTATATTAAAATTATACTAAAAGAATAGAAGAAAAGGTTTCATCAGAAGGCTGGCTAAGAATAGAAAAAGAAAGAATGATAACAAAGGTTTGTGGCTCGGACTCTCTGTCCAAGCCAGCTGACTGTGATTGGCCATTAATTAGAAACAACCACATGAGACCAATGCCAGATGCACCTGTTGCATTCCACAGCAGCAGATAACCATTGGTTACATTTTGTTCCTGAGGCCTCTCAGCTTCTCAGGAGGAAAATTCCTAAGGAAAGGATTTTCCATAAAAGATGTCTGTGACAGAGGGATCCTTGGGACCTGCTCCAAGCTCCAGGATGGCAGGAGGGCCATGGGACACAAACTGTGGGAGTGACACGGCCAGAAGCATGGGATAAACATCATTTCTTTGTGGGGACAAGAAACACTTCCAGCAGCTCCAGGAAGCCTTGGCCTGGCAGTGTTGGTGTCCCTGGGCTCCACCAGGGAGCTTTCCCCACCCATTTCCCCTCCCGAGGCTCTGTGGCTCTGCACAGCCTGAGAGGAATGGGGCATTTGTGTTTCCAAACAAGCTGTGGGGCTGATGGTGGATAAAACCAGCTCTGGGAGAGAAAAGAAACAATGGGAAGGGTTCCACTGATTGATGGATGGGAAAAGAGATTTCCTTTTACAAATGAACTTTAGGTTTGCTGAGAAATGAAATTAGACATTGAAAGATGAAAGAAACAATGGGGAAAACCCCTAAATTATGTAAGAATTAAAAATGAAAAGGGAGGATTGTACATTACAGGGGAAATCTTTGGGATCAGGTGATTTGGGAAGTCTGAACCTCTCAAGTACCTCAGAAATGGGGAAAGAGAGAAGGGAAATGTGGCTGGAAATTGGGATAAAAAGGGAGGCTGCATCCTCCAAAACTTGGAGACACCCCAGGGGATGCCCCATGGGCTCTGCCTTGATTGGAATAAAGCCAAAGGACTCCTCTGTCTCCTTTTTGGACGTAAACCTCTGGTGTTTGTGGATTAATTTTCCTAACAGCCTCATTTCCTAATGAAGATGTTCCCCTGCATGTTCTGCATCCTGGAGAACGTTGGTGGTGCAGTCATTGGAGGCAGCAGTGATTAATTCCTCAGATAAAATTCGTCCTCGGAACAATTGATTTCACTGCCAGAAATGCACAAACTTCCCGATGGCAACACTTTCATGTAATTATTGTTATTAGTTCAAGCTTGTTTGGGGGAGGGAGGAGATGAAAAAAAAAATCAATTACTTTGTATTTATCACTAATCTATTATGATCACTGTAATACAGAGGAGTTATTACTCAGGGCATGGCTTTTCTAATCCATGAGATTTTGGAAAAGTTGACAGAAACTCTGAGGGCTGAAGGGGCTGGATGTTGTGGGAGGTGATTACAGCTCAACAGCTGGGGTAAATATTATATTATATTATATTATATTATATTATATTATATTATATTATATTATATTATATTATATTATATTATATTATATTATATTATATTATATTATATTATATTATATTATATTATATTATATTATATTATATTATATTATATTATATTATATTATATTATATTATATTATATTATATTATATTATATTATATTATATTATGCCGTACTAAAAACTTCAGCTTCCCCATGTTTGGCTCCTTTGGAATGTGATTTGGAGAATTGGTCACCCAGCATGTGAATTGTTTTGAATTAATGATCAATCCCAGTCCAGCTGGGTCAGGACTCTGGTCAGTCACGAGTTTTTCATTATCATTCTTGTTAAGCCTCCTGATGTCTCCTTTCTCTTTCTTTAGTATAGTTTTAGTATGATAATATAATATAATATAATATAATATAATATAATATAATATAATATAATATAATATAATATAATATAATATAATATAATATACATAAATAGTATAATAAATATAATAAGTATATTATAGTATAATATATATGCTATAATAAATAGAATAGAACAGAATAGAAGCCTTCTGAGAACTTGGAGTCAATTCTCATCTCTCACCTCATCCTAGCGACCCTCACAACAACATTGCAACAACAAATACCCAGAAATGAATGCCCAGAAATGAGTCCTGCTCCCAGGGCCCAGAGATCAGCAGCACAGCCAGGGCTGCCACCCTCAGCCCAGAGCAGAATTTCCCCAGCAATGAAGACAAATCCCTTTTTATTGCAAGGATGAAACAACAACGCAGCCATAAAGCATAAGAGAACAAGGGGAAGCTGACAAAGTGTGTCTTTGATTAATTGCTGTAATAGATTGCAGATTGCTGACTGAGGATGGTTTTTTTTTTTTTTGAGGCTCATTTTTCAGTCTTTAAAATGTTAATGCACACAGGGAAGACAAAGCAAGGCTGGCCACAGAAATGCTGGGGACAATTCTGTGAAATGCTGGGGACAATTCCTGTCCCCTGTCAGAACTCAGCGCATCCCTCTGGGTGTCCAGAGTCACCCAGGACCCCGTCAGGGGGCTCAGAGACCCTGGCACACAGCCCAGAGCACCTGGGGATTTGATTTTGACCCTTGGAGCAAGTTGCCAGCTTTGTATGAGGACCTGAAAGTCACACAGGTTTGAATGGTGTAATAACAAAATAATCACAGGGTGAAAATGTAGATTTTAGGATTTTTGGTATGGGGGTTATGGGGACAAGATAGAGGAATCTGGGCGTGTCTGGCCTTCTTTCTTCTTCTTGTTCTCCATTTTCTGCTGTGATGGTGGCACTTTGGGATTGGTTTAGAGTAGAAGTGCACTGTCTAACACAGGTGATGGGTATTGGGAATTAAGTGTAAATATGTTATATGTAGTTTGTAGTATAAAAGGACAGCACCGCCCTGGGGGCGGTCAGAGTGCCTGTGGCTGCCCTGCTGAGCAGATCTCCGCTGGGCAGAAAGAAAATTTTATAGATAGGAATTAATAAACAACATCAAGACTGAGAAGTGAAGAGTCCAGACTCGTTCTTCAGTTGCATGGGCTGGAGCAGAGACATCCTGCACATCTCGGGGCAGCAATGAACAACCAAAAACCCCAGAGTCCCCCAGCCTGGAGGACAGCTGGGAGCTGGGGCTCAGAGGGCCAGGAATGGCACAGGGCTGGGAAATGAGCTCTCAGCCCCCCCTGCAGCCCCTGGGGTACCTGTGGTTTCATCTAAATAAAGTCACACCTGAGCTGGGAGTGCTGGGAATGCAAGATCCATTCTTCATCTCCTGATTCAGTCATCATCCACTGGAATTAATTCTCTTTGTCTTTAGGAGCCTGAGCAGCAGTGGATTATTGGCAAGCTGCAGATGATGAAGCTGAAGGGTGGGGAAATGGAATCCAAGTCCTGTAAATGGGATTTTCCAAAGTGCTCCTTCACTTCTGGCCCCGACAGGGACTTGTGACACCTCAGAACCTGTAATGTCACACCTGAGAATGGCACCCAGAGTGACTTCATCTGTCAGAGGATCACTGAACCCACAGAACTCTGCCTCCCCCAATTAGCTGGGTTAATTAGAGGCACCAGTGATGTGGATGTGGCAGAGCATTCCCGAGGCAGTCAGGAGTGAATCCCCAGGAGGGAGTTTCTCTGCTGAACTCTGTTCCAAATGGACCCTCCAGATCTGTGACCTCCAAAATGAGCAAAGAAACCAAAACCTGCTGGGCACTGTCCATCAGAGCCGGCTCAGCTCCCTGACCCACCCTGGAGAGGCTGGAATTAAAGCACAGCTCCCCTGCAGGTGCCAATGCTGCAGTTTAAGTGGCTCATCACCTGCCTCGTTCAACAAAACTCCTCCTGCTCTGGAAGAGGTGGAAAAGGAGAATGCAGGGATGGGCTGAGGTGCAAAAAGAATGCCCCAAAGTGCCCTCCTTACCTTGTTGGAGCTCCAGAAACATCCCTGTGTCCTGCCACATTGGACTGACTCATCACTGGAGGTTTTAATTATCTCACTTTTGATTATGGATCAGAGAGATGAAGAACCAAACGAGGGAGGGGCTCAGGTTGTGCAGTAAAGCAGCCCTGGAAGGGGAATCTGCCCTGGGATTCAGCAGACCACAAAGCAGTGCTGAATTCTCAGGCTTTCCACCCTCTCCTTGTCCTGAGAAGTGGCTCTTTGGGGCTTCCCAATAAATTTTCACTTTCAAAACGAAAAACGCTCTCCAGCTCAGGCATTTGTTACTTTAGATATGCTTCACAAATTTCCTTTGCATCCAGGGCGGTTGAAAATTGGATTAAAACCTCTTATTATGTCCCCATGTTACAGCATTAGGCATGCTCAGCTTCCACTGGGAAGGGGATGAGGGAAGCAGAATGAAATCTCAGGATTCTCACTGAAATTCATCACTGTGGATGTTCCAGGGCCAGACATCCCTGTAAAGAGCCCAGGACTCCCCTGGCCAGTGCAGGGTGTTAAATACTGAGCTGCATTTCCACACATTTTAGCTCTTCCACGAGCCTCAGCTGTTTCCAATAAATTTACCATTATCAGCGCTGTTAGAGGATCTGAAATGCTGAAGGGGGATTCTACAAATTCAGCTCAACAGACCAGAACAGGCTTCATTTGCTTTGGCTTTTTGGAGAACCAAACTTTGCTCTCCACCCGCTCTTTGTCCATGGAATATCTGTGCTGGCGTCAGGAGCAATTCCCAACACAGGTTCACACATGTGATACCCCAAACCCAGGACTGATGAATTCCCCCTTCTGCATCACAGCTCCTGCAGTTTTTCCATAATTTATCCCCCTGTTTAGCCACATGAAAGAATCCCTGCTTTGACTTTTCCACGATGACACATCGCTGTTGTATTCAAATTGCCAGCGCTCTCTGTGAGAGCGTTTCTGCAGCACATCTTTAGACATTTCATCATTACTCTTCATTTAAAATGTCAACTTTGTTCTGACAAATCTTGTGTGCCTGGTTTGAAAAGCTTTACAAGTGTCAGGAGGAGCGAGGCAGGCTGCTGCTTTTGTCTCCTATGACAGCGAGCATGAAAGGTTCTTTTTTTGTGGAGTGACTGGATCGAGCTGGAGCTGCAGATTTGGGGTTGTTTCTGTACATCAGGGAGGGTTCTGCTGCAATCAGGGTGATGAGGATCAGCTGTGCCAGCAGCTCAGGTTCTGGTCTGTCCCTGACCCCCTCATCTGGCGCTGATGGCTTTGATTTGCTGCCACCCCACAATTGTGGGGTCAGCAGGGCACCACAGGGAGCTGGGCAGGGCAAACAGGGACTGCTCTGCTCTGGGAGTTTCCAGGGAAAAGAGAAAGGAAAAAGGGGAAAAGGGGAAAAGGGGGAAAAGGGGAAAAGGGGAAAAGGGGAAAAGGGGAAAAGGGGAAAAGGGGAAAGGAAAGGAAAGGAAAGGAAAGGAAAGGAAAGGAAAGGAAAGGAAAGGAAAGGAAAATCCCCATGTTTGGCTCCTTGGATTGGTGTTTCCTTCTCCAGTACCAGGCAGTGGCCGTGGCTGGAGCCAGCAGTGGCCTTGTGGGTTCATCACTGAGCTGGTGAAAAATGTCCTGGAAAAATCTTGGAATTCACATTCCAGCCCCAGTGGAGCCTCTGTGGCAGAGCTGGTCACTGAGGTGTGGCAGCTGGGGGATGAAATGTCCCCCAGGAAGAGGAAGGAATGGCCAGGGAAGGTTCTCCTGGGATGGAGGTGGCACCAGGAGTAGCTGCATAAGGAGCTCTGTCCCAGGACAGGGCTGAGCTCCCTCTGCAGCCACAGAAGATTCTGCTGTGCTGTTCTGTGCTCTGGAATCCCCTCCTGGGGTGTGGGGGTGACTGAGGTGCTCCCAGCTGGGGCTGGGGAGGGACCCTGCCCAGCCCTTCCCTGGGCAGATGCAGACAAAGATCTGGGTGAAAGCTGTGGTGACTTTGTGTTGAAGATTGCAATGCAAAATGTTTTCCATTACCATCTGTAGGGCAGATTCCCTTTGTAAAGGGGGCAGTTTGCCTTATCTCTCTCTTTGAGTGACCACATTCACTCCTCCCTCAGGAGGGGACATTGCTGATAACAGCTATTGAATGTCCCTGCATGGCTGATAAGAACCACAGCATCCCATTGGGAGATGTGAGCCCAGGGGGAGGAGCCAAGCATTCCTACATGGATAGAATCCAGAGGTTTTGAGACACCAGCACAGCTTTCTCCCTGGATTCCCCAGAGGAGCAGCAGCTGCCTCTGCCCCTGGATCTCCAGAGGAGACTCCACCCTTCTCCAGGATCCCTGCTCCAGCAGAACCAGCCCTGACCCTGCAGGAGGGCTGAGCCACAATTCCAATGGCACTGCTGCCAACAGCCTGACCCACAGGGTGTCAGGCTGGGTTCTGACTCTGGCACTGTTGGTTTAGTTCACTGCATTGTTTATTTTAGCCTTTTATTTTTTTTCCTTCCCTATTGAAGAACTGTTATTTCCTGCTCCCATATTTTTGTCTGAGAGCCCCTTAATTTAAAATTTACAGCAATTCAGAGGGGTGGGGAGGGTTTACATTTTCCATTTCAGGGGAGGCTCCTGCCTTCCTTAGCAGACTCCTGTCTTTCCAAACCAAGACACTTCACAAACCCTCAAATGTCAAGCCTCTCCTCCCCTGCTCTCCCCACGGAGCTGCATTTCCACCAGGGAAGCTGCTGCAGACAGCCAGAGCTTCTTGAGAGAAACAAATCAACATAAAAAGGGATTTAAAAATCAGCACTATTTCCTCAGTTTTCCTGGTGTCTCCCCGTTGCTGGCCCTCGAGGGAGAGCTGTACTTTCTGATCTGTGCTAATACAAAATTCATATTTGTCTGGGCCATTATGTGCAAAATAATGGGTAATCCCTCAAGCTGGAGCGAGAAGCCAAGCCAAATATTCCAGGAGACCTTTCAATTTTGAGAGGTTTCAGAAATAAGCACAATACAAACATATAAAGGGATCCAATTATGTGTAAACAAACTGTTCTTGCAGCCTCCTCCTCAGAAAACACAATTAGATTGCCAGCAAGATTGCTTTGGGATTACCTGGATTAGGCCTTGCATTCAGAGGCTTAGGAAGTACCTGGGATTTCATTTTGTCCTCATTTCCCAGTGGTAGAACTCAGTTATACGGGGCTGGATGGTCCCTCCTGTGCCCTGGAGCTGCTGCTGCTGCTCTCAGGTGTGGGCAGTGCTGGCAGCAGATAAAACGTGGCTCCTGCTGATAAGGAAATGGTTAATGCAGCTCTAACAGACAGCATGGGATGCTCAGCTTCCTGAACAAGCTGAAAGTTAATTAAAAGACCGCCACAGACATGGAGAAATAAAGACAGCTTTAAGCTGTCTCCTCGTGATAAACCACTGAACCCACCGCAGAGAGGAGATCCAGCTCATTTTCTGTGCTCAGGGTGTGCCTGGGTGCAGAGAAACCCCAGAGCCAAGGCTTTGGCTGGAGCCTTTCTCAATGTCCAGGTTTGGAAAGACAGGAGGCTGCTAAGGAAGGCAGGAGCCTCCCCTGAAATGGAGAATGTAAACCCTCCCCACCCCTCCCAATTGCTGTAAATTTTAAATTAAGGGGCTCTCAGGCAAAATTATGGGAGCAGGAAATAACAGTTCTTTAATAGGGAAGAAAATAAAAGGATGAAATAAACAATGCAGCACACTAGAACAACACTGCCAGAGTCAGAACCCAGCCTGACACCCTGTGGGTCAGGGGGTTGGCAGCAGTGCCATTGGAATTGTGGCTCAGCCCTCCTGCAGGGTCAGGGCTGGTTCTGCTGGAGCAGGGATCCTGGAGAAGGGGGGAGTCTCCTCTGGAGATCCAGGGGCAGAGGCAGCTGCTGCTCCTCTGGGGAATCCAGTGCAGAAGTGGTGCTGTTATTCCTAGAAACTCCAGATTCTATCCGGGTAGGAATGCTTGGCTGGTGTTCCAGAATCTCCAGATTCTATCCAGGTAGGAATGCTTGGCTGGTGTTCCAAAATCTCCAGATTCTATCCAGGCAGGAATGCTTGGCTGGTGTTCCAGAATCCCCAAATCATATCCAGGTAGGAATGCTTGGCTGGTGTTCCAGAATCTCCAGATTCTATCCAGGTAGGAATGCTTGGCTGGTGTCCCAGAATCTCCAGATTCTATCCAGGCAGGAATGCTTGGCTGGTGTTCCAGAATCTCCAGATTCTATCCAGGTAGGAATGCTTGGCTGGTGTTCCAGAATCTCCAGATTCTATCCAGGTAGGAATGCTTGGCTGGTGTTCCAGAATCTCCAGATTCTATCCAGGCAGGAATGCTTGGCTGGTGTTCCAGAATCTCCAGATTCTATCCAGGTAGGAATGCTTGGCTGGTGTTCCAGAATCTCCAGACTCTATCCAGGTAGGAATGCTTGGCTGGAGTTCCAGAATCCCCAGATTCTATCCAGGTAGGAATGCTTGGCTGGTGTTCCAGAATCTCCAGATTCTATCCAGGTAGGAATGCTTGGCTGGAGTTCCAGAATCCCCAGATTCTATCCAGGCAGGAATGCTTGGCTCCTCCCTCTGGGCTCACATCTCCCAGTGGGATGCTGCAGTTCTTATCAGCCATGCAGGAATATTCCAGAGCTGTTATCAGCAATGTCCCCTCCTGAGGGAGGTGTGAATGTGGTCACTCAAAGAGAGAGATAAGGCAAACTGCCCACTTGACAAAGGGAATCTGCCATACAGATGGTAATGGAAAACATCTTGCATTGCAATTTTCCAGCACTCAGCAGGACCAAACTGCCTCAGAACCTGGTGGATCCCCACTGATCCATGGGTAAAATCAGCCTGAATTTGGGTCTGCAGGATGCTGTGACCTTCCTGCCCTGGCCCTGCCAAGGAATCCTCTGCTCCATATGGGGCTGAGCTGGTTCTGCCCCCTTCACCCTAAGTACTCCAGTACTCCCATTTTATTCTCCTTATTTTGTATTTATGGAGCTAAGAGGGAAACTGATGAGCTCAGAATCACAGGCCAGAGGTGACTGATGTTGGGGAGTTATGAAGAAAAAATCATTAGGAAAAAAAAATACGACCTTTTCTTACAGGGACGGTGAAAATGAAGGTTGATTTTAATTTCTATATTTGTCCTCAGGACTATCCTGCCCACAGTGAGGCTAAGAATAGAAGTGGGAGGTGTGGGCTTGAGGAATAAGGCAGTAAATCAGAATTTTAATGCTATTAAAATCTATTGATTGTGTTGATTAATTATTGCTGGTGCTGATGGGAAGGCCAGACTCTCTAAGCCAGTTTAATTATTTTCCAGTTAATGTTAATCTCAGTTAATGAAAACTCTCCAAGCCAGAAAAGGGATGACACAAGGAATGACTGTTATTCATGAGAGACTCTCTTAATCTATAAAACATCAAAGATGTCATTGCAAGCATCTTTGCTTTGCTTGTATTTTATTTTTTAAATGATGCCAACACTTTGTTCTCGGGCTCCTGATGAGTCAGGGTGTGACAGCTCAGGGAAGATCTGAACAGGAGCTGGTGGAGCCCCCTGGAGAAATGGAGCTCAGGGGCTCAGGTGGTCCTGGACAGGGAGTTTGGGTAATTAATGACCTGGCTTCATTAGGGGCAGCTGCACAACCCCCTCCAGGAGAAGGAGCTGAGCACTGCCCATGCTGGAGTCCTGGGGGAAGGAGTGTTGTGGTTTTGGGATCCCCAGAACAGAGTGAGAGATGAGAATCTGACTCCAAGTTCTCAGAAGGCTGATATTATATTATATTATATTATATTATATTATATTATATTATATTATATTATATTATATTATATTATATTATATTATATTATATTATATTATATTATATTATATTATATTATATTATATTATATTAATGTAAATGATATATTAAAGCTATACTAAAGAAAGAGAAAGGAGACATCAGAAGGCTAGAAAGGAATAAATAATTAAAACCTGTGACTGACCAGAGAGTCTGACACAGCTGGCTGTGACTGACCATTAGTTAAAAGCAACTCACATGCTGGGTGAAGAGTTCCCCAAATCACTTTCCATAGGAGCAAAACAGGGAGAAGCTGAAGGTTCCCAGGAGAAGAAATCCTGGCAAAGGGAATTTTCATAAAATATCACAGTGACAAAGGAGGGATGGAAGGGCTGGGAATTGCAGCAGGATCTGCAGGAAAGCTCTGAACCTGCCCCAGTTCTGGTTTTAAATATTTTCTGGTTTCTAAAAGAACTTTCACCAGACCCTTTCTGCATTTCCTTTTTTTGGAGGGGGGCTGCTGTGTTTGTGCTGCACCATCTCAGCAAGATCAGCTGGGTTAGGAACTTCTGCTGTGCTTCTGGGAGGATTTAAAAGGTAAGAAGTCCCACATTAGCTGTGTCAATTGATTTTGAGTCCACTTTGTTTATCTGCTCTGGCATCAGCTTTATTGTCCAAAACAAGAGCTACTCCTACATTTGCATGTGTGGATTTGCCATTTTGGGGAAGCAGCAAGGGGAAGGTGCTGGAGGGAGCTTGGTGTGGTGTGAAGCCATCAGAATAAAGGTGTAAAGGCAGAAATTGAAGCCAACTTGTTAACAACTTGAGCAAAAATGTCTCTGTTTGAGGAATCGGGTACCTCTGAGCTGTTTCCTCCCCTCCTGGGGCTCTAATATTTGTGATTTAAAGACAGCTTTTCTTAAAACTAAAAGCAGGAATGAAAGCAAGTGCAATGGAGGGTTTTCCCCTCTGGAGCCAGCTGAAAAGATTGATGAAATGACAGCTCCTTTAGCAAAACAGCAACTCCACCTGTCAGGAGCCAGCAGCCAGGCTGAGGCCTTCCCAACACACTCCCAGCTGCCTTGTCAGGGACAAATGGGGCTTGTCACAGTCTCCAAACAGTTTTAGGGAGAACATTGATGATGTTAATGATCTGTGGTCCCAGCAGGAGGGAGTGTGGTGTTTGAGTTTGTGAGGGTGTCCAGGACGAGGTGAGAGACGAGAATCTGACTCCATGTTCTCAGAAGGCTGATTATTACATTATATTACATTATATTACATTATATTACATTATATTACATTATATTATGCTATATTACATTATATTATGCTATATTACATTATATTACACTGTATTATGCTGCAACTATATTGCAACTATATTACAACTATGCTATACTAAAACTATACTAAAGAAAGAGAAAGGATAAATCAGAAAGCTTAACAAGAATGATTAATAAAAACTCATGACTGACTCCTCATGGTCAGACACAGCTGATGGTGATTGGTCATTAATTAAAAACAATTGACATGAAACCGATCAAACATTCACCTGTTGGTAAACAATGTCAAAACCACATTCCAAAGCAGCAAACCCAGCAGAAGCATAATTAGATAATTATCATTTACATTTTTCTCTGAGGCTTCTCAACTTCCCCGGAGAAGAAATCCTGGCAAAGGGATTTTGAAGCAAATATCATGGTGACAAGGGAGAAGTTGCAGCCTCCTTCTAGGAAAGCACAGAGTGACTTGCAGTTGGTTGGTTCTGGAGGTTGCAGGGATTTTGAAAACTCTCCAAGGTAGGAAACTGCTGAGTTTGGAAATGTGGAGCCCTTGGTGTCACTGTGCCCTGGTCACAGAGAGGTGTCAGCACGTGCAGAACTGACTCAGCTGGTACCAGCTCCCAGAGCATCCCCAACTCCTTCCTGGGCAAACACAGGAGGGGCAGGGGGCCTTGGCACCACCCTGAATTCCAGGCTGGAGTGGGGGGTTTGGGCTTTGCACTGCCCAGGTGTGGGTTGGGATTTCCAGAGCTGAACCAGGCTCTTGGCTCGGTGTCCCTGAGTGTGACAACAAGGGACAAAGGCAGGCTGTGCAGCAGTGTTTTCTCTGCCTTTGGTGCAGGTTTCTGCCAAGTTCTTTGGAGGAAATGCAAATATTCAAATATTTATCAAGGAAAAAACACTGTTGTGATGGGGGCTGGAATTGGGAATTTCCAGGCTGGAGTGGGGGATTTGGGCTTTGCACTGCCCAGCTGTGGGTTGGGATTTCCAGAGCTGAACCAGGCTCTTGTCTTGGTGTCCCTGAGTGTGACAAGGGACAAGGCAGGAGGAGCTGGTGTGAAGCAGAATTCTGTCTGTCTCTGGTGCAGGTTTCTGCCCAGTTCTTTGGAGGAAAAGCAAATATTCCAATAATTATCAAGGAAAAAGCACTGTTGTAATGGGGGCTGGAGTGGGGGGTTTGGGCTTTGCACTGCCTAGGTGTGGGTTGGGATTTCCAGAGCTGAACCAGGCTCATGGCTCTGTGTCCCTGAGCGTGACAAGGGACAAGACAGGCTGTGCAGCACTGCTCTGTCTGCCTCTGGTGCAGGATTCTGCCCAGTTCTTTGGAGGAAATGCAAATATTCCAATAATTATCAAGGAAAAAGCACTGTTGTAATGGGGGCTGGAGTGGGGGGATTGGGCTTTGCACTGCCCAGGTGTGGGTTGGGATTTCCAGAGCTGAACCAGGCTCTTGGCTCTTTGTCCCTGAGTGTGACAACAAGGGACAAGACAGGGTGTGCAGCACTGCTCTGTCTGCCTCTGGTGCAGGATTCTGCCCAGTTCTTCGGAGGAAATGCAAATATTCAAATATTGATTCAAATAATTACAAGGAAAGAGCGCAGTTGTGATGGGGGGTGGAGAATGAAAATGAACACAGGAAAACACAGGCAGAGGATTTGTGTGTTCCTGAGGAGGAAAGCAGGAAGGAACCCAAGTGACCCCATTTCAAAGCCAGGCTCCATCCCCACCCATCCCACCCAAGGAACTCCTCCTGCTCAGGGACAATAAAAGTCACAACTCCACACCGAGAAAAATTGAAAAGTTCCCTTCCCAAAGGAGCCAAATTCCATCTCTGCCCATGACAGCAGTTAACAAAATGGATGGATGAGATCTGCCTGGGCTTTTATCTCCGTTTAAATTTGTTTTCCATTCACCAGGCTCTACTGCAGGAGAGCAATATTGAAATGTGCAGGAACCACAAGACACAAATTTTATTACCCCCTCTCTGCTACTCCAACTGTAGAGAGAGAAGTTTATGAGTGAAAAACATCCCAGGCTATTTAGCCACCTCCAATATTTGCAGTCCAGACTGGAAGGAGTAATTGATTTTCTAATAATAGAGAGAATTCTTGGCTGGAGGCTCAGTGTTGTGTTGTGTAGAACTCCTCAAAAAGCACATTCCCATTCCTGCAGCTCGCTTTGCCTGGGGCAGTGCATTTGTGGGGCTTTATCTTCCCAAACACAACCAATTCCTGTCCTGCAGAGGGGTTCCCTGTCCTGCAGAGGGGTTCCCTGTCCTGCTCGGAGCTGGCAGCAGGGACAAGGAGCCCTCTGCCTTTTGCTGGCTGATTCCTGTGCCTGGCCACGGTCTGCAAAGGTGCTTTTATTATTGGGAATTATTGGTATTCATGCAGGAAAAGCATCCGTGGCACGTGTGAGAGGAGCCAGCCCAGCCCCACAGTGTTCAAACAGATTTGGAAAGGGCCTCATCTGAATTTCAAAGGGCTCTGGCTCCAGCCTGCCGCGAACTGCATCAGGAATGCAGGTTGGGTCAGGAATGTTTGCAATTTTTGTAGTGTTTGTATTGGATTTGTGAGGCTGGGGATGCCCAGCGCTGTTCATTTCACTGAGCAGAGTTATCACACTGAGCCTCTGAGCGATCAAAGGGGGAAAACACACACAGTAAAAACAACCTGTGGTTTTGTGGAGCTTCTAATTACACAACAGGGTCTGGACTCTTTATTCAGGGTTTGCTTCTGTGAAGGTCGTTTGGCTCAGGATGGGGATTTCTGGATTTTAACCTTGCAGATAATGAGGTTTGGGGCTGTCCTGGAGCTTCTAATTACACAACAGGGTCTGGACTCTTTGATTCAGATTCTGGACACTTTTTTCCACAAATTCTGGACACTTTGCTCCTGAGAAGGTCATTGGCTCAGGATGGCAATTTCTGAATTTTAACCTTGCAGATAACGAGGTTTGGGGCTGTCCTGGAGTAATTACAGAACAGGGTCTGGACTCTTTGATTCAGGGCTTGTTCCTGAGAAGGTCATTGGCTCAGGATGGGAATTTCTGGATTTTAACCTTGCAGATAAGGAGGTTTGGGGCTGTCCCTGTGCTCAGCAGTGCCTGGGATGCAGGAGAATGGAACGTTGTCCTTGCAGGGGCACCCAGAGGAACTGCAGTGGCTTTCAGCAGCCTGAGGAACCTCCCTGGAGCTCCAGGGTGTCCATCCCTGTCCTTGCCCCAAGCTCCGTGCAGCTCTGCCACTGCTCCCTTTGCAAAGACACTGAGAAGGGGCTGCTTTCATATCTCATAGTTTTATATTCCCAGCCAGATCCCTGCATTCTGTATGAGACAATGAATTCCAGCAGCATGTCCCAATTGAATCCGACCATATCACAACTGAATTCCACATCCTAAATGAATTCCACCACACCATAACTGAATTTCACTCCATCCCAACTGAATTTCTCCACATCTCAAATTACTTTCACCATATCCCAACTGAATTTCACCCCATCCCAACTGAAATTTACCCCCTCCCAAATTAATTTTACCCCATCCCAGCTGAATTTTACCCCATCCCAAATTAATTTCACTCCATCTCAACTGAATTTCACCACATCCCCAGTGCTTGTGGCAGAGGACGTGTATTAAGTCACAGCTAATTCTTTCTGAAAAGTCTCCCTGCACATCACTAATACTGAAGAGAGCTTCTGGAAGGGAAATCATGTGACAATTTTAATTGTTTGTTTGTCTGTTTGTTTTCCTTATGGGAAAAGTGCAGGGGAGCACCTGGGTGTGAGCAAAAAGGTGTGAGCAGGAACATGGAAGGAAATCAGAAGGAAGGAGTTGCCCCCAGTGAAAACTCCCTCAGCTCTGAAACTTTGACAGGTCCCAGAGTGGAGCTGAGAACCCTCCAACAAAACAAAACAGATGAAAAAGCAGAGTAAGAATGGCAAAACATTTTTTCTGTATTTTCTGTGCTCCTTTTCCAGAGCCTGATTTCCAAAGAGCTCTGTTGACATAAGTGCAGCAGCTGGAGATGAGAGGGTTTTAAATCAACCTTCAGAGATGTACAGTTTATACTGGTAAAATAATTATTCTTCAAAGATTCCTGAAAAACAGTGTTTAAGGTGTTTAATGATTAAAAAACCTGATGTCCTTGAGTGTAAGTCAGATGAAAGAACTGCCAGGGACCTTAATGCAGTGCAATGATAAACATAAAGGCAGCAATAATGATCAGCCCGAGGTGATTACACTCTCTAATTAGAGCACATGTATCACTTAGGCCTGTTAATCTCTGCCTGTCTCAGGCACTTTGGGCAGCTCTCCTACACCCAGGGAAGGTTTTTTGATCGTGACACGTGAAATAAACAGGGCAGGAGAATTTTTCTCCTTTTAGTGCCTTTATTATAAGTGATCAGCTCAAGGCTGGGAGGCTCGATGGGTGCGCGGTTTCACCATCACCGCTCCCAGGGTGATTCAGACGAGGAGGAGGAATGAGCAGTTTTGTACTCTAAAGGGCAGAACTGGGGTATCCATCCTTACATGGGCCATTGAAACCTATAGGCCATTGAAACACATAAGCCATAGTGGTTGTGCACCCCGTGCATCTCAACTTTTGACTTTTCCAGGTGAAGCCCCAAAACGCCCTTTAAGAAATAATGAGTTAAAACATGGAATGTGAAGCACTTGAAGAAAGCATAGCATTGGGAAACACATAAAGCAATAAATTAGCTAAAGGTATGGAACAAAATGACAGGAGAGAGAGATAGGGATAGGGGAACGATGAGCTAAACATGTTCAGAGATAACGGTGTCAAACTGACCCTAAGAACCTTGCCAAGCCATGGAGACTAAGCCAACTACACCGGGAAATGACCAAATAAGGAGAAGGGTTCAAAAGCTTAAGGAGGAAGACTCAGCAGGAGACCCTCGCCCATGAGGAAGGCCACAGGAACTACCACCAAGAAGATCCTCAAAAGAGATGTCCCCACCCACGCTCCGCCTACACCACGCCCCATATGAATATGCATGATGATCTGATGTAATCCTATATCCAAAACTGTATAAAAGGCTTGCTTGTGTTACGGGAAACTCAGAAATCCATTCAGAGATTTCTCCAACACGTTGCTAATAAAATACCTCCTGTCTACTTGACTTAAACTGAGTCTCTTAGACAGTCTTTCTCACCTTTTGGGGCAAAATTCAGCGTCACAGGCTTGGTGGTCTTGGTTCCAGCTGGGGTCTTTGCTCAGGGCAAGGGGCCACAAAGGTTCTCAGCATCTCTGCAGGTTTGATACTCTGTTCCTCATATCCAGACATCACTCTGATCTCTTAATTCTGTGTTGGCTCGTTGTTTTTGGGGTCTTTTCGGTAAGTTTGGTGGGGTATCTTCCCATGGCATGCTGGTCCCGGGGTTATTTTGCATTCTCTGATGCCCACCCATGTGCCCTGCTCTCACTGTCTGGGTAGCAGGGCCATCAACTCAGCCCCAGGCAGGGCCTTACAAAAGGAGCAATTAACGAAACAACCGTGATTACAATAACAAACAGGTAGAACTTCACCTTGGCAGCCACTGCTCTACCTGGTTCTGCAACCCTTTTCTTCCCCAAAAAATTGTCAGATTTTTTACTTATAACAGGAGCTGTCTGGAATCAGGGCATGGGGAGGCAGAACAAGAGCCAGGTTCAAGAGGAGCAGATGCTTGAGGCAAATACCTGACAATGCCGACAATCTCCCTTTCTGAGGTTTTTTTTCCCTCCAATTATTGTGAACCTTGAAATATCTTTATTGCTGTCACGGAAATTTGGCACCCAGGGCCTTAGCAGAGCTCTACAGGTGATGCCAGGAGCCCCAATATCCCTGTGGATCCTGCCAGACAAAGATGTGGAGGAGACAAATTCTCATCCCTTCCAAAAGGGGACTTAAAAACTGCCAAGGTTGTCTGCAGCAGCTTTTGGGATGTGTGAAAAATGCATGTATTTTATAATTGGCTTTTCACAATTATTCAAATGAATATTATATATGTTGTGTTAGAAAGTAATTCTGTATTAATTCTCTTAAGTAGTGGGTTAAATATAAAAATTGTTAAAATAGAAACTATGATATGTAAGGTGCTTTTTTTAAGAAAGGTCTTGCAGCAAAATAGCAGCCACAGGACACCTCAATCTTTCAGAGAAAAAGAATTTATTGCCCTCTTATCAGAAGAAACGAACTTCTTCCCACCTCGAAGGCACTGTCAGGATTCAGAGGAAGAAGTTGAGGATGACCAGACAGAATCCTGTGTTTGAATGGAATTTATGCATCATATATGAGGTATATGAATATGCAACAGGTTATTATTTTTAAGGGTTAATCATCTGTTATTGATTCTGTTAATCATCTGTTAATAATAATCTGTTAATCTGGGTTTGTGCTGCCCAGAAAAAGGTACCCAGACGTCCATAACTCTTTTTATTTGTTGTCTCCTATTGTCCTAATTCAATTTGTCCAAATTGGTATTACTCTAATTGTACTACTACTTTTTTTTAACCATTTTATTACTATTTAACTTTTAAAATTTTAAAAACAAGTGATTGGCGTTTTTCACAGGATGTCCCTGCTGGCAGTTCTGCCCCAAAAAGCTGCTCTGGCCTGAGCAGAGGAGGCACTGCAGGAAACAGGAGCGATTATCACCCTCATTAGGAGGGAATGAGGAATGATGTCGCTAATAAAACACACATTAAATAAACAAAAGGAATTCTTATGCAGTTTATTCTCCTCATGGCCACGTCTGACTCCGTGTCACACGGAGGGGGTGGTTGTGCCTTCCAATTAAGCAGAATAATGGCCTTTCCTGGGAGATGGAGGTGGATTATTTCAGTCCTGCTGCAGGTGGCATTGAGATGAGAGGCCGTGGCTATCCTGCTGTCAATTTGTTTAATGATTATTAGAGAAGCAGGTGATTTCTGTTAAAGGGAAGTGACAGACCGTCCATTAGATATAGATGCATGTTTATTAAATCGGGAGCCTGGAGCAAGCAGCATGGCTCATTTGCTTCCCAATTTCCAGAGCAATCTGTTTTATTCTGCACCTGGAAGGTTCAGAGCCCCTTCAGGAGGAGTGGGGGCTGTTTGCCAAGCAGGGCTCAGTGGTGTTTGTGCAAAGTGTTCACTCCCATTCCCCATGGAGGCTGCAGGGGAAGGGGATGGGGGTGTGCAGGCTGGGAAATGGGGTTTAATTCCTTCCCTTCTCACCTAGACAGGCCTGGGAGCAGGGGGGAACAGAAGGGTTTGATCTGTGTCTGTGTGTCCCCACAGCATGGATGGATGGGAGGTGCCCTCCAGAGCATCCATCTCATGTTAAAAATAGGTTAGAAACTGTTGTAAAAGAGTTGATGGATCGTTAAACATGTGCTGTTCGTTTGGTTATTCTATTGTAAAAGGGGTTAAAAGGGGAATCAGGTACTCCAGGTACCATAACACACCTCAGTAAATGCACCACAAGCCAGCCTGGACAGAGATGTAATGGCCAATCAAGGCCTAAAACCTTCATGCAAATGAAGGATCCAAACAGAAACAAATCCAGAGGGAAAAAAAACAGGATAAAAAGGGGCTCCTGAAATTCTGCATTGCGCAGGATAGCTCCCAGACCCAAGCTGGAACCAGTGCAAACTCAGGTTACTGTAAAAGTGCAAAGTGGCTCCTGCAATCTGCCATCATCAACCTGCCCTGGTCCCTTTTGTTTTCCAGGGAAATCAGGTGCTGTTTGTGTGCGGGTACCTGTAGCCTGGAGGGGCCAGCTGGCTCCTGAAATTCCGCATGCGCAGGATTACTCCCAAAGGCAAACAGGCCCCAGTGCAAATTCAGGCTAGTTGAAGAGTGCCAAGTGGGTCCTGCAATCTGCCATCATGAACCTGCCCTGGTCCCTTTTGTTTTCCAGGGAAATCAGGTGCTGTTTGTGTGCAGGTACCTGTAGCCTGGAGTGGCCGGCTGGCTCCTGAAATTCCGCATTGCGCAGAATGCCTGCCAGACCCAAGCTGGCACTTGTGGCAAGTAGGGCTGGTTGATAGTGCCAAGTGCCTCCTACAATCTGCCATCAAGATGCAGGGCTGGGAAGTTTTGTTTGCCAGGGAAAAGGGGTGGTGTTTGTGTTTGGGTACCTGCTGCCCTGAGTGACTGGTGTTTGTGTTTGGGTACCTGTGGCCCTTAGAGTCCGGCTGGCTCCTGAAATCCCGCATTGCGCAGGATAGCTCCCAGTCCCTAGCTGGCACCAGTGCAGACTCAGGCTAGTTTAAGATTTCCAAGTCACTCCTGCAATCTGTCATCATGCCCCTGCCCTGGTCCCTTTTGTTTGCTAGGGTAAATGGTTGCTGTTTATGTGCAGGTACCTGTCCCCATGAATGGCCTGGTTTCTGGCACTGCAGCATCCTCAAGGAAACGCTCCTGCTCAGCCCAGGGCGACTCTGCTTTATGCCTTTTTTTTTTCTTATAATTAAATGCTGAAATCACTTTAGTACCAGGAGTCTCTTCCCGTTTTTATCACAGAGACTCAGCTCTGTTGCTGAGGGGCTGGTATTTGGGAGTGACCTGTTCCTGCTCTGGGTGCAGCTGGAAGTGCACGGAGTGTAGTCCTGGCAGGGAACAGGAATGGGCGAAGGTTTCCTTCTCCAGTCTGAGCCTTCGTCCTGCCCAGGGGACATTAACAGCAGAGTGAGGGTCTCTGGTGTCACCCTGGCAGAGTGAGGGGCTCTGGTGTCACCCTGGCAGAGCGAAGGGCCCTGGTGTCACCCTGGCAGAGCGAGGGGCTCTGGTGTCACCCTGGCAGAGCGAGGGGCTCTGGTGTCACCCTGGCACAGCCACCCCGTTCTTCTCTCCCCTTCTCCCCTTGGGGAGCTTTGGAGTTCTTGCTGTCCTTGTCTTGAGCATCCTGGAGTCTCAGTTCCCCTGATTGATTGCAATTTCAGCGTCCTTATCTCGGTGAAAATGCAAATAATGTCTCTTATCAGCTCTCCTATGCCCCATTCCAAACCCCTGCTGGTTCCAGACCCTCCCAGTCCCCTCTGCTGCTCAGCACGGGGGGAAGGAGAGGGCAGACATCGAATATTGCTGCGTTTAACATCTGCAAGAACACATCCTCTGCCTCCCTGCCAGCCATTTGCTGGGCTATTATTCCACCATTCCTCTGTTTGTTCTGTTTTTTCTTCTGGGCACATGTTTTTCCCAATTCGGGCGAAATCGCTGCTGCCATCCTCAGCTGTCCTGATTGCCTGAAGCAGCAGCTGATTGCATTATTCATCCGCAGTGCTCAAAAGGCGTCAGAGCTCTCCACCAGACCCGAGCCTTTGATGGTGATTTGCGTCTGTGGGAAGGGGGAGGATGCTGGGGGAGCTGGTGGCATCTGGTGGCACTGCTGTGGCTGTGCCCGAGGAGCTGGGACACTGCAGTGCCCGGGACAGGCTGAGCTGGGCTCTGTTCTCCTCCAAGGCGATGCTGAGCTGAAAATTGATTTTCCTTGCTGGTGAGAAGAGGAGCTGAACTGCGGGGAAACGGTGCCACCTGCAGGCACAGAGCACAGCAATCCCGGCCTGGGAATGCCATCCTCACTCACCCAGCACAGCAATCCCGTCTGGGAATGCCATCCTCACTCACCCAGCACAGCAATGCCAGCCTGGGAATGCCATCCTCACTCACCCAGCACAGCAATCCCGGCCTGGGAATGCCATCCTCACTCACCCAGCACAGCAATCCCGGCCTGGGAATGCCATCCTCACTCACCCAGCACAGCAATCCCGGCCTGGGAATGCCATCCTCACTCACCCAGCACAGATATGCCAGCCTGGGAATGCCATCTTCACTCACCCAGCACAGATATCCCAGCCTGGGAATGCCATCCTCACCCACCAGCACAGCAATCCCGGCCTGGGAATGCCATCCTCACTCACCCAGCACAGATATCCCAGCCTGGGAATGCCATCCTCACTCACCCAGCATAGCAATGCCAGCCTGGGAATGCCATCCTCACTCACTCAGCACAGCAATGCCAGCCTGGGAATGCCATCCTCACTCACCCAGCACAGCAATCCCGGCCTGGGAATGCCATCCTCACTCACCCAGCACAGCAATGCCAGCCTGGGAATGCCATCCTCACTCACCCAGCACAGCAATCCCGGCCTGGGAATGCCATCCTCACTCACCCAGCACAGCAATGCCGGCCTGGGAATGCCATCCTCACTCACCCAGCACAGATATCCCAGCCTGGAATGCCATCCTCACTCCCTGCTCAGCTCAGTCGGGTCTATCACCAGCTGGGGTCTCTGTACAAATCACAAACAGGACAGGACTGCTGGGAACGTGCCTTGAGCTGTTTTATTTTCCACCATCAGTCTCATTCCATGGTTATGACAATGGGAAGATGCCACCAGCTCACATCCCAGCCAGCAGACCAAAAACTTAATGTCACAACTCACTTTATAAGTTTTTTGACCAATCACACAAAGCAAAAGCACATTGACAGTAGTTCCATCCAACCACTATAAGCACAGGTACCTTTGGTTAAACAATGCTTGCTTATTTCAAATACAATACCTGCTTGTGAGCCTTCAAACACAATGCACAGAGCTCCATTATTAAGCTTCAAACTTCCTAATATCTCTCTACATAAACTTTCCTGTAACTTAGAGAGTTATTCTAGCATTAATATAAGTGTTAATACATAGACCATTGTTCTATTTGTCCTTACTTTTCTACAGTCTAAATAATTTTTCTGCTCACCAATCTCATGGCTGCTGCTTACCTCTAATCACTGTTCTGCTGCCTCTGGGGCCTGCCTTTTGCAGCTTTCCCAAAACCCTCTGATTTTATGGATTACCACAAGATCCTCAGGACTGTGGAGTTGATTAAGCCACAAACAGTGGGAGGGGAGCACAGTGGGATGGAGCCAGCAGGGAAAGGTCAGGCTGTGCCTCCCCACGGCCACCTGGGCAGCCACAGACACAGCCAGGGGCAGGAGGTGTTTATCTGTGGTTTAGAACAGCCTTTTCCTGTGCTCCAAACAGACTGCACAAGGGTGGGGTGAGCTGTGCTGGAAGCAAATCCACCCCCAGGGGATCTGTGAGCTTGGAGCTGTGTCCCAGCTCTGTGTTTGGGGGATTTTGGGGGGTGTTTGTAGCTCCAGGGATGTGTGAGAAATAGCTCCTCACTTTTCATAGTTTAGGAAGGTTTATTAAACCTTACCAAAAATACAACAGAAGACAGAATAAAGAAAAAAAGTTACAGTGCTGGCAGCAAAAGATTTTCCCTTGTGCTCAGCCCCCTCACAATGGATTTCTACTCTGGAAAATTTCTCCTCTGTCTCTCCACGGGCAGCTCCGTGTGCCAAAACCGTGATAAATCCACCTGAGTCTGTGCTGCTGAGCACAGGTGCAGCTCCTCTTCAAGCCCAGCCTTTGGCAAACAATTTGATGGGAATAAAAGGAGGAGGCTGAGCAGGAAAGCGCTCGGCTGCCTCTCCCAGCCTGTGCCTGAGCACACGCATTTTGTAGAATGTTCTCGGGCTAAAAAGATATTAATAAGTAAACCCCTCTGATTGATTTAATACGCCAGAGCTTTGTTCTCAGTTCTTTGCTTGTGCTGGTGCATGACACTGGAAAAATAAAATGGAATCGTAAAATGAAATAAATAAAATATAAAAGCTGTGCAGCAGAGTGAAGTGAATTCAATCATCAGAGGAGCAGAATTATACATCAAGAGCAATCCAATATTGTGTTTAATCCCAAGGCATTATAAATCTGACAAACAACCAGGAGTATCTTCAGAACAGAAAGGTGGGGTTTGGAGGAACAAACAGGCAGTTAATCCTATTTACACAGATTTCTTTCCACGAGCAGTGTTCCACCTTTGGGTAGGTGTTCACCTGGGGGACTCCTGGTTGTGTTTCTGATTTCCAACACTCCTTCCTCACCTGCTCTGCTGTCAGGATCTCTGCTGGTCAGAGTGACCCCGAGAAAAGTTCCAAAGTCTCTTTTCCCAGCCCGGCGCTTGAAGAAGGAGTCAGAGCTCTTCATTTCTCCGTCTCAAGGTTGTTTATTTTATCTCATCTATAAAAATTTTCTCCTGTCCACCAAGGTCCATCCAACAGGTCACTTCCAGGCACTCTGTCTGCCCCTGGGGCGGTGTTATATCTTTATACTAAAAACTACCTGTACAATGTTTACAATTACTTCTGAATACCCATCACCTGTGTTAGACAATGAGCTTCTACTCTAAACCAATCCCAAAGTGCCAACATCACAGCAGAAGATGGAGGCCAAGAAGAAGGGGAAAGTCTGGACACACCCAGATCCCTCCATCTTGCCCCCTGAACCCCCATACCAAAAACCCTAAAATCTGCTTTTCCACCTTGTGATAACTTCACTATTATTCTACCTAAACTGTTGTGGCTTGCAGATCTTCATACAAGGTTGGTAATTTGCTCCATTGGTCATAATCAAACCCACAGGGGCATTTTGGGCTCTGTGCCAGGGTCTCTGAGCCCCCTGGCAGGGTCTGGGCTGCTCAGGACAGCCAGAGGGATGTCCTGGCTCCTGACCCTCTGCTCTCAGAGCTCAGCAGGAGCTGAGGGATCCCTGTCAGAAGCTCATTCCTGCAGCTTTTCCCTGCCAGGTTTCACCACTCACGTCCCTCTGCAAAGCTGCACTTGGGGCTCTCCCTGAGCCAGGCCAGGCTGGAACATGGGAATTGGTGTGGGCAGAGAACCTGGATGGGAACTGCTCAGAGCTTCAGCTGGGGCAGCTCCAAGTCCAAGCTGAGAGGGATCCTGTGAGGAGCAACCCTGGAAGAGCCTGAGCCCAGCGCTGAACCATCCTGGCCATGGGAGAAGGTGGAATCCCTCCTGGAGAAGGCAGCAGAGGGTTCTAAATACAGGAATCCAAACCATCCCAGGGGATCTGCACACTGATAAACAACCCTGTGGTTTCCCTGTCTGAAATGCTGCATTTACAGTGAACAGCCCTTAACTCCAGGCTGGACGCCTCCAGGGCAGGCTCCATCCCCAGGATCCGTGTCAGGGTATCAGAAATGGCTTGTACAGCTCACAGAAAAAATGTTACAGAAGCCCTGGGATGAAAAGCATTTAGCATAAATTGAATAGGAAAATAATGCTGGAGTTGGAGAGAAAGTTGAAGTTCAGCAGTTTCATTTGAAAAGAGAATGGAGCATCAAGCCCTGGGAAGTGTCATTTCCTGACTCTTGTGGAGTAACAGTGAGCTGTAAAATTAGAGTTGCATGGATGGCTGTGGAATGATGCTCATGAAAAATTAATGACAATAGCAGGAGACAGGAAAAATCCAGAAAACATTTCCACGACTGTTAAGCTTTATAAAAGCTTGTTTTCATTAAAATCTGAGCTGTGTGCTCTACCCCAGCTGCCAAATCCCTGCAGCTCCTTTGGAGCAGGCAGTGCTCATGGCAGAGAGTTTTTCTTGAGCAGAGACCTGCAGGGAGGTGGTTCTGGCAGAGGGGAGGGTTTTGTTCCCCCTCTCTGTGTCTGTGGGAGAGCTCCCTTCTGTAATAGATATATTCATAAATTTGTGTTGAGGTTACAGTAATTGTTTTTACAATCAATTTTGAGGTTACAATCAATTTTGTTTGATGAAAATTTTGGTATATTAAAGGAGAGTTTTGGGAAATTCTCTTTGATGAGAATACAACAATATGCATTTAAATTTTAGCCTGAATATTCATTTTTAGAAATGTTGAATTTAGAAGATTATTTTTTTGACTAAACTCTAGCAATATGCGTTCGATATGTATCACCAATAAGATAAATATGTGTTTCTTAAAATGTGTATTGCAGGAGATTTTTTTCTAACAAAGTGAATTATTTGCCAGTTTTGGGAAACTCAGTAAGAGCAGCGGTAAGAAAAGAAAAACTACATGAATATGTTAAAAGGATAAGATTAATGATAAGAAAATAAAAAGCTTTTTTTAGTAACTTTTGGAGTTTAAAAATGTATAAAAAAGATTTTATGAGAGCTTTTTTTGTGATATACAGAGGAGAAGAGCCAGAGTGCTCTACTTGCCTCACCTGATGCTGTTAGCCTGGTTCAGCACCAATCTGATCTTTGCTTGTAGCCTTTTTACAATTGTATTTTAATTATAGAATAAATTATATTTAATAAATAAATTAAAAAAAAAAATTCTCCTTATTAATCTGTGGGAATGCTCCTCACTCGGGGTCACCAAAGGTGGCAGAGTTCACAGGGGTCCCAGGATGAGGGAAGAGATGAGAATCTTGACTCCATGTTTTAGAGGGCTGATTTAGTATTTTATGATATATATTGTATTAAAAGACGATTATATACTAAAAGAAAAGAATAAAGGATTTCATCAGAAGGCTTGAAAGGAATGAAAAGGAATGATAATAAAATCTTGTGGCTGCTCACAGCCTCGACACAGGCACCTGTCATTGGTCATCAAGTAAAAACAATTTTTCACATGGTGGGTAAACAATTCTCCAATTCACATTCCAAAGCAGCAAAACATGGAGGAGCTGAAACTTCCCAGCTTCTCAGGAGAAAAGATGCTAATGAAAGGATTTTTCATAAAATATGTCGGTGACATTAATGAAATTAGTTAATTCATTGATAACGCTTCCCAGTCTGGAGCTGCTCAGATGCTGCTGCCGGCTCTGCCCTGGGCTCTGAGGATCCCAGCTCAGCTGGGGGATTTGGGGATCCCAACCCTATTAAATAAAAAGGATCCCTGAGCTGCCTCTCCTCAGGTCCTGCTGGGATCACACTCCAGGCAGCTCCAGGGATTTTGGAGGTACCTGTGCACCCCAAGGGATCCCTCATGGGAACTGAGAGCACTGGGGTGAGGCAGGACTCGCTGTGCAGATATTTTTTTAAGCACTGAAGCTGAGGAAATAAAGGGAAGAGGCAAGCTGTGATCATTTGGGGTGGAAAGGGGAATATTGTGAGATGTAGCATTCCTGGAAATTGTGTTTCCTGGAGCAGCCTCAGCCAGCTCATCTTTGGAGTCACACCTTGGTCTTTGCATCACACCTGGGGCCTGTTCATGTCCAGAAGAGACTTTGGGCCTTGAAATAGTGAAAAACTCAGCGAAATACTCCAGAGGAAGGAATGGAGCTGGATTAAAGCCAAAGAACAAAGCCACCCAACACTACCAACAAACAAACCAGCCTGAAGCTGGGATGGTTTCTGATTGAATTTCCTGTGTTCCAGCACTTTGAAAACAGAAATTGTGTGGGTGGAGCTGCATCCCTGGGTCACTGCAGGTGACTCCTGGAGCTCTTACACAAGTTTCTCAGGATGTTGCCGTTTATTGCAGCCCTGAGACATGTGAAAATCTCTGTTTCAGCCCACACGTTCAAAGAATGAGTCGGAGTTCTTCAGTTCTTGGTCTCAGAGTTGTTTATTGTATATTATCTATAAAAATTTTTCTCCTGCCCTGCCGAGGTCCAGCAGGACAATTCCAGGCACTCTGCCTGCCCTCGGGGTGGTGTTATGTCTTTAAACTAAAAACTACATGTACAATATTTACAATTCCTTCCCAATACCTATCACCTATGTTAGACACTGAGCTTCTACTCTAAACCAATCCAAAAGTGCCACCATCACAGCAGAAGATGGAGATAGAGAAGAAGAAGAAGAAAGGCTGGACATGCCCAGGTCCCTCCATCTTGTCCCCAAAACCCCTATTCTAAAAACCCCAAAATCTACTTTTTCATCTAGTGATAATTTTATTATTATAATTTTATTACTACTTAAACTTCTGTGGCTTTCAGGTCTTCATACAGAGCTGGCAATTTGCTCCACGGGTCATAACCAAACCCACAGGTGTTCTGGGCTGTGCCAAGGTCTCTGAGCCCTCTGGCAGGGGTCCCAGCAGCTCTGGACACCCAGAGGGTTGTCCTGAGTTCTGACACAAGTTCAGAGCCACAGGCAGTGCCACAAAACCAGGATTGCTGCATTTCTTACAGGGATAAACCCTGATGGAACTTCTCCCTCTCCGGGGACACGACGGAATCTGGGAGTTCTCCCATCCTGGCAGATGTTCACACACAAGTTCAGAGCCACAGGCAGTGCCACAAAACCAGGATTGCTGCATTTCTTACAGGGATAAACCCTGATGGAACTTAGCTCCCTCCTGGGATGGAATCTGGGAGTTCTCCCATCCTGGCAGATGTTCACACACAAGTTCAGAGCCACAGGCAGTGCCACAAAACCAGGATTGCTGCATTTCTTACAGGGATAAACCCTGATGGAACTTAGCTCCCTCCTGGGATGGAATCTGGGAGTTCTCCCATCCTGGCAGATGTTCACTCCCCACAGCCTGTTCCTCCTGAGGACTCCCAGCACCACGAGGTGGGATGAGACACTCCAGCGCTTTCCTGCCTTGCCTGACTGATATCAACAGTGACACGGAGAGTGCTGCTGGCAGGGGAACATATTTGTCCTGTCACTTTTTTTTTCCCCTGCCTGGAGAGCTCAGAA
The DNA here is from genome assembly GCA_024362935.1 of Setophaga petechia. Taxonomy (NCBI): domain Eukaryota; kingdom Metazoa; phylum Chordata; class Aves; order Passeriformes; family Parulidae; genus Setophaga; species Setophaga petechia. The sequence continues at coordinate 1,211,965 of JANCRA010000123.1, read as the reverse complement.
AGCCAAGTGCCTGCTCTCTCCAGTGATTTTATCAGCTGCTGGAAGGACTCAGACAGGTAGCAGCTTGCAGTACAAGAGATGATGTTCCTAAATCTGCTGTAATTACTTTGCTCAGCATCCTGAGCAGCAGCAGCTGAGGAGTCTGACTGAGCTGAGGGATCTGTCAGCTCTGATCACCCCCAGCATCCTGGACTGGGCACCCTGCAGCTGGGGACTCCCCTGGTGCTGCTGGATTTGGGAATCCATTGGCATAATCAGCATCACCCCGAAATCCAAATTCAAAGCTGGATTATCTTTATTTTCCAGAAATAAAGGTATTTTTTTGGGTGAGACAGGTGGGGCACTCTGGCTCTTCTCCTCTGTACATCACAAAAAGACAGCTCTCACAAAATCTTTTTTATATATTTTTAAACTCCAAAAGTTACTAAAAAATGTTTTTTATTTTCTTATCGTTAATCTTATCCTTTTAACATATTCATATAGTTTTTCCTTTCTTACCACTGCTCTTACTGAGTTTCTTGAAACTAGAAAATAATTCACTTTGTTAGAAAAAAATCTCCTACAAATACAAATTCTAAGAAACACATATTTATCTTATATAATATATATAATTATAATTATGGTTTTATATATTAATTATAATATATCATAACATAACATAACATAACATATATTATATTATTATATTATTATATTATTATATTATATTATATTATATTATATTATATTATATTATATTATATTATATTAATTATATTTATTATATTATTATATTGCAATTATATATAATGATCTGATAATTATAATATATATCATAATATATACTATAATATAACTAAATAATATATTATATAATTATGTTATAATATAATATGATAATATTACGTTATAATTAAAATTATAATCAATATGGTATTGATTATAATACAGGCTGCCCATTCCAAATGGATTCCAGAGGATTTAATTGAGGACAGGAGTTGGAGGCTGCAGCTCTGTGCCATGCAGCAGAAAGACTTTTGCTCTCCTCTAGTGGCTGTGGGAGGATTCACAGGCAGCTCCTGCTCAGAGACCTTCATCCACAGGGTTTATCTGGATAAATGAAACAGATGCCAGATGATATTCCACTGAAAGGTGCAGGGGGCTGGAAAAAAGGATGATCCTTGATGTCTGCTCCAACCCCAAAGCATTCCATGGCTCTCTGGTGAAATAAATCCAGAGCTTGTCGATGCAGAGGTTGTGTGTAAAACTGAGCTGCCTTTGAGAGTTTTTGTTTCATGGGCTTGTTCTGTTTCATTCAAACCCAAATATTTCACAGGCACGGCCGAGCTGGCAGAGGAGCTGCTGGAGCTGTCTCCCATTGCTGGGGGTGACTCAGGCATATTTATTTTCATTGGGAAAGGAAACACCTCCATTCTTTTTGCCCACGGGAGTTTGCAGAGGCTCCTCAGGGCTCTGAAGAATTGTCATAAAGGGATCATTTCTCAGTGTTGGCAGCAGAGCTTTTGCTCTCTGGTCCTGAGCCAGAGAACTCTCTGCAGTGATGAAACACCAGACACCTTAATGGGGAAGCTGGAACTGGTTCAGCAAAGGGGATAAATTAAGTGCCATAGATCTCTAAAAAGCTGGAGAATTCACCCAGAAAATGCAGGCTGGGGAGTGCAATTATTCCTTTCCCCACTCCTAAGGAGGAAATGGCTGATTTCAGCAGCTGGGGAACAGGAGCTTTGGGCCCAGAGGGGAAAATGCTGCGAAAAACACCTGGGGTGCTCTCCCTGAGTTAGGGCATGAACTCTGTGCTGGAAGAGTGGCTGGGGCTGTCAGAGCTAATGGAAAACCAGGCTCCAGCTCCATCCATCCTCCCTGGGCCCAGGAAGTGTCTGGAAATGGAAATGGAGCCATGGAGGGGAGAGGCAGCAGGTCCAGAGGCTGAAACCCCATTTCTGCTTCCCTGGCACAGCAACTGGCACCGAGGAGCTGCCTCTGCTCTTGGGACCTCCTGATGCTGCCACAGAACCTGCAGTGGTAATTAGAGTCAGTACCTGCAGTAATAATTACAGTCAGTACCTGCAGTAATAATTACAGTCAGTACTTGCAGTAATAATTAGAGTCAGTACCTGCAGTAATAATTAGTCAGTACCTGCAGTAATAATTGGAATCAGTACCTGCAGTAATAATTAGAGTGAGCCTCTGCCGTAATAATTAGAGTCAGTACCTGCAGTAAATAATTAGAATGAGTATCTGCAATGATAATTAGAGTCAGTACCTGCAGTAAATAATTAGAGTCAGTACCTGCAGTAATAATTGGAATCAGTACCTGCAGTAAATAATTGGAGAGAGTACTTGCACTAATAATTGGAATCAGTACCTGCAGTAAATAATTAGAATCAGTATCTGCAGTAATAATTAGAGTCAGCACTTGCATTAATAATTGGATTCAGTGCCTGCAGTAACAACTCGAGTCAGTACTTGCAGTAATAATTAGAGTACCTGCAGTAAATAATTAGAGACAGTACTGTGGGAAATGTCTCTTTTTGAGACTGAAAAGAGAATAAAATGCCTCTCATTTACCCCATCTCTGGGTCAAAAAAGAGTATAATCCAACAAATACTCGCAGTAATAATTAGAGTCAGTATCTGTGGTAATAATTAGAGTCAGTACCTGCAGTAATAACTGGAGTCAGTACCTGCAGTAATAATTACAGTCAGTACTGTGGAAAATGTGGGAAAATTTCTGATTGTGACGATGTGAATTATAACATCTGTGTTGCCTCACCCTTCTCAGTTTTTAGTATCTTTTTGAGAAACTCTCTCAAATAATTGGAATCAGTACCTGCAGTAATAACTGGAGTCAGTATCTGTGATAATCACTGGGGTCTCTGATGCTTTGTTCACCCTCTGAGCTGTGAATCTGCCCAGGGAGGGCAGGTGTGCAAGGGAAATGTTCCCTCCCTCCTCTCCCTCTGCCTCCTCCACGTGGAAATGCCCAAATTCACCAGAACCAGGCTGGAAGCAGCAGGAATTTGGCCTGGGCTGGTTCCTGGAGCGATCCTTGCAGGGGGAATTTGCAGGGGATGCTGCAGGGACCCAGCACAGATGTGCTGGAAGCAGCCCAGCAGGATCCTGGAGCTCATCAGAAAGGAGAACCATTGGAAAAGAAAATTTCCCTGCTTTGATTCACCTGGTGTGTTCAGCTTTAGAGCAGATATATCAAACATTGTATTTTTAGTGTTAGTATTCAGGAATTCCAGTGGTCTCGTGGAGAAATGGCCCATCCAGGCTGCAGTAAAACTTCTTGGGTTTATTACATTCATGATCTTATTGTAGTAAAAGCATTCAAAAATAATGTGGTGGGAGTGAAAGTACCTCTTTCCTATGAAGTTTGCAATTTAGCAAATTATTTTTTTAAAAGAGCTGCTAAATCCTCAGGAGCCCTGGAGTTGAATAAACTGCAGAATCTCAGACCCTTTCTCAGATAAAATTTTAAAATCTGTTTCCCATTAAAAACAACCAAACAAACGTGCACAAATATAAACAGAGAGGAAATAAAATCCTAGATAGCTGAGTGAATCTCTGTTAATTATATTTTTATTACCTATATCTCTCAGACGATAGGTTGGAGTACACAGCCCTGTGCTCCCGTGCTAAAATAGGGAGTTTTCTGATGATACATTCCATCTCTTTGATTATGATTACGCTTGAAATGCTCCGAATTTCTGGTTTTTTTCTGGGAATCAGAGCTTGGCTGAGGAAAGAAAGGCGCGGAGACGCGTTCAGCAGCAGATGGCAGCCGAGCCCCACGGCTGAGCCTTCCCTGGGATGAGAGAGGCAGCGGGAGCGGGCAGTGCTGACACCTGCAGGGCTCCGGCAGGAGCATCCCGAGCTGCGGGAGCATCCCGAGCTGCGGGAGCATCCCGAGCATCCTGAGCTTCAGGAGCATCGCGAGCCTCAGGAGCATCCCGAGCCACGGGAACATCCCGAGCATCCTGAGCTTCAGGAGCATCGCGAGCCTCAGGAGTATCCCGAGCCTCAGGGGCATCCCGAGCCACTGGAACATCCCGAGCTGCGGGAGCATCCCAAGCCTCAGGAGCATCCCGAGCCAGGGGAGCAGCCCGAGCTGCGGGAGCATCCCGAGCATCCTGAGCTTCAGGAGCATCCCGAGGCTCAGGAGTATCCCCAGCCTCGGGAGCATCCTAAGTCAGGGGAACATCCCGAGCATCCCGAGCCAGGGGAGCATCCCAAGCCTCAGGAGCATCCCGAGCATCCCAAGCTTCAGGGTCATCCCAAGACCTGGGAGCATCCTAAGGCACGGGAGCCTCATGAGCCTCAGGAACATCCAAAGCCTCCCAAAGCCTCAGGAGCATCTCGAGCCAGAGGAGCATCCTGAGCCAGAGGAGCATCCTGAGCCAGGGGAGCATCCCGAGCCAGGGGAGCATCCTGAGCCCACAGGAGCATCCCGAGCACCCCAAGCCTCAGGATCATCCTGAGCATCCTGAGGAGGAAGGCATAGGGATGGAGGAGGAGGATGGGACAGGGACAGAGGAGGATGGGACAGGGACAGAGGAGGAGGATAGAACAGAGGAAGAGGAAGGCACAAAACAGAGGAGGAGAGAGGCACAAGGACAGAGGAAGAGGAAGGCACAGGAACAGAGGGAGAGGATGGCACAGGGACAGAGGAGGAGGATGGAAGAGGGACAGAAGAGGAGGAAGACACAAGGACAGAGGAGGACGAAGGCACAGGGACAGAGGAAGAGGAAGGCACAGGGTCAGAGGAGGAGGAAGGCATAGGGGCAGAGGACGAAGGCACAGGGACAGAGAAGGATTAAGGCACAGGGACAGAGGACGAAGCCACAGGGTCAGAGGAGGAAGGCACAGGAAGAGAGGAGGATGAAGGCACAGGGACAGAGGAGGAGGAAGGAACCGAGGAAGAGGAAGGCACAAAACAGAGGAGGAGAGAGGCACGAGGACAGAGGAGGAGGAAGGCATAGGGACAGAGGAGGATGGCACAAGAACAGAGGAGGAGGAAGGCACCAGGAACTGCTGGCACAGAACTGGCCCAGGGAAATGCTGCCCAGGGCTGCTGTCCTGCAGCTCCAGGGTCAGCTGGAAATATCAGTAAACACACACACACACAAGCCACCAGATTGTGCTGACTTGTTAAATATAAACGAAAACATAATTAGATTTATAATGTGTCTCTCCTCATGCCCAATCACATAATTTACCAAAGCAGGTGGGGGGAGAAGAACAAGCCCTCACAACCTGCTGAAATATCATTATTAACATGCACATGAAAAGTCAATTATGCCAGAGGGAGGTATTTAAGTGAAGTGAGTTTCCATACTCTGGGATTACACCTTGGGGATTATGTATTTCTTATTTATTTATTTCTTTTCCCTCAGATCTCTGCTGCTGCTTAGCAGTGAGGAACAAAAAAGGTACTAGGAGATATTTTTAATTCCCCTGAAGAAATAGCCAAATCCGCAGATGAATAATTGTTCCTCTCCCCATCAGTATTCTCCCCCAGCCACACTCGTAAAGACTCCGTGTTCCAGGCAGTCACACAGGTCTGGTTTGTGGTGTTTAGTTTTAAATGACACCAGGGACTGGTCTTCCAGCCCTTCCCTGGGGAGGACATTTGAAAGTGCTGTTATTATTAGTTGCAGTATTTATTATTTGTATTACAGCAGTGCCTTGGGGCTTCTGCTGGGACTGGGATCCCATTAGGGGTGGCTGCTGAACAGGGAAAGGCAGCTCCTGCCTCAAAGAGCTCTCAGCAAAAGCAGAAGGAGCAGAAAAAGGTGGGAGGGAGTGGGGAAGGGTGAAATGAGGAGTTGGAAGTCACAGGGGAAACCTCCCTGTGAACTGCAGCTCTTTGGAGCTGACCCTGTGTGACAGCAGAGCTCCAAACTGATCCTAAAGAACTGGAACCCCAAAGAACTGGAACCCCAAAGAGCTGGAACCCCAAAAGGCTGGAATCCAAAGAGCTGGAACCTGAAAGGGTTGGAACCCCAAAGAGCTGGAATCCCAAAGAACTGGAACGCCAAAGGGCTGGAATTCCAAACAATTGGAATCCCAAAGGGTTGGAGTCCCAAAGAGCTAGAACCCAAAGAGCTGGCACCCCAAAGAACTGGAATCTCAAAGGACTTGAACCCCAAATAACTGGAATCCCAAAGAGCTGGAACCTCAAAGAGCTGGAACCCTGAAAAGCTCGAACCCCAAAGGGCTGGAACCCCAAAGAACTGGCACCCCAAAAGGCTGGAACCACAAATGGCTGGAATTCCAAAGAGCTGGAACCCCAAAACGGCTGGAACCCCATAGAGCTGGAACCCCAAAGAGCTGAAATCCAAAGAGCTGGAATCCAAAGAGCTGGAACCTGAAAGAGCTGGAATCCCAAAGAACTGGAATCCCAAAGAGCTGCATCCAGCTGCCCATTCCCTGGTTCAGGTCAGGGATCCAGCAGGGATGTGTCCAACAGGCCATGCCTCTGGAATCACCTCCCACCCCTTTCCAGGCCTCTGTGACAGCACCTGTGTTTACTGGGACATCAAACCAGGGAAACACTCAAATTCCAATCATTCTCTGAACAGAAATTTGCATCTGAGATTGAGATAAAGTTTGGGTGTGGGCCGATCGATGAAAAATGTGACCAAACCATGATTTGGGGGAGCTCAGTAGCTTGCAGTGGGGAAGAATGAGGCTTGGCCTGTTGTGAGACCCAAACCATGCCTGGTTCAGGGCTCCCAGCCCTGCTGGAGTGCTGCACTTGGCCAGCAAGGATCCTTCCTGCTCATCCCTCCCTTTCTCTGGCTGTTTCCCCACTGCCAAGCAGCAGATCTTTGCATCCAGGAGAACTTAACTAGTGTCATTAAAATAAACCAACACAAACCAACACAAAAACCCCTCAGACCCACAGAACTCCTCCAGAACTGGGTTCCTGAAGGCCTTGAGGACTCCCTGCATCCACACTTGCTTCACAGCTTTTCCACACATTCTTGGCCTGTTGTGAGACCCAAACCATGCTTGATTCAGGGCTCTCAGCACTGCTGGAGTGCTGCACTTGGCCAGCAAGGATCCCTCCCTTCCTGCTCATCCCTCCCTTTCTCTGGCTGTTCCCCCACTGCCAAGCAGCAGATCTTTACATCCACGAGAACTTAACTCGTGTCATTAAAACAAACCAACACAAAAATCCCTCACAAAACTCCTCCAGAACTGGGTTCCTGAAGGCCTTGAGGACTCCCCAAGCCCTGCTGAGCCCCTGCACCCACGCTTCCTTCACAGCTTTTCCACACATTCTTGCCCGAGGCGTGACCGATCGAATGGTTTGTGTTTCGCTGAGTTGTTGACTCTTGTTTTTCCTTCCTGCTGAATTTCTAGTGAGGAACAAATGCATGTTTGTGAGGGGGCTCTGTGAGCACAGCCCTGCCCTGGCTCCTTCCCTGGAGCCCCAAAGAGATGGAACCCCAGAGAACTGAAACCCCAAAGAGCTGGAACCCCAAAGAGCTGGAATCCCAAAGAGCTGGAATCCCAAAGGGCTGGAACCCAAAGGGCTGGAATCACAAAGGGCTGGAATCACAAAGGGCTGGAATCCCAAAGAGCTGGAATCCCAAAGAACTAGAATCCCAAAGAACTGGAACCCCAAAGAGCTGGAACCCCAAAGAGCTGGAATCCCAAAGAGCTGGAATCCCAAAGGGCTGGAATCACAAAGGGCTGGAATCACAAAGGGCTGGAATCCCAAAGAGCTGGAATCCCAAAGAACTGGAACCCCAAAGAGCTGGAACCCCAAAAAGCTGGAATCCCAAAGGGCTGGAATCCCAAAGAACTGGAACTCCAAAGAACTGGAATCCCAAAGAACTGGAACCCAAAGGGCTGGAACCCCAAAGAACTGGAACCCAAAGAACTAGAATCCCAAAGGACTGGAACCCCAAAGGCCTGGAAACCCAAAAAAACCCTTCAGAGCCCCCTCAGCTGAGCTCTGCCTTAGTGAGAACTGAGCTGCACCAAGAGGAAAACCAGGTTAAAGACCCAGGTTTAGCTCCCTGTTAATTGCAACTTATCTGGGGCCCGGATAATTGCTCATAAATACCTGCTGAGTTGCCAAGCCTGTGTTAAGGCTTGTCAGTCTTTAATAAATCTCCAAGATTTAAGATGCTGCTCCTTGCTGGTGCCCATCACTCCCCGGTGCAAGGTAGGGCAGAGCCAGGCAGGATTCCTTCCAGGCTGCAGGGACGTGTGAGAAGGGCTGTGCAAGAGCTCCTGGAAAGGTCACTGGTATTTTTGGAGCAATAAATCATGGAGGGGAAAGATTTGCATTTCGGCTGTATAAAATCCAGGGCTGGATTAGAGAGAGCATACTTTGCAGTAATATTTCTCTCCTGACTTGTTTTATTAGCTTCCTTTAAACATGTTACATTATTGCTTATAGAATTTCATTTACTTGGATTGGCAGCTTGATAAATATGTCTATTGGCGATGATTTGGATTGCTCTGGGCATTAATATTATTAAAACCTGTCACAAGGAAATGTCTGAAAGATGACTTACTGTAAAGATTACAGCATGAAATAAATCATACAATGGTATTTGTTACCGTTTATGGCCTCTTGGAGCCGAGTCAATCCCTTTTTATGTTGCATTATTTTTCAAGTTTTTATAGCCTTACATTATATATCGCTGTCAGAAATGAACAGATGGGGTGTCAAACACGAGCCTTCTGAATAATTCCCACCCTCGGGTTATTTGTATGAAGGACAAGTGTAAAGCTGTGTTCTGCAGGAAGGCAGCGGGATGGAGGTGCAGCAAGTGTTGTTCCAGCGGGCAGCTCCTTTGGCACATTTGTTCTTTTGAGCAGCACCTGGGCGCTGGGGCAGGGCAGAGCTTGGCACAGCAAACCCAGCCCCACCATCCCCCTGCTCTGCTGCTCAGCTCTGGAAGGGCCAAACCTCCCAAGGATGGGGGAACACAAAGTGGGGGTGCCTGGAGGTGCCTCACACACTTCAGGGGTGAGATTTTAAAGCAACCCCTCCTGAACCACCCAAATGGCGTTTCTGGAGCTTGGGAAGTGCACAGAGGCAGCTGAACACACTGATTTTGAGAACTGATGGTAGTTGGGATGCTCCTCTAGGAAGAGGTGATGATATTTGGCATTCCCCTTTTTGCTGGGTTGTGAAGTCTCTTTGTTCCTGCTCTGTATTTCTGAGGCTTCTCCTCAGAGCCAGGGGGACAGTGGGGATGCAGTGATGGTTAGGCTGATAATACACAGGCAGTTAATTAGGTTTATTTGAGTTACAAACACTCAGATGGGAGATAGGGTCCAGCAGGGATTCACTCCTCCATTCCCTTTGTGAACAGGCCTCCTCCAGTTATTCCTTTTTCCATTCCCTTTCCTCCTGGAGAGCAGAACACTTGGAATGCTGAGAGAAAACCTCTCAGTCCTTGAAGGAACTTTTCCTTCCCTTCAGTTTTTGTCCCAGTGGCTGCCCCTGGCCCCAGGAGTGCTGTGAGCTCAGGCAGCTGTTCCTGACCCAGAGCTGGTTCCAGCTGCCCTCCCTTCCCCATGGCTCTCCTGCTCCTCTGAGGGTCCCACCAGAGTGCAGAGAGCCTCTCCCCGTGCTCCTCTGCTCTCTGCAAAATCCAGCACCTCCCCCTGCCCTCACCCCACATCCATCCCCAGAAGTTCCAGGGATCCCCCTTGTTCTGCCCCTTGTACCTGGGCCCACTAATCCCACTCCAGGTTCTACAATGGAATAATCACCTGAGGGATCTGCATGACTGATGATGGTGTGAGTTCTGAGTGCATAAGGATAAGTTTCATAATTAGCTTTCCCTGTGAACTTGTGCAAACCAGCCTATTTATAATTTGGTCAGCTCCTGGTTTTTAATGAGGGTGCTGAGAGGAACTGAACCCTCTGGCAGCATCGTTTCATATTTTAATTACCCACAGTAATTCTGACAATTACACCAATGCCATAAATTACATCATAATGACCCATTAAAGCAAACACCCCTATTTAATGATTGGATGAGGATTTCAATTAAACAGACATGCAATGGCCTAACAAGAAGCCAAAAGCTCCGTGGAGTTTCAGAGACTTCCAAATCTTCTCATTGAGCCATGGCTCCAAAAGATTTTGTGCAAAGTTTCTTTTGCAGGCCAAGTCTTGATTTCCTGTCCATGGGATAAAATCCATTCCTGTGTCCCAGTGTTGAAGATTGCAATGCAAGATGTTTTCCATTACCACCTGTATCCTAGATTCCCTTTGCCAAATGGGCAGTTTGCCTTATCTCTCTCTTTGAGTGACCACATTCACACCTCCCTTGGGAGGGGACATTGCTGATAACAGCTATTGAATGTCCCTGCATGGCTGATAAGAGCTACAGCATCCCATTGGGAGATGTGAGCCCAGAGGGAGGAGCCAAGCATTCCTACCTGGATAGAATCTGGGGATTCTGGAACACCAGCCAAGCATTCCTACCTGGATAGAATCTGGAGATTCTGGAACACCAGCCAAGCATTCCTACCTGGATAGAATCTGGAGATTCTGGAACACCAGCCAAGCATTCCTACCTGGATAGAATCTGGGGATTCTGGAACACCAGCCAAGCATTCCTACCTGGATAGAATCTGGGGATTCTGGAACACCAGCCAAGCATTCCTACCTGGATAGAATCTGGGGATTCTGGAACACCAGCCAAGCATTCCTACCTGGATAGAATCTGGAGATTCTGGAACACCAGCACGGCTTCTCCACTGGATTGCCCAGAGGAGCAGCAGCTGCCTCTGTCCCTGAATCTCCAGAGGAGACTCCCCCCTTCTCCAGGATCCCTGCTCCAGCAGAACCAGCCCTGACCCTGCAGGAGGGCTGAGCCACAATTCCAATGGCACTGCTGCCAACCCCCTGACCCACAGGGTGTCAGGCTGGGTTCTGACTCTGGCACTGTTGGTTTAGTTTACTGCATTGTTTATTTTAGCCTTTTCTATTTTTTCCTTTTCCCTATTAAAGTACCGTTATTTCCTGCTCCCATAATTTTTGCCTGAGAGCCCCTTAATTTAAAATCTACAGCAATTTGGAGGGGTGGGGAGGGTTTACATTCTCCATTTCAGGGGAGGCTCCTGCCTTCCTTAGCAGACTTCTGTCTTTCCAAACCAAGACACCCAGTCTAGGACTGGAGCTGTACATGATGAGAGCCCTCACTGGCCATTCTGGTCTCTCTTGTACTCCAGGAAGATTCAGCATGTCCCTTGCTGTTGGCCAATCCCACGGTCACCAACATCCCTACAGCTCACTGACACTGCATTTTAGCCAAACACCTTGAGTTTTAGGAGGTGTAGCATGGAACCCCTGCTCTCACAGCCTGACAGGAGCTTTTGCTGCACTGCCAGGGGTTGAGTGAAGTCTGAGTGTGGTTCCTGCTCACCAGTCTTATCCCTGAGTGTGGTTCCTGCTCACCAGGGCCTCTTCTGCAGGGGGCAGTGGGTGAGGGATGCTCAGCGCCACTTCTTCCCTCTGGTGATTGTCACAGACATCTTTTATGAAAAATCCTGTCCTTAGGACTTTTCCTCCTGAGAAGCTGAGAGGCCTCAGAACAAAATGTAACCAATGGTTATCTGCTGCTGTGGAATGCAACAGGTGCAGCTGGGATTGGTCTCATGTGGTTGTTTCTAATTAATGGCCAATCAAAGTGAGCTGGCTCAGACAGAGAGCCCAGGCCACAAAACCTTTGTTATCATTCCTTCTTTTTCTATTCTTAGCCAGCCTTCTGATGAAATCCTATCTTCAATTCTTTTAGTATAGTTTTAATGTAATATATATAATAAAATAATAAATCAGCCTTCTGAAACATGGAGTCAGATCCTCGTCTCTTCCCTCATCCTCAGACCCCTGTGAACACGATCTCAGGTGATCTCCTGTGGCACCTCTCAGACCCCAAGCAGGGCTGGGCTGGGCTGCAGGTGACTCCTCTGAGCAGCAGAGTCCCCACAAAGGTGCCACCTAATCAGGCTGTGCTCCCCAGCACAGGATTCAGCCCTGGGGCCTGTTGTTAACATAGTTCTAAAGTCTCATACCTTCTTGATTTTCTTGCAGGCAGCTCTTCACAGGGGTGATGTCTCTGCTTCTCCATCAGGGCTCCTCCAGGCTCTCTCTGACTGGCCAACCCGCCCCCTTTTTACCCCAGTTATCTTCAGCTGCACTCTTTTACACCAACTAGCATCAGGGCAGGGTCACTTATAATACATAGATCTTTTACAGGGTCCCTTATATAATACATAGATCTTTTACCGAGAGGCCAGCTATACAATACATACTATAATCCCACAGCCCCTACATTTCCCCCTTTTATTTTAACAGGTTTTACAGTTACACAATTACAATACATATACATATCCCCGGATCTTTCTGTCCCAGCTCTCAGGCTGCCACAGCTCTCGACTGTCTTGAGGGGCTCTCACTGAAAATCACCTCCATTATCTCAGGTTCTCCAGCAAAGCCAACTCCTGCTCTTTCGATTATTTTGCTATTAATAACGTCACAATAAGTGGGTGGAAGTAGCTAATGGTTCTAAGCCACAAATGATCCCAAATGTTCCCAGTCTCTGCTCTCCTGTAAACCTTGACAGATGGGGAGTGCTTAGTAAAATATTGTAACACTCAACACGCATTTACAAGACAGAGATCCGTCCCATGACGGCTTCCAGATGTGCGAGTGTGTGCAATTTCATCATTCAGGAACAGATTCTATTGCCCTCTGCAGATCCCCCATCAGGCTGCTCATAAATGCTGCTCATAATTAAATTAACCCACTAACTAGCCATGCAAATTTTGATAAGTGGCGACCAAACAAATAAAAGCAAAGAGCTGTTGAGATGCTCTCAAGAAATGACAAGGTTGTCTTCAGGGATTTTTTGTCATTATGAGAAGATTTGTTGTTTTTTTCCCCCTTCCTGTTTGCCAAATTCTACTTTGTCCCTTCGTACATGACAACTGTTTTGAGGTTTTAATCTAATAATTAGGAGCTGAATTTTGCCACCCTTGCTCAAGCTGTCTGTCTGCCTCTCAGAACAGCCTCCCTGCAAGCAGAGCAGCCTCTGCTCTGTGTGGGGAGCAGGAGCAGCCTCTGGGCTTGGGATGGAACCTGTAGGGCTGGGGGAGAGCAGGAGGGAGGGGATGGGATGGGATCCATGGGATGGGATGGGATGGGATGGGATGGGATGGGATGGGATGGGATGGGATGGGATGGGATGGGATGGGATGGAAAGCAGGAGGGAAGGGAGAGCAGGAGAGAAGGGATAGAGCCCAGGAGGGAAGGGATGGAGAGCAGGAGAGAAGGGATGGAGAGCAGGAGGGATGGGATGGAGATCAGGAGGGTTGGGAGAGCAAGAGGGATGGGATGGAGAGCAGGAGGGAGGGGATGGAACCCAGGAGGGAAGGGATGGAGCCTGGGAGAAGCAGGAGAGCAGGAGAGAAGGGAGAACAGGAGAGAAGGGATGGAGAGCAGGAGGGATGGGATGCGGTGTTTGCTGGGAGTGCTTCAGATAGGGCTTGGATGAAATAAAGAAAGAGAGAAATAAAGGAATGGAGAGCAGGGGACAGTGGCCTCCCTTCCGTGTCACTCTGAGGTTTCTGTAGGGCCCTGATGCACTGAGCTCCATGTTCAGGCACCTTGGGATTTCTCCATGAACCCTTCAGGCTCTGCCATAGGAATTCTTCCTAAGAATTCCTATGCCCTCACCTGGCTGTGGGTTTGGGGTCAGGCACCCACAGGGCTTTGCCATCACCTGGAGCGTGGTCAGCAGAGACCCTCGGCTCTGCTTTGCTGTGTGGTATCAAACCCCCTTTGACACAAGGATTCAGCCTTTGTTTGTGCTGTGTAAATCCCAGTGTCACTCAGCTCTCTCTGCTCAGCTCAGCTTCCCTCACCTCTATTGTTCCTGTTCCAAACTCTAAACAAAGCTGGAGTCCCTAGCCTTGGTGGGGAGCTGGAAGGATTGCTGCAGCACAGATGATAACCACAGACTATTTTTATTTTAGTGTTTTCTGTGCAACTGCACCGACTTCACTGGGATTACATGTGCATTGCTCAGGGGCAGATTCGGTTCAGTGGATGTAATTAAGAAAAATTTAACTACTCATTTTTAAGATTGGTTTAACTTGTTGCCTGATGTATTTGTTAATTATGGGATGGAATACTCTAAATTAGAATATTTTGCAGCAACACGTAATACCTCTGTGCCGAGTAATTAAACCTTGTGAGGCAGGGGAGGCTCTGGGATGCTTTGGAGTGATTTCATCCAGGAGGAAGAGTCAGCCAAGCCCAGCCAAGCCCCAAATCCCCCCAGGGCAGGGCTGGGGGTGAGAGCAGGGGGCTCCAGAGCACAGCCAGAGTTCTTTGGGGTGTGTGGGTGTGAAACCCCACTCCTGCCATGGGGTAAGGGGAGCTGGAGACAGAAACAGGGAGAGGATTCCCAGACTGGGATGAGAACAGAGCAGGCAGGGTGTTCAACCATGCCCAGGCAGGGAAGGGGTTGGGGTTTGTGCTGTGGAGCCCCAGCCCTGGGGGCAGGCACCCTCAGGGCTCTGCCCTCACCTGGTCATGTTTGGGGACAGACTCTCACAGGACTTTGTCCTCACCTGGCTGGGTTTGTGGACAGACTCTGCCAGGGGTTCACCCTCACTGACCCTTACCTGGCTGAGGTTTTGGGGCCAGGCACCCTCAGGGCTCTGCCCTCACCTGGTTGGATTTGAGGTCAGGCACCCTCAGGGCTTTGCCCTCACCTGGCTGTGGGTTTAGGATCAGATCCTCACAGGGCTTTGCCCTCACCTGGTTGGGTTTGGGGTCAGTCAGGCACCCACAGGGGTTTGCCCTCACCTGGTTGGATTTGGGGACAGACTCTCACAGGGCTTTGCTCTCACCTGGTCATGTTTGGGGTCAGGAACCCACAGGGGTTTGCTCTCACCTGGCTGTGGGTTTGGGGTCAGACTCTCACAGGGCTTTGCCCTCACCTGGCCGGGTTTGGGGTCAGTCAGGAACCCACAGGGGTTTGCTCTCACCTGGCTGCATTTGGGGACAGATTCTCACAGGGCTTTGCACCTGGTCATGTTTGGGGTCAGATCCTCACAGGGCTCTGCCCTCACCTGGCTGTGTTTGGGGTCAGTCAGGAACCCACAGGGCTCTGTCTGGGTGCTCCAAACCTGGCTGGGTTTGGGGTCAGGCATCCACAGGGCTTTGCCATCACCTGGCTGGGTTTGGGTCAGATCCTCACAGGGCTTTGCTCTCACCTGGCCGTGTTTGGGGACAATCTTTCACATGGCTCTGCCCTCACCTGGTTGGGTTTGAGGACAGATCTTCACAGGACTCTGCCTTCACCTGGCTGGGTTTGGGCTCAGACTCTCCCAGGGGTTCACCCTCACTGACCCCTCACTTGACTGCATTTTTGTGCTCAGTGCAGCATCACCCCGAGGCCTTGCTGCTCTGGGGGGCTTTGTGAGTCAGCTCTGACCCCCCCATCCCTCCGGGGCAGCTTCAGGACACCCACCCAGCCCTGATTTTGGAGCAATCACTGCTGTCCCTGGCTGGAGCTCAGAGGAACCCGAGCCCCAACCCTCAGAGTGACACCAAGGCTCGCTCTGGCCACGTTTTCTGAGGCAAGGAGGAAGAGCTGACGTCGGGAGACTGCAGGCGAGGGATTCAACAAAGCTTTAGGGCTTTGCAGAGGCATTATGAGGCATTTAAAGATAGCTTGTCAGCAGGAATTTGTTGGCAGCTCACAATTTGATAAAAGGACTTCCACTCCCTGCCTCCTAATGCTACAGACAACTGTTAATCACTTATGTTAGTCCTCAAATGAAGTTTGAAACATCTTGGATGTGTCTGGCCATCTTTTAGCGTAGCTGAGAGCTGCATTATCTCCTTTGATTCATGGAAATGTGAGTGACTGCTTTGTACTAGGTCGCAGCTGAGGGAAGAGGCTGAAAAGAGCTGGAATTTGTGGAGTGTGAGGCAGAAGGAAATTAATTTTAAAAATTAAAAAAAATTAAATCAATTAAAATTTAAAGTTAAATTAAATTAATTCAAAAAGAGGGGCTGTTCAGGGCTGGGCTTGGCCATCACCAAGAGAGGTTCCTGCAGTCCCTTCCCTCCCTCTCTCCCACTCGAGGGATCCAACAGGTGCCTCCTCCCAAGGCTGTGCATCCCCTCAGCATTAAAGGAGGAGCTGTCATCCCTGACAGGTTGTGTGCAGAGCTGATGGCTTTATTGTGATCAGGAAGCATCCATTGATTGATTGGGAGAGCTGAGTGGGGAAAGGAGCTCGTGAGGAGAGGTTTGACTTGCCAAAATGCCACGGGATCCGTGGTGGCCTGGGATGTGCTGTGTGGGGAGGGCACCAGTGGCTGCTGGAGATTTCTGGGGTGCATTTTGGGGTCCAGCCTGGTACCAGTTCGCTGAATTTGGGGGAACCACTTGGCAGCCTCTCCCTGTTCCTTGTCAGGGATGCAAATTTACCTTTCCTTGTGCTGAGGGTGGGTGATTCACAGCTCTGCCAAACCCTGCTTCAGGAGGGGCTGCTTGCCTGTGGAGCTTTTACAGGAACCTGGCATCATCACATTTCCTGAAAAATCCTCTTTGCCCAGGATTTCTCTCCTGGGAAGCTGAGAAGCCTCAGAGAAAAAGGAAAACAATAATTATCTCATTTGCTTCTCCTGTGTTTTGCTGCTTTGGAATGTGTTTGGACATTGTTTACCAAGAGGAGATTATTTTATTGGTTTCATGTCAATTGTTTTTATTTATTGGCCAGCTTGGGCCAAGTTGTGTCAGACTCTGAAGAGAGTCACATGTTTTCATTAGTACCTTTTAGCCTTCTGTCTGTATCCTTTCTGTATTCTTTAGTATTGTTTAGTTTAGTATTCTTTAATATAATATAGATTATAAAATGATAAATTAGCCTTCTAAGAACATGGAGTCAGATTAATTAATTCCTTCCAACAATAATTATCTCATTTGCTTTTCCTGTGTTTTGCTGCTTTGGAATGTATTTGGACATTGTTTACCAACAGGTGAACTTTCACTGGTTTCATGTCAATTGTTTTTACCTAATGGCCAATCACAGCCAAACTGTGTTGGGACTCTGGAAGGAGTCACCAGTTTTCATTATTATCTTTTTAGCCTTCTGTTTCTATCCTTTCTCTATTCTTTAGTATGGTTTAATATTCTTTAATATAATATAGATATCAATATTATAATATTAAATATATATATTATATAAATATAATATAAAATAATAAATCAGCCTTCTAAGAGCATGGAGTCAGATTCATTCATTCCTTCCAAGGACAGGCGTCCTGACATTGGGATAAAAATAAAATAAAAATAAAAAATAAAAGAGGAACCCTGCAAGGGGCAGAAGGGAATAACAGGGACAGGAGCAGTATTCTTTAATTTAGTTTAGTATTCTTTAATATAATATAGATAATAAAATAATAAATTAGTCTTTTAAGAACATGGAGTCAGATTCATTCATTCCTTCCAACGATGGGCATCCCAGAATATAAATGAGGAACCCTGCAAGGGGCAGAAGGGAACAGCAGGGACAGGAGCTGTGCTCCTTTGGCCACCTGGTGACTTCCCCAAGAATTCAGCTCTGTGCCCATCCCTTCAATGGCCAGAGCAGCACCTGACTGAGGCTGGTGTTTCATTCTTGCTGCTGCTGCACAGGAACCTGAAATTGGCCTCTCACAACGTCCTGCTACGTGGATGTAATTTAAAGTCTCTGAAGACAGGGGGAAAATTCCTGCTGGCTTCTCTTTGCTCTTAATCAAGCCTGTGTTTATATAAATATTGCCTCAATGAAGGTCCCCACCGAAGAACTCATTATTTAAAATAATCCTCGGGACTGAGTCCAAGCAGCAGTAAACATCCCAGCTGATACAATAACTCAAGGAAACACTTTGCAGTATATTTTTCCTTGTGTTTGTCTCAGCTGACATTGACAAAGGAATTCCTGCAGCACACAACCCTTTCCCCATGCTGGCATGGGTAATGTGTGACTCACACAAGCTCATTTTTCCTCGTTATTACAGACAGGAAAGCTGCCCTGTCAGCAGGGAGGGCACCTCAGCAGCAGCTGGGATGGGATCTGAGCTGCAGCTGCTGAGGGGCTGCTCTGGGCTGGGCAGCTCCTCGTTGTGCCCTGGGTCTGGTGGCCAAGGAGGGACAGCAGAGCCCTCTGAGCACAGCAGGGCTGTTCCTGGGTCTCGTGGCCAGGGATGGAGAGCAGAGTCCTCCTGCAGGGCTGTTCCTGTGGTCTGATGGCCGAGGAGGGACAGCAGAGCTCTGTGGTGAGAAGCCAAGGAGGGACAGCAGAGCCCTCCTGAACCCTGTAGGGCTGTTCCCATTGTCTCATGGCCAAGGACATCAGAGGGACAGCAGAGCCCTCCTGAGCCCTGCAGGGCTCTTCCTGTGGTGAGGAGCCAAGGAGGGACGGCAGAGCCCTCCTGGATCCTGTAGGGCTGTTCCCATGGTCTGATGGCCAAGGACAGCAGAGGGACAGCAGAGCCCTCCTGCAGGGCTGATCCTGGGTCTGATGGCCAAGGAGGGACAGTAGAATCCTCCTGAACCCTGCAGGGCTGTTCTTGTGGTGAGATGGCCAAGGAGGGAGAGCAAAGCCCTCCTACAGGGCTGTTCCCATGATCTGATGGCCAAGGAGGGACAGCAGAGCCCTTCTGAAGGGGTGTTCCCATGGTCTGATGGCCAAGGACATCACAGGGACAGCAGTGCCCTCCTGAGCCCTCCAGGGCTGCTCCCGTGGTGAGGAGCTGCTCCACTGCACCAGGTTTACCTCCACTGGTGGGTGGAGGTGAGGTGTTTTTGGAGTGTTCCTGCCCACCCAAACCCTTCCTCCTCATTCTCTGGAGCAAGCTGGAGCTCTCACCGCTCGCTCCAAGGCCGTATCTCCTCCTGGTTTTGGTGGTAACCTGGGAACAGAGAGATCTCCAAGGTAACGAGGGATCAGCGATGCCTTCTGTGCTCAACCAGAGCAGGGCAGGAGCTGTTGGGGAAGATGGAAAAGGAAAGCCTTATAAATATGATTGCCTGGCAAAAGAGTTTGAGAATATGGAAACTATAAGCGAGATTGAAATGAAAGCAAGCTTTGAGATCCCTCAGTCACTGAACAACTGGAAAACAATGGTGTGGCTGGCTGAAGGTGATCCCCTTTGGATGGAACAACACCCTCTGCTTGCAGACAGCTCCAAGGGGCAGAGCAGACCCTACAGCTTGGCAGGAGGGGCCCAAAGAGGAGTTTTTAGGGTTTAAAATGGAACACAGTGTGGTAATGTAATGATTCTTATAGGCTGTATGTAAATGCTGTAGGATTTGTATATTGTATTAGATTGGTTAGTGAGAATCAGAATATTCAACACAAAAGATAATTTATTGTATTGGAATGGGAACTTCGCACTCTTAGCTCTTACCTCTTATCCTCTTACTTTTCTATGCTCTTACCCTTTTACTCTCTTACCCCTCTTACTCTCTCACCCTCTCATCCTCTCTCCCCCTCTCTTCTCTCAGTCCTGCTTTGAGCTGTGGCTGGCAGCTCCCAGCAGGGCCCTGCACCCAGGCCCTTTGCAATAAACCCCAAATTCCACACCCTGGCTGCAGAGATCTCTCATCTCCATCCATCCCCACCATCCTACCCCTGACACTCCTACAAGGCCCCTTCCCCCAGGAGATGGGCACAGTAGGCTCTGCCTGACACCTTCCCACCCTGCAGGTTTGTGTGCTGTGTCCCCTGGGCCCCTGCCATTATTGATCAGGAGCTCTCTGAGACAGTTTGGTTTATTTATTTAATGCTCCTAATCCGTAAAAGAACAAACCCCATCTCGAAATGGCAGGTTGTGCTCAGAGCTGCCAGGGAGCTGAGAGTAGGCAACCAGATCTTGCAATGAGGTGATCAAAGATTTCATCAAAAATACAGAATGTTCAAGCTGTTCTGCCAGCTGGGAGACTTTGTAGCAGGCTGGAATTCATGCTGCTTGAAATGCTGCAGCTTCCTCCCCAGCAAATAAAAGAGCCCTATTGCCCAGCAACCTCCAAAACAGGATTAGTCACCACAAACGGGCAGATAGCCCAACAGGCTGGGAGCTCAGCTCTGGCAGCTCAGGGGGGATGTTTGGAGAGGATCTTACAGGCAGGTTTGCATGAGGGAAGAGCTCCTGAGTGCTGGTGTGTCCCAGCTCTCACTGGTGTGTCCCAGCTCCCAGTGGAGTGTCCCAGCTCCCTTGTGCCCCTGAGTTTCTGTGCTGAGGGTTTGTGTGGCTGTGGATGGATGGATGGATGGATGGATGATGGATGGATGGATGGATGGATGGATGGATGGATGGATGGATGGATGGATGGATAAAGGATGGATGGATGGATAAAGGATGGATGGATGGATGATGGATGATGCATGGATGGGTGGGTGGATGGATGATGCATGGATGGGTGGGTGGATGGATGGATGGATGGATGGATGGATGGATGGATGGATAAAGGATGGATGGATGGATGATGGATGGATGGATGGATGGATGGATGATGGATGGATGGATGGATGGATGGATGATGGATGGATGGATGGATGGATGGATGGATGATGGATGGATGATGGATGGATGGATGGATGGATGGATGATGGATGGATGGATGGATGGATGGATGGATGGATGGATGGATGATGGATGGATAAAGGATGGATGGATGATGGATGGATGGATGATGGATGGATGATGGATGGATGGATGGATGGATGATGGATGGATGATGGATGGATGGATGGATGGATGGATGGATGGATGGATGATGGATGGATGGATGGATAAAGGATGGATAAAGGATGGATGGATAAAGGATTTACATTACAGAGACTCCTCTTGATGGCCATACAAAGCACAGGCCATGAAAACGTGTCACAAAACAATCCTCTGTTTTTTACATGATACATTAAATATTTAAGGGCTTTTTTATTTTAACATGACCAAGATGTTTGGGAATTCAGGTATTTTTTCCCCCTTGACCTCAGCCATGAAGTGATAAATGCCAGAGCTGGGCAGTGTTTTTGGGAGGAAGGCCTGAGTCCTTCCTGGTGCCTCACCTGGCCCTGCTGCACATTCCCTGCTCTGGCTGCTCCTCTCGGGCTTGTAATTGTGCATTTCCTCTGCAGATTTCAGCAGTAATAGTTTTTCCAATTGTTCCTATAAAATAAGCTATAAAATAGATTGTGTTTTTAATTGTTTAGCTTCATTCAGCAGACTAATCGTTGGACTTCAGGCATGTTACATTAAATACAGCTAAAGGTTTCATTATTCAATTTAAACTAATCTAATTAGTCAGAGACAATCATTTAATTTGGTTATGATTCTAATCTCTCATCAGGAAACTTCTCCCTGACAAAGTCCCTGCTTTCTCTTTGGGAAATAAAACTGCCAAGGAGGGAACATTGTAGGGAATTAGCCAGGAAAAAACCACCAGGCCAAAGTCGTTACTGAGCTTCTGGCATTAAACTGGTGCTGCTGCCTTGTTCTAATTTCTGATCTTTGCAGCCAACAGGGACGAAATTTTCTCTGCTGTAGGGCACACTTGGCATCCAGATACTTAAAGGGGTGATGCTTCTTTTTACACAAAGTCTCACCCTCCCCAAGCCACGGAGGTGACACAGATAAGGAGGGGTTTAAACCTTTCTGACCAAAGAGAAAAATCTCAAATAGCCCCAGTGGCTGGGTGAGCAGAATTCTTTCTTTCTGACTGAAGAGAAAAATCTCAAATAGCCCTGGTGGTTGGGTGAGGAGAATTCTGCCTTCAAGGGAACGTTGCAAGGAGCAGGGAGCAGAACTGCTCTGAGGAATGGAGGAGTTCCTCTTGCAAACCCAGAATGAAACCCCAGATCTGCAGGAGGGAGCCCTTGGCTGGAGTTTTGAGTGGTCCGAGGCCAGGCCCTGCTGGGTTATTTGCCCAAGCAGCAGTGAGGGGAGGCCCCTCCAGCCCTCACCTGTCAGAACTCAGTGCATCCCTCTGGGTGTCCAGAGTTGCCCAGGACCCCGTCAGGGGGCTCAGAGACCCCGGCACACAGCCCAGAGCACCTGGGAATTTGATTTTGACCCTTGGAGCAAGTTGCCAGCTTTGTATGAGGACCTGAAAGTCACAGAGGTTTGGATGGTGTAATAACAAAATGATCACAGGGTGAAAATGTAGATTTTAGGGTTTTTGGTATGGGAGTTATGGGGACAAGATGGAGGAATCTGGGCGTGTCCAACCTTTCTCCTTCTTCTTCTTGTTCTCCATTTTCTGCAGTGATGTTGGCACTTTGGGATTGGTTTAGAGTAGAAGTGCCCTGTCTAACACAGGTGATAGGTGTTGGGAATTGAGTGTAAATATGTTACACGTAGTTTGTAGTATAAAAGGACAACACCACCTCAGGGGCAACAGACCTCGGCTGGGCAGAAAGAAAATTTTATAGATAAGAATTAATAAACAACCTCAAGACCTCAAAAAGTGAAGAGTCCAGACTCGTTCTTCAGTTGCATGGGCCGGAGCAGAGACATCCTGCACATCTCAGGGCAGCAATGAACAAACAGCAATCTGAGACCCACCAAGAGAAAAATAATCCCTTTTTCCTCGAGGTTGTAAGGGAGGGTTTGCTGAGCTCAGAACTGCAATGGAAGCAAAACCAACTCCAGCCCAGCAGAATATTTATGGCATCTCTTCCTTCCTTAATTTGGCGAAGGAGCTGAGATTTCTCCTCTGGAGAATGTGGAGTATTAATTAACTGAGGACGGGCTGAGAAATGGATGGCTCTCCTAAGTGTTTTCCCTATACTTTATTATCATTCTAGGCTTTTAAAACAATGGCTGTGCCAAGGAAAAGATTAGAGTGAGGCAGAGGCAGGGTTTTTTTAATAATAACCAGACAAAATAATATCAATACACAGCATATACCATCAGAACAGGAGACAAATTCGTTACGAGGTATATTTGAGTAAGAGGTAATTGTGACTTGAATAGATTACTTTTATCTAATGTATTTATTGCTACATAAATATAAAGATGTATAGAGCTCTTCTGATGGTATCCAGAGAGGAAGTAAATTGTATGGATTTTTATACCTGTAATTTATGTCTCTCCATCTGCAGTGACAGATACACATGCTGTACCCTACAGCCTGCCCTGCATCTTTCCAGCCGTGGGGGTGGAAAAAACACTCAGGGCAGGAGGATTTCAGCCCTTCCATGGCTGTGCTGCTCCAGGGGGTTTTGTTTTATCAGAGCTGCAGTGCCTGGAGTGCAGAACACGAGGCTGTGTCCCCCAGCCCCTCCCCAGCTGCCTGCCCTGTTCCTCTCAGGGGTGGCAGCTCTGCCTGGCTCTGGGTCTGTGATGGTGCTCACAGGGGTCTGAGGATGAGGGAAGAGATGAAGGATTTGACTCCATGTTTCAGAAGGCTTGATTTATTATTTTATGATATATATTACATTAAAACTATACTAAAAGAATAGAAGAAAGGATTTCATCAGAAGGCTGGCTAAGAATAGAATAGGAAAGAATGATAACAAAGGCTTGTGGCTCAGACTCTCTGTCTGAGCCAGCTGACTGTGATTGGCCATTAATTAGAAGCAACCACATGAGGCCAATCCCAGATGCACCTGTTGCATTCCACAGCAGCAGATAACCATTGGTTACATTTTGTTCCTGAGGCCTCTCAGCTTCTCAGGAGGAAAAATCCTAAGGAAAGGATTTAGTTTTAATAAAATATATATAATAAAATAATAAATCAAGCCTTCTGAATCATGGAGTCAGATCCTCATCTTTTCCCTCACCCAAGAACCCCTGTGAACATGGTCACAATCCCCAGTTAGGGAGGCAGTGTGACCATCCCCAGTTTAGGGTGGCACTGTGACCATCCCCAGTTTAGGTTTAGGGTGGCAACGTGACCACCCCCAGTTTAGGGTGGTACTGTGACCATCTCCAGTTTAGGGTAGCAGTGTGACCATCCCCAGTTTAGGATATTGGTGTGACCATCTCCAGTTTAAGGTTGCAGTGTGAACATCCACAGTTTAGGGTGTTGGTGTGACCACCCCCAGTTTAGGGTGGTACTGTGACCATCTCCAGTTTAGGGTGGCAGTGTGACCATCCCCAGTTTAGGTTTAGGGTGTTGGTGTGACCATCCTCTGTTTAGGGTGTTGGTGTGACCATCCTCTGTTTAGGGTGTTGGTGTGACCATCCCCAGTTTAAGGTTGCACTGTGACCATCCCCAGTTTAGGGTGGCGCTGTGACCATCCCCAGTTTAGGTTTAGAGTGGCTCTGTGACCATCCCCAGTTTAAGGTTGCACTGTGACCATCCCCAGTTTAGGGTGTTGGTGTGACCATCCCCAGTTTAGGGTGCCAGTGAGAGCATTTCACACCCCACAAACCCCAGCTGAGCACAGCCCCTTCCTCCCGGGGTGGGGAACAGGCAGCTCTGAGAGAACCAGACCCACACAGGGCAAACCCTGCAGGAACGAGCACTTGTGGGGTCACTGCTGCTGCCAAGGGCTTCTCATCTTTCCCATGGAAAAATTTTGGTTTTGCAGTAATGCTGTAATTACCCCCCTGTCATGTCACAAAGCAAACAGGTTGGCAAACCTAGGCACAGAACTAAATAATCTGTGGCATAATCTAAACACATAATGGTAATTAAAGCTGACAGCTTAATAAGATACTGAGATTCAAATGTACAGTAGTAATCTGCAATTAAGTAATCTTTTGTAATAGCACCCTGCCAGTTGGTGAAATTTCAGGTAGAAGGGCTGTGTACTGTTCCACAGCACAAATATTGACACAAGGAAACGGCATCCAGGCAGTGAGCAGCACCCAAACCCCCTGCTGCTGTCCAGGGAAGCACAACAAGGATACCCCCAGCCTCAGCTGCTGCCCCCAGTTTATCTGAACATCCCCAGTCTGAACATCCCCAGAGCTGCCTGGCAATGGAGCAGCCCCCAGCCCCTCTGAGCAGCCCCCAGCCCCTCTGGACAGACCCAAACCCCCCTGATCACACCCCAGCCCCTCCAAGGAGACCCCTAGACCCTCTGAACAGACCCCCCAGCTCCTTTGAGCAGCCCCCAGCCCCTCTGAACACAGCTCCAGCCCCTTTAAGCAGACCCAAACTCCCCTGAGCAGCCCCCAGCCCCTCTGAGGAGACCTCAGCCCCTCTGAGCAGAGCCCCTAACCCCCCTGAGCAGCCCCCAATCCCTCTGAACAGACCCCAAACCCCCCTGAGCAGCCCCCAATCCCTCTGAACAGACCCCAAACCCCTCTGAGGAGACCCCAAACCCCTCTGAGCAGAGCCCCAGTGTGACCGTGTGCACAGGGGTCTTATGTGAGGGAAGACACGAGGATCTGACTCCATGTTTCAGAAGGCTTGATTTATTATTTTATGATATATATTACATTAAAACTATACTAAAAGAATAGAAGAAAGGATTTCATCAGAAGGCTGGCTAAGAATAGAATAGAATAGAATAGAATAGAATAGAATAGAATAGAATAGAATAGAATAGAATAGAATAGAATAGAATAGAATAGAATAGAATAGAATGGAACAGAATAGAATGATAACAAAGGCTTGTGGCTCAGACTCTCTGTCTGAACCAGCTGGGCTGTGATTGGCCATTAATTAGAAACAACCACATGAGACCAATCCCAGATGCACCTGTTGCATTCCACAGCAGCAGATAACCATTGGTTACATTTTGTTCCTGAGGCCTCTCAGCTTCTCAGGAGGAAAAATCCTAAGGAAAGGATTTTCCATAAAAGATGTCTGTGACATCCCAGCCCCTCTGAGCAGACCCTAAAAGTGGAGCTGGCACCTCCAGGCAGGGCCTGCAGCCCTGGGAGCTCCCTGCAGGATGTGGTGTGTCAGCAGAGGGAAAACATCTGCAGTCTTGTTGACACGGTTTGGGTTTCAGCCCTGTCAGATCTCTGACAGAACAACAAATGGAGCCCAGTCCCGAGCTCATGGATGCCTGCCCTGCTGCACCCTGAGCAGCACAGAAATGTGCTCACATTCACAGGGATGGGCTGGGAGGCAAAGGAACCCCAGGAATTTCAAACCTGGAAGCAGCAAACAGCTGAACAAAAGCAGCTGGAGCTTTGCTGGGACTGACAAGATTTCCATCAACCCCTCTGGTGGAACTCGCTCAGGACAAACACTCAGTGCTGTGCCCACTGCTCAGAACAAGCTGAGAGAGCAGAGTTTGGCACTTCCCAGAGGGATGAGCAGGGCCTGGCACTCCTCAGGGCTCTGCTGGCTCTGACCCAGCCAGAGGAGACCCTCAGACCCTTTGTACCTTCCCCATGGAGGCTGGGGGGAGTCTCACAATTAACCAGGCTCATGCAGGACCATTAATTGCCAAGCTCAGCACAAGCTGAGCACAGCTCATGTGTCAGAGGAGTTTTGAGCTGGTGGGATGATCTCGGGGCTCAGAGGCAGGTCAGAAATGGGGATTTCTCAGAAGCAATGGACCCAGGATCCAGGAAACCCTTGCCATGAGGAGTCAGGAGAGAAGCAGCAGGGTGGTCTGTGAGGAAATAGGAATGCTGCAGATCCTGTGGGGAGCAGAAGGGTGGTCCCTGTGCTGCGGCTGCAGCCCAGGATGCTGCCACCAGAGATCAGCTGGGGAGGAAGGACACATCTCCTGGGCATGCCACAGACATGCTGCTCCTTCAAAGAGCCTGCAAACCCTCCCCAGAGCTGCTGTGTGTTATTCCCGAGGGCTCACACACACAGCACACCTCCACTGCCTCCCCACCTTTCAAATCCCTGCAGTGTAACTCAGCAAAGAAAGTACAGAATGAGGGTGACATGCAAATCCTATTAATTCACCCAAGTATGGAAATGCAATCCTTTTGATGTCAAAAAGTACAGCAATGATATGTTAAAGAGCTCAGCACGCTTCTGTTAAATATGTAAAGTGCAGATTCCCCCCTCAGCTGTATCACTGCTGCCTTTGAAAGCCTGGGAATTACTCTAACAGCATTACAGGCCTCTGCCCAACAATGGGGGCAGATGTTGCTAAGAGGATTTGGGATCAGCCTAAGGGATTTAGTGACACCCTTCTTCCCCAGCTCTGCTGTCAGGATCTCTGCTGGTCACAGTGACCCCAAGAAAAGTTCCAAAGTCTGTTTTCCCAGCCCGGCGCTTGAAGAAGGAGTCAGGGCTCTTCATTTCTCGGTCTCAAGGTTGTTTATTGTATCTTATCTATAAAAAATTTTCTCCTGCTGCTGAGGTCCATCCAGTAGGACAGTTCCAGGCACTCTGCCTGCCCCTGGGGTGGTGTTATGTCTTTATACTAAAAACTACCTGTACAATGTTTACAATTACTTTCCAATACCCATCACCTATGTTAGACAGTGAGCTTCTACTCTAAACCAATCTGTGAGTGCCACCATCACAGCAGAAGATGGAGGCCAAGAAGAAGAAGGAGAAAGGCTGGACACACCCAGATCCCTCCCATCTTGCCCCCTGGACCCCCATTCTAGAAACCCCAAAAAATCTATTTTTCACCTCATGATAACTTCACTATCATTCTACTTAAACTGTTGTGGCTTGCTGATCTTCATATAAGGTTGGTGATTTGTTCCACGGGTCATAATCAAACCCACAGGGGCATTTTGGGCTCTGTGCCAGGGTCTCTGAGCCCCCTGGCAGGGATCTGGGCTGCTCAGGACAGCCAGAGGGATGTCCTGGGTCCACACATCCCAGAGTGGCTCCGTGCAGGAAGGGAGTCCTGGAGGGAGGCTGGGAAAGAAGTTCTTGGAGGCACTGAAGGCAGAGGAACCAAATTTAGAGTCAAAAAAAAGGAGACAGAGAAAGAGTGTGGCACTCCAGGCCTTGTTCTGCCTTTGATCTGAGTTTGAACCACAATAGGTTTTCTCCAAAAAATACTGACTGAGACGAGGGCACAGAGAGATGTTTGCAGAATGTGGCAAAAAGGAAAGAGACTGAGAAGGAGTGTGGCTCTCCAGGCCTTGTTTTGCCTTTGATCTGAGTTTGAAGTTTTGAGTTTTCTCAAAAAAATACTGACTGAGGCAAGGGCACAGAGAGATGTTTGCAGAATGTGGCAACTGCAGGGAGAGATGGAAGAGTCCTGGTGGGATTTCAGGGAGTTCTTCTCCTCTCACCTGCTCTGGCCACTGATTCTCCCCATGTCAGGATTTCAGTGATGGCGCAGCTCCAGCTCTCCTAGAGAGACACTGAGTCTTGGTTTAAAGACTCTGAGCAATCAAAGCATTCATCCCATCCTTCAGCAGCTGCTCCAGAGCCAAATTAGCTCTGCTTGAAATGTGTGTGTCCCATTCCTGAGCAAAATTAAACCATTCCAGAGAACTCTGCACTGTGTTGAAACCAAAATTCAGGTTTTTTGCAGCTTGAACCAAAGACTGGATTGATAAGCATGAAAAAAACACAAACAAAAAACAAACCCTGAACTTGTCCCATAAATCAGGCCCTGCCTGCACATTACTGAGTCAGCTGAGGGAGGAGAGTGATGGTGTTTGGTGTTTTTTCTCCCTCTCTTTCCCCTAACACTAATTAGGTTTGAAAGGCTGCAGCTTGAGTCCAGATCCCACATGCTGAGAAGAAAGGAACCCAAACAGCTGACGCAGAGCTCAGACTAAACTAACTGCAAGCTCCCCAGGGACATCACAAGGTAAACCTGATAGTCCCTGTCATTTACAATCATTATCAGGCTGCAGAGCCGCTGTAATTTTACTGGGGAGCCAATTAACAGATTCCCAAAGCTCAGGGATAAGGTCCTGCTCCTTTTTTTCTGGTTTGGACAGCAAAATGGGGGAAGAAAGGCTTTGTTTGCAGGGGATGCTCCAGGAGCTTTCGTGCCACGGGGAATGGGCAGAGCTGGGCTGGTGAGGAAAAATAAAAGAGCAGGAGGTGGCAGAGGCAGAGCCCTGGCTCTGGTGCCAGTTCTGCACATCTGGGTGAGGTGTCCATGTCCATCTCCATCCCAGTACATCTGGCTGAGATGTCCAAATCCATCCCAAACCTGCACACCTGGCTGAGGTGTGGGTTGTTCTCCATCCCTGCCCTGCCCATCTGGCTGAGCTGTCCATGTCCATCCCATCCCAGCACACCTGGCCAAGGTGTCCATCTTAATCCCAGGCCTGCACATCTGGCTGAGGTGTCCATGTCCATCTCCATCCCAGCACATCTGGCTGAGGTGTCCATCTCCATCCCAGCCCTGCACATCTGGCTGAAGTGTCCATTCCAGCACAACTGGCTGAGGTTTGGGGTGTTCTCCATCCCAGCCCTGCACACCTGGCTGAGGTGTCCATGTCCATCCCTAAGCTGCACATCTGGCTGAGGTGTCATCTCCATCCTAGCCCTCCACATCTGGGTGAGGAGTCCATCTCCATCCCAGCCCTGCACATCTGGTTGAAGTGTCCATGTCCATCCAGCACAACTGGCTGAGGTTTGGGGTGTTTTCCATCCCAGCCCTGCACAGCTGGCTGAGGTGTCCATCTTAATCCCAGCCCTGCACATCTGGCTGAGCTGTCCATCTCCAGCCCTGCACATCTGGCCGAGGTGTCCACCTCCATCCCAGCACATCTGGCTGATGTGTCCATGCCCACCCCAGCCCTGCCCACAGGACACAGAGCTGCATCCCTGACACTGAAACAGCCAGGGCTGGGTCAGCACGGGGCACTCAGGAGCCCAGCACGAGGGAGAAGCACGAGCAGAGCCTTGGCCCAAAGCTGCAGATGGAAATGTGGCTGTCCTGGGGAGCTTTGGGAGCTTTGGGAGCTTTGGGAGCTTTGGGAGCTTTGGGGTTTGGGAAGTTTGGAAGCTTTGGGAGCTTTGGGAGCTTTGAGGTTTGGGAGCTTTGGGAGCTTTAGGAGCTTTGGGGTTTGGGAGGTTTGGGGTTTGGATCCAGGTCTGGCTGTTCCTGTGCTGGACTCATCCTCCCTGGAACAAACTCCTGGTGCTTTTGCACTTGAGGACAGATTGCAAGCAGGACTCAGTGAACCGTGCACAGAGGAAGTGTTCAGCCTTCCCCCTGCCAGCCCTTTGCAGGCCTGAGCTGCAGCCAAGGCAGTCAGCTGAGCTCCTGCTAGGAGATTTTTTG
This sequence comes from Setophaga petechia, assembly GCA_024362935.1. NCBI lineage: Eukaryota > Metazoa > Chordata > Aves > Passeriformes > Parulidae > Setophaga > Setophaga petechia. The sequence continues at coordinate 1,181,826 of JANCRA010000123.1, read as the reverse complement.
GCCTAAAAGCACCCCTGGATATGTAAAGTTAGATGAGGATTTGTTCAGGGGGCTCAGTTTACCCCTGGCCAAGCCAGTGCCAGCAGCAATGTCTGAGGCCAGCCCTCAGCACAGGGAAATTCTGAATTTTAATCTCTGGAAACACAGAGTTTAAGATTCAGAAGGAAAAGCCTGGGCAGGGTTTGCAGCCTCTGATTGCTCAGGATCCTGCAGGGTCTCTGTATTGCCACCAGTTGAACCTTCCCTCATTCCCAGCTGGAATTCTGTCACAGAGAGGGTCACATCCCTTTTTCCTTCCTTATGCTTTGCCTGCTTTAAAGAACCACACGTGCCTGGGCCTCTGTGTTCTGATATTAAGCAGATTTTGTGCAGTGCCAGGGCATTTTGCACTACGAAAACTGCAAGAAACACCAAAAGCTGTTCACAGGTGACTCCTGTCCCTGGCAGCCTTTGTTCAGCTCCCTGCCTGAGCCAGCACTTCTGCTGCTGGGGAAGGAGGGAACCAGCAGAGAAATCCTAAGAAAGGTAAAAGCATTAATGGGTCAAGGCCTCCTTTGCATAATTCTATTATCACCAGGAAGATGCTGCAATAATCATGTTAGGCATGTGCTCTGGAGCATCAAAGTGACTTGTCTTACCTTACTTTTTGATGTTAGACAGGTTTAAATGCTTTGTACAGCTGAGGCACCTCCGACAGCTGATCAAGAGAGCCTGTGCTGTTCAAGCAAAGCAAAGGCCTGTTTTGCCTTTTTTTTTAATGTCAACAATGCCACATTCTTCCAGCAAGGAATAATCTCTGTTGTCACAAGCTGTGAGAGGCAAAGGTGTGGGAGAGAGGCTGTGTGGGGGTGCCTGGAACTGCCACTTCAGCCTGCTGGAAATGCAGGGAGCAGGGTGGCACAGCCCCTGCCCTGTGCCCAGGGATCTGCAGAGCTCCCCAGGTGTTGGGGAAGATGGAGCAGGAAAGCCTTATAAATATGATTGCCTGGCAAAAGATTTTGAGAATATAGAAACTATAAGTGAGATTGAAATGAAAGCAAGCTCTGAGATCCCTCAGTTACTGAACTGGTAAACAACACAGAAGAAGATTTATTGTATTGTAACAGGAACCTCACTCTCTTCCCCTCTTACTCTCTCACCCTCTCATCCTCTCTCCCCCTCTCTTCTCTCAGCCCTGCTCTGGGCTGTGCCTGGCAGCTCCCAGCAGGGCCCTGCACCCAGGCCCTTTGCAATAAACCCCAAATTCCATTGTTGGGGAAGATGGAACAGGAAAGCCTTATAAATATGATTGCCTGGCAAAAGAGTTTGAGAAAACCATTGGGAAAACAATGGTGTGGCCAGCTGAAGGTGATCCCCTTTGGATGGAACAACACCCTCTGCTTGCAGACAGCTCCAAGGGGCAGAGCAGACCCTACAGCTTGGCAGGAGGGGCCCAAAGAGGAGTTTTTAGGGTTTAAAATGTAACACAGGATGGTAATGTAATGATTCTTATAGGCTGTATGGAAATGCTGTAGGATTTGTACCTTGTACTAGATTGGTTAGTGAGAATCAGAATATTCAACACAGAAGAAGATTTATTGTATTGGAACAGGAACCTCGCTCTCTCATCCTCTCTTCCCCTCTCTTCTCTCAGTCCTGCTCTGAGCTGTGCCTGGCAGCTCCCAGCAGGGCCCTGCACCCAGGCCCTTTGCAATAAACCCCAATTCCACCACCTGGCTGCAGAGATCTCTCATCTCCATCCATCCCCACCATCCTACCCCTGACACTCCCACACCCTGCTGCCTCCTCCTGCAGGCTGGGAGAGCTGTGGGGTCAGATTAGAGCTCCCTGATGTTCCTGACTTCTGCTGGAGCTTCATGGAGAGCTTAGGAGTTGACTTGGTTTGTTGGTTTTAATTTTCCCCTTTGGTGGAAGAACAGGATTTTTGTTTCCAGCCAGAAGGAGGAGCCAGATCAGTCTGGAATTTGGCTCTCTGGTTTTCTGCTTCAACAAAACAAAACAAAACACAAAACAACTGTGAGATTCATTCTTTGCCCTTTGGAGAAAGGAGAAAGGAATATTAGTGTTTTGTGAAAGGGAAGTGGATTTTTAAGTCTTTTTTCACAGGTTTCAGGGTTGGGGTCAAACCCTTGGTCCTGTTTCACTTTCACCCTTGACTCAGCCCATTGCTTACAGAAAGCTTTCAAGAGGAGAGGGCTGGTGTAACTTGATTTTGTGACTCTGTAGGACACAATCAGAGCAGGATGAGCTCCCTTTTCCCTGGGTCTCCCCTGGATGCTGTGGAATAGCAGCAGTGAGCTGGTCCCAGTGCCTGCCCTGCTGTGTGAGCTTTTGTTCCTGCTCTGGTGTCCTCCCCTCTCCAGGCAAGCACCAAGAGGAGCAGGAATGTCCTAAATGCCAGCCTGGAGCATCAATCATAATTCCTGAGCTGCCAGCAGTCATGTAACTGCTTAAAGACCTCAGCAGCCCTCTGGCACTTAAAGGAAAAAAATCCTCTAATTAATCACAGGTGAAACAGCTTGGACCTGCTCCAAAAGCCCCTGAATTTACTGCCAAGCTTTGATGCTAATTTTCCTTCTAAGTAACCCCCTAAAGAAATTTACGATTAGGTAATTAAAGTGATGAATAAAGAGATACTTAGAAGAAAAAAGGAGAAAGAGGGGGAAAAAAAACCTTGAGTCAAAAGCCTTAAATCTCCTCCCCTCCTCAAAGAGAAATGTTAGTCATTTCTGCACGTGCTTTGTCTCTGGAAATTGGGTTGGATTCCCACAGGAGGCTTGAGAAATATTCCTTAAATTAATGTTTGCATAACCAAATAAAACAGAAAAGGAGGAATTCCAAAACAGATTGTGATGCTGAGGTGGCTGAGGAGAAAAGGGACTTGTGGCTCCTCTCTGAGCATCCCACTCTGAACAGCTTCTGTCAGGAGCTGCCTCCTGCCTTCCCCCTGGCTTCTAAAGGTAATTAGAGACCCAGGAACGCCATCTAATTAAAAGATGCAGTGATATCTAATGAAGAACTCTGGAGGAGGTGAAGCTTTAAAAGTCTGACCAGGTCCCAGGTGCTGTGTAGGGCTCTGCAGTGGCTCCCCCTCTCCTCCTCTGGTTTCATCAGAGGAGAAGGATCTCAGCAGCCTCTGATCCTCCCTTGCTTTCCCCAGGCAAATGTTCCACACCAAACCCAGCACGAGGGCTGGGAGCTCAAACACAGCCACAGAGGCTGCAGAGATTTCGTTGTTCCCACTAAAAATGGCCCCAAAATAAAGGAAAAAATCAGGATCCAGCATCAGTTCCAGGCTCTGCCTGACCCTCCTGACTATTCCCTGTCCACAAACCCCTGCTGACCCCTCAGAGCCCCCCTGAGCTGAGGGAAGAGCTGCTGGGTGATTCTTGAGGGGGACCAGAGAGGATAAAAAATGAGAAAACGGCAGATTAGATCTGAGGTGACAGAGATGAGGAATAAAAGCCATTAGAGCCCATTTGCAATGTGCCCTCATTGAGTCAAGTTTCAAGGTGTTTTTTGCAGATTATTAATAGGCTGACAGCAGTTTTTGTACAGGGATCTGATAGGGGAGCTGCCACTCGTGTACACACACTGCAGTGTGAGGGAAAGTGCATTTATTCACCTGGAGAAGTGAATTTATTCACCTGGAGAAGTGAAGAGCAGCAGAGCAGCAGCTGGCCCAGGCAGAACCAACCTCCTGGGCTCCAGCTGGGCCATCTCACATCTCTGTCACCCTGCAGGGCCACCAGAGGAGCCCCCAAACCATCCTGGGCTGCTTCCAGTGCTCTCCATCACTTGGTGTTCATCACCTTGGGGCTGTTTCCAGTGCTCTCCATCACTTGGTGTTCATCACCTCAGGTTCTGTGGGGTCTTTTAGACACTGAAAATCTCCCAGGGATCCAATTTATCCTGTGTGGCTTCTTTTAAACCCAGCAGAGAGCTCTTTCTGTCTCCTGCTCTTATCTGAATGATCTCAGCTGTACCCAGGGCAAGGGAAGGGGGCAGAGGGAGGCGAGCACACAACGCCCAGGCCTGTGGGAAAGGAAGGTTCAAACATTCCCAAAGTTCCACTTTGGAGCTTGTAAAAGAGAAATACCAGGTGGGGAGAGCTTTGAACTTGCCAGGCTTTGTGGGGCTGAGCTGTCAGCCGTGAGTAATTGCAGCTTTCTGCAGGAGCTGCCCGGGAGGGAGGCACGGGCTGGGCTGGAGCTCTGCAGATGGGGATGGCTGCTCCTCCCTGGCTGCTGCTTTCTGTTCTACTGCAGCTTCCCCTTCCCCAGCCCGTGCTGCTGATCAGAAATAATCAAGTTTCACTTTTTATGGCAGAGGCAGCATCATGATATGGAAAGACAGGAGTCTGCTAAGGAAGGCAGGAGCCTCCCCTGAAATGGAGAATGTAAACCCTCCCCACCCCTCCCAATTGCTGTAAATTTTAAATTAAGGGGCTCTCGGACAAAAATATGGGAGCAGGAAATAACAGTTCTTTAACAGGGGAGAAAATAAAAGGATAAAATAAACAATGCAGTGAACTAAACCAACACTGGCAGAGTCAGAGCCCAAGCTGACACCCTGTGGGTCAGGCTGTTGGCAGCAGTGCCATTGGAATTGTGGCTCAGCCCTCCTGCAGTGTCAGGGCTGGTTCTGCTGGAGCAGGGATCCTGGAGAGAAGGATGGATTGTTCCTCTGAAGATCCAGGGGCAGAGGCAGCTGCTGTTCCTCTGGGGAATCCGATGGAGAAGCCGTGCTGGTGTCTCAAAAACAGTAGGGATGGGGTGGGGAAGGTTTAGGGATGCTGTAGGGATGGGCAAAAAGGAGCTTTTTTCCTAAGAGTGTCTAAAAAGTGACTTTTTCAAGTGTAATTTCTTTTCATGAAGTTTTTCAGCGAGGTTTTTCTTTGACCCTATCCTCCAAACTGTAATTTCTTAACCACTTAAGGCTGAAATGATATTTCAGCCCTGCAGGACAAAACTCAACCCCAGGCCCGGAGTGCTGAGCTCTCCAGCCTGGAAGCTGCCTGCACACAACACTGGGGTGTCATTGCCCTTCCTCCATGGCTGTGCACACCCAGAATTTCCTGTGTGACCCCTCCTGCAGTGGCAGCTCTGCCCCAGCCCTGCCCCTTCCCTCCCCAAGTTGCCCATGGCAATTCCAGTGGCTGAATTCCTTCCTCCAGTAAAACCTTAACAAGTCGAGCTGAATCTTCAAACAAATCCAGAGTCTCCCTCAATAAATATCAAAAGGGAAATCCAGCTTAACATAAACAGAGGATGGTGCTGTTTATATGGCTCCATTTCCCTCCAGTTAAACCACTAATGGCACTTGGAGGGCTCGTAATTAGCAGCCACATCTGACAGAACAAAGTCATCCCTGGAAGCCGAGGCAGGGCAGGATGAAAGCACCCCCAGCACAGGCCCAGGGCCCAGCTCTAGGCCTGGGCTTGTCCTGGTAGAGCAGGGCTTGGCTCTCGTGCTCCATCCAGGCTCAGAACAATTCCCATCTCCAGGGCATTTGTGCCTGTTCCTGTGCCTGGCTTTGCTCAGGCTGCAGCAGACCCTGAGCAGCAGCAGTGGGTTCCTCTGCCTGGGCAGGATTTGCTCAAATCCCACGAATTTGGGGCTGATCACAGACTCCAGCCTTTCTGTAGAGCCCCAGACTCCAGCCTCTCTGTACTTTGCTTTTGCAGAGCCCCAAACTCCAGTTTTTCTGTACTTTGCTTTCTGCAGAACCCCAGACTCCAGCCTGTCAGTATTTTGCTTTCTGCAGAACCCCAAACTCCATCCTCTCTTTACTTTGCTTTTTGCAAAGCCCCAGACTCCATCCTTTCTGTACTTTGATTTCTGCAGAGCCCCAGAATCCAGCTTTTCTTTATCTTGCTTTCTTCGGAGCCCCAAACTCCATCCTCTCTGTACCTTGCTTTTGCAGAGCCCCAAACTCCAGCTTTTCTTTACTCTGCTTTCTGCAAAGCCCCAAACTCCAGTCTGTCAGTACTTTGCTTTTGCAGAGCCCCAAACTTCAGCTTTTCTGTACCTTGTTTTCTGCAGAGCCCCAGACTCCAGCCTGTCAGTATTTTGCTTTCTGCAGAACCCCAAACTCCATCCTCTCTTTACTTTGCTTTTTGCAAAGCCCCAGACTCCATCCTGTGAGTACCTTGCTTTCTGCAGAGCCCCAGAATCCAGCTTTTCTTTACCTTGCTTTCTTCAGAGCCCCAAACTCCATCCTCTCTGTACCTTGCTTTTTGCAGAGCCCCAAACTCCAGCTTTTCTGTACCTTGTTTTCTGCAGAGCCCCAGACTCCAGCCTCTCTGTACTTTGCTTTCTGCAGAGCCCCACACTCCATTCTCTCTGTACTTTGCTTTCTGCAGAACCCCAAACTCCATCCTCTCTTTACTTTGCTTTTTGAAAAGCCCCACACTCCATCCTGTGAGTACCTTGCTTTCTGCAGAGCCCCAGAATCCAGCTTTTCTTTACCTTGCTTTCTTCAGAGCCCCAAACTCACACGAAACCAGTGAAACAATGCTGTCACTACTTTGCTTTCTGCAAAGCCCCAGAAGTGCTCAGGAGTGCAGAGCCCAGAAAAGCAGCGAATGATGAACACCGAGCGTTCAGGCTGGAGCTGCAGTCACACCTGACTTTTATTTTAGGGGTTTTTTTCAGTTCATCTCAGCTTTTCTGCCCAGCCCTTCCCTGTGCCTCTCCCCAGCACAGCCAGGAGCAGCCCATTAGTGTGAGGGATGCGTGTCACTGCCTGCTGATCTAGGCCAGGGCTCGGCTGCTCCTCAGAGCCAGTGCCCAGAAGCACAATTAGACACCAGCCAAGGCTCTCAGCAGTGATTTAAAACGGGTTTTGATTTTAGAGGTACGTCTTAAAAGCACCTGGTTTTGTAAAAAACGTCAGAGCTGCTCAGGTCTCAGTATCTGCAAATCAGCAGCTCTCAAATGAGGTGCATAAAAGTGGCAGCATCCCACGGCGTGAGTCTGCTCTGGAATTGTTGTCAGTGCTGCTGGAGCAGAGGTTCTCTGAGCCTCACAGCCGCCCCTCTGATCCCTGCACAGCAGCTGTTAACTCTTCCACTGCTCCACACACAACGAGGATGGAAATATTCTGCATACTTTGGCCCAGGAATTCAGTTATTTACAGTCATCTCTCCATGGCTTGAAAGGACTACTGGTTGTTATGGGGAAAAAGAGATTTATTTAGGCAGGATAAAACCTGAGCAAAGGCACAGCTGCTCAGAGTCTTTCAGCATTTACCTCTTCTCCTTTTTCTTTTTTAATTCTGTATTTATTTCTAAATGCAATTCAACAAGTTAAGCCTGAACAAGTGCCTCTGAGCCACGGCTACAGTAACATCTGTGATTGTCCTGTGCCATTTGCGAGCTGGAACAGCTCTAATCTCCAGAGCACACTGCTCTGCCCTGACATTTCCAGGACATCCACACTCTGAGAGGCAGCGGTGGCAGTTTAAAATAGAAATTCTGTGTTTGTGCTGTGTAAGAGCCGAAATGAGGGATGCAGGACTCCAAAATGCAGTTTATTCCATCCAAGAGGTTACAGCAGTCCAGGGTTGTGGGTGACAGAGCTGTGCCCACAGCTGTCAGCTCCAGCTGCAGGCAGGCCTGGAGACCATTTGGTTTTGGTTACATTGCATTATTTACTTTTCTTTGCTGAGCATCTTCATACAGTAGAATCCATACCTTAACTATTATCTATAGCCTATCATAAGTACTGTAATTACCATATTTATGTCACTGTTCTCCAATCACTAAAAGTGAGCACATTACAGTTTAAGCTAGAAGTTGTTTTTCAGTTTTCTTGCAGTGGAAAATTCTGAGACCTTTTTTCTACTTGCCACATTTGCTGACTTGTTTGCCTGTGCTCTCTTTCTGCTTGGTAAAAACATCTTCTTGTCTGAGGTGGGTTTATCCTTCACCCTAAGCCATAGAAACCCTTCTAACTAACACACCCTTTGCCTCCTTGGTTATCCAGTAAGACTGGCTCAGCAATTCTTTTCTTCTATATCAAAACTTGCTTCCATCTCTATTCCTTCATCAGACTCTACATTTAAAAACCTTTCTGCCAAGCACACATATCTGTGAGACTTTCTTGTCAAACTTTCATCCTTCCCAGCAGTGCCGCGCCCGGGAGGGCGGTGGAGAGGCGGCCCCGGGAGCTGCGGGTACCGGCGGGGGCGGCCGGGATCCGCTCCGTGCTCTGCGTCCAGACCCGGGAGCCACATCCCGACCCGGGAGCAGCTCCCTGCTCCCCGTCTCGATCCAGGAGCCGCTCCGTGCCCCGCATCCTGACCCGGAAGTGGCTCCGTGCTCCGCATCCCGATCCAGGAGCCGCTCCCTGCCCCGCATCCCGACCCAGGACCTGCTCCTTGCTCCGCATCCCGACCCGGGAGCCGCTCCCTGCTCCACATCCCGACCCAGAACCTGCTCCGTGATCCTCATCCCGACCCGGGAGCCGCATCCCGACCCAAGAGCCGCTCCCTGCTCCACATCCTGGCCCTGGAGCCGCTCCCTGCTCCGCATCCCGACCTGAGAGCCGCATCCCGACCCGGGAGCTGCTCCGTACCCCGCATCCCGACCCCGGAGCCATTCCCCGGCGCGGCCAGGGGAGCGCTCCCGCTGCCCCAGAAACCGCGAGGGCACTGCTAATTAACAGGGTAAATTAGAGCAGAACCGAGGCTGCTGCTGGCAGGGAGGGCAGGAAGCGAGGCGCTTCCAGCGGGCCACAGAACCGGGAGGAGCTGAGCGCTCCCCGGGGAGAGAGGGATGAGGGATGGGGTGGGGATGGTGTAGGGATGGTGTAGCGAGTAGGGATGGTGTAAGGATGGCGTGGGGAAGGTGCAGGGATGGTGTGGGGTGGGGATGGTGTAGGGATTGTTTAGGGATGGTGTAAGGATGGTTTAGGGATGGGGTGGGGATGGTGTGGAGATCGGGTGGGGAAAGTGTGGGGATGGTGGAGAGATGAAGTAGGGATGGGGTGAGGAAGGTGTAGGGATGGTGTAGGAGTGGGGTGGGGATTGTTTAGGAATGGGATGGGGAAGGTGTAGGAATGGTTTAGGGATGGTGCAGGGATGGTTTAGGAATGGGGAAGGTGTAGGGATGGGGTGGAGATGGTTTAGGGATGGTTTAGGGATAGGGTGGAGAAGGTGTGGGGATGGTTTAGGGATGGGGAAGGTGTAGGGATGGTGTACGGATTGTTTAGGGATGGTGTAAGGATGGTGTAGAGATGGGGTAGAGAAGATGTAGGGATGGTTTAGGGATGCTGTGGGAAAGGTGTAGGGATGGGGTGGGGAAGGTGCAGGGATGGTTTAGGGAAGTTGTAGAGATGGTTTAGGGATGCTGTGGTGAAGGTGCTCTCCTTCCCTCCTTCCCTCGCTGCAGCCCCGACCTGCCGAAGCTGTGGCGGGCTCCTGGGGTCGGCCAGGCTGCTCTGGGGACGGCCGGGCTGCTCTGGGGACAGCGTGTGGCGGTGGCAGTGCCATGTGTGAGCCGGGAGCCGCTGTGACATTGCGCCTCCTGCTCGTTTCGCAGGCTCAGCTGGTGGCAGCTCTGCTCCTTCTCCCCTTCTCTGTAATGCAAAGTAAAAATCATTCCTCTCGCGCTGCTAAAGGTGCTTTTCATAACTGTGAGCCTGTTAACGCTGGTTTCCTAACAAATACCAGCTGAAAGCCTTTTGTTTGTTTGTTTTGGGGGCGGTGTTTTTAAACACTCACAGCAAGCTGCTGCTCGGCTCTGTGGGTAAATGTGAGCTGCCGGGTCTACCTGGGCAGAGGCAGAATCTGAACAAAACCCGGTGGAACCAGGACAGGGCTGTGTCCGAGGGGCAGCTTCAGTTTGAAGCTGATTTTCCCCCTGAGCTGGGCCTACACAGCAGCTCCAGCCTCTGGAAATGCCTTTGGAGCTGTTCTGTTCATAACTCAGATTTCCAGGCTGGGTTGGATGGGACTTGGAGGGGCAGCTTCTTACCTGAAGCTGATTTTCCCCCTGAGCTGGGCCTTACACAGCAGCTCCTGCTCTGGAAGCTCTTTTGGAGCTGTTCCGTTTGTAACTCAGATTTCCAGGCCGGGTTGGATGGGAACAAGCCGGGCTTGTGGGAGGTGTCCCCTCCCAGGCACTGGGTGGGATTTCTGGTCCCTTCCAACCCAAACCTTTCTGAGATTTGAGCTGGGGGAGTCTGGACATCCCTCTCTGGCACAGGGAAGTGGGATCAGTGAGAGAAGGATGCTCAGCAAGCTTCATCCCCTTCTCCTCCTCCTCCTCCTTCCTGTCCTTCTTCCCAGTGCCCATCCTTGTGTGCTGTGGCAGCTTCCCGGGGGTTCGCAGGGAGCAGCCGGTGATTTATGGCTCCCAGTGCCTCTCGGTTTTGTAATAAAGTTTTCAGCAGCTCTGTCGCGCCCGTCCCCGCCCCCGCGCACGCAGAGCCCCGCGCTCGCTTTGTTCTCCTCGCACTGAATGTCAACTCATAAACCTTTCATCAGCTCAACCAGGTGGAAAAAACCCATTACTGAAAGAAGTGTTCACTCAGGTTCCGAGGGGGGAGGAGAAAGTTCCCCGGTGGAGGGAAAGAAAAGGAGAGGGGGAAACGCGGGGCCCGGCAGCGCTGCCAGCCCCCAGGACCGGGAGCATCCCTGAGCATCCTCAGGCAGCGATCCGGGCCCCGCAGCGCTGCTGGAAGGGAAAGGGAGCATCAGTACGGGCCAGCCCTCGGTGCCTTTGTGCGGCTGGAGGGGCCCCAGCCCTACCCGGAGCTGCTCCGGCCCCGCGGGGCTCGGGGGGTGAAAGATGCGGGGGCCACACGGGGCAGGGGCTGGGAGCGATGGGGCGGCGCTGGAACTGCGGGAGAGGAGAGAGGGGACAGGGACAGGGACAGGGGCAGGGGGATGTCCCAGGACAGGGACAGGGATAGCGGGGTGTCCCAGAGGGGGACAGGGACAGTGGGGTGTCCCCAGTGGGGGACAGGGACCAGAAGGGTGTCTGAGAGAGGGACAGGGACAGTGGAATGTCCCCATAGGGTGACAGGGCCAGCAGGGTGTCCCAGAAGGTATCAAGGACATGAACAGTGAGGTGTCCTGAGAGGGGGACAGGGACAGTGGGGTGTCCTCATAGGGTGACAGGGACCAGAAGGGTGTTTGAGAGAGGGACAGGGACAGTGGGGTGTCCTCATAGGGTGACAGGGACAAGAAGGGTGTTTGAGAGAGGGACAGTGGAATGTCCCCATAGGGTGACAGGGCCAGCGGGGTGTCCCCCGGCAGCGCCACCCCAGGGATGCTGAGCTCGGAGCTGCAGCCGCTGCTGCCACATCTCGCTGCACAGCTGTGAACCCATCCCTGCCCCGGGGCTGGCAGTGTCCCACAGGCAGGGACAGCACGGCAGGACCCCGGGATCGGCACCATTCCTGCTGGAATTCCTCCCTCCCGCCGGGGTGCAAACACCAGGAAGGCGCTGCTGCCTGCAGGGGCCATCGATCCCCGTCATTGATTGGGGATGGGATTTCAAAAGGGCTGTGGGTGGAGCTGGCTGGAAAATGAAATCTCCTTTTCCCCAGCGTGTTTGTGTTTCAGGCACGCGCTGCTGGGGTCGGCGGATCTTTCTTTACACACAGTGTGTAAAGTTCTGCACAGAAGTGTATTTAAATGAGGTTTTAAGCTGTGCAGCCCAGAGGTAAAGCTCTGGAGAAGGGCAAGAGGGCCCTAGAGGATGGAGAAAGGACGAGAAACAACAAAGGAGAACAGGCGGTGACATCTGTCACTAGTATTTTATAAGTTAAAAATTCAGCATAATCTCCTGCCACCCTGTCCGCTATACCGAGTTCCAACAGCAACAGAATTGTCATGATTTCTACATGAATTAATTCAGATCTCTCTTTGCATGATATGGCGTAAGAAAGGGGCCATCTGGTTTATGTTCAGGGTGTCAGAACCACTCATACCAGCACACTCGCAGAGTGCAAGATGGGAGCTGACTGCACACATTAACGTCTCCTTACCCTCTGCTCCCCGGGCCCCAGCGCTGCTGTCCCACTGCCATTGCCACTGCCAGTGCCAATCGTGGCCCTGAGGCAGAGCCTGGGCAGCTCCTGGCACCTCCAGCCTGGGGCTGCTCCCCAGAACCCACCCAGGGCTGCTTTGGGGTGTCGCGTTGTGATTTCAGGGTTTACCCCAGAACCCCGGGTCCCTCCCCTGATAATTCCCTCCCAGGTGTGTCAGTCCCCTCTCCTTTCCCCTCCCAGCACTGTCTGTCAGTCCTGGCATTCCAGAATTGGCAGATTCAAAGGATGCCCTCTACCCCTGGGGGCATTGGGCAGCTCCTGGCATCTCCAGCTCCCCAGCACCCACCCGGGGCTGCTTTGTCACCCCCGAGTTTTGGGGTGTCGCGTTGTGATTTCAGGGTTTACCCCAGAACTTCGGGTCCCTCCCCTGATCATTCCCTCCCAGGTGTGTCAGTCCCCTCTCCTTTCCCTCCCAGCACTGCCTGTCAGTCCTGGCATTCCAGAATTGGCAGATCCAAAGGATGCCCTCTACCCCTGGGGGCATTGGGCCATCCAGGTGTCCTTTGTCCCTCTGTCCCTCCCCTCCTGTCCCTGCTTGGTGGCTCCCTGCCCCTTCCCTGCCCCTCTCCCCGGGGTTCAAAGGAGCAGCAGCCACGGGCTCAGGGAGTTCTGTTGGAGCTGCTGCTGCATTCAGAGGCCTGCGGGCCAGAATAAAGCTCTGGATCCAAAGCCTCCATCAGAACCGACTCCTTTCCTTCACCATGGCCTCAAAGCTTCTCCACAGAGGGAAACCTGAGCAGCAGCCCCTGTTATGGGGGGAAGCTCCATCCCAGCACCACCAGAGCTCCTGCAGGCCTGGACTTCTCAGCTTCCCGGGAGAAGAAACCCTGGCAAAGGGATTTTTTCAGAAAATATGACAGTGACAATAATAACTGAGATAACAGTCAAGCTTTAATTGGGGTATCTGGAGGTGATGACCATACAGGTTTACACTGCCTGCTTTTCCTGGATGCATGATGTTTTTACCTGGATACATTAATTTTTACCTGCATGCCTTAATTTTTACCTGGATATATTAATTTTTACCTGAATATATTAATTTTTACCTGCATGCCTTAATTTTTGCCTGGATATATTAATTTTTACCTGGATATATTAATTTTTACCTACATGCCTTAATTTTTACCTGGATATATTAGTTTTTACCTGGATGTATCAATTGTTATTGTTATTATTAGTTTTTACCTGGATGTATCAATTGTTACCTGGACATATTAATTTTTGCCTGGATGTATTAACCCTCACAACACCCTAAACCATAGCAGTGCTTGCAATTCCCAAGTAATTGCAGGGAAAGAAAAAAGGGTCAGGAAAACAGGTCTTTTGAGGCTGTAAACCAGTGCACCAGATTTTGATTAATTAATTATTACAGCAATTTTTGTTTTGCCTGTGTTATATCTCGGTGACAAACTGGTTCACTGTGATTTTTCCAGCAGTTACTTGAATATACAAAATCCAAGTAGAATTGGTTTGCTGAGACAAGGCACCAAAGCCCCAAATTCTGTTCCCTTTGCTGGCTTAAAAGGGGTTTGGGAGAGTGGGAAAGAAGCCCCACAGCAGAAAATCCTCATCTATAACAGATTAACTCTGTTTATATTGCAAAGGCTCTGGCTCAAGTGAGGGCTTTTTTTTGCTTAGAAATATTGCCTTAGCATGAATTTATCTTCAAATGAACTTTGTGGTAAATAGAATTCAAACATGAGCTTAAATTTAAGGTCTTATTTAAGTGCTTTCCTACTTCACTTGCCAGCTGAGGATCTGACCTGAGCTTTGAACATCTTTGGGGAGAAGCAGCAGATTAATGAGATTAGAACATTTGCAATCACTTTTGTACTTCCCTGGGCCTCCTGATCTCTGTAATCCCTCGTCTCCACGGGGCTGGGGAGTTGTTGGCTGGGTGCTGACGGACAGGGGTGATGAAAACAGGGCTGGCTGAGCATCCTTTCAGCCCTGGGAACACATTCCATGGCCCCTGGGGATCGCACTTCCAGCCGTCAGCGCGTGTTTAATCTCTGCGCTCTGCCAGATCCATTCCAGAGCTTCCCTCTCCACCCCTGGGCCTCATTCTCCTGGCTGAGCTCTGCAGCTGGTGCTTCACAGCCAGAGCATCAGGCTCGTGCTCAGGGAAGGTGGGAAGGGGTGACCTGGGGCTGGTAGGGCTTCATCCAGAGCGTGGAAACCTCGGGGAGATCCAGGCTGGTCCCTCCTGGGCATTCCCACTGGAACATCCACAGTGGATGTTTTCACCCCTGATGAAGGAGGAATGATGAGGAGGAGTCCATTGGTATCAGAAGGATAATTAATTACTTTATTATATTATATTATACTATATTCTTCTCTATATTAGTATATAGAAGAATATAATATAGTATAGCACAATATATATTATACTATATTCTTCTATACTATATTACATTATATTACATTACATCTAAACCGAATCTGCCAAGCACTCAACTGCTTTTGCAGCTTTACCAAAACCCTCTGATCTTATGGATTTCCACAAACTACACAGAATCTCATGACTCCAAATTCCCCCGAAGCCCCCAGACCCAATTCCTCAGTCTCCAGCCCAGCCACTGCCATGAACCCCCAGAAGCCCCCAGACCCAAATTAACCCCCCCAAAACCCCCCAAATCTGCCCATCCTGAGACCCCCAAATCTCCCAGACCCAATTCCCCTTTCCCTGAAGCCCCCAGACCCAATTCCCCTTTCCCTGGCTGGCACGGGGGGTTCAGCTCCTGGAGGATGGAATGTGGAGCTGCCCTTGGAGAGCAGGGCAGGGTCCTGGGGTTGTCCCTCTGGGAGCTCCTGAGCCATGGCCCCCAGAACCAAATTAACCCCCCCAAAACTCCCCAAACCCCCAAATCTGCTCATCCCGAGACCCCCTAATCTCCCAGACCCAATTCCCCTTTCCCTGAAGCCCCCAGACCCAATTCCCCTTTCCCTGGCTGGCACGGGGGGTTCAGCTCCTGGAGGATGGAATGTGGAGCTGCCCTTGGAGAGCAGGGCAGGGTCCTGGGGTTGTCCCTCTGGGAGCTCCTGAGCCATGGCCACAGCCTGGGGCCCCCTGCAGCTGAACTCCTCTGTGAGCTGAGTCCATCTGTTCCTCAAAGGCCTGGCTTGGAGGAGAGTAGAAAGAAACCCCAATCCTCCCCCAAAATGCCAAAACTCCTTGGGTTTTTCTGCGCACAGATCTTCCTGAAGGCAGGATCCTCACCCCTCACAACCCCTGGCAGTCCAGGCTTGGAAAAACCACACGGGCAGAAGTTGGAGAAGAGTTTGAGGTGTTCTAAACTGTGCTGCTGGATACTCCTGGTTGGTGTCAAGGAGGGCAAAAGCACAAGGACAAACCCACAATCCTGTTTATTCCAGACACAGAAACAACCTGGAGCACATTTGATGCAGGATTGCCAGAAATGCAGCCAGGGAGTCGTGCAGGGCCAGGACAAACAGGGCAGGAAATGCAAACCCTGCTCCATTTCCTGCACCAAAAGAGTAATTATAATTAAAAATAAATCACTGCTGCTTTTAGTTTGATGAAATTACCACTCCTATTAAGAGCAGCTCGAGCTGACTGTAAATCATTTTCTGCAGGGTGTCAGGTTGGGGTTTGGAATATTTGATGGGGTAAAGGATGTGTGGTGCTGCAGCTGCAGCAGGAGAGGGCAGAGCAGGAATCACACCGGGTTGGGAGCAACACGTTCCTGTACTCCGGGGTGCCTGGAGCCTGGAAGAAATGAAATTAGCACTTCTGAAAAAGAGTTGATTAATGCAAAGATGCTCCCAACCACTCAGTTCATCCGCCTTAATGGGATGTGGGAGGCAGTTTTGACTTGCTGGCCAGAGGAGGGGCTCCCAAAGGCATGAACTCTGTTGACAGCCATCACTTTGGTGCTTTTTTGTTTCTTTTAATGTGTCAAAACTCGGCTGCTCTCCAGAATTATTAGAAGTTCAGAACTAAAACTTTTCTGTTGTTGAAGAGCATTTTCTGCATTTGGTTTCTGCATTGCTGAGGGGAAATGGGAGCCTGAACTCCTGGATGCTGAGCCTGGGCTTTACGAGGCTGCAGAAAGCCTGGTGAGAGCAGGGCCCAATCTGGAAATGCATTTAAGGCACTCACGACTTGGAGCACATAAATACTCGCACAGAAGTCAATGGGACATAAATTCATGAATTTGCCTAAGTGCTTTGCTGGATCTCTGCCGAAGGAACCACTTACCAGGAGTTCCAGTCACAGAATCAGAGCCCTGTTAATGAGCAAAGCCCTGGAGCAGAGCAGCAGGGAGATGTGAAATCCAGCCCCACATCATGCCCAGGCTGCTGAGCTCCATCCCATCCCATGGTGGGTGACACTGCTGTCCCCTGCCCTCTCCACATGGATTTACAGGGTTCATTTTACGCAGGGAGTGCAGGAAGGGGAGCAGCCTCAGATGCAGAGGGCAGGAAGCAGAGCAGCTTTTCTTCTAGAAAAAGGCTGTCCCAGGTCTCCCTCAGTGAATTGTGCCTTTCACCTTCCACCTTTTTCTTTTGAAATTCTGGAATGCAGGAACAATCCAGTTCCAAAACACTGGAATGGCAGTGGAGGAGGCTGGTCAGGAAAGAGAAATATGAATTACTAAGATCAGTCAATATTGTCAGATCTCTGCATGCTCCATTAGTGCTGGCAGGCACCAGAAATGCAGATTTCACTGTGCAAGAGCTCATAAATCACGTTGGGAGCAGCAGCTGGGGTGGGGATGCTGGGGAGGGAGAAGAGGGGTGGTCAAAACCCAAAGCAGGACCAGAGCAGCTCCTGTGTCATCTTTATCCCTGTTTATCTTCACAAGGTGAGGATAAACAGAGGAGTGTGGCAATGGGACAGGGCTGGAACACCCTGGATCCTCCAGCATGGGCAGCTCTCACATTGGGCTTTCACCTGAACCAGAAAGCAGGAGCAGCCCTGGGAGAAGTGAGGCAGAACATGGGTTTGCTGAGTGTCACTGTGAGCTGTTCAGAACATGGGTTTGCTGAGTGTCACTGTGAGCTGTTCAGAACATGGGTTTGCTGAGTGTCACCGTGAGCTGTTCAGCACATGTGGGTGTACTCAATAAATCCCTGTCAGGATCCTTGCACTGAGAGAGGAAAGGCTTGTGACAAATTGCTTTTGTCTGTTGTTCTGCACAGACATTTCTTTCAATCAAGGGAGAAGTGCTCACACATCATAAGGAACTTCCCCAAAAATCTCTGTGTGTGAGCCAGAGCTGGCCACTGGCACTGGCCTGGATCCCAGGGCATGGGGGACCAGCAGCTGCTGCCAGGGGTGCCCAGCTGGAGCAGGAACACAGAGCTGACCCTGCAAGACCACATGGATACCCTAAAATCCATGGTAACTCAGGAATGTCCGGAAAGAAAATGCTTGGAAGGTTGGATTTGTGGAGATCAGCACGTCACTTTCTGGTGGTGGGCTTGGAATCCAGAGGTTTTCTCCAGCCTAAACAACTCAGTGATTTTGCGTTTTGGGAGCAAGCTTTGGCGTTGTTTTCTAGAAGCAAATGACAGAACTTTTCCAGAATTCCCAGAGAGTTTGTAGGCGAAAGGACCTTCAGTCCTTCCCATTCTCACAGCAGCCTCCACTGTGGTTCACACAGAGCTGTGTTAACATGAGTCTGGAATATCTCAGCACATAATTATTTATCCTTCAATAAAACAAAGAAAACCATGTCTAAATCTGACTAATATCCCCTCCTGAGCCTGCCAAGTGGGGCCTTGTGTTTTCAGCACTGAAAAGCAAGCCTGACTCGCTGCATATTTTGTGTTACCATGGTTTATGTCCAAATGCAAGGATTTAATTTTGTCCGTCATCGAGCCGTGGTTTCCATATGACACCAGTACATTCCTCCCCTCTGCCTGCTGTTCTGACAGACGACAGAATCGAATTAAACCTTCCAACAACCCCGCTGCAAACTCAGGAGCTTCTGTTCCTTTGGCTTTGGGGATCAAGGGGCAGATCTTTACAGGGTAGGAATCATGCTCAGCACAGCCACAAATGTTTGTATTGTTTGCCCCGTGTTGGGGAAGATGGAACAGGAAAGCCTTATAAATGATTGTCTGGCAAAAGATTTGGAGAATATAGAAACTATAAGCGAGATTGAAATGAAAGCAAGCTTTGAGATCCCTCAGTTACTGAACAACTGGAAAACAATGGTGTGGCTGGCTGAAGGTGATCCCCTTTGGATGGAACAACACCCTCTGCTTGCAGACAGCTCCAAGGGTCAGAGCAGACCCTACAGCTTGGCAGGAGGGGCCCAAAGAGGAGTTTTTAGGGTTTAAAATGTAACACAGTGTGGTAATGTAGTGATTCTTATAGGCTGTATGGAAATGCTGTAGGATTTGTATCTTGTACTAGATTGGTTAGTGAGAATTGGAATATTCAACACAGAAGAAGATTTATTGTATTGGAACGGGAACTTCACTCTCTTACCTCCTGTCTCTTAGCTCTTACCTTTTACTCTCTTACCCTTTTACTCTCTCATACCCTCTCATCCTCTCTCCCCCTCTCTTCTCTCAGCCCTGCTCTGAGCTGTGGCTGGCAGCTCCCAGCAGGGCCCTGCACCCAGGCCCTTTGCAATAAACCCCAAATTCCACGCTCTGGCTGCAGAGATCTCTCATCTCCATCCATCCTGACCGTGCTACAGCCCCGGCTGAGGTCTGGCCTGGGATGTCTTCATTGCCCAGGACAGTCCAAGAAAATGGATAAAGCAGGACTGACAGATGAGACAGACTCTCCTCTCTGCTGTGCTGGCCCTTCTGAGTGTTGATTATTGTGTTTCCTCCTGGACCAGCCCCACTTCTCCCTCTGGAGCCAGCAAAGAGAAACCCCTGCACGTATTTCTGCACTAACTCCCTCCCTCCCTCCCAGCCAACTGCAATTTCATGGTATCAACATTTTAAAAAAGCCAATCCCCAGGCTCTGCCTTGCTGAGACCTCGAGTAGAAAAATGACCAGTTCCTTCTGCAAACACCGGCTGGGCTTTCAAAGCAGCCTGAGGGGATTACACACACATCTCACTTTGAAATTTAAGCTCTGGATCTTGAAAGAATAAGGTTTATTCCGCAGCTTCACACCCTGAAGGGACAGCTCATTGCCTGGGATTGCTGTGATGTCATCCTGGCAGGGAAACTTTCCAGACACAGCCCCTTGTTCTGCACAGAGCAGCTCTGGGGTGACCCTGGGCTGGGCCTTTGGGGTTTGAGTGCTCTGGGTGCCAGAATTCCCTGAGTGTCCATCCTGCTCAGTCCAGGAACTGAGTTATTCCTAAACACTGACAAACCCCAGTGGGTGGGAAGGGGAGAGCCAGCATCCCCAGGAAGGAAAAGGAGTGCAGGAGGATGCTGGCAACCACCCAGCTGGGCCTGCAAGTCACTCCTGGAGCTCACAGAACCACAGAATCAGTCAGCTCTGGGATTCTGGGCTAAACATCCAGCTGGGCCTGCAAGTCAGCACTGCTCCTGGAGCTCCAGCAGGGTTTGCAATGCTGGGCTTGTCCTGAGCTTGTCCTGGGTTTGCAGTGCTGGGTTTATCCTGGGTTTGCAGTGCTGGGTTTGTCCTGGGTTGGTCCTGGGTTTGTCCTGGGTTTGCAGTGCTGAATTTGTCCTGGGTTTGCAGTGTTGGGTTGGTCTTGGGTTTGCAGTGTTGGGTTGGTCCTGGTTTGCAGTGTTGGGTTTGTTCTGGGTTTGTCCTGGGTTTGCAGTGCTGGGTTTGTTCTGGGTTTGTCCTGGGTTTGCAGTGCTGGATTTGTTCTGGATTTATCCTGGGTTTGCAGTGCTAAGTTTGTCCTGGATTTGCAGTGCTGAGGTTTCAGTTCTGGGTTGGCATTGCTGGTTTTGCAGTGCTGACTTTGTCCTGGGTTGGTCCTGCGTTTGTCCTGGGTTTGCAATGCTGGGTTTGTCCTGGGTTTGTCCTGGGTTTGCAATGCTGGGTTTGTCCTGGGTTTGTCCTGGGTTTGCAGTGCTGGGTTTGCAGTGCTGGATTTGTCCTGGGTTTGCAATCCTGGGTTTGCAATCCTGGGTTTGCCCTGCATTTTCAGACTCCAGAGCTCTCTCAGGGTCTGGAGCTGTGGCTGGGTGATGCTGCTGCTGCCAACAGCCCAGGAGAGGGGTCCTGGGACCTGCTGGGACTGGGGAAGGAAACAAATTTGTATTAATTAGGAACAAATGCTCGTTGCTGGCTAATGGGCTCCACAGCAGATGTTTGTCCCAATAGCCAAGAGATGGGTCATCTCCAGCAAAAGTGATAAATAACAGGAGTGGGGTTTCTGCTTGTTTCATGCTTTCTCAGGTCAAAACCATGGGTTGCTCAGGGCTGGAAATACCATTAATTAATGCTGACACCTGAGTTTGAGATGCCTTACTCACACAATGCCCTTTGCTGGATTAGCCACAGTGCCCAGATGAGGTAAATCTTCCCTGGAGCATTAATACCCAGAAGCAGCAATTTGAGATTCACTTGTCCTGAAGTGAACGTGACCTGCAGGTCTCCCCTGGCAGCCCCAAACCTCCTGCCCATGCTGTGGTGCTCACACACCTTGTGGGACAGATGTACAGACACCTGGGGCTTACTGCCAGCACACTTTAACAAAGACATGGATGGGCATTCCTGGTGATGCTGAGGTTAGGAATGGTTCAGGATGAAGCAGCTCCCCAGGAATATTGTCCTTGGTCTGTTCTCCCATTGACAAACAGTGTCAGTAAGCAGTTTGAGAGGGAGAAATTAAAAATATGGATCTTTCCAAGACCCGTGTCCAGAGGCTGTGAGGGTTAGCCCCCCTCACCATTCCTTGGTCAGTGACAGGATCCTGTGACAGGGATCCCAAATGCCTCGCTTCAGTGCCATCCAGAATTGTAGCCTCACCTGCAGCATCCCACCCAAACCTCCTGCCCATGCTGGGGTGCTCACACACCGTGTGGGACAGATGTACAGACACCCAGGGCTCACTGCCAGCACACTTTAACAAAGACATGGATGGGCATTCCTGGTGATTCTGAGCTTAGCAATGGCTCAGGATGGAGCAGCTCCCCAGGAATATTGTCCTTGGTCTGTTCTCCCATTGACAAACAGTGTGAGTAAGCAGTTTTAAAAGGAGAAATGAAATATGTGGGTGTATTTTTCACCTGGGAGGTGCCCACGTGCTGGTCCTCGTGTGTGTGTGGATACTTAGGGAAGTGTTTTGTACTGAAGCTGTGTGTGCTGGGACAAAAAGCCTGCATTTGAAATTAATTTGTGTAAATACACATGTGCATGGGAAGCCCCCCCTGCTGCAGACACCCATACATATGTGCATATCTAATCATATTTGTGTACACAAACACTCACAAATTAGGGACAGAAAATTAAGCATATGCCTGTCTCACCCCCCCAGTGATGATCCCTCCAAGGAACATCAAACCTGTTTGTGTCAACACAGACCCCTGGGCCCTGGAGATCCCCATGCAGCCTGAGAAAAAGATCTCTGTGCCTGCACCATCCCCACACCTCTGTCCCCTCCCGCTGCAATCTCTGTCCCTCCCAGGCACAACTCCCCAGCCAGCATCCTCTGATCTTTGCCCTCTTTTCCTTCAAATTAAATTTCAACTTTTTTCAAATCTCTGCTGAGTGACAAGCCAGCGCCAGAACTATCTTTTAATACACAAAAGCATAAATAATGCCATCCATCAGAGCTGTCACTCAGCAAGATGGATTGCTACTTGTCCAGACACTGGAATGACACAGAAGTGAAAGTTAGGAACTGTCTCTTTTCTTTGCTTGCTTTCTTTTTCTTCTTCTCTCTCCCTTTTTTTTTTTTTTCCTTTTTTTTTTTATTTGCTGGACTGCTTGATTCTGATTAATGGTGCTGTCAGGGAGGGATTCCGCTTGCCCGGATAATGAGTCAGGAATGTATTCCCTGTCACAAACACAGCAGATGTCAGGGGCAGAAGGGCCCGGGAATGCCAGAAACAATATACAGTTTCTTCCTAGTCCCCTGACAGGCCAATATGCTGCACAAGGTCTAATTTATGTAGACAAAATGCAGGCAAGGGGCTGTGGCAGCAGAGAGGCTGTGGGGAAGTCTGGAGTACAATGCAGGAGGGAGGTAATGAAGGCGAGCACTGGGACTCAATAGCACTGCATCAAACGGCCTTAACAAGAATGGCCCAGGACCACTTTGACTCCATTAAAGTGCACTTTACATCATTATAGAGAGAAATCAAACAGGGCAGAGGGCTTCTGTTTCTTTTAATGGCTCGATTAGGTTATTCACTCATCGGGCTCGCAGCTGTCACCGCGGTGCCAGGGAGGGACCCTGGGCTGGTGGCACAGGGGGCACTGCAGCAGAGCCTCTGCACCCCCTGTCTCAGAATCTCTGCTGCTCACAGTGACCCCGAGATGTGTTAAAGTCTCTTTTCCCAGCCCGGCAGTCGAAGAAGGAGTCAGAGCTCTTCAGTTCTCAGTCTCAAGGTTGTTTATTGTTTTTTATCTATAAAATTCTTTCTCTGGCCTGCTGAGGTCTGTTCAGCAGGTCAGACAGAGGCACTCTGACACCCTCAGGGTGATGTTATCTTTATCTTTTTATCTTTATCTTTTTATCTTTATCTTTTTATACCAAAAACTACGTGTCCAATATTTACAATTACTTCCCAACACCTATCACCTATGTTAGACAGTGAGCTTCTGCCTTAAACCAATCCAAAAGTGCCACCCTCACAGCAGAAGATGGAGGCCAAGAAGAAGAAGAAGGAGAAAGGCTGGACATGCCCAGATCCCTCCATCTTGCCCCCTGAACCCTTATTCTAAAAACCCCAAAAATTCTACTTTTCACCCTGTGACAAACTGATTATTATTCTATTTAGACTTTCGTGGCTTTCAGATCCTCATATAAGGTTGGTAATTTTTTCCATGGGTCATAATCAAAATCACAGGGGTCTTGGGCTCTGTGCCAGGGTCTCTGAGCCCCCTGGCAGGAAATTGAGCAATCCAGGACAGACAGAGGGATGTCCTGAATTCCAACACCCCTGCAACACACAGACAGGCTCCCAGGGCTTGCCCAGTGCTGCTGAAGGGATTTCCTGGGATTTTTCTGCAAAGGGCCCAGGTGGATGCTGAAAGCCCAGCCCTGCCTTTAGGCCTGGAGTGCCACAGCTGAGGTACTTGAGAGGTTCAGACATCCCAATACACCTGATCCCAAAGATTCCCCTCTAATGTATAAACCTCCCTTTTCATTTTTAATTCTTAATGCATTTAGGGGGTTTTCCCCACTTCTGAGGTACCTGAGAGGTTCAGACTTCCCAGAACACCTGATACCAAAGATTCCCCTCTAATGTATAACCCCCCCCTTTTAATTTTTAATTCTTATGGAATTCAGGGGTTTTCCCCATTCTTTCTTTAATCTTTCAATGTCCAATTTAATTTATCAGCAACCCTAAAGTTTATTTCTAAAAGCAAATATCTTTTTCCATTCATCAATCAGTGGAATACTTCTCATTGTTTCTTTTATCTCCCAGAGCTGGTTTTATCTACCCATAGCTTGTTTAGAAAGACAAATCTGCTGTTTCTATCACAGAGATGGGGCTGCCCAGAGCCCCGGGGAGCAGGAGCTGCTCAGAAAGCACAGGCAGGGCTGGGACTGCCAGACCTGCTCCAGCTTAGCAGGATTTGGTGCTCAGCCTGAGTGGTGCCCTGAGCTCCTGTGCAGTGTCACAGTGCTCACAGCAGCTCTGTCCCGTGGCTGGCACCTGGAATAAGAGTGACACACTCTAGAGAAGTGTATTTTCCCTGCTCAGGGGCTGCCTGGCAGGATCAGTGTCACCAGCTGGGGTCTCTGTACAAATCACAAACGGGACAGGGCTGCTGTGGAACGTGCCTTGAGCTGTTTTATTTTCCAGCATCAGTCTTATTGCATGGTTATGACAATGGGAAGATGCCACCAGCTCACATCCCAGCCAGCAGACCAAGAACTTAATGTTATAACTTACTTTATAAGTTTTTTGACCAATCACACAAAGTAAAAGCACATTGACAGTAGTTCTATCCAATCACTATAAGCACACATGGTGAAAATAATGTTTGCTTATTTTGAATACGATACTTATTTGTAAGCCTTAAACCACAGTGCAGAGCTCCATTATTAAGCTTCAAACTTCCTAATATCTTGCTAGATAAACTCTTCTGTAACTTAGAGAGTTATTCTAGACAAGCCTTAATACACAGATCATTGTTCTATTTGTCCTTGATTTTCTACAGTTTAAATAATTTTTCTGCTGGCCAATCTCATGGCTGCTGCTTAGTTCTAATCCCAGTTCTGCTGTCTCTGAGGCCTGCCTTTTGCAGCTTTCCCAAAACCCTCTGATTTTGTGAATTCCCACAGATTAGCTCTGCCAGACCCTTCTAAATTGATGAGTTTGTGCTTTTTTTCCCCCCCTTCCCCTGAAGCTCAACATGGTTTTTATTTAAAATAGCTTTATTCCTGCTCAGAATGTCCCTAATCAGAACCAGCACCTCACGGCCTGAACATAAAGGAAATAAAATTAAAGGCTGCAATTGCTTTGGTTTTACAAGGCCGAGGCCTGGTGAGCTCTGCTCCAGGGGAGGGGCAGGAGGGTTTGTTGGTTTTGCTGGCATTACCCTGATCAAAGCAGCTCATTGTTAAGCGAGCACAAAAGTGGATTTAGAAAGTTAAAACATTAAAATAGGTGTGATTGACACCAGAGGCAGCGCTGGGAGGGAGAGCAGGGAGCAGGGCCCAGATGAGGCAGGGCTGGGGCTGAGTGAGGGGCAGCTCCACCAGCCTGAGGGGTGTCAGGGGCTTTAGCCGGTCACAGTGACCCCGAGAAAAGTTCCAAAGTGGATTTAGAAAGTTAACACATTAAAATAGGTGTGATTGACACCAGAGGCAGCGCTGGGAGGGAGAGCAAGGGGCAGGAATGGGATGGGGCAGGGCTGGGGCTGAGTGAGGGGCAGCTCCACCGGCCTGAGGGGTGTCAGGGGCTTTAGCTGGTCACAGTGACCCCGAGAAAAATTCCAAAGTCTCTTTTCCCAGCCTGGCGCTTGAAGAAGGAGTCAGAGCTCTTCATTTCTCGGTCTCAAGTGTAGGATTGACGGCGGGGTAGGATGGTCGGGACAGACGGAGACGAGAGATCTTTGAAGCCAGGTCATGGAACTTGGGGTTTATTGCAAAGGGCCTGGGTGCAGGGCCCTGCTGGGAGCTGCCAGCCACAGCTCAGAGCAGGACTGAGAGAGAGAAAGAGAGGTAAAGAGAGTGGTAAAGAGGATGAGAGAGTGAGGTTCCCATTACAATACAATAAATCTTCTTCTGGTCATGGAACTTGGGGTTTATTGCAAAGGGTGCAGGGCCCTGTTTGAAGCTGCCAGGCACAGCTCAGAGCAGGCCTGAGAGAAGAGTGAGGTAGAGTGGATGAGAGGGTAAGAGAGTAAAAGCATAAGAGAGTAAAAGGGGTAAGAGTGTAAAAGGTAAGAGCTAAGAGACACCAGGTAAGAGTGCAAAGTTTTCATTACAATACAATAAATCCTCTTTTGTGTTGAATATTCTGATTTTCACTAACTAATTTAGTACAACACACAAATCTCATAGCATTTCTATACTGCCTATAAGAATCACTACATTACCATACTGTGCTACATTTTAAACCCTAAAAAAATCCTCTTTGGGCCCCTTCTGCCAAGCTGGCAGGGTCTGACACTCAAGGTTGTTTATTTTATCTTATCTAGAAAAAATTTTCTCCTGTCCTGCCAAGGTCTGTCCAGCAGGACAGTTCCAGGCACTCTGCCTGCCCCCAGGGCAGTGTTATGTCTTTATACTAAAAACTACATGTACAATGTTTACAATTACTTCCCAATACCTATCACCTATGTTAGACAGTGAGCTTCTACTCTAAACCAATCCAAAAGTGCCACCATCACAGCAGAAGATGGAGGCCAAGAAGAAGAAGGGGAAAGGCTGGACACACCCAGTTACCTCCATCTTGCCTCCTGAACCCCCATACCAAAAACCCTAAAATCTACTTTTCCACCCCGTGATAACTTCAATATTATTCTACCTAAACTGTTGTGGCTTGCAGATCTTCATACAAGGTTGATAACTTGCTCCACGGGTCATAATCAAAACCACACAGGCATTCTGGGCTCTGTGCCAGGGTCTCTGAGCCTCCTGGCAGGGGTCTGGGCTGCTCAGGACAGCCAGAGGGATGTCCAGGGTCCTGACAGAGGGGTAGCACTGGGACACTGCTGGGGCCAGGAGGGGCTGCCAGGTGTCCCCACACATGTCCTCACAGCTCCACCACACCTGGGAGTGCTGCTGGAAGCAAGGAAGCTGGACTGGGCATTCCAGGCCTCTCTCCATCAGCTTTGGTGGCAGCCAGGAGGGGCTGCCAGGTGTCCCCACAACTCTACCACACCTGGCAATGCTGCTGGAAGCAGGGAAGCTGGACTGGATGTGCC
This sequence comes from Setophaga petechia, assembly GCA_024362935.1. Classification (NCBI taxonomy): domain Eukaryota; kingdom Metazoa; phylum Chordata; class Aves; order Passeriformes; family Parulidae; genus Setophaga; species Setophaga petechia. Next base: position 1,155,291 of record JANCRA010000123.1, on the reverse strand, counting down.
AGGCAGGCCCCTCTCCATCAGCCTGCTCCTCTGCCCATCAGCTCTGGTGGCAGAGATGAGGCTGGAGCTCCCGAAGCTGTCACCAGCTGAACTCTGCAGAGGTCACAGCCCAGAAGATTGATGCCTGTGGAAGCCAGCACAGAGTTTTCAGTAACCTGAGTCCTTCCAGGACCAGGTCAAAACCTGGGCAATACTCAGGCACCCCCTGTCCCACAGCCCCACCAGAGGGGATTGGATTTCAAATGTGCTCTGTGTGCCGTCCTTGGGAGACAAAACACCAACAATAACCACCCCAGGAGCAGGCACCAGGGCACGGGGAAGGCACAGGGCTCCTCTGATCAAAGGGACACTTGGCTGAGGCACAGCCCTCGGGAGGGAGGCTGCAAAGACCAATTTTCACAGATCTCAGCACCAGGAAATAGGCATTTCATCATGAGTTGAGTCATGGGAAGGAGGATTCGGACAGGCTGCTGCTGCTGCTGCAGCACAGACAAATGTAATTTATTACCCCGAGGCCTGGGGAGGCTTGGGGAACTCAGGAGGAACATGCAGCATTAAGGAGCCCGGCCCCCCTGAGGAGGCTTTTTGGAGAGTGACTAATTGAGATGGGATATTGGGATATTCTCCTGTGCCTGAGCACATCCAGCCCTTTCCCACAGCCCTGGTGCAGCACAAACCCTGTGTGGGTAGAGGAGAAGGGCCAGGCTCGCTCTCAAAGTGCTGAGCTGAAATTCAGGACACCTGGGCTGGCTCACAGCTCCTGGAGGAGGCTGGCACAGCTCAGCAAGGCAGTGATGCCCAGCCCTGCCTGTGTCACTGCCCAAATCTGCATCTCTCAGTGCCCATCTCTGCCTCTCTCAGTGCCCAGCTCTGCCTCAGTGCCCAGCTCTGCCCCTCTCAGTGCCCAGTTCTGCCTCTCTCAGTGCCCAGCCTTGCCTCTTTCCCTGCCCAGCCCTGCCTCAATGCCCAACTCTGCCTCTCTCAATGCCCATCCCTGCCTCTCTTAGTGCCCAGCTCTGCCTCCAGGGAGGTGGCACAGACTGTCCTGCCCAGGATGAGCTCCAGGGATGTGGCACAGACTGTCCTGCCCAGGAGGAGCTCTAGGCTCTGCTGCTTCCAGCCCTTGGTGCACCTGGTACCTGGGAAATGGTCAGGGTTGGTTCTCTGACCCAAGGCTGGGATGGAGCAGGGCCTGCTGTGCCCCAGCTGCTGTCTGGGGGTGTTTCATTGGGAATTCTGTCCATTATTCCCCATTTCTGTCCAGTCTGGGTGTGTTTTGGGGGAGCAGGGAGCGAGGGAAGGCTGTGACCTCGCAGCAGAGACTTCCCACGGCCACACCACAGCTGTGTCTCTGTGCCTGTGCTGTGGGAGGGCTCATCAATATTTCTGAGGTGTGTGAAGAGTTTTCAGGTGAACTGGGGCCTTTTACAGCCGTGCAGGAAGGTGCTGGGTGCTTTTCCTGTGCCTGGTGATTAACTGTTGGTATTAAACACCAAACCCACCCTCCCCATATGTGCGAGTGTAGCAAGGCCAGGCAAATGACTAATGCAGACCTGAGCAGAGACAGCAGAGCATATTGTAAAGATCAACCCTATTTCAGCTTCTGCTCGCATCGGAAATGCCAGAGATTGTTTCATAGTCTTCTGCAATGTTCATTATAAAAGTCCCCAGATGGCAGATGGCTATTAGCTCACTGTGACCTATATAAATGTCAAACGTAAAGCTATTGCCCCAGTGAAAATCTCAAAATAAATAACAACAGGAGGGATGCTGTTCCGCTGCCACCAGGATTTATGGATTATGAATTCCTGCTAATTCATCCCAAAGCCAGTGAAAGAATGAATCTTGTCCTTTTGGAGGAATTCACTTAACACCTGCTGGCAGGCTGAGCCGAGTCCCCTGTGCCTGGTCCTTGCCTTTCGGAATCTTTGCTGGTTGTTGTGTTGTGATTTCAGGGTTTACCTCAGAACCTCGGGTCCCTCCCCTGATAATTCCCTTCCAGGTGTGTCAGTCACCTCTCCTTTCCTTTCCCAGCACTGTCTGTCAGTCCTGGCATTCCAGAATTGGCAGATCCAAAGGATGCCCTCTACCCCTGGGGGGGCATTGGGCAGCTCCTGGCATCTCCAGCTCCCCAGCACCCACCCGGGGCTGCTTTGTCACCCCCGAGTTTTGGGATGTCGCATTGTGATTTCAGGGTTTACCTCAGAACCTCGGGTCCCTCCCCTGATAATTCCCTCCCAGGTGTGTCAGTCCCCTCTCCTTTCCCCTCCCAGCACTGTCTGTCAATCCTGGCATTCCAGAATTGGCAGATCCAAAGGATGCCCTCTACCCCTGGGGGCATTGGGGCCATCCAGGTGTCCTTTGTCCCTTTGTCCCTCCCCTCCTGTCCCTGCCTGGTGGCTCCCTGCCCCTTCCCTGCCCCTCTCCCCGGGGTTCAAAGGAGCAGCAGCCACGGGCTCAGGGAGTTCTGTTGGAGCTGCTGCTGCATTCAGAGGCCTGAGGGCCAGAATAAAGCTCTGGATCCAAAGCCTCCATCAGAACCGACTCCTTTCCTTCACCATGGCCTTAAAGCTTCTCCACAGAGGGAAACCTGAGGAGCAGCTGGTTTATATTTATATTTAATTTTATTTTTATTATATTTAAAAATATATTTATATTTATATATTTCTATTTTATTTGTATTTATATTTCTATTTATGAATATAAACAAATATATTTATTTACATTTTTGTGAGTGACACACCATGAGCAATTGCAAGTTTATACTTATATTAATAAATACATTTCTTCATATTATTAAATATATTTATTTATATTCATGTGAATAACACACCATGAGTAATTGCAGTTTCTGTAGCAAAACTTTGCCTGTCCTGCCTGCTGTGCTTCAATTCCTCAGGTGGCACCAAGGATACAGAATTCAGCAAGAAGCTCATACAGAACAGGCTGGTTTAAAAAATAGATAATATTAAATGGTGGTGTCTGAAAGAGTCGCTTTTTTTCCACCTCAAAAGCAATTTTCACAAAACAAGTTGTTGTTGCTGCTGTCAAAATTCTTTGAATTTCACCAACACAAATTATGTTTTGTTTTTTTTTTAATATATTGCTTGGTGGAAAACATAAATGAGCAGATTTTAGAAATATTTCATCTTCATAAAAGGCATTTTTAGTAAACAAATGCAAGTAAATATTTTATTAATGTTTTTGATAAAGGTATGAACATGTAGTGATGTCATGCAGGGAATGAATCAGCTTATTAAAAAATTAAGAGAGAAATAGGAATGTGGGTCATTTCTATCCACACAGGAACAGCTTCAACCATATTTTTCTCACAAATGCGAGATTTCATTTTTGAACTGTTGCAATAAATTCCCAAGGAGCATCAACTTGCTTCCCTTTCTTAGCACACCAGTTTATCTCAGCTGAAAGCTCCCAGGCCTCTGAATCTGGGGATTTCCCTTTCTTGCTGCTTTTACCCTCCTATTCCATGGGAAGGAGGGTAAAATTCCACTCCTCTTCCTGTTACCTGTGGGTATAAAATGAGATTGCATCTCCTAAATCCATGAAAATCTCTTCATTTACGTGCACTGATGAAGGAGAAGGAGAAGGAGAAGAGAAGGAGAGAAAGGAGAAGGAGAAGGAGAAGGAGAAGGAGAAGGAGAAGGAGAAGGAGAAGGAGAAGGAGAAGGAGAAGGAGAAGGAGAAGGAGAAGGAGAAGGAGAAGGAGGAGAAGGAGGAGAAGAGAAGGAGAGGAAGGAGAAGGAGAAGGAGAAGGAGAAGGAGAAGGAGAAGGAGAAGGAGAAGGAGAAGGAGAAGGAGAAGGAGAAGGAGAAGGAGAAGGAGAAGGAGAAGGAGAAGGATCCAGCCTAGCACTGAAAACAGCTCCAAAAAAGGCAAAAATAGAGGGTAGATTGACATGAAATATGGGGAGGAAATATGGGTGGTGAGGCCCTGGCATGGGTTTCCCAGAGGAGTTGTGGATTCCTCATGTCTGGAAGGGATCAAGGCCACGTTGGATCCACCTGTGGAAGGTGTCTCTGCCCATGGCATGGAAGGAGCCCATCCTTAAGGTCCCTTCCAACCTCAACCATCCCATGATTTTAGTCTCAAGCTACATCAGGGAAGCTAAAGGCTGGATATTAGGAAGAAATTTTTCACCAAAAGAATAATAAAGTACTTGAATACTCTTCCCAGGGAGGTGGTGGAATCACCATCTCTGGGTGTGTTTAAAAAAGCCTGGACATGGCACTGGGTGCTATGGTCTGGGTGAGGTGTCAGGGCACAGGTTGGACTGGGTGATCTCAGAGGTCTCTTCCAACATCATCATTCTGGGATTCTGGGATTCTGTCATTCTGTGATTCTGTGGTTCTGTGATTCTGTGATTCTGTGATTTTGAGTTCCTACTTTCCTTAGGTGCTCTTTGACATTGTGGCTGTGAAAAGCAGGCAGGGAGGAAACACCTGGGTGTGGAATTTTCTGGGATCCTCCATGGCAGGATGGAAGGATGAATCTGACTCCATGTTCTTAGAAGGCTAATTTATTATTTTACGTTATTATATTCAAGAATGCTATACTAAAACTGTACTTAAGAATAGAGAAATTATACAGACAGAAGGCTAAAAGATAATAATGAAAAACCTGTGACTCTCTAGAGTCCTGACACAGCCTGACCATGATTGGTCATTAAGTAAAAAAAATTCACATATTGGATAAAAAAATCTCTAACCACATTCCAAAGCAGCAACACACAGGAGAAGCAATCAGATAATTATTGTTTTCATTTTTCTCTGAGGCTTCTCAGTTTCCCAGGAGAAGAAATCTTGGCAAAGGGATTTTTTAGAAAATATGATGATGACACCCAGGTCCTGTTCCCATGGGATCCATCCCCACCATTCCCTGGTTCTGGATCAACAGGCTGATGAAATTGCACTTGAGAATTCATTTCCCCCCAGCTGTGCCCCCAGCTGACAGGTGACAGATTGCTGCTGTGCTTGGGGCTTTATTGGTTGTGCCCTGACGGTAAATGGAGCTCCTGGAGTTGCATCTCTTGGGTTTTCTGGGCCTTTTTCACATCTGCAATTCCCCCAGGCCACAGCCAGAGCTGGGCAAGGGCAACAGGGGGACCACAAGCCCAGAACCCAGGTAATTGGGCCCAGGTAATTAGGAAGGAGGGATAATGATCCTCACTGTGTATCCATGGGAACCTTGGGATTGAGGGTTGATTGTCCTCAAACTGGAGGGATAGGACAAGGGGGAATGACTTCACATGGACAGACAGAGGGTTTAGATGGGATTTTGGGCAGGAATTCCTCCCTGTGAGGGGTGAGGCCCTGGCACAGGGTGCCAGAGAAGCTGTGGCTGCCTCTGGATCCCTGGCAGTGTCCCAGACCAGGCTGGATCGGGGCTTGGAGCAGCCTGGGATAGTGGAAGGTGTCCCTGCCCTGTCCCTGCCATGGGATGAGATGAGCTTTAAGGTCCTTCCAATCCAAACTGTCCCATGATTCTCAGATTTTATACTGAAAGGATGGACAGATTCTCTTCAATCTTATTCTTACGCCACACCAAACTTTTCTCCCATTTTTTTTTCCTTGAAATGAAGGAGAGGGGCAGTAAGAACAAACCCCATGCCCATGCAGTTCTGCCCACAGCAGCTCCTCTGCTGCCCCGAGGGCACTGCTGGCACTGCTGGGACTCTGGAGGCTCCCCAGGGGATGCAGGGCTGGGGAGTGATGACAGAGCCAGGCCTGTTGTCATGCCAGGCCTGCAGAGAAAGGAAAAGACAGCTTGGCTGAAAGCAGATCTTTTCTCAGAGGCCCAGCTCCAGCTGCCCATGGAAGCCAAGGAAATGTGTGTGAGATGCTGGTATTTGAGGAATTGCTGTGGAAAGGGCGTGGGGCTGGAACAGCAGCATTCCCTGTGCTGCAGCACGGCAGAGCTGGGGTTAACGTGACCCAGAAGCAGGAACAAAGGAGGTTTTCCTTTTCCCCAGCTTTGGCAGGCCTGCTCCTCGCCTCCCCGAGCATTTGCATGGCCATAAATCCCGAGCTCTGGAGGATATTCCCAGCCAAAGCCTACATGTGCAGGATACCGTAATGTAAACTGCATATGTTGTGAGAAGTTGTTAAATGGAACCAGCAGATGACAACGTGCCCAGCACTGCTGTGAACATCCCTGCACTTCCTCCAGCACAGGGAACACAGGACCTCTGCCCCAGCAGCCCTGCTGTCCTCACAATCCAAGCATTGAGGAGAGTTTGGCTGTCACAGCCCCAGGAGCTGCCCCATGGCACAGGGAACCAGCAGATGACAACGTGCCCAGCACAGGGAACACAGGACCTCTGCCCCATCAGCTCTGTCATTGTCACAATCCAGGCAGAGAGGAGATTTTGGCTGCCAGAGCCCCAGGAGCTGCCCCATGGCACAGGGAACCAGCAGATGACAACGTGCCCAGCACAGGGAACACAGGACCTCTGCCCCACCAGCCCTGCCGTCCTCACAATCCAAGCATCAAGGAGAGTTTGGCTGTCACAGCCCCAGGAGCTGCCCCATGGCACAGGGAACCAGCAGATGACAAAGTGCCCAGCACAGGGAACACAGGACCTCTGCCCCAGCAGCCCTGCCATTCTCACAATTCGAGCAGAGAGGAGATTTTGGCTGCCAGAGCCCCAGGAACTGCCCCACGGCACAGCAGAGCTGGTTCTGAGAAGCTCCAGCACAACCAGGACTCTCTCCTGTCTCATTGCCATCTCCACGCTCTGCCTCACAGACAGTGAGACTTGTTAAAAAGTCTGGCACAACCCACTGCATCTGCCACCTTCCCCAGCCCCTTTCCCACTGCTTTTCCATTGGAAAAAGCTGTCCCCCTTCCCTGGGTGGATTCAAGGTCCACAGGAGCTGCAGGGTTTCCTCCTCGCTGTTGAAGCCTCGTGGTGGGCACAGCAGAGCTTCAAGGGGACACAAAACTGGCACCTCTCCCTGCCAAAGCACCTGGAGGTGGGTTTGTATCAGGAGGATGATCTGGATGCTTCTCCTGCAGTGAAATCCTAGCAGAGACCATTCCACATTCGCAGGTAAAAGCTGAAGGAAGAGAAAATTCCAACCAACACCTTTGGTGCTTTTGGGGTGCAGTGAAGCAGCACCTCTGGCAGGAACAGCCAAAAGCTTCAGAGAACAGCGTTCCTAGTGAGGAGGGGGTTAATTAAGAGGGGTTTTTCTATTAAGCCTTGAAGATTTTCCTTCCAGGGCAGGTGTTAAACAGCCTGAGGACTGTCCTGGAAGCAAATTCTTACCTGAAGAAGCCTGGGAGGAAATACTCTTGGAAATGCAGCACAATTAAGATGCTGTGCTTTCCCCAGGGAAGCTGGGTGCCCATTTCTGAGACAACGAGCAGCAGGGCTCCAATGGGGTGAGAAATCCTCCTGTTTCCTCTGCTCCTGCTGGAGTGGGCCCTTTTCATTCCACACTGGCAGTTCCCTGTGATTGAAATTTGAAAGCATGTAGCTGTTAATCTGGGAGTGATTAAAGAGCCTCATTTCTTGGAAGAGTCAGTACTCATCATCTGCCGTGCTGAATGAGCCTCTAACATCCCCTGATCCCATTATATTGTGATTAATTGTGCCAGTTTAAGTCAATAATTCATTTGTTAAAAATAGGCCTGCAAAGTATCATTTGTCTCAGGGGAGATATCAGAATAAAAAAAAAAAATTCATTTGATACTTCTCATTAAATTAGTGTTGGGAGTTCTATTGAAGGGTTCTGTTCATGAAACATTTATTGCAGGCTTATTTGATAAGAACTTGTATTTGTCTAGAATTATGCCTGCTAACAGATGTAAGGGCCTGCATTTCTCCATTGTTAATGAAAGGATCAGAGCCTAAACAAGTGCGTGACTGGGGAGAGGGGGCTGTGGTGACAGGAACAGAGATTTGGGGACATGTGTTCTACAAAGGAGGCAGAAACAACGTCCTCATCCTTCCCTTTCAGAGTGGGGCCCCCTTCTCCTGGCTGACAGGGCAGTAATGGGAGGCTGCAGGGGGAGATGGATGTGCCTCAGAGCCTGCACGTGGTTATCAATGCTGGAAATTATCAATTATCAATTCCTTTCCATCAGGTCATTCCAAATTGTTCAGCTGCAAACGGCTCTGAAAGGAAGAGATGGGGACCAGGGGCTGCTGTGCTGAGGGAAATGGCCAAAACTGACAGAGACACATTCCAGATCCTCACCCTGCACTCGGGACCACGGAAATGGCACTGGGGTGTGGGCAGGGATGGATGGATGGATGGATGGATGGATGGATGGATGGATGGATGGATGGATGGATGGATGGACAGATGGATGAGGGATGGATGGATGGACCCATGGGTGGACAGATGGTTGGATGGATGGATGGATGATGGATGGATAAAAGATGGATGGATAAAGGATGGATGGATGGATGGATGGATGGATGGATGGATGGATGGATGGACAGATGGATGAGGGATGGATGGATGACCCACAGATGGGCCCATGGGTAGGTGGATGCATGGATGGATGGATGGACCCATGGGTGGACAGATGGTTGGATGGATGGATGATGGATGGATGGATGGATGGATGGATGGATGGATGGATGGATGGATGGGGGATGGATGATGGGAGCTCAACAAAGCAGCACAACCACCCCTTCAGGGGCTGTGCTGTGTCCCCAGTGTCACTCCAGGCCAGGTCACTGTGGCTGACCCTCAGTGATGGACGTGCAGTGACCACGGGGTTGGGACCAAAGGGCTCCTGGGATTCCTTCTGGAGCTCAACCACGGCCTGGCTGGTGCCAGGCAGAGCAGAGCCTGTTTGGTTTGGGGTGAGACGCTCTGGTGAGCGTGCTGTACCTGCACAGGGAGGAGTTCAAACACTGTCCCTGGTGCCACAAGAACACCTGGACTGGGCCTGGCATTTGTTCCAAGCAATGAAATTCAGGATGGGGAGAATGTGCTGGGAAGGAGACACTGGAGAAGATGAGGAAACACTGCACCACTCGAGGAAATGTGCCTGTCAAACCAGGCTGGGTTTGGAAACCCCACCGAGTCTGATGCCAGGGTCTGTTCCAGAATTTATACCAAAAAAATTCCCCACAAACCACAAGGCTCTCTTCAAACGCAGGCTCTGTGTTTGTTGCTGGTGTCTTTGAGCTATTTTATAGCCCTTGCATCACATTACCTGGTGATCTGCCCATCGGCCCGGACAATCCCCGCATTGTCTGCGAGCCCCGTGTTTGACAGCGAGCTCTATTAATGTGCTGTGCCGGGCCAAAAATGTGTCACTGCTGCCAGGGGGTGAGCTCAGAGCGCCTTTGATGTGTGAGTGACAAGGCTCATGTGTCTGCAGGGTGGGAGAGCAGGGCTGCAGCAGCAGGGGCAGGGGGGCAGCTCAGGCCAGCAGCTGTGGGTGCAGCTCTGCCCTGTGCCAGCGCAGGATCACTGCTCTGCCCCCTCTCTAACAAAATTATGGCTTTGCAACCCTTTAATGCACTCGTGCTGCTCCTGAGGGTGCCCGTGGAGGCAGGGGATGGATCTTGTTTATGCTGAGCAGAGCTCAGCTCAATTAAGTCGATGAAGCCAAATCAAGGACGATTTCTGTTCGATGGAGCTGCGAGTTTGGGCTCTCTGTAAAAGCAGTGCAGGTTGTTTCTCTCGCTGACAGATGGCTCCAGGAAGGTAGGGGTGCCTTGTCATTCTCTCACACTTTGGCAACATTTTGTGTAGCTTCTCCTGTCGATAAAATCTCATTTGAATTGACCTGAATTGACAGATAACTATTGACTTGAGCAAGAGATGGATCCAGTCAATAAGCTCTCACGCCTCAGGGCATAAGCCAGTCACTAACTCAGGGAAGGTTAGAAGGAAATATCCCTGATGTGTTGATTATTCCATAAAATTGTCCACTAGGAGGATTTATGGACATTTGGTTGCTCGCAAGTACAACATACAGGACTGTAGGGACCATTAACCTGTTGTAGCCCAACAGTTCTGAGGTTCTGCAACTCTGAGTGTCTTCATAAGAACTGTAGAAGAAAAAATGAGTGTTGGTGGTGTTTAAAAGCTTGGAAAGAAGAATTTTGTTGTTGAATCTTAATCTAAATATCAGAACCTCAGACTTTCTTTCCTTGATAGGAGGGTTAGGAGGAGGGAACTCCTCATTTCCAACAGGTGGTGGGCGCTGGAGCTGTGGTCCCACCCTTGTGCTGCCTTTGCTCTCCAGAGTGATTTTGGTGCTGTCTGAGTCCTGCCCTGGCCCTTCAGGCCTTGAGAATTCCAGGGAATTCATGGGAAGGAAGTTCCAGCAGAGAGAGCAGGGGTGAGCTGGGAGGTTGGTACCAAAGTGATGCTGAAAACATCCCCAGGATCTCAACTACAGAGTGCCCCCAGTGCCTTGGGCTGCCTGCAGAGCCTGGCAGGGGAGCTCCAGGTGAACTCCTGGGTGGGAAGATCCAGGTAAATCCCTAAAAAGTAAAATCCAGGTGAATCCTTAAAAAGTAAGATCCAGGTGAATCCCTGGGAAGGAAGATCCAGGTGAATCCCTACAAAGGAAGATCCAGGTGAAGCCCTGGGAGTGAAGATCCAGGTGAATCCCTACAAAGGAGGATCCAGGTGAACCCCTAGAAGGGGAGCACCAGGTAAAACCCTGGCAGGGGAGATCCAGGTAAACCCCTAAAAGGAAGATCCAGGTGAACCCATAGAAGGGAAGATCCAGGTGAATCCCTGGGTGGGGAGCTCCAGGTGAATCCCTAGAAAGGAAGATCCGCGTGAACCCATAGAAGAGGAGCTCCAGGTAAAGCCCTAAAAAGGAAGATCCAAGTGAACCCCTAGGAAGGAAGATCCAGGTGAATGTCTAGAAGGAGAACTCCAGGTGAAGCCCTGAAAGGAGGGCTCAGGTGAACCCCTGGAACTCTCTGTGAGCCCCTCAGAGGGAGGTGCCATCCCTCAGACCATCCACAGCCCCTTCTGAGGACTTGAGAAAAGCTGGGTCGGGGGGCATTCGTGCCCCTGTGTGTGAGGGGTGGGGAGGCATCTCTGGGGACAGCTCCTGCAGCAGGACAGGCGGGGCCGGGGCTGTGGCCAGGAGCTGTCCCCGCTGTCCCTTTAAGCCATCGGCTGTCCCCGCGTTCCCAGCACGGGAGGCTGCCTGTCAGCAGGGAGCAGAAAACAGATTGTGACACAGGGCAGTGATTTTTTTTAACAATCCTATTATGAAAGACAGAGTGCTCCCATTTCCTTTGCAGCTTTTATCAAGACTTAAATTGCTGCCAAGGGAGAGAAGGGGGGTGAGGGGAACCTCACTGCTTTTATTTTATTTTTAATTTTTTTAAGAAAGGATTCTGCTTAGTTACTAAATTCCTGCCGAAGTCTCCTCCAAGCAGAGATCCAACAGTATCCCTATTAAATTATATAGAGCGAGTCCAGTCCTTGGCTGTCAGCGGGACCCATCAGTCCTAATTTATCGCCCCAGGAAACACAGTACAATTATGGTAATAAATAATAATAGGATTCAGTACATGACAACATGAATGATGGAGCCTCTCAGAACTCATTTACATTGCTTTGTGTTGCAATCACCCTGCTTCTAATGTAATGCCAAGCAAATGAGCCTTTTTGAATATTGTGCAATCTATTGCAAGTCAACTGGCACAAAACTCACTCAATAAATCATGTTCAAACACATGCCTCTAATGACAGGTAAATCAACAATGAAGTAATTGCATTTAATGTATTGAAATACTGGACAAAAACAGTGACCTCGAAGTGACTTTTTGGAGAAGGTTTGATACACTTGCAGTGGCAGAGGGATGGTTTTTATCAGCCCCACGTGAGGATTGATGATCCTGCTCCCTGTCCCAGCCTGGAGCAGCCTCAGCAGGGCAGAGCCAGGCTCAGGGACGGCTCCAGGGACCAATTCCCTGGAAAAGCAGCACCAGGGGCTCTCTGTGCCTGCAGCAGAGGCAGCTCAGCCCTGCAGCACGCACCGGGGGTTCTGCCCTGTTGCTTCCAATTGCCTCGGATCACTTTCCCCAATTTCCGTGTTCCATTGGTTTCAATAGGAAAGGGAACAGAGGTGTTGGACCGTGAAGCCGCTGTGGCACCTCCCCTCAGCTCCTCACGTGGCTCCATGAGTGGCAGGGTGGGTTTTTCTTGGGTTTTGGGGTTGTTTTTTTCCTAGGAGGCTGGAGAGGGTAGAAAGAAGTGGCCTTAGCAAAGCAGTCCCTCGGTTGTGCTGCCCCATAAAAACGTGATGAGAGCAGAGGAAACTTTTAAGATTCTGTTTAAGGGCTGATGAAGAAACAACTTTGCAGATTTTGGCTCTGAGTTTATTCCCTTACCCTTCCCCTGCAAGGGAATTTGGCAAGTGTCAAAGGTCTCCGTGGATTCTTCAGGCAATGGAAAGGTTTTACATATCCCCAGGCTTGACTGTCTCTGCTGATAGCTCCCATATGATAGAAACTGATTAGCAAAATGTCTAGAGCCGGGACAAAAGAACTATTAACTACAGAAAAAGAAAACAACGAGAAATTTCTGTAATTTCAGAAAATTGTTACCAGTTGTACCTGCCATCCCATTTGTTCTGTGGCAGCAGGAATGTCAGGATGCAATCACTCAGCTTTCCTGGACACCAGGACTCTGGGATCTCACTTATAAACACTTCCAGTGTGGGTGCTGAGGTGGCTGTGCAGGGTTTTGTTTTGTTTCCATCGCTGTTGGGATGGATTCCTGTCATCCTGCAAGCGTGGCAGGTATTTGGCAATGCAGCTTCCTGCTGCCACAGCTCATTGCCCAGAGGTGAAACCCTTCCCACCCCACAGACTAAACCCAGGGCCCAGCTGGGGGTGCTTGTTTGCTTTGGGTTTTTATGGGAATCTCACATAAAGCTCTGCTCTAAAGTTTGTATGCTTCTGTTGGTGTTTTTGAGAGCCACCACTGGAAAAGCCTGAGCTCTTGGTGGTGTAGTATTTGCTGGGTCCCCAGGATGAAGGAGGAAATGATGAATCTGACTCCATGTTCTTAGAAGGCTAATTTATTATTTTATGATATTATATTCAAGAATGCTATACTAAAACTGTACTTAAGAATAGAGAAATTATACAGACAGAAGGCTAAAAGATAATAATGAAAAACTCGTGACTCTCTCGTCCTGACACAGCTGGACTGTGATTGCTCATTAAGTTAAAACAATTCACATGTTGGATAAACAATCTCCAAGCCACATTCCAAAGCAGCAAAACGCAGTAGAAGCATGAGATAATATTGTTTTCCTTTTTGTCTCTGAGGCTTCTCAGCTTTTCAGGAGAAGAATCTTGGGCAAAGAGGATTTTCCAGAAAATATGATGGTGACAGTGATGAGAATGGCAGCCTGGATAAAGGCTGAGCCTGGCTGTGACTGCTGAGGTGGTGGAGAATCCCAAGCTGGGGGTTGGTAAACCCAGATTTCCTGCGAGTTGAGCACCTTTTCCTTGGCTGTCCTCTGCCATCCGTCTGTCCCTGGACATTGTGCCCCTGCAGAGTGAGAGGAAGGTCCCTGGGAAAGAAACAGGGAATAAAATGGATGTTCTTGGGGTTCCTGCAGTGACCACACGTGCACCAGCGTGCTGCAAGCAGGGCCTGGACTCAGCTCTTTTCTCTCTCAGCTCCTTTCTCTCACTCATGAAAGCCTGGTTCACCTCCAGGGCCTTGTCTGCGCCCCAAAAGTTTTGTCTTCATAAAAAAAGTCTTGAAGGCTCTGTCAGCGCAGTAAATCACTGTGAGAACAGAGCTTGGGTTTCAGGCTGGTTTAAGGTGAATTAAGAGATTAAGAGCAGCGCCACAGCCTTTGTGCTGGGTTGCTAAGCCAGTTAAGGGCTCTCTATTGACATGTCAGATGCATCATCACCTCGCTGTGATTCAGCAGTCGCTCCTCACATGCACAAAGGCAGAGGAACATGCTGGAACCTGCCCGTTTCCCACTGAGCCTGGGTACAACTTCACCTTTGTTTGCTCTAAGGACGCCGTTCAGTGGCTCTGGTGACTCACAGCGAGGGTGTCAATGCCTTTGAGGCTCTGCAGGAGATGTGAAATGTTGTTGTTGCCCTACTTTGCAGAATGAGGAGATTCAGTGAAAATGGGAGAAATCAGTCCAATAGCACTCAAGAAACTGGCAATAAAGAAGGCATGTCAGTCATTTGTAGGAACAGAGGGAGATTTTGGATTTAATTCACCTCAAATTGCAGTTGATTCTGCACAAGTGAGTAGTGATTTTTGATTCCCTGCAGACAAGAAAAAATGCTGATTTTGCTGGCTGAGTCAGCTCTGAGAATCTGATTTGTGTATGGCAAGGTTCATTCTTTTGTTATTATAACAAAATAAATAACAAAAAGGTGTTCACCAGAAGGGAAAGTGAGATCCTGCCCTGAACTGACCTGACCTTTCTCTTCTGTGAGTGAGTGATTTCACACCGTGAGAGGCTCCTGTGTGCAAAGCCAGCTGGGCTGGAGATGGCACGAGGGAGGAAAGGAGAAGGAACTGATGCAGTGAAAGTTTCCAGGACCTTCTGGAGCAGCCATACAAAGTCTGCTCCTGTGAATCTCTGGTTGACACTCAGCCTTCCCCCAGGGCCCTCCCCAGGCTCACACTGCTGCGTCCATCAGCCCTCAACAACTCAACCATGCTGTGCTTTGCTCTGCTTCCCTCCAGAGAGGGCTTTGCAGCCCAGCAGAGCTCACCAGAGGAAAGATTTCCTGGTAATCAGTCTGAATTTTCCTTCGCTGGCTTTCATCACGTTGCTAATTAGCTGTAACCCATTGGCCCGTTCCTCCTCAGTGAAATGGCCTTACAAACCCACTTCCAGCACCTCCCAGGGTCTCATTTCCTCACCAGTTCCCATTCCTGTCTCTCATCACTGCCCATGTCTCTGGACAAGCCATGCCTGGGCGTTTTTAGTGTTATCCAGCCCTGCTTCCCAAAAACCAGCGCCCTCAGAGCAGGGAGGTCACTCAAAGAATTTGCTGGAGCTTCAAAGATCTCGGGTCAAGATCCAGCAAACTCCATACCCGGGGAAATTGGGTTGCTAGGATCCCAAGATTGTTTATTATGCTCTCAACTTTAATTAGCTGTAAGTAACATCATGTCAGTGTTCTGCCACAAATGCTAAAGCTGTCAAGGCAATTTTACCGAGTCTGGCAGCTTAAATCAGAAACAAGAAAGTCAACATGTCAATAATGGATCTAGACATGATGGATATATTAAAGGGGAAACCTAAAAGTTCTGGACTTCATTATGCTGCCTCCAGCTCTGACAACGTGTGCCAGAGAAATCTGCACCTCGTTGGAAAAGCCCCTTGGAGATGCTGTTCCCAATTAGGGGGCACCTCTACTCACCTCCAGGCATGGGTTTGGGCTGGAGGTACCTCCCAGTGTAAATTAGGACGAGGTCAGGGGTGGCAAGAAGCTGCTCAGGTTCAATTTCTACAAATAGATCTGTGGAGGAAAGGTGGGGTGAGGCTGATTTTTCCCATGGATGTTGTTGTGCCTTTTTTGAAAGCTCCCTTAGAAAGGGATGGACACTTTTTGGCCATTGGAAGTGTCTGCATTTTCCTGTAGAAGCTTTTTGGGCGTGAGCCTGAGCAGGGAGTCACGAGGAGATGATGGACCTGTGGCTGCAGGGGATGTGTGTGGGAGAGGGAAAGTGCAGGAACCAACTTCCTTTCTATTTCATCAGTTAATGGTTGTTTATTTTCTGACATGTCCCATTTTAAGTGTATTTTGGCTTGTGTGTTATACATATGTCTGTGAAAATTAAGCAGATTTGCCACGGTCTGACAATGTTAATACTGCTCTGAAAATATAAACAGATGTTTTAGGAGCTCTCAGGTCGTGGGATCACCACAGCTGCGTGTGCATATCAGGGGCTCTCCATACCTGGTGGGAAAGTGTCCGTGTGTCCTGAGGTGGGGCTGGCAGCAGGGAATGGCTTATTTTACACCAAATAAAGGCTGATTCAGTGTTTGCTTTAAAATCTGGAGGTGGGATTCTTCAACAGAGAGAAAGGACTACAGAAATCCAAAGCTTTGAGTGGAGCTGAATGGGACGATTGGTTCAGCAAATTCCATGTGCACCTGCCAAGTGTGGAGCTGCAGGAGAGCCCATTTCTGAAATAATGCCTGCAGCTCCCCCTCAGCCACGGGCACAGAGCTCTGGAGCAGCCAGGGCCGTGTGTCACCTCGGCAGGGTGACAGTGACAGGTCCTAGATGGGGTGGGAGCAGGAGGGACAGATTTGGGGACAGTGATGCTGCTCCTGGTGCTGCCCTCACTCTGCTCACCCTTCCAGAGCTGGGCAGGCTGGGGGGGCCCTCAGGGTGACACAGCCTCAGCTTTTGGGGCACAAACAACCCTTTGTGCTCACACAGCCCCTGTGTGTCAGTGCTGGCTGTCCCTGGCTCACAACCATCACCAAACAAAGAGAACTAATCCCAGAACTGACCCCCCTCCAAAAACCAAACAAAAATACAAACTATAATGATAAATCATCAACCAATCACCCACCAAATTTCACGTTCTTGTAGCTTATAAAAACATGACACTGAAGATGTCAAGATGGCTGCCACACACACCCAAGGACAAAAGACTCAGTCCTAACCTTACTGTTAGTTTTTGCTAGGTATATACATGCAAGTATCCGTGCTCCAGTGTGGATGCCCTGGACACTTTAATCAGGTAGATAGGAGTGGGTATCAGGCTCACCATAACTCAGGTACCCATTGGGTGACCCCTGGGGCTGCTGCCCCCCAGAGCCTTCCCTTGGCTGCCTCTGAGCCTTTCCAAGAGCTGCTCCTGAGGTTTAGCAGCACTCTGAGCCCAGCACAGAATCAAGTATTTGGCCCCTCTGCTCAAGCTTTCCTTCTCTTCCACATTTGGCTCTCCCAGATGTTTTTGGTCATTTCCAGGTTGTAATTAATGATAATAAATCAGCAGAGTCCGTCAGGGCTGGCTGTTTCCTGCCACCACTTGGATTAGAGAGCTCCGTGTTTTTCCAGCTTTTCCAACTGTTGGTCAAGGGAAGCTGTCATGTGGGGACTGTTGGTTAATAATAAACCCCACTGCATTCCTCCCTGGGAAAGTAACATCTTCACATCTGCTTTTGGGTGGAAACATCTGTCCCATCCAAGGCCTGTCTGTCTTGAGAAGAGACAGGCATTGTGGGAGAGCATTCCAGCTGGGTGAGGGCTTGCTTCCCTCTCCCCCTCCCGAAATCTCGCTGACATTGACGTGCACCACGCAGCCAGCACCGTCCCAGCCTTTGCCAGGCATTTGTCTCTTGCACAGAGCTGTGTGAGAAACCCGGGGGAAATCGTGAAAGATGCAATTATAAAAAAAGAAAAGAAAGGGGGAAAAAAAGGCTGCTGCTTCTTAAGGATGCAAATATTTGAGGAAGGTGTTAGCAACAGTGTGAGCGTGCAGGAGTGAAGCAGTCAGAGCTTGGGGAGGCACAGGGTAATCATGAGCCAGTCCTGCTGTGTCACACAGTCCTGAGTTTCTGTTCACAGAGCTGCAAATCTGCAGGGAAGGGAGAGCAGCACCCATAGGTAACCCCAGCTCAGCAAAGGAATGACTCCCAGACTGTTCCTGAGCTGGAACTGCATGTTCAGGGGGCACAGAAAACATTTTGCTTTATCTTAATGCAGAATGTGAGCAAGGACCAGAGCCTGTGGGTCCTTGTCTCAGATCCAGATCTGTGCCAGATCCAGGCTGGTGCTGGAGGAGCCAAACCTCTGGTGAGCCAAAACCTTCCTCTGCGGTACCTGCACCGAGCAGTGCCGTTGTGCCAACCCTCCCCTGCTCCCCTGGTGTGGGCAGAGGGTCCTGCTGACCCAGCTGGGCGAGGGAGGTGAAGGGCAGGAGAACTGCCGAGCTCCAGCTACCTCTGGCAGGGTGCAGCCCTTCCCACCAGTTGGAAGGCCCAGGGAGGCTCCTCCAGCTGGGTGGGGATTTCAGGCTGCAGCAGAACTTCCCTCCTGCCCTCCATGCTCAGGCAGAACCAGTGAGACCAAACTGCCCACTGCCAGCCATGGGTGGATGGAGATGGATGGATGGATGGATGGATGGATGGATGGATGGATGGATGGATGGATGGATGGAGGATGGATGGATGGAGGATGGATGATGGATAAAGGATGGAGGGATGGATGGATGGATGATGGGTGGATGGATGGATGGATGGATGGATGGATGGATGGATGGATGGATGATGGGTGGATGGATGGATGGATGGATGGATGGATATGGATGGATGGATGGATGGATGGATGGATGGATGGATGGATGATGGGTGGATGGATGGATGGATGGATGATGGGTGCATGGATGGATGGATGGATGGATGGATGGATGGATGGATGGATGGGGATGGGTGGATGGATGGATGGATGGATGGATGGATGGATGGATGGATGGATGGATGGTTTCCCATATCTGAGGGGGATCTCTCTCCCTGCGGTGCCCATCCCTGGATCAGGGCAGAGCATCCCCGGCTCTGGCTCTCCCCAGCCCAGGGCTGGACCCTGAGCTGCTGCTGGCATTTATTGCAAGAGCAGAAAGTGCTTGCCTCATCACAGGAGCAGCTGGAGACAGAGAGGCTTTCAAAGGCGTGTGACTGACCTCTACCTCGGCTGCTGGGGGCCGGGGATTGCCGACTCAGTGGAATTTTTTTCTTCTTCTCTCCGTCTCTCTCTGCCTCCCGTTCCTTTCCGCAGTGTCCTGACCTTGTGAGGCCTTGGTCTCCCCCCTATCCATCTCCCACCGCTCAGTCTCTCCTGTGAACTCATGCTGGGAGATTAATTGCCACTATCGCCCCTAATCCATCACACTTCCCAAAGATTGTTTTG
Source organism: Setophaga petechia (assembly GCA_024362935.1). NCBI lineage: Eukaryota > Metazoa > Chordata > Aves > Passeriformes > Parulidae > Setophaga > Setophaga petechia. Next base: position 1,136,408 of record JANCRA010000123.1, on the reverse strand, counting down.
ACATCTAGTTAATTTTTGGCTGATGATTTATCAAATTCTTATTACCGTGCTCTGAAGGGGCTCATTTATTGTGTTGATTCATGGTAATGATAAAGGGGAACCTTTTTGAATTTTAACTACATTCCCTCATGTTCTCCCCAGCACAGCTAAAAAGGAAAAAGGGAAAAATATAGCTGGGGACTCTTAATTCAGAAAGTAAAAGGGGAGGGGGAAAAAAGCCCCTCTATCCTCCATTATTTGTTTGAGAGCCAAAAGTCCTAAAAGAGGTTAATATATATTAAGACATATTTTTAGAGTTCTGGTCTGGACTGTGTTTCAAGAGCATCCCCCCAAGGCTCTTTAAAACATTTATTGCCCTGTAATATTACCTAAATGTCTACTACCATTTTATTCAAATAGAAGTTAATGCTAAATGATGTCAGTCATGTACCAGTGGAAATGTAAAACATGTCTCTCTGCCAGTCCATATGGCAATTCCAGCTTTTAAAAGTACACAGAGAATTTTCTGCAACCCTTTATGTCATTCCCCCATCTTTGTTCCCACCTATTTTTAATTTGCTGCGCAGTTTTTAATAAGCCCAGATGGTAAAAGAAACACAGTAAATGGCCATTCTCTCCTTTCCTTCCCAGGCAGCTCGGGGAGCTGGAGCCCTTACATGGAGGGGAAGGAACGCAGCAAGGGGTGGAATGGAATTTGTAACTGGTTTGGGGAAGGAGCAGGGTGTCTGTGTGGATTTGTACCCAATTTGGAGAAGGAGCAGGGGGTCTGTGGGCATTTGTACGTGGTTTGGGGAAGGAGCAGGGGGTACATGTGGATTTGTATCTGGTTTGGGGTAGGAGCAGGGGGTCTGTGTGGTTTGGGGAAGGGAAGTGCCCAGATTGGGTGGTGAGAAGCCTTCCAGGAGCTGCAGAGATTCTGGCAGGACCTCATGTGCTGCTATGGGGTTCCTGCAGTTTAGGGCTGAGGATGGACACAAGCAGAGCCATTTGAGAGACTCTACAAGGCCCCAGAGCTATCCACTCCCACATGGGGCTATACCATGGCAGGGAACCAGGCCTGCCATAAAATGGGGTATGATGCTCATTTGGGGACACTCCCATGGGACATGCTGCTCATTTGGGACCAGTCCCATGGGACATGCTGCTCATTTGGGGCCAGTCCCATGGGATATGGTGCTCATTTGGAGACACTCCCATGGGATGTGCTGCTCCTTTGGGACCAGTCCCATGGGATATGCTGCTCACTTGGGGCCAGTCCCATGGGATATGGTGCTCATTTGGGGCCAGTCCCATGAGATATGGCGCTCACTTGGGTACTTGGGGCCAGTCCCACGAGCTCCAGCAGCCTGAGCAAGGCTGAGACTTGCACCTCAGGGCCCTCTCAGTGCTCTGAGTAGCACTTGTGTGAACCAGGAGTAACCCTGCACACCCAGTAGCAGAATGCACCCCACAGCAAGCCCAAGGCAGGCGCGATTGCTCATTTACATCACGCCTTCTCCTTATCTTTCATTTCTCTTCTTCTCTCTCCTCTTCTCCTCCCCTCCACCCCCCTTCCCTCCCTCACCCTGTGCTCCTCTGCTGTCCCTGCAGTCCCATGGGATATGGTGCTCACTTGAGGCCAGTCCCATGAGATATGGCGCTCACTTGGGTCCAGTCCCCATGAGATAGTGTGCTCACTTGAGGCCAGTCCCATGAAATATGGTGCTCACTTGAGGCCAGTCCCATGAGATAGTGTGCTCACTTGGGGCCAGTCCCATGAGATATGGTGCTCACTTGGGGCCAATCCCACGAGCTCCAGCAGCCTGAGCAAGGCTGAGACTTCCACCCCAGGGCCCTCTCAGTGCTCTGAGTAGCACCTGTGTAACCCTGCACACCCAGTAGCAGAATGCGCCCCGCAGCGCGCCCGAGGCAGGCGCGATTGCTCATTTACATCAGGCCCTCTCCTTATCTTTCATTTCTCTTCTTCTCTCTCCTCTTCTCCTCCCCTCCACCCCCCTTTCCCTCCCTCACCCTGTGCTCCTCTGCTGTCCCTGCCTCTCCACGAGGTCACGGCGAGCGAGTGAAGGACGCGGGCGGCGGCGGGGTCACGCATTAGCGAGGCCGTGCCCGCGCGGCTCCGCGCGCCCGCGGCTCATCCATCACGGCCTCCACCACTCCATTAGGCCCCGCATGAAATATGCCCCGCTCTGGCTGCGGGGGCCATACATCTCCCGTCTAGACACCTTCCTGTTGTGTGAAGATCAATGCCACACGGTCATGCATCATGTGTCAGCCAGTAGCCCTCACTCTAATAATCGTGTCTATTCTCTAGTCTGCACTATAAATTATGGGAGCTGGGAAAGTACTATATTATTCAGCAACCTTGGGCACTAATGGATTATTGGTTTAATGGCTGATAATGCGAGCTCCTTTTTTGGCTGGATCCTACCTTTATTTATTTATCTTTTTTTCGTGATTATTATTCTGAGTGATGACTGATTTGGATTCTTATCCAGAGGCTCTCACCCTTGCAAAGCAATTATAATAATAAAGCCCTTTGACCGTGGGCCTGCTGTCCTGGCTCTCACTTAATAGAGAGGCTTCTGCTGAAACAAACTCAAATATCCATCTCTCCCTCCCAGCTCTCCCCTCCCCAGCCTGTTTTAGCTCTGGTGGGGCCTCAAGGAGGAGAATGGAAGTGAGGATCTCGGGATGGGTGCTCAGGGAATCCCAGCCCTCCCTGTGCCCCGCCAGTTCCACGTGGTCACAGCCACAGACTGAGATGGCCTTTTCCCAGTTCCTGACCGTGCCCTGCATCACGAGGATGGCAGAGGGGGATGAAGCCCACGAGGAGGAGGCAGATGGGGGGTGGTGGTGAAGCCAGAGGCCAGCAGTGGGACACGGGCAGGCATTAATTGCCTGTAATGAGCGCGACGATGCCGCGTTGCTGAGCCGCGGCTCCCGCACGTGTCAGCCGCTAATTTGTTGCTGTTTGTTTGTACATGACAGTAATGTGTTTACCTCATTAGGGGATGTCAAAGTTCCCCAAATCTGGAGCTGGGAGACGGCGGATTTCCTGCAGGAAGCAGGAGGCAGGAGCGGGGTTTGGCACCGCGGGATGCGCAGCGAGGGATGCGTTAACCCAGGCTGCACGCCCTGCCCTCACTCCCAAATCCAGAGCCCATGGATCAAACCGTGGCACTTAAACACCCTTGGATACCACATGATGTAAAAGCTGTAAAAGCTCTTAGAGCAAGGACATGAGGAGGAATGGGCATATAAAGAGCGGGGATTAGGGAGCAGCCACGATCCATCACCGTCGGCTGCTCGAGCCGCAGCCAGGCCCTTGTGCAGCTCCTCATCGAGCAGTGTCTTCCCATTAATTATGATTAAACCATCCTACAGTTAGTTGTTCCTTCATTTGTAAAATGCTCCTGTTTTCCACCCAGTTCTAATCTTGGCTGTAATTATCCTGACGGTGGAGGAGTCACTCCAAGAGCTTTTTCTCCTCTCCCTGATGTGTTTGAGGCTAAGCAGGATTTGTGGCTCTGTCCTGGAGCTCCTGCCCAAAAAAGGAGGTTCTGGTGGGCTTGGCCGTGTCCAGCACCCCTTGCTGGTGTGGAGGCCCCTTTGTGACCTTGGCCTTTCCCTGTTCCATGGCATTCATATAATGGGATCGCTCTGAGAATTAATTAGTTAAATTTGTGCAGATTATTCTGAAACTTATTATTATACCAGAGACTGCTGCTGCCTATGTTTTCTGCCAACGCATCACATTTCCCACCTTCCATGTGAATGAATTCCTAGGATACTGTCCAAACTGACAAGAGGAGCAGGAAATGCCTCCTGTGAGGGACGGAGGAAGGTGTTAGGAAATTAAAGGAGCAATTTGAGAGCTGCAGCTTTTCTTTTACTACGAGAAAAAGCAGTCCCCGTGTCCCACTCCCACATCCTCTGCTCTCCAGGATAAGCCAGGCCATGTTTTCTCAGCCCCTGACGGGCTGGGGAAGCCCAGGGTGGATGGCAATCCCCATTGCTGTGCCAGTGGAGGAGCCTGAGGGGTGGGGGCAGGAGAAGGGGCTGCCTGAGCTGGGCTGGGGTCACTCAGCACATGCTGGGAATCCCTCAGCAGCTGGTATCTCCCACAGACAGAAGGAATATCTCAGGGAGGATCTCAGCAATCAGCTTGACGGGGGCAGCTGGTTCCACTTCCTCTGAGACACAGCCCCGGCACCGTTTGACTGCGCTGATCAGATAGGAGCTGCGTTACAAGGCAGTGTTGTGGTTTGCCTTAATGTCCTGCCAAACTGCATTTATCTTCCCCACCCTCCCGGAGAAAGCCTGCTCAGGTCACAGCGTGGAGAGAAATGTGGGAATCTACAAAATTAGAGGGTTTTGGGAAAGCTGCAAAAGGCAGGCCTCAGATACAGCAGAACTGTGATTAGAGCTGAGCAGCAGCCATGAGATTGGTGAGCAGAAAAATTATTTAAAAAGTAGAAAAGCAAGGACAAATAGAACAATGGTCTGTGTATTAATGCTTGTCTAGAATAACTCTCTAAGCTACAGAAGAGTTTATCTAGTGAGATATTAAGAAGGTTGAAGCTTAATAATGGAGCTCTGTGCATTATGTTTGAAGGCTCACAAGCAGGTATTGTATTTGCAATAAGCAAGCATTGTTTTAACCAAAGGTACCTGTGCTTATAGTGGTTGGATAGAACTACTGTCAATGTGCTTTTGCTTTGTGGGATTGGTCAAAAAACTTTTAAAGTGAGTTGTAACATTAAGTTCTTGGTCTGCTGGCTGGGATGTGAGCTGGTGGCATCTTCCCATTGTCATAACCATGCAATGAGACTGATGCTGGAAAATCAAACAGCTCAAGGCACGTTCCCAGCAGTCCTGTCCTGTTTGTGATTTGTACACAGCCCCCAGTCAGTGATAAGAAAGCCTTCCCTGGGAGGAGGAGGAGGAGGACGGGGCCCTGATGCAGAACCCAGTTTTATATTAGCCAGGAACGAGGCACAAGAACTTAATTAGATGTGCTCTGCCTGCTTCAGTGTACAGAGGCCTCGACCTACAAGGAAGAACACTCAGAAGGCTGAAGCAGTGGTTGTAAAATCCTGGAAGGTTTGTGACTCTATTTCCAAAAACATCAAAAATGTGGCTAAGAAGAGGTGAAGTTGTGAATATGTAAATCCAAGGAGCAGGCCAGTGTGATGGGGCTGCCTTTGAGGGTTGGATCAGCACTTTAATTCCAGCTCTGCTGACAGAGGGTGCTCCAGGAAAAAGGGGGAGCAGCTGGGTGGTGGAACACAGCAGAAAACCCCTGGGCTCAGCCTGGCTGGTGAAATGAGGGCTTCCATCAGCTGCTGGACTGGAGGAAGGATTGAGCTCCAGATTTGGGAAAGGCTCTGCAGGGACCAGGACGAGGTGGGAAGAGCTGGGTCTGTCTCTGTCTCTTCAAACCAGTGAGGAATTACAGCAATTTGTCCAGGAGCCTCAGCAGGGCTGTGAAGGGCTGCTCCCATCACCCCGAATCAGCTCAGGAACAAACACCCTGAGCAGCACCAGCCAAGCCATCACCTGGCAGTGCCAAGTGCCATCAAGCAGATGGCCAGCCAGGGCACTTTGTCATTTCTGCCTGGCAGGACTGAAACCCTGAGCTGGCAGCTTCCATCTGCACCCCAGCCCACAAAAAAGGCTTTCCTCACGCAACCTCTGTGGGAAACAGGCAAAAAAGGGACTTGTTAGCCCTAAAAACTGGGAAAAACAGCTGGGCTGGGGTCCTGAGCTGCAGCAGTTTGTGGTGTGCTGGCAGCCATGAAGTTGTGGGCTAAGCTCTGAGGGATTTGTGCTGGGTTCAATGAAAAAGGGACCTGTTAGCCCTAAAAACTGGGGAAAGCAGTTTGGGTTTAATGGAAAAAGGGACCTGTTAGCCCTAAAAACTGGGAAAAGCAGCTGGGCAGGGGTTCTGAGCAGCAGTGATGTGCTGACAGACATGAAGTTGTGGCCATGGATGGGGTGGGCTCAGCTATAAGGGACTGCTCTGAGAGATTTGTGATGAGTTTAATAAAAAGGGACCTGCTAGCCCTAAAAACTGGGGAAAACAGCTGGGCTGGGGTTCTGAGCTGCAGTGGTGTGCTGGCAGCCATGAAGTTGTGGAGGGGTGGGCTCAGCTCTGAGAGATTTGTGCTGGGTTTAATGAAAAAGGGACCTGTTAGCCCTAAAAACTGGGAAAAGCAGTTTGGGTTTAATGGAAAAAGGACCTGTTAGCCCTAAAAACTGGGAAAAGCAGCAGGGCTGGGGTCCTGAGCTGCAGCAGTTTGTGGTGTGCTGGCAGCCATGAAGTTGTGGCCGTGGAAGGGTGGGCTCAGCTCTGAGGGATTTGTTCTGGATTCAATGAAAAAGGGACATGTTAGCCTTAAAAACTGGGGAAAGCAGCTGGGCAGGGGTTCTGAGCTGTAGTGGTGTGCTGGCAGCCATGAAGTTGTGGCTGTGGAAGGGTGGGCTCAGCTCTGAGGGATTTGTGCTGGGTTCAATGATACAGAAAATCCGGTACAAGGCTCACATACCCGGGGTGTGGAGGCACACACAGAGTCACTGCTGCCACCTTTACACAGGGTACACCTGCCCAGTCACCTCTGTCAGGCAGTTGGGAGCCTGACAAAGTTATTTTGGGGGTACAGAGCGTTCCAGGACAGGTGTGTGTGGAAAAAGGAGGGGAAAAAAGCTGGGAAAGGAAATGTATTGACATCTCCCAGGTCTCTTCTCTCTGCTGCTCCAGAGAGCTCCTGAAATTACTTCTTGCTGTGGTGATGGAGGGCTTGCAAGGCTTGGTGGGATCCTCCCTCCATCCTCACAAGGGCACAGTCAGAGAAAGAGAGGAAAGACAGGGGGAACCCTAAAATTCCCAATCGTATTTTTCCACTCCCTTGATGCCAAGTCCAGGCCCTGCACCTGCAGAAATCCTCAGCTATCACATTTCTCCCGCTCCGGATGATAACGAAGATAATTGTTTCATCCACTTTGTCAAGCTGAAATGAAAAGAGGGCAAAGCAAAATGATGCCATCATAAATCATCAGGCTGAGACAGCAAAAAGAGGACAAGATAGTGACTTCATTAAGGGTTATGTATTGTGTCATTAAGCTGGCAGGGGTCACCTTTCATGTCACGCAGCAGCCCCATGATGCATCGCTGGCTCCTCTTTCCAATAAAATTAAACGTAGATGTAAAACTGATTAGGCCGTGTTTGCCCGAGCCCAAGGCAGGGAACTGCGCCGGGAATAATTGATACAAGATCGTGGCTGATTTGTAATGGCAGCCATTTCTCTTCCTGGTCATTTCTCTGCTGACCTTGCCCATTAAAATAAGCCCAGCTGCCTTGAAAAGAGAGACGCTCGTTCCACCCCTCCCTCCCCCTGCCCCAGCCACTTGCCTGGAATTCATTTCCTCCCTCGTTTTCCATGGGATTGCTCATTCCCACCCCTGCCAGGCACAGGCTGCCCCAGCAGGGACAGCCCCTGGTGCCTGCTGGTGTCACTGCTGTGCTGGGGACAGCCCCAGTCCTGCTCTGCCCTCCTGCCTGCTGCTGGAGCAATCCTTACCTGTCCCAAAGCTCTCCTCCTGCACCCTTTGCAGGGCTGGGGATGCTCTCTGGGGTCACAGAGGCACAGGTCCTTCAGAGATGGATCAATCCTTACCTGTCCCAAAGGCTCTGCTCTCCACTCTGTGCAGGGTTGGTGTCACAGAACCTCCAAAAGCACAGGTCCCTCAGTGGATCAATCCTTACCTGTCCCAAGGCTCTCCTCCTGTGCCCTGTGCAGGGCCAGGGATGCTCTGTGGGGTCACAGAGGCACAGATCTCTCAGGGATGGATCAATCCTGTCCCAAAGGCTCTGTGGGGTCACAGAACTTCTAAGGGCCCAGGTCCCTAAGGGGTGGATCAGTCCTGTCCCAAAGGCTCTTCTCTCCTCCTCTCTGCAGGGCTTGGGATGCTCTGTAGGGTCACAAACCCTCCAAAAGCACAGGTCCTTCAACAGATCAATCCTTACCTCTCCCAAATGCTCTGCTCTCCTCCTCAGTGCAGGGCCAGGGATGCTCTGTGGGGTCACAGAACCTCCAAAGGCACAGGTCCCTCAGTGATGGATCAATCCTGTCCCAAATGCTCTGCTCTCCTCCTCTGTGCAAGGCCAGGGATGCTCTCTCCATGTGGGTGGCTTACAGAGGGATTATTTATCCACTTAGAGCTAAATTCGTGTTTACATGCTCTGCTGGAGTGGAACTCTCACTTGTGTCAGCTGTGCCTCGCTCTCGATGCCTTTTGGCCAAGATTGTCTTAAGTGGCTGCTGGATTTGGGACACTCTGCTCAAGAGAGGCCCTGAAAGGGCCCAACACTCTGAGCACTGTTAGGGAAATTAACCCACAAACACCAGAGGTTCATGTCCAAAAAGGAGACAGAGGAGTCCTTTGACTTTATTCCAATCAAGGCAGAGGCCATGGGGCATCCCCTGGGGTCTCTACAAAGTTTTGGAGGATGCAGCCTCCCTTTTTATCCCAATTTCCAGCCACAATTCCCTTCTCTCTTTCCCCATTTCTGAGGTACTTGAGAGGTTGAGACTTTCCAAAACACCTGATCCCAAAGATTCCCCTCTAATGTACAACCCTCCCTTTAATTTTTAACTCTTATGGAATTTAGGGGTTTTCCCCACTGTTTCTTTCATCTCTCAATGTCTAATTTCATTTATCAGCAAACCTAAAGTTGATTTGTAAAAGCAAATATCTTTTTCCATTCATCAATCACTGAAATCCTTCCCATTGTTTCTTGTATCTCCCAGTGCTGGTTTTATCTCCCAGGAGACCCACAGCTTGTTTGGAAACACAAATCCACTGTTCCTCTCAGTATGGTCACTGAACTGCTGGAAAACTGAGTGGCTGCTCAGGTGCCTCAGGGTGGAGTCCTTGGCCAATCATGGTCAAGCTGTGTCAGGACTCTGGAAAGACTCACAAGCTTTTCATTATTATCTTTTTAGCCTTCTGTCTGTATCCTTTCTGTATTCTTTAATATAGTTTAGTATAGTATTCTTTAATATAATATAGATCATAAAATAATAAATCAGCCTTCTGAGAACATGGAGTCAGATTCATCATTCCTTCCTTTGTCTGGGGGGAACCCAAATACAAACCCAAATACAAAATACTCCATGAATGGACCAGGTGGGACTCGATCTGAAGGAGCTGAGCCTCCCTAAAGAGCTCTGAGCTGAGCCCAGGCAGGGCTGGAGCTGCCCCTGCTCCTTTCCCAGCCTCAGGAGGGCCAAGGCTGCTGCCAGGGCTGATGGCAGTGCCAGGGAGCAGAGTCAATAACCCAGTGTGAAAAATGCATATATTTTATAATTGGCTTTTCACAAATATTCAAATGAATATTATATGTGTTGTGTTAGAAAGTAATGGTGTATTAATTCTCTTAAGTAGTGTGTTAAATATAGTTTTAGGTTATAAAAAATGTTAAAATAGAAACAATGCTATGTAGGATTCTTTTTTTAAAGAAAGGACTCGCAGTGAGATAGCAGCCACAGGACACCTGAATCTTTCCAAGAAAAAGAATTTATTGCTCTCTTATCAGAAGAAACAAACTTCTTCCTGAACTTCTTCCCACCTTGAAGTTGCTGTCAGGATTCAGAGGAAGAAGTTGACACTGACCAGACAGAATCCTGTGTTTGAATGGAATTTATGCATCATGGATGAGGTGTATGAATATACAACAGGCTGTTGCTTTTAAGGGTTAATCCTTTTTAAACATGTGTCCTTTTTCGGGCTCGTGCTGCCCAGAAAGAGGTACCCAAACTGTCTGTAACTCTTTGTCGCTATTGTCTCATATTGTCCTAATTCAAATTGTCCAAATTATTATCACTCTAGTTGTATTACTATTTTTATAACAATTTTATTACTATTAAACTTTTAAAATTTTAAAAACAAGTGATTGGCGTTTCTCACACCGGGCTGGAACCTCTGCGAGGGAAAATCATCAGAGAGAACAGCAGCAGGAAAACAAACCCAATTCCACGTGCCAATCCCAGATTTATGGACTAAAAATACAGACAGGGAGAGGGCAAGGGTGCACTGGAGAGAGAATTCAAAACCTTATAAATGGGGAAGTGAAACCCACTCATTTCCCACACAATAACAAACCTGGGGGAACAAAGGAGCTGGGACCTCGTGCCATAAACAACCAGGGAAACACAAACCTTTCTGGGGCGCAGATGGCTGCTGCTCGGATTTTTATTTTTCTTTTCTATACATTTGACAGCTAAATTCAGTCATTTGTGAACAACGCGGCCATAAAAATGAGTAATAATGATTGGAGGTATCTTACTTTTGGTTTAATGGGCTCTGGAGTGGTGCTGAGGAGCTGCTCCCACCCCTGGGGGCAGAAGGGGTTCGATGTTGGGCTGTGCTGGCTGCTCACAAGGCTCAGGCAGCAGAATCACACCAGCTGTGGATGGGGTTATGCAGCTCTGGCTCCAAACTCCAAATTAATGCTGTCCTCAGCTGCACTGCCTCAGATTGGATTGCAAAACCCTGTTGCTGACACAGCTCAGAGCTGTTGTTCTTCCCCCCCGGCCAGAGGGGTGGGCTCACACAGATTTTATCAGCTTCTCAACTTTTCCCTCATTCATTATTTCAGTTCTGTCAAACTCGAGCAGAGGGTTGTTGCAGCAACCCTGCAAAAAGGAGAGAGTTAGGGCCTCCTTGCCAGCCTTAATTGCTTGTGTAAAAACTCTTACTGAGAGACTTTCAGAGGGGTAGAAATGCTTCTTCCAGGAGCTGGAAGGGGCTCCAGGACTCTGTCTTGGTTTAGAAAGACAGGAGGCTGCTAAGGAAGGCAGGAGCCTCCCCTGAAATGGAGAATGTAAACCCTCCCCACCCCTCCCAATTGCTATAAATTTTAAATTAAGGGACTCCCAGGCAAAAATATGGGAGCAGGAAATAACAGTTCTTTAAGAGGGAAGAAAATAAAAGGATAAAATAAACAATGCAGTGAACTAAACCAACAGTGCCAGAGTCAGAACCCAGCCTGACACCCTGTGGGTCAGGGGGTTGGCAGCAGTGCCATTGGAATTGTGGCTCAGCCCTCCTGCAGGGTCAGGGCTGGTTCTGCTGGAGCAGGGATCCTGGAGAAGGGTGGAGTCTCCTCTGGAGATCCAGGGGCAGAGGCAGCTGCTGCTCCTCTGGGGAGTCCAGTGGAGAAGCCGTGCTGGTGTTCCAGAATCTCCAGATTCTATCCAGGCAGGAATGCTTGGCTGGTGTTCCAGAATCCCCAGATTCTATCCAGGCAGGAATGCTTGGCTGGTGTTCCAGAATCTCCAGATTCTATCCAGGTAGGAATGCTTGGCTGGTGTTCCAGAATCTCCAGATTCTATCCAGGTAGGAATGCTTGGCTGGTGTTCCAGAATCTCCAGATTCTATCCAGGTAGGAATGCTTGGCTGGTGTTCCAGAATCCCCAGATTCTATCCAGGTAGGAATGCTTGGCTGGTGTTCCAGAATCTCCAGATTCTATCCAGGTAGGAATGCTTGGCTCCTCCCCCTGGGCTCACATCTCCCAATGGGATGCTGCAGTTCTTATCAGCCATGCAGGGACATTCAATAGCTGTTATCAGCAATGTCCCCTCCCAAGGAAGGTGTGAATGTGGTCACTCAAAGAGAGAGATGAGGCAAACTGCCCACTTGACAAAGGGAATCTGCCATACAGATGGTAATGGAAAACATCTTGCATTGCAATCTTCAACAGACTCTCTGCAAGAGTTTCAGTCTATTCTCACCCACAGACTTGCTATAAAACCTGGGGGAATCCAAACAATCTACTTTACCTTCCCAGAGAAGATACTTTACTACATAAACTTCTTTGAGATCCTCAGATTAAGGAAATTCCAGGTGATTTTTTTTTGTTTTCAGAGTTTTCCACCCCGAGCACTGTGAGCACCTCGTTATTGTCAGGGGCACCAATTCTGGGAGCAGAGGAGCTGAGTGGCAACAGCAACACATTTGGAATCTAAATATAGAGAACATCCCACAGAAGCACAAACTCCATCCTCAGCACTGTAATTTTAATGAGATTATGTTTAATCCTTCTGTTGACACTTCTGCCAGGGCAGCACAAAAGAAGGGGGGGCTTTGTCTGTGTCCACCTCCCATGGAGCTGAGTTTGGCTCCACTTTTAGGAATCTTCCCCAAAATCACCTGGCCAGAGGTGGCTCTGGCTGGAGCAAAGGGCATCCAAGGGATGACCCTGCTGGTCCTGCAGGATTTGTTGGCCTGGAGCTTGGTTAGGGGCGCATCCTGAAGTAGCCAGGGCACATCAGCTGTGGCTGACAGGATATCAGACAATGCTGAGAACTAATCTGGCTCTGGCAGGGAGATTTGCCAGGCTGCAGGACTGAGAAGAGCACCACGAGCAGGAGTCTCAGCTGCTTTGCTGATATTGGAAATTTATTATTTGGTAAAAAGGCAAGGGGGAGAAAAAACCCAGCCATAATATCACAAGTGCACTTTTGAGGGCTTGAACTGCTCCTGGCTGAGTTCAGCCATTCTGGGATGGAAATTATCCTAAAACCCCACACTGAGTAGAGCCTTTGCTGCATCCAGGCCTGTGCCCTCCCCTCCAAGTGCTCCAAAGCACCCACAATCAACCCCTGGGTGTTCCTCAGGGCTGGAGCCCCAGCCCAGAGCCCTTCCCCTGCCCAGGGAGCTGTGCCAGGGCTGGGCTGGGCTGGGCAGAGCCCAGAGCTCTGTTCTGTGACCCCCCCTGTGGTATTTTCTGAGACCCCCATCAAAGGGAGGAAGGATGAATCTGACTTCATGTTCTTAGAAGGGTAATTTATTTATTTATTTATTTATTTATTTTTATTCTTTATTTATTTTTATTTTTATTTATTTTTATTATTACTTAATTATTATTTATTATTTTATTATCTATATTATATTAAAGAATGCTATACTAAACTATACTAAAGAATAGAAAAAGGATACAGACAGAAGGCTAAAAGATAATAATGAAAAACTCATGACTCCTTCCAGAGTCCTGACACAGCTTGACAGTGATTGGTCACTAAATTAAAACAATTCACTTGAAAACAATGAAACCAATGAAACAATCACTTGTTGGTTAACAATCTCCAACCACATTCCAAAGCAGCAGAACACAGGAGAAGCAAATCAGATAATTATTGTTTTCCTTTTTTCTCTGAGGCTTCTCAGCTTCCCAGGAGAGAAATCCTGGACAAAGAGATTTTTCAGACAATATAACAGTGACATCCCTCTGACCTGCCAGCACTCAGAGATCTGCAGAGATGAGAAGGAGCCTGGAGGGAGGTGAGGGAGAGCAGGGCAGCCCTGCCAGCCCCCCAGAGCCCTTTGCAATGAGCAGATCAAATGTTAAAGCACCATTTCGTGCCTCACCACCTTCCACGGGCTGCTGAGGACAGGGATTGTCCACAGGGGAGCCAGGGATGGCTCAAAATCTCAATTTGTGCTTTTGTCCACTGGCCTGTGGTTTTCAGCACCTCCTTCTCTGGGCAGGGAAAGGGAACACAGAGCTCTGGGGCTGGGCTGTGCCCCCAGCTCACCTGGAGCAATGAACAAAACCCTGCAGCAGCTCCTGGAATCCAGCAGGGCTTCACTGAGGGTGCCAGGCAGCACCAGCAGCCCCCTGTGAGCAGCAGGAGGGGCAGGCTGGGTCCTGCCAGCACGGAGACATCCCCAGAGCTCCTCTGGCTGCCACAGCTCCTCCATCCCTCCAGAATGTGTCTCGAGCTGTTTGATTTTCCAGCATCAGTCTCATTCCATGGTTATGACAATGGAAGATGCCACCAGCTCACATCCCAGCCAGCAGATCAAGAACTTAATGTTACAACTCACTTTATAAGTTTTTTGACCAATCACACAAAGCAAAAGCACATTGACAGTAGTTCCACCCAACCACTATAAGCACAGGTACCTTTGGTTAAACAATGCTTGCTTATTTCAAATACAATACCTGCTTGTGAGCCTTCAAACACAATGCACAGAGCTCCATTATTAAGCTTAGAACTTCCTAATATCTTGTTAGATGAACTTTCTGTAGCTTAGAAAGCTATTCAGACAAGCATTAATGCACTAATTAATAGACCATTGTTCAATTTGCCCTTGCTTTTCTACAGTTTAAATAATTTTTCTGCTGACCAATCTCATGGCTGCTGCTCAGCTCTAATCACAGTTCTGCTGTATCTGGGGCCTGCCTTTTGCAGCTTTCCCAAAACCCTCTGATTTTGTGGATTCCCACCCTGCAGCAGCCCCTGAAGTCCAGCAGGGTTTCACTGAGTGTGCCAGGCAGCACCAGCAGCCCCTTATCAGCAGCAGGAGGGGCAGGCTGGGTCCTGCCAGCACGGAGACATCCCCAGAGCTCCTCTGGCTGCCACAGCCCCATCCCTGCCAGGGCAGGAGGCTGAGCTCTGATCCCACAGTGATTTTTCTTAATGTCTTTATATAGATGAGTTAACTCAGAACCTTTCCAACATAAGCATGTTTTTCTGTTCCTTCATCCTGACCTTGGCATTTTCTTTCTCCACTCCAAGTTCTCTGCTGTCCTCTGGCCAGCTTTGCCTCTCATTTGTCAATGTTATTATTGAATTTTCAAATGCCAGTAGTGCACATAAATCAATGGCTGGCTTCTCCCCAGTGGCATATCCCTGCCACGTGTGGTCATTCATTTTTTTTAATAAGTCCTCCTCTCCTTTCACCCATTTATAAAAATGCATCTTGTTCTGCTGCTGCCGTCCATCATCCAGGGAGTCCAGCTATTTGTTGCCCCTGAGTGCTTATTCATCAACGTTTTCAAAAGCAAAATCACTCCTCGCCTCCTGCTCTTATTGTGCCATCAATCTCCACTGGGGATCAATAAGCCTGGCTTTGGCAAGCCTCTCCCAAAGCCTGGGCCCTGGTTTGCAGTTTTGCCTGCTCCTCTGGAGGGGGTGGAGGCGCTGGGAGGGTTAGGCTTAGGCTCAGGGTTAGTCTGAGGTTTAGGGTTAGGGTTTGGCTTTGGCTTTAGGGTAAGACTTAGGTTTAGGGTTAGGCTTAGGGTTTGAGTTAGGGTTTGGATTTGGCTTTAGACTTAGGCTTAGGTTTAGGGTTAGGTTTTGAGTTAGGGTTTGGCTTTAGGGTTAAGCTTAGGGTTTGATTTTGAGTTAGGGTTTGGGTTTAGGTTCAGGGTAAGGGTTTGGCTTTAGGGTTAGGGCTTGAGGAAGGCCAGGGTTAGGCTTAGGTTTAGGGTTAGAATTAGGGTTTGGCTTTATCTTTAGGGTTAGCTTTAAGGATAGGGTTAGGGTTAAGGGTTAGGGTTTAGTGTTAGATTTAGGGTTTGGGTTTAGATTGGGTTTAAGGTTTAGGCTTAGGTTTTAGGCTTAGGGGTTTGAGGTTAGGGGTTAGGGTTTAGGCTTAGGGTTTATGGCTTAGGGTTTTGGGTTAGGGTTAGGGTTTAGGTTAGGGTTAGGGTCAGGTTTAGGGGTCATTGTTAGTGTTAGGGTTAGGATTTAGGATTAGGGTTAGGGTTAGTGTTAGGATTTAGTGGTTCATTAGGGTTAGGGTTAGGGTTAGTGTTAGGGTTAGGATTTAGGGTTAGGGTTAGTGTTAGGGTTAGGATTTAGGGGTTCATGGTTATGAAGCTCCCCCTCCTCCCCAGGTGCATCACTTGCTTCATGCCACCCCGAGAGCTCCACACTCTCCCTTGTCCCCTGGCCTTGTCCCCAGAGCAGGAACTGGGGTGGTGTAAACATAAACCCAGGGGATTAGACCTGGGTGAACATTTTTCTTCCCAACGTCGTTTGAATGAGAAATAGCTTTTCCCCGAGAACTGAAATTTCTGTTGCAAAGTGTTTCTTGTTTTTCAAGAACAACAAACAAACCCAAAAGCCTCTTCCTTAAAAACTTTCCTCTTTCAAATACACTCTTAAAAGGCTGACATTTATTTTTGAAACTGTCTCCAAGAAAGCAGACTATTTTATTTTGTGACCAGAAATGTTTTCCTAAGCTGAATATTTTCACGATTTTTGAAAATCGAAACGTTGCAGTTATCAGTTCTATCTTTTGTCGAAATTCTAAAAAAGAAAAACCCTCTCTGGAGCTGAAAAGGCTTTCAGCAACATCATTCAGCTCCTAAAATTTTCCAAGCTAATCTGGGCAGTGAATTGGACTTTGTGGCTTGTGGGATTGCAGGTGGAGCCTGCAGGGGCTCCAGGCTCAGGCACCTCAGCCTGGTTGGGTTCACCAGAACCCCAAACGTGCCCCCAGTACATCCCAGTTCAGGGGTTGTTCCTTACTGGGAGCAGGTCCTTGTTCCTTCAGCCCATTCCTCTGCTCCCAGTATATCCCAGTTCAGGTTCATTCCTCACTGGGAGCAGATCCTTACTCCTCCAGCCCATTCCTTTACTCCCAGTTTATCCCAGTTCAGGGGTCGTTCCTTACTGGGAGCAGGTCTTTGTTCCTCCAGCCCATCCCTCTGCTCCCAGTATATCCCAGTTCAGGAGTCATTCCTCACTGGGCCAGGACCTTGCTCTTCCAGCCCATTCCTTTAACCCCAGTGTATCCCAGTTCAGGATTCCCCACTGGGAATAGGACCTTGCTCCTCCAGCCCCTTCCTCTGCTCCCAGTACATCCCAGTTCAGGTTCGTTCCTCACTGGGAGCAGGTCCTTGCTCCTCCAGCCCATTCCTTTACCTCCAGTACATCCCAGTTCAGGTTCATTCCTCACTGGGAGCAGATCCTTGCTCTTCCAGCCCCTTCCTTTGCTCCCAGTACATCCCAGTTCAGGTTCATTCCTCACTGGGAGCAGGTCTTTGCTCCTCCATCCCATTCCTTTCCAGGAACTCTTCCCTGAAGTTTTGGGGCAGCTCAAAGTCCTCCAGCCCAGAACCTGAGCCAGGAGGGAGCAGCAGATGGAACCTGGTGCCAAGGCAATAAATTCAGGCCACCATCAGTAACATTTTGTGGTTTGACACTTAATTGATTAACTAATTTGAGGCAACAAGATTTAGTGTAGCTGCAGATTAGTGTCGAAGGGATAATTAGGGCTGAGCTGCAGCTTCCAGAGGCAGCAGCCACGGCCTGGAGCTGCAGGAGCAGAGCTGGGGCTGAGCTGCAGGGAGAGGCCCTGGCTGGGCACCCAGGGATTGCAGCAGAAAGGTCAGGCACTGACTTATCAGCATAGACAAAATCCCTTCCTATAATGTATGTGTTTATTCTCAAATTAAATATATTAATGTATTATTTGTTCTTAAAATGTCATTCAATAGATAGTGGGCTTAGCTTTCCTGGCAGACCTTTGAAGCTTAAAGAGTAATGTAATAATAGCACATTAATCCATAAGCTACACAGGCTGCTCCCTGCAGACCCCAAACCCCACGGCTGCCTCTGGAGCTCTGAACCTCTGCCTCTGTTTCTAGGAATTTCTGTCCAACAGCAATAGGCTTGAGCTAAAATTTAGGGAGGGTTAGGGAGCCCCAAATCCTGCCTGGCTGCCCCAGCACCCTCTGGGTGTGTGTGTGTGCCCATCCCTGTCGCAGACATCTTTTGTGAAAAATCCTTTCCTTAGGATTTTTCCTACTGAGAAACTGAGAGGCCTCAGGAACAAAATGCAAACATTGATTATCTGCTGCTGTGGAATGCAACAGGTGCATCTGGGATTGGTCTGATGTGGTTGTTTCTAATTAATGGCCAATCAAAGCCCAGCTGGCTCAGACAGAGAGCCCGAGCCACAAACCTTTGTTATCATTCTTTCCTATTCTATTCTTAGCCAGCCTTCTGATGAAATCCTTTCTTCTATTCTTTTAGTATAGTTTTAATGTAATATATATCATAAAATAATAAATCAGCCTTCTGAAACATGGAGTCAGATCCTCATCTCTTCCCTCATCCCAGAACCATCACACATCCCTGCCCTGCTCCCAGCCCTGTCCCTGTCCCTGTTGAGAGAGGGGCTCCTGAGCCAGAATTCACTCTGGGCCAAGCCCCAGTTTCAGAGAGAGGAAATGCTGCATTTGGACTTTTCCCCAGGCTGAATTCTTGGCACAAGCAAATCATCTCTTGGAAAAAAAAAAAAAGGAAAAAAAACAAACCCAAAAAAACTGCTCTTGAAAGAATGTCTCCATCTCTTCTCCAAATCAGCCATCCATCTCCCTGTTTGTGTGTCTAGAGTTGATAGCTTGAGAGCTATCGAAATGCCAAACCTGATGTTTTGGAGAGCTTGGAACCCGTCTCTGAACTGCTCTGATTTTAATTCTGCAAGTCTTAATACTTGATTGACAAACACAGCTAAACAATCCATCATCCATCTTATCTGAAAAATGTAACCTTTTTCTGTTTATGGAACATGCACATGTGGAACATGTTTTTCCCTCACTGCCTATTTATTCCCTTTACTTGGGGCATTTGGATTTTTTTTCTTTTCCAGCTGGCCTGGGCTGGCTCTTCCCATTTCCACCTGGGAGTCCTGCAGAGAACAGGGAGGGGAAAAGAGGAATTGGAGGGGATGGGAAAGGGGAAAAGAAATAGGAAAGGGAAAGGGAAAGGGGGGAGGAAAGAGAAAGGGAAAGGGAAAGGGAAGAGGAAAGTAGGGAAGGGGAGAAGGGAGAAGGGAAAAGGGAGAAGGAAAGGGAAATGGAGGGGGAAAGGGAAGGGGAAAAGGGAGAAGGGAGAAAGGAAAAGGGAGAAGGGAAAAGGAAAAAGGAAAATGGAAGGGAAATGGGAGAAGGGGGAAGGAAAAGGGAAGGGAAAAGGGAAAATGAAAAGGGAAAGGGAAAAGGAAAGGCAGAAAGGGAAGGGGAGAAGGGAAAAGAGAGAAGGAAAAATGAAAAGGAAAAGGGAAGGGGGAAGGGAAAAGGGAGAAGGGAAGGGGAAATGGAAGGGAAAGGAAAAGGGAAGAGGAAAGGGAAGGGGAAAAGGAAAAAGGGAAGGGGAAAGGGGAAGGGAAAATGCAAGGGAAAAGGGGAAGGGAAGGGAAGGGAAGGGAAGGGAAGGGAAGGGAAGGGAAGGGAAGGGAAGGGAAGGGAAGGGAAGGGAAGGGAAGGGAAGGGAAGGGAAGGGAAGGGAAGGGAAGGGAAGGGAAGGGAAGGGAAGGGAAGGGAAGGGAAGGGAAGGGAAGGGAAGGGAAGGGAAGGGTGGCTTTGTGCCCACATGTCCTGGGACAGCAGCGGTGCCACCCGGCTGGGTGGAGCCCCCCCAGCTGGGCACTGCCAGGCTGAAGTTCCCCTTGCAGCCTCAGGCAGGGCTGGCAGCAGGGCTGGAGGGGCTGGGAGCTCTGCAGGGCCATTGTGGCCTGGTCTGTTCATCCCCCTGCACAGGCTGGGCTTGGACTGGAGCCTGGGGGTGCTGCCAGAGCGACAGGAACAGATCTTTTGTTCATTTTCTCACCTCTTAAGATAAATGTGAATCTTCTGTTGTTCCAGGCAGCCTTGGTGGGCTGCCAGCACTGCAAGAATGTCCAACAAAAATTGATGTTGAGAGCTGCTCAGTGCTGTGGATGTTCTCACTACCAGTGCTGGCAATTAATAAATGGGAGTTATTGCCATAACGATGGTAAAAGTAATGGTTGTTAACTGTGAAGGCAAATTAACATCTTTTGCAATTTCACCTTTGGGGACAAGTTTAACACCCTGGAGATGCTGGAAAAGCCAAGGAGGGAGCTGAGCTGGGGACAGCCCATGCACTTCCAGCCTCCTGCAGCCCTGTTTGCATCCCATCCTACCCAGAGCAGCTCCTCTGCTTGAGAGAGACTCATGGAAATATGGAATTAAATATCTGCTCAACAAGTGAGCCTGGCAGGAGGGGAATTCCTTCCTCCTCAGCTTCCCAGAAGTTCCTCTGCTCTCCTGCCCACCCCTGAGGCCATCCCAGGCTGTCCCCAAGGTCCCTCCATGGCCTTGTGTGACCGTGCTCACAGGGGTTTTCAGACTGGGGAAGAGACGAGGATCTGACTCCATGTTTCAGAAGGCTGATTTATTATTTTATGATATATATTACATTAAAACTATACTAAAAGAATAGAAGAAAAGGTTTCATCAGAAGGCTGGCTAAGAATAGAATAGCAAAGAATGATAACAAAGGTTTGTGGCTCAGACAGAGAGTCCAAGCCAGCTGACTGTGATTGGCCATTAATTAGAAATAACCACATGAGCCCAATCCCAGATGCACCTGTTGCATTCCACAGCAGCAGATAATCAATGTTTACATTTTGTTCCTGAGGCCTCTCAGCTTCTCAGGAGGAAAAATCCTAAGGAAAGGATTTTCCATAAAAGATGTCTGTGACAGCCTTGTCCCCTCCTGGGGTGACCCCAGATCTCAGAGCCAGAGAGGTCACCCAGGGAACAAGGCTGGGATCCTTCTCCTCAGCTCTTGTAATGGCATTAGCAATGACTGTTTCTTACTCAATCATACTCCCAAAGGATTTTCAATAAACTTTTTATGTGCCATAACTGTTACATTAAATAAAGCTGAAAGTATTGAGTAAACTGACTGTAAATCACTTTAGATGCCTTGGAATTACATTAAGTGTGAGAATTATGGATCTTTTGCTGCTTGCAGAAACAGAGAGACGACAGAGCCAGAAATTTTTATGTTCCCAACCCTTCTGAAGGTTTCTTAAAATTATTTTCTCGTGCCACATTAGGGGCTTTTGCTCCTGCCATGGCCTGTGCAGGGCCAGGTGCCATCCCTGGCTGTGGAGGATGAAGTGATGTGAAGTTCTCCCTTCCCATGGAGCAGCTTTGGGTTCCTCAGCCTGGAGCTGGCAATTAATGCTGGGCAGGAGATGCTGCAGCAGAGCTGAGCAGGCTGAGAGGTTTGATTGCATCAAAAGTGATTTTCTGTTCACAGCCAATGATCCCTCAGCAATAGAAATCTGTGTTTTGGTGTGGATAAATGCTGAGGGAGCACCTTCAGGCACCCCAGAGCTGGCTCAAAGGGTGTCACACTCAGTGCCCACAGAGGGCAGGGGTTCATAAAAGCACCACAAAAAATAAACCACAAAAAATAAAAGCACCACAAAAAATAAAAGCACCACAAAAAATAAACCACAAACAATAAAAGCACCACAAGCCCCTCCAGGGCTGAGAGTGGCCATGGAGAGAAGAACCATGTTAGAACCCAGGACATCCCTCTGGCTGCCCTGGAGGACTCAAGCCCCTGCCAGGGGGCTCAGAGACCCTGGCACAGAGCCCAAGACCCCCCCTGTGCCTTTGATTGTGACCCATGGAAAAAATTACCAACCTTATATGAAGATCTGAAAGCCACAAAAGCTTAAGTAGAATGATAGTGAATTTATCACAGGGTGAAAATGTAGAATTTGGGGGGTTTTAGAATGGGGGGTTAGGGGCCAAGATGGAGAGATTTGGGCATGCCTTGTCCTTCTTTCTCCTTCTTCCTAGCCTCCATCTTCTGTGATGGTGACACTTTTGGATTGGTTTAGAGTAGAGACAGACTGTCCAACATAGGTGATGGGTATTGGAAAATTATTGTAAATAAAGTACACACAGTTTTTAGTATAAAAAGCCAACAGCACCCCAAGGGCAGGGACTGTGCCACAACTCAACCTGCTGGACAGATCTCAGCAGGTCAGAGAAAGAATGGAATAGATCAGAGAAAATGAACAACCTTGAAAAGCAGAACAGAAGAATCCTGGCTCATTCTTCAGTAACCAGGCTGGGAAAAGAGACTCTGACACATCTCGGGATCATCTTGACCACAGAGACTCCTGAGAGAAACAGGGCCTCAAAATGAGCTTTTCCTCCCTGGGGAGCAAAGTAGGTGCAGGTTTATACCTGAGGGCCTGAACCCAAGCTCTCCTGGTGTGGTGGGATTGTGTAACCTCCTCCTCTCAGCCAGCACCACCATGGACAGCCCCAAGTGCCACATCCTGCCCTTGTCTGAGCAGCTCCAGGGATAGTGACAGCCCCTGGACAGCCCTTTCCACAAAAAAAACATTCCCTAGAGGCCCTTTTCTCTCATCCTGTCTCTTTTTGTGCCCTAACCACTGTGCCAGTGCAGTCCTGATCAGTGTGCCAGGCTTTCAGGCACACTGATCAGCAGGAGCTCTGACCTGGGTATTGCCACTAATTTTTGCAGGACCAAGCTCTAGGGCTCTGCTCCTGTGCCCTTTATCCCCCTTTTCCCGGATTATTTTCTGTTTTAAATGCTCTGAAAGACAACTGAGCAGGCTCCCACTGCTCTGAGCAGCATCAAGGTGCCCAAACCAGTGTGCCCTAATCAATGTGCCCTAATCAATGTGCCCTAATCAATGTGCCCTAATCAGTGTGCCCTAATCAGTGTGCCAGGCTTTCAAGGGGGTTTAGCAGGAGCTCTGATCTGGCTGTTGGCTCTGATTTTTGTAGGGCTCTGCTCCTGTGCCCTTTTTTCTCTTTTTTTCCTGGATTATTTTCTGGTTTAAACACTCTGAAAGACAAGTGAGCAGGGATGGGATCAGGGGCTGCTCTGACACAGGAAGGTGTTTGGGAGCTGCTCTGACACCAATCCAGCGCCCCTTGAGCCCCAAACTTCAGGAGCAACAGCCTCAAAAGCAGGAGGGGAACCTGTGCCTGCTGCTGGGGAGTTTTCCTGCTGTAAAAAGGCACAGAAACCACAGCAGTGCCTGGTGCTGCTGCCCTCAGAGGCACTGCAGACAATGGGGTGCAGCAGAGGAGCAGCTTCCCCACTCTGGGGTTGTGTTATTAAATCTCATTTCAGAGCCACATCATTAATTAGAACTTGGCAGCCTCTCCCCTGCCAAGTTCCCATGCTCTTGGTGTGGAATATCCGTGGGTTTGTGTGGTTGTGCTGTCTGCCCCAGGTTCCTCTGGTGCTGGAACCTGCCAGAGCCCTCCTGCCTCTGAGCCACTTCCAAAGGGACAGGACTGTGTTTTGGAAAAACATTGTTCTTTTTTTGGTTTTTTGGGGGTGGTTTGTGGTTTTTGAAGGAACTGGAAAACTGCTGAAAGCAGAAATTGCATCAACTCTGGTGTTAACTTTGGTCACGGATCGTGAAAATTTCTCTTTCCTGTGAAATCCCAGTGGCTCCTTGGTGTTCAGCACCCCTGGGCTGTGCTTGCAGATGGATCTAAGTGGTGACTGGGTGCTGGAGGGTTGTACAGCACCTCCACAACATGATATGGGCTGATTTCCATTTAAAACCAGGCTGGGCTGGCTGATCCATCACCTGGATCTTTCGTCCAACCCCTCTCCCCACCTCTGGAAGTTTTAAATGCCAGTTCTGCTTTTCTGAGTTTGGCACAAGCACTGCACCAAGTCCATGTGGAAGCAGATCCCAGAAAGGTCCTGGAGGCCTCTCCCATTCCCTCTGTGCTCAGGGCAGGGCTCCAGGAGCCTTTGGATGCTGAGACATCAGCGTGGCCCTGCTGCTTTTCACTGGGGAGACCCAGGGACGTGCCTGGGGCTGGAAGGGCTGGGAGAGCAGGGATTTCCCTGCCAGCTTTTGTCTCACAAGCAGAATGGCTTTGGCATTCTGAACTCCCCTCCATCAGCTCCTAAACGCTTGACAGAAAGGTCACGGCCATGCGGAGATAACGAGGGACCCTGCGAATTAGGAGCAAGAAATAACAGCCTTTGGGGCTGGCTGGAGACTTCAGCGTTCAACATCGGGAAAAGCAGGAGTGAGATTTCCTTGTGACCTTTCGGAAAGAGCCTGGAAAGCTCTTTCAGACTGAAGGAGCGGGAGCTGCGGGGCTGAACGGGGCCGGCTGCGTTCCCTTGGAAAGCGCCGCCCTGGGTTCTGTCCCCTCGAACGGGGCCGCTCCGGACGCTGTTCCTTCGCAAGGAGCCGCTCGGGGCTCTGTCCCGGGCTCCATCCCCTCGAACGGGGCCACCCCGGGGCTCTGTCCCCTCGGAAAGAGCCGCTCCGGACTCTGTTCTCTCCCAAGGAGCCGCCCCGGGCTCTGTCCAGGGCTCTGTCTCGGGCGCTGTCTCGGGCTCCGTCCCCTCGAACGGGGCCACCCCGGGTACTGTCCCCTCGCAAGGAGCCGCCCCGTGCTCTGTTCTCTGCAAGGAGCCACCCTGGGCTCCGTCCCCTCGAACGAGGCCATCCCGGGCTCTGTCCCCGGCTCTGTCCCGAGCTCTGTCCTTTGCAAGGAGCTGCTCCGATCTCCATCCCCTCGGAGGGAGCCGTCCCAGACTTCGTCCCCGGCTCAGTCCCCTCGGAAGGAGCCACCCCAGGCTCGGTCCCCTCTGTCTCGGGCTCTGTCCCCATCTCCGTCCCCTCGAACGAGGCCACCCTTGGCTCCGTCCCCTCCCAAGGAGCCGTCCCGGGCTCTGTCCCCTCGAACGGGGCCACCGCGAGCTCTGTCCCCTCGGAAGAAGCCACCCCTGGGTCGGTCCCCTCTGTCTCGGGCTCCGTCCCAGGCTCTATCCCGGGCTCAGTCCTCTTCAAGGAGCCGCTCCGGGCTCTGTCCCCGGCTCCATCCTCTCGAACGGGGCCGCCCCATGCTCCGTGCCCTCCTCCCGAGCTGCCGGTGGCCGTTCCCTGTGCGGGACCCCCCTCGGGACATTCCGGGCTGCCCAGGGGTGGCACAGGGGGTGGCACAGCAGCGGGGCAAGGCTGTGGTGCCCGGGCAGAGCCCTGAGTGACTCGGGCTGGAGGAATTGGGGCTGGGGAAATGCGTTCCTTGCTGAGAACCTGCGGGCAGCGCGTCCCGGGCAGTCCGAGCGGTCACCGGCACCTTTAAATGTCCTTTTGTGCCCTCCGGAGCGCCCAACAGGAGCTGGGGACCCTCTGTGGGTGGCTCTGCCCCTGCGGGGGTCGCGGGCAGGGCCGGGGGTGCGGGGAGACATCACCGGAGCTGCCTGGGACCGGCGGCTGTGAGAGCCGGGCTGGCAGCTGCTGTGATCTGCAGCAGAGGTCACTGTGCGGCCGGGAGAGCCCCGGGATGCCGGAGGGATGCGGAGCTGAGAGAGCCTCGGGATGCCGGAGGGATGCGGGATGCGGGAGAGCCCCGGGATGCCGGAGGGATGCGGGGCTGGGAGAGCCGAGAGATGTGGAAAGGATGCGGGATGGATGCGGGATGCGGGGCTGGGAGAGCCGTGGGATTCGAGAGAGCCCCGGGATGCGGGAGGGATGCGGGATGCGAAGCTGGAAGAGCCCCAGGAT
This sequence comes from Setophaga petechia, assembly GCA_024362935.1. Lineage (NCBI taxonomy): Eukaryota > Metazoa > Chordata > Aves > Passeriformes > Parulidae > Setophaga > Setophaga petechia. The sequence goes on along the minus strand of JANCRA010000123.1, from coordinate 1,111,254 downwards.
GTGGAAGGGATGCGGAACTGGGAGAGCTCCGGGATGGGGGAGAGCCCCGGGATGCGGGGCTGGGAGAACGCCGGGATACAGGAGAGCCCCGTGATGCGGGAGGGATGCGGGAGAGCTCTGGGATGGGGGACTGGGAGAGCCCCGGGATGCGGGACACGAAGCTGGAAGAGCCCCGGGATGTGGAAGGGATGCGGAGCTGGGAGAGCCGAGGGATGCGGGGGTGCCGATGATGAGCGGACGGGTCCCTCCTGCCCCCCGCATCCCCTCCCCGCCCTGCGGAGCCGCATCCCGGCGGGAGCTGATGGGACAGAGGGAGGCGGCCTCTCTCCTCCCCTGGAGTGAAATTCCAGCAGGGAATTGGGGACGTTCACCCACCAGAGCTGGGCTGGAGCTGTGGCGTTAGCGAGGTTAATCCAAACTTCCCCAAAGTTGCAAAAATCACAGTGGGTTTACACCTGCCTGCCCCGAGGATGGAAAACCTCCCTGTTTTTAGGGAACAAGGGAGAAGGGAAGACTTTTTGGGGCCTAAAGCAGGTGGATATGAGGTGCTGGAGGTGGGAATTGTGCAGGTGCTGGAGCAGAACACCTGGAGGGGCTCAGGCTAAGCAGCATCTTCCAGGCACCCAAACCTCCCATTATTTGTTATTATTGGTTATTTATCTATTTACTGGGAAAACACTGGAGAGGGAGATGGATAATGGAAAGGTTAAGCAGTAAATTGCTGTGCTGCTGCCTGGCCAGAGAGCACAGGGCACAGCCTTCCCAACCTGTAATACCCATCCTAATGGGCAAGGAAAATTATTTTGGCTTCTACTAAAGGGCAATTTTCTGATCAGCTCTCATTTTCTCAGTAGAGAGAACAAAAGGAGAGAAATATATATATATATCTATGTACTAAAAAAAAAAAAAAAAAAGAAAAAGAAAAAAAAAAGAGGAAGAAAGAAAGAAACACTTGTGCTTTAATGGAAGCTCATTTTTGTAAAGTACCCTCATGGCCCCTGTGGGCCCGTGGAATTAAGCGCTGTCATTCAGAGCTGAAAGCGGAGCCATCCAGTTTGCAGACACCTGTCATAATTAAACTAATGGCTCTGAAAATGTGCCTTGATATTAAATCTATCTTCCACCGAGGAGCAGGGCTGATTAAAACCGCTGTTTGACAGTTAATGATGAACCTCCCGCTCGCTGCGCTCCGTAACTGGAACAGACCGGTTCAGCCCCCTCCCTTCCCCATGCAGAGCCCTTCCTGCATCCCCCTCCCACCTAAATTCACCCCTAAATTTGTCTTTTATCTTCGTCTTTTTCCAGTGGAAGTGCACCTCTAACTGTAAAGCAAATTCAAGCTGAATGACAATATGCTCGTTGGTTACCTTCTGCAGTCTTCTGCATCTTTGAAGCATTCAAAACAGAAGGGCTGTATCCAGAAAACCTAGTGGAAATGGTCCCTGACTCATCAGAAACCCCAGATTGTCCTCCAGTGGTTATGCAGTGATTATGTACCAAGGTGCTGACGTTAATGAACTTGCCCATTTAGATGTAAGAGCTGTATTCAGTTTTCTAGATGAATACAGCCTGAGAATCATATCTAACACAAACCAAAAACCATGCATGGCTTTCTTCAGATCTCTGTAAAGAGGCAAAGAAATGGTTTAGAATTTTAGAACAGCAAAACTGAAGCTATGGAAGGACAACAGAATTGCTTGTGATCACAGAAATTACCAACAGCAGAGACAGGCCACAAGTCACTACACCCAACTCACAGACCCTGCTTAAAACCAAACTGAAAAACCAAACCCAGTGGCAGCTCCTGGCATGAACAGCTCAGTGTGTGTCCCACTGTGTGTCCCCTGCACTGTGGCAGCTCCCAGCCCAGCCAGGGGCTTCTCCCCCACCCTGAGGCTCTGGGGAGGGTCAGAGTTTGCCACAGCAAACACAGAGGAGGCATCACCAGCAATGGGCCAGTGTGACCATGGTCACAGGGGTCTGAGGATGAGGGAAGGGATGAGGATCTGACTCCATGTTTCAGAAGGCTGATTTATTATTTTATTATATATATTACATTAAAATTATACTAAAAGAATCGAGGAAAGGATTTCATCAGAAGGCTGGCTAAGAATAGAATAGGAAAGAATGATAACAAAGGTTTGTGGCTCGGGCTCTCTGTCTGAGCCAGCTGACTGTGATTGGCCATTAATTAGAAACAATCACATGAGACCAATCCCAGATGCACCTGTTGCATTCCACAGCAGCAGATAATCAATGTTTGCATTTTGTTCCTGAGGCCTCTCAGTTTCTCAGTAGGAAAAATCCAAAGGAAAGGATTTTTCACAAAAGATGTCTGTGACAATGCCAGTGTGAGCACCAGGCTCGCCAGTGCTGCTGCTGGGGAGATGCTGCCTCACATTTCCCTGCCCAGAAAAGGAGCCCAGGACCTGGGGCAGTGCTCAGAGAGCTCCTTCCCAGGGCTGCTGCTGGTGCTGGGATATGGATCTGCCTCGCTCCAGGGTTATTGACTCCTGCTCCTTCCCCCGAGGGTGTCGGAGCCAATTTCCTCTGACATCACAGCTAGGTTGCCAGGGCAATGGGTTTGCTGTTCCAAAAGCAGGATTATTGCTGAACAGAGAGAGTTCTTAGGGAGCAGAATCAGTGCTCACTTGGAAATGTGTCCAGCAGCCACTTTGTCCTTCCCAGCCCTTCCCCTGGGCCAGGCCGTGTCTCCCTTCTCCTTTTCTCTCATTGAGGACAAAAGTGAGGCAAACCATGAGGGTGCAAGTCTGGAGATAGGAGACCTGTGATGTCACAGGTGCCCCACAGGGGACTGGTTTTGGCTCTCAGTGATCAGAGGTACAAAAATCCCCCAGTAAACCCAGTCAGACACAGCGCTGCTAATTAGTGCAGCACAAACTCTGCAAAGTGCAGAGAAGCATCAGCAGCTGAAAGTATTTAATTTATTTATATTATTATTGTATTTGCTGTGTCTGGTGGTCTCTGGATGCTTTCATTCCCCTGCTCTGCAGTGTAGATAACAAACCCCCCCTTGTCTGGGATGTTTTCAGGGGTGATGAGCTCTGTGGGCTGCCTGGATTTGGGACATTGCCCATGGCAGGTAACTCCTGTTTGTGAGGGGTCCTTTAATCAATAAACAGATCAAAAAACAGATTGAAAAACGAGATGAAAGGGCTGGCTTGTGGGAGCTGGCTGTGCCAGGAGCAGCCCTTTCCCTGTCATTAGCTTCCTTACCCAGCCCCGATGCCATCGCTGCCACAACAGCAATTACCAGCAGATTAGGCAGCATTAAGCACTCTTTAATTTGACACATTGCAATGATCTCCATTCAGCCTTTCTGCTCCAATAACTCTCCATAAATATTTTGTGAGGCTACCAAAATAAACAGAGGCTGGGGCTGTTTGCACAGCTGAGATCCTGGCAGGGCTCAGGGGGCAGAGCTGAGGGTGGCACCAGGGGATGGAGGGCACTGAGTGGTCAGCTGGGTGTGAGGGAGCTTCAGGGACTGGGAAAATACCTCTGCAGAGCAAAAGGAAAAATTATAACCGTAATATATGCCTTGCACCGATGGCAATTTAATAGGGAACATTTTTTAAACAACAGCCCAATAAAGAGAGATGGGTATTTATGCAAGAAGTGGCTGCATTAGAAGAAATAATAATTACACTGGAGTTGTGTTCTCTCCCCCTTTTTTTCTTCTTTTTTTCTTGTGTGTGTGCTATTAGCCTAGACATTATTCATTAAGTAATGCAATGGAAAACCACTGTTAATACAGCAATAAATCCCACAGGGCCCCATTGCTTCTGAGATAGGATCATTTGGTAATTACAGTGCATTAGAAGTTCAATATTCTTTCATTTTTTTTTCCCCCTCAGCTCCTCAGCCTGGCTGAGGGGTGGGCTGTGCCAGGAGGGTTCCTGGGAATGCTCTGGGTGTCCCTGCCCTGGGGACACCTCCAGGAACAGGGACCCCGGGCTGGTGATGCTCTCAGGGGTGGGGTTGGGGCTCTGCGCTGGAGTTTCAGGGGCCCTGGGCTGGAGTTTCAGGGGCTCTGGGCTGGAGTTTCAGGGGCTGTGGGCTGGAGTTTCAGGGGCCCTGGGCTGGAGTTTCAGGGGCTCTGGGCTGGAGTTTCAGGGGCTCTGGGCTGGAGTTTCCAGCCTTCTCTGTGGGCAGCATCTCCTCCCTGAGTGAGGAATAGCCCAAGGGGTCACAGGGGGCCAGGAGGGGTGGCTGGGACAGAGATGGGAGAGCCAGGGACAGGGAAGGGGGTCTGGGAGGGTTATTGGTGAGATCTGGGCAGAAATAACAGGGAATGATGGCAGAGGGCCAGGGACAGAGCTGGGAGCTTGGCTGACCCAAACCCAGGAGCTCTCAGAGCAGCTGGGGCAGTGTGACGTCACAGGGATGTGATGTCATGGGTGGTGTGATGTCATAGGCGATGTCATGGGTGGTGTGATGTCACAGGTGATGTCATGGGTGGTGTGATGTCACAGGTGGTGTCATGTCACATGTGGTGTGATGTCATGGATGGTGAAACAGGCAATGTGATGTAACAGATGACGTCATTGGTGGTGTGATGTCACAGGCAGTGCAGTGGGTGATGTCATGTCGTGGGTGGTGTGATGTCATGGTGTGATGTCACAGGTGGTGTAATATCATGGGTGGTGTGATGTGATGTCACAGGTCATGTGATGTCACATGAGGTGTGATGTCACCGGTTTGTGTGATGTCACCGATTGTGTGACATCACGTGTGGGGGTGATGTCACAGGTGGTGTGATGGCACAGATTGTGTGACATCACGTGGTGTGATGTCACAGGTGGTGTGATGTCACAAGTGGTGTGATGTCACAGGTGGTGTGACGTCACAGGTGGTGTGATATCACAGGTTGTGTGACGTCACAGGTGATGTGATGTCACACGTGACATCATGTTCTGTGTGTTCAGCCTGTGCCATGGCTGAGCAGGCTCTGTGTTTTCCCTGCTGTGCCCTTGCAATGCCCCCATGGCAGAACATCCTTTCCCCCCTGCCCTCCCCTCGCTGTTGTTTCCCATTTTGTGGTCTCATTTTCCCCTTCCCCAGAAGGTTTCCGAGCCCCTCAATTGTGAGACTATTTCAGGCCTTGGGAGTTTTATTTTTTTCCTGTTCTCAATTGCTCAGGGCCAGTGCTTGAAATTAAACTCTCTCCAAGTGATGCAAATCAGACAAGAGAAGGCAAACGAGCCCCGTGTGTTCATCTGCAGAATCCTGTTCTGCTGAAACTCCTTCTGCTCCCTTCTGATCTTAGACAGATGTAAATCAAGAGCACTTATTTTAAACCAATGTCAGCAGGAAAAAGCTCAGCAGAAATAACAGAACCACCAGGTCTTGTGTGTTTATCACTCTTTGAGGTAAAATAAACTTTCAGCTGGAGATCCCTCCAACATTGTGCAGGCTCTGGTGCAGCTCCCAGTGACCCAGGGGTGCTGGGAACTGGTCTGTGCTGCTGGGGTGTGGTGCAGACTGGGAGGGGAGGGATCGAGACAGCATAAAAAGGTGGCTCTGGGGAAATTTCCACCCTGTGGCTTGGAGCTGAGTGGGTGCATTTCATCCAGGATGTGCCAGCCTTGCCATGGAGGGCTGGCAGTGCACCCTGCCAGCCCCAAAGGTGGGACCCACACTGGCCTACCCAGCTGGAAGCCTTGGGCGGCCCAGTTTGGGAAGGGCAGCCCAGACTGACTGCAGGAAGGGAATTTGGGGAGCTCAGATTGTGGAGCACAACTCAGCAGAAATAACAGAACCACCAGGTCTCATGTGTTTATCACTCTTTGAGGTAAAATAAACTTTCAGCTGGAGATTCCCCCAACATTGTGCAGGTTCTGGTGCAGCTCCCAGTGACCCAGGGGTGCTGGGAACTGGTCTGTGCTGCTGGGGTGTGGTGCAGAGTGGGAGGGGAGGGATCGAGACAGCATAAAAAGGTGACTCTGGGGAAATTTCCACCCTATGGCTTGGAGCTGAGTGGGTGCATTTCATCCAGGATGTGCCAGCCTTGCCATGGAGGGCTGGCAGTGCACCCTGCCAGCCCCAAAGGTGGGACCCACACTGGCCTACCCAGCTGGAAGCCTTGGGCTGGCCCAGTTTGGGAAGGGCAGCCCAGACTGACTGCAGGACATGAATTTGTGGAGCTCAGATTGTGGAGCACAACTCAGCAAAAAAAAGAGAAGCAGCAGGTCTCGTGTGTTTATCGCTCTTTGAGGTAAAATAAACTTTCAGCTGGAGATTCCCCCAACATTGTGCAGGTTCTGGTGCAGCACCCAGTGACCCAGGGGTGCTGGTCTGTTCCAGTTCCTTGGGCTGGCCCAGTTTGGGAAGGGCAGCTCAGAGAAACTGCAGGAAGGGAATTTGGGGAGCTCAGATTGTAGAACACAACAAAAATCTGCAGCAAAAACCAACCCACCACGGTGAGGAGGAGGAGGAGGAGGAGGAAGCCTTGGACTGGCCCAGTTTGGGAAGGGCAGCTCAGAGCGACTGCAGGAAGGGAATTTGGGGAGCTCAGATTGTAGAACACAACAAAAATCTGCAGCAAGAACCAACCCACCACATTGAGGAGGAGGAGGGGATTGGAACAATCTGATCCCTACAGGCCCTTCCAACCCAAACCTTTCCTGAATCTGTGCCTCACCCACCCCACGGGTCACTCTGGCACAGGGACACCCAGCACAGCAGGCCCTGGGGATGCCCATGGCACTGAGCTGTGGCCGTGGCACTGCTTCCAGAGCAGCAGCACAAAGGAGGAAAAAGAAAGGGGAAAAAAATCACAAGTAAATAAAAAGGAGCCCATTTGCAAATATTGTAAGGAATGCATGTTCTCATACGTGCTGCTATTAAGTCCGTTCGTATCATATCAGCAAACATCATGTCAGCTTGGAGAGGTTCCTGCTTATTTCTTTTTCCCTGTGAAATGTTTTTCAATGCCTGAGCGAATCAAAATGAATGTAAATGAGGTTTATTAAGTCAGCCCCACACGGCGCTGCATTGTCGGCGTTTGTAGCTGTGACAGGTTAGTTATTGCAGCTTGAAGGGAATGTCACAGGCACAGCAGTCTGCTCAGGCAACTTTTTCAAAGAATAGTAATAATAATAACAACAACAGCAGCTCAGGACTCTGGGTGCCTCTCTGGGAAGCTGTTCTGAAGGGAGGTGGGGGCTCTGCAGGGCTGTGCTGGGGCAGCTTTGGGCTCCAGAGTCCTTTCCTCTCCTGGTGCCATGCCCAGGACAGCTGGAGCACATCCCTTTGTGGATGTAACCCCTCTGAGCTGTCTCAGTCTTGCTGGTCTTCACTGAGCCAGGCTCATTATTTTTAGTAAATTACTTGGGCCGTGGCTGTGCTGCCAAAAAACAACTGGTAGGGGTGGTGTTAATGTAGTTATTTATTTAGATTTAAAATAGCAGAGACGCCCATCCGAGGTTCTAGGTGCTAATTGTACAATAAATTCCCATTTATGATGTACTCAGCTTTGTTTCCATGGGCACTGAGCAGCCCCCACCCCCTGTCCTGCAGGAGCTCTGTCCATCCCTCTGCAGAGCTGTGGCACGTGGGACAGGGAGCAAACCCTGGGCAGTTCTAGAGGACACAGTCTCAAGCTATGGCAAGGAAGGAATAGGTTGGATATTAGGAAAAAAATTTTCACCAAAAGAATAATAAAGCACTGGAATGCTCTTCCCAGGGAGGTGGTGGAATCACCATCTCTGGATGTGTTTAAAAAAAGCCTGGACATGGCACTGGGTGCTACGGTCTGGGTGAGGTGTCAGGGCACAGGTTGGACTGGGTGATCTCAGGGGTCTCTTCCAACCTCATCATTCTGGGATTCTGTGACTCTGTGATTCTGGGATTCTGGGATTCTGGGATTCTGTTCTCACCCAGGGGCAACTGGGCTTCAGGAGCAAAGTCAGAACAATTCACATGAAACCAATGAAACAATCACCTGTTGGTAAAAAATCTCCAGACACATTCCACACGTGAGCACAACACAGGAGAAGCAAATGAGATAAGAATTTGTTTTCCTTTTTCTCTGAGGCTTCTCAGCTTCCCAGGAGAAAATCCTGGGCCAAGGGATTTTTCAGAAAATGTGAATGCCACAGGGTTGGAGGCTGAGGGAGGACAGGCTGGGCAGTGAGGGCCGAGTGCCCGCAGTGGGAATTTGGGGAGCCCTGGTGAGAAGGAGACTGAGAATGAGCAGGGGCTGTGCTAGAGAGGAGATTGATGCTTTTGGGAGCAGCTGTGCCCCCACAGAGCCCTGGGCTGCCAGGGGCCCTGTCCTGCCCACCCACAGCCCGAGTGGGACCTCCCAGAGCCCCATCAGCCAGGATGAAGGACTTCTCCTTGTAAGAGCATCGAGGGTAGGACAGTCGGGATGGATGGAGATGAGAGATCTCTGCAGCCAGGGCGTGGAATTTGGGGTTTATTGCAAAGGGCCTGGGTGCAGGGCCCTGCTGGGAGCTGCCAGCCACAGCTCAGAGCAGGCCTGAGAGAAGAGAGGGGGAGAGAGGATGAAAGGGTGAGAGAGTAAAAGCATAAGAGAGTAAAAGGGGTAAGAGCTAAGAGAGCAAAGTTCCCGTTACAACACAATAAATCTTCTCCTATATTGAATATTCTGATTCTCACTGACCAATCTAGTACAATATACAAATCCTACAGCATTTCCATACAGCCTATAAGAATCATTACATTACCCACACTGTGTTACATTTTAAACCCTAAAAACTCCTCTTTGGGCCCCTTCTGCCAAGCTGTAGGGTCTGCTCTGACCCTTGGAGCTGTCTGCAAGCAGAGGGTGCTGTTCCATCCAAAGGGGATCACCTTCAGCCAGCCACACCATTGTTTTCCAGTTGTTCAGTACCTGAGGGATCTCAAAGCTTGCTTTCATTTCAATCTCACTTATAGTTTCCATATTCTCAAAATCTTTTGCCAGACAATCATATTGATAAGGCTTTCCTGTTCCATCTTCCCCAACACCTCCTCATCTCCTTGTCCAAGGCAGAGGGGCAGGAAAGGAAAGATCCCAGCATCATTCTGGGGATTGTGCCTGGAGGAGACACATCCCTGCCCCAGGGGAGCAGAGCTGCCTAGCCATGGGCAGGGCTGGCAGAGCAGCCAGGGTGCCAGGGCAAAGGTGGGCTGGATTTTCCAGCCTGGTGCTTTTTTGCCTTCAAATCCCAGCCAGCTGCCACATTAACTGGCGTGACTTCTTGTCTGTAACAGCACATAATGCAGCTCGAATGATGTAACTCACTGTGATGCCAGAATTTATAGGAGAAGACACTGCTTGCCGAGGTCAGGCTGGTATCTGATTTAAGCTGGCAGCAGGAGCAGCAGTGTTTCTGCAAACCTACACCAGGGCTCTCCAGCAAATCACATTACTCTGAAAGACTTTGGCGGGCCCCTCATCCAGACAGCTCTTCAAAGCCAGGGACATCAATTAGGCTGGAGTGCATCAAACCCACGCAGGGCACTCCAGGGGCAGACTTGCACTAACTCCAAAAGCACTTCCAATCAGAGTGAATTTTTTTTTTTTTTTGGGTGGCTTTTTTAATTTTTTTTTTCTTTTAAATGAGCAGAAGGATTCTAGATAAACTCGATAAGGGCTGGAATCAAAACAGGATCCTAGAGCCAAAAGTGGAGTGACAGCTACTGGGGGTAGTGAAATCGCTGACAGCTCCCGAGCAGACAGAGAGGAGCGCGATCAAACTGGGGCTGTCACCTCCATCCCAGCCCATCCCCACCACACACACACGTCCCAGCGAGGGAGCAGTGCCAGGAGCTGGGAAATGGAGCCTGAGGAGCAGCCCTGGAGCTCAGGGTGTGGGGCTGTGTTGTGGTGTGATTTCATGGTTTACCCCAGAACCCCAGGTCCCTCCCTGATAATTCCCTGCCAGGTGTGCCAGTCACCTCCCCCTTCCCTTCCCTTCCCTTCCCTTCCCTTCCCTTCCCTTCCCTTCCCTTCCCTTCCCTTCCCTTCCCTTCCCTTCCCTTCCCTTCCCTTCCCTTCCTTTCCCTTCCTTTCCCCTCCCAGCACTGTCTGTCAATCCTGGAATTCCAGAACTGGCAGATCCAAAGGATGCCCTCTACCCCTGGGGGCATTGGGGCCATCCAGGTGTCCTTTGTCCCTTTGTCCCTCCCCTCCTGTCCCTGCCCCTTCCCTGTCCCTCTCCCCGGGGTTCAAAGGAGCAGCAGCCACGGGCTCAGGGAGTTCTGTTGGAGCTGCTGCTGCATTCAGAGGCCTGAGGGCCAGAATAAAGCTCTGGATCCAAAGCCTCCATCAGAACCGACTCCTTTCCTTCACCATGGCCTCAAAGCTTCTCCACAGAGGGAAACCTGAGGAGCAGCCCCTGTTATGGGGGGAAGCTCCATCCCAGCACCACCAGAGCTCCTGCAGGCCTGGCCTTGTCCCCACGGGCCAACTGCAGCACCCAGGCAGCCCAAAGTGTGTGTGGGGTGAAACACCACACACCCAGCCAGCCCAAAGTGTCTGTGGGGTCAAACACCACACACCCAGCCAGCCCAAAGTGTCTGTGGGGTGAAACACCACACACCCAGCCAGCCCAAAGTGTCTGTGGGGTGAAACACCACACACCCAGCCAGCCCAAAGTGTCTGTGGGGTGAAACACCACACACCCAGCCAGCCCAAAGTGTCTGTGGGGTCAAACACCACACACCCAGCCAGCCCAAAGTGTCTGTGGGGTCAAACACCACACACCCAGCCAGCCCAAAGTGTCTGTGGGGTCAAACACCACAGTTGCCACTATTTGAGCTCCACTCAGTCTCTGGGATCAGCTCTGGAGGTTCTTGTGCTGCACCTGAACCTCCATTTGCACAATGTTACCTTTAAATAAGTGCAGATTTTTAGGCAGTGTTGAAGGTCTCACACAAGGTGAAGGTCTCCCTGTCCTTGGGAGGGAGTGGAATGGGCTGAGCTTTCATGTACCTCCCAACCCAAGCCATCTATGTGGATTTATGATTCCATATAACTCCATGATTTTCCTTCCCAAGGCAAGCAGAAATTCAGGAATGCAATGGAGTTTCAGCTCCTCTGGTTTTCCAAAACCTTTTGTAGTGCTGCAGTTTGAGCTCCACTCAGCCTCTGGGACCAGCTCTGGAGGTTCTTGTGCTGTACCTGAACCTCCATTTGCACAACATTACCTTTAAATTAAGTGCAGGTTTTTAAGCAGTGGTGAAGGTCTCACACAAACAGCTTAAAAGGATAATTTAGAGCAATAATGCGCTCGGACACGAAATAAACTCACTGCTGGTGACATCAGTAACGCACAGAATAATCAAAGCTGTGCTGCTTGTGGTCAGCCTGCATGTGCCAGCAGGGCCAGGAGGGAGCGAGAAACGCGGGGAAGGTTTTCCAATCACTCCAGCCACCATCTCTAATTCTTTCCCTAAAGTATAAAATCATTCTTCCCCTGCTCTGGCTTGTGGTCAGGGCTGGGTAGGGGCCCATCACTCACGGTGGTGATTTGGTTCAGCAGGTGTTGCTGGGGCCATCGCTCATTCCGGGCTAATCTGCTGGCGGCTGTCAGGGGTTATGGAGTATTTATTGAGTTTGTGTCAGCTCCAGATGACCAATAGCCAGCAGCCTCTGGATGCCCATTGACACTGATGATATTGCTGAATTAAACTAGGTGATGTATACAGAACTTGCTTAGAGCTAGTAATGAAGCTGGGAACCATTTGAAACACAATACAGGGCCCCCAGCGCTCGGGGCTTTGCTCTCTACCTTTTAAATAAAAAATTATTATTATTTTCTTTGAACGCCAAAGGAGAAGCCATGAATCGAGCTCCCCCTGAAATATTTAGAGAGAAAAATAGAGTAACCCAATGGAAATGAAAATCATCTTTATATTCTGCAGATTTACTGCCTGCTAGTTGGGCAGTGACTGAGGAATTTCTCAGCTGCTTTTTAGAAAAGGCATCGTGGGGGAAGGAGAAGCAGGGAGGATGATGAACTGGTTATTGATTCCGCTTCAAGGATCCTTTAAAAGGTTTTGCTGAGCACCTTCAAATCTCATTGACGTGGGCTCAGCACAGGGCAGGCTCTGGCTGTGCCCGGGCTGCTGTGCTGCACTCTGGGAGCTGCACCCCTGTCCCTGTGCTGTTCTGAGTTCTGGGGCTCCCAGTGCTCCCAGCAGCTCACCCTGGATGGGGATGGGAGGGGAGAGTCCCCCCAAAAGGCCGGGTGGGCCATGCAGGACAAGTGTCCTCTAGCAGAAGACAGGGCTGGGATTTGGCATTTGAGGATCAGGGCCAGGATGGGGTTTGGGGCGGCAAAGCAGGGCTGGGGGTGTCCCTGAACACCCCTGAGCAGCCCCAGCCTCCCCTGAGCCTCCCCTTTGCCACGGGGATGGAGCCAGGCTTGGGTTGGTGAACAGAGCAGGCTGCTGCTGAGTTATCCTGCTCAGAGCACTGGGGTAATTTGGGGTTCAGTCAGCCTGTGTGGGGCTGATTCTGCTCAGAACACTGGGGTAATTCAGGGGTTCAGTCAGCCTGTGTGGGGCTGGCTCTGCTCACAGCATCAGGGTTAATTTGGGAGGTTCAATCACCCTGCATAGGGCCGGCTCTGCACAGAGCACTGGGGTAATTTGGGGGTTCAGTCAGCCTATGTGGGGCTGGCTCTGCTCAGAGCACTGGGGTAATTTGGGGATGGTGTCAGCCTGTGTGGGAATTGCTCTACTCACAGCATCAGGGTTAATTTGGGGTACACCCAGCCTGTGTGGGGCTGGCTCTGCACACACCAAGGTTAATTTGGGGGGCAGTCACCCTGTGTGGGGCTAGCTGTGCTCTGGGTAATTTGGGGTTCACCCAGCCTGTGTGGGGCTGGCTCTACACACACCAGGGTTAATTTGGGGTTCACCCAGCCTGTGTGGGGCTGGCTCTGCACACACCAAGGTTAATTTGGGGTTCACCCAGCCTGTGTGGGGCTGGCTCTGCACACACCAGGGTTAATTTGGGGTTCACCCAACCTGTGTGGGGCTGGCTCTGCACACACCAGGGTTAATTTGGGGTTCACCCAGCCTGTGTGGGGCTGGCTCTGCACACACCAGGGTTAATTTGGGGTACACCCAGCCTGTATGGGGCTGGCAGAGTTGCTCTGGCCCCGTGCTGGAGCAGGAGCACTCAGAGCTGTGACCTTGGCGGGGCCAGGGCAGGCTGCAGCAGTGATGGATGCCGGGGAGGAGGCTCTGGAGCTGCTGTGTGAATACCTGTTTACATGTGGGATAATGGATGGGCAGCGGCTGCCTGCAGGCTGTAACTCACCCCGGGGATGCTGGGACCGGGTGTCACCATAAACCAGGCAGCAGAGAGCAGGAGCAGCTCGGCCCCGCCGGGATTTACAGCCGGGGCTCGCTCCCTGACCATCTCATCTCTTGGCTTTTATTGCACACACGCTGCACGGGGAAATTATTATTGTAAAAATTTGTTTAAAGGAGCTGGGTAAACTCTCTTTGATCTGGCAATTTCGCCTTAAAATCTTCCTGTTCCTGTGGCTGGAGGAGAGGGTGTTTGGAACATAAATCATCAGCAGGCACAGCTGCATCCAAGTGCCTGCTGTAATCGTGGGAGAGAATTCTCACTTTGGTTTGACCTCGGGATGTGGAGCCCAGGGTGGGGAGGTGATGCTGGCTGGGGTCTGTGTACAAATCACAGACAGGACAGGACTGCTGGGAACGTGCTTTAAGCTGTTTTATTTACCAGTATCACTCTCATTACCTGATTATGACAATGGGAAGATGCCACCAGCTCACATCTCAGACAGCAGATCAAGAATTTCATGTTATAACTCAATTTATAAGTTTTTTGACCAATCACACAAAGCAAAAGCACATTGACAGTAGTTCCATCCAATCACTATAAGCACAGGTACCTTTGGTTAAACAATGCTTGCTTATTTCAAATACAATACCTGCTTGTGAGCCTTCAAACACAATGCACAGAGCTCCATTATTAAGCTTCAAACTGCCTAATGTCTCACTAGATAAACTTTTCTGTAGCTTAGAGAGTTATTCTAGACAAGCATTAATACACAGACCATTGTTCTATTTGTCCTTGCTTTTCTACATTTTACATAATTTTTCTGCTGACCAATCTCATGGCTGCTGCTCTGATCTAATCACAGTTCTGCTGTCTCTGAGGCCTTTTGCAGCTTTCCCAAACCCTCTGATTCTGTGGATTCCCATAGGGAGGAGCAGGGGACAGAGCTGGGTGACCTCAGCATGGGTGACATGTGTCCCACAGAGCCATGGGGACCCTGGACACCCAGGCTGGGCTGGTGTTTGCCAGGCTGTGCCAGGGCAGAGAGGGGCTCTGGGCTCTCCCATCAGCACCCAGCTTACCCAGGCAGGCCCTGAGCCCCCCAAAACCAGGGTGGTACTGCTGACAGCAGTGACAAGGGCTGGGGACAGAGCAGAACGGGTCACCTCGTTTTTCTGGCAGGAGAAAAGGTGCTGAAGGCTGCTGGGAGCTGCTGCTGCTCCTCCTGATGAATAATCTCCCTGCAATCTCCTCTGAAAAGCCTGGCTCAGGATTAGGGCTGAAAGCTCGATTTGATTAAAAGAGTCAGGAGCAAATTAGGAGCCACTCGGTGCTCAGTCTTGCCACTTCTTATAACAGGGCCCCAGATGAAAATATTTCAGTTGCTATTTGCTCCTCTTTAGTGTCTCTCTCTCCAAGGGGCTGCCAGGAGCTCTCCCAGCCCAGGTGGGCACAGGGACCCAGGCTCAGCCTGGCTCGGTGACCTTGGCTGGGCTCTGCCTCTCTGCTGCCTGTGCTAAACAGGAGATTATATTTCTCTATTTCCTGCAGTGCAATGTGAAAATAAATCAGGTGAGAATGGTGGCTGCTGGAGATGTCTGGGAGCCAATGTGCTCCTGAGGTTCAGCTCTAGATCTGGGACATATAATAATGAGTTTTATATTTTTTTTAATACAAATAAAAAGCCACTGGGGAGCCAATGCCCTCTCGAGGTTCAGCTCTAGACCTGGGGCAGATAATCAGGAGTTTTATCTTTTTTTATACAAATAAAAAGCCAATGGGGAGCCAATGGGGAGCCAATGCCCTCCCTAGGTTCAGCTCGAGACCTGGGTCATATAATAATGAGTTTTATATTTTTTTTATACAAATAAAAAGCCAATGGGGAGCCAATGCCCTCCCGAGGTTCAGCTCTAAACCTGGGGCAGATAATCAGGAGTTTTATACAAATAAAATCCAGTGCCTGCTCCCCACCCTGTGATTTGCCATTCCTTGGCACCCAGATCTGCAGATCCTGATGCCCTGAGCGTGTTCCCCTGGCTGGAAAGCAGGGAGATAATATTTCTCTATTTCCTGCAGTACAATGTGAAAATAAATCAGATGAGAACGGTGGCTGCTGGAGATGTCTGGGAGCCAATGCCCTCTCGAGGTTCAGCTCTAGATCTGGGACATATAATCAGGAGTTTTATATTTTTTTTAATAGAAATAAAAAGCCAGTGGGGAGCCAATGCCCTCTCGAGGTTCAGCTCTAGACCTGGGGCAGATAATCAGGAGTTTTATATTTTTTTATACAAATAAAAAGCCAATGAGGAGCCAATGGGGAGCCAATGCCCTCCCGAGGTTCAGCTCGAGACCTGGGACATATAATCAGGAGTTTTATATTTTTTTTAATAGAAATTAAAAGCCAATGGGGAGCCAATGCCCTCTCGAGGTTCAGCTCTAAACCTGGGGCAGATAATCAGGAGTTTTATACAAATAAAATCCAGTGCCTGCTCCCCACCCTGTGATTTGCCATTCCTTGGCACCCAGATCTGCAGATCCTGATGCCCTGAGCGTGTTCCCCTGGCTGGAAAGCAGGGAGATAATATTTCTCTATTTCCTGCAGTACAATGTGAAAATAAATCAGGTGAGAACGGTGGCTGCTGGAGATGTCTGGGAGCCAATGCCCTCCCGAGGTTCAGCTCTAGACCTGGGACATATAATCATGAGTTTTATATTTTTTATACAAATAAAAAGCCACTGGGGAGCCAATGCCCTCCCGAGGTTCAGCTCTAGACCTGGGGCAGATAATCAGGAGTTTTATATTTTTTTATACAAATAAAAATCCAGTGCCTGCTCCCCACCCTGTGATTTGCCATTCCTTGGCACCCAGATCTGCAGATCCTGATGCCCTGAGTGTGTTCCCCTGGCTGGAAAGCAGGAGGGGACTCCTCCTCTTGTGACTAATGGTGCAAAGCCATCTCACACAGGGACGATCTGTAAATGCTGCATCTCTCCGTGTCTGCCTGGCGAGGAAGGCAAAAAGCAGTTTGGAGAGATCAATCATGCACACTCATCACAAAAGGCATTGGCACGCAGGTCCCTGCCCCTCCTGGCTGAGGAAATGATGGTGCAGGGAGATTAAGGCTTGAGAGGAGCTGTGCTGTGTCTCCTCAGCACTCTGATCCTGAGATAGATTGCCCAGAGAGCACTCAGTGCTCCCTGCTTGTGCTAAACAGAGATAATGGCCTTTGGAGTCACCTCCACGTAATGATGCAGCCACCAAATAAATGATCCTTCCTCCCTGCCCAGCACAGAGCAGGGGAGGGGGTCTGGGCACCCTGACAGGCTGGGGTTTGTGCCCTGCTCTCTTGGGACTGCCTTTAAAAAAAAAACAACACAAGTTCCTAAACAGCTGAAAAAAAAAAAAAACCATCAAATGCTCCATATACTCTCTATAAACAAGCAGTTAGAGAAATCCGGGCTGGAAAACACTTGGTGGAATAAGGTCAAGCTTCTCATATGAATCAAATTAGTGGCCACTCAACGAGCAGCACACGAGGTTGGGCTGAGGGGAGCAGGGAAATGCTGCATTTTCAAGGTTATGCTTTTGTTCCCTGCTGGGGCTGCTCCCTGCCAGGGGACCTTGGCCACTCTGAGTCACTTTGAGGATGTTTGCTGTTCCCTTTCCAACAGCCCCAGAGGTGACAGAGGGGATCCCAAAGGGCTGTGGGGAAAGGGACAAGTGTCAGCTCCCCCAGGCACCTTCCTGCTGTGGGAATGAGCAAGGAAATGGTGGCAGAGCCTTCATTCCTGAAGGAATGACAGACAGGAGCTGCAGGACGAGATGTCCTGGAGTGGTTCCTGTGGCTGTGGGGTCAGAGCTGGCACAGGAGGCTGCAGGGTGGCAATGGGGACACAGGACAGTGCCAGCACCCGCTGAGGGATTGGGCTGAGGTTTGGGGAGCACCTGGGCTGCCAGAAGGGATTGGGGTGTTGGGCCCAGCATGGGGACAGATCCCTGTGACACCCTCCACAGCAGGGCTGGAATCCCAACCCCAGCTTGGGCATGCTCTGGGATTGGGGATCAGGGGATTGGGGGACTGGGGATCAGGGGATTGGGGATTTGGGATCAGGGGATCAGAGATCAGGGGATTGGGGGATAAAGGATGAGGGGACTGGGGGATCAGGGGATTAGGGATCAGGGATTTGGAAATCAGGGGATCAGAGATCAGGGGATTGGGGGATAAAGGATCAGGGGATTGGGAGATAAAGGATCAGGGGACTGGGGGATTAGGGGATTGGGGATCAGGGGATTGGGGATTGGGGATCAGGGGATCAGAGATCAGGGGACTGGGGGATAAAGGATCAGGGAACTAGGGGATCAGGGGATCAGAGATCAGGGGATTTGGGATCAGTGATCAGAGATCAGGGGATAGGGAGATAAAGGATCAGGGGATGGGGGATCAGGGGATTGGGGATTGGGGATCAGGGGATCAGGGATCAGAGATCAGGGGATTGGGAGATAAAGGATCAGGGGATTGGGGAATCAGGGATCAAGGGATTGGGGGATATGAGGATCAGGGATCCACTCCCCCTGCCCTGCAGCCGTGCTGTGCAGCTGTCTCAGCCACTGTGTCACACAGCCAGGCTGGCCCTGTCATCCCTCCCTGCCTGGCTGCATGCAGGAGGGCCTGCTGTGGTTTCCTGCAGGAGAAGGAGCTGGAGCATTGCTCTGGGTGCAGGGAGAGTTCCTGAGACTGAAGTGTTCAATTTTACTCCAGCGAGCATCCAGTATAATCCATTGAAAGGGCACTGTCCTTCAGGCCTTTCAGCTGGGCTGACAGCTGCCCACTGATTAATTGACAGGTTAAAAAGATTGATTCCACATGTCAGAGCTGTAACCCTGCCAGAACAATGCTGCTGTCAATTGGGCTGTAAAACAGACGCTTACATTAACGGCCCTGACAGCAGCAGCACACCAACACATGCACCTGCCTTTATGGAGAGCCTAAGCACACAGCCAGGCACAGATTAATCATCCTGAAAGCAGAGCTGGAGGATCCAATCAATGTTTCTGCAGTGCACGAGTGCTGCAGCGCTGCCTTGGCACCGGCTCCCGCTGCAGATGGTGCCTGGTGGGGCACCTGGGCATGGGGGCTGCCCTGCTGGTGTTCCCTGCCTTGGCCTCGGGTACCCCTCTCCAGCCTCCCCCAGCTCTGGGTGTCTGCACAGGGCACAGCTGTGCTCACCTGTGCAGTCCTGGCCCCTCTGTCCCCTCCCAGGTGCTGTGGAGATTTGGGTACAGAGTCCCCAAAAGCCTTGGGTTGGCCCAGCTGAGGGCTGGGAGCATGTCCTGGTGCTAGGACACGTGTGTTCTGGCCCTGCATGGGATGTGCCCAGAGGTCAGTGTGGGCACAGTGGGGCACCTGGGCATGGGGGCTGCCCTGCTGGTGTTCCCTGCCTTGGCTTCATGTGCCCCTCTCCAGCCTCCTCCAGCTCTGAGTGTCTGCACAGGGCACAGCTGTGCTCACCTGTGCAGCCCTGTGCCCTCTGTCCCCTCCCAGGTGCTGTGGAGATTTGGGCACAGAGTCCCCAAAAGCCTTGGGTTGGCCCAGCTGAGGGGGTTCTGGTGCTAGAACAGGAGTGGCCCTGCATGGGACATGCCCAGAGCTCAGTGTGTCCCTCACTCCTCCCTTCCTCTCTCCTGGCTTCCCCCATCAGCAGGATGTCACTCATTAATATCATTAATATCCCAGAGCCCCTCAGCTGCAGCACTGTTCAGTGCAATGTAAAGACTGCCCTGTGCAAATCCTAATAACTCAGTGCAAAACAACAACTAAATCAACTCTTCAGTGCAATACAACAGCACACCTCATGTTGGGGAAGATGAAACAGGAAAGCCTTATCAATATGATTGTCTGGCAAAAGATTTTGAGAATATGGAAACTATAAGCAAGATTGAAATGAAAGAAACCTTTGAGATCCCTCAGTTACTGAACAACTGGAAAACAATGGTGTGGCTGGCTGAAGGTGATCCCCTTTGGATGGAACAACACCCTCTGCTTGCAGACAGCTCCAAGGGGCAGAGCAGACCCTACAGCTTGGCAGGAGGGGCCCAAAGAGGAGTTTTTAGGGTTTAAAATGTAACACAGGATGGCAATGTAATGATTCTTATAGGCTGTATGGAAATGCTGTAGGATTTGTATCTTGTACTAGATTGGTGAGTGAGAATCGGAATATTCAACACAGAAGAAGATTTATTGTATTGGAATGGGAATCTCGCTCTCTTAGCTCTTGCCTTTTACTCTCTCACTCCTTTTACTCTCTTATGCTTTTACTCTCTCACCCTCTCTCCCCCTCTCTTCTCTCAGGCCTGCTCTGAGCTGTGGCTGGCAGCTCCCAGCAGGGCCCTGCACCCAGGCCCTTTGCAATAAACCCCAAATTCCACATCCTGGCTGCAGAGATCTCTCATCTCCATCCATCCCAACCATCCTACTCCCGATGCTCCCACCCCTCAGTCGCTGCTCATTGTCCTGCTGTCCTCTGAGGCTGGAAAATGGCACAGGGAGGGACCTTCCCCCAGTCCCTTAGGTCTGAGCCAGGCTGCAGCCAGGGCTGGCAGTTTCCAGCCCCAGCCTGGAGCATCTCCGGCTGGAAAGTGCTGACACCGCCCCAGCTCCCCACCCAGCAGTGCTGAGGAATGAAAAAACCCTCTGCAATCTGGAGAGATAAGGAGAGGTTGAGTCACGAGTGAGCTGGGCTCTGCCAGAAGACGTTTCAAAGCTTTTATGGCGAGATTCAATACAGATATACAGAGATCAATTATCTTAAAAGCAGCAAGGAGGTTCAGCAAATATTTCCAGCTTTAAACAGGTTTATTTCCATCTGCACTTATCTGTGCTATTTAAACTCCATTGCTTGCAGTTAATCTTTTGTAATGCAGCATAAGAGGGCTTATTTACTTTCTAATGACATCAATTGGCCATAAATATTAGACATCTAAGGTTCGCTGGAGCTATAGGGACAGTTTTCCATTCCTACTTGACATTTGACTATTTGCAGTGCTTCCTTTCTGTTTGTTCTTGTGTGACTCACTTATCGGCTGTCATAGGCCCGCTTCGATTTATTTAAATGGAATGAATAAGTACATTAGGCAAAGCTGTCAGGAGGGGAGAGAATGGGAACTCACAGGGATGAGTGATAAGTCAACAAGCTGCGAGGGAGATTCTCAGCAGAGCCGCACAAATCAAAGTGCTAAATGGGAGCAGCAGAGACAGCGCCGTGGCAGGGGCTGGGATGAGCAAAACTGCAGATGCCAGGGAAAACTGGAGCCAGCAGAATCTGAGGGACATGGTGAAGATTGTGGGAAAACTGGAGTTGCAGATCCCAGGGTCAGCAGGAGCCACCATAACCTGTGGGACACAGTGCAGATTGTGGGATGAGCAAAACTGCAGACCCCAAGGCAAACAGGAGCCACCACAATCAGCAGGACATGGTGCAGATTGTGGGATGAGTGGAGCTGCAGATGTCAGGGCAAACAGGAGCCAGCAGAATCTGTGGGACATGGTGAAGATTCTGGGATGAGCATCCCAGGACAAACAAGAGCCACAGTGCAGACTGTGGGATGAGCAGAGCTGCAGATCTCAGGGCAAACAGGAGCCAGCAGAATCTGTGGGACATGGTGCAGATTGTGGGATAACTGGAGTTGCAGATCCCAGGGTCAGCAGGAGCCAGCAGAATCTGAGGGACATGGTGAAGATTCTGGGATGAGCATCCCAGGACAAACAAGAGCCACCATAATTGGTGGGACACGGTGCAGATTGTGGGATGAGCAGAGCTGCAGATCCCAGGGCCAGTAGGAGCCACCATAACCTGTGGGACACAATGCAGATTGTGGGATGAGCATCCCAGGGCAAAGAGGAGCCACCATAATTGGCAGGACATGGTACAGACTGTGGGATGAGTGGAGCTGCAGATCCCAGGGCCAGCAGGACCCAGCAGAATCTGTGGGACACGGTGAAGATTCTGGGATGAGCATCCCAGGACAAACAAGAACCACCATAATTGGTGGGACATGGTGCAGATTGTGGGATGAGCAAAACTGCAGATCCCAAGGCAAACAGGAGCCACCACAATCAGCAGGACATGGTGCAGATTGTGGGATGAGTGGAGCTGCAGATGTCAGGGCAAACAGGAGCCAGCAGAATCTGTGGGACATGGTGAAGATGATGGGATGAGCATCCCAGAGCAAACAGGAGCCACAGTGCAGACTGTGGGATGAGTGGAGCTGCAGATCTCAGGGCAAACAGGAGCCAGCAGAATCTGTGGGACATGGTGAAGATTCTGGGATGAGCATCCCAGGACAAACAAGAGCCACCATACTTGGTGGGACACGGTGCAGATTGTGGGATGAGCAAAACTGCAGATCCCAAGGCAAACAGGAGCCACGGTGCAGATTCTGGGATGAGCAGAGCTGCAGATCCCAGGGCAAACAGGAGCCACCATCTGTGGGACATGGTGCAGATTGTGGGATGAGCGTCCCAGGGCGAAGAGAAGCCACCATAATTGGCAGGACATGGTGCAGATTGTGGGATAACTGGAGTTGCAGATCCCAGGGTCAGCAGGAGCCAGCAGAATCTGTGGGACATGGTGCAGATTGTGGGATGAGCATCCCAGAGCAAACAGGAGCCACAGTGCAGATTGTGGTATGAGAATCTCAAGGCAAACAAGAGCCACCATCATCTGTGGGACACGATGCAGATTGTGGGATGAGCAAAACTGCAGATCCCAGGGCCAGCAGGAGCCACCACAACTGGTGGGACACAGTGCAGATTCTGGGATGACTGGACTGCAGATCCCAGGGCAAACAGGAGCCATGGTGCAGATTGTGGGATGAGCAGAGCTGGAGATATCAGGGCAAACAGAGCCACCATAATTGGCAGGACACAGTGCAGATTGTGGGATGACTGAAGCTGCAGATCCCAGGGCAAACAGGAGCCACGGTGCAGAATCTGGGATGAGCAGAGCTGCAGATGTCAGGGCCAGCAGGAGCCACCATAATCTGTGGGGGACACAGTGCAGATTCTGGGATGAGCAAAACTGCAGATCCCAGGGCCAGCAGGAGCCACCACAATCAGTGGGACATGGTGCAGATTGTGGGATGAGCATCTCAGGGCAAACAGGAGCCACCACAATCCGTGGGACTTGGCAAGACACCAGCTCCTCTGGCAGCCACAGCCTGTGGCACTCAGCAGCACCAAGAGCTGGGAGAGTTATTGGAGGATCAAAGGCTCCAGACTATTATCTGCCACCAAGGTGGGAGTTGTGCAAACACCCAGACAGCTCTGGACTTGGGAAGATAGTTTTTCTTTTTAATTTCCTTGGTTGTGCAGTACTTAGCCCGACTAATTAATTGTGGAGAGCTCGTATCACACAGCCCTGCTGGAAGTGTCTGCCTCGAGTATATTAGTGATGATCTGCGAGGGGGAAGAGCCCTGGAGCCCTTTTTTCACTTTTAGGTGATGGATGTACCCTGCTTGGTGTGAGAGGGATAAAGTCTGAACCCCCTTTTTCAGAGGATTGCTGCAGCAGGACATGGGGGGACATCATGGGCATTCTGTTCCTCCTTTAATCCCAGCACTTCTAAACTCCTCTGCTCCTTTTCTCCAGCCTTGCAGCTGGGTTTTGTACAGGTTCAGAGCAACTGGGGTGTCCCAATTTGAGAGAGATCCTCAGCTCCACATCCTGGGAGCTGCACTGAGCCTGGGCAAGGGGCTGTGCCCTGGGCTGTGCCAGGATGCCCAAGCCCAGGTGAGCCCCTGTGCCAGGCTCTGGGCTCTGGTCAGCCCAGGGAAGGGCTGGGACAGCCCCACTCCTGCTTTTCTTTCAGTGTTCCTCCCCTCCAACAACGTGGTTTTGGTTTTCAGTCCTAATCTCTGAACCCCCAAAACCCCTTAATTGGCTGCACACAGTAAATCAGAGCTGACAGTGGTTGAATAGCAGCTGATTAAAATCATTTGTTTTCAAACTCAGCCAGCTGCACACTCCTGCCTACATGACTTTTGTGGCATTCCCTGCATTTCTCTCCCTCTCTCTTCCTTTCTTTTAAAAGAGTTGCATCACATTTTTCTCATTCTTGGAAAATGAGATCTTCTTCTCAGCCCTCTTCCCTTCCCCACACAGCACCAGTCTCCATTTTACAAGCCCAGCCTTGTTTATCTCCAGGACCACTCGTGAGATTCCTGCTCCATTTGCAGTGCCCAGGCCACATCTGGTTTGGGTTTGTTTGTGTTTGGTTGGTTTTTTCCCCAAAAGAAACACAAGGAGGGAGAGAAAAGCTTTAAACTCCTGATTGCCCATTGCCTGCCTTGCACTCCTGGCCAAAACAGGGCTTGGAAAAGCTGAGAATTGTTTAAAAATGCTGTAAGGAAGCCATGGCACAGTGAGCAAGGGCTGGCATGCTTCAGCTGAGGGTCTGGCCCAGGTGGCAAATGGGGGCTCACAGAATCACAGAATCCCAGAATCCCAGAATGATGAGGTTGGAAGAGACCTCTGAGATCACCCAGTCCAACCTGTGCCCTGACACCTCACCCAGACCATAGCACCCAGTGCCATGTCCAGGCTTTTCTAAACACATCCAGAGATGGTGATTCCACCACCTCCCTGGGAAGAGCATTCCAGTGCTTTATTATTCTTTTGGTGAAAAATTTCTTCCTGATATCCAACCTGTTGGTCTCTTCCATGGGGCAGCACTGACAGAACCAGAGGACACAGTCTCAAGCTATGGCAGGGAAGGGATAGGTTGGATATTAGAAAAAAAATTTTCACCAAAAGAATAATAAATACCGGAATGCTCTTCCCAGGGAGGTGGTGGAATCACCATCTCTGGATGTGTTTAAAAAAGCCTGGACATGGCACTGGGTGCTATGGTCTGGGTGAGGTGTCAGGGCACAGGTTGGACTGGGTGATCTCAGAGGTCTCTTCCAACTTCATCATTCTGTGATTCTGGGATTCTGTGATTCCTTGTGATCTCCAAACCTCTGAGGTTGGAAAGCCCTCCAAGCTCATTGGATCCAACCTGTGACCCGTCCCCACCCTGCCAACCCAGAGCCCTGAGTGCCACGTCCAGCTGTTCCTTGGGCACCTCCAGGGATGGGGATTTTACAGGGGCCTGGATCTTTCAGGGGCCCTGATGGGCACCCAAATATCCCTGTTGAGAGGTGTTGGGGCACAGGTTGGACTCGATGATCTCAGAGGTCTCTTCCAACCTCATCATTCTGTGATTCTGGGATTCTGTGATAACTTCCCTGATGTACCTCAAGACTGTGTCCTCTGGTTCTGTCAGTGCTGCCTGGTGGAATAGACCAACCCCAGCTGTCTCCAACCTCCCCACAGCCATGCCCAGAATGCTCAGAGGAGGAAAAGCTCAGGGCCAGGCTTGGGGGGACACCTTGGTGGCACTGTGGGGACACCTCTGCTGGCCCCAGAGCCCTGGGGCTGGGGTCTCTGTGCCTTCCAGCACGGGCTGGGTGCTGTGGCTGCAGCATGCTCGGCCACCAGCCATCCCTGGAAATGTGTCCTGGCTGCGAGTGCCATTCCCCAGCTCAGGCATCTGCAGCCATATGCATCAAATTAAAAGCAAACGTGGGATATAAATCTCCTCGCCATTCCTGGGGAAGGTTTCACATGACAGCCACATTCCTGTGACACTTTCCATCTTCTGTTTTACCACACGGACCAACAGCTGTTTCCAAAACAAACCCTGAGTGATGAACAGACGAAATCTTGGCTATTTGGACAAACCTGCTGTTGCAGCGGGGTCGCGTGAGTGGAGGGAGATTCTGCAGGGCTGGGGCCTCCCCAGCATTCTCTGCCCTTTTTTCCTCTTTTTCTCCACAAAAACATGCAGTGCAGCCATGCAGTGGATGGTTCTGGAGGGGTGTCAGAAGCCAGGACATTCCTCTGGCTGCCCTGGGTGATTTGGGACCCTGGCAGGGGGTTCAGAGACCTTGGCACAGAGTCACAAACACCTGTGCCTTTGATTTTAACCTTTGGAAACAATTACCAACTTTGTGTGAGGAGTTACAAGGCACAAGGGTTTGAGTAGAATGACAGTGAATTTGTCACAGGGTGAAAAAGTAGAATTTTGGGGATTTAGAGTGGGGGTTCAAGAGGCAAGATGGAGGAATCTGGGCGTGTCCTGTCCTTCTTCTCCTCCTCATCCTGCTCCTCCTTCTTCTTCTCCTTCTTGTCCTCCATCTTCTGCTGTGATGGTAACACTTCTGGATTGGTTTAGAGTAGAGACAGACTGTCTAACACAGGTGATAGGGATTGGAAAATTATTGTAAATAAAGTACATGTGATTTTTAGCATAAAAAGCCAACACCACCCCAAGGGCAGGGACTGTGCCACAACCCAACCTGCTGGACAGATCTCAGCAGGACAGAGAAAGAATGGAATAGATCAGAGAAAATAAACAACCTTGAAAAGCAAAACCAACGAATCTCGACTTCTTTGGTCACAGGGCTGGGAAAAAAAAAGACTTTTTAATACCTCAGGGGTCATCTCAACCACAGAAAACCCAAGAGAGGGGTTACTTCTCTTACACAACAGGCCTGACTGTACCTTCAGCTTCCCCAGCCTCTCAGGGAGAAATTCAGGTCACTGCTTGATGAAGACTTCTGAAGTTCCCTTATTGCAGTTGTCATTTCTGCTGTGCTGGGAGCTGGCGAGCCCTGGGCCGTGGGAATTGGGAAGCACAAACCAAAGGAGCCGCCCAGCCCTTGATGAGCCTGGGCTCCTAAATCACCCAGCCCCATCTGGAGGGAGAGTTTATCCCGCTGGATCTGGGTTTGGCAGGCTCAGAGCAGTGTGAGTGCATCCCTGTCTGGCTGGGAATTGTCCTGCTCCGTGGGGATCATCCCAGATCCCTTCCCACCACTCCCTGGAGCAGGATTTGCTCCCCGTGCCCAGGTACAGCTCCAGAACTCCCACATCCACCTTTCCCCGCAGTGATTTCTGCCCTGGGAGGATGTTTACCTTCCCCAGCCGCCTTTTCCTTACATTTAAACAGAAATGTTTCCTTCTCTAAACAGTTTACATTCCCGACTCCAGAGCTATCCCGCTTGCCAAAGCCACCAGTATTTGTCTCACTTTAAATGCATTTATATGCTAATGCAGACAGGCTCTCCAGCTCGCAGAGAAATTAGTCCTTTCTTGCTGGATTTACAAACTAGAGCCATCAAACATCCTCTGGATTTATCTGTGTTAATCAAAGCCTCTCTTCCGCCCGGTGCAGGTGTGATGTGGCCGTTCCTGGTGATAAACCAGGCTCACAGCCCTGGATTATCTGTCCAGGCTTGACAAATCGGTGCCACGTTTCTGGGAGGAGGAGGAGGAGAGGGGAGGAAGGAAATGTAATTTCGAGGATACAGTTCTGTGTGTGTGGCTGCGCCGCGTTTCTCCCCGTTTTATTGCCTTGGGGATCATCTCACAGCTTCAGGCATTACCTGATTACAATCTGCAGAGGTATGGAGAGCTTCCCCAAGGTCAGGCAGCCTCTCCTGGTGTGGAATCCCTGATTCCCAGGGCCATTCCAGCGGGACAGACTCATCTCCCTCTCCAGGGGGAGCCCAGGTGATGCTCCCACCCCAGTGATGCTCCCACTCCAGTGATGCTCCCACCCCAGTGATGCTCCCACCCCAGTGATGCTCCCACCTCTCTGCAGAGGGCATGGGGAGTTCTGAGCTCCCTGGGACCACCCCACTGAATCCTTCCATGCATTCAGGATTTATCTCAGGTGCCTGTTGACCATTTTGTTCTCTTCTGGCCCAGTCCAGCAGGACAGACTCATCTCCCTCTCCAAGGGGAGCCAGGTGATGCTCCCACCACTCTGCAGAGGCCAGAATGTCAAAGACATCTTTTATGGAAAATCCTTTCCTTAGGATTTTTCCTCCTGAGAAGCTGAGAGGCCTCAGGAATAAAATGCAAACAATGGTTATCTGCTGCTGTGGAATGCAACAGGTGCATCTGTGATTGGTCTCATGTGGTTGTTTGTAATTAATTGCCAATCACAGCCCAGCTGGCTCAGACAGAGAGGCCGAGCCACAAACCTTTGTTATCATTCTTTCTTTTTCTATTCTTAGCCAGCCTTCTGATGAAATTCTTTTCTTCTATTCTTTTAGTATAGTTTTAATGCAATATATATCATAAAATAATAAATCAGCCTTCTGAAACATGGAGTCAGATCCTCGTCTCTTCCCTCATCCTCAGACCCCTGTGAGCACAGCCACAGGCATGGGGAGCTCTGAGCTCCCTGGGACCCCTCCCACTGAATCCTTCCATGCATTCAGGATTTATCTCAGGTGCCTGTTGCCCATTTTGTTCTCTTCTGGCCCCGTTCTCACACCTCTGACAGCTCCACACAATTCCCAGTTCCTCACTGCTGTCAGGAGAGCTGGAAACCCCCAGGCCTGTGTTAGACAGTGCTTAAAAACAATGATAAAACTGGATGAAAAGGATGTACCTGGAATGGTTTTCTGTGGAAAACTGATAAATCAACAGCAAAAAAAGGTTTTGCTTTAACATCTATGTTCTGTTTAACTTTTTGTCTAAACCTTTACAACGTTTTGCTTATAAAATCCCCAAATCTTTCATTTTGACTTCACTGTTCTGTATTAAGATCATAATGTAATGGATACCCAAGAAGAGGATTAATTGTTGAGTTATAACACAGTAACAGACACTGGTTTTCTGTCTAGATTTGGGACAAAACCTCAAAACTTCTCATACAATGGAAACTCCATTTTCCATCCAGCTGTAACAGTAACCCCAATGCACCAAGATTAATCTGGAGAGGAGGATAGAAAACATCCAATCACTCACTCATAAGATTTAAGGAACAATGTCATCCCCAAACCACCTTTCTTCCTTTCAAGTTTTCAAGCATGAAAACTGACACTGGAAGGGAGAAAATTTAGGCTCAGAGCAGACAAGTTGGACAAGTTGCCAAATCATCCAGGGCTCGCTTAAGTTCAGCCTTGTTCTTCTGGAAAATAATGATGGAAAATTCATTTGAGTATCGTGTGCAGCTTTGCTGGGGTGGAGGAGGGAAAGGGGCAAATTTAATTCCAAACTGCCCTCAAACGGATGCGGAATGTAAACTTTCGCTGCATTTCTGTCAGACTTAATGGATTTCACTTATGGGAACTATAATAAACAGCTCATTACAGAGTCAGCTGCGGGAGCGTTGGGAGCCCAGCAGAGCCATTTGTTTTCCAAGGCAGATTTAGTCTAAAGGGGGTGGACAGAATAATCCAGTGTTTGAAGTGTGGGGATCAAAGCTTGAGGGACTGGCAGGGTGGGATTTGGGGTCTGTAGGACACGGGCATGGTGTGCAGGAGCTCCAGAGCCCAAGTGGCTGCAGCTCCATCCAGTGGGGTGCTGGTGGTTGGTGGCAGTCCTCACACAACAGACATCCAAAAAGTTGTTGTCAATAAAAATCCCAGCTCCCAGAGTCCTGCTGCTGCCTCAAACCTGACCTAAAAATTTAAATTTTAGCTTGTAGAATTATGTATTGAATTTTAACCTTTAACTTAAGAAACCTCTGCCATGGCATAAATGACATAGGAAAATGCAAATTTCTGGAACTTCTTGCCCAAGAAGATGACATTGTTCCGTGGGCAAGATAAAGAACAATACTGTGAGAAGACCAAGGGATGTCCTTTGTACCATGGCAGAGGTTTCTCAGGTAAAAAGGTTAAATTATTATTCAACACATAATAATAACACAGCTTCTACAAGCTAAAATTTAAATGCTTAATTCACATTGCTAACTCAAGTGAACACCAGAAATCTCTATTTCATTGGCACCTTCCCTACCTGGCGTGAACCAGCTGAGCCATGATCCCACCATGGCAGGGCAATGTCCCCATCCCAGGAGAGCAGAGCCACCACAACAGCTCTGAGGAACCTCATGAAAATCTGGATTTACAGCTCAATAAACATCTGGGAGCTGAGGGCTGGGATCCCAGTGCCCCCTCCGAGACAGACGAGCCCCTTTATCTGGGTTTCTTGCATCCCTTGGTCTCCTCTGGTATTGTTTTTTATGCAAGAAACTTCAGAAATTTGCATTTTCCTATGCCCTTTGTACCATGGCAGAGGTTTCTTAAGTAAAAAGGTTAAAATTCAACGCATAATTCTACAAGCTAAAATTTCAATGCTTGATTCACATTGCTAACTCAAGTGAAAGCCAAAAATCTCTATTTCATTGGCACCTTCCCTTACCCGTCATGAGCCAGCTGACCCCACCATGGCAGGGCAATGTCCCCATCCCAGGACAGCAGAGCCACCAAAGCAGCTCTGAGGAACCTCATGGAAGGCTGGATTTATAACTCAATAACATCTGTGGAGCTGAGGGCTGGGATCCCAGTGCCCCCTCCGAGAAAGAGGAGTCCCTTTATCTGGGTTTCTTGCATCCCTTGGTCTTCTCTGGTATTGTTCTTTCTGCAAGAAACTCCAGAAATTTCCATTTTCCTATGCCCTTTGTACCATGGCAGAGGTTTCTTAAGTAAAAATGTTAAAATTCAACACATAATTCCACAAGCTAAAATTTAAATGTTTAATTCACATTGCTAACTCAAGTGAAAGCCAAAAATCTCTATTTCATTGGCACCTTCCCTTACCCGTCATGAGCCAGCTGACCCCACCATGGCAGGGCAATGTCCCCATCCCAGGACAGCAGAGCCACCACAACAGCTCTGAGGAACCCTGTCAAAGACTGGATTTATAACTCAATAAACATGTGGGGAGCTGAGGGCTGGGATCCCAGCTCACCCTGCGCAGCGGCTCCTCCTTCCCTGCCGCACATCTGGAGGGAGGCAGCGCCATCAATCTGCTCCTCCGCCCCCGCACGAGCCCTGGGGGAAGCCAGAGGACAGTGGTTTCAAACAGTGGGACTGTCAGAGTGCTCAGCACGCCATAAATCACAGCCAGCATCTTCCCTTTCATGTCCCTGCGGCCGGGGACTGGCGGACACCCCTTATGTGACCGTGCTCACAGAGATCTCAGGATGAGGGAAGAGACGAGGATCTGACTCCATGTTTCAGAAGGCTTGATTGATTATTTTATGATATATATTACATTAAAACTATACTAAAAGAATAGAAGAAAGGATTTTATCAGAAGGCTGGCTAAGAATAGAAAAATAAAGAATGATAACAAAGGTTTGTGGCTCGGACTCTCTGTCTGAGCCAGCTGGGCTGTGATTTGCCATTAATTAGAAACAACCACATGAGACCAATCACAGAGGCACCTGTTGCATTCCACAGCAGCAGATAACCATTGCCTACATTTTGTTCCTGAAGCCTCTCAACTTCTCAGGAGGACAAATCCCAAGGAAAGGATTTTTCATAAAAGATGTCTGTGACACCCTTAAACACTTCCATACCCACGGAGATGATCCGCTGGCCGGGGCCCTGCAGACAAATCACTGCTGCTGGAGGGGAGAGAGAGGGGCTGGGAGCAGGAGGGGGCTCAGCTTCTGCTGTCCTTGGGCCATTCATGGATGTCACCCCTGTGGCCTCTGGCTCCTTCCTGCAGGCACAAAGCCATGGCTCAGCACAAGTGGGCACCACACCTGCACTCAGGGCACTGAGAGCCCTTTTTGTCCTCCAAGAAGGAGAAAAAAACAGAGAAAAAAGCAGAGAAAAACCCACACTGGTTGGAGGAACAGATATTTGGAGCTGTAGAGGATCCCTGGGAGCATCCAAGGCCAGTCTGGACAGGGCTTGGAGCAACCTGGGATAGAGGAAGGTGTCCCTGCCCATGGCACTGCATGAGCTGTAACATCCATCCCAACCCAGAGCAGTCTGTGGTTGACACCCAGGCCATAGTGTGTGGTTGCTGGGCTTAAACACAAAATACATTGGTTTATTTTCATCCTTGTTGGTATTTTGGATGTGGACAATTGGTTTATTTTCATCCTTGTTGGTATTTCAGATTTGGAGAGAAAACTCCGCCCTCCATTTGACTGAAGGAAGAATCAATTCTTGTGTCAGATCTGAGGTTTCACCCACTCTCATTTGATGCTGGCCTCCAGATCCTGTGGTGGGTTTTTAGCCACATCTAGAGATGGTAAAAGACATGTTGGGAAAGGTACAGAGGATTGTTTCTTCAATTTTTCCTATTAATAGTGCCAAGAAAAATAAAAATCCCTGTAAATTCAGTCTAGAAACAATCCTGGTTAATAACTCTGCAATAAACCCCGAGACTTGTACGTGCCATTGCAGTTGTTGTTGTTGTTGTGGACCCTTTGAAATCTCTGCTTTCCTTGCTGGAAAAATGATCTCCACTGTGTGATGACCCTAAAAATTTAGCAGTTCTAGGAGATGACAGAAGAATTGAGAGCTTGGGGAAAGATAATTACTGCAGTAAGACCAGATTAGCCGGTTTTGAGTTTTATTCCTGAAGATGCTGTTGATGTTTGACCAGGTTTTTTTTTGAGGTCAGCCTCGTAACTTCTCATCCCATAATTATTCTAACATTTGTTAAACCAGTGAGTGTTATTAATCAGAGCTAACGAGGCAGTGGAACAGACACAGGTCACGGCGTGCTTCAGCCTTTCCATGGGCGTTTCTGTGGCCATGTGCTGCTGGAGCCACTTTGGAGTGTCGGAGAGGAGAAATAACCCAAAAAACTCCACTGAGGAACCTCCTCTGCTCTGAGGGGAGCAGATCCCTGGGATGTCCTGGAGCAGAGGGGAAGCAGCACCCAGCCCAGGGTGGTTTTCTCTGTCTGTGATGGTTCTGTGCTGATCTGGAGCCGTGCCTGAATCTGCACCAGTTTCACAGCATCCCCTCCTTTCCAGAAGTACTTTGAGGAACGATGCTCTGCTCTGCTGCGAGGGTGACACTCCTGTGGTGTCCTGGAGCAGAAGGGAAGCAGCACCCAGCCCAAGGAAGAGCTGCAGGAGGATTTCTCTGTCTGTGATGGTTCTGTGCTGATCTGGAGCCATTCCTGAATCTGCACCAGTTTCACAGCATCCCCTCCTTTCCAGAAGTACTTTGTAGAACGATGCTCTGCTCTGCTTTGCTCTGCTGCGAGACTCAAACCATTTTAAATATTAATTAAGTCTCTCAGCTCTGGTCTACAATAGCTGGTTACTATTTGAATTAAAGAGCTAAAAACGAAGCTCTGCTGACAGCAGCAGTGTGGGAAATCGGAGCCAGGGGCAGGAGCAGCGAACGCGGGAAATGCCCAGAGCAGCAGAGCCCGGGGCACCACGGCTCCTCACACCCTCCACTGCCAGGAGCCAGGACATCCCTCTGGCTGTCCTGAGCAGCCCAGACCCTGCCAGGGGGCTCAGACACCCTGGCACAGAGCCCAAGAGGCCTGTAGTTTTGATTATGACCTGTGGAGCAAATGACCAACCTTGTATGAAGATCAGCAAGCCACAACAGTTAAGTAGAATAATAGTGAAGTTATCATAGTATGGAAAAGTAGATTTTAGGGGGTTTAGCATGGGGGTTCAGGAGGGCAGGATGGAGGGAACTGGGAGTGTCCAGACTTTCTCCTTCTTCTTCTTGGCCTCCATCTTCTGCTGTGATGGTGGCACTTTTGGATTGGTTTAGAGTAGAAGCTCACTGTCTAACATAGGTGACAGGTATTGGAAAGTAACTGTAAATATTGTACACGTAGTTTTTAGTATAAAGACATAACACTGCCCTGGGGGCAGGCAGAGTGCCTGGAAGTGTCCTGCTGGACGGACCTCGGCAGGGCAGGAGAAAATTTTTTATAGATAAGATACAATAAACAACCTTGAGACCGAGAAATGAAGAGCTCTGACTCCTTCTTCAAGTGCCGGGCTGGGAAAAGAGACTTTCCAACTTTTCTCAGGGTCACTCTGACCAGCAGAGATCCCGACACTCCAGCCCGGCGCTGAGCTCCATCCCCAGGCTCTCCAGCTCCGTGGTGTGGGACTTTCCCTCAGATGAGGTTTCTGAGCTCCTGCTCGCAGTTCCTGCCGAGGGAGGGGTTCCCATCCTGGCCGGAGCCGGGTGCATCCCTCCCTGCATCCCGCCCTGCATCCCTCCCCGCATCCCGAGGGATGCTCGGCACATCCAGGGTGGCACCGCTGGAACAGCGAGGAGCTGCCGGGCCGGGAGCTGAGCCCGCTAGTGGCAGCACGAAGGAAGGAACCCCGAGGCAGAGGAAGGCAGGGCTGCGAGCTCCGAGCTCCTCCTCGCCGGCAGCAGCGCCCAGCTGGCTGCGTGCGAGCCGAGTCTGATGTTCGAGGGCTCTCTCGGGCGGAATATATTTCCCTTCTTTGTAGCTGGCTGTAACTCACCTCCCTGCAAAGCTCTCTGCCAATACAGCGTTTGCTGATGTATAGCTACAGCCATTTTCCCTGTTTCCCTTACTCTGTCTCCGTATAGAATAATATGCGATTAATTGATTTTCTGTCGCTCTTTTAGTACGGAAAATTAATTTTGGAGCAACCTTGTTTTCTCAGGGTATGAATTCTCTACATGCAGAGTAATTCCACTCCTACATTATTCATGAGGGAAAATAGTGATGGAGTGTGTAACTGAGGCAGCCCCAAGGCCACAAACTGATAGTCTGCTTTACTGATACAACAATATTCCACTGATGCTTCTAAATAATTCACGGCTACAACTCAATTTGGCACCAGGCACACGGCTCGGGATGTGGCTGGTGCAGGGGGGAGTGGAGGAACCTTGGCAGGACACTCAGGTCCCCAGAGAGAGCCTGGAGCCACCAGGGACATGGGCCACCAGGCAGGGAGGGACCCACAGCTCCTGCTGGCACTGGTGGGATTGCAGGCACTTGGAATCACAGATGAGTAAAAGGCTGAGGGGAGCATGGAGGGACACCTGAAGGGCCCAGCTGTGTTTTCTGTAGCTGCAGAGCCTCTCCTGCTCAGAGCATCCCTGCCATGGGCAGGGTTCATGGGCACCAGCACTGCTGAGCTCCTCAGGGATGTGCCTGGAGCTGATTGACTCCTGAGGGCCCTGCCAGGGGGTGTTACAGAGGAGAAATAACCCAAAAGTGTTAGAGCATTTCCATGTGGATGAAAGGGTTAACAGTGGCTGAGGGGCTGTGGGGGGCAGAGGCTGAGCATCACCCTATTGTGGATATTTTTACCCTGAAAAGGGGGAAGAATGATGCATCTGACTCCATCTTATCAGGAGGCTAATTAATTACTTTATTGTGCTATATTATTCTATATATTATATATATAACATATATATATAAAATATATTATATATCGTATATATTTTATATATAATATATATTATATATATTATATATTATATATAATATAACCTAATATACAATATACAATATATTACATATTATATCTTATATCTTCTATCTTATATAGTATATAGTATATAGTATATAGTATATAGTATATAGTATATAGTATATAGTATATATTATACATTATATAGTATATAGTATATATTATATTATGTATTGTATCTTGTATATTGTATATTGTATATTGTATATTATATATTATATTACACTACATTACATTGCATCTAAACTGAATCTGCCTTGCTTTCCTCTGTGAGGAGAAATGTGGCAACATCACCCAGCAGCCCCCCCGGCCCTGTGTGAGCCGTGGGGCTGCAGGGAGGGTTAATCCTGGGCAGCACTTTCAGCGTGAGTGGAAAATGGCAGGGCCTTCCCTTCCTCCTCCCCTCCTCTGGCAGCAGGATGGAGTGAGTGAGAACCTTGTCCTGGCACCGGCCTCCTTTTAGATTGATGACTTGTGAGGAGATGCCTCAGTCACATGTTGGGATTTTTTCCCTGTTGAACTGTACCTGGCACCCTGCAGCCATTTATCACGGGCTGCAGATGGAAGGCAGCAGCAGCAGGACCTGCAGGGCCAAGACACACAGGATCCCAGCCAGCCCAGGGAGGGTGGGGGATCTTCTGGGGCGTGTGTGCTTGTGTGGGTTTTTGTTTTTTTTTTTTTAATCCAAAATGATAAATCTGATTTCTTCAGGATATTGGAACAGCTGCAGCTGACCTGGCTATTTATCTGACAGATCTTCAGGGTGTAAGATAACAGCTCTTAGAGGATGGATGTGGTGTTATAAACTGTCCAGGCACAGAGCATGATTAATGGGATTCACAGAGATAAACATATGGGGAGGAGAGCTCAGCATCTAAGAAAATCCCATCCCTGGAATGGCTGGGAGGCTGTTGATGAGCTGGAGCTCTCACTGAGCTCCATGCTCTGGGTGCCAGCCACCCACCTTGGCCCCTCAGCCTCCCCAGCCCGTGGCAGTTGTGGTTGTTCTGCAAAGCACTGAGGATGTTTGTAGCTGATGTTTGTACCTGGTGTTTGTACAAATGTGCCCAGAGCTCTGCCAGCCTGAGAGGCCACTGTCCCACAGCCCCTGCCAGCCCCTGCAGCCTCATCCCAACCTGGCTTTGCTCCTGCAGGACAGGACAGGACAGGACAGGGGTGCTGCTGCTCAGCCCTGAAGAAATGAAGCACCCCAGAGCTCCTCCCCACAGCCCCCACATCCCTCAGCCTTGCTCCTTTCCAGCTCTCCAGCTCTAGACCAGGTCCTTTCCAGTGCTCCCCACATGAGCTCCCCTCAGCCAATAGCTTTCCCGCCTCCTCAGGGGAAAAACGAGTTTGGTAAAAGTTGAAAAATCAATCTCTGCTATATTAGCTGGCACGGAAACTCGTGAGGAATTCGGCAAGGCAGCCCCACGACATCCATTTCCCTGTCTGTGGTGCTTTGATGTGGGTTAAGAGGCTCCTCCTGGCCGTCCCTGTGGACCTGTGGTTGTGTTCCTGCTCCGGGCTGGACGAGCAGCTGGGATCCAGGAGCAGGGTCCTGCAGCCCTGGGGACATCAAAGTGCTCTGATGGGGACCAGTGTGCAAAGAGGGGAGAGCAAAAGGACTCAAAAAGCATTAATGCAGGAATTCTCACCGAGAGGGATGGATCAAATAAACACTGAGATTAATTAATCACTAATGGCATGGACTAAAGGTGACCCTTCAGCATTTACACACTGAAGACAGCGGGGTCAGGATTGCAGAGCATTAATCTTACATTAGCACAACTCCATCCTTGCCAGGAGGGAGGCAGAAATCCCTTTGGTTCATGCAGAGGAAGCTGAAGCTTATTGCTTCCTGCCAGGTCCGCGGCTGCATTTTTATGAAACACCTGCAATGAAAAAAAAAAAAGAAAAAAGAACATAAACCTGAGAAAATTAAAGAGCTGTCCCAGCAGAACTCAGCAGCCGTGCCCAGCCCTGGGGCCTCTCTGCCTGCTCAGCCCAGCCAGGTGGGGTCACTGGGTATTAATAACCATGGATCAATAACGATGAGCAACTGGGAAAAGGGATTCTGCAATCCTTCCTCTTCCCTGCTTCAGCTGGGGCTGCGTGTGTAAGCCTGGCCCTACAAGCCACCGGGGATGGGCTATAAAAGGTGCTTTCTTTCCCCTCCAAACTCTGCTCTGTAGCGTGCACCAGATGCAGCAGCAACAGCACGAGGCCTCTAACCTCTTTCCAAATGGTAATAAATCCCACAAGACCCCAGCACACTTGTAATTTACAACTCTGCTAAAATGAACATTATTTCAAGCTAAGCGTATTCTCCGAGGTGCGGGGAGGAATGTGGCAGCTTTCCTGCTGACAGCGGAGTTTCTTTTTTAAATGTCATGCATTCACTTTCATTACTTCCAAATAATTGCCCAGAAGATCAGCAAGGAGGGCTGTGAGGTGATTCCACCTCCTCCAAACAGGGCTGGGGGGTTCTGCTGGTGGGCACAGGGAGAGGCTGTGCCCTCCCCAAAGCCAGGGTGCTGGAATGGGGAGAGGAACCCTATGGAGGGTCTTGACAGCTGGCCTGCAAGCAAAGCTGAGCTCATAGAAGAAATAACAATTGGTGGTTTTCCAGTGTATCCATAGCAAGGAAGGAGACAAGGCTGTCAGCATGGAAACAGATTAGAAAAGGTACATGGAAATTTTGGGCTTCGTTTGTGCCCTCCAGGGCTCTGTTTGTGCCCCTCCAGGGCTCTGTTTGTGCCCTCAGTGAGCTCTGTTCATGCCCTCCAGGAGTTCTGTGCCCTCCAGGGCTCTGTTCGTGCCCTCCATGAGCTCTGTTTGTGCCCTCCATGAGCTCTGTTTGTGCCCTCCATGAGCTCTGTGCCCCTCCAAGGCTCAGTTTGTGCCCTCCATGAGCTCTGTTTGTGCCCTCCAGGAGTTCTGTGCCCTCCAGGGCTCTGTTTGTGCCCTCCATGAGGTCTGTTTGTGCCCTCCATGGGCATCTTACATGCATAAGTAGATGTGTATACGTCTCTTATTAAATTTCTGTAAAACTTTTGCCAATTATATTGACGCTAATTGCTCTGCACCAATGAATATAATAAGTTATTGTGATGTAATTAATGACTTAAATCAGGCTTTGTTAAGAGTATATAAGCTGGAGAATGTGCAAAATAAAAACTTTTTTCTTAACCCCTAATCATGTGTGCGTATGTCACATCTGACCTAACTGTGACAGGTATTGCCATGGAATGGTTGGTGTGGGTTGGAGGGGACAGGTCCATCCCACCTGGCCTTCATTCCCATGAAAATCCCCTAAAGAAAGAAAAATTGCTTTTTTAGGCCTGACCCTGCCTGCCTGGAGCTCTGGGGCAGGCAGAACCTGCCCAACCTCACTCCAAAGGGGTTGGACGTGACATATGCACGTGATCAGGGTCTAGGAAGAAAAAAGTTTTTTATTCTGCCTGTTCTCTAACAGTAACAGAACCCCTTATATATATATATATATATATATATATATATATAAAATTTTTATTTATTTTATTTATTTTATTTATTTTATTTATTTTATTTATTTTATTTATTTTATTTATTATATATTTTATATTATATTACTCTAATTATATTACTATTACTATATTACTCTTTTTATAACCATTTTATTACTATTAAACTTTTAAAATTCTAAAGAGAGCCCATGGAGGGCACAGAACCCATGGAGGGCACAAACAAAGCCCTTGGAGGGGCACAAACAGAGCCTTGGAGGGCACAGAGCTCATGGAGGGCACAAGCAGAGCTCATGGAGGGCACAAAGAGAGCTCAGGGAGGGCACACACAGAGCCCATGGAGGGCACACACAGAGCCCTGGAGGGCACAGAGCTCATGGAGGGCACAAACAGAGCCTTGGAGGGCACAAACAGAGCCCTGGAGGGGCACAGAATCCATGGGCGCACAAACCGAGCCCATCCCTGTGCCCACCGTGGGGCTGGCACTGCTGTCCCAGGGAGGGCACGAAGCCACCAGGGACAGGGCTGTGCTGCCTCCTGCTCCCTCGTGGCCCCTGAGGGCTCTCCGGAGCCCCAGGGAAGGGCCAGGGGAGGCCGGGGCAGAGCAGCCCCCGCCAGGCTCTCGCCGAGCTCCGGTGCCTCGTGTCCCCTGCATAAATGCAATTTCCCTGAATGTCAGAGGGAAGCATTACAGATAACACACTGCGTGTGTCTCTGACCCAGTAAGTGCTGAAATCACAGATCTCATTATTCTGACATGATAGAATTCTTTCCCCTCCCTGCTGCAACCCTGCTGCTGTTGTTTTCCAGACTGCAGACATAATTGCCGAAGGTGCAAAGCCTCCGCAGACAAATACGTCTTGCCTGCTTCCCTAAATCTAGCAAAATGCCAGCTCTGTGTGTGCATAAGCAGGAGCCTGAGCTCCCAGCAGGAGCAGCAGGGTTCCATCAGGTGCCAGCCCCACCTTGATTAGAATATTTACAAATAAAGCCAGACAGGACATGCCTGAGCTTATCTGGCCCTTGGTGCTGAACCAAACAGCAGCACTGTGGTGTTTGACCCCACAGACACTTTGGGCTGGCTGGGTGTGTGGTGTTTGACCCCACAGACACTTTGGGCTGGCTGGGTGTGTGGTGTTTCACCCCAGAGACACTTTGGGCTGGCTGGGTGTGTGGTGTTTCACCCCACAGACACTTTGGGCTGGCTGGGTCTGTGGTGTTTGACCCCACAGACACTTTGGGCTGGCTGGGTGTGTGGTGTTCTGACGGAGTGACCAGGCGTAGGACGGTCGGGATGGACGGAGATGAGAGATCTCTGCAGGCAGGCTGTGGAATTTGGGGTTTATTGCAAAGGGCCTGGGTGCAGGGCCCTGCTGGGAGCTGCCAGCCACAGCTCAGAGCAGGACTGAGAGAAGAGAGGGGGAGAGAGGGTGAGAGGGTGAGAGAGTAAAAGGGGTAAGAGAGTAAGAGGGGCAAGAGCGTAAAAGGGTAATAGGAGTAAAAAGGGTAAGAGAGTGAGGTTCCCGTTCCAATACAATAAATCATCTTCTGTGTTGAATATTCTGATTCTCACTCACCAATCTAGTACAAGATACAAATTCTACAGCATTTAATGCAGCCTATAAGAATCATTCCATTACCATCCTGTGTTACATTTTAAACCCTAAAAACTCCTCTTTGGGCCCCTCCTGCCAAGCTGTAGGGTCTGCTCTGCCCCTTGGAGCTGTCTGCAAGCAGAGGGTGTTGTTCCATCCAAAGGGGATCACCTTCAGCCAGCCACATCATTGTTTTCCAGTTGTTCAGTAACTGAGGGATCTCAAAGCTTGCTTTCATTTCAATCTCACTTATAGTTTCTATATTCTCAAAATCTTTTGCCAGGCAATCACATTTATAAGGCTTTCCTGTTCCATTTTCCCCAACATAGGACAAGGACAGGAGAGGCCCCCAGGCCGTGCCAGGCAGGTGCTGCAGGGCAGGAATGCCATTTAGAGGATGTGCCAGGTGCAGAGTCCCAGCTGAGCCCATCCTGCTCAGAGCTGGGCACGTGGAGAGCACCTGCACTGAGCACGCAGAGCTCAGCAGATGGGCAGGCAGGACAAGGCTGGATGGCCTCCTCAGCTTTCTGCTGTGTCTGTGCAAAGCTCTGACTTTGAATCTCCCCAGGGAGGAAAATGCAGAGCACAGACACCATTGGGGTCCCCTTCTCCTGTCCCTGTGTCCCCCTGCACCCAGCCTGGCCTCCCCTGTGCCCCAGGGAAGCTCTCCTGGAGGGCTGCTCTGTGCAGAGCAAACCTGGCAGCTGCATCAGCCACTCCAGAGCCTTCCCCCCACACAATAACCTCTCATTATTTTTTAATGTTGTTGTAACTTTATGGTTTAATCAGTATTTGCAATTTGTTAGTAGTCCAGGCTGCAATAAAATTGTTTTCCAGGTACTGAAACATCCTATCAAGGTTTGTAAAGCAGTGGTTCTTAGTTTATCACGCTCATAAAAAGCACTGGCAACTTGACAGATATAATAACTTTTTTTATCAAGTGTCTAATTTGAGAGGAAATTAAGCCATACATTACATGCCTATCCGAGCTGGAATTGGAAAAAGACCCGGCCACCCCTCTCATCCCACCCTCTCCTGCTCCGAGCTCTGTGCCTCTGCATTCGCTCTGCAGTATCCTCAGCTCTGGGTGTATTTTACAGGGCACTGCACACTTAATAAAAAATTATTTATGTGGCCTGCATTGATGTCACAGCAGTGAAACAATACCTTGCCTCTCCTGCAGCAGAGCCGTGATTTATACGAGTGCCTGGAAAAGCTTCCTCGAAATGCAGTGCAGATGCTCCAGGCCACTGTAACAGCCTCTCTGTGCAGTTTACTCACGGGCTGGGGTTTTTAAATCAGGCAGGTGATTCTGGGGGCTCCCATCCTTCCATCCCGGGGTGCCTGGGGCTGGGACTGCTCCTTCCAGAGCTTGGAAGAATTGTAGGTTTGTGCTGGAATTTTGGCCAGTCTGACAGAATTCCCCCATCCCAAACGCCTGCTCAGAGGAGCCTTGGTAGGGTTGGCTTTGTCCTGACCTTCCTTTGGGAGGTTCCTCGTGCTACTGGCTGGGTTCTGGTCCAGAATGTTCCCTGTCCCACCCCTGGCTGCTCCCCAGCTGCACTCACCCCATGATGGCAACCAAAGGAGAGAACCCCAGTTCTCCTTAGGCCCTCAATTGAAGGATTATTTATAATTTTTAATAAATTTAATTTTATAATTTTTACTTATTTTCATATCTATTTATATTTTATATTTTATATTATTTTAATTTATAAATAATAATTATTTTACCATTTAATAATTATATCTATTTTATTATTATATATAATTATTTTATAATAATAGTATAATTATTTTATAATTATTATAACTATAAAATTATTTCTATAATTATTATATAATCCTTTATAATTTTATTTTAATTTTTATTTATTCTATTTTTTATAAATTTTATGTATGATTTTTAATTTGTATAATTTTAATATTTTTTCTATTTTAATAAATATAATTTTAGATTCCAGTGCTGATATTCCCCCATACAAGCAGCACCAAAACACCAACAAACAACTGGCATGGATCACCCAGAGAGCTCTTCCTACCTGCTGGAAGCAGCACCCAGGTTTTGCCCATCTCCTGCAGGCTCTGAGCCCTGCCTGGGACCAGGACGGATTTGTGGGGCCAGGACGGATTTGTGGGGCCAGGATGGATTTGGGGTTTTTGCTGTGAGCCTGCACTCCAAGTCAGATGCCGCCTCCCAGCTGCACACTTTATTTGTTTAAATTTTCATGCTCGCGAATGTCTGTGACACAGGAGACAGGTTTATGGAGAGCGAAAAAAAAATGTTGACAAATGGCCCAGTAATCAACTGGAACATGCAATAAATCATTGGAGTGCCAATAACACTTCCAGGAGGAGTTGCGAAAGGTCATTACGATGCCACCATGTATCATGCAGCGCCAAACAAAGCAAACAGAACATGTTGGGAATAGGATTATGGGAGAAGCATCTGTCAGTTCTAATTAAGAATTAACTGTGGATCCTATATAAAAAGATGTGTGGTTTATTCCTATCTCCATCCTTTTCCCACTTAGCTCTCCATTTTTTTCCCTCTCCAAAATAAAACTCAATTACTCTAAAAAAAAAAAAAAAAAAAGCCCTGTGTCATTTAATCTATTCAACAGCAGGAAAAACAACCCGATGTGACAAAAGAGTGAAGGCTGGCGGGGAGGGCCGGGGCTGTGCTGGCTCCTGAGCTGCTGTGCCCGCCTTGGAGGGATCCCACAAGTCCTTTGAGGTCTGCGGGAGGCAGGGGATGCTCGAACCAGAACAGCCCGGCCCCCCCTCGCTGGAAATGGGGAAGTGCAGAGAGCTCCGAGGCCTCAGCTGCTGAAAAGCTTTTGGCTCTCGATGAAGGAAATGCAAACTGAATAAGTGACAGTAAAATAAAGCAGAGGAGTTAAAGAGAGGAGAGCCAGGAGGGAAGAGGTGCAGGAAACCGAGAGGG
Organism: Setophaga petechia; assembly: GCA_024362935.1. Lineage (NCBI taxonomy): Eukaryota > Metazoa > Chordata > Aves > Passeriformes > Parulidae > Setophaga > Setophaga petechia. The sequence goes on along the minus strand of JANCRA010000123.1, from coordinate 1,068,608 downwards.
GGCCCATTGTCACCACATCCTCCCTCACAGAGGTGGCATCCCCCCACCTCTGTCACAAACCCCTGGGATTTGTCCCCTCCAGGTGTCTGAAGGGATTTGTCCCCTGGGATTTGTCCCCTCTGGCTGTTCCTCCTTTGGGGCTCACCCCAAGGTGACAAGAGGCACCAAGCTGTTCACCTGCCTGGAGCCCCGTGAGCAGCATCACCTCCCTCACTGCAGGGACCCTCCCTGTGCCTCGTGAACCCCCCCAGCACCTCCTTCCCTCCACCTTTCCCTCTCCTCCTGCAGCTCCCTGCTCTCTCTCCCTCCCCATTAATCTCAGTTGCATCCCATGGGCACCTGGCCCAGGGCTCCAGCTGAGCGGGCTCTGCAAGCACCACGCTTTGCTTTATTATTATTTTTTTCCCCTTTCTTCCTCTCTATATTTCCAGGCCTCATTTCTGCTTAAGTTTGCATTTCTTCTCTTTCTTTCCTTTTTTTTTTCTTTTCCTTTCTGCTGACTGAGACAAGACCGTGTCCTACTTCAACATCCCAGGATTTGTTACAACTTCAAGGTGCAGGTTTATGGCCACAGTTGTCCCGTTTATGGTACAGTTCTTCTTATGGGTTCTAATAAACTTTGTAGCTCCAGGGTGCTCTTAAATCCTGATATGAAAGATAGGGAAGAATCATTATTTAGTCCAACTAAATATAAGATGCTTCACCCTTGAAGGCTGAGGATAATGTTTCTCTCACAGGTGTGGAAGGACCCATAATTCCTGTGTACAGCAAGTGCAGCTGCAGGGGAAAATAATCAATTCTCCCCGTGGAAATAGGTGTGCTCCCACCGTGTGGGATGGGGAGAAGCAATGTGCCAGCTGGGATGGCCCAGGCTTCCTCCAGCCCAGGGAAATAAGGTGAAAACGCAGCAGAAATTGCAGTTAGAGGTGTGTGCTGGGTGAGGAATGCAGGGCAGTGGTGTGGGAAGGGGAATGAGGCACATTCCTGGCAGGAGGAGGCACAGATGGGGGATCCCTGGTGCCCTTGGAGGGTGACACGGTGCTCAGGAGGGGCAGAGAGCTGTAAATGAACCATTCAGGGGTACTGCAAACAAACCATTTGGAGTCACTGCAAATGAACCATTCGGGGTCACTGCAAATGAACCATTCAGGGGCACTCTGGGCTCGGCTCTGTCCCTCCTGGCAAACCCAGGAGCAGCCCTGCGAGGTCGTGGCAGCAGCAACTCACCCCAGACTGGAACAGCAACCTGCCAGGAAAATTCTCTTTCCTTCCCTGATCCCTTGAACTGGCTGCTCAGATTTTCCGTGCTTCCCACGGGCCTCCAGCCTGGGCAATCCCAGCCTGGAAAATCTCAGCCTGGATAATCCCACCATGGACAATCCTACCATGGACAATCCCAGCCTGGACAGTCCCATCCTGGACAAATCCAGCCTGGATAATCCCTCCATGGACAATCCCAGCCTGGACAATCCCAGCCTGGGCAATCCCAGCTGGGACAATCCCAGCCTGGGCAATCCCAGCCTGAACAATCCCAGCCTGAACAATCCCAGCCCGGACAATCCCAGTCTGGACAGTCCCATCCTGGACAATCCCAGTCTGGACAATCCCAGCCTGGACAGTCCCATCCTGGACAATCCCAGTCTGCATAATTCCAGCCCTGACAATCCCAGCCCGGACAATCCCAGCCTGGACAATCTCAGACTGGACAATCCCAGTCTGGATAATCCCAGCCAGGACAATCCCAGCCCGACCTGGAGCCCCTCCCAGCAGCCAAATAGCAGAAGGCAGAGCTGTCACCATTAGATCGTGCTCACCAGTGTAATAAATTTGGTTTAAAGCCATGGAAAAGGCAGGCCACAGCACAAGACATTCAGGTTTATGCATGTTTTTTTCAGGATGTATTTCCCTGAGCTCTAGGTGTCCTTATGCTCAGTACAAACACATCCCAAATGCCACCCTAAGTGCAGCTGTGGAGTGCAGGGTGCCAGGCAGGGCACCAGAGGGTCAAGGACAGCCTGTGCCCCCAGGCTGAGCCCTGCTGGGAGCAGTGGGACCCTCCCAAATGTGCCCTTCCAGCAGCCTCTGCCCATTTATCCTCCTCCTCAGCAGATGTTCAAGGCTCAGCACTCACACAGAGGAACTTCCAGCACAAACCATCTGGAAGAGAAAACAGCAAACTCTCAGCAGGCCATTTCCCTGCTCTGCTGCTCTGTCCCTGATCCCAAAGTCACCAGGAAGGGCTGTTCTGGTGTGACAGTGTTCACAGGGGTCTGAGGATGAGGGAAGAGATGAGGATCTGACTCCATGTTTCAGAGGGCTTGATTTATTATTTTATGACATATATTACATTAAAACTGTACTAAAACAATGGAAGAAAAGATTTCATCAGAAGGCTGGCTAAGAATAGAAAAAGAAGAAATTATAACAAAAGCTTGTGTGTCGGACAGAGAGTCTGAGCCCACTGACTGTGATTGGCCATTAATTAGAAACAACCACATGACACCAATCACAGATGCACCTGTTGCATTCCACAGCAGCAGATAATCATTGTTTGTCATTTCCTCTGAGGCTTCTCAGCTTCTCAGGAGGGAAACTCCTAAGGAAAGGATTTTTCATAAAAGATGTCTGTGACATTCTGGCCTCCAGCAGGTCCCAGTACACCCAGGGTCATTCCCATCACTGCTAACAGCCATAACAGCTGCTGGGTTTTGTAGGAGTTTCTGTTACCCCTGCTGGCACTGAGAGCTCAGCTGTGGGCTGTGAGCCCCGCTGCTGGCACTTGGGATTTGCTGCTGGAGGGAGGGAGATGGACAGGAACAGCTGAGGTGGGAAATGTGCATTGCCCTGGAGCACAGTGGAACTCTGGCTGTGGGTCAGAACTGCAGTGCAAAGAGGTGTGGGTCCTGCTGCAGCGTGTGTGGGGTGATCAGACAGGGGTCCTGTGGGTGCCTCCCTTCCCTTTGGCCTTTTCGGGATCTCTCTGCTCTCTGCCCTTCCCGGGGAGCTCCTGCAGAGCGCAGGAAATGGGGCAGGGAAAGCCGAGTCATCCATCCCCGCGCTGTGTTTTCCCGAGGAGCAAAGTGTGACTGTCAGGTTTACAAAAGATTGTTTATGTTCAGTGGCGTGAAATGGGGGAGCGAGTGCGCGGGAGCGGGGGCTGACAGCGCCGCATCCGTCCTCCCTGCATCCATCCTGGCTGCTCGCTGCATCCATCCTCATCCTCCGGCCGCATCCATCCTCCCTGCTCGCTGCATCCATCCTCATCCTCCGGCCGCATCCATCCTCACTGCTCGCTGCATCCATCCTCATCCTCCGGCCGCATCCATCCTCCCTGCTCGCTGCATCCATCCTCCAGCCCTATCCATCCTCCACGCTGCGGCGGCCAGAGCGCCGGGCCCGCTGACAGGGGCCATAAATCACCGCTGGGAGATGCTGTACCTACAGCTTACACCGCTCCCCGTGACAAACACACAATAATCCACACAGCGCAGCACTTTTTCCTCCCCTCTCTCTCTCCATCCGCCCGCTGGTGCTCAAGTGACGACAAGTGGAAAGCTGGAAAGCCTGGATGTGTCCTGCGGGAGCGCGGCGAGGAGGAGCGGGGCTGGCACAGCTCTGTGTCATAGCAGAGCTTCATGAGGGACCAGGGTGGCAGGGACACCTTGGCAGAGGCCACAGCAGGGACTGGCCAGGAGGGGTTCCCTTCCCAAGTGGTGATTTTCACTCGCCACAGCCCAAGGAGGATGGGGCTGGGGTGGGTGGGATGGGGCTGGAGCAAGTGGGATGGAGCTGGGGTGGGTGGGATGGAGCTGGAGTGAGTAGGATGGAGCTGGGGTGGGTGGGATGGAGCTGGGGTGGATCGGATGGCGCCAGGGAGTGATGCCATCCCCAGGCTCTGCAGTGTCCTGGGGATGCCAGGGCTCCGTGGTTCCTGCAGCCCAGACAAACCTTTCTGAGCCATTTGCTGCCCACCCAGGGCCCGTGTGAGCTGGAGAGGTGACCCCACTGTGGGCACAGGACTCTGGGGGAGCCCTGAGCTCCCTCTCCTGTGAAACTTCTTGGGGCACAGAGGTGCCAGCCCAGCCACCTCACCCAGGCTCCCTCCTGGCACCTGGAAGTGGAAACAATCCCCAAAGAAGGAGAAGGAAAGGCAGGAGGCAGCAGTGCTGCCACCACCCTGGGCTGTGATTTGTGAGGGAACAGGAAGGAGAGAGGCCTATCTGGTTGGACAACCCTTAAATCAATGTATCCTAATTAACAAAAGATCTAATTCATCAAAGTGACAGCAACTCTATTTATATCACCTCCTTCCATGGGGGCTGCTGGGGGTTTAGGCTTGGGGATTTTTCTCCCTTCCCTTTTCTGACAGCTTTATCTTTCCCACACACATTTTAATTTTCCCTTTCTGGGGGAGAAGGACTGATAGTGAAGCTTTCCTTGGGAATATGGACATTTAATTGACATTTTCTGCCTCACCCCCAAAATAGCGGGATATGTGGGGGGAGCTGGGAAGGAGAGGTTATCTTAGGGAGGTGCAGGTCTGATTTGGAGGGGGAAGAAACTGCTGACAGGTGAGCAGGGTGGGGGTTGCAAAATGTGGCCAGATCCTGCAAGCTGGGACTGTGCTCTGAAAATACCCCCAGCAGGAACCGTGGTCATACAGGGATTTTGGCTTTCGCTTGGAAAAGCAAACCCTGAGAGCTTGACAACGCGCTGGCTGACACCTTAAATCTTGAAGTGCATAAAAAGAAACCCAACTGTTTTGTTTTGTTTTAATATCTGGAACCTCGTGGTTTGGGGGCCGGGAGCGCGGGAGGCGGAATTGCCGTATAAATACCGGGGCCCGTGGCAGAGCAGAATTGCTCCGCTGCTCTCAGCGGGCTCAGGCTCGGGAGGAGCCAGGCTGGGACGTGATATAGGAACACAAAAATAGTAATAATAGTAATGAATCCCTGCTCAGCCACTCCTCCCACGGCAGAGCAGGAGCAGCAAGCCAAGCTGCAGAACGCAAACCGTGCGAAGAAGAAGCTCGGGGTAAAAAATTGCCAAATCAAACCGAACCAAACCAAACCAAAACCAAACCAAACAAAACAAAACCAAACCAAACCAAACCAAACCAAACCAAGCCACAGCAGCCCTGCTCTGAATCACAGCGTGCTCAGAGCACACAAAACAGGAGATGAAAGGGCCATAAAATGGAGCCGTGGCTGGCGGCTGCAGCAGCTCATCCATCCTGGAGAGCCAGGTACCTGCGCCTCGCGGAGCCTCAACTTCTGATGAACCAACGCGCTGCCGAGCGCATTTATATGCAAAGGCGTGTAATATGTCCCCTGTATCTAATTATCTGTCAACCTGAGGCAGTTTGTTTTCCAAATCGGCCTCTCGGCTGTGACTTTATGAGGTCGTAAAGAAAACGGTGCCACTCTCGCACCGGAGCGCCGGGAGAGCCTGGATCAACAAATTACCATCTTTAATGGTGTCTGCTCTGAGAGCTCTGCCCTCCAGCGTGGCCCAGCACAAAGAGACCTGGCATGGGCAGCCCCAAAGCCTGGGCAGCCCCAAAACCAGCCCCAGGGAATCCACATGGTTCCCAGTGCTGGATGGGACAGGGAGGGCAGGAATGACCCCCGCAGGAGTGACCCCCCTGCCTCCACATTTCTGTTCACAGAGAAAAAGCAAGGCACAATTCTTCCCAAGAATGTTTCTGCGTTTCACATCCTCTGTACCTCAGAGAAAGGAAAAAACAGTTCTTATCTCATTTACTGCTCCTGTGGTTGTTCACGAGTGGAATGCGTGGTGGAAGATTGTTTACCTAAAGGGAATTGATCACTGGATTTTGGTGTGAGTGTTTTGATTCACTGACCAATTTAATCCAGGTGTGTGTGTGTTGGGACTGTTGGGACAGTCATGAGATTCTGTGCAGTTTGTGGGAATCCATAAAATCAGAGGGTTTTGGGAAAGCTGCAAAAGCAGTTGAGTGCTTGGCAGATTCAGTTTAGATGTAATGTAAACTATTCTACACTATATTACAATAGTAAATATTGTAAATCGTAAATTATGTAAATAGTAAATATTTATGTAAATAGTAAATATACTAATGCTATTTACTATTATGTAAATAGTAAATATACAATAATAAATATTGTAAACAGTAAATATGTAAATTATTCTATACTATATTACAATATAGTGTAATATAGTATAGAATAATTTAGTATAATAAAGTAATTAATTTGCCTTCTGATAAAATGGAGTCCTCCTCATCAGGGGCAAAAATATCCACTATAATCCTCGTGCTGCCCCTGCTGCCCCTCGCCCTCCTCTGGCCCCACGGACACATCCCAAAGTTTGGCAGGAGCTGGTGAACTTGGCTGGGAGAGCAGCACCACCAAGCCACAGATTCCTCTGCCCACGCTGCTGCTGTGATTAATGATGGAAAGGAATTAAAAAGAAGGAGAGGGAAAAAAAAAAAAAAAAAGAAAAAAGAGCGAGGGAGAGGGGAGGGGAGCGGGTCAACAGCTGAGTGCAAGGCAAGTCGCTAGACAGGGAGTAATTAAGATACTTGGGTAAATATGATTAATAAGCTCAAACTGGCAGGGTGTGCAGTAAACAAGGGCTAACCAGATGGTACCCTTTCCTTTCTGACAATGCTGCAAGCTTTGTAAAAATAGGAAGGAAGGCTCTGGATCCTCCCAGAGAGCTCGGGAGGAGGGAGGATTCAGCACAGGGCCAGGGCAGTGAATCACCTGATAGGAATGAGAGACATTTCCCCCTTCCATCACATCCCGGCCAGGGGCTGGGAAAACACCAACACATGGACCAAGCACAGGGCTGAGCCCTGAGCTGGGAGCTGCTGGGAGATGCTGGGAGGGCACTGGTGAGCACCTCCATGGCCAGGGGGTCGTGCCCAGCCAGGGCTGGCCAGAAATTTCTCCCCAAAACACTTCCCTGTCAGGAGATGCCATTTCACCAAAGGTGAAACATTTGAGGAAATGCGCCGATTTTGATGAAATTGCATTTGGAAAGAAAAATCAAAGGAGAAAATCATTTCGATAAGGCCAAAGCATTTGAGTGTGACCTTTCAGGAATTAAATGGCATAGGGTTTTTTTTTCCCATTTCAAAAAAGCATTTTGTTTCAATGTTATATATATAGAAATATATCTGTAAGAACTGCTGAAGCCAGAATGAAATGTTGTGATTATCCCAACATGTGATGATACATTTCCCCCAGTGCAATACTACATGAAATTAAGCCCAAATATCCTTCTGCTCTGAAACCTGGAACGTCAAAGCAGCAGGACAATGTGTTCAGCTCTCAGAACTATCCGTTTGCACTGGACTATTTATTCTCCAGCACTTTGGAAACAAAAAATTTGCCAAGTAGCCCCAGGTATTAATGATTGACTAAATCAGCACTTGACTTTTGGCTTCCTCGGGACAAGGATTCTCCTTTTTTCCCAGCTGCAAAGTTCCCAGTGATAATGAGAACAGCAAATGTTTTGTCTCCACAGGAGATGAGCAGAACACAGGGCGTGGGAGGAACTCTCGGGTTCCCGGAGATGGCTCCAGCTTCCCCCAGCGCTGCTTTTCCCACATCTCACTCTTTTCACCACAGGTGAGCTGTCTCAGTGCTGCAATGAACTTCTCCTCAGCTAATCCGAGGTCACTTCTGGTGTGTGGCTGCCAGGGCAGGGGATGGTGCCACATTTGTCACTCCAGTGCAGGGCTGGGAGGGCCTGTGGATGCTTCCAGTGTGAAAAATGCAGTGAGATTTGTTGGGAGGCTGCAGGAACAGCCAGTGGCTCGAGGTAGGTGGGGTAGGGATTAAAGATAAAGAAGAAATTTCAGCTCATTGGCAGGACACATATTTTTCCAATAGAAAAGCAAATGGGGGAACCCTTAAATAAATTGACTCTATAAAAACGTCCCTTTGTATTACCGCCTCACCTTTTCAGGGGGAAAACACCAAGGTTTATTCTCATGGATCCAGAATAAAAATATCAGGGCTGCTTTGTAATTTCCCAGAGCCACTGAGCAGTCCAGAGCTATTTAAAACCCACAGGCCCCCCTCAGCACCCAGGAGCAGCTGCCATGGAATTACAAGTCCTCGTCACAAGTGAGGAGAAACAAGTTGTGGCATTTAGGAAAGGTCTGCAAAAATAGGTGTCAGACCTTAACTAATAGTGATTGTCCTTCCATTCTGCCGTAATTTACATTTAATTCACACATTTCATTTCCATTTAAAATATGATTACAGTGTTTTGAAGCACATCTCACCTGTCCCCTCCGATTAGGGCGGGATGGAAATAACACGGAGCAGCAGGAGCCAGGCTGGGCTTGGCTGCAGGATGGGAAGCACACGCTGCTTCCAAACGCAGGAGCACTTCCAAAAACACCTCCTGAGCAGGGGCAGAGGGGGCAGACAGACAGACAGACACAGCCCTGCCCCTCCTTCCTGCTGCTCCCACGGGGTTTTAGGGTTTCACACCTTCCAGCAGCTCCAAGCCCCATCCAGGGATGGATGGGGCAGCCAGGCCCTCACCACCCTCACAGGAGACAATTCCCCTCCTCCTGCCCAGGCCTTCCAGAGGGATTTTTTTTGAGCACAAAAAGTCCTGGCTCAGAAATAAATCAGGCAGGCCCTCCCCAGCCCGTGCTCAGCCCGCCCCCGGAGCAGGAAGGCGCTGATTAATATCTGCTACGTGTAGGGGAAAACAACAACCCCGTAAACAGTATTATTAACCCATGGGCTGGCAATAAATCAGTGTGAGAAGGTGACCTCAGCAATGCTGGAGTAATCCTGTGTGTCAGGGTAAATTTATGAGGCCAATTTTATTGGCCTGTATGACCCAGGCTCCTTGGAGATGTCTCAGTAACAAATCCAATCCATATCATTTATTAGCTTTGCACAGTGTCAGCTCGGAGCACGGGAGGGATCCCATTAAATCCTATCGCTCCCTCTGCCAACCGTGGGCACAAATAAGCTGTGGGATAATTGTTGGCTGCCAGGAGCCCCATTGAGGGATCTGCTCTCCATCCCTGCAGCTTCCCAGGCTGGAAGTGTCAGGGTTGGGTTTGGCCATTGGGTCCTTGCCCTCCCTCACCTGTGCTGGGCTGGCCGTGGGACAGAAGTGACAGAAGTGGGGACAGAGGTCTCCTCCTTGACCTCCCAGGTGTTGGATGAGGATCTGGTGGCCCTGGGAGCTGCTGCTGGGCCAGGGAAGGTGCAGGGTCCCAGCTAAAGGGGTCTTTGAACAGATCTCAGGTGGGCAAGGGGAACACAAAGAGATTTCAGAGCTGTTGGTGGCTGAAAATCCTGCAGCTTCTCAGGCTGGAAGTTTCAGAGTTGGGTTTGGCCATCAGGTCTTTGCCCTCCTTCACCTGGCCATGGGACAGAGGTGACAGAGGTGGGGACAGAGATCTCCTCCTTGACCTCCCAGGTGCTGGATGAGGCTCTGGTGGCCCTGGGAGCTGCTGCTGGGCCAGGGAAGGTGCAGGGTCCCAGCTGAAGGGGTCTCTGAACAGATCTCTGGTGGGCAAAGGGCACAGGAAGGGATTTCAGAGCTGTTGGTGGCTGAAGCTCCTCCCTCCAGGAGGGAAGGGATGCTCTGGCTGGGCCCTGCAGGCAGTGGCCAAAAATCCTCTGTTTGGGGGCACTTGGGGACCTGGTGGTGACGTGTGTGTGGCTCCAAGAGCCCTGCTGGTGACAGGAGCAGTTGTGCCTTGGCAGCAGCACCTCTGGGTCTGGTCCCTGTTGGCCAAGCAGGGCCTGGTGGAGCAGTTTGAGGCTGTTTGACTGTCCCTGTCATCATAAGGTTTACGGATGGTTAATTTATTCTTTATAGCACAGTCATTGATGGCTGTTAAATCACAAATGAGAGCCAATAAAGGGTGAATTGCAGCTGAAATTACACTGTTTATATGACAGCAGAGTGCTGGCTAAAAGATTCATATGCCGCTGATGAAGTACGTTATAAATTTTAATTACCATAGTTTGTACAAATGACATGTTTGAAATGCTATTGAGTAATGTGACCCTGATAATGAAACTATAAAATAAATCATTAACTTTCTGAATGAGCTTTTTTATTTCCATGCTACATGAAGTAAACTTTCCAATTTATTCCGTTGCAGTCTTCTTCTGAAAAAAAAGTGCAGAGAGAAGAGTCACAAACCTCCCCTCCACTCTGAGGGACTCTGACAAGCAAAGCAGAGGAGGGATGAGTGGGACCATGCTGGATAGGATGTCAGAAGAGTGGCCAAAGCCCAGCAAAGCCCCCAGAGTGCCTGGTTAATGCAGGATGATGCTGTGCTCCTGCAGCTACAGCCAGCTTAGCTGAGGGAGCGCAGAGATAAGAGCAGGGCTTGAGAAGCAGCTCCAAAAAGCCATAAAAACCACAGGCACAGAAGACAGAAAATCTCCATTAAAGCCAGGCTGTGATTATGACTGGCTGGCTGGCCAGGGCTCTGCAGCCTGAGCTGCTGGACAGGGCCCTGCTCTCCCCAGGGAGCTTTGGAGCCAGAGCCACAATCCCTGGGCCCTGCTGGTTCCACCCAGCAGCTGAGAGAATTCCCTGGATGGCAGAGAGGAGCTGAGCTGCAGCCAGGGGGGATTTCTCAGGAGCATCCCCAGGAAAGGCAGCACAGGCTGGGCACTCACTGACTGTGGGTCTTGCTCTGCTCAGCCAGACAAGGGGAGGTTCTGAACCCTCTGCAGGGCACTGGAATCAGGATTTTACCTTCTTATATTGCCATGTGTTGGTTTTTAAGGGATACAGGGCATGAAACAAGATGGCAGCGTTTTGGGGAAGATGAAACAGGAAAGTCTTATAAACGTGATTGCCTGGCAAAAGATTTTGAGAATATAGAAACTATAAATGAGATTGAAATGAAAGCAAGCTTTGAGATCCCTCAGTTACTGAACAACTGGAAAACAATGGTGTGGCTGGCTGAAGGTGATCCCCTTTGGATGGAACAACACCCTCTGCTTGCAGACAGCTCCAAGGGTCAGAGCAGACCCTACAGCTTGGCAGGAGGGGCCCAAAGAGGAGTTTGTAGGGTTTAAAATGTAACACAGGATGGTAATGTAGTGATTCTTATAGGCTGTATGGAAATGCTGTAGGATTTGTATCTTGTACTAGATTGGTTAGTGAGAATGAGAATATTCAACACAGAAGAAGATTTATTGTATTGGAACGGGAACCTCGCTCTCTTACTTTTCTATGCTCTTACCCCTTTTACTCTCTCACTCTCTCATCCTCTCTCCCCCTCTCTTCTCTCAGGCCTGCTCTGAGCTGTGCCTGGCAGCTCCCAGCAGGGCCCTGCACCCAGGCCCTTTGCAATAAACCCCAAATTCCACACCCAGGCTGCAGAGATCTCTCATCTCCATCCATCCCCACCATCCTGCCCCCAACACTCCTGCAGGAGCGTGCCAGAGGTTCATTCCCACCCCTCTGCAGAGGGTGTTCCAAAGCACAGTGTCCCCTGCTCCTGTGTGCCCACAGTGACCCAGCCCAGGGCAGGAGCAAAGGGCTCCTCCTTCCCCTCAGCCTCCACCAGAAAATCCACCAGTTCTGGGGCTCACCAGTACCACTGGCTCCTTCCTCATCCCCTTGGTTAACCTTTAATTAGGAACCTGTTCTTTGCCCACCTGGGGCTGGGTGTGAGCCTCTCCTACTCCCCAGCTCCTCCTGTCAGTGAGCAGAGTGCCCATGTCCCAGGGCAGACAAAAGGTGGCAATGGGAGTCTCCAAATAATCAGCTTGGGAAGGAGGGGGAATGGTCCCTGTGGCATTTCCAGCTGGGGATGCAGCAGGAGGGTGCAGGTCACCACAGCAGATGAGGTCACTGATGACCCATAACGAGGTTTGTGGTTCTTTGTGCAGAGCTGGAGATGGATCTCATTGTCCCTGTGTGCAAGGGACTCCTTGTCCATGGGAGCTGTGGTGAATCCCTGGCTGGAGCCCCTAAATCAGGCTGAGGTGTTTGCCAGTGGGGTGGTCTCGGGTTTTTGGTTGTTCATTGCTGCCCTGAGATGTTCAGGATGTCTCTGCTTCAGCCCACGCACCTGAAGAACGAGTCTGGACTCTTCACTTTTTGGTCTTGAGGTTGTTTATTAATTCTTATATATAAAATTTTCTTTCTGCCCAGCCGAGGTCTGCTGTCCCAAGGTGGTATTGTCCTTTTATACTACAAACTGTGTATCACATATTTACACTTAATTCCCAACACCTATCACCTGTGTTAGACAGTGCACTTCTACTCTAAACCAATCCCAAAGTGGCAACATCACTGCAGAAAATGGAGAACAAGAAGAAGAAGAAGAAAGAAAGGCTGGACACGCCCAGATTCCTCCATCTTGTCCCCATAATCCCCATACCAAAAATCCTAAAATCTACATTTTCACCCTGTGATCATTTTGTTATTACACCATTCAAACCTGTGTGACCTTCACGTCCTCATACAAAGCTGGCAACTTGCTCCAAGGGTCAAAATCAAATCCCCAGGTGTTCTGGGCTGTGTGCCAGGGTCTCTGAGCCCCCTGACGGGGTCCCGGGCAACTCTGGACACCCAGAGGATGTACTGAGTTCCAACAGGGTGGGCAGCGTGGGCACCCACTGCTGCATGAGCCCATGGCACAGCCACCACAGCACGAGCCACAGCCACCCCCACCCCTCTGGGCAGGCCTCACTGGCCCCGTGTCCTCCCCAGCAGTGTTTGGAGCTCAGGACTGTAACGCCCACTTTTGTCTTATCAGCCACACTGAAAATATTCCCAAGCAGGCTGCTCATGCCGCACTACTTACCATTAAAAGAAAGGACCACATTATTGCTGTTATAAACCATTGATTAAGGTTTATAATAGCAATAATCCCCTCGAAATTCATTGTTACTGCAGTTAATGACCAGTTTATTAGAGCGTTAACCATCCTTGGCAATGGGCTGAGTCGTTTAATGCTGGTAACGACCAATTTCTCAAGGGTTATTGCTTAAATAACAAGCCTTTGTTAGATATATGTTCCCCCACCAGATACTGCTCCAGCTGGAACCTTCTCCTGTGAAATAATTGTTAATTATTTCCTCCAAGTTTCGCCGCCATGTCTCAAAGTTTTCGGTGGGAAGGGTTGCTGAGGGCACAGAGTGCCAGAGATGCTGAGGGCTGATGTGAGGGGACGCATTCAGAGACACTGGAGCTGTCACTGAGGGCTGTGAGAGCTGTGCTTGGTGAGGTTTTTTCCCTCTTCTGTCACCTGGGAGTGTCCCAGCCCTAGGCACGGAACCTTGGCTCAAGCTGGTGTTCTAGATGGATAATGAGATGATTTGCTCTCACAATTAAAAGATAACTATTGTGTGAATATTAAAAAAAGCTTTAGTGATGTACAGTTATGTTATTGTAGTTTAGATGTCCTCTGTTCTCCCCATGGTTCCCTTTCCCCCCATATTGTGACCATCAGACAGCCTGGGGAGTCTAGGACAGGTACAAAGTGTGGGATTTTGGGGTTCCACAGACAGAAGAGGAAATGAGAATCTGACTCCATGTTCTCAGGAGGCTGATTTATTATTTTATTATCTATATTATATTAAAGAATGCTGTACTAAACTATAGTAAAGAATAGAGAAAGGATACAGACAGAAGGCTAAAAGATAATAATGAAAAACTCCTGACTCTCTCCAGAGCTCCGACACAGCTGATGGTGATTGGTCATTAAGTAAAAACAATTCACAGAAACCAATGAAACAATCATCTGTTGGTAAACAATCTCCAAACACATTCCAAAGCAGCAAAACACAGGAGAAGCAAATCAGATAATTATTGTTTTCCTTTTTCTCTGAGGCTTCTCAGTTTCCCAGGAGAGAAATCCTGGCAAAGGGATTTTTCAGAAAATATGAATGTGACATAAAGAAGGTGTGCACATGTGTCCCTTACCTGGGGCAGGTGGGAATGGCAAAGCTTGGTGCTTAGGGGGTGCAGCAGGCAACACCTGACCTCCAATCCAGTTACAAAGCAGTTTCCACTGATAAATGGCACAGAAGAGCTGAGTGACAGACTCTGGGAAGGGCCAGGGCTGGCTGATGCAGCCCCAGGGGTATAAAAGCCTGAGCATCCATCTTGAAGATGAACCAGCCACGTGCTGTGCACGAGGGGCAGTTCCCAGCGCTGCAGCTTTTTCCTTATGTAGCCCTTTGTTGTATTTTTGTCAAGGCTTAATAAACCTCTTTAAATTTTCAAAGTGAGCAGTTGCTTCTCACACTGGGAGCAGGGAATGTGCAAGGATGAGCCACCCGAGGAGGCTGAGAGCCACCAGAGCTGTCCCCGCTCTCCTCCTACATTAATTTGATGCGAGCGTCTGGCGGCGCTAACGATGTCCCATCGTGTCACGTTAGTGCCATGCCTCTAACAGCGCTGCGGGGCTGACACCACATGAAAGGTACAGACACGGTTACCCTTTCATTGTGTCATATTAGCAAAAATAAATACTGTTACAGCAGCAGGCTGACACGGAGACGGCGGCACATCCCCGGGGTTGGACTCGCGGCTCCAGCCCACTGCCAGGCCTGGGCGTTTGTTCACCAGGAAATCATGGAAGGGGATCCCCTGGTGGGCTTCTGTCACAGACATCTTTTATGAAAAATCCCTTCCTTAGGACTTTTCCTCATGAGAAGCTGAGAGGCCTCAGGGACAAAATGTAAATAATGGTTATCTGCTGCTGTGGAATGCAACAGGTGCATCTGGGATTGGGCTCATGTGGTTGTTGCTAATTAATGGCCAATCACAGCCCAGCTGGCTCAGAGTCTCTGTCCAAGCCACAAACCTTTGTTATCATTCTTTGCTATTCTATTCTTAGCCAGCCTTCTGATGAGAATCTTTTCTTCTATTCTTTTAGTATAGTTTTAATGTAATATATATAATAATAAATCAAGCCTTCTGAAACATGGAGTCAGGTCCTCGTCCCTTCCCTCATCCTCGGACCCCTGTGAACACCGTCACAAGCTTCCAGCAGTGCCTCCCTGCTGCCAGATGTGCAGGGCAGCCCCCCTCCCCTGGGTACAACCACCCTGCCCTGGGTACAACCACCCTGCCCTGGGTACAGCCCCCAGCTCCTGGGAGGTGCCCATGGCTGTGCTGCCATGACCCACTCACCCCTGTCACTGTAGGACATGAAAGAACACAAGCACACACCACTGTTCTCAAGGTGAAGAAAAAAGGGAAGTTTATTTTCTGACTCTAACATTTATAGTTTTACAAAAGTGACAGCGGAGTGGAGGGTGACAGTGCCACCTCTCCAATGACACTGGTCAAGCCAACAGTCCATTGAATTTCTCCTCCTCCATAAAGGAATACAAAACAATAAGTTATTTACAGAAAGTGTGTGAGAAAGTTCACTACAAGAATGTGAACATCAGAAGGCTTAGAAAATCTGAAAAAACCAGGGTGACACACCCCCAGCTCCTCACCCTCTCTCCAGCTGCCTCTTTTGCATTTGGCTGTGCAAAAGAGCATCCCCCCGTAGCTGCCCCAGAAAAGTTACATTTCCACAGCAAATTAAATTTCAGGCTTTCCTCTCTCTTGTTAAGAAACTCAAAGATAATCTCGATTTGAGGAATTAGTTGAAGCCTGAGTGGTGTTAGGGCTGGTTTTGGTGCTCGCCTCCCTGTGATGGTGTTCACAGGGGTCTCAGGTTGAGGGAAGAGACGAGGATCTGACTCCATGTTTCAGAAGGCTGATTTATTATTTTGTGATATATATTACATTAAAACTATACTAAAAGAATAGATGAAAGGATTTCCTCAGAGGGCTAGCTAAGAACAGAATAGAATAGAATAGAATAGAATAGAATAGAATAGAATAGAATAGCTCTGTCTCAGACTCTCTGCCTGAGCCAGCTGGGCTGTGATTGGCCATTAATTAGAAACAACCACATGAGACCAATCCCAGATGCACCTGTTGCATTCCACAGCAGCAGATAACCATTGTTTAGATTTTGTTCCTGAGGCCTCTCAGCTTCTCAGGAGGAAAAATCCTAAGGAAAGGATTTTCCATAAAAGATGTCTGTGACACCTCCCTCCTTTTATTCTTTGTTCCCTCATTTGTGGGGTCTTTGAGGTGTCATGGGGGGAAAAAAATAAGGAAAAGGGAAGGAGGGATTACTCCAAAATCTGTGAGAACTGTAAGTGGTTCTGGCAGTGAGCTGCTGATCTTCTCCCGTGATGCTTCAGGCTCCTCCGAACCCTAACAGAAAATAAACACAAAATCTGAATTTTTTTCTCCCCTCTCTGGGACAGAATTAGGATTTTCTCTCTCCCCCATGGGGCAGAGCTCTGGGATGGGCTCAGGATGGGGGAAGCATGGCTGGGCTCTGCTGGTCCAGCCAGGCTGGAGCTGTCTCTGCTCCCTGTCACAACTGCTGCAGGGATTTGTGCGAGCATCCGTGTTATTTTAGAGATAATGTGAGCAGAGTGGAGCATGTCACAGGATAATGGTCTCCTGCTGCTAGGCTGTTCTTGGCATTTATCAAAAAATGACACCAGAGGGAATATGCTCAAGGGAGCCGAGGTGTCGATTCGATGACTGCTATTTCGTGATAAAAGTTAACAGAAATAAAAATGAATTAGTCACAAAACAGCTTATTTATAGCAGTGCCTGGCCCAGGAGGGGATCCCTGGGAAAGGCAGGGCAGTGGTGCCCACACTGCTGGGAGGAATGGGCTGCACCCCAAAAGTGCCCTGGAGCAAAGCAAACAGGGCAGAACCCCTGGGTTTCACCCCTGTCCCTCCTGCTTTGTGCCTCAGCAAATAACCCCAGACCCTTCTGCACCGAGCTTCCACAACAAAACACTTCCCTGTTTGGCCTAGAACCAAATATTTTGAGCAAAATGTTGCCTGTGTTTATACACGGCTGTGGGGGTGGCAGCTGGATGGAGCTGGGATCGTGTGGGGGGCTCTGGACAGAGCTGGGATCATGTGTGGGGCTCTGGGTGGAGCTGAGATCATGTGTGGGGCTCTGGGCAGAGCTGGGATCATGTGTGGGGCTCTGGGCAGAGCTGGGATCATCTGTGGGGCTCTGGATGGAGATGGGACCCTGCACTTGGCTCTGGGTGGATCTGGGATCATGTGTGGGGCTCTGGATGGAGCTGGGATCATGTGTGGGGCTCTGGATGGAGCTGGGATCCTGTGTGGGGCTCTGGGCAGAGCTGGGACCCTGCTCTGGTCTCCAGACAGAGCTGGGACCCCACACTGGGCTCAGCTGTGCTGATGGAACTCCCAGCTCCAGCGATGCAGCCTCAGTGGGAGCAGGAAAAAAGGGCAGAACATGGGAAAAAAGGTCAGGCTTTGCTGTAATGGCTAAAAATGTCAGCCATGGGTCTGGTGTAAATGAATTATCCTGGCTGGAGCCATCCGTCCTGGTTGCTGCAGCAGGTTCAGCTGAAGCTGTTGAAGGGAGAAGGTGGGATTTGGGTCTCCAGCCCAGCTCCCTGAAGCTCAGGGCTTCCCCTTTATCAAGGTGACCAAACCCACGGGGAATTGCTGCCGGGGCCAAGTTCTGGTGCGTTTCCAGCGGGACGCTCTGGGTTTGTTATCTCAGCTGTGGGCAGGAGCAGAGAGGAGGAGGAGGCAGGAGAAGGACGTGGCAGCACCTGGGCTGGCTGGGCCTGCGTGCAGGAAACAACAGGGGCCACAGGGGATGCGTCCTCCTCTCCACCTCCCTGTTATTCCAGCCATAAATCCCCGTGACCAGCTTGAACTTTTCTCAATTGACATGTTTACAAGGGAAGCCCGCATTTGACAGGAAAATTAAGCATATCAATCACTTAACGAGGTCGTTAATGAATGGCTCTCAGATCTCTGTGATTCTGTGCCTGGTAGCACAGTTTATTGATCAAGCTTTTTGGGCCGGGCCAGATGTTGCCGTGCCTTGATCCTCAGAGCAGGGTTTAGCGAGGGGTCATTCTCTCCAGCAGACCCCAGGTTCCCTTTTCTGTCTCTGTTTTCTCTTCCTTTCCCTCCCTGCTGCAGAACAAAGGCAGCAGATGCGGGCTCGGGGCCCCTCACACCCACTCCGACATATGGAAGTGATCTCCTCTGTCTCTGTAATTACACAGGAGCTGCTCTGCAACGGCTCCAGCTTTTATTGCACAGAAACCAGCCTAGTCCTCCATAAAACATCTTTATGGCTTCTTCTCCAGGGGCTCCTTGGCCAGGTCCTGGCAGGTACAAAGGCGAGCAGGACCCCCAGCAGCAGGCAGGGACCCCAGGCAGGACAGAGGGAGGAAGGCTGAGGGGAGCTGTGGCCACAACCTGGGCTCCCAGTAAGAACCAGCAGCTCTTGGAAGGCAGCAGAGAGCACAAAATAACCCAGAAACCTTCATGGGATTCATGACCATTGAGTGTGTTTGCCTCCCTGGCCCTGGAGGTGCCCAAAGCCCACCTGGGCAGGGTCTGTCCAAGCCCCCTTTGCACACCCCAAGGACAGTGGTGGGTTGGGAATGGGTGGGGACACTCGTGGGGACACTGCCACCCATTTCTCTGTTGGGAACATGGCTCAGTCCCCACATTCAGCTCTGCAGGAGGGATTTGCAGGTCCTGTGTCCCAACCCCACGGTGCCAAAGAGCCCTTCTTGGGCCAGGCTCAAGCAAGGAGCAGCTCCCAAGGACAGCCCAGAGCCCCTCCATCCCTCCAGCACCTGTGATCATGGCTTAAAAGTGTGTTTTGGATGTGCTGTCAGCTTGTTTTCAGGAGGGGCTGATGAAACAATGCAGGAGTCGCTGTGCAATCTAATGGAGTTTAAAAAAAACCCCTTCCTATAGTGCAACATGAATAGTCCAAAATGCAAAGATGACAATTTAAGTGTTTAAAATGTACTCAAGGTAATTCCAAACAAATTTCAAAGCCATTTCAGCCTATAAAACCCCTCAGTTAAATCACTGCTTATATGGTGGCAGTGCTTATGTTGCAAAATATCCCTGGCATGAAAGGGAAACTTTAAAAAATTGCCCGTTAATCCTTATAAATTACTTATTAGTGCTGCAGAGCTGGAGCTGGAGGAGCCTCCCGAGGAAGGCCAGGCTGTTGGGGCACTTCTTGCTGGGCTCTGCGAGGAGCAGCTGGGGCTGGCTTTGATTTGCTGGGCTCTCCAAGGCATTGATGTTCTTCCAAAGCGTGACATCAGCGCTGATGTCATGGCACAGCCCCGGCTCTCCAGGAGCCTCCCCCTCCTCACAGCCTCTTCCAGGAAGCCAAAAACCTGTCCTGCTGCCCCCCACCCCATGGGCTGGGGGAATTGCTGCCCAGGGATGGAGGGGAGGGGGCTCAGACCCTGGGAAATGGGATCCATTCCGTGGCTGCATCTCAGGGATGCAAATCCTTGCACCGTGTGTCCATGTTTCACACCCTGCCAGTGGATTAAACCCTCTGGAAAGAGTCTTTGCAAGGAAAAATGAAAGTTTATTCCCTTCCCCGAGCTTCTGGGCTCCCAACTTTCCTCCTGTGTGTTTGTGCCCTGATTTGAGGAAGCGACACCATCTCTCGCTCGCTCTCTTCTCTCGCTCTTTTCCTTTCACCAAACAGATGTAACTATTTATTCCTTATGTCCCAGTTTTCCTGTAATTTCATAAAGTGCAAATTTGCTGTCCTGCTCCCAAATGCCGAGTCGGTGGTTTGTCATAACAGTCATCAGTAACTGTCGCTTTCTGCCTGGGGCTTAATTAACCCACTCTCTCATTAGCATGTCCATGCAGTTGTAAGGAATGAAAGCCTGATTATTTTCTACAACAGTCGCAGCCAATTACTGCACTGAAATGGAACCACATTAATCAAATCTTTAGTACAGTGGCAAATTCAGAGATATCAGATTGCAAAAGACTGCAAACCTAATATGTCACTGTCAGCGGAGCTACGCAGGCATTTAGCGAATTGCATTAAATAGATGGCTCCGCTGAAACCGCATGAATTTAATATGTGATGGGATCTGGAAGCTATTAGTGTGACATGGCAAAGCACTGGGAGCTTGGCAGCTCTGGACTTTATCCATGAACTCAGGAAACTCATGTAAAAACTTGTGTGTGTGTGTGTGTGTGTGTGTGTGTGTGTGTGTGTGTGTGTGCGTGCAGCAAAATGTCTCGTCTGCTGGAGGAGAAGGCTGGGGTGAGGAGAAGCGTGAGGAGAGCTGGAAATCCTCAGCACATCACAGTGGGCCTGCCTGCTGTGCCAGCCTGGGGCAGAGCTGGGGACAGAGAGGGTCCCTGTGGCAGGAGCTGCCCCCAGATCGGTGCCAGAGCCTCAGGAATCGCTCTGGGACAATGGGACATGGCCTTGCCATGGTGACAGGGCATGGACAGGGTTCTGTCATGGTGACAGGGCTTGGAAGTGGCTCTGCTATGGTGACAGGGCTTGGAAGTGGCTCTGCTGTGGTGACAGGGCATGGACAGGGCCCCACCACAGTGACAGGGCATGGACAGGGCACTGCCGTGGTGACACACCATGGACAGGGCCCTGATGTGGTGACAGGGCATGGATACAGCCCTGCCATGGTGACAGGACATGGACATGGCCCTGCTGAGGTGACAGCATGGACAGGGCCCTGCCACATGCCATGGACATGGCCCTGTCATGGTGACAGAGCATGGACAGGGCTCTGCCATGGTGACAGAGCATGGACATGGCCCTGTCATGGTGACAGAGCATGGACAGGGCTCTACCATGGTGACAGGGCTTGAATGTGGCTCTGCTATGGTGGCAGGGCATGGACAGGGCCCCACCACAGTGACAGGGCATAGACAGGGCCCTGTCATGGTGACACACCATGGACAGGGCCCTGATGTGGTGACACACCATGGACAGGGCCCTGATGTGGTGACACACCATGGACACAGCCCTGCCATGGTGACAGGGTATGGACATTGGCCTGCCATGGTGACAGAACATGGACAGGACACTGCAACAGTGACAGGGCTACTCAAAAGACCAAATCATTGAAAGCCCGAGAGAGCAGCTCGCAGACATCCCAACCAGCCCTCCCTGTGTCTGGGATTGTTACATCAGCACTGATTCATGTAAAATAAAACCGTCAGTCTCTGGACAAACACTCCTTGACCTCAGGCAGGTTTGGGACAAAGGAGTGCCAGGAAACCAAGATTTGTGCCAGGAAACCAAGATTTGTGCCCATTTTTAGTCCAATATTCCTTCTTCTGCCAGGCTCAAAGCCCAGCAGCCTCCTGGGTGTCAGTTTGGGATGAAAGAGTGCCAGGAAACCACAATTTGTGCCCTTTTTTAGTCCAATATTCCTTCCTCTGCCAAGCTCAAAGCCCAGCAGCCTCCTGGGCATCAGTTTGGGACAAAGGAGTGCCAGGAAACCAAGATTTGTGCCAGGAAACCACGATTTGTGCCCTTTTTTAGTACAACATTCCTTCCTCTGCCAGGCTCAAAGCCCAGCAGCCTCCTGGGTGTCAGTTTGGGACAAAAGAGTGCCAGGGACAAAAGAGTGCGAAGAAACCAAGATTTGTGCCAGGAAATCCAGATTTGTGCCCTTTTTTAGTCCAATATTCCTTCTTTTGCCAGGCTCAAAGCCCAGTAGCCTCCTGGGTGTCAGTTTGGGACAGAAGAGCGCCAAGAAACCAAGATTTGTGCCAGAAAACCAAGATTTGTGCCCATTTTTAGTCCAATATTCCTTCTTCTGCCAGGCTCAAAGCCCAGCAGCCTCTTGGGCATCAGTTTGGGACAGAAGAGTGCCAGGGACAAAAGAGTGCGAAGAAACCAAGATTTGTGCCAGGAAATCCAGATTTGTGCCCTTTTTTAGTCCAATATTCCTTCCTTTGCCAGGCTCAAAGCCCAGTAGCCTCCTGGGCATCAGTTTGGGACAAAGGAGTGCCAGGAAACCACAATTTGTGCCCTTTTTTAGTCCAATATTCCTTCCTCTGCCAAGCTCAAAGCCCAGCAGCCTCCTGGGCATCAGTTTGGGACAAAGGAGTGCCAGGAAACCAAGATTTGTGCCAGGAAACCAAGATTTGTGCCTTTTCTTAGTCCTGGGTGTCAGTTTGGGACGAAAGAGTGCCAGGAAACCACAATTTGTGCCCTTTTTTAGTCCAATATTCCTTCTTTTGTCAGGCTCAAAGCCCAGCAGCCTCCTGGGCATCAGTTTGGGACAAAGGAGTGCCAGGAAACCAAGATTTGTGCCAGGAAACCAAGATTTGTGCCAGGAAACCAAGATTTGTGCCCATTTTTAGTCCAATATTCCTCCCTCAGCAGCCTCCTGAGCATCAGCTCCAAGCAGGGCCCATCCCAGGATGCAGAACAGCCCTGGGAAGAGCCTCCCCAGCATCCCCTGCCCCGTGGTGTCCCCTGGTGTCCCCTGGTGTCCCAGCAGGGCTGGAGCAGGCGCTGCCAGCGGTGACAGATGAGGCTCCAGAGTCAGGGGCTGCTCTTACACAAACTGCCTTCATCAGCAGCTCGCTGCTCCCATCAGTTCATCTTGCTGCAAACGGTGCTCTCCAGGAGCAGGGGCACCTCTCCTCCCCCCAGCCACCTCATCTAGCAGCTCGTTTATGCACACATGCTCCGAGGGGTTTTTTAGAGATATATATATATATTTATATATATGTTTTTTTCTGAGCAATCAATCTGTGCGGCGAGGAGCTGCGACTGAATTTAAATACCAGGGTTTTTCATTATCTCCAGCACAGGGAAGAGAAAAGGGGGGGAGAGGGACATGGAAAATAGAGGGGAATAAATTCCAATCTCTTGAACAATATATCTGAAGGTGTGCAGATTTCTTGCAGCCTTATGATGCCAAGGGTATTGCACCAAATGTTCTCTTGCAGGAGGAATTTATTGGGAGAGGAGATTGCAGAGAGCCTTTGGCTGCATGTTTGCTGTGCTTCCCCTGCCCTGCATGCACTGGAGCAGCCTGCAGGGAGTTCATGGCATTTGCAGGGTGTTCCCTTTTGGGGACCCACAAAGGTCCTGGCCCTGCTCTGCCAAATCTTTGGGAAATGCTGTGTGAGTGGTTCCTTTCCACAGCCCAAAGCAGGGTCTGCTGCTGCTCTTGTCTGGTTTTCCATCCCCATTTCCCTCCCTGGAGATGCCACAGCAGTGTCAGGTGGATCTGCTTGAGTGGGAGTTCCAAAGATGAAAACATCTTTGCACGACTTTAAAATTTCCAGGGCTGAAAGATCACAAGAAGTGCTCTGAGTTCAGACAAGTTTCAGGTGAGGCTCCAGGGGAGGCTTTCCCAGAGTCAACACAAAATTCCTGTTCTGCAAAATGTGGAGAGATCCCAGCAGGACAGGTCCTCTGCTGGGTGCCCCCTTCCCCTGCCTCAAACCTCCTTTTGGAGTGGGAGAAAAAATTCAGATTGCACCCAAAGATGTCCCTAAAATGTCATTTCTCCTGGTTCCCCTCCCTGAGGATGGTTTGTCAGGAAGAAGGCGCCTGGGAAGTGGCACAGGGGTCCCACTCTGACCACAGGCAGCCCCCAGATATCTGATATTAAATATGATAATAAATATGATATTAAATATGATATTAAATGTTATATTAAATATTATATTAAATATTATATTAAATAAACTTTGCATGGGCAGCATTGGGCAGGAGTTACTGCAGGGTCTCCTCCTCTGCAAGGGGCTGGACCCCTCTGTGGGGACAATCCTGAGGACAAACCTGGGGACAATCCTGAAACAATCCTGAGGACAATCCTGGGGACAGTCCTGGGGACAATCCTGGGGACATTCCTGCATCCCAGGGGATGCTGCAGACCAGGGCAGGACCAGGCAGGGCTGCTCCCCTCACCCAGGTACCCCAAAAGATCAGGGCAGGGTCTGCTCTGCACCCCCAGCCCCATCCCTCCACACCAACCCTTTTTTTTCCTCCCTCTTTTCCTTTTTTTTTTTTTTAATTCTTCCCAGGGAGAATTGCACAGAGACTGATGGTTTTATTTTACATGAATCACTGATGATCTAACAAATTAATTACCTGCTCCCTCCCTCCCTCCCTGGTGAGGTCAGGGAGCCTGGGTGGGGGCCACCCCGTCCCCTTCAGTGCTATCAGAGCTCCTGCTTTAAAGACCAGAGAAAAAGGTCAAAATTGCCAGTTTAGGTTAAAATCAGATTTAAACGTCTCTTACTAAACACAGAGGCACACAAACTCAATATGTCATCTTTAATGGTTCAGAACAAAGCCTAGAAAAATTGTGTCCCAGCACCCAGGAATTTTATAACCTTTGATATATAGCTTTCATTATTAGCAATAATTCCTGTAACTGCATCCGGATCCACGGGAGCACATATTGAATAATAATTCTCCTCGTGTTGATTGTCCCCATCCCGTGGGTCCCTTCATCCTCCTCTTCCTCCTGGGGCCTTTTGTTGTCTTTTGGCTCCTGTATTTTTGGGTTTGGCCAGCACCCACTCCTTGCTGGGCTCACCTGGGGCAGGAGCAGCCCGACCAGAAAAGGCATTCGCTCCCCTCCGCCTCTTTTCACAGTCAGCCTTCAAGTTCACATGTGAATTTATGCCAGTTTTGACATTAGCAGGAAAAATTAACAGTTCTCACACACACACACACATGCACGAAAAGAAACTTGCACAAAAGAGGTTTTGTGTTTCAAGCAGAATAAATTATAGTGTGATGTTATTAAAACACTTAGTTGTTAAGTTGCCAAGAAAATCCAGTATATTCACACGGACTCGAGGACCTGTCTCCATGCAAAGTAATTAAATTAGATTTATGGGCTGCATTACATCAGTGTTTGATAGTTCATTTTTCCTTTCTTCATATTTTGTCCTGCTTTATTAGAGCATGTGACAGATGGTAAAAATAGTGTGAAGTTTCTTGGCCCTGTGCTAAATCCCCCTTCGGTAGTATATCTCTCTTCTGTCAGTTCTCCCCAGTGATGATAAATTAACCTCTCCTCTTCTATCCCAAGTGTGGCAGTAAAGCACTCTTTGACACAGCACTATCACTTTATCTTAATCTGTGCTGTTCCAGGGGCGGGGTGGGGAAGGAAGCGAGGGGAGATGATGCAATCGCTACCACGAGTTCAAAAAAAAACTAAAAAAAAAAAAAACCCAACAAAAAAAAAACAACATAAGAAAAAGATTTATTGTGTCAAAAAACCCAGAAAGCTGGGAATAGTGCTGATTTATGGAATCTGCTCTGTGTGTGTGTGTGTTTATATATTTATATATTTTACATATTTATATATTTATATATTCATATATAGTTATATATGTGGATTTTTGGATATTTGGATATATTTATATTTTTAATTTTTATATTTCTATTCATATATTTATATTTCTATTTTTGTACTTTATATTTATATATTTGTGGGTTTGAATTTTTGGATATTTGGATATATATTTCTATATTTCTATATTTCTATTTGCATGTATACTTATATATTTATATATTTATATATTTATATATTTATATATTTATATATTTATATATTTATATATTTATATATTTACATATTTAATTTTTTGATTTTTTTGGATTATTTTGATTTTTGGATTTTTTGATATTTGAATATATATTCATAATTTTATATTTTTATATTTTATATTTCTATTTATATATTTTTTTCTCTTATTTTGGGGTATTTGGATATATATTTCTATATTTATCATTTTATAATTTATATTTTTATTTTGTATGTTTATATTTATATTTTAATAATGATATATTTATATTTTGTGTATGTATGTATGTGCACACACACACATGTCCATTTATCCATTGCAATAAATCACAAATTTCCTTCGAGTGAGACAGAGCAGGAGCCCCAAGGATTTTCAGTCTGGTGGACAGGCAGAGGTAAAAAGTTTTTTCCATGGGGCAGCACTGACAGAACCAGAGGATACATTCTCAAGCTACATCAGGGAAGGGATAGGTTGGATATTAGGAAAAAAATTTTCACCAAAAGAATAATAAAACACTGGAATGCTCTTCCCAGGGAGGTGGTGGAATCACCATCTCTGGATGGGTTTAAAAAAGCCTGGACATGGCACTGGGTGCTATGGTCTGGTTGGACTCGATGAACTCAGAGGTCTCTTCCAAACTCATCATTCTGGGACTCTGGGATTCTGGGATTCCATGATTTTGTGATTCTGTGATTCTGGGACTCTAGGATTCTGGGATTCCATGATTTTGTGATTCTGGGACTCTAGGATTCTGGGATTCCGTGATTCTGTGATTTTTTGATTATGTGATTCTGGGATTCTGGGATTTTTGGATTATGTGATTCTGGGATTCTGGGATTCCGTGATTCTGGGATTTTTGGATTATGTGATTCTGGGATTCTGGGATTTTTGGATTATGTGATTCTGGGATTCTGTGATTCTGGGATTCTGTGATTTTTGGATTCTGGGATTCTGGGATTCTGGGATTTTTGGATTATGTGATTCTGGGATTCTGTGATTCTGGGATTCCGTGATTTTGTGATTTTTGGATTCTGTGATTCTGTGATTCTGTGATTTTTGGATTATGTGATTCTGGGATTCTGTGATTCTGTGATTTTTGGATTCTGTGATTCTGGGATTCTGGGATTCCGTGATTCTGGGATTCCGTGATTTTGTGATTTTTGGATTCTGTGATTCTGGGATTCTGTGATTTTTGGATTCTGTGATTCTGGGATTCTGTGATTTTTGCATTATGTGATTCTGGGATTCTGTGATTCTGTGATTTTTGGATTATGTGATTCTGGGATTCTGTGATTCTGGGATTCCGTGATTCTGGGATTCTGTGATTCTGTGATTTTTGGATTCTGTGATTCTGGGATTCTGGGATTCTTGGATTCTGGGATTCTTGGATTCTTGGATTCTTGGATTCTGTGAATCTGGGATTCTGTGATTCTGGGATTCTTGGATTCTGTGATTCTGGGATTCTTGGATTCTTGGATTCTGGGATTCTGTGATTTGGGATTCTGGGATTCTGTGAATATCCCTGGATTTGAAGCTTTGATATGCAGAGCAGGGCCCTGCTCCCCCCGTGCTGACTCAGAGCACACAGAGGCTCCTGCTGCTATTTTGGGAGGGGGAGCCCTCGGCGTTCTCCAGGCTGGGGATGCCCTAATAGAGGAAGGATCTGGAGCTCCGTGTGGGTGACTCCTCACTCGCTGCCTCTGGGACACACTTGGCCCTGTGGAGCTGCACAGACACCTCAGCAGTGCCCAAAAATAGCACCAAAAAGTGCCCAAAAATAGCACCAAAATCAGGCTCCCCCCAGCTCCACAAAGCCGAGTTCCAGGCTGGATTTGGCCTGGGCCATGTGCTGCCCTGCCCTGCCCAGGGGATGATTTTGTTAGGAAAATTAATCCACAAACACCAGAGGTTTATGTCCAAAAAGGAAACAGAATCCTTTGACTTTATTCCAATCAAGGCAGAGGCCATGGGGCATCCCCTGGGATCTCTCAAATTTTTGGAGGATGCAGCCTCCTTTTTTTATCCCAATTTCCAGCCACATTTCCCTTCTCTCTTTCCCCATTTCTGAGATACTTGAGAGGTTCAGACTTCCCGGAACACCTGATCCCAAAGATTCTCCTCTAACATATAACCCTCCCTTTTCATTTTTAATTCTTACTGAATTTAGGGGTTTTCCCCCATTTCTGATGTACTTGAGAGGTTCAGACTTCCCAGAACACCTGATCCCAAAGATTCCCCTGTAATGCCTTTTCGTTTTTAATTCTTACTGAATTTAGGGGTTTTTCCCCATTTCTCAGGTACTTGAGAGGTTCAGACTCCCCAGTACACCTGATCCTGCTCTGTGACCCCTGTGCCCCCAGCCCAGCCTGCAGACCTGAGTGCACGAGGTAGCCACTCAGGCTGCATTAGGAGCCCAAGCAGTGCTTATCATTAAAGCTGTAATTTATTTCTTCTGTGTCTCACAAGAAGTGAAATATTGCAGCTGGTCGGGGGCCCAGAGAGAGCGGGGATGCTCCATTAAGTTCGACACTGCTCCTCCATAAGATGCAGTAATTATATGCAGCTTTTTTTACTGCTAAGTTCCTACTTGCAGATGCTAACAAAAGAAATAAGCTTTTAATCCAAACATAATTAATATGAATTACCTCCACAGTACACCCTGGCTTTGCACCATTAAACTTAATTTTTGTTTTGCATGATAATTGTGTTATCATTACCATTTATAGGAGAACTCAGGGACCTTCACTTTGTTTTCAGCCAAGACCAAAGGCACTGGAAATGGCTGTGGACGGGCTCAGTGCCACGGACTGGGGGGAGTTATGGGCCCTGTCTGGCCTTGGCTTGTCTTTGCTGTGGGGTCACTCCCTCCATTCCCTCTGGATCCACGCTGGAGCTCCCCTGGAGCCCTGTGAGAACAGGAGGATGAGCAGGGACAGGGCTGGGAATGCTGCAAGGACAGGGATGTGAGAGACAACTGCTCACTTTGAACATTTAAAGAGGTTTATTAAACCTTAACAAAAATACAACATAAGGAAAAAGCTGCAGTGCTGGGATCTGCCCCTCATGGATACCACAACTTCAAGATGGATGCTCAGGCTTTTATACCCCTGGGGCTGCACCAGCCAGCCCTGGCCCCTCCCAGAGTCTGTCACTCTGCTCTTCTCTGTCATTTATCAGTGGAAACTGCTTTGTAACTGGATTGGAGCTCAGGTGTTGCCATCTGCCCCCCCTAAGCACCAAGCTTTGCCATTCCCAGCTGCCCCAGGTAAGGGACACATGTGCACACCTTCTTTTTGTCACCATCATATTTTCTGGAAAAATCCCTTTGCCAGGATTTCTCTCCTGGGAAACTGAGAAGCCTCAGTGAAAAAATGAAAACAATAATTATCTGATTTGCTTCTCCTGTGTTTTGCTGCTTTGGAATGTGGTTTGGACATTGTTTACCAACAGCTGATTGTTTCATTGGTTTCTGTGAATTGTTTTTACTTAATGACCAATCACCATGAGCTGTGTCGGGGCTCTGGAGAGAGTAATGAGTTTTTCATTATTATCTTTTAGCCTTCTGTCTGTATCCTTTCTCTATTCTTTACTATAGTTTAGTATAGCATTCTTTAATATAATATAGATCATAAAATAATAAATCAGCCTCCTGAGAACCTGGAGTCAGATTCTCATTTCCTCCTCTGTCTGGGGAACCCCAAAATCCCACACTTTGTACCTGTCCTAGACACCCCAGGCTGTCTGATGGTCACAATACAGGGGGGAAAGGGAACCATGGGGAGAACAGAGGACATCTAAACCACAATAACATAACTGTACATCACTAAAGCTTTTCTTAATAGTCACACAATAGTTATCTTTTAATTGCAAGACCAAATAATTTCATTATCCATCTAGAACAGGGAATAAAATCCCCCTCCTCAGGACACAGGAGCTGGTGCTTGGAGCACAGCCCAGAGTCCCAGAGTGTGGAATTTTTAGGGTACCCCAATGAAGGGAGGAAATGATTAATCTATGTTCTTAGAAAGCTATTATATTATATTATATTATATTATATTATATTATATTATAAATGCTATACTAAACTATACTAAAGAATACAGAAAGGATATAGACAGAAGGCTACAAAGAATGGTGATGAAAACTCGTGACTCCCTCCAGTCTTGACACAGCCTGACAGTGATTGGTCATTAAGTTAAAACAATTCACAGAAACCAATGAAACAATCACCTGTTGATAAACAATAGCCAAACCACATTCTAAAGCAGCAAAACACAGGAGAAGCAAATCAGATAATTATTGTTTTCATTTTTCTCTGAGGCTTCTCAGCTTTCCAGAAGAAATCCTGGCTAAAGGATTTTTCAAAAGATGTGACAGTGACACCAGAGCATCCCCAAAATCACCTGGCACAGGTGGGTGGCACTGCAGAGGTGACCCCAGAGAAGAGCAGGGTCTGTGCCCTGTGGTCCCAGCAGCCACCCTGGAGCCCATTAACTGCCTGGGCCATGGGATGAGTTTGTGCAGTCACATTTCAGGGAAGAGGGAGATGAAATCAAGTCCTGTAATTATTTATTGAAATTACAGCCCCTGTCGAGGAGGACTGAATTACTGCAGACTCCATTAGCCGGCTCGCCGTGGATGGGAGAGAGGGAATGAGAAAATGATGGATGAGAAAGACAGAGAGAAATCTTAAAAATAAAATGGAATGAAATGAGAAGAAGGGGCAAAGAGGGGGGGAGAGAAGAGCCCTTCCCCATCCTGCTTTCTCCTTGCCAGGTGGGTTCTGGATCACCCCAGAGGCTCCAAACCTGCAGCAGCAGCAGAGTGTGTGGGGCTGGGGGAACTGGGGAGCAGGACTGGGAAGAACCTGTGGAGCAGCCACTCTGCCAGGGCAGGAAGAGCCTCCTCTGAGGGGGACCTGTGCTGCTGGAGTTCTGGATTTGGGGTGTACACGTGACCAGGAATTGGGTGGAGAATGGGAGTTGTGGGTCAGGGGTGGGCAGGGACCCCTCTGTGCCTCTCCTCACCTGCCTGAGCTCACTCAGCACCTTCTCCACAGGCTCAGGGGCTCAGCCAGCTCTGGGTGCTGCTGCAGTGAGGGTGGTCCCTGCCAGAGAGCCCAGGAAAGGGGCTGGGAAGAGACAGGAGGGAGGAATGGGGATGGAGGAGGACACAGCTGATGGCAGCCAAGAGCAGAGATCAGACAATGAAATCCCAGCTCTGAGCCCCAGGAAGAAGTGGCTACCACTGTTAAAAGTTTCCTCTGCAGTTGTTTGTGATCAGCACTTTGAATAATTGCATAAATATATTAATTACACTAATTTCCTGAGGAAAGAGGCTTCAGTAGCTGGAGACAGCAGGAATCTAAGGACAAACACCACTTTGCAGGCAGCAAACTCCCTAATTAGGGCTGTGCTTGGGCCAGGGACCCAGCTTGAAAGGGAAAAAATCCCAGTGCAGAAGGTTGCAGGAAACATGGAGAGGTCAAAGAGGACAGGACAGCCTGGCAGCAGCTGCTGGGTGGGCTCAGGGGGTCCTGCAGGACCAGGGGCAGAGCCCCAGCCATGTGCCAAGCTCCTGGTGCTCCCCTGAGCCCCCCCAGCCCTTGTGTCCCCAAGGTGGAGGTGCTGGCAGTGGAAATGTCCCCGATGCCTTTGATTCCTGCAGTGTCACAAAGTCACTGTCATTGTGCAGAAGCCCTGCAGAGCTCTGCCCTGGCTGAGGGCAAACCCAAACCCCTGTGTGCCCCCTGTGTGCCCCCCTCTCTGCCCAGCTCCCTCCCCAGCCCACAGCTCCTCTCCAAGGGCCATTTCCAGCCGGAGTGAGCGATGCACCAGCACCGTGCCCCTCATCCCCTTCCCAACCTGCCTCCTGATAATAATGAGCCCAGACACTTTTATTATCATTATTAATTAGCACTTTCAAGCAATGGAATTAAATCAATATGGTGGACTGAAACTAATTTTAACAAGCCATTGAGATCAATCATCAGGACTTTTATCTACATAAATGCCACTAAACTCAGCTCGTTAGTGTAACATTAGCTGGGAAAGGGAGGGGAGGGAAGGGAGACTGGCGGGGTTTTAATTAGGAAGACATAAACCATGCCATGATTTTTCTTCTTTGATTTGCTTTTAATCTCGTCCATGAGCTCTCCTGGTGCCCTGGCTGATTATCACTCTCTTCACCTCCTCTCAGGAAGGAAAGGCAGCGGGAAGGAGAGTGGGGAGAGGGCAAAGCCAAGGAGAGGGGCCTGCCCATGGTGGCTCTGCAGAGCCCTGTGAGGTGCAGCAGGAGGGGGGATGCTGCAGGATGAGGATGCTGCAGGATGCAGGACGCTGGGGAGCACCTGCAGCACGGCCTGCACTGGGGAGCTCCCCATGGCACTTCTCCAGCCTGGCCCTTCCCTGGCACACATCTCCCCCAGGGCCTCTGGAATGTCACTTGTGTCCCCTGGCTGTTCCCTGGAGCCCACATCTGGAATGTCCACATCTCCCCCACGTCTCCCCCAGTGCCTCTGGAATGTCACTTCTGTCCCTTTGCTGTTCTCTGGAGCTCATATCTCCCACATCTCCCACATCTCCCCCACATCTGGAATGTCCACGTCTCCCCCCAGTGCCTCTGGAATGTCACTTCTGTCCTTGGCTGTTCCCTGGAGCCCACATCTCCCACACATCTGGAATGTCCACATCTTCCCCACATCTCCCCCAGTGTCTCTAGAATGTCACTTCTCACCACTGGCTGTTCCCTGGAACCCACATCTCCCACATCTCCCCCACATCTGGAATGTCCACGTCTCCCCCAGTGCCTCTGCAATGTCACTTCTGTCCCCTGGTTGTTCCCTGGAGCCCACATCTCTCACATCTCCCCCTCATCTGGAATGTCCACATTTCTCCCATGTGTCCCCCAGTGCCTCTGCAATGTCACTTCTGTCCCCTGGCTGTTCCCTGGAGCCAGGTTTTGCCCCTGCTGCAGCCCCAGCCCAGGTTTTTTGGGGCTGGGGAGGTCATGAGGGTCCCATTTGACACCAGGGGAGGATGATGATGCTTTGTGAGGAGGCACCTCGTGGATGGGCACACCCAAGCCCGTGATCAAAGCAGCCCAGATTTCTCCACCACAGACTGATCATTGTTTATCTCATCCACTTAGCTGTCATTAGGAAATAAATCCATGGCTTCTGAGATGGCAAGGAGGTTTCTGTCTCTCTAAAGCCACCTTTGGTCTCCCTGGGATGGCCCAACCTGCCAGTCCAGGGTCTAAGGCAATGCAGGACACCTTTGGCTGCCCAGACCCACCTTTGCCCCTCACCTCCCTCTGGCTCCAGCCTGGTGTGACCAAAATCATGGCTGCAAACACAACCTGGGTGTGAGCCAGGCTTTAAAAGCCCCAAAAGTTCTCCTGGAGGGAGCTGAAGGAAGGCCCAGCCTGCAGAGGGGCTGTGCTGCTCTGCACCACGCTCCATCAGTCCCCGGTGTCATCTTTCCTGATATCTCTGCCAAACCCTCCCGTGAAATATGACAGATGCACTAGGAAATATTTCCTTTTTGTTTGCTGGATGGGTAATAACTTGCCTCCGAGACAGTCTTTATAGTCAGCACAAAAGTAATTTACCTACATGCAGCACAGCCAGGTTGCCATAAATCCTCCTCTCCCCAGTCCTGCGCCTGGAGCTGGGGGTCCTGTGCCCCTCTCTGTCCCCTCTGCCACCACCCCCAGCCAGAGGGAGTGTTTGTAACACCAAAAAATAAATAACTGAGCTGGCGGTGGCAGCAGGGCCCTGAATCACAGCCCCTCGCTGTCAGCCCATTTCTCTGCAGAAAGCTCTTAGCAGTTAATTTCTGGCTAATTTATTATCCTTCGGCTTAGCCCTCCAGCACCATTAGCAGTACACTGACACAACTGAGTGAAATATTGTCTAATTTATTATCTTATTACTCCTCTGGAACAGGATCAATTAATTACCCATTAAAGTATTTCAGCTGCAGAGATTTATTAGGGGCCTCGGTGTTTTAACAGATGATTAGTTATATATGTTTGTTTGCCTGAGGAGCACAGACTGGCAAATGACTGGAGGGGAAGGGGAAAGACACCGAGTCGGGAGGTAGCTAATGGATCTTTTCTTGACTCTGTGAAAATGGAGCAGTCAATGACAAGAATTATCGACTCATTCACTTGCGGTTTGGAGATAACCATATGTACAGGGAGAGAGAGGGGGCGAGGGGAACCGGCAGAAAAAAAAAAAAGCCTCACTCAACTGCTTTTTCCATTCAATAAATTTGCTTCAGAATATATTGGATTGGGGTTTGATGGCTATTTCGTGTTTTGCAGAGTGCTGACACTGGTATGATTCAGTAATTATTGTTTCTTTTAAGTTATTGCTGTAATTTTGCTTTCTAAGATCCCAATCAATTCCCGCCTCTCAAGGGCACGCTTGAAAAGCGATATTTGAAAACAGCCCTCTGATAGATTGTGCCGTTAGACAGTGGCTGAGACAAATAGCCTAATCTGGCACAAATTAGCTTGGCTTCCACAGATAGTTTTATACAGCAATGTAAATTATATTGTCAGGGCCAGTCACTTTCCTGCTTAGAGTGCAGCTAACAAGAAGCCATGGAGACATTACCGGGGCTGCTGCAGAGCCTGTGCCAGCCCAGGGCAGCATTCCCGGGGTGCCAGCCCATCCCCAGCCTGGGATCCCCGTGCTGGGACCCTTGGGGACACAGGGTGGTGGCACTGGGACGCTGGCACTGCCATGCACAGCCCCATCAGTGCTCCCTGATCTGCTCTCCACCCCTCTCTGGGCAGCATTCCCTGGGTGCCAGCCCTGCCCTGCTGGGATCCCCACGCTGGGACCCTTGGGGACACAGGGTGGTGGCACCGGGGTGCTGGCACTGCCATGCACAGCCCCATCAGTGCTCCCTAACATGCTCTCCACGTTTCTCTGGGCAGCATTCTCTGGGTGCCAGCCCATCCCCAGCCTGGGATCCCAGTGCTGGGACCCTTGGGGACACAGGGTGGCACTGGGGCACTGGCACCGCCATGCACAGCCCCATCAGTGCTCCCTGATGTGCTGTCCACACTTCTCTGGGCAGCATCCCCAGCCCAACCCCAGCCCTTCCCTGCTGGGATCCCCATGCTGGGACCCTTGGGGACACAGGGTGCTGGCACTGGGGTGCTGGCACTGCCATGCACAGCCCATCAGTGCTCCCTAACATGCTCTTCACGTTTCTCTGGGTAGCATTCCCTGGGTGCCAGTCCATCCCCAGCCTGGGATCCCCATGCTGGGACCCTTAGGGACACAGGGTGGTGGCACTGGGACGCTGGCACTGCCATGCACAGCCCCATCAGTGCTCCCAAATGTGCTCTCTATGCTTCTCTGGGCTGCTGGAGGAAGGTGGTGACCCCAAGCAGGAGCTGATGGGGTGCCCAGCCCCATCTGAGGGGTCTGTCTGTCTGTCTGTCTCTCCCACGGGGCCGGGACCCCTCAGGCAGCGGTGGCAGGGGGTGGCTGTTGGAAATGCCACCTCCACCCTGCCCTCCTCACTGGAATCAGCCCCAGAGTTGTCACCTGGCCAGAGGGACAGAGCCAGCTGCAGGCCCAGGGAATGGAGGGCACAGCTGGACAGGGAAGGGAAGCTGAGCTCTCTTCCTGCAAGCCCAAAGTGCCCCCCAAAAGTCCATAGGAGCCTTGTTGGTTCTCCACACGAGAGCCTGGGAGCATCCGTGGCAGCAGCCAAAGCTGAATTTCCCCTCTGTCAGCAGAAACTCAGTTTTGATCCTCCCAGCTCCTCAGCTTGATCCTGAATGGAATTAGGACGGGCTTAAGCAAGAGAGGAAAGCAAGCCGAGCACATCTAAATGGAGGGAGAAGGGAGTAATGTGGAACTGCTGTCACAGCACAAGAGTGTGTCAGGTGCAAACAGGCTGAAAAGCAGCACAAAAAGATGGATTTTCAAGCAGCTGTTGGCTAAGCCATGGAATTCATCACTGCAAGGTACCACGGGCGCCCTGAGCAGCATGGAAATGTTGTGTTGGGACAAGGAGGGGTATGGAGGGTTTAATGAGCCAGGTTTGAGTTAAGACAGGCTGTAAGGGATCCAAATCTGGGTGTAAGGAAGGAGGAAACTGCAGGGGTGCAGATGAGGCAAACTGAGGGGTGCAGACAGGGGTAAACTGAGGGGTGCAAAGAGGAGCAAATGCAGGAGTAGAGGTGGGAGGAAACTGCAGGGGTGCAGATGGGGAAACTGCAGGAGAACAGGCAGGGGCAAACTGCAGGGATAGAGGCAGGAGGAAACCACAGGAGAGCAGGCAGGGGCAAACTGCAGGGGTGCAGACAGGGAGAAACTACAGGAGAGCAGATGGGCAAACTGAGGGTGCAAAAAAGGACAAATTGAGGGATGCAGACAGAAGCAAACTGCAGGAGTGCAGACAGGGGCAAACTGAGGGGTGCAGACAGGAGGAAACTGCAGGAATGGAGGCAGAAGGAAACTGCAGGGGTGCAGGCAGGGGGAAATTGCAGAAGTCCAGATGGGGCAAACTGCAGGGGTGCAAAGAGGGGCAAACTGCAGGAGTAGAGGCAGGAGGAAACTGCAGGAAGGCAGACAGGAGGCTCTGCTGGCTGCAGCACTTGGTCCCCAGGGCTGCCTTCACCCCCGGGGTGGGATGCTGGATGTGGGAATCCCGATGGAGAAAAGCAGATGGGAATGCAGCCAGGACACAGCCATGGAGGGGCCCCACACCATCCCAGCCCCTTGGCCCTGTCCGAGGCCATCCTGGGGTGGCAAGTGCCACAGCAGAGTGTGCCACAACTGTGCCACAGCAGAGTGTGCCATGGCAGTGTGTCCCATACCAGTTGTCCCACAGCAGCCTGTGCCATATCCAGCCCACAGCGTGCCCTTGCTGCCCCACAGCCATTGTGCCATCCCAGAACTCAGCCCTGGCTGTGTCAGGATCGACTCTGTGAGTTCAGGGAAGGGAGGAGGAGGAGGAGGAGGCCGGCAGCAGCTCCTGGCAGCCCTGCAGGAGCAGATGGAGGATGCTGTCAGCCACGGCGAGAGCCCCAGGCCCTTCTTAACCTTGCAAATGGCTCCTGCAGCAGAGGAACAAACGCCTTACCCGGCCTGGAGGGCTCTGGCTCCTGAGGAAAAGCTGCTCAATTCTCACTCCATCCCCTTCAGACCAGCAGTTTAGCACAGAGACTTGGAGCTGGAGTTGAGGACTGCAGCAACGAGGCTCGGGCAGATCAGGGGAGCCCATCTGGTCAGCAATTATCCCATAATATTGGAATGATGCTTATTTGGAAACACAGCCCCAAGGGCTGCAGAGGAATTCATCAAAAACAAGGAGCAGGGAGGAGAGAGGACTCTGGGGACTTGCAGCTCTGCTGAGCTGCTCTGAATTCCTCCACAGTGCCATGGCTCCCTCAGGCACAGCCTGACATGAGTTTGTGTGTTCTCAGCCCATTTCCCCCACACAGCCAGGTGAGCAGTCCTGCCCAGCCCAGCCAGGTGAGCAGCCCCTGCCCAGCCCAGCCAGGTGAGCAGCCCTGCCCAGCCCAGCCAGGTGAGCAGACCCTACCCAACCCAGCCAGGTGAGCAGCCCTGCCCAGCCCAGCCAGGTGAGCAGCCCCTGCCCAGCCCAGCCAGGTGAGCAGCCCTGCTCAGCCCAGCCAGGTGAGCAGCCCTGCACAGCCCAGCTGCTCTGCTGGAGGTTCTGACACCACTCCAGATGTCTGAAGGAGCATCCCTGTAGGAGCAATGGGGGCAGGATGGTTGGGACAGACAAAGATGAGAGATCTCTGCAGCCAGGGCTTGGAATTTGGGGTTTATTGCAAAGGGCCTGGGTGCAGGGCCCTGCTGGGAGCTGCCAGCCACAGCTCAGAGCAGGACTGAGAGAAAAGAGGGGTAAAGAGAGAGGTAAAGAGAAAGAAGGCAAGAGCATGGTAAAGAGGATGAGAAAGAGAGAGAGAGGATGAGAGGGTGACAGGGTAAGAGAGTGAGGTTCCCATTACAATACAATAAATCTTCTTCTGTGTTGAATATTCTCATTCTCACTAACCAATCTAGTACAAGATACAAATCCTACAGCATTTCCATGCAGCCTATAAGAATCATTACATTACCATCCTGTGTTCCATTTTAAACCCTAAAAACTCCTCTTTGGGACCTTCTGCCAAGCTGTAGGGTCTGCTCTGCCCCTTGGGCCTGTCTGCAAGCAGAGGGTGTTGTTCCATCCAAAGGGGATCACCTTCAGCCAGCCACACCATTGTTTTCCAGTTGTTCAGTAACTGAGGGATCTCAAAGCTTGCTTTCATTTCCATCTCACTTATAGTTTCCATATCCTCAAAATCTTTTGCCAGACAATCATATTGATAAGGCTTTCCTCTTTCATCTTCCCCAGCAGGAATCCAGGACACTTTTCCCCCAGAGCCAAGCCAGGAGTGACCCTGGGCCCGTCCCTCCTCTCTTTCTGCTGCTGCAATTCTCCTTCCCCTCCCAGCAGCTGAGTAATGGCTTTGGAAAGATGACACTGCACTGATTTAGGGGCTTGACCTTGGGAATGCTCCTGAAAAAGCTGCGGTTTCCTGAGCAAGGCTTCACGTTGCCTTTTATGAACACTTTGCAGTCACATGGATATTTGGGTATGTAGCAACCAGCTGGGAAAAAAAAAAAAAAAAAAAAAAAAAGAATGCAGGAGAGAAAGAAGGGATGAAAAAAAATCCCTTTTATATCTCCAGGCTGCCTTCAGCAACAACATTCCTAAATAGGAGAGGTTAAATATATTGCTGCCATTACACTCTACAAGGAACACATTCCATAAAAACGAAGGTGCCGTAAATTATACAAATATGATGCTAACAAGCCAGGAAATGCACTGCTAATGAGGTCAGCTATAGAACTCCCGCAGTGCTGCAAATCATGTGCCAATCCGGGCGCAGGAGGTGCAGGAGCAGCCCTGGGTCAGCATTTTCTGAGCGCATTTGTAACCCCCTGCTCGCAGCACTTCTCCAGGTA
This sequence comes from Setophaga petechia, assembly GCA_024362935.1. Taxonomy (NCBI): domain Eukaryota; kingdom Metazoa; phylum Chordata; class Aves; order Passeriformes; family Parulidae; genus Setophaga; species Setophaga petechia. The sequence goes on along the minus strand of JANCRA010000123.1, from coordinate 1,030,178 downwards.
GATAAAAGCTCCTCCTCTCTCTGTTTGTGTGGCACAGGGCCCTCGGCGCTGATTGTGCCCATTGTTCTGCGGGGAATCACTCGCTGCGATGTGCAAATATTGGTTCCACTTTGCAAGTCTGGAGCTTTTGTGTTCCTCCGAGGCTTGCTCCTGGAGGAATTTTACATGGGGGATTTTTCTGTCCCTGTTCATCGTGTGTTTGCTAAAGCTCTTTCAAAAAAAGTCAAATAAACATATTATATTATATTATATTATATTATATTATATTATATTATATTATATTATATGATATTATATTATATTATATTATATTATATTATATTATATTATATTAACTTGTTATATTATATAAACTTGTTATATTATATTATATTATTATATGCCTGGAGGAATTCTACACGGGGGCTTTTTCTTTCCCTGTTCATCCTGTGTTTGCTAAAGCTCTTTAAAAAAAGTCTCATAAACTTATAATATTATATTGTAATATTATATTATATTAAGTTATGTTATAAAAACTTAATATATTATTATACTATATTGGATTCTACTGTATTATATTGTATATATTCTATTCTATTCTATTCCATTCTATTCTATTATGATATATTATTATATTATATTATATTATATTATATTATATTATATTATATTATATTATATTTATTATATTATATTGTTATTTACCCATTCACCTCCCTCCCTGCTGGGCAGTGGGACAATAAACAGAACCAAGAGTTGCATTTAGGAGCCAAAGCAAGAAACCTGCACAAAACCTGTGAAAAAACAAGCTCAAAGCCCTTTGGACTGCTTCAGATTCCTTCATCAGGAGGAATTTCTTCCTAGGAAGGGGGGATCAGGAGGTGTTGGGGGGATCAGGATGTGATGGAGGGGGATCAGGAGGTGCTGGAGGGGGATCTGGAGGTCCTGGCGGGGATCAGGAGGTGCTGGGGGGGATCAGGAGGTGCTGGGGGGATCAGGAGGTGCTGGAGGGGGATCAGGAGGTCCTGGCGGGGATCAGGATGTGATGGAGGGGGATCAGGAGATGCTGGAGGGGGATCAGGAGATGCTGGAGGGGGATCAGGAGGTCCTGGCGGGGATCAGGAGGTGCTGGGGGATCAGGAGGTGGTGGATGGGGATCAGGAGGTGCTGGAGGGCAAACAGGAGGTGCTGGAGGGGGATCAGGAGATGCTGGGGGGGATCAGAAGGTGCTGGGGGCAAACAGGAGGTGCTGAGGGTATCAGGAGATGCTGGGGGGCAAACAGGAGGAGTTGGGGAGGATCAGGAGGTGCTAGAGGGGCATCAGGAGGTGCTGGAAGGGGATCAGGATGTGATGGATGGGGATCAGGAGATGCCAGAAGAGGATCAGGAGGTGCTGGGGAAATCAGGAGATGCTGGGGGAAAAACAGAAGATGCTGGAGGGATCAGGAGATGCTTGAGAGCATCAGAAGATGTTCGGGGGATCAGGAGGAGCTGGGGGGCAAACAGAAGGTGCTGGGGGGATCACAGGGGGCTGGGGGCATCAGAAGGTGTTTGGGGGATCAGGAGGTGCTGCAGGGACCAGGTGCCTCTCACAGAACAACCCCAGCACTCCAAAGCTGCAGGCCCAGCTCAGGCAGGGTGTGAAATGCGCATTTCTGCCTCCCATTTCCATGTGGTTTTTATGGGTGCTCCAAGCAGAAAGAAGAGCAGCAGCCTCATCCAGGAGCCTCCTGGCTGGGCAGATTGATGAGCAAATGAAGGGAGGAGGAAGCACATCAGCTGCCTGGCCCAGGTGAGGGGATTAGCTCTGCTTGAGAGGAACCAGACAAAGCCAAGGATTGGACTCGGGCTCCCATCACCAACAAGGAGTGGGGAAGTTTGGAGTGCCTGGGATGAGCTCTGGGGCAGAAAAAGCTTTTTGTGCTCACATTTTCAGTGGTCTCAGGGCCACCAGAGAGTCCCCAGGGAGGATCCCTGCCCTCCCACCCTTCCCAGGGAAGGCACCAGCCCATGTGGTTTCTTCTCATGCAAATAACTGCTCCAGCAGAACTGCATTTCTATATTTAATAAGCTGAATATTTACGTTAACTAAATAGCAGCTAATTATGAAAACATACTTAAGAGTCTGAGCAATTAAGCAATAATATATTACATAGTTATCAAGCCTCCAATACACATGTCCTTAATAATCAAAATATTAATATGCAGCTCCTCTTGCACTGCACAGAACTCTGCTATTACACAGAGAGTGTCCTATTACTGCCAAATTAAATGCATAGTTAGGCGAATTTAGGACACTTAATTTAATGTGCTCCCAAGAGTTCACTGTGGCAGATTCTCCCAGACAGGCCTGGATCTAGGTAGTGCAGAATTCCTGGAAATGCTCTTTGCTCCACAGCCCCCACATGGCTCTGCTGGCTCAGGGTTAACCCATTCATGGTGCTCAGGGTCAACTCGTTCATAGTGCTCAGGGTTAACCCATTCTTGGTGCTCAGGGTTAATATGTTCTTGGTGCTCACGGTTAACTCATTCATGGTGCTCAGGGTTAATCTGTTCTTGGTGCTCAGGGTTAACCCATTCATAGTGCTCAGGGTTAACCCCTTCATGGTGCTCAGGGTTAACCCATTCTTGGTGCTCAGGGTTAACTCATTCATGCTGCTCAGGGTTAACCCGTTCATGGTGCTCAGGGTTAATCTGTTCTTGGTGCTCACTGTTAACTCCTTCTTGGTGCTCAGGGTTAACTCATTCATGGTGCTCAGGGTTAACCCATTCTTGGTGCTCAGGGTTAATATGTTCTTGGTGCTCACGGTTAACTCATTCATGGTGCTCAGGGTTAATCTGTTCTTGGTGCTCAGGGTTAACCCGTTCTTGGTGCTCAGGGTTAACCCCTTCATGGTGCTCAGGGTTAATCTGTTCTTGGTGCTCAGGGTTAACCCATTCATAGTGCTCAGGGTTAACCCCTTCATGGTGCTCAGGGTTAACCCGTTCATGGTGGTCAGGGTTAACTCATTCATGCTGCTCAGGGTTAACCCGTTCATGGTGCTCAGGGTTAATCTGTTCTTGGTGCTCACTGTTAACTCCTTCTTGGTGCTCAGGGTTAACTCATTCATGGTGCTCAGGGTTAACCCGTTCATGGTGCTCAGGGTTAACCCATTCTTGGTGCTCAGGGTTAACTTGTTCATGGTGGTCAGGGTTAACTCATTCATGGTGTTCAGGGTTAACCCGTTCATGGTGCTCAGGGTTAACCCGTTCTTGGTGCTCAGGGTTAACCCATTCATGGTGCTCAGGGTTAACTCCTTCTTGGTGCTCAGGGTTAACCCATTCATGATGCTCAGGGTTAACCCATTCTTGGTGCTCAGGGTTAACCCATTCATGGTGCTCTTGGTGCTCTGTGCTGCCAGTCCCAGCCCCCAGCAGGGCACAGAGGGACATTTTTCAGTGGAAATGAGGTGAAAGCAGAGCAGGAGCTCAGGTGGATGGTGCCCAGTGCACCTGCCTCTGTCTGGGTCCTTCAGAGAGCAAACCTGGTGCTCCTGAGCTGTGTTTGGAGCCCAGATGTGGCTCTGCCTCAGTTTCCCCATCAGTGTGGCTGTTCCTAGAGGTTTGGTGCAGAATGACATCCCTTGGGGAGGTGCAGCCCAGCTTTTATTCCTCAGGGGGATTGTGAACGTGTTCACAGGGATCTTAGGATGAGTGAAGGGATGAGGATCTGACTCCATGTTTCAGAAGGCTTGATTTATTATTTTATGATATATATTATATTAAAACTATACTAAAAGAATAGAAGAAAGGATTTCATCAGAAGGCTAGCTAAGCTAAGAATAGAAAAAGAAAGAATGATAACAAAGGCTTGTGGCTCAGAGAGTCTGAGCCAGCTGGACTGTGATTGGCCATTAATTAGCAACAACCACATGAGCCCAATCCCAGATGCACCTGTTGCATTCCACAGCAGCAGATAACCATTGGTTACATTTTGTTCCTGAGGCCTCTCAGCTTCTCAGGAGGAAAAATGCTAAGGCAAGGATTTTTCATGAAAGATGTCTGCGACAGGGGATAATTCCTGCCTCTGAGCTGCTGGTGTTGGTCTGGAAACCCACAGAATTCCTTTTCCTCCTGCTCCTGGGGTGGCACAGGGGGATCTCAGCGTGGCATCTCCACACCCAACACCAGAGCTGCCCTTCTCCCCATGCCCACCCCAGAGGAGCTGCCTGCTCACCCCTGGGTGTTTTTAAGGCCTTATCTGCCAGCTGCCTTCCAGTTGTGGTGATTTACAGCACGAGGAGAGCGCTCTGATAAATTTCCCAGCCGGGCCCTTGCAGAGTGGGGGTATCAACAGCCCCATCCAGACAGCCCTAATGGAAAGTGCCGGCTCCGCCGAGCGGGGCCTTATTTATGACTGTCTGTAATGCCACTGCTGCGGATTTATGGCCCCTTCTGCCGGGCAGGCGGGAGCTGCAGCATGGATGGGGAGGGGAGAGAGGGGGGAGAGCCCGGGGTGGCCACAAAGGGAGCAGGGGGAGCCCAGCTGGGCTTGGCACCAGGCAAAGGGGTGCAGGAAATGGGGGGCAGCGCCTTTCCAGCCCCTGGATGGGAGTGGGATGCTCCCATCTGGAAGAGTGCAGCATAGAGGTGTGCCTGGCCCCAGGAGGGGTTTTGGGGAGTGATCCCTTATTTGCTTATTCCCTAATTCCCTTATTCCTTATTCCCTTATTCATTTATTCCCTTATTCCCTTATTCTCCCTTAGAATTCACAGGAACCCCTGATGAAGGGGAGAGAATGATGCATCTGACTCCATCTTATCAGAAGGCTAATTAATTACTTTATTTTACTATATTATATTAATTACTTTATTTTACTATATTGTTCTATACTATATTACAAGGGCCCAGCTGGGCCTTGGCACCAGGCAAAGGGGTGCAGGGCTTGGGGGGGAAGCTTCTTTCCAGCCCCTGGATGGGAGTGGGATGCTCCCATCTCTAAGGGTGCAGCATTGAGGTGTGCCTGTCCCCAAGAGGGACAGTGATCCTTTATTTGCTTATTCCCTTATTCCCTTATTCTCCCTTAGACTTCCCAGGGACCCCTGACAAAGATGAGAGAATGATGCATCTGACTCCATCTTATCAAAAGGCTAATTAATTACTTTATTATACTATATTATTCTATGCTATATTACATCTAAACTGAATTTGCCAAGCACTCAACTGCACAGAACTACACAGAATCTCATGAGTGTCCTCACACACACACACACACACCTGGTCCTGACAGGCCAAGGAAACAAAACACCATCACTTTGGGTAAACAATCTCCATATTGCATTCTACTTTTGCACAAACAGCAAATAAGAATTGTGGTTTTTTTCTCTGAGGTTCAGAGAATGTGAAACCCAGGAATATTCTTGGCTAGAACTGTGCCTTGCTTTTCTCTGTGAAGAGAAATGTGGCGACAATCCCTGGTCCCCAGCCTGGCTCTGATGCTCTGAGCAGGACTGAGGGGATGCTGAGCCCAAGGTCACTCAGTAAACCCTTGGGGAGAAGCAGCCCCAAGAACAGAATTTGGAAAGCTGAACCCCTAATGGCCGCTGCTGTGCTGGAAATGCAGGGAATAAATCATGGACAGCATGGAGAGGTGTGGGATGCTGGTCCCCCCTCTTCTCAGCCAGTGCTATATTTGCTGATGGAATGAAAAAAATAATAAATTTTAAAAAAATTAAAAGGGAGCAGCTATAAAATCTAGATACTAATAAAATGTTCCAGGAAGATGAATTCTTCCGATATAATGGTGATCCCTGATACTGAAATGTTCCACAAATACATTTTCATAGCCCCACTCAGTATTATTTGTAGATCTTTTTGCAACCCTTGTCAACAAATTCCTGATAAAAAGGAGACACTTTGCTGTGTGCTAAAGCTATGAATTTAAGAAGTGTCAACTGGTCCTTATTTATGGCGCAATCTTTGGCTTTCTCATTTTACTGATGTGGTTTGGAGCAGACTTTCTTCCTCACTCACACGCTCTCCCTCCTCACTCCCCACTTCAGGACATTAATCCTGCAGCTGTCTGGGGCTGCGCTGACTTTCTCAAGGTGCACAGAAGTTGTGCTCTGCAGACAAATCTCTGTGAGCAGGAAAATCCATCAAGGGGAGGGGGAAAAGGCACCGCCTTGGCAAAGCCCAGAATTCTCCTGGTGGCGTTGGGCAGGGCTGGTGTTTGCTCCAGCTCCATCTCCCAGGAGGGCAGGATGGTCCTGGCTGGGGACAAGGGGTGAGGAAGAGGATGGCTGAACAGAGATTAACCCCTGGGGAAGGGGATGGAGGGAGCAGGGAGGGGAGAGCCCAGGGCTGAGTGCTCAGTGCTGCTCCCTGCTCCTTCCCTTCCCTGCACAGGCTGGAATGGGAGACACAGCTCCAAATCCTGCCTGGGAATGTGGGTGCTGCCCATGGGTGCTCTGGAGAGGGAAGGGAAGGGAAGGGAAGGGAAGGGAAGGGAAGGGAAGGGAAGGGAAGGGAAGGGAAGGGAAGGGAAGGGAAGGGAAGGGAAGGGAAGGGAAGGGAAGGGAAGGGAAGGGAAGGGAAGGGAAGGGAAGGGAAGGGAAGGGAAGGGAAGGGAAGGGAAGGGAAGGGAAGGGAAGGGAAGGGAAGGGAAGGGAAGGGAAGGGAAGGGAAGGGAAGGGAAGGGAAGGGAAGGGAAGGGAAGGGAAGGGAAGGAAAGGAAAGGAAAGGAAAGGAAAGGAAAGGAAAGGAAAGGAAAGGAAAGGAAAGGAAAGGAAAGGAAAGGAAAGGAAAGGAAAGGAAAGGAAAGGAAAGGAAAGGAAAGGAAAGGAAAGGAAAGGAGAGGAAAGGAGAAAGAAAGAAGGAAGGAGTTAGAGGGAGCAAGGTGGGAAGCAGTGGCTGCCTGGAATTCAGTGCAGAGGAGCAGGATAAAGGTTTTCCTGGGAGAAAAGGTCATCTCCAACAGCACGTGGATGGAGTCACCAAATAAACTCATTCTTTGCTAAGTTTCCAGCTCAGAGCTTGGTTTGGTGTCCAGCTGAGCAGCAAACACTGGTTTGTCTCAGGAGAACCATCTCTCCTGGCAAGAGCCCACATTTCCCACAGGAGCTCCAGCTGAGGCTGGTTTGGCTCCTCAGGTGAGGCTGCAGGGTTCAGCAGTGGTCCTGGCACTCCTGGCTCACCCTCCCACCAGGGCTGCATCCAGAACTAATAAAGGAGCCTGTGGAAAGCCGGGGGTTCTGGGGAAATCCTTTCCGGTACAAATCCAGGACAAATCAGCAACAGATTACTCTGTTAGTGTGGGAGGGGTGGTGACAGTGCTGACTGAGTAATGGCTCATGGCAGCTCTGCTCTGAGCTTGCCCTCAGGAGGGAGGAGAGGCCATGTGGGGTGGGGCAGAGGTCTGGGTCTCCATCCCACAGCTGGGGAGGGGGTCCTGCTGCCCCTGGAGTCCCTGAGCCAGTGCCCCTGTCTGTGCCCCAGCTGCAGAGCTGAGGGCAGGAGCCACTTGTGGAGATCAGCTCTGGGTGCCCCAGGAATGAGCCTGGGACAGAAAGATCCTTTGCGGCTTGCTGGGTCCATTGCTCTCACAAACATCTGGGGTTTTGTGCACCTCTCTCCCTTCCCCAAGAGGAGTCAGGTCTTTGGCTGGTCTCTGGGGTGGAGAGCCCTTATTCCCTTATTCCCTTATTCTCCCTTAGAATTCGCAGGAACCCCCAACAAAGGGGAGAGAATGATGCATCTGACTCCATCTTATCAGAAGGCTAATTAATTACTTTATTTTACTATATTATATTAATTACTTTATTATACTATATTGTTCTATACTATATTACAAGGGCCCAGCTGGGCTTTGACACCAGGCAAAGGGGTGCAGGGCTTGGGGGGCAGCTTCTTTCCAGCCCCTGGATGGGAGTGGGATGCTCCCATCTCTAGGAGTGCAGCATTGAGGTGTGCCTGTCCCCAAGAGTGGTTTTGGGGAGTGATCTCTTATTCCCTTATTCCCTAATTCTCCCTTAGAATTCACAGGGACCCCAGACAAAGAGGAGAGAATGATGCATCTGACTCCATGTTATCAGAAGAATAATTAATTACTTTATTCTACTATATTATTCTATACTATATTACTCTATACTATATTACAAGGCTCCAGCTGGGCTTGGCACTGGGCAAAGGGGTGCAGGGCTTGGGGAGCAGCTCCTTTCCAGCCCCAGGATGGGAGTGGGACGCTCCCATTGCAGCTCCTGGTTTGCAGATCCTGCTTTAACTATGGCAGATCCTGCTTTAACTATGGCAGATCCTGCTTTAACTATGGCACATGTTCATAATTTAAGTTCTTTACAACGGCGCTTGGTAAAGGCCGGAGCCTGCTCCCCGCTGCCCGTCCCTTTTGTTGGGCTGATTTACTGTTCCTCTGTGCCCCTCTGCCCACCGAAATTCATAACAGCTCTCACACAGCAATCCAGAGCTCGTAATTACAGCTGTGTCTGGTACTGCCATTGGAGCTAAAGGGCCTGCTGGCACTTTCTTTTTAACAGGAATCCAGCTCCCAGCTGGAATGAAATTTGCCCTGCTGATGGGGGTTTTTTTATTGGTTTGTTTGAGCCCTTATTAAAAAACTCCTCGGGTTTTTGGCAGCAGTGGTTCAGTGCTCAGCACCTTCCCGTCAGACTCGGAGCTTTCAAAGGAGCCCTGGGAGTTGGGTTCAGCAGTGCCCGAGTGCTTCACCCCAGCCAGGAAGCCCTGCCCTGGGGCTGGGGCTGCCTGGGACAGTGATACCGTTTGTTTGGCTTTTATAAGGGAGTTTATTTTTAATTATTCCGAGTCGCCCAAGCAAATGTGCAAGAAATCAGGTACAACCCAATAAACGCCGTGCTGGGGAGGTGCTGCTGATCCCCAGCCCTCGCCATCCACTGAGGCTTTGTTCTGCCTGCATTTGTGTTTCTGAAAAGGAGGTGGGAGCTCACCATCCTGCAGGAAATGTCACCTTGGGGTGGCAGAGGTGTGGGGCAGGGACAGGGTCCCAAGGACACTCTCTCCTGGGAAGGGATTGTCCTCTGCCCTCAGCAGCTCCTGCAAGGGCTCATTAAACTCCGGGAGAGCTCAAACACATTGTGGGTTTGGAGTTTTATTCCTCCCTGTCCTCTCTGTGTGTGTAAGGTGCCATGGATGTCACCTTGGGGTGGCAGAGGTATGGGGCACCAGTGTCCCCCAGCAGGGACAGGGTCCCAAGGACACTGGCTGGGAAGGGATTGTCCTCTGCCCTCAGCAGCTCCTGCAAGGGCTCCCTTCCACTCCAGGAGAGATCAAACACTTTGTGGGTTTGGGGTTTTATTCTTCTCTGTGTGTGTGTAAGGTGCCATGGATGTCACCTTGGGCTGGCAGAGGTGTGGGGCACCAGCGTCCCCCAGCAGCAGGGACAGGGTCCCAAGGACACTGGCTGGGAAGGATTGTCTTCTGCCCTCAGCAGCTCCTGCAAGGGCTCCCTTCAACTCCAGGAGAGATCAAACACTTTGTGGGTTTGGGTTTTGGGAAGATCTCCAGGGTGCTGGGGCTGCCCTGTGCTCCTGTCTGCTCCCAGTCCCACATGGCCCTGCTCAGACACTTCCTGGCAACCAGAGGGTCCCCATGCCCCAATCCCAGCCCCTGTGTGCTGCCTGCAGCCAGTCCTTGCAGGACCCTGGGTCCTTGCAGGGTCCTTGGTCCTTGAAGGATTCTTGGCCTTTGCAGGATCCTGGGTCCTTGCAGGATCCTGGGTCCTTTCAGGGTCTTGGGTCCTTGCAGAGTTCCTGGTCTTTGCAGGATCCTTGCAGGGTCCTGGGTCTTTGCAGGATCCTGGGTCCTTGCAGGGTCCTTGGTCCTTGAAGGATTCGTGGTCTTTGCAGAATCCTTGGTCCTTGCAGAATCCTGGGTCCTTGCAGAATCCTTGGTCTTTGCAAGATTCTGGGTCCTTGCAGGGTACCGGGTCCTTGCAGGGTACCGGGTCCTTGCAAGGTCCTGGGTCATTACAGAATCCTTGGTCCTTGCAGAATCCGGGTCCTTGAAGGATTCTTGGCCTTTGCGGGATCCTGGGTCCTTGAAGGATTCTTGGCCTTTGCAGGACCCTGGGTCCTTGAAGGATTCTTGGTCCTTGCAGTACCCTTGGTCTTTGCAGGATCCCAGGTCCTGGCAAGATCCTGCTCCAGGCCCCCACGGTGCCAGCCCGGGGATTTCACTGGCTGGAGCCACCAAGCCAGGGGACGTGGAGAATCCAGTTACAGGGAATGACACAGAACCATGAGACAGCTGCCAAAAATAGAGAGCAGGACTGAAATAGTGGCTCAGGAGTGTGAGGGGCAGAGAGCAGGCCCAGCCCGAGCAGGGCACACAGCTCTGCCATGCCAGAGGGCTCGGAATGCTGGCTGGGCTGGGCTCACTCACAGTCCCCACCTGGTCCCAAGGTGTAAATCCCATCAGGGAGCTGCCTGAAAGCAGAAACACATCATCTGATCCCTGCAGAGCACAGCCACAGGGAGGGATCACGCTGGCACCAGGGGATCACATCACCAAGGCCAGGGAATATTCCTGGGTGCAGGCATGGAGGGAGCAGCTGGAGGGATTTGTGCAGTAGAAACCAACTTCCCTGAAAGTCTGGGTGGCAAAAGATGGTAACAAAGAAGATTTGGGGAGTTCTTTAGTGCAGTCTGGCCTCTGTCACCCAATTCTAGCCACGTGAGAAGGTCCAGGCTGCCCACAGAGAGGGGAAGCTCCCAGATTGTCCCTTCCTGAGTCCTGCAGCCTTTCCTGGTGCCAGAAGTGGCAGAGGAAGGCTCCTTGTGCCCTCCTCTCACCAGCCCAATTTAGCCACAGGGAGGGATCACATCACCAAGGCCAGGGAATATTCCTGGGTGCCTGGATGGGATCACATCACCAAGGCCAGGGAATATTCCTGAGTGCCTGGATGGGATCACATCACCAAGGCCAGGGAATATTCCTGGGTGCAGGCACAGAGGGAGCAGCTCTGCTGCACGCTTGTGCTGCTAAATCCTGCAGGGATTTGGGCATCAGAAACCAACTTCCCTCAAGGTCTGGATGGCCAAAAGGGTAACAAAGAAGATTTGGGGATTTCCTTAGTGCAGTCTGGCCTTTGTCACCCAATTCTACCCATGGGAGAAGATCCAGGCTGGCTTCTGGGAGGAGAAGCTCCCAGATTTTCCCTTCCCTGCTCCTGCACCCCTGAGTCCTGCAGCCTTTCCTGGTGCCAGCAGTGGCTCCTTGTGCCCTCCTCTCATCAGCCCAATTTGTGCAGAGTTATTCCTAAATCATGCCACAGGATGCCACAGACCCATCACTTCCAGCAGTGTGGAGGCAGGGCCTTTTATCCAGAGGGGCTCCTCAGCCAAAACGCTTTGTGTTTAAGAACTTGATCCTGCATTGTTTTCTCAGCTTGTTTGTATACACCGAGGAAAAAGCAGAGACTAATAGTTGTGTGAATTCCTCCTTGGATTGGGAATGCTGGGCCTTTGTTAGTGCTTGCAGTTGAAGGCAATTGCGATGTGTTAACCAGAGACTACAGCGGGTATTTATTTACCTCTAAAGGGTTTTACTGCTTCCACATGCACATTCTTTGCTGATTTGAACATCCTGAAAGCCCAACTATGTGTGTGCCAATGCTCTGCAAACTCCAGGGCCGCTTCTTGCAGGGTTTTCCTCACAGGGTCAGCTCACAAAAAGAAGGTCATTCAAAAGACAAGTGATGTTTAGAAACTGATAACCACGGGTCCTGCTGAAAGGGATTTGATTTCCCCATCTAAAAGGAGATCTTTGATTAGTGACTGATGGGGCAACTTCAAAAGCTAGCGGGGTCTGGCTGAGATAAGCATTCAAACCTGGGATGCTCCTTCCCAAAGCCTCTTTGATCTGGAATTAAAGCTAGAAATCTTGCAGGCTTTATTGTGCGATTTCCAGTGGTTTTAATGATGTACCAGGCACAATAGGATCCACCTGGATTTCCCTCTCCTGCAGGGAAGGGTTTTAGCTGTGCCTTCCTGGGGTGTGGAGGTCCTCACAGCAGGATGAAGTCCATTCTGGAGTTGGAGGGGCACTGAACCCCCTTTGTTTTGGGGTGATGGCAGCGAGCAGGGTCTGACCTGATCCTGTACAAGGTTTGCTCCCCAGCAGTGGCACAGAGGGAGTTCCTTGTGCTGGGAACTCTGAACCACGGCCTTTGCTGTTGTTACTGGGCCCCACCAGTTTGTTGTCCCTCAGATAGGTGTGGAAAGAGCCCCTCCACTCCTGTGTCCCCATCCAGGCCTTTCCCTGGGGTCTGTTCCAGTCCCTGTGCAGTGCCTGGGCAGCAGGCTGGGAGCTGGGTGTGTTCCCAGCCTGCAGAGGGGCACTGCCAGTCCCCTCCTGGCGCCTGAGCGCAGAATGTGTCACACCTGGAAGTAATTAGAATGAATTTTTACTCATTCATAGCTAATTGCACAATTACTCTCCTATGAAAGCTTCAGGTCTCAGAAGACACTTCAACTCATAAAATTAGTTTCTCTGAATGTGGCTCGAAGAATCATCACATGAAAGCTCAGCCTGGATCCTAAACATTCCTTTTCTTTTCAGATTGAGTCATTCCTTTCCAAAATGCTGGCTGGGAGGGTTTGCAGAGTAAAGAGGAGGGGTGAGCTGTGTCCCCAGGACCTGCTGTCCCCAGGGTGTGTGTGTGACATCCCTGTGCTCCCTGCTCCAAGCCGAGCTGCCAAGCCCTGTGCCCGTGCTGAGGGTGGTGTGGCCATGCCCAGGCTGGGATGGGGCCAGGCTGGCAGCCCTGGTGGGTGTCAGGATCTCTGCTGGTCAGACTGACCCCGAGAAAAGTCCCAAAGTCTCTTTTCCCAGCCTGGCGCTTGAAGAAGGAGTCAGAGCTCTTCATTTCTCAGTCTCAAGGTTGTTTATTTTATCTTATCTATAAAAAATTTTCTCCTGCCCTGGTGAGGTCAGCTCAGCAAGACAGTCTGAGGCATTCTGCCTGCTCCTGGGGTGGTGTTATGTCTTTATACTAAAAACTACATGTACAATATTTACAATTACTGTCCAATACCTATCACCTATGTTAGACAGTGAGCTTCTACTTTAAACCAATCTGTAAGTGCCAACACCACAACAGATGATGGAGCCAAGAAGAAGAAGGAGAAAGGCTGGACACACCCAGTTCTCTCCATCTTGCCTCTTGAACCCCTGTACCAAAAACTCTAAAATCTACTTTTCCACCTCATGATAACTTCACTAATATTCTACTTAAACTGTTGTGGCTTGCTGATCTTCATATAAAGTTGGTAACTTGCTTCATGGGTCATAATCAAACCCACACAGGCATTTTGGGCTCTGTGCCAGGGTCCCTGAGCCCCCTGGCAGGGTCTGGGCTGCTCAGGACAGCCAGAGGGATGTCCTGGCTCCTGGCAGAGGGGCACAGGAGCCGTGTCTGCCTGCAAACCTCCCCGACCCACTTCGCCGAGGCGCCTGACGCGCCGTCGAGATCTCCTGCGCGCTTGCAAATGATGTTTACTATTTAATAAGATGTGATGAGACTGTTCTGATACTTCAAAGGCAGCTGACAGTTTTGTTAGAAATAATCAAGGAACTTTTGGACAATTACGGTGAAGGCTCTGACAGCAAGAAAACGCACAAACCTTGTAACTGTAACCAGCACCAAAGTCAGAGACTCTTCCCTGGAAACAACTTGAATATTCATTTTATCCATTAGGCGTCACTTTTTTTATTTATTTATTTTCATTCCGTGCTTTTCATGTCACTTTGCTTTCTTCATGCCCAGGAGAGCTCTTTTCTTGTTACAGGATGTGAATCTTCCCACCTTCTTGAACCTCCCTGCCTCCCATTCAGAGCTCTGCTGTCTCCCTGTCTGGCGTCTCCTGTGGGAAGTGGGGGGGACACACTAAAATCCCCATTTTGCAGGTTTTTAAGGCACCAAGAAACTCCAGAATTTCTGCAAGGTCCCCAACAGCCATGGCAGGAAGGTCAGCAGAAAAAGTCCTGAGTGAATTCCAAGGGATGGGGCCGGACTTGGGCAATAAAAAATATCCGAAATTCAGGCAGGGTCAGTAAAACTTCAATATCCCTTGAAAGCATCCAACAGAGCAGGTGAATAGGAAGGAAACACAGCAGGGCTCTTCCTCTGGGTCATCTGAGATGCTGATTTCCCCTAATATTGATTGATGCTCAGCCTATGGACACATTGTCAAGCAGCCACACAGGGCTGTTCTCCAGCTGACGTGCAGGGAGAGCATTTCATTTAATCACAAGCCTTCCATCAGTCAGGCTGGCGAGGAGGAAATTTGATAACACGGATGTAAAACTAAAGCCTCAGATTTAATAAGACTTTTGGGTGGAATTAGCAGGGACACACAGAGGCACCAAGGCGCCCGGGGGTGAGAATTGCAGGGATGACAAGACTCCAGCAGCAGAACCAGCACCTCATTATCCCATTAGCAAAGCTGTGAAGGCAAAATTGCTGACGGGAGAGAACTCTTGAGGGGTGTTAGATCAGCCCTGAGGTGGATGGACATGAGGAGGTGAAGCCCTGGGGTGTCCCTGCCCCATCTCCAGGTACACCCCAGCCAGGGGAGCTCACTGGGGTGTCTGTGGAGTCCTTGGTGGTGCCAGCACGAGTCCATTTTCCATTTCCAGCCCCATCAAGTCCTTGGTGGTACCAGCACAAGTCCATTTTCTACTTCCAGCCCCATCAACTCTTTGGTGTTGCCAGCACGAGTCCATTTTCCATTTCCAGCCCCATCAAGTCCTTGGTGTTGCCAGCACGAGTCCATTTTCTATTTCCAACCCCACCAAGTCCTTGGTGTTGCCAGCATGAGTCCATTTTCCATTTCCAGCCCCATCAACTCCTTGGTGTTGCCAGCACGAGTCCATTTTCTATTTCTACCCCCATCAAGTCCTTGGTGGTGCCAGCACAAGTCCATTTTCCATTTCCAGCCCCATCAAGTCCTCAGTGTTGCCAGCACAAGTCCATTTTCCATTTCCAGCCCCATCACACCCTTCACCCTGTTGAACTGGAGCCCTCTGGCCATCCTCGACCCCTCTCTGCAGCTGCCCCAGCCCCACACTCCTCCCCACAGCCCCAGTAGTCGCCGGGAGAAAATAATTGGCCAAAGATTAGTGTGTGTGATTGAATGGCAGGGGCTTTGTGTACCAAACAGGGGCTTGTCTTTGTCAAAAAGTCTTTACAAAGTATCCGGCGCCGGGTGTCAGGGAGGACAAGTTTTTTAATCATGTTAAAATGATTTATTTAAACGTCAAGCCATGTCACCTCACTTCCTTTCATTTTTCAAACTGTTTGTGTTTTTTCTGGATGATAAATTTATCTTCAGACAGCCTCAATATGACTAATTAACTTTGAAATATAAGAACCAGATGTGTGAGCTGGAGAGCTTTCTGAACTCATGCCAGGCATGGTTTTGGTTTTTTTTTTCCCCTCTCCTCTCCTTTTCCCTGCACTGAAATTGCTCTGCAGACACTCAGGGCACATGGAAAAACACAGAGAGATGGATGGACAGGCTCTCTGCCCCTTGCTGCCCTGCCCAGGTGGTGTTTGCTGGCCAGAGAGGGGCAGGACATCCCTGGGATGTGGGAACCCAGCTGCCCCTGCTCCTTTGCCACATGAAAGGAAATCAAGGCTGGATGTGACACAAAGTGACTTCTTTGAAAGAAAACCCTGCCGTGTGTGAAGTGGGTTTTCCCCTTCTTCCTTTCACGCAAGGATTGCTGCACTCGAAGAGGGGAAGAAGCATTTATGTACTGGTTAATTAAGAAAAACCTCCCAGATTATTTTCACTCTGTCCTAAGGTGCATTGTCATCCCTGCTGCAGGAATCCTCCTGGAAACAGCCCCAAACCCACAGCCCCAGCCCACGGTGAGGGAAGATGGACAAGGGTGACACGGAATAACACAACCTGCACACGTTGCTCTTTTCAAGATAAAAAGAGAGTTTTTAATTTCTGACTTTAATATTTATAGATTTCCAAAAGTGGCAGTGGATTGGAGGGTGACAGTGCCACCTCTCCAATGGCACTGGACAAACCAACAGTCCATCAAATTCCTCCTCCTCCTCCTCCATAAAAGAATGCAAACTTTATTTACAGAAAGTGGGTGAGAAGCTCGTTACAAGAATGTAAACATCAGAAGGCTTAGAAAATCTTTTAAAATAATTAAAAAACATTAAATATCATAAACAACGGGACAAGGACTCGGTGGCACCATGCTGAGGGGACAGGAACCAATGTCCCCTGTGTTCCCTTGGCCTGTGCAAACCCTTCCCAAGCCCAGAGTGTGAGCACAGCAATGGCAGAGGGGCTGGCAGGGCTCCCACCCCACTCTGGGGCCTGAGCCTGGCCTTGGTGTCACAGCTGTCACTGTCACATTTTCTGAAAAATCCCTTTGCCAAGATTTCTTCTCCTGGGAAGCTGAGAAGTCTCAGAGAAAAAATGAAAACAATAATTATCTCTATTTGCTTCTCCTGTGTTTTGCTGCTTTAGAATGTAGTTTAGAAATTGTTTATCAAACAGTTTGTTTGATTGGTTTCATGTGAATTGGTTTTACTTAATAAGCAATCACCACCCAGCTGTGTCAGGACTCTAAAAGCAGTCACGAGTTTTTCATTAGTATCTTGTTAAATCTTCTGTCTGTATCCTTTCTCTATTCTTTAGTATAGCATAATATAATGTAATATAATATAATATAATATAATATAATATAATATAATATAATATAATATAATATAATATAATATAATATAATATAATATAATATAATATAATATAATATAATATAATATAATATAATATAATATAATATAATGATAGCATTAACATAACATAACATAATGTCATAAAATAAATAAATTAACCTTCTAAGAACATAGAATCAGTGTCTCAATTCCTCCTTCATCCAGGAGACCCCAAAAATACATCACAGCTCCACGGGGCACAGGGAACAAGGGGCACAGGCTGGCAGGGAAGTGGCACCAGGATGGGATCCAGGAAGGGAAAGGAGTTTAAAGATCATGAGAAAATCCTTCCCCGGGCTAGGGCAGTGCCAAAGGGCTCCTCAACCCAAACCAGAGCGTGAGATCCACTGGAGGGGTGCAAGGAAAACCCCGGGATGGGTGGGAATGTCCAGCTCTGCCCAGCATAGGGGCTGACTCTGCTGAGAACCTTCCAAGCTGAGATCAACCCCAGCATCTCCAGAGGCGGGAGGGTGACAGGACAGGACCTTTCCCACCCCTTTTTGTGGCTCTGCAGTTTGGAGAGGCCCATCAGGAGCCACATCAGGCTCTGTTCCCAGAGCTGGGGTGGCAGCACCACCATCCTGCCCCACACCAGGTCCCCACGTCACCGGGGAGCGCCGCCGCCTGCCAAGCAAACATCAACAAAACCTCTTTTCAGCCAAAACAGATTTTTCAAACAAAGTGTAAATATTCATGAAAAAATGTTGGTTTCGGTAGAGATTTTCCTGATCTTCTTGGAACTGGTAATCAAAATAATGTTTTTTAAATTGCGGGCTTTTTTTTTTTTTTTTAAAAGAAATTCTTTTAAGTTTTCATTTCAACAACTCTAAATTTATTCCTTGAAAAAAACTTCAGCTAAAATTATTGGGTCAGAGTGGTGAAGGAGATGGCTGCTCTTCCAGCACGAGGCCTTTCAGGAGCTGGGAGGTTGCTCCTGCTGCATCTTCCCAGGGCTGGTGGGGCAGAGCGTGTCCGTGTGTCCAGCCCCAGCGTGCTCTGTCTGTCCAAACCCAGCACTGGGAGCATTCCTGGGCTTCAGCAGCTCAGCCCCACCTGGGTTTGCACACCCAGCCCCTCACTCTGGGCAGCAGCTGATCCCATCCCTGTCCCACATGATTTTAGGGACACCCAAGAAGGGCCAGAGTAGTGGTTCATACACTGCCACGAGGAAAAACACCAGGATAAAGTGATTTTACACCCAGGGATATTCCCCTGGGTTTCCTCCAGCCACTGGAGGCTCTCTGAGGGCTCTCTATTGGGTCAGAGTGGTGAAGGAGAGATGGCTGCTCTTCCTTGGCCTCTTCCAGCACGAGGCCTTTCAGGAGCTGGGAGGTCGCTCCTGCTGCATCTTCCCAGGGCTGGTGGGGCAGAGCGTGTCCGTGTGTCCAGCCCCAGTGTGCTCTGTCTGTCCAAACCCAGCACTGGGAGCATTCCTAGGCTTCAGCAGCTCAGCCCCACCTGGGTTTGCACACCCAGCCCCTCACTCTGGGCAGCAGCTGATTCCATCCCTGTCCCACATGATTTTAGGGACACCCAAGAAGGGCCAGAGTAGTGGTTCATACACTGCCACGAGGAAAAACACCAGGATAAAGTGATTTTACACCCAGGGATGTTCCCCCTGGGCTTCCTCCAGCCACTGGAGGCTCTCTGAGGGCTCTCTGTTGGGTCAGAGTGGTGAAGGAGGGATGGCTGCTCTTCCTTGGCCTCTTCCAGCACAAGGCCTTGCAGGTTCTGCTGCCCAAGGGCTGTGAGGTCGCTCCTGCTGCAGCTTCCCAGGCCCACACGATTTTAGGGCCACCCCAGAAGGGCCAGAGTAGTGGTTCATGCACTGCCACGAGGAAAAACACCAGGATAAAGTGATTTTACACCCAGGGATGTTCCCCAGCCACTGGAGGTTTTCTGAGGGGGCAGGAAGGGGATGCTGGTGGCAGCTCCCCATCTCCCAGGCAGGGACCTGCGAGGAGCTCGCCTCGTTAGGGCGATAATGGAGCGTTTCAAACCCTGCTGCATTCAAACCAAGCCCTCCCCACGCCTCACCCCTGCCCTAAATATCCATCACAAGGCGGGAAGGCAGCCGGGAGCGCCGTCAGCAGCGGATGTTGACAGCCTTGATGTCTTGGCGGGCAGGATCCAGCAGCATCTCCCACTGTATGGCGCTAGATATTTAATAAAGTAAAACCCCCAGGATCAAGCAGGCTGCAATCCCTCCCAGCTCCTTTCTTCTGCCTTGCTCGAGCTCTTTCAAGCCTGCCTCCCGTCTCTCTCCAGAAAATCCTTTCATGCCTCCCTCACCAGACTGACATTTTGACAAGTTGCCACGAGTGACATCTGATTTGTACAAATTTCAAGACTAATAAATCTACCTGTCAAAGCGGAAACTTTAAAAGGAGCTAAGCCCAGCGGGTATAGTTTAACAGAACTCAAGTTGATGAAACTGTAGGATGGAGAAATTATATCTGTCACAATCCACCCACATTAGTTCTGTAGAGATGTTGGCAACTGAAACAAACGTCTTTCACAGCCTTAAAAAAAAAAAAAAAAGAGGGGGAAAAAAATAAAAGGAGACTGTTAATACTGTGAGTAACAAGTAACAGTTCTATTTGTAAACTAGCAAATTTATTTATTTAATTTTTAATTTGCCTGTAGACACGCGAGGAGGGGAGTGACCCTCCCTTACCCCACACCCCCAGACCAAGGTCTGGGGGCTCTGGGCCCCCCACTCTGCCCCAGCTCCTCGCTGTGCTTGTGGCAGTGTGGGGATGTGCTGCTGCAGGTGCTGTCCTGCTGGATCCAGCTATGAATCCCTCTCAGAAAGCCTCCCCTCGCCCTGAGCCTGGTGGGATGTGTCACCCCCAGCCCTTCTGTTCCTTGCTGGCTTTTTGGTGGCATTTTTGGGGTTTTGCTGGTATTTTCTCTGTTCTCTCTGCTGTGGTCCTGTGGCACCCAGAGAATGCTCTGCCTCTGCCAGACACCCCAATCCACAGCCCTGGAACTTTCCAAGGACTCTGCTTGATTTTCTCCCCTGTCTGAGACTGGTGTCCTCAGGAGCTGTGAGCACCCATGGCTGAGCAGAGCAGGGGCTCCATCCCCCTGGTTCTGTGCAGAAAAGAAAAGAAAGGAAATAAAACACAAATCCTTCCCATTCCCTACCTTGGACACAGGGATTTGAAACTTCCTGATGGGTGTTTGAAGAGGAGATGAAGAGGCATCCAAGGGAAGGAGATGTGGCCTCGTACCCAGCTGAATTCCCTTTTTTATTGCATCTCCTCTTTGAGGCACACAGACATGAGCAGCCAGTTCATCCTGCCTGCTGGAGAGAGATTGATTTGGAAGTCACACATTGCATGAAACTCCTGTAGCCACGTCTGCAGCGCTGAGAGTGTCTCCAGGTGGATCTAATGACTGAGTGAAACCTCAGAGCTGAATATTTATGACAGCTGGTGTGGTTAGAACTTGCCCATCTCCCTTCATTACAGGGGAGGCTGCAGTGTGAGCTCTTTCCACTCGATTCCCAAGTGTGGAGAGACTCCCTGCCTTCTCCTCAGCCTGCAGAGCTGCTGCCTCACCCAGCCAGGATGTGTTGGTTCTACAGATGAGCAAAGGAGGGGAGTGCTGCTGGTCTCCACTGCCTGCTGTGGGCTCAGTCCTGCTGCCCTTTGGCACAGCACGGTGCCAGGCAGGCCCAGAGCAGCTCCCACCCTGCCAAAGGTCCATAAAATCCTCTTCAAGTGATGCCCAAACGGCAAAGCCAGGCCAGGCTGTGGTTCCCAGGACACTCTCACTTGGACAAGGCCCTGCTGGGAGACCCCAGGTTTGCTTCTGCTCCTGGAGAAATCAGCAGGAGCTCTCCCATTGGCAAACTGGCACTTCCACAGGATGAAGAAATTCCCACCTGTTGGGGAAGATGGAACAGGAAAGCTTTATAAATATGATTGCCTGGCAAAAGATTTTGAGAATATGGGAACTATAAATGAGATTGAAATGAAAGCAAGCTTTGAGATCCCTCAGGTACTGAACAACTGGAAAACAATGGTGTGGCTGGCTGAAGGTGATCCCCTTTGGATGGAACAACACCCTCTGCTTGCAGACAGCTCCAAGGGGCAGAGCAGACCCCACAGCTTGGCAGAAGGGGCCCAAAGAGGAGTTTGTAGGGTTTAAAATGTAACACAGGATGGCAATGTAATGATTGTTATAGGCTGTATGGAAATGCTGTAGGATTTGTGTCTTCTACTGGATTGGTTAGTGAAAATCAGAATATTCAACACAGAGGATGATTTATTGTATTGGAACGGGAACCTCACTGTCTTAGCTCTTTTCTCTTACCTCTTACCTTTTACTCTCTTACTCCTTTTACTCTCTCACCCTCTCATCCTCTCTCCCCCTCTCTTCTCTCAGTCCTGCTCTGAGCTGTGGCTGGCAGCTCCCAGCAGGGCCCTGCACCCAGGCCCTTTGCAATAAACCCCAAATTCCATCACCTGGCTGCAGAGATCTCTCATCTCCGTCCATCCCAACCATGCAACCCCCATCAATCCTACACCCACCCAGTCAGCAAATCCCACCCAAGCCTCTCCCAGAACCTCAGGGAGGCTTCTGAAACCTCAGCTCTGCACAAGCAGGGATCACCCTGGGCCATTCCTCACTTCCACCGAGTCTTATTTAGCCATGTGCTTGCACCAATAGATTTGTTTTCCTGTGGATGTGCAGCTGCAGGAGCGAGCTGTGCAGGAAGTTTATTAAGCCAGGTTAATTTTCTAATGGCCACAGTGCTGATGGATAGGAGCCGCGCCGGCTTCCTGCTCCACTTAGAAGTCAAATAAAAATAATCACGCTGATGGGAAAATATATTTCTTGTAGCTGCAGCAGATAATAGATGAGCTGGGAGTACCTGCCAAGTGTCTCCTCTCTGGTAACATTCCCAGGGTCAGGGCTGGGGCTGTGATTTCAGTGTAAACAACCTGCCCTGGGGGGGGTTTCAACATCTGCATTGTTTCAGTGCAATTCCTGCTGTGAGGCTCTGCTGTGATGAGGATGGGACAGAGAGGGGCTCTGGCACCCAGGGTGGGTCTGGCTGCTGGGTCTGGGGGTCTCACCTGCAGCTCTCTCACCTGGAGAGAGGAATTGCCCTTCCAGCAATACCTGCCATAGACCCAAGGGCTCCCAGTGCATCCCAGTGTGTCCCAGCGTGTCCCAGTGTGTCCCAGCTCTCAGAGGTGGCTGTGCCCTCTCACTGCAGCTCAGCCCCACTCTGAGCAGTCTCTGGAGTGGTGGGAGCTGCTCCCCTCTCCCTCAGGCCAGACCCAGGGCCACTCATTTCCATCCAAAAAGCTCCTGCTCAGAAAAGCACAGCAGGCAGGGATTATCCAAGAGGAATTTAACTCACTTCTCTGCGATAAACTCTGGTTAGGGAGATTACGACTGTTTACCCAAGGAGTAAATATTGCTCAGTGCTCAGCTGCTGCCAGACACCAGGAAAAGGGCTGGAGGCAGGGCCAGGGATCCTGCAGCAGCCCAGGAGTGGTGGCAGACACCTGCCATCCTTGTTAATTCCTGCCCATCCCTGCTGCCTGGCTGCTGCAGCCAACCTTGGGACAGAGCTGGGACATGGACTCCACTCTGCACATCTGGTTGGGTGAATAATATTGTACATTTGTGCACTGGAAGTGTCTAAGGCCAAGGATGGGGCTTGCAGCAGCCTGGGCTGAGGGTTGAAATGAGATGGACTTTAAGGTCCCTTCCAACCCAAACCACTCTGGGAGTGCTCAGAGGTTTCTGAACAAAGCTCTGTACAGCTGAAAATCCTGATGAGTACCAGACCC
This sequence comes from Setophaga petechia, assembly GCA_024362935.1. Classification (NCBI taxonomy): domain Eukaryota; kingdom Metazoa; phylum Chordata; class Aves; order Passeriformes; family Parulidae; genus Setophaga; species Setophaga petechia. The sequence continues at coordinate 1,007,603 of JANCRA010000123.1, read as the reverse complement.
AGCACTCTCAACTCCTGGTGCTGCTCTGAAGCCACTAGACCACCTTGGCTGGGGCACACCAGGCACACCTTTGGTGAGGAGCATTTGCAGCCCCCCAGGTCCCTCCTGGAGAGTTTAACCCAGGCTTTGTCCCAGCAGGGAGTGCACAGGGCACTGCAGGGATGGCAGCAGAAGACAGACAGACCCCGTTGTCTTTGCAGTTCCATCTCCTTTGTGGCATGGGAGCTCCGCTCAGCCTGGGCTGAGAGTTGAAATGAGAGGAACTTTAAGGTCCCTTCCAATCCAAAGCACTTTGGGAGTCTCTGATGTGCTCCAGAGCAAAGCTCTGTACAGCTGAAATCAGGTTGAGTACCAGACCCAGCACTCTCAACTCCTGCTCTGAAGCCACTAGACCTCCTTGGCTGTGACAACAGGGACACACCAGACACACCTTTGGTGAGGAGCATTTGCAGCCCCTCAGGTCCCTCCTAGAGAGTTTAAGCTGGGCTTTGTCCCAACAGGGAGTGCACTGGGCACTGCAGGGATGGCAGTTTGGAAATTTGTTTCTGTTACATCGATGCAGCATGGAGAAGGGCTTTCCCATGCTTGTCTCCAGCTTCATTAGACTTTTTCTCCTCAAAATCAGAACATTTACTGCACATACAAACCAGAAGACAGATGGACCCCGTTGTCTTTGCAGTTCCCCCTCCTTTGTGGCATGGGAGCTCCCCTCCCCTCAGCCTGGGGTTCTTATCAGCCCTCCAGGTTTCAAAGGGCACTAATCAGATCCATCACAGGGCTCCCATTAGCCAGGCCAGCTCCGGGCTGTCACCGCCCTCCCGTGCAGATGTTGGGTGATTTAGAGGGGACCATTCACATTCACAGTCATCGCTTCAAATAAACAGGCTGAGAGTTTAATGATTTCAAGGTAAAGCTCTTTTATTAAGACAACACAGAGAACTTTTTTCAACCACAGCTGACATCACTATAATAAATCACCATCATGTCTTGTGGGATTGAAAAAGCCAAAATACTGTCAGAACTGATTTTTCTGGCTACTCGTGCCTCCAGAACAAACCATGTGTTTTTAATCAACAAATCTTTGTTTTGCATTTCTAAGACCCTAGCACTCTTTAAATAGTTAGCATTTACCAGAGGGATATTTTAAATTCAACACACTGCTTCCTTACTGGAGAGATTAGGAAACAGGACACCACATTACAGCCCCACCGCCCCTGTCCGGGGCTCTCGGAAATTTGTTTTTCTTACATCCATGCAGCATGGAGAAGGGCTTTCCCATGCTTGTCTCTAGCTTCATTAGACCTTTTCTCCCCAAAAATCAGAACATTTACAGCTCGTAGGAACCAAACCATCTACTGAGACATCGTGAAAAACGTCTCTGTCCAAAGATGGGAGGAAAAGTAATGGTGTCACAGACATCTCTATGAAAAATCCTTTCTTTAGGATTTTTCCTCTGAAAAGCTAAGAGGCCTCAGGAACAAAATGTAAACATTGATTATCTGTGGAATGCAACAGGTAGATTTTTGATTCGCTCATGTTGGTTGTTTCTAGTTAATGTCCAATCACAGCTCAGCTGGCTCAGACAGAGAGTCCAACACACAAGCTTTTGTTATCATTCCTTCTTTTTCTATTCTTAGCCAGACTTCTGATGAAATCCTTTCTTCTATTCTTTTAGTATAGTTTTAATGTAATATATATCATAAAATAATAAATCAAGCCTCCTGCGACATGGAGTCAGATCCTCATCTCTTCCCTCATCCAAGAACCCCTGTGAACACGGTCACATAACAGGAACAGCACAAGGACACAGTCTCAAGCTATGGCAGGGAAGGGATAGGTTGGATATTAGGAAAAAGTTTTTCACCAAAAGAATAATAAAGCACCGGAATGTTCTTCCCCCGGAGGTGGTGGAATCACCATCTCTGGATGTGTTTAAAAAATCCTGGACATGGCACTGGGTGCTATGGTCTGGGTGAGGTGTCAGGGCACAGGTTGGACTGGATGATCTCAGAGGTCTCTTCCAACCTCATCATTCTGGGATTCTGGGATTCCTTGTGATCCCCAAACCCCTGAGGTTGGGAAAGCCCTCCAAGACCATTGGATCCAACCTGTGACCCGTCCCCACCTTGCCAACCCAGAGCCCTGAGTGCCACGTCCAGCTGTTCCTTGGGCACCTCCAGGGACGGGGATTTTACAGGGGCCTGGATCTTTCAGGGGCCCTGACTGGCACCCAGATAATCCCTGTTGAGAGGTGTTGGGGCACAGGTTGGACTCGATGATCTCAGAGGTCTCTTCCAACCTCATCATTCTGTGATTCTGAGATCCGGGGGTCTGCAGCAGGCCCATGAGAACCTCTGCCCACCATCCCTCGGGCATCCTTGCCCCCGTGGCCCAGAGGGGCTCCTGCAGAGCAGGTTCTGGGCTGGGCTGGGCATGGCTGGGGTGTCCCCGCTGTCCCCCAGTGCTGCTGGCCCGTGCCTGGGGCGTGCCAGGCTTCCCCAGCGTGCTTCCCCCACAGCAGCAGTGCGTGTGGGCCAGGGGGGCTCAGCTCCCTGCTCAGGTTTCAAGGTCAGCCTGAAAGCAGAGACGTTGGGATCCTCTTTCAGGCTGCACAGGGACCCCTCCTGCTCTGCTTGCTTGGCACAAATGTCAGGGCTGAGAATAACCCAGGCCAGGCCTGGGGCGAAGGTGCCCACGCCAATCACAGGAGAGGCAGCAGAAAATGCCCACAGGGAATCACCCCAACCCACAGGCAGCAGCCTCAGGGCCCTGGGGGTGCTGTGAGAGGCCAATCTGGACTCAGTCCTCACCTGTTTCCCGGTGGGATTGGTCTGGAATCCTGCTGGGAAGGAGCTGGGTGATCCTTGTTCCCACAGAGAACACCATCCAGTGCTGCTGCCTGCTCTCCCCCTGGTGCCACAGATGTGGCACTCAGGGATGTGATTATGGTGGTGCTGGGTTGGTGGTTGGACTGGATGATCCTGGAGATCTCCAGCACTGATGGTTTTGTGCCTCTGGTTGTGCCAGGCTGGTGACAAATGATCACAGGGCCACTGGTGCAGGCTCTCAGCAGGACAGGGACAGCAGGGAAGGTGGGGACACCACCAGGGTACCCCATTGTCTGTCCCAACCTCAGCCCACCAACAGCCCTTTGGGCTGGAGCAGGTGGAGGGACAAGGTGACCTTGTTGGACCAGGTACAAGGGGACAAGGTGACCTTGTTGAATCAGGTGGAGGGGGACAAGGTGACCTCCTCAGACCTCCTCAGGTGGAGTGGGACACGGTAACCTCCTTGGACCAGGTGGAGAGGACAAGGTGACTTCCTCAGACCAGGAGGGAAGACACCTGGTGACGTTGTTGGACCAGGTGGAGGGGGACAAGGTGACCTCCTCAGACCACGGCCACCAAATTCCTGTGCTGGGGCTGGGGAAGGAACACTGCTTTTAGAAACGCTCCTGTGGAAAAAAAAATAAAAAAGGTCAGGTTTGGGGCAGGCACTGGAGCAGTCACGGGAGAGCAGGGAGGCTGTCAGAGCTGCTTTGTGCCCGTGCCAGAGTCAACTTGGGCTGGCTCCTGCCCTGCCTCATCGCCATCAATCTCCGCAGCCTCATCCGCACCGCTGGCCCTGGGCGAGCGAGCACCGAGGGCAGAGTGAGGGGCTGCGACCCCCCTGAGCATCCCCAGCACTGGCCAAGGCACAGCCATCCCTCCGGGTCCCTCTGTCCTTCCCTGGGTGAGCCAGGGCCGAGCCCTGGTCATGCTGAGGCTCTTTGGAGCAGGTTTTGCCATGGCAATGATTGATTTCCCCACTGTGAGTGGCCTCGCTGTGAAACCGTGTGATCTTCCCCTTTCTTCTTCCCCCTGCATGCATTTAAGGGGAAGGAAAAAAACCTGAAAACTTCTTCATAACGTGACATGTCTAAAATGTGCATTTCACCCCCCCTTCCTCGAGTTTTTGGTTACAGAAATGGTTTGGTTCTCCCCCTGCATCGCTTTTATGCAGCCCTGCAGCATTTCAAAGCCAAGCCTCGCTGGAGGGGAGCAATTCCTTTGCTTCTCATCAAAATGCCTCTCTTGATGTCACGGCAAGAGGAGAATCTCGGCGAGGGGGACGGAGAACACGAGGTCCCACCGCTGTTCTGCGGGTTCTGAAAATACTTTTGAGTGATGCTTTTCAGCTGATCCTCCCAGCTTAGCAGGAGGGAAAGTGGGGAGCTCCAGGTGGAATAAACAGGGAATTTCGGGGGATGTAAAGGTGGGGAGGCTGTGCAGGGGTGCTCAGTGCAGGGGGGAAGGGTCTCCTGCCAGGCTCCAGAAGAAAGGACCGGCCAAGCATGGCCAGGGCAGGCGCTCCGGCTGCCCGGAGCTGCTGAGAGCATCCTTTGTTTTAGGGAGTGAAAGGGGCGGTCATGGGACAGCAGTCAGCCGGGCAGGCACGGGGGAGGCCGGGGGAAAACTTTAATTAGGCTAACTTGAAGGCAGGCTTTAAGCAGCAGCCGCAGGAGGGCCGGTTTGATCTCCTTGTGGGATAGACCCTGTGATTAATCGCGGCCCTGTCGAGGGGACGGACACCTGCCTGTCACATGCTTTGATTCCCGGCGCTGGCTTTGATCTGGGCCGGCTGCGTGGGAGGGTGTTGGAGCGATCCCCGAGCCCAGGGCGCTTTCATGCTGCTTGCAGGGGGTCCCAGGGGTGGGGAGGGGGCTCGGTCGCCGGCCCGGGGTCAGCCCAGGAGGTGCCGGGGCCAAGCCGAGTTCGTCGGAAGGGGAAAGTTCATCCCCAGCCCGGGGGTCGTGCTGCTGGCCTGGGGGAAGGGGGTGGGCGAGCAGTGGGGATGCTTGGCCCTGTCACTGTCACAGAGCGGGGTAGGAGGAGATCACCTGGTCCCCCTCCACCTGGTCTGAGGAGGTCACCTTGTCCTGCTTCACCTGATCCAACAAGGTCACCTTGTCCCTCTCCACCTGGTCCAACAAGGTCACCTTGTCCCCCTCTACGTGGTCCAACAAGGTCACCTTGTCCCTCTCCACCTGGTCTGAAAAGGTCACCTTGTCCCACTTCACCTGGTCTTAAGAGATCACCTTGTCCCTGTCTCACGGATTTGGCAATTTGCACAGCTGCTCCTAATCCCCGCTTTGAAGTCTCCCCTCTCTGTTTTCCTGGCAGGATTCCAGGGGTCAGGGCAGCAAAAAGGACTCACCAAAGGGTTCAGGGCAGCTCCTGAAAAGTTCAGGCTCTTCCCAGTGCCCGGCACGAGCATCCTCCCACCGAGGCTCCTGCAAAGCTTGGAAATTTGGGCTGTCCCAAATTAACAGGGGACTCCCCTGTTAAAAAAACCAAAACCAAGGCAGGGTTTTTGTGCAGCTCCCACGCACACAGCCTAATGCAATGTTGTTCTGGTCTTGGCTTTACATTATTAATAATAATAACTGTAAAATTCTGTTACCCACAACGTGGATTTAAGTAGCCAGATAAAGGCCTGAGAGCTGCACAATCTGCTCCTGGGGGAGAATGTAATCTAAATAAGATTTTTTTTTTTTTAAAGCCCAAGATAATAATGATAATGCTAATAACAATAATATAATAATTCCTCTTTTTAGCCTGCTTCCAGATCTAGATCTTATCCTAAACAAGAAAGTCATTCTAAACCCTGGAGAATGCATTGAGAATTAATATTGATTATTAGGAATAATATTCATCCTAGGAATGGCATTGCAGTGTCTAGGGAAAGGATTCCTCCAGGGCCAGGTAATAATCACAATCATATTTAGTGTCTGCGCTGCATTTTGTGTCCCAAACCTGATTAACCCCTTCTGCACCACCTTGCTTACCTGGTGTTGGAGGCAGCAGCTGGAACACCTTTTACAGGAGAATTCTCCAAACTTGGAACACCTGATCCTGCAGCAAACACGGCCCCAGAAGGGCTGGGAGGGTCCCCAGGAGCCAGCAGGATCCTGCTGCCCCTCCAGCCACCCCAACCCCTCTGATCTCAGCCCCCTCCCCTGCTCCAGCTGTGCCAGGTTCTCTGGGAGACCACACAATGTGCCTGACATGCCATTTAATACAACACAATGAAATATTGAAAAGGCTTTCAAAACTCAACACGTTGAGGCAGAAATCTATGGAAGATGTTTAATACTAATTCTATTAGGCATCTGAGTTAATGAATCACAACTGTAAGAAATCATGATAATCCAGCAGGCATTAGTGACAGATTAGCTTCAAAGCTACCATAAAAGTGCCATAATGCTTACCTAGCGGGGTGATTAATGCCAGCAATCCATAATGGCATTATGAGGGATGGAGCAGCACGGGCTGGCAGCCCCTCTGCCCCTCACCTCACACCTCACAGCCCCCAGCAGGCCCTGCCTGAACAGAAACCCCCATGGGGCCCACCCTGTTCTGCTCTCCCCCATCCCAGCCAGGGGTGCTGCAGGTGCTGGAACTCAGGGAGGGGTGGGAGGTCATAAACAGGAGCTCAGCAGCCCCAGTCCTGCTGTGGGAGCTGCTCTGGGGGCTCTGAGGGTCACGGTTGGGACAGCAGGACATGGTGAGGGAGGTGCTCACAGGTGGCAAAGAGAAGCTCCCGTGCTGTGGATGTTTCAGCTGTCCCTTCCTCCAAGGCACTCCCAGCTGAGACTTCAAAGCTTGGACTCGATGGTCTTGGAGACCTTTTCCAAACCAAGTGATTCTGTCTGTGATTTGGCAAACCCTGAAGCTGGACTCGATGGTCTCGGAGCCCTTTTCCATCCTGAATGATTCTGAGACTGTGATTTGACAAATCCTGAAGCTGGACTCGATGGTCTCAGAGCCCTTTTCCATCCTAAATGATTCTGTGATTTGGCAAATCCTGAAGCTGGACTCGATGGTCTCGGAGCCCTTTTCCATCCTGAATGATTCTGAGTCTGTGATTTGGCAAACCCTGAAGCTGGACTCGATGGTCTCGGAGCCCTTTTCCATCCTGAATGATTCTGAGTCTGTGATTTGGCAAACCCTGAAGCTGGACTCGATGGTCTCAGAGCCCTTTTCCATCCTGAATGATTCTGTGATTTGGCAAACCCTGCAGAGCTCGCCAGCCCCAGGGCTGGAGCTGCCAAAGCTGGAGTCCTTCTCCACTGAGGGTCACACCAGCAGAGCCTGGTGGCTCTCAGCTTCCCTGGCACCTGCCTGGGCACTGGATGTGCCCTCCTGGCCGGGCACTGGCAGTCCTGGGTGTCAGCACAAAGCGAAGTGCAAGGAGTTGCTGTTGAATGGAACCCGACGTCTCGTTATGGCTTTTCAGGATTGTTTTCCTACATCTTTATTGCTCAGGTTTGCTTAATTCTGGAGTGGATGTCTGCCAAATTGTCTATCAAATTACTTACTGGCAAGTAAACCAAGATTAGTTCACTTGAGTGCGGCCCTCTTATATTTGACTTATAGCCAAGCAAAATATGGGTTTAATCAAGGGATAAATTGGACATGATGTTTCAATGAAAGATAGCAGGGCACTCTCTGCTCAGCGGAAACAGGGGAAGACAGCACCTGAGGCAGCAGCAGCACAGGAGGCTCCACAAGAAGCAGAATGATGGCTCTGAGGCTGTGGGAGCAGCTTGGGGACACTGAGAAACTCACCCTGCAAACTGCTCATTGTGTCCTCCCTCTTGCTTTTTGCTCTCCTTGCTGGAGATTAAATGATGTGAGGACCCTAACTGGGCTTCCCAGTCATTTCCCAGCAGCTCCAGCTGTTGCAGCTGTGTCCTGTACAGCTCTGTCCTCCAGGAAACCCCTCCTGTCCAGGAGCTGGATCAGGAACAGATCCTGTGGTGCTTGCCCCAGGTGGAGCTGAGCAGACAGAAGTTGGTGAGCTCACACTGACTCTGATTTGGCGTCTGAGGGAAGAATTTCACCCAGCCCTGCAGACCCAGAGCCCCAAGAGCTGTGGGATGGGCTTGGCTGGGGGCTGAGGAGGAAGGTGAAGCTCCTGTGAGGAGCAGGTACAGGTGAGCATTTGGGGTTTGTGCTGGCACATCAGCAGCTTTGGGTAAAATCTCCATCCAGTTCCTTGTGCTTCACTTTGAGCTTCATGCCTGGAACCAGAGTGGGACTTGGGGATGCTCTTGTGCCCCAAAACCTGTTGCCTCTGGGATGGTTCATTTTAAATGCCCAGCTCCATGTGGGCACATTCCTCTTCTTTCCTGCCTCCTCCCCTCTTTAATTTTAAACTCAAAAATCAGATTCCTGAAGGCTAAAAACTGGAAGGTAAATAAAAATAACCCCAAAGTTAATTATACACTTAACAAGTCATGATTTTTTTAAACCCAGCTCGTTCCTTGTGGGGGTCTGACTCATGGCTCTGAGCACTTGCAGTTGGCGATAATATCTTGCTGTAATTTGAATTAAACCACTTGTAGCAGCGCTCTGTTCTCTAATTTCATTTAGGCCCAGTGGGTGTCCTGTCTTCCTGGAATTTGTTGGCTATCTAATGAGAAGCAGCCCAGCAAAGCCAGCTAATGAAGCAAGGCAGCGTCTGCTGGGGTGGGAGGGATGGTGGGAGGGCTTTGTGGGGCTGCTCACGGGGGCTCCTTGGCCATCAGGTGCTGGCTGAGCTGTCCCTGTGTCCCCACGGTGCCTCCAGCAACCTCTTGACCCAGCGCTGAACTCAGCCCCGAGCTCCAGAGGTGTGTTTGATCCTTGCCATCTGCCCCAGGTCTGCCCTGAAAGGGCTCCTTGCTGCTCTGGGCTGTCCCTGGTGCCCAGGAGGGGCTGTGCCCGAGGGGCCACTGAGGCTGGGGGAGCAGGAGGGAACACAGTGCCCCCACAAACCAACCCTGTGATGGGTGTGGGATGCTGTGGGACACGGGTGTGTGACACTGTGGGATGCTGTGGGATACGGGTGTGTGACAGTGGCAGGATGGAGGTGTGGCTCTGTGGGACACGAATGTGTGACACTGTGGGACACAGTGAGACACGAGTGTGATCCTGTGTGACACTGTGGGACACGGGTGTGGGACAGTGTGTGACCCTGTGTGACACTGTCTGACCCTGTGGGACACAGGTGTGTGACCCTGTGGGACAAAGGTGTGTGACCCTATGGGACACTGTGTGACCCTGTGGGACACTATGTGACACAGGAATGTGACCCTGTGGGACACTGTGGGACATGGGTGTGTGACACTGTGGGACACAGATGTGTGATCCTGTGTGACACTGTGGGACACAGGAATGTGACACTGTGGGACACAGGAACGTGACACTGTGGGATGCTGTGGGACACTGTGTGACCCTGTGGGACACGGGTGTATGACCCTGTGTAACTCTGTGTGACCACGTGGGACACGGGTGTGAGACACTGTGTGACCCTGTGGGACACGGGTGTGTGACAGTGGCGGCATGGGGATGTGGCACTGTGGGACACGAGTGTGTGACACTGTGGGATGCTGTGGGATGCGAGTGTGTGACACTGTGGGACACAGGTGTGGGACCCTCTGGGACACTCCCCTCTATCCCACATGTTCTGCTCCCCCTCCATCCCACAAATCCCAATCCCCTCCATCCCAAATGTCCCACTCCCCTCCATCCCACACATCCCACTCCCCTCCATCCCACAAATCCCAATCCCTTCCATCCCACATGTCCCACTCCCCTCCATCCCAAATGTCCTGCTCCCCCCCACCCCACACATCCCACTCCTCCCCATCCCACAAATCCCACTCCCCTCCATCCCACATGTCCCACTCCCCTCCATCCCCCTGTGCCCAGCCCCACACTGGAGCTCCAGCCCCGTGGATCTCCTGCTCCCATTACCTTGGAGAAAGAACCGGGAGGCAGCAGCCATGCAGCCAGTGCTGTTCCTTCAGGGGAAGGAAAAAAAAAAACGGAAAGAAGAAAAAAGAAGGAAAAACATTTGGGTTTTTATATGTTAAAAAGAGCAAGGGGAGGAAAAAAAGGAGAAAAAAATAAAAAAAAGAACAGGCTTGCAAAGAGTTGCTGAGTTGAATTACGGGGGCTGGGGTCGGATGATTAACAACCCTCCCGCATTTCGGCATCGCAGTCATTACTCACTCCAAACCTGAGGCTTCTCAGTTACATACCCCGGCACAGCCCGACCATTTTTTCCATTGACTGAAAACACATTCTGACTGAAAACAAACTTTCGATCCCCGAGGCTTGGCACGCTGCGGGTCCTTCACCGTGTTTAATCAACGGGAAGCTAAACACTTTCAATCTGTGATGGCTCATTTGGAGAGGGAGCTCTGGGCCCTCGCTAGGTGCCAGATATAATAACTCTCCCCTTTTCTTTTCTGAGGCCTACTTTTATAATTTTGCTATTTTTCAATGTCAGACCCATCTTTTGAAGAAATTTTATTGGATTTCCTGCTAGACTTCAGCAAGGATTTTTCTTTCTTTGGCAGAAATATCAAGCAGAACAGGGGAAAAACTCAATCATAATCTTGGAACAAGGATTATTATTAGTTGGGATTTCTTTGTCTGTTTGCACAAACACATTATTTAAGAGCCCAGCAGGTCAGCAAGCCCCCAGCCCTGGGGCTCCAGGCTCTGCTGCTGCTGCTCTGTGCTGGGAGGGAGGCAGAGCACAGCAAGGGGAGGCTTGGGGGCTGTTCCCCCCCTCAGCCAGGGTATTCCCAAAACCTTCTCAAGGCTTTCAATCTTTGCCCAATCATTCAGCTCTGTGCAAAGCAGGGTCTGGGGGCAGCCAGGTGTTTGGGGGGCTTCTCTGTGCAGGCAGGTCCTGCTGGGTGCAGGCACAGCAGGTGCTGGGAGCAGGGGTTGTGCTGACCCCCCATTCCCAGGGGGGGTTAGAGCTGGATAAAGCCCAGGGGACCTGCAGGGATGAGCTCATTTCTTCTCTAGCTCTGCAAGTGCCTCTGGTCACAGGATGCTTCTCTGCCTCCATCCCAGCTCCCTGCTCTGGGGGGTCCTGGCAGTCAGGACAGCTTTGGAACCAGACCTGGATGTGAGTGAGCACCAACCAGCCCCATCCCTGGGCTCTGGGGTGTGGAACCACATCCCTCTCCTGCTCCCAACCCTTCCCAGCAAGTCCCTGCTGCTGGAGCGAGCTCCTGCCCTCCGAGCTGAGCAGCTTTTGCTGCCTCAAGGTTTTCCAGGGGTTCTCAAGGCTTTCCTTCTTTTTTTTTTTCCTGCCGGTGTTTGAGGTTAAGAAGAATGCTACAGGATTCAATAAATCGCTTGGCATGGCGTAGGCCAAAACAAGAAAATGTAATTCAGATTAAAGTCACCCTCTGGCTAAACTGATAGTTTATTAAATAAACTGCAGCGCTGCCAATCAACTCTGCTGGCAAGCAATCCTCTGACATTAATCTTTTCTGATGTGATTTAGGGTACACCTGGGCCTTTGTAGAGTATCTCCCATAATTTCTTTCCCATCTCTCTGGATCAAGCTGCTGTGCTTGGCTCCGTTGACAAATTCCCCAAGTAATCCCTCAAAAGATTGGAGAAATGCTCCAAACGCTCCATTAAATTTATTTTCCGTGCTTTAAGAGCCCCAAAACTATGTCCAATAAATAAGTGTTCGCTGTGATTTATTGAAATGCTGCTCTGATTTAGAGTTATAGGAGGGGGAAATATGTCACCCCTGGGAGCTGGGAGCCCAGCCCTGCGAGCAGGACCAGATGTGCTGGTGTGGGCGGGGGGAACCAGCCAGGCCAGGGGGGGCTGCACAGCCCAGAGCTGGACCCCGCTCCCAAACCCTGCCCCAAACGGGCCCCGCTTGAGTTTTCTTGCCTGAAAAATTTATTGTGGTTGTAGTTATTGGGAGAACCATCAAAAGAGTAATTCTGGCCCTTGTTTTTGCACAGGCCTTTTGATAAATATGATACTTAGAAATATGCCTCCCCCAAGACGGGAAAGCCATAGAGTTAAAATGAAGTAATCTGTCAGTAAACTCACTGGAATCGAGGCCAAACCGAAACCTGCGAGAGCAGGAGGGGGAGAAGGGAGCCCGTGCTCCGTGGATTTGTATCACTGCAGATAAAAGCGAGGATTTATTGCCAAAGGGCTCTGTTCTGGCTGCTCTGCTGCTGCACGGGCTCGTGCTCTGTGCCCTGGGGTCCCCCCCAAATCCTCTGAGGGTTTTGGGTGCCCTCTCTCTTTGGGGGGCTCAGCCTGGGAGATGCCCCTGATGGGTTCCCATGCCCAGGGTCAGCAGAGCTCCTGGAAGGGGCGAGGTGCCCTGCAGCACCTGAGGTGCCCTGCAGCAGCTGCAGCACTGGGGAGCTGCAGTTTGTGGGGCAGAATCACTGAAAACACTCCGAGCTCCTTCAGCAAGGGCAGCTCCGGGAGCGGAGCCGTGTGACAGCAGCGATGGCCCCGATAACTCCGGCAGGGCTGCTCCAGCAGGAGGCAACACGAAAATCCAGGCTGGAACTCCTGCAGCGGTGTATGAGCACGGAGAGTGCCTCTGATCCACTGCCAAGCTCCCTGGGTGCTGCCGGGGAGGGGCTGTGCCGGGAGAGCCTGGGGATCAGGAATCAGAGATCAGAGATCAGAGATCAGGGATCAGAGATCAGGAATTAGGGATCAGGAATCAGGGATCAGGAATCAGGGATCAGGATCAGGGATCAGGGATGTGGGATGAGGGATCAGGGATGTGGGATTGGCTCCAGACCCACAGCGAGGTCCATGCCCACCTGCAGCCCCCCCTGCTCAGGAGGTGCCCATGGGGTACCTGTGCCCCAAAATCAGCATGGTGCCCATGGGGTACATGTGCCCCAAAATCAGTATTGTGCCCGTGGGGTATCTGTAACCCAAAATCAATATTGTGCCCATGGGGTATCTGTGCCCCAAAATCAGCACGGTGCCCATGGGGTATCTGTGCCCCAAAATCAGCATGGTGCCCATGGGGTATCTGTGCCCCAAAATCAGTATTGTGCCCGTGGGGTATCTGTGCCCCAAAATCAGCATGGTGCCCAGCACATGGCTTGTTCCACTCTTTGTCAGCCAAACCAAAGGTGTGAGGAGGCCACAGATGCAGAGGGTGACCTGAACCCAGCTTGGGTGACCTGAACTCAGCTTGGCACCCAAAATTCCCCCAAATCCTGCACCCCCAGGTGTGCATCTGTCAGAACAGAGGGCACTGGGTGCTCTGGGCACCCTGACCCTGCTGAGGCCCACGATGAAGAGAAGGATTTGTTATCATAGTTGCCCCACGGCCCTGGGACACTGCAGAGCAGAGGGACAGGGAGGGTTTTGGGGGGTTCTGGGACCCTCTCCAGGGTCTGGGTCCTGCTGTGGGGAGAGGGGAAGGCAACCAGAGGGGCTGAGCAGGGAGAAGGGGGAAGGAAAGCAGCGAGGAGGAGGCGTGTGTGTGACTGTTCAGAGAAACAGGATTCATGGTAATTTCCTGCCAGATGCCTGAGCTCCTCCGGCACGCAGACGTTTCACATGAGAAATATCAAAGCGTTCCCAGTAACAAATGTACTTCCTGCAGTTCCTCAGATCTGCCTCGGTGCCAGGGAGCGGGGCCGCCCGAGGAGCAGCGCTGCCGCCGCCGCGGGGTCGGGCCGGGTCGGGTCCGGTCCGGGATGCGGCACCGCCGGCTCCGGGACGGGATGCGGGCGCTCCTCGCCGGGTGGGAAACGCACGCCGCGATTTTTGGGAAGTGCTGCCCGCACCTCCCCGGGCGCTTGTGCGCAGATTGGTCCTGACAGCTCGAATTAATCCGTCAGGGCGTGCGATCCGCGCTGGCCGCGGCCCCTGACCCCGTCAGCACCGGCTGAGCCTCTCCCGGCCTCGCTGTGCCGAGCTCTGTAAACATCCTGATGTCGGGAAGGGCAGAGGGGAGGAGGGGGAAACCCTCACTGCCGAGCTGGGATGGGAATATGGGAATGTGGGAATATGGGAATATGGGAATATGGGAATATGGGAATATGGGAATATGGGAATGTGGGAATATGGGAATGTGGGAATACGGGAATGTGGGAATATGGGATGAGATGGGAAAATGGAATGGGAATATAGGATGGGAATATGGGATAGGAATATGGGATGAGATGGGAATATGGGATGAGAATATGTGATGGGAATATGGGAATATGGGAATATGGGAATATAGGATGAGATGGGATGGGATGGGAATATGGGAATATGGGAATATGGGAATATGGGAATATGGGAATATGGGAATATGGGATGGGAAGATGGGAAGATGGGATGGGAGTATGCGATGGAATGGGATGGGAATAAGGGAATATGGGAATATGGGAATATGGGATGGGAATATAGGATGGGAATATGTGATGGGAATATGGAAATATGGGAATATAAAATGGGATGGGATGGGAATATGGGATGGGAAGATGGGAAGATGGGAAGATGGGAAGATGGGAAGATGGGATGGGAATATAGGATGGGAATATGGGATGGGATGGGATGAGATGGGAATATGGGATGGCATGGCATGGCATGGCATGGCATGGCATGGCATGGAATATGGGACTATGGGACTATGGGACTATGGGAATATGGGAATATGGGACTATGGGAATATGGGAATATGGGATGTGATGGGCTCCCCCAGCCCCTCCATGTCCCCTCAAAGCCACCCCCGGAGCTGTGGGTGCTGCTCACTGGCCCCCACCAGCCCAGCCTCAAGATGTCTCTGCTCTCTAGATGTTTTTTTCAGCAATGTCTCATGGTTTCCCAGTTTTCTTTTCAATTCTTTTTAATGCCTCAAAAAGTTGCTTCACAATCCCAGTGTAGATAAAACCACCCTGTGAACTTGATCTGATGATGTTTTTCAAGCTCTTCCTCATCACTGCTCATGGAGAAGTGGAGGATTTCATTTGATTTAGCATTTTTAGTGTGTTGTAAGAGCTGGAATATGCAGCCAGTGTTCTCCAAGCAGTCAGAGGACCCTGCCAGGTGCCTCAGCCTTCTGGAGCTTGCAGCAAACCTCTCTCCCTCCTGCTTGTGCTTCTCAGCACAAAAAAATGCATGAGCCTTGTGGGCACAGAGCTGCTGTGCCTGGGAGAAACTCATGCAAAAGACCCAAATAATCATAAATCAATATTAACTCTGCATTGCTTATTATTTCCTGTTTATTGTCTCTTGGCCCGAGAAGTTGGTATTGACCCGGTCAGAACAAAATGCCAATAACTGCAGCCCTTGAAGGTCGGGGAAGATTGATGCCAATTAAACTCCCTGGCCAGTGGTGTGGGCAGGAGCAGGGATGAGCCATGGTGGGACAGAGGCAGCTCCTGATGGGAGAGGTTCAGGCAGGGAGCAATGTGCCATGCCAGAGCCCAGGAATAATCCTCCTCTTGGTCCTCTTGAGCTGGTTCAGGGAAGCAGAAAACCTTCCCCAGGTGAATGCATCAACACCTGGAGCTGTCTGTGCTCCTCCTCTCCCAGAACTCTGTGGGACAAAGACATCACCTGCCCTGGGGCAGTGTCCCCAAGGTTCCAGCCTTGCCACAGAGCCTTGGCATGCAGCAGGCCCCAAACTGGTGGGATTCAAGGTGAAAACTTGACTCCTTCTCTCCAGCCCTGCCACAGAGCCTTGGCATGCAGCAGGCCCCAAACTGGTGGGATTGAATGTGAAGACTTAACTCCTTCCCTCCAGCCCATCATTCTTCTCCTTCCCTGCTCATTCCTTCATGTTTCCCTGCTGTTGATGTTCCCCTGCCTCCTGCCATGTTTCCCAGATTTCCCAGATTTCCCCTGGTCCTCACAGCGACACGATCACAACAAAGCTGTGTGACTTCCAACACCTCCCACTCTTCTCATTTGTCCCCCCATCAGCCACAGCTCCACACAGGAGCATCCCAGGGGGGCATCCCCGCTGCTGGGCACCCCCAACACTGAGGTTCCCCAGGCAGGAGCTCCCAGCCCTTCCCCACCACGGGTGGAGCTCCTGCCTTGACCCTGGTTCCAAGCTCTGACAAAAAAGCAGGCGGCTCCTGTGGGCTCAGCTCCATGGTGGCCCACAGGCCGTGGCTCCCCAGCCATGGGAATATGGGAATAGGGGAATATGGGAATATGGGATAGGATGGGAACATGGGAATATGGATGAGAATATGGGATGAGAATATGGAATGGGAATATGGGAATATGGGATGGGAATATGGGATGGGAATATGAGAATATGGGATGGGAATATGGGATGGCAATATTTGAATACAGGATGGGATGGGAATATGGGAATATGGGATAGGATGAGAATATGGGATGGGAATATGGGATGGGAATATGGGATGGGATGGGAATATGGGAATATGGGATGGGATGAGAATATGGGATGGGAATATGGGATGGGATGGGAATATGGGAATATGGGATGGGATGGGATAGGATGGGATGGGAGGAGAATATGGGATGGGAATAGGGGATGGGAATATGAGAATACAGGATGGGAATATGAGAATATGGGATGAGAATATGGGAATATGGGATGGAAATATGGGATGGGATGAGTTCTCCTGGCCCCTCCGTGCTCCCTCAAAGCCACCCCCGGAGCTGTGGGTGCTGCTCACAATCCCCAGGCCGGTGCCAGCACCCCGGCACGGGGCAGAGCTGGGCAGTGGCGCTGGCAAAGCTGCTGCCTTGGGCCAGGCAGAGCACGGAGCTGGCGCCGAGCCGCCGCGGGAAGGGGGGGACGCGTCCCTGGGGAGCGCGGGGCCGCTCCTGGAGCCTGCCCGCTCCCTGTCACGTCTGTCACTTCTCGTTAGTGCCCGTCAGGCGGGTAACGCGACCTGACTGATGTAATCGGGCCGACACAGCGGCACAGAGCGGCTCTGGAAACTTTACACCACGCGCTTTCCCGGCCCCGCTCGTTCCTGGAAGCTCAGAGGCGACGCCGTGCCCGGCACAGGGCACAGAGTGTGGCAATGCCACGTGCTGGCCTCCCCTCCTCTCAGGGTCTGAGACTCTGAGAAATGTTAAAAGTCTCTTTTCTCAGCCTGAGCGCTTGGAGAATGAGTCGGAGCTCTTCATTTCTCGGTCTCAAGGTTGTTTATTGTGTTTTATCTATAAAAATTTTTCTCCTGTCCTGTCGAGGTCCGTCCAGCAGGACAGACAGAGGCACTCTGCCTACCCCTAGGGTGGTGTTATGTTTTTATACTAAAAACTACGTGTACAATATTTACAATTACTTCCCAACACCTATCACCTATGTTAGACAGTGAGCTTCTACTCTAAACCAATCCAAAAGTATCACCATCTCAGCAGAAGATGGAGGCCAAGAAGAAGGAGAAAGGCTGGACACATCTAGATCTCTCTATCTTGCCCCCTGGACCCCCATTCTAGAAACCCCAAAATCTACTTTTCTACTCTGTGATAACTTCATTATTATTCTATTTAAACTGTTGTGGCTTGTTGATCTTCATATAAAGTTGGTAACTTGCTCCACGGGTCATAATCAGAGCCACAGGTGTTTTGGGCTCTGTGTCAGGGTCTCTGAGCCCCCTGGCAGGGGTCTTGGACAGACAGAGGGTTGTCCTGGCTTCCCACACCCTCCCAAAACGGGCATCTCACACCAGCCCAGGGCGCTTGGGCAGGGCTGGGCTCAGCCAAATCCCCGCCGCCTCGGAGGGAAGGCGGAGGCAGAGCCCGGCCCGGTGCCAGGGGCGGTGCCAGGGGCGGGTGCGGAGGGCTCGGTGCGCCCTTTGAAGCCGGAGCCGGGCTCTCACCTCGCTCGCACCTCGCTGCTTTGGCCCCGGCAGCTCCTGACGCACCGTCTGCACCATCCCGGCCCCGCGGCGCTCCCGGGGCTGCCAGAGCCCGGGATTTGGGGTGATTCTGGTCTGGGTCTGGCGGGGAAGGGGGTGATGGAGCGGGGAGTGCTGCCATCCCTCTCACCCCTTCTGCAACCCCGTGGCACGGCACCAGCTTGGAGCCTGGGAACCCCAAAAGTGCTTCATCAGGGTTTTGCTGGAAGGAGGAACAAAGGCATTGGGATCTGGGCTGAGTCCCACGTGTGTGGCAAAAGGAGGTGGGAGAAAACCTCCTCCAGCTGTGCCAGGCATGGCAGAGCCTCCCAGAGATGGGCTAGGGCCAGCATGGGCTGTGGGAATGGGTCTGGGGGGAGAATGAGAAGTTTAAAAAGGGGGTTGAGTCCCCTGAGAGTTTCTGTGGGGTGGGGAACGGCAGCACTGAGGTCTCCCCACTCCCTCTCCCCACCCAGGGCTGACACCTGCGCTTCCCACATCTGGAACAAACCCCAACAGATACAATTCCATTAAAACTGCATCGGATCAGTGCTCCCAGGGAAATTCCCCCTGCCTGGGGAATTGAAGCTCTCCATCCTGGTCCTGGGGCAGGGCGGTACCCATTTTCCTCCCATCGCCTGGCACACTGGGAGAAAAAGGAATGACAGCCAGGGTGGGTGGTGGGGACAGCGCTGGCACTTCCCCACAGCCTTTCTGGATCAATTTTCACGGCAGGTTTGGGTGGTTTGTTTGCCAAAAATAGTTGATCACAGCGAGTGCGGTGGGTGAGGAGCGAGCGCATCCGGCACTCCGGGCAGATCGATTCCTCTGCGGTCGTAAATGTCCCGGGAAATCAATGGGGGTGGAAAACGGATCTTGTCCATTTTCACTTCTAACATCTCTTTGGTATAAAACTGCTATTTTCATAGCTGGAAATGGGGAGATTCAATGGGCAGAGCTGGGTTTTTGTCAGTCTCACCACCATTCCTTGAGCTCTGCTGGTGCAAAGCTCCTGGAGGGGGCTGAGCTGATCCTTTCCATCCTCTGTCCTCCCCATGGCCCTGCCCCCTTGGCTCTCTCTGCTGCTCTGGGGCAGTTCCCCGTGTGAATCCTCCACATTTCCAACCCTCCCAATGCCTCCAGCAGGGATTCAGCCCTGGGGCAGCTCTGGCGGTTGTAAATATCCCAGGAAATCAATGGGGGTAGAAAATGGATCTTGTCCATTTTCACTTTTAACATCTCTTTGGCATAAAACTGCTATTTTCATAGATGGAAATGGGGAGATTCACTGGGCAGAGCTGGGTTTTTGTCAGTCTCACCACCATTCCTTGAGCTCTGCTGCTGCAAAGCTCCTGGAGGAGGCTGAGCTGATCCTTTCCATCCTCTGTCCCTCTCCACAGACCCAGAGCCCCATGGCCCTGCCCCCTTGGCTCTCTCTGCTGCTCTGGGGCAGTTCCCCCTGTGAATCCTCCACATTTCCAACCCTCCCAATGCCTCCAGCAGGGATTCAGCCCCGGGGCAGCTCTGGCGGTTGTAAATAAATATCCCAGGAAATCAATGGGGGTGGAAAATGGATCTTGACCATTTTCACTTTTAACATCTCTTTGGTATAAAACTGCAATTTTCATAGCTGGAAATGGGGAGATTCACTGGGCAGTGGTGAGTTTCAACAGCGCTGGGGTTTTGTCATTCCCACCACCATTCCTTGAGCTCTGTTGGTGCAAAGCCCCAGGATGAGACTGAGCTGTTCCTGTTCATCCTCTGTCCCTTCTCCCCATGGCCCTGCCCCCTTGGCTCCCTCTGCTGCTCCAGGGCAGTTCCTTGTGTGAATCCTCCACATTTCCAACCCTCCCAGTGCCTCCAGCAGGGATTCAGCCCCGTGCCCAGGTGTGTGGGTGGCAGCCCCTGGCACAGGGTGGGGTTTGCTCTCTCTGATCCCACCTGTTCTTCTCATTCCAGGTGGGCCCTGACCCCACAGAATAAGGTGCACCAAGGGGAGGATGGGCCTAAACAAAATTTATCTTCCACGGATGGAAAAAAGCTCCTCACTGCAGCCTGGGCAGTGCTGGAAATGGAATCTTCACCTCTTTGTAATTGCTGTGCAACAGCCACTTGTTAATTAAAACATAAAACCTCTTAACCATGTGAGAGATGGATTTATGGATGAAATTCCCTGATCAATATTCACAGCAGCACTGGGAAGAAACGTGTAGGGTAGCGGGGAATTTTCTTTTTTTAATTCTTTTTTAGCAATTATTTCTCTCTGGTTTAATATTGCCTGACCTTGGAGAACGTAAAAGGAAAACAGAAAGGCTGAACATGGAGCCTGTCC
Source organism: Setophaga petechia (assembly GCA_024362935.1). Taxonomy (NCBI): domain Eukaryota; kingdom Metazoa; phylum Chordata; class Aves; order Passeriformes; family Parulidae; genus Setophaga; species Setophaga petechia. The sequence continues at coordinate 987,609 of JANCRA010000123.1, read as the reverse complement.
CAAGGGAGATTCTGGTTGCCCATGAAAGACCAAGACACCAAAAATCCTTTGTGGTGCTGCAAATCCTCTCTTATTGCCCAAGGAGATGGGGATGTAGGAGAGTGGCCAGGGCAGGGCAGCTCCAGGGTCCAGGGGGCACCACCAGGGTCCAGGGGGCACCACCAGGGTCCAGGGGACACCTCCAGGGTCCAGGGGCACTTCCAGGATCCAGGGGCACCTCCAGGACCCAGGGGCAGCTCCAGGCTCCAGGGGTACCTCCAGGGTCCAGGGGCACCTCCAGATCCAGGGGGCACCTCCAGGGTTCAGGGGCACCTCCAGAGTGAAGGGGCACCTCCAGTGTCCAGGGGGCACCTCCAGGCTCCAGGGGGCTCCTCCAGGCTCCAGGGCCAGCCCCTGGTGTTGCCTCCTTCCCCCTCTAGGAAGGAAGGCAGGGGCTGTGCTCCACCCCAAGGCTGGGTTTGGGAGAAGATGTTTGGAAGAACGAATCCCGAGGGAGCAGCCAGCCCTGTGGCATTGCCCTGCGTGGGTTTGGCACCTTCCCTCGCACACCTGGGGGGTTCTGCAGCTCCTGTTCGCCCGGATTATCGCCGGCTGCTGGGCGGTTTCAGGTGCTTGAACTCTTCCAAAATGTTTGTGAAGCGGATCCGTGCGCTGGCTCGGAGCACGGGCGGGCTGCCGGAGCAGGGAGGGAGCTCGGAGCGTCTCCCTTTGTCTGGGAACGCGGTGCCGCTGCCCGGGCCGGTGCCCGCCGTGCCCCGCCCTGCCCGGCGAGGGCACGGACATGCCCGGGCAGGCTCCCAGACATTCCTGGGAGACGCGCACCTGAGTTCTGGGAGTTCCCAGGGCAATTAGCATCTCTGTGCTAACCGTGGGTTGGTTTCTCCTCTGTCCAGGCAGCTCCTCGATCAAATCAAGGTGTGGATCTGCCGTGTCTGGCAGTGACGCTCGGGGAGTTTAATCAGAGACTTGGCACCACGAGCCAAAGCTTGTGCAGCCATCCCGCACTGCCCCAGGCCTTCCTCCCTTGGAGCAAAAACGATCTGGGGCTGCCTCCAGTGTGTGGAGCATCCCTGTCAGTGCTGCTGGAGCCGGGACAGGCTGGAACCACCCCAGGCCACTGCTCCAGACACCAACGGGTGCAGCAGCCTGGTCCCCATCAACATGAGCATCACCGTGCTGACCATGGGTTGGTTTCTCCTCTGTCCAGGCAGCTCCTCCATCAAATCAAGGTGTGGAGCTGCCATGTCTGGGCACTGCCAGGGACGCTCAGGGAGTTTAATCAGCAACTTGGCACCACAAGGCAAAGCTTGTGCAGCCATCCCGCACTGCCCCAAGGATTCCTCCCTTGGAGCAAAAACGATCTGGGGCTGCCTCCAGTGTGTGGAGCATCCCTGTCAGTGCTGCTGGAGCCAGGACAGGCTGGAACCACCCCAGGCCACCACTCCCAGCGCCATCCCAGCTCTCCAGACACCAACGGGTGCTGCAGCCCGGTGCCCATCACCGTGAGCATCTCTGTGCAAACTGTGGGTTGTTTCTCCTCTGTCCAGGCAGCTCCTCCATCAAGGTGTGGATCTGCTGTGTCTGGGCACTGGCAGTGGTGCTTGGAGAGTTTAATTAACGACTTGGCACCACGAGCCAAAGCTTGTGCAGCCATCCCACACTGCCCCAGGGCTTTTTGCCCTGGAGAAGAAGCGATCTGGGGCTGCCTCCAGCGTGTGGAGCATCCCCGGTGCTGTCGCTGTCACTGTTGGTGCTGCTGAAGTCAGGACAGGCTGGAACCACCCCAGGCCACTGCTCCAGACACCGATGGGTGCAGCAGCCCTGTCCCCATCACCGTGAGCCAGTGGCACCAGGCAGAGACACCTCTGATGTCTCCAGGAGTGGAAGTCAGCACATGGATAATTACAAGGCAGAGCATCTCTGTGCCCTGTGACTAAGGCAGCATGTAGAGCAAAGGTAGGAACGAACCACCAGAAGAGCAAATAAATAAAGAAGGCAGCTTTAATAATGGGGTAATTACCCAGCTTAAGTACACAATCATCTCGCATTTTGCTAAACTTTATGACACATGATGACAAGTTAATAAATGAGATGTCTTACCAGCAGTAAAACAGCTGTTACCAGCCACCTTGTATGTCTGAGTAGCCCAGAGCAAAAAAACCCACCAAGCCAAATGAAAAGAAACTGGTTATTTCTGTTTGTGAAATAGCCCGGGTAATAAATCACCATTAATGATGCTGTCACTTATCAAAGGGAAAGCTCTTGTTGCAAAAGCCTTTGAAGTCATGGCACCTATAATTTCCTAACTATAAAAAGGTACCTTTGTGTGTGTGTGTGTCATACCTGGAGCCGGCGGCAGCCAGGAGGGGCCGGGAGTTCAGCCCCGCCCAGCCCCGCAGTGAGGAGGGGGTGCCTGGGCTGCACGAGGCCCAGGGATCGATTAGTGATGGTTTAAAGGTGGTTTTGCTCTCCTCCCTGCACCTAACAGCTTGTTTACCCAGGGATATTCGGGTGGTTAATTCATATTAATTAACAGGGATCTAATGTGGTTAAAATAATCAACTTGACATCTGCAGTGGTGGGATGGGCTGGGAGCAGAACTCAGGCAGAGCTCACTGCCCCTGCCCAGCTCTCCTGGGGAAGCTCAAACTTTATAAATGGTCACATTCCAGTGAGGATCCTCCTCCACAGCCTGTCCCAGTGCTCTCCCTGCTGCCCCAGCCCTTCACAGGGGACAGGCCAGGGCCACGGTGACAAATGCAGCCCTGCAGAGGAGCAGTCTGGCTGTCAGTCGAGATTAAATCCTCTGTCAGCACAGAGCAGGAGGTACCGAGGTGAAGGAACCTCTCCCTCAGGTGTGAGAGCAGCAGGTAACGGAGCAGAGCACGGGTGACAATCCCATGTGTGTGTTGGGGGCTGTGGGGACACTCAGGACCCAGCAGGGCTCTGTCCTGGGCTGCACAGGGGTGGTGAGGGCAGGGCAGGGCTCCCTCCTGCCCCTGTGCCCTCACAGATGGGGAAATGGGTTCCATGGTGAGATCTCAGCACCAAAGCTGAGCTGGTGAGAGCCCAAGGCTGAGCTGGTGAGAGCCCAAAGTGGAGCTGGTGAGAGCTCAAAGCTGAGCTGGTGAGAGCCCAAGGCTGAGCTGCTGAGAGCCCAAAGCTGAGCTGCTGAGAGCCCAAAATTGAGCTGGTGAGAGCCCAAAATTGAGCTGGTGAGAGCACAAGGCTGAGCTAGTGAGAGCCCAAAATTGAGCTGGTGAGAGCCCAAAGCTGAGCTGGGGAGAGCCCAAAATTGAGCTGGTGAGAGCACAAGGCTGAGCTAGTGAGAGCCCAAAATTGAGCTGGTGAGAGCCCAAAACTGAGCTGGTGAGAGCCCAAAATTGAGCTGGTGAGAGCCCAAAGCTGAGCTGGTGAGAGCCCAAGGCTGAGCTGGTGAGAGCCCAAGGCTGAGCTGGGGAGAGCCCAAAATTGACCTGGTGAGAGCCCAAGGCTGAGCTGGGGAGAGCCCAAGGCTGAGCTGGTGAGAGCCCAAGGCTGAGCTGGTGAGAGCCCAAAGCTGAGCTGGGGAGAGCCCAAGGCTGAGCTGGTGAGAGCCCAAGGCTGAGCTGGGGAGAGCCCAAGGCTGAGCTGGGGAGAGCCCAAGGCTGAGCTGGGGAGAGCCCAAGGCTGAGCTCACCCCAGCATCGCGTCCAGCCAAGCCCAGCCTGTGGAGGGTGAGGCACAGCCCTGGGTTTGGATGTCCCAGGGGTTTTTGGCACTTCCAGGGCCAGCAGGGTCACAGCAAGGCAGTGCTGGCTCTGCCCTCAGCACCTCCAGCACAAAGGGGGGGTTCTGCTCCCCACAACATCCATCTCTGGAGCAGCAATGTGTTTCTCTTCTGGAGACCTAAGAAGGGGTTTATTTTTTTTTCCCTCCTCCTTGACTACTAAATGAGGCAGCTCCTCTGTAGCTTTGTCATTTCTCTCCTGCTGAAGACACTTTCTTTTCTTCTCATCTGAGCGGCAGGCACCTCACCCGCCTCATAAGCATCTGCTGCAAGGAGTCTTCACCTGTCACCTCTCCCCAAGTGACTTGAGAAAACAGGATAGGAAAGCTATAAATAATTAAGATCCATCCAACACAGGTGCAGCACTAAATATCAAACCTGCCTGAGCATCTCCAGCACTCCCTTGATAGCCAAGGGGAAACTAACCTAGTTTGGAAGGAGGAGGAGAAGAAAGGCAGGAGCCACACGTTAAAATTCTGGCCAAACTGGTTTCAGCCCCCTTCGAGGACTGCTGACCCAGGAATAACCCATTTGAGCTGGGCCAAAGGTTCACATCATCCCAAAAGAGCCGGGACAAGGCACCAGGAGAGAGGAGGGTGCCTGGGGGAGGCACCATGCCCTTTCCCCTGGAGTTTGAGGGCAGAGACAGGAGCCTGCTGCCTGCCTGTGCTTTCCCTATTAACTCGCACCATTTCCCACCCCATTCTCTCTCCCAGCTTGTAAGAAGTTAACATCAAAGCCCTGGCAGGGAGGGGATGGCAAGTGCTGGAGAGAGATGTCACATTAGTGTCTGGCTCTCCCAGAGCTGCTGCGTTTTAAGCTTTGCCCGTCAAGGCTTCAGGGGAGGGAAGAGAGGCCACATACAAAGAATTCTCCTCCTGATGGTCCTGCCCTGAGAGGGCTCAGGAGGGCAGGAGTGCCCGGCCAGGGTCAGATCAAAGAATTCTCCTCCTGCTCGGGAGCAGCTTTGGGGCAGCCCTGGGATGATCCTGCCCTGAGAGGGCTCAGGAGGGCAGGAGTGCCCGGCCAGGGCTCCTGGGTGCCTCTGAGGCTGTAAATCTGCTGCCATCAGGGCATGACGAGATAGAAACTTCCCCTTTGGGCACTTCTGTAATTGTTGGTGAGGGCAGCAGAGCGTGATTAAATTCCCAAGCGAGCAAGCAGGGAGATAATTAACTTTGGGAACAACTTACCTGTGAGACAAAGCATCCATCACTCAAGGTCTTTAAGGAGCAAGTGATACCCTGCTGAAAGCTCCTGGAGGTGACCCCGCAGCCCGGCCGGTGGGAAATATCCCCCGGGGACTGGAAAACGCTGATTTACCCAAATCTGAACGATCTGCAGGCTCCAACTGGCAACAAAAGATGGGCCAGCTGCAGAATGTGCTGTCAGCCTGGGGACAGCAGGGTCACCCCAGCACAGCCAGCACTCTGCTCCCCATCCCTGGCAGTGACATTCCAGCTCTGCCACCACCCCAGCTCCCCACGGGGCTCTCTCCACCCACACACATGCATGCCTGGTATTTTGATTTATTTTTTATGTCTGATTTTCCCCTGGTTCAGGTTGAAATAATGAGCGTTTTGGGGGCAGAGTGTGCTGGGTAGAGCTGGGATGTCTCCTGTCACTTCTGAATGCTGGGAGTGTGGAGGCAGCCTGGCTGGGTGGCATTTGTCTCCCCAGACATGCCAAGCACAGAAAACCAACAAGGTTTTAACCCAGGGATGGAGTGCCCAGGTCCTGGTGGCAGAGATCAAACAGAGGGGCAGGAAGGGTGCAAAGCACCCCAAAAACCTTTCCAAAAAGTGCAAAACTGCACCAAGAAATGAGCTCACAGCCAAAGGCCTTCTCTGCTCACCCTCTGCAGGGAGGTGACCCCAGCCTGAGCCCCTGCCCTGCCCACAGGGACCCTCAGCTGCCCCTTGAGCTGCTTTTATTTGGGCCCCATGGCACTGCCCCAGCAGATTTACAGCCAGGGCTCCTTTGATGTGAGCCCCTGGGTAGAGCTGGGATGTCTCCTGCCACTTCTGAATGCTGGGAGTGTGGAGGCAGCCTGGCTGGGTGGCATTTGTCTCCCCAAACATGCCAGGCACAGAACCAACAAGGTTTTAACCCAGGGATGGAGTGCCCAGGTCCGTTTGTGTCTTGGTGGCAGAGGGGCAGGAAGGGTGCAAAGCACCCCAAAAACCTTTCCAAAAGGTTCAAAACTGCACCAAGAAATGAGCTCACAGCCAAAGGCCTTCTCTGCTCACCCTGTGCAGGGAGGTGACCCCAGCCTGAGCCCCTGCCCTGCCCACAGGGACCCTCAGCTGCCCCTTGAGCTGCTTTTATTTGGGCCCCATGGCACAGCCCCGGCAGATTTACAGCCAGGGCTCCTTTGATGTGAGCCCCTGATAAGCATCAGGAATATTTTCGTTTCATGACAATGTCAGCCCCTGGCTCTGTCGGGGGGGTTTATGGGCAGCGATGTTTCCTGCAGCTATTGAGGCTGCCACATTCCTCGGGCAGGCCAGCCAGTAAAAGAAAATCGTAAAACCCCCTCTGGAAGGGTTTATAAACAGAAGGAAGCCTCTCCTTTAAGGGAGAGGATCGGGGAGTATTTCCATTTCAATCAGGGGCATCTCTGGAACCAGACCACAGCCAGGCCTGCAGAATTTGTCAGGGGATTAGCTCAGGAGCAGAGCGAGTGCAGGGCTTTTCCCCTTCGCACTCACTCCCTGTTATTCCAAATTAGGCTCTCGGTGCTGGGCTTGGGGGAGGGTAATGGAAAGCAGAAGGAGCTGGGAGAGCCTGGCTGGGGACAGGGACAGGATGGAGGAGCCCTAAAGCAGGACAGGTAGGGCAGCTGGACACCCCTGGGACCCTGCTGCTGCACACAAGGAGGGCACGGTGGCTCAGCTCCTTTCGTTAAAAATAGGTTAGAAAGTGTCGGAAAAGAGTTGATAGATTGTTGAGCATGTGCTGTTAGTTTGGTTATTCGATTGTAAAAGGGGTTAAAAGGGAAATGTGGTACTCAAGGTACCATAACACACCTCAGTAAATGCACCACGAGCCAGGCTTGACAGAACTGTAATGGTCATCAAGCCTAAAACCTTCATGCAAATGAATTATACAAAAAGAAACCAATCCAAAGGGTTGGAAAACCAATCCAAGGGTTGGTACTGCGTTGCTGAAAAGAAAACCCAGCGAAATAAAATAGAAAATAGAAACCCAGTTATGATAAATAGTATTATATATTTATTTTATATATATATATATATTATATATATATATTTATTATATATATTATATATTATATTATATATATTATATATTATATATTATATTATATATTATATCATATATCATGTATAATATATAATATATAATATATAATATATAATATATTATATATTATATATTATATATTATATATTATATATTATATAATATAATAAAAATATAATAAAATAGACAATAAAATATATCATATAATAAAAACAATATACAATATAATAATGCAATAAATAATATAATAAATAATGTAATAATAACTAATATATAATTTAATTAAAATATAATAAAATATATAATATATATAATATAATTAAATAGAAATCCAGTTTCTATTTTAACACTCCGGTGCTGCAGCATCCTCGATGGGAACTCTCCTGCTCGGCACAGGGCCCCCTTGCTTTGGGCCTTTCTTTTTCTTATAATAAATGCTGAAATCACTTTAGTACCGGGACCCTGCTCTCGTTTTTCTCACTCTCCTCCCCTCCAGGCACCACCGGGATGGCAGGAGAACCAACTCGGGCACTTGCAGCAGGACGGATGTGGGGTCTTGGGGTTCCCCCCACCACAGCTCTGCTCGCTGACAGCTGCTGCCGTGATTTATTGGAGGTTTCAGCTCCAATCTGTAAGGCAAAACCACCGAGCACATTTCCTCCTCCTCCTCCTCCTCCTCCTCCTCCTCTCGGGGTTCCGCCCCCGCCCCGTCGCAGCTCACACCTGGTACAAACAACCATAAAAACACATCTGGAGTGCTTGGGCAGGAACACACCCGGGAAAGGGGAACCTCCCCGGGCCCTTTGCAGCCTCCAGAGCCGAGTTCCCATTTCCCTTGGGTTGTAGGGATGGATTTTGGGGCAGAAATAGGGATCCCTTGCTCACACATCCCTCCTGGGGGCAGAAATAGGGATCCCTTGCTCACACATCCCTCCTGGGATTACCACCCTTTGTTTTTTCCTCCAAGGATGGTAATCCCAGGCCTGAGTTCAGGGCTTTAAAGACAAATGATTGCTGCCCAAGATGTTTGAAGTGCCTCCCATGGTTGGGAGATTTATGCAGTGATGGTTTTCCTGAACTTTTCCCAAATACCTCGGGGTCAGGGCAGTGGGGATGTTTCAGTCCCTGGAGCAGCAAGGGCCCCTTGGCCAGGTGGTCATGGAGAAGGAGAGCAGCAGCTCCAGGAGTGCAGGGGACCCACCCAAAAAGGGACTGGAAGCACTGGAAGCTCCATCCCTGCATCTCCCTGCTCTGGAGGCTTCTCCAGAATTTCCCTCTCCTGATGATCTTCATCTTTCTCATCATTTTCCAGCCTCAATCTTTGTCGTGGCTAATTTATCCCCTTTTTTGTCCTTGTGCCAATATTGTCCTTTCACTCAGCCAGCTCATCCCCTGCCTGTTGTTTACCCCTGGGTGTTTGTGGGAGCCATCATTTCCCTGCTCAGATTGTTCATATTTGAGTTTGGATGGTTTGCAGCTCTTCCCTGGCACCACTACCACCAATCCCAGTGCCCCAGACCCCCTGGCATGGGACAAACCCCATTCCTGCAGCTCCAGCAGCAAAGGAGGTGAATTTTGGGGTGGGAAGGGCACAGGGAAGGGCACTGTGCCAGCTCCTGCCAGCAGCAGGGTGAGCCTGGCACACAGACTGGCACGAGGAGCAGATGGGACACTCCGTGCTCAGAGCTTGGGGAGTTCCTTGGCTCCCCAGCAGGACAAACAGGTTTGGTGGGTGGTGTGGAAAAGGAGAAGGGATAAAAGAATCCCAGCCCAGCAGTTGTCAGTGTCCCCTGCTCTGTCCCCAGAGATGTCCCCATGACATTTCTTTCTCCCAGGGCTTTCCATGAGTGCCAGGGCAAGGAGGGGCAGAGCTCCAGCCCAGCCTCCTCCTGCCTTGGCCCATATTTCACAGGAGAGCACATCCCCATCGGCCATGCCTGTGGAGGGAAACCAAGAACTCAGAGCAATTTTAAATGAACTTTCAAAATGATGAACAAAGAGCCCTTGTCCGCGTTCTACAGGAAATAAATCACACCAAAATGATAGTTGTGATTCCCAAAAGTACACAGAGAATTGATTTTCTGATGACATTTATCATGATAAACCGGTATGGCAGCACACAGGCACATCTTAAGCTGCAGCTGCTCGACTCCCTCCCATTTATCACCTGTCCCATCTTGGCTGGCCACATTTGCACGGTTGCACAAGTGATTATTGCTGCTCAGGACAGCAGTCCTGGGCCAGTCTCAGCTCAGCCCAGGGCTGAGTCAGGCCCAGCCTCAGTGGGAGCAGGGCAGGGAGGCACTGCCAGGCTCCTGAGCTGTGGACATGAAGCACCTGGGAGCTGCAGATCCAAAAACAGGTTGGGTCTGGCTTGGTTTAAGCCTCCCTCCAGCCCTGGACACTCCCAAGAGTGAAACCTCCCACCTGAAATAGCTGATCTGGGCATGGGTGAGGGGTTGAGGGGTTCTTCTGGGACAGGGATGTGCCAGGGATGATGATTCCAAACTGTTCCCATTGCAGCAGGCAGGGCTCTGCCCTCCTGAGGTGACAGAATCATGGAATCCTTGTGTTTGGAAAAGGTCCCCAAGATCAAATCCTGACAAATCTGTGCTTGGTTTAAGCCTCCCTCCAGCCCTGGGCACTCCCAGGAGTGAATGCTCCCATCTGGAGCAGCTGATTTGGGTGTGAGGGGTCCTGCTGGGGCAGGGATGTGCCAGGGATGAAGATTTCAAACTGCTCCCATTGCAGCAGGCGGGGCTCTGCCCTCCTGAGGTGACAGAATCATGGAATCCTTGTGTTTGGAAAAGCTCTCCAAGATAAAATCCTGTCAAATCTGTGCTTGGTTTAAGCCTCTCTCCAGCCCTGGGCACTCCCAGGAGTGAAACCTCCCACTTGAAATAGCTGATCTGGGCATGGGTGAAGGGCTGAGGGGTTCTTCTGGGGCAGGGATGTGCCAGAGGTGAAGATTCCAAACTGTTCCCATTGCAGCAGGCAGGGCTTTGCCCTCCTGAGGTGACAGAATCATGGAATCCTTGTGTTTGGAAAAGCTCTCCAAGATCAAATCCTGTCAAATCCACACGCTAACCTGACCCTGCCACCCTCACCACTAATCCCTGTCCCCAGGTGCCACATCCAGACGTTTTTTTGAACACTCCCAGGGGTGGTGTCACCACCACTGCCTTGGGCAGCCTCTTGCAGTGCTCACCACCCTTTCCATGAAGGGATTTTTTTTCCTAACATCCAGCTGGGCTGACACCAGCATGAAACTGCCTTGGTTTGGCTTTGGCTCTGCCCAGAAAATCAGGGAATGTGCTGGTAGGGGCAGCATGGATGGGGAGCACAGCCAGGCCCCAAGCATCCCAAAAAAGAGCTGGAGATGCAGTTGAGCTTCACAATAAAAGCCAAAACTTCTCAGAAGCTAAGGACAGAAAGCCAAGCAGCTTAATTAGGATAACCCTGGATCCTCAGGCAGGGATTGGAGCTCTTAGGGCCGTGCATCTCCCTTTGTCAGAGCCTCCCCTCTCACCTTTATTTGGCTTTGGCTTTGGCTCTGCCCAGGAAATCAGGGAATGTGCTGGTAAGGCAAGGATGGATGGGGAGCACAGCCAGTGCCAGGCCCCAAAAAAGAGCTGGAGGTGCAGTTGGGCTTCACAATAAAATCCAAAACTTCCCAGAAGCTCAGGACATTGTCCCAGAAAGCCAAGCAGCTCAATTAGGATAACCCTGGATCAAGGAATGTGCTGGTAGGGGCAGCATGGATGGGGAGCACAGCCAGTGCCAGGCCTCAAGCACCCCAAAAAGAACTGGAGGTGCAGTTGGGCTTCATAATTAAAACCAAAACTTCCCAGAAGCTGAGAGCAGAAAGCCAAGTAGCTCAATTAGGATAACCCTGGATCCTCAGGGAGGGATTGGAGCTCTCAGGGCCGTGCATCTCCCTTTGTCAGAGCCTCCCCTCTCACCTTTATTTGGCTTTGGCTTTGGCTCTGCCCAGGAAATCAGGGAATGTGCTGGTAAGGTAAGGATGGATGGGGAGCACAGCCAGTGCCAGGCCCCAAGCACCCCAAAAAGAGCTGGAGGTGCAGTTTGGCTTCATAATAAAAACCAAAACTTCCCAGAAGCTGAGAACAGAAAGCAAAGCAGCTCAATTAGGATAACCCTGGATCAAGGAATGTGCTGGTAGGGGCAGCATGGATGTGGAGCACAGCCAGTGCCAGGCCTCAAGCACCCCAAAAAACAGCTGGAGATGCAGTTTGGCTTCATAATAAAAACCAAAACTTCCCAGAAGCTAAGGACAGAAAGCCAAAACTTCCCAGAAGCTGAGAGCAGAAAGCAAAGCAGCTCAATTAGGATAACCCTGGATCCCCAGGCAGGGATTGGAGCTCTCAGGGCCGTGCATCTCCCTTTGTCAGAGCCTCCCCCCTCACCTTTATTTGTCTTGCTGCTGTAGCAGCAGAAATGTATTGGCTTTGCAGTTAGTGATTGCACGTCATCACCTGCCCAATTTATAACCCCATACCCCAAAGAACAGATGTAATAAAGGCAGGCCAGGAAACAGGGATGTTATAAAGCCCCAGCAGCCAGCACAGAGCTCTGTGCAGGGAAGGAAATATTGCAGCCCTGCTTGGGGAGGGGGAAAGGAGCTGCTGGGCAGGGATGGGGGCTGTCTCTCTGTCTGTCCGTCTGTCCTGGAGCTGCTGCCTCAGTAGGAGGCTGTGGGTGGGTTGGAAGGTGTGAAAAACTTGGTTTTTTTCACTTGTTTTTAAAATTTTAAAGGTTTAATAGGAATAAAATGGTTATAAAAATAGTAATACAATTAGAGTAATAATAATTTGGACAATTTGAATTGAGACAATAGAGACAAAGAGTTACAGATGTCTGGGTACCTTTTTCTGGGCAGCACAAGCCCAAAAAAGGATCCAGGTTAACAGAGGATTAACCCTTAAAAACAACAGCCTGTTGCATATTCATACACCTCATACATGATGCATAAATTCCATTCAAACACAGAATTCTGTCTGGTCATCATCAACTTCTTCCTCTGAATCCTGACAGTGCCTTTGAGGTGGAAAGAAGTTAGTTTCTTCTGATAAGAGAGCAATAAATTCTCTTTCTCTGAAAGATTCAGGTGTCCTGTGGCTGCTATCTCGCTGCGAGTCCTTTCTTTAAAAAAAGTATCCTACATAGCATCGTTTCTATTTTAACAATTTTTATAACCTAAAACTATATTTAACACAGTACTTAAGAGAATTAATACAGAATACTATAATTAAAATTATTAAGTAAAATTAATAAAATAAAAATATTAATTAAAATTAATAAAATGAAAATATTAATTAAAATTAATAAAATTAAAATATTAATTAAAAATAATAATTTATAAAACAACACATATAATGTTCATTATAATATTTGCGAAAAGCCAATCATAAAATACGCATTTTTCACAGAGGGGCTGCAGGACTCAAGAGGGCTGGGCACAGAGGGCACAGCTCAGCCTGTGGCCACACGAGGGTTTCTTCCAGAGTCAAATCAGCGTTTCCTTGGTCTTGGTGCTGCGTTGAGCCCTTGGCTCTTCTCACCAAGCCGAGGGGGTCTCTTATCTGCAGAACCTTTGGAGAAGCCCTGAGCTGTTGTACCAGGGGATGCTCCGTACCCAGAGCAAAGATTTCTGCTCTGTTATTGGCGGCCCGGGAGGTGCCAGCCCTCCAAGGGGGACAGGACAATCACCGATAGAGATAGCGGAGCTGATAACGGGCAGGGCTGGGTCTCCCCCATCCCCCGAAGCGACCACAAAGATCAACTCATTATCGGCAAGTTTTTGTTTAATAACCCAGGGTAATAAAATGCACCTCCGGAGGGCTTTGCCCAGATAAAAGAATGTTTATGGTGATAAAGAGTTTTGAATTTAGCTGCCACAAAGAAGGTATTAAAGGCCTTTGTTCCCGCAGGCTCTGGGGGTGACCTTGGCCGTGGCTGGACAGACAGCTTGGAAGGACTCCCCGATTTCCTGGGGGTCCCCAGGAGCTGGGGTGGGCCATGTGTTGGTGGTGACAGGAGGATGCAAGTGAGCATCTTCCAGGGACATGCGATTTTCCAGCCCGGAGCTTTGTGAAAGGACTGGAGAAAGCCCCAAAACTGGAGCCAGAGCCCTGGAGATGGCACAGGGCAGAAACAGAGCCTCATCCAGGGGTCAAACACACAGCCTGGCTGCTGTTAAAAAGGAGAAAAATAAAAAAAGGAGTGAACGGCAACAACAAAAAGTCTGATCGCAGGTTGTAGATGCAGTTTGGAAAGCGATGTTATGCAAATGAGTTCACTTCAAAAGCTAATCACTTTGAAAGGTCAAAACTCCCAGTCATAATCGGACTAAACAAAAAGCTAATTAGAGGCCTTTTGTGTGCCTAAATGAGGCCGGGGAGCTCCCCCTGCTCCCAGGGGTGAGGGGTGCCCAGGAGGGCTCCCGGCAGGATTATTGCGAGGTATTTGCTGCCGAAAGCCTCTCCCGAGTGAATGGAAATAAAGCTCCGGGAGCGGGGCCGTGGGGTGGAGTCACAGCGAGCCCGAGGATGAACCGAGACAGGCCCGGGATGGAGCGTGGTGCGCTGGGGGTGCCGCTGGCACGGGAGTGACGGTGCTGCTTCCTCACCTTCATCCCAGCTCCATCCTCACCTTCATCTTCACCTTCATCCTCAGCTCCATCCTTTCATCTTCACCTTCACCCCAGCTCCATCTTCAGCTCCATCCTTCCTTCATCTTCACCTTCATCCCCAGCTCGATCTCAGCTCCATCCCAGCTCCATCCCAGCTCCATCATCACCTTCATCCCAGCTCCATCCTTGCCTTCATCTTCACCTTCATCCTCACCTTCATCCCAGCTCCATCTCAGCTCCATCCCAGCTCCTTCCTCGCCTTCATCCTCACCTTCATCTTCATCTTCACCTTCATCCCCAGCTCCATCTCAGCTCCATCCTTGCCTTCATCTTCACCTTCATCCCAGCTCCATCCTTGCCTTCCTCTTCACCTTCCTCTCAGCTCCATCTCTGCTCCATCTCAGCTCCATCCCAGCTCCATCCTCACCTTCATCTTCACCTTCATCCTCACGTTCATCCTCAGCTCCATCCCAGCTTCTTCTCTGCTCTATCCTCAGCTCCATCTCAGCTCCATCCCAGCTCTTTCCTCACCTTCATCTTCACCTTCATCTCAGCTTCATCCACAGCTCCATCCTTGCCTTCATCCTCAGATCCATCCTCACCTTCATCTCAGCTCCATCTCTGCTCTATCCTCAGCTCCATCCCAGCTCCATCCTTGCCTTCATCTTCACCTTCATCCTCAACTCCATCCCACCTCCAACTCAGCTCCACCCCAGCTCTATCTTCACCTTCATCCCAACTCCATCCTCAGCTCCATCCTCCACCCCAGCTCCATCCTCAGCTCCCTCCCAGCTCCATCCCAGCTCCATCCCAGCTCCATCCCAGCTCCTCCTCCTTTCCCCACCCCTCGGTACTGTTCGGTTCCAGGGCAGGGCTGAGCTCCAGGACCCATCCCAGGTTTGTCCCCGGGCTCTGCCGGTATCGGGGCGGCCCCGGGGCTGCCCCAGGGCCCCGCATTCCTCCCGGTGCTCTTTAACTCTTTAACGCCTCCCCGGGAGCAGCCCCCGGGCTGTCAGCAGCACCGTCACTCCAGCTGGAGTCCTGTTGCCAAGATATGGATTTGGTTTTAATAACAGTTAGTGCAAACATTGTAAATTTACTGCTGCTAGAGAGAGTTTTTGAAAATGTCCAACTCTGGCCATAATTTTTCACTCGCTCCAGCTGTTTGTGCTCTGCTCATACCTGACGTGCTGCTTTGAAATAGCAATCACTGTATTTATAAGAAGGGAAGGACTCATAAATATGTCAGGAGTGGAATATACAACGCCATATTTCACCATTTTCTATTTTAAAATTGTGAGTTATGGCTACAGAAATGTGGTCCCATTAAAGGTGATATGATGTATTTTGTGTCTTGTTCAGGAGCCCATCCATCACCCAGACAATAAAGAAAACCGCACTTACTTTTTTTCCCTGTCGTCTGTAATTTATGATGCCCAAAAAGCTGTAACCTTTTGGCAGGCTTTGCAGAAACTGCTGCACTGTTAGCAACTAAATAACCTTTTATAAGGTTTTAAATGTGTTGCTACAGTCTCAATGCACTTGCTGTATTGATCCAGAAGATCCTGCAAAAAAGGGGAAAGGAACATGATCTATAACAGGATCGATAACGGTGTATGGATTGTTGAAAGATGCTTCTAATGATTTTTGCCAGCCATCATCGTTCAGCGTGCTGCTCCCCATCTTTGGGGCTTCAGTCTGTGCTCAAATTAATTAACCTTGCTCAGCCTGGCTGTGCCAGGGCTGGGGAGGATGTGCTGTGTTCCCAGGGAGACAAGGGGGTGATGTTGGGTGTCCCTGGCAGGGAACCACCCCAAACCCACCCCACAGGCCCCTGGCAGCTTGGGAAGGAGCAGGGTGTGCAGGAGAAACCCTCCCACAGCCCCTCCCCACTTCAGGGAAGGATTTTCCCATGGCAAAGCTCTGTCCCTTCATGTGAAGCATCGGGCATCCATCCTCCTTTGGGCACAGACCCTCAGGAATGCCCCCAAACCTGGTGACACCCCAGGCCCTGTGTGCCAGCTGCTGATGCTCCAGCTGGTGGTGGGTGCCCCTCCCCACTTCAGGGAAGGATAATTCTGGTTTTTCCCATGGCAAAGCTCTGTCCTTTCATGTGAAGCATTGGGCATCCATCCTCCTTTGGGCACAGACCTTCAGGAATGCCCCCAAACCTGGTGACAACCCAGGCCCTGTGTGCTGGCTGCTGATGCTCCAGCTGGTGGTGGGTGCAGGATTCAATCATTAATCCTCATCCCAGCCTTAAAAGTGCTGAGTGGAAAGCAATTCCATGGAGAAGTCGCTGCGTTCAGAGGGGATTTAATGGAAAATCAAAGGCAGGAGGGGCATGGCCAGGCCCTGGAGAGCCCAGCAGAGCTTCCCTCCTGCCCAGCCGCCTCTCTCTGTCATTGCTGTTTCTCCCCCAAAGCAGCCACCAAATCATTATTAACGTTATAAATAAAATGAGAGGGCGAGTTATTAAATGTAAAATATGTGGAGTCCTCCTCGAACTCGCAGCGTAGTTCATAAATATGATGGCTTAATTTCATCTGTAATCCGAGCGGCTGATGAAGCATTACACAGCTCCCTGTTAATTGAAGTTGTTAACAAAGCTGAAGAGGGAGATTATTATGTATAGACTTTTATCCTTCAGGGGTATCATCATAACAGATCATAAATGGAAATGAATTCATCGCTCTCACACGCCATCCCAGCTCACAGTGCAGTGCCAGCCATGGGGATGGGACACAGGGTGATCCCCTCTGGAAGGGTCCCCTGTCCCCTGCCCCAGCCAGGCTGGCCAAGGCCCTGCCTCTCCTTGCAGCACCTTTGGGATGAGTTCCCTGGAGCTGTGGGGTTTGCAGAGCCTTTGGAAGCCTTTTGGCCGTGATGTGTGATCATTGCCATGGGCTGGGGCACGCCGTTCCTCAGGGGAGATGGAAAATCCATTCCCTGGCCGCCGTATCCCAGCTCAGTGCAGGAGCTCCTCTGAGCTGGGGCCAGTTATTTACTGTGGGGCAGAGGCAGCTCCTGAGGGGGCACCCGGGGCTCCATTTATTTCATTTATTTCCCAGCTCCACGGACAAAGGGTCGTTACCACCCCAGACAGGAGCATCCGTGTTTCCAGCACATCGCTCAAAGCAATATTTTCCTTTGGCCTCCAGCTGGCACTGGGTTGTTTGTTATGTGGAGAAGTGGCTGCCAGGTGTTGGAGGCTGTCTGGGAGCAGAATCTCCCTTCTTGTGGCATTCCCTGGTCACTCCTCACCCCCCACTGTCACTTTGTTTTTTTAAGATTTTCTAACCCTTCTGATGTTCACATTCTTGTAGTGAACTTGCTCTCACACTTTCTGTAAATAACTCATTGTCCTGCATTTCTTTATGGAGGAGGAGAAATTCAATGGACTGTTGGTTTGTCCATTGTCATTCGAGGGGTGGCACTGTCACCCTCCAATCCACTGTCACTTTTGGAAAACTATAAATGTTGGAGTCAGAAAATAAACTTCCCTTTTTTCTTCACCCTGAGAACAGCGCTGTGTGCTTGTGTTTTTTCGTGTCCTATAGTGACACCCCACAAAGCCCTGGAAGATGCTGCCCCATCAAGTGGGTGCCAATGCCCAACCCAGGCCCCCAAATCACCCTCTGCACAGCCAGGGGAGCCAGCCAAGGGCTGCAGCCTGCATTTCTGGCTCTGCTGCCTCCAGGTGCAGTTATGAAAACACACAATGGCGTTTCCTTCTCCTGGACCCCATCAGCTTTTTCCATCCTGCACATTATCCAGGAAATTCTCGTCTATACCTTAGAGGAGTTACTGTGATTATCTGGAACACGTTACTTGCACACAGCAAATGCAAATTAATGTAGTCCTCACATTTCGCCGTGGCAGTAAAGGGGAATGTTGACATCAGCCTGAAAGTGGAATTAACTTTTGCATGATGTGGTGTGAGCGGGAGGTGTTGAAACCCGCGGCCGAGACTTTCCAAGTCACAGTAAAGAACTGTTCTGGCAGCGTTTCCAGGAGCAGAGGTGAGCTGAGTGCTCTCTCTGTTCCAGCCTGGATTATTGCTTTCCAAACCCTGCCATTTTGTCTCGTTTCCCTCTAATGTGCTCCGTGGTTTATTGCAAGCTCATCTCCTTAGGAGGAGAGAGTTACGGCGCTGTCAGGCTCTCTGATAAAGGACCGGCAGCTCCTCCCAGCTCATCCCCCTTCATCCTCGCCTTGGGGACCCTCTGAGCTGGACCAGGCAAGGCTGGAGGGCCGGGTCCTGCATCCCCTGGCAGCCCCAGCCCCGCGGATCGCTGTTAACACCTTGTCCGCGGCGTCACCGCTTAAATCAGCGGCGAGGCTGAATGCGAAGGGACAGGGCTGAGAGCGCTATCGATCCCTTCTGCTGGCTCCCAAATCCCACAGCCAGCACAAAACCTGGCATGGAGCACGGTAAGAATGTCCTGGGGGCTTCAGGTCTGGGTTCCAAGACCCCAGAGAGCACCCAGATACTGGGGGAAGGGGGCACACAGAGCAGCCCAGCACCTTTCCACAGTGTGAGAGAGACTCTGGCTGCTCATTGTGGCCCTTCCAGGGGTCAGCACTTCCCTCCACGGGCTCCCAAATTCCACAGCCAGCACCAAACCTGGCATTGGAACATGGCAAGAATGTCCTGGGATTTTCGGGTCTGGGTCCCAAGACCACAGAGAGCATCCCCAGTCTTGGGGAAGGGGGCACACAGAGCAGCTCAGCACCTTTCCACAGCCTGGGGAGACTCTGGCTGCTCATCTCAGGTCAGCACCTCCCTCCACAGGCTTCCAAATCCCACAGTCAGCACAAAACCTGGCATGGAGACACAGCAAGGGTGTCCTGGGGGCTTCTCCAGGACGTGCCAAGACCTCAGAGAGTACCCAGAGTCTGGGATAGGGGCACACAGAGCAGCCCAGACTCTTTCCACAGCATGGGGAGACTCTTGCTGCTCATTTTGGCCCTTCCAGGGGTCAGCACTTCCCTGCCTGGCCAGGCTCCAGGACAATTCGGGCTGAGTGGGCTGTAAATGATGAAGAAGGGAAAACAAATGATGCCAGCAGCAAGTGAAGGAAGTGTAGGAGCATTATGTAAAATATTAAATTTAATGCTATTCCATTTTCCATCTCAGTTATTAAATTAACTGAGAACTATGCTTGCACTTAAAAGATTCCTGTCATATTTTATGCACACGATGATCTCAGAGTAATTCGTGTTAGAAATATGTCATGTTAAATTACAGATCCCAATAAACCTTATTTCAACTCAGCATTGATCATGCATGGGAGATAAACTCCTCAGGGCCAGATCCCCAGGCTGGGATGGGACAGAGTGGGTGACACAGGGGGAATTTCCTTTCTTCCCTCCCCACCAGCTCCAGCATCTCCCAGAGCAGGGCTGGGGCCAGGCAGAGCCAGCAGGAGCACGGGGGACACAGGGGGGACACAGAGGGGACACGGTGGGGTCCATCCCAGGGACAGCAGGTGTTGTCTGATGTGCTGGGAGAGCTGAGGGCAGGTGAAGGGTGGGATGGGACAATGGGTGACAGAGGGGAAATTTCCTTTCTTCCTTCCCTACCAGCTCCAGCATCTCCCAGCACAGGGCTGGGGCCAGGCAGAGCCAGCAGGGCCTGGCAGGAGCACAGGGGACACAGAGGGGACACAGGGGGACACGGTGGGGTCCATCCGAGGGACAACAGGTCTTGTCTGATGTGCTGGGAGAGCCAAGGGCAGATGAGGGGTGACAGCTCCTCCTGCAAGGTGACACCGCCATCAGCAAAGATTTGGTATCAGACATGGCACAGTGACAGTGTCTCTGTGTGGTGTCACCTCTGTTGTCCCAGCTGTCCCCTCCCCACACAAGGCCACAGCAGCCTCAGTTTCTCTGCTGAGCTCTGCAAAGCCCCTGTTCCCCTCCAGTGCTGCTTTTAGGGGTGCCAGGACTGCACCCGCTCAGAGACACCCCTGACCCTGCAATGGGGACAGCAGGGCCTGGCAGAGCCAGCAGGAGCACAGGGGACACAGAGGGGACACGGTGGGGTCCATCCCAGGGACAGCAGGCGTTGTCTGACGTGCTGGGAGAGCTGAGGGGTGATGGCTCTCCCTGCCAGGTGATGCCACTATCAACAAAGATTGGTATCAGACGTGGCACGGTGACAGTGTGTCTGTGTGGTGTCACCTCTGCTGCACAGCCCCGTTGTCCCAGCTGTCCTCTCCTTACACAAGGCCTCTCTGAGCTCTGTCCCTCTCCAGTGCTGCTTTTAGGGGTGCCAGGACTGCACCCGCTCAGAGACACCCCTGACCCTGCAATGGGGACAGCGGGGCAGGGAGGGCAGCCCTGGTGGCACCCCAAAAACCCAGCCCATGGCTGTGGGGTGAGCTCCCAGAGCTCCCAGAGCTGCCAGGCGTCAGTGCCTGGCACGGGAGGGCAGCCCTGGCTCCTGAGAGGCAGCCAGAGCTGCATTACCCGGCGCCAGGCTCAGCAGGAGAGGGAAAATGCTAATAATGGTAATAATGGCCCTGGGCAGAAGGGGGGCACGGTGCCTCCCTCCTGCAGCCTCTGGGCACCAGGAACCCAGGGATGCTCCTGCTCTGGGACCACCTGTAGGAGCATTGGGGGCAGGATGGTGGGGATGGACAGAGATGAGAGATCTCTGCAGCCAGGGTGTGGAATTTGGGGTTTATTGCAAAGGGCCTGGGTGCAGGGCCCTGCTGGGAGCTGCCAGCCACAGCTCAGAGCAGGACTGAGAGAAGAGAGGGGGAGAGAGGATGAGAGAGTAAGAGAACGAGGTTCCTGTTCCAATACAATAAATCTTCTTCTGTGTTGAATATTCTCATTCTCACTCACCAATCCAGTACAAGATACAAATCCTACAGCATTTCCATACAGCCTATAAGAATCATTACATTGCCATACTGTGTTACATTTTAAACCCTAAAACCTCCTCTTTGGGCCCCTCCTGCCAAGCTGCAGGGTCTGCCCTGCCCCTTGGAGCTGTCTGCAAGCAGAGGGTGTTGTTCCATCCAAAGGGGATCACCTTCAGCCAGCCACACCATTGTTTTCCAGTTGTTCAGTAACTGAGGGATCTCAAAGCTTGCTTTCATTTCAATCTCACTTATAGTTTCTATATTCTCAAAATCTTTTGCCAGGCAATCATTTTCTTGTTTCATCTTCCCCAACAACCACCCTGTGCCCCCAGATCCCCTCTCCCCTGGGGCACAGCCAGCACATGGGGACAGCAGAGCCCTGGGAGGGACAGGAGCACCCAACCCTGCCCCAAAGCCAGCCTGGAGCCTGCCCCACTCCCACACTCCACGGCACAGCCCTCATGTGATCCAAAACTTGGCTTTTTCTTTCTGAAAATCCTCTGCCTGTGCACAGCAATCACAAGCTCTGCCTGCCCCGAGGCTGCTCCCAGCGCAGCTCTGAGGCTTTTCAGGGCACTTTGGCTCCTGCCTCCCCTTGAATAGCAGCGTTTGTTCCCTCAGGAGGGCTCCAGAGCCTCCCCCCAGCCCTGTGCCCTGCCAGGACAGGCTGCAGCCCAGGGCGAGGCCTGGACACCCCAGCTGTCCTCACCTTGATGGGCAAACCCAACGTCCCCAGGCTGCTGCTGCTAATCCAGAGCTGAGGAGCATCTGGAAGCTCCACCTGTTGGTTCCTTTCCCTTTGAGAGCTCCCCAAGGTCAATCCCTGTAAATGTGACCTGCCCAGAGCACATCGGGGTTGGGAGCAGCCTGGTGTGGCTATGGGGGCTGTGTGTGACCATCCCTGGGGACAGCAACTCCCCAGAGCAGCTTCTAGAGCTGCTCCCACGTTCTCCTAGCTGGGAGCTGAGCTCTCCTTCCCCACAGCCCAGCATCCCTGGAACCCGCTCAAACCAGCATCTGCCACATGGCACCAGCTGTGAGACACAACTGCTCACTTGGAAAATTTCAAAAGGAGCTCCAGAGCCCTCCTCCCCCAGCCCTGTGCCCTGCCAGGACAGGCTGCACCCCAGGGTGAGGGCTGGACACCCCAGCTGTCCTCACCTTGATGGGCAAACCCAACGTCCCCAGGCTGCTGCTGCTAATCCAGAGCCGAGGAGCATCTGGAAGCTCGACCTGTTGGCTCCTTTCCCTTTGAGAGCTCCCCAAGAGCAAATAATCTCATTATCCATCTAAAGCACCAGAGACCCTCAAAGCCACTGGGGTGACCCTGCCAGGCTGGGCTGTGTTGGGGACCCCAACCCCAAACCGGGGTGACCCTGCCAGGCTGGGCTGTGTTGGGGACCCCAACCCCACACTAAGGTGACCCATGGTGGCACTGGCTGTGACCCTGTGACCCTGGAGACCCCAGCCCCACATTGGGGTGACCCTGCCAGGCCGGCTGTGCTGGGGACCCCAGACCCACACTGGGGTGACCCACAGTGACACCAACTGTGACCCTGCCAGGCCAGGCTGGTTTGGGGACCCCAGCCCCATATTGGGGTGACCCTGCCAGGCCAGGCTGTGTAGGGGACCCCAGCCCCACATTGGGGTGACCCTGCCAGGCCAGGCTGGTTTGGGGACCCCAGACCCACACTGGGGTGACCCACAGTGACACCAACTGTGACCCTGACAGGCCAGGCTGGTTTGGGGACCCCAGCCCAATATTGGGGTGACCCCGCCAGGCCAGGCTGGTTTGGGGACCCCAGCCCCACATTGGGGTGACCCTGCCAGGCCGGGCCAGGCTGTGCTGGAGACCCCAGCCCCACACTGGGGTAGCCCTCAGTGACACCACTGTGACCCTGCCAGGCCAGGCTGTTTTGGGGACCCCAGCCCCACATTGGGGTGACCCTGCCAGGCCGGGCTGGACTGGGGACCCCAGCCCCACATTGGGGTGACCCTCAGTGACACCAGCTGTGACCCTGCCAGGCCGGGCTATGCTGGGGACCCCAGCCCCACCCCAGGGTGACCCTGCCAGGCCAGGCTGTTTTGGGGACCCCAGCCCCACACCCCGCAGCCTCTCCCGCTGCCAGGGAGTAATTGGGTGCAGCAGCAAAGCTGCGGGGCTGCTTTCATCCTGCTCCAGGTGGCTGCAATCCAGTGCAGGATTTACAGTGCCCTGACCCTGAGCTGTCAAGAAGGAACAGCCAGATTAATGGGGTGGGCGGGTTCGTGCAATAATCGTTTGTTTGATGTGACAAGCCTGATAGGCGTTGATTTACTTACAGACTGATAGGCTTTTAATTGAGCACCTCCGTCCCAGTCACATCAAAGGCAGAGGTTGACAAGGGGCCCCTTTTACCAAAAGCTCCCAGTGACTGACAGATCCTGGATGCTAATTCTCCCGGGGAGGGGGTTCCCTCTTTTCTCGCTGGTGTTTTACTCCCAGGCTGGGCCGGGCCGTGCTGAGAAAGTTCCTGTTCTGCAGCAGAGCTCTCTCCTCACCCAGAGCCCTCCACTCCCCCCAGCCAGGCTTTTGTTTGTCTCCATCGGAGTTTTGCCTCCTCCTGCTGCCCGGTGGATGTGGCCACGATGCCCAGGTGTCACAGGGCTTTGTCCCCACCGTGGAGATGCTGTCCCTGGCACACACCTCATTCCTGGGGTGCCCTTCCTGCCCCCCTTCCTTGGCTGCTGAGCCTTTGGGGTTGCTCTGGGTAATTCCCCTCCTAAAGGAGAGGAGGGATGTGACCCTCTGCTTGTCACACAGGTCTGGGGGGGCTGGCTGGACCCCTGTGCCCAGGGCCAGCGGGGCACAGCCTCAGAGGAAGGCAATGACCCCAACAGGAGCAGCTCAGGTGTTAACAAAGGGGTTAACACCGGGTGTGCAGGTCATGCCCATCACCAGGCACACATCTGGCTCCAGCTGTGCCACCAAAAAGGGTGGAAATGAGCTGGAGAGCAGAGGCAGAACCAGCCCACGGTTGGTTTGTGGGTGGTTTTTGGTGTTGGGGTGCTTTACCTGCCCCAGCTGCAGGGTCTGGGTCACACACCCAGATTGTGTGAGTGACCCACAGAATGGGGGCACAGAAAGTCCCCTCCAGGTGAGTGTGAGGTGTGTGCAGAGCAGGTGTGCACCCCAAGGGAGCTGCAAAAGCAAACCCAAGCGGCTCAGACATTTTGTGAAAGACTTACAGGGGATTATGCTCTTAATGGGAAATTTAAGGATGTGGGAATAAATCACAGCCTTTTCCTCTAACCTGTGGGGGCTGCTGGACACCCAGCTCCTTACGAGGGAGGCACTGACCCCAACAGGAGCAGCTCAGGTGTTAACAAAGGGGTTAACACCGGGTGTGCAGGTCATGCCCATCACCAGGCACACATCTGGCTCCAGCTGTGCCACCAAAGAAGGTAGAAATGAGCTGGAGAGCAGAGGCAGAACCAGCCCACGGTTGGTTTTTGGTGTCTCACACCCAGATTGTGTGAGTGACCCACAGAATGGGGGCACAGAAAGTCCCCTCCAGGTGAGTGTGAGGTGGGTGCAGAGCAGGTGTGCACCCCAAGGGAGCTGCAAAAGCAAACCCAAGCGGCTCAGACATTTTGTGAAAGACTTACAGGGGATTATGCTCTTAATGGGAAATTTATGGGAATAAATCACAACCTTTTCCTCTAACCTGTGGGGGCTGCTGGACACCCAGCTCCTTACGAGGGAGGCACTGACCCCAACAGGAGCAGCTCAGGTGTTAACAAAGGGGTTAACACCGGGTGTGCAGCCCATGCCCATCACCAGGCACACATCTGGCTCCAGCTGTGCCACCACAAGGACAACAGAAGGTAAAAATGAGCTGGAGAGCAGAAGCAGAACCAGCTCACAGTTGGTTTTTGGTGTCACACACCCAAGTTGTGTGAGTGACCCACAGAATGGGGGCACAGAAAATCCCCTCCAGGTGAGTGTGAGGTGTGTGCAGAGCAGGTGTGCACTCCCCAGCCCACCAAAGAAAAGCAAACCCAAGTGGCTCAGATATTTTGTGAAAGACTTATAGGGGATTATGCTCCTAATGGGAAATTTATGGGAATAAATCACAACCTTTTCCTCTAACCTGTGGGGTAGCATTTGCCTGAGCCTTTGGGCTGGATTAGCTCTGTCTTATTTATGTTTTAAAGACTGATGTGTTTTTCACTATCAAAATATAAATTATTTTTACTGTATCAATGATTAAATATTTTTTTCTTTGAGATCATAGAGTCCAAAAAAATAAATGTTTCTGAAGAGGCATTCAAAAAATTTAAAAGAAGAAAAAAATCCCTCTGAGAACCCCTTTTGTCATTTGCAACCAATAAAAATGCCTATTGTTATGAAGGGCTCATAAATAATCTGATTTTGGCATGCTTTCATACCATACAGAAAATGAATAAATTAAACTTGATTTACAGCCTTTTTCATTTTTATTAGAGTTGCTCCAAACATTTTCTGTGACGTACGTGCCAGATGAGCTGCACTGAGTGGTTTGAGGCTCTGGCCCTGGTATTACACAAATTAAGTTGCTTTCATTTGCATAGTTTAATTAACTAATACTGGCAAAGAAAAAAAAAGGAAACCAGGGGTGAAGGTGAATTTTTTTGGTGGGTGAATGAAACCACTGAGGCTGATCCCCCAAAGTGCCAGCACAGGGAAACAGTGGGGTCCCCACAACGATTTTTGGGGGTCCTAACAGCAATTTTGGGGTTCCCACAGCGATTTTTGGGGATCCCCATAGCGATTTTGGGGTCTTCACAGCGATTTTGGGAGCCCCCACAGCAATTCTGGGGTCCCCATAGTGATTTTGGGATTCCCATAGCGATTTTAGGGTTCCCACAGCGATTTTGGGGTTCCTACAGTGATTTTGGGGGTTCCCACAGCGATTTTAGGGTTCCCACAGCGATTTTGGGGTTCCTACAGTGATTTTGGGGGTCCCTACAGTGATTTTGGGGTTCCCAAAGCGATTTTGGGGGGTCCCCACGGCAATTTTGGGGGGTGCCAGTGCTGACAGTGCTGGAGATTGGGGGGTCACCATCACCCCACCTTTAGAGATAAGGGAAACTGAGGCACAGGAGCTGCTGGGCACAGCCCGTGGTTATCACAGGGGTCAGCAGAGAGAACTCCCCAAAGTGTCCTGGCCCAGTCCCAGGGCTGTGCATGGCCAAAACCTGGAAATAAACAGGCAAAGCCCCCCAAAAAGTGGAAATAAACAGGCAAAGCCCCCCAAAACCTGGAAATAAAGAGGCAAAACCCCCCAAAAAGTCCCAGTGAAGTGACCCCAACGTCCTGAGCTCCCTCCCTGCAAAGCTCCTTGGTGAGTGTGGGATGTTCTCCTCTCTCATCCCAGGGCTGTGCAACCCCTCCATCTGATGGCATGGCAAAAAACTGGAAATAAAGAGGCAAACCCCCCCAAAACCTGGAAATAAACAGGCAAAGCCCCCCAAAAAGTCCCAGTGAAGTGACCCCAACGTCCTGAGCTCCCTCCTTGCAAAGCTCCTTGATGAGTGTGGGGTATTCTCCTGGCTGTGCAGGCCCTCCCTCTGATGGCATGGCCAAAAACTAGAAATAAAGAGGCAAACCCCCCCAAAACCTGGAAATAAACAGACAAAGCCCCCCAAAACCTGGAAATAAAGAGGCAAAACCCCCCAAAAAGAGCCAGTGAAGTGACCCCAACCTCCTGAGCCCTGCAAAGCTCCTTGGTGAGTGTGGCATGTTCTCCTCCCTCATCCCAGGGCTGTGCAACCCCTGCCTTTAATGGCATGGCCAAAAACTGGAAATAAACAGGCAAAGCCCCCCAAAACCTGGAAATAAACAGGCAAAGCCCCCCAAAAAGTCCCCCAACCTCCCAAGCTCCCTCCCTGCAAAGCTCCTTGGTGAGTGTGGCATGTTCTCCTCTCCTCCCTCCCCTTTGTGCAATTTATCCCCTCAGAATTTCCCACCAGGAAACAGCTTCATTACATCAACAACAGGAAGACCCCACTGATTTGTCACACAGAAAAAGCAGCTGTTAGTCACACATCAAGGGAGGGGGGAAAAAAAAGAACCTTCACCTTTTTTTGTGCTTTTAATGTTTGCAGCATTAATGGCTCTGTGGAGGAAAACAGTCCTGGCCATTCCATAACTAACCATCACCAGCGAGGATCAGTTAATATCCAAGTGTCTTCCTGCTTTTCCTGCTACATGATTGCTTTGGAAAGAAAGATTAATTCCAACTTTAAAAAAGAAAACACTATTTTTATCATTGCCAGGAGTCTATACGGGCTTAAAAAAGAAAAAGCACTTGCTTGTCGTTTTACATCTTGCAATTTTGTCAGTTGTTTTAAAACATGTCTCCTGTAATAAATAAGATCATTTTTATGCACTTGTTCTGCAGCTAAAAGCAAGGCCTGGGCTGGTGCTGCGTGGGGAGTGGAGGGGCTGGGATGGAGCAGGGCAGGGGAAAAATGCTGAGTTGGGAGGATTTGGTGCCATGGAGCAGCAGGAGGGGCTGCAGGGGGGTGAGGGAGGGTTTACCTGGGAAAAGCAGGAGTAAAACAGGCACTGAGGGCAGAAAAAGGCTCAGATTTAGGGTGGAATTACCTGGCAAACACAGGAGTAAAACAGGCACCGAGGGGCAGAAAAAGGCTCAGATTTAGGGAGGGTTTACCTGGGAAAAGCAGGAGTAAAACAGGCACTGAGGGGTAGAAAAAGGCTCAGATTTAGGGAGGGTTTACCTGGGAAAAGCAGGAGTACAAAGGCACTGAGGGGCAGAAAAAGGCTCAGATTTAGGGAGGGTTTACCTGGGAAAAGCAGGAGTACAAAGGCACTGAGGGGCAAAAAAAGGCTCAGATTTAGGGGGGATAAGGGAGGATTTTCCTGGGGAACACAGGAGTATAAAGGGGCAGAGAGAGGCTCAGATTTAGGGGGGAGAAAGAGAGGATTTACCTGGAAAACACAGGAGTAAAACAGGCACTGAGGGGCAGAAAAAGGCTCAGATTTAGGGAGGATTTACCTGGGAAAAGCAGGAGTAAAACAGGCACTGAGGGGTAGAAAAAGGCTCAGATTTAGGGGGGAGCAAGGGAGGATTTTCCTGGGGAATACAGGAGTATAAAGGGGCAGAGAGAGGCTCAGATTTAGGGAGGGGTGAGGGAGGATTTACCTGGCAAATAGCAGGAGTAAAACAGGCACTGAGGGGCAGATTTAGGGGGATAAGGGAGGATTTACCTGAGGAATAGCAGGAGTAAAACAGGCACTGAGGGGCAGAGAGAGGCTCAGATTTAGGGGGGACAAGGGAGGATTTACCTGGGAACAGCAGGAGTACAAAGGCACTGAGGGGCAGAGAGAGGCTCAGATTTAGTGGGGAGGAAGAGGGATTTACCTGGGGAATAGCAGACACTGAGGGGCAGAAAAAGGCTCAGATTTAGGGGGGACAAGGGAGGATTTACCTGGGGAATAGAAGGAGTACAAAGGGGCAGAGAGAGGCTTGGATTTAGGGGGATGAGGAGGGATTTACCTGGGGAACAGCAGAAGTAAAACAGGCACTGAGATGCAGATTTGGGGGGGAGCAAGGGAGGATTTACCTGGCAAACACAGGAGTACAAAGGCACTGAGGGGCAAAAAGAGGCTCAGATTCAGGGGGGATGAGGGAGGATTTACCTGGGAACAGCAGGAGTACAAAGGGGCAGAGAGAGGTTTGGATTTAGAGGGCAGCAAGGGAGGATTTACCTGGCAAACACAGGAGTACAAAGGCACTGAGGGGCAGATAGAGGCTCAGATTTAGGACGTGCCTCACATCCTCATCCTGTAGAAGGGGCTGGAGCCACCCCCAGCTCCCCCCATGGTGACTGGAACCTCAGTGGGACCCATCCCAGCCTGGCCCCCACACCCCTCACACCCCCAGCTCCCCTTATCCTGCCTGCCCTTAACCTGTGTCCAGCAGCAATGAGACAGGAGAGGTTTATTCCAGAGCCAAAGCCCAGCAGAGGAGAGGTCCAGCAATTTAAATTCATGTCTTATCTTATCTCATCCCACCAAATTCTCCATGCAGGCTGCAGCTCCTCCATCCTGCCTGCTCTGCACACCCTGGTACTCAGGATGGGACAGAACTCCCTGCTCAGACTCATCCCAAGTCACTGGAAGATCCTGAAGTTAAACAAAAACCCAATTCCCTCTCCCCCAGCCTCGCTTCACAGGTCACAAAGACATCAGAGTCCCTGGGCTTCATTAGGGAACTCGTCCTTGGCAAAATCAAACCTCCTTAATGGCAGCCCAGACAGGGCAAGTCCTGCTTAGGGATGAAAACATCATCAGTCATTGGTGAAAGTGCTCCCCGAGGCTTCTGGTCTCCTTTGGCTGTGCTTCTATTCCAAATATTTTGCTTTTCCTTTGGTGCTGGTGTTATTTTTGTTGGGCAGGGGTCTCGTTGCTTTTATTTGAACTTGTGCAAGCTCTGAGCAGAGAGGGGCTTGTCATGGAGCAGAACTGGACATGGAACAGGGAAATTTAACTTTCTCCCCTCTGGTTACTGTTCTTAATAAAAACAGGACCCTTGAAGGTTTTAGAGCAAAGGATCCAACCTGCACCAGGACATGGATCCATCACTACCCACGACACCCCTCTGATGAAGGAATGGCTTTGCTTTACTCCAGCAAACACAAGCTGATCCAGAATGGTCTGTGTGTGCCAGGATCAGGCCTTGGGCATGCCCTGAGATTTGGGGAAGGACAAACAGCCCTGGGAGCATTGCAGGAACAGGGAAATTTAACTTTCTCCCCTCTGGTTACTGTTCTTAATAAAAACAGGACCCTCGTGGGTTTTAGAGCAAAGGATCCAACCTGCACCAGGACTGGCACCAGCGTGGATCCATCACCACCCCTGTGATGAAGGAAGGGCTTTGCTTTACTCCAGCAAACACAAGCTGATCCAGAATGGTCTGTGTGTGCCAGGACCAGACCTTGGGCATCAGGGGAAGGACAAACAGCCCCGGGGGCATCGCAGGGAAGGACAAACAGCCCCGGGGGCATCGCTGCTCGTGCCCTCGCTCACCCCAGCAATGCTGCTCTCACTCACTCATCCCACCTGATCTTGGGTTACTCGGTGAGGGCCGTGTTGTTGTTGTTGGCCAACAACCCGAGTGACTTTGAGGAAAGGCTTTTTTTCAGTTTCCTCCTTCCTTGAATGGCTCCTTTGAGCGGCAGCGCCTCTCCGCTCACATCCCACTGTCCGGATTGAATCAATCCTGCGGTCAGCTTCGGGAGGGAGGGAAAAAAAAGAGAAGAAAAAAGCCTCACAAAGAGGGGGGAATGACAGGTCTGACCCTGCGTGTGATTGATAGGGGTTGGAGGAGCGGGACTGAGCCGGGCAATGCCAGCACTCGCTGGGGAAATCCAGCAAAGCCTTTTTTCCCAGAACCCGGAGCAGCGGGCTTGGAGAGGGGTGGGCACATGAACTTAATAACAGCAACATTGTTGGAACATAAAGCATCTGTCAGGAGTTAATATGATTAATTAGAGGTGTCTGTCTCTCCCCCTTTCCCCCCTCTCCCTTTCTGTGTAGGCAGGAGGGACCTGAAACACAAACGCCGGGAGGGCAGAGGTGGGGCTGGAGTGGGCACCTGGCCCCACATCGCCTTTCTTCAGGCCAAAGGTGCTCAGTTCCTCAGTTCTCATCCCATCCTGGCCCCCAGGATTTTATCCTGTCACTCCACATCCCCATCCCACTGCAGATCTCCCCTGCAGCCCCCATTCTCCCACCTGAAGGCCAGGGAAGGAGCTCTCAGCCCACCAGGACCTCACATGCAGGACATCACTCGGACAGAGCTCCAGGATTTATTCGTGGCTCCTCTGGACAAAGCCTGGCTGAGCTCGGCTGTTTTTCACCCCCCTGCAAAAATGAAGCCCCAGGGGTTTGTGGAATTAATTCAAGGATGTCTGGAAAAGGTAACTAGAAATAGGAAGTTAATTGTTGGGAGTTAATTAGTTATACAGCAGCCTGCGCTGGCACCTGAAGATTTTTAAGACTCAGCAAACCAACGAAAGGAGAAAATGTCGGAAAAAAAGGAGTTGTGGGTTCATAAGGGAATTGTCACTTTGTGAGAGCCCTGAGGTAAGGTCAGGCCCCTCACCTTGGGTGGCACCAGGACGGGCACAGGTGTTGGCTGGTGGCAGGACACAGGCCCTGGGTGCAGCTTTGGGTGCAGGAGCCACTGGCACAGGGGAGCTGAGCTGTGCCAGGCTGATCTTATCTAAGCCATGCCATGGCAGCAGTGCCATGCTGTGATGTGCCAGCTGAGCCATGCCATGCCATGATCAGCCACACTGGGCATGCCATGCCAGCCGAGCTGAGATGTGCCATTCCAAGCTGTGCCATGGTGTGTCAGCCATGCCAAGGTGTGTTAGCAGTGCCATGCTAAGGTGTCGCAGCCAAGCTATGCCCAGGTGTGCCAGCAGTGCCATGCCATGGTAAACTGTGCCAGCAGTGCCATGCCGTGCCCCACTGTGCCATGCCATGCCGTGCCATGCCACACCATGCCAGCAGTGCCATGCCATGCTGTGCCATGCCATGCTGTGCCACGCCGTGCCGTGCCATGCCATGCTATGCCGTGCCAGCAGCGCCATGCCATGCTGAGCTGTGCCATGCCGAGCTGTGCCATGCTGTGCCGTGCCAGCAGTGCCGTGCCACGCCAAGCCGTGCCATGCCGTGCCGTGCCGTGCCGTGCCAGCAGTGCCGTGCCATGCCGAGCTGTGCCATGTCATGCCGCGCCATGCCGAGCTGTGCCAGCAGTGCCATGCCATGCTGTGCCATGCCATGTCAGCAGCGCCGTGCCATGCCAAGCCGTGCCAGCGGCATCGCGCCGCGCCGTGCCAGCGGCATCACGCCGCGCCGTGCCATGCCGAGCCGCGCCAGCCGCTGCCTCTGCCGCTCTCGGGCCGGTGCCGCGGTTCTCCCCCGCGCGGCGGCGCGGGGCGGTGGCGGCAGAGCGGCGGCGGCAGAGCGGCGGCGGCTCGCCCCCCCCACCGGCGGCTCTCCCCGCCCCGGGGGCCCGGCCGGGCGCGGATTGGTGCGCGGCGCCGGCCCCCTCGGAGCGCGGCCGCCATCGGGGCTATTTGACGTGTCGGTGGGGCCGGGGAAGGGCTTCGTCTCGCCGGGGCCGCCGCCGCCGCCGCTCCGCCGCCCGCCCGGCCCGGCCCGGCCCCGCGGAGCCCGGGCACCCCCCCCTTTCCCCCGCCCCAAATGAGCGGCGCTCCCGGCGGGCCCCGGCCGAGGACCCCGCCGAGCCGCGGAGCCGCGGCCGCCCCGTCGCCCCGGCCGCCCCCCGCCGACCCGCTGCGCCAGGCCAGCCGGCTGCCCATCCGCGTCCTGAAGATGCTCAGCGCCCACGGCGGCCACCTCCTGCACCCCGAGTACCTCCAGCCGCTCTCCTCCACGCCCGTCAGCCCCATCGAGGTCAGTGCCCGCCGCCCCCGACCGCGCCTCGCACCCCCGGAGCCGCGCTCCCGGTGCCCCCGGCCGGGCTCTTCCCAGCCCGGTTCTCCCAGCCGGGCTCTTCCCGGTGCTCCCGGCATTCCCGGTTCTCCCGGCCGGCTGCTTCTCAGCCCGGCGCTCTCGGTTCTCCCGGCCGAGCTCTTCCCGGTTCTCCCGGCTTTCCCGGCCGCCGCTCCCGGTTCTCCCGGCCGGGCTCTGCCCTGCCCGGCTCCCCCCACCCCGTTCTTTCCCTCCCCCGCCGCAGCCCCGCTCCCCCCACCCCGCCCGGTCCCTCTTCTGCCCGGCCGGGAGCGTCCCCCCGCCCCGTCCCCCCCCATCCCCGTTCCCTGGCTCGGTGCCGGGCCCGGCCCCGGGGTTTCGCCGGTGGGGGGAGGCCGGTGCGGGGGCGCCGTCGGGGTCCCCCCTGACCGGCTCCGCTCCGCCCGCAGCTGGACGCCAAGAAGAGCCCGCTGGCGCTGCTGGCCCAGACCTGCTCGCAGATCGGGAAGCCCGACCCGCCGCCCTCCTCCAAGCTGAACGCCGTGGCGGCCGCCGCGCCCGCCGCCGACAAGGAGCCCTCGGCCCGGCCCGCCGCGCTGAAGCCGCCGGGCAGCGGGGACGCGCCCGCCGAGGACAAGTCGAGCTTCAAGCCCTACTCGAAAGGCGGCGGGGAGCCCCGCAAGGAGGGCGGCGCGGACAAGGCCGGCTTTCGGGTGCCCAGCGCAGCGTGCCCGCCGTTCCCCCCGCACGCCGCCGCCTCCTCGCCCGGCGGTTCCCGCGGGGCTTCACCGCAGCACCCCGAGCCCAAGGGCGCCGAGGAGAAGAAGGAGCCCGAAGGCGGCAAGCCCAGCCCCGAGGGGACGGGCGGGGGGCTGGGGCGCGGGGTGGTGGAGGCCGGGGCGCACGGCGAGCCCCCCTCGGGCCGCAAGTCGGAGCCCCCCGCGCTGCCGCCCGCCGGCCATGTGGCCCCCGTGTCGCCCTACAAGCCGGGCCACTCCGTGTTCCCCCTGCCGCCCTCCAGCATCGGCTACCACGGCTCCATCGTCGGCGCCTACGCCGGCTACCCGTCCCAGTTCGTGCCCGGGCTGGACCCCACCAAGCCGGGGCTGGTGGGCAGCCAGCTGCCGGGGGCGCTGGGGCTGCCGGGCAAACCGCCCAGCTCCAGCCCGCTCACCGGGGCCTCGCCGCCCTCCTTCATGCAGGGATTATGCCGGGACCCGTATTGCCTGAGCTACCACAGCGCCTCGCACCTGGGCTCCAGCAACTGCTCCAGCTGCGTGCACGACCCCGGCAGCCTCAAGAGCGGATACCCCTTGGTGTACCCCACGCACCCCCTGCACTCGGTGCACACCACGCTCTCCTCCAGCGGCACCCCCAGCCTGCCCGGCCACCCCCTGTACACCTACGGCTTCATGCTGCAGAACGACCCCCTGCCCCACATATGCAACTGGGTGTCTGCCAGCGGACCCTGCGACAAGAGGTTTGCCACCTCGGAGGAGCTGCTCACCCACCTACGGACCCACACGGCCCTGCCGGGGGCCGAGAAACTCTTGGCGGGTTACCCTACCTCTGGGCTGGGCTCCGCGGCCTCCTGCCACCTGCACCTCCCGCCCGCCGCCCCCGGGAGCCCCAACACCTTACCGGCCTCGCTCTCCTTGAGGAGCCCACACACTTTGGGACTAAACAGGTACCACCCCTACGGCAAGAGCCACTTGCCCACGGCCGGCGCCCTGCCCGTGCCCTCCTTGCCGGCTGCCGGACCTTACTACTCCCCGTACGCTCTCTACGGCCAAAGACTCACGTCAGCCTCGGCTTTGGGATATCAGTAACCGGCTCAGCCCCAGCCCCCCGCGCCCTCCTTGGACTCTGTATTTATTACTGTATGTTAGCTTAAAGCTGGGAATATAAGTGCATTATACACCAATGAATCAATGGTATGCAAAAAAAGTCTGTGTTCCAAAAAAAAAAAAATAATAACCCGAAAAAAAGAAAAAAAAAATCCCTCTTTACTTTGCAGGTGTGGGGCTTTGATTTTCCCCTTCTGTTTCTTTTGATTTTTTTTTCCTTCCCCTTCTTAATTTCCCCCGAGAAATTCTTGCATGACTCCTGCCACACATGGAAAAGCAAAAAAAAAAAAAAAAAAGGCATTTTCCTCTTTCCCTTCTGCGTTTATCGCTCTGGGATTCTGTTCTCTGCATTTGTAACTTGCAGATGTAATTTTTTTTTTGTAATTTTTTTCTTATTTTTAATCTCTGGGGTTTTCAAATTTTTTTTCCTTTTAAAATTTTTTGTGGTTTATTTTTCTTTTTTTAATTTTACTCCTTTTTTTTGGTTTGGTTTTTTTTTTTTCCTTTTTGCGCTGTGTCCGGGGCCGGGGGGGGCTACACCGGCCGAGTGATGCTCACCCCAGGCCGTGCCCCGCCGGGGGCTGCAGGACCCCGCGTGTCCCCCCCTATGTCGGAGGAGCAGCGGGCGCAGCGGCAGGACCGGCGGCCCCGGGCGGGCGGACGAGCCCCGGTAAGTCTGATTTTGTTAATAAACGGCTCATGGTTGTAACCCACGCTCTGGTCTCGTCTCGTCCCTGCCCGGGGGTCCGGCGGGGTCCCAGCACCATCTAGCGGCGGCGGCGGTACCGGAGGAGCCCCGCGGGAGCGGCGGCACCGGAGGAGCCCCGGGTGCGCTCCTGGCTCCGTGCCCCCGTCCCCATCCCCGCGCGTTCGTGTCCCCAGGCGTGGCGGCGGAGGGAAGGTTCGAGAAAGCGTTTAGCGGGATCAGAGCGGTGCCCGCGGGGTGGGCACCCTTTCCTGGGGTGCAGTTTTGGGGGCGCAGTTGTGTTTTGGATCTCGGTGTGGGGGGGGTTCCTGCCTGCTCCCGTTCGATCTTTGTGTGGGAAGAGGGTGATGGATGGCTCTGACATGGTCTGGCTCCATCCCCACCATGCTGGGGGGCTCTGCCTGCTCCATGCCCCAAGGAAAGCGCTTTCACTCCAGCACTGGGACCCCCGGCCAAGCTCCCCCTGCAAACCCTGCATGCCCCATTGCCCCACATCACTTATTTTTTTTTGTCTGCCTCGTTCGTGTTGCATTTCAGTGAGTCACGCAATTAATCCCTGTTAATTGCCTTCTCGATATTGCTTTATGCCCTGTGTTTAAATTCCTTTGTGTCCTTTGAGCTGAAAAATAACGCGCTGAGAGCAGGGACTACTTTTGCCAAAGGGATTTCGATTTCCCTGCCTGTGCCTGAGCGTGGCTGCGGGTGTGCTGGGAGGGCCCGGCCGGGGTTTGCTATGGCAGCGGGAGAGATTTGGTGGTCCAGGGGCCAGTTTGGCTCCATGCTGAGCTCCCTGAGGTGGATTTTGGGGGTCTGTGGCTGCCCCTTGCCCTGTGCGGACGTGGCTGGGCTCCGGTTGTGGCTGTGGTGGTGTTGCTCCTTCCAGGTGGGATGTTTGCTGGATGAGGGCTGGGGTTTGCAGGGCTTGGGCTGGCACAGGGGGGCTTTGCTGCAGGTTTTTGCTCTGTCCTGTGGGCACTGCAGGAAGAGGGTGCCCGGCCCAGGCTGGTGCAGCCCTCCCGGTGTTCCTGCTGGATGCTGAGCCCTGTGGCAGCTGATGCTGGCCATGGAGCAGGGTGCCACAGGCAGTGGGCAGAGCAGCTCCAGTGTGTTCTCTCTGCTGGCACAGGAGGTACCCAGACCCCCTGGCTCTCGGCAGCATCGCATCTCCCTGGATGTGGTCCCCAGTCCTCGCAGTGATGCTGCTCGGTGTCGGCCTCACTCGGGCACTGCCAGTCCCCATCATAAATCCTGGCTGTGGCTTCATGCTAGGGCCTGTCTCAGGTTCCTACACTGGAATTTTGTCCCACCGTGCCCATCCCTGGCCGTGGCTGGGCACCTCGTGCCACAGGGTGGGAGGATGATGCTGCAGACCCTCGAGGTGCGGTAGCCCAGTGCCGAAATCACCGCACCCAGCACAGCTGCTCCGGGGTTTGGGGGCCGTGGCAGATCCCAACCATGGAGCAGCCAGGGCACAGAGCGAGGGGGTGCACGGCCCCATCCTGCCAGAGCCTTCTCCCAGAGCTGCTGGGCAATCCCTCCTCATGGCAAAGCTCCATCCCCTCTGTCCCCCAAACCCTTCCCACACCAGGATGGTCCCTGCTCCAAAACGAGCCCGTGCGCCTTCCCTTCACCCACAGCAGGGCTGGGTGCTGCCTGGATGAGTTCTGCTGTGCAGGAGGTTCCCTGAGGAATTTTTTTCCCCTCCCTAAGGACTGCAGCAGCGGGGCCAGACCGTGTAAACACCGCGAGTATCATCTGATAGCAGCGGCACTCGGGCTGAGCTGCTGGGGAACAGTCGCGTTGCCAATATATTAAATAATTCCCTGTGTAATGTACGCCCAGGTTATTGCGGAATTCATTTTATAATAAGAGCACTGGGATGCACTTTATTAATCATTCTGTCTAACAACCTGCACTCTACAGTTTCAGTTTGATTTGATTCAATCCTGTCTTTCTGCAAAATATATGGCTGAGTGGGTCGGATAATGTATGGCTTAATTTAGAGTTGTATGGGTTTGAATTACCATTTTCATAATGTGCTGTGCATTAATGTGTTGCATCATTTATACAGAAAAATGTGCCAGGTTTCAAACCTCTCCAGGAGGCAAAAGTCACCTAAAAGGGAACACGAAGAGACAGAAAAAGACCTTTTCAAATCCAGCTGGGGCTGGGAGGATACCAGTGGATGTCGGACGTGGGGACAGCAGTTTTGGGGCTGTGCTTGTGGCTCCTTTCCCCGTGACACAGCAGCACCTTCACCAGCTCACCCCGAGCTGCCGGGGACCTGCAGCGCCTGACTCGCCGGTGACCCCGGTGCCGCCGAAGTCGCGCCCACCGTCACTCGCGAGGAAAAAGCTCTGATTATCCAAATACAGTCATTAAAGGGGAAATGTGTTT
Source organism: Setophaga petechia (assembly GCA_024362935.1). NCBI lineage: Eukaryota > Metazoa > Chordata > Aves > Passeriformes > Parulidae > Setophaga > Setophaga petechia. Next base: position 950,605 of record JANCRA010000123.1, on the reverse strand, counting down.
TTTAGGACTGTCAGGGTGATTAATGAGGGTTAGCAATCCTTGCAAATGCACTTGTTTAGTCTAACTGGCAGCCTCTCCTTTCCTATTGATTTATGGTGGCAGTTGCCGGGGCCGCGGTGTGTGTGGAAGGAGCGGGGCTGCGCCGGGGCACGGCGAGGGGCCCGGCCGAGCAGCACGGCACGCTCTGCTGTGCCCGAGGCAGCTGAACAAAGGCAACATTATCCCCTGTGCCGGGGAAGGAATGACTTGGACGCACACGCCGAGCCACTCCGCGTGCCTTATAAATATCCCCGTCTGTGAAGGCCGAAGCCCAGCTGACCACAGCCACGCTGTCCGCCCAATAAATATGTGAATGAAAGAGCCAGGCCCTATTTTTTTCTTGGTTGTTTTCCTTCCTCTCCTGCACAAAAATCCCCGATGTCTTTTAGGTGATGCAGAGGTGGCTGCCCGCAGACGTACAAGGCGTTTCAGAGTCCGGAGTGGAGCGCGGCGTCCTCGAGGGCTGGAGCCTGCCCAAGGGGTCAGGTCGGGATGCAGAGCCATGGTGGGTGGATGAGAAGTTCCTCAGCTGCATAAAGCAGCTTTTCTTTCCACGTGAGCACTGGTGGAAGCCACGGAGAACACGGGCTCTGTTTGTCCTCCAAGCCAGAGTGGCGTGGACACCTCCTGTCCCCCCACCAGCATCCCCGTGCCCAGCCTGGGGTCAGGGGTTTGCTTTGGGGCAACACTTGGTGCTGCATGAGCTGATGAGCTGAGAGCAGACCTGGAGGGACAGAGCCGTGCTTGGAGGTGGCAGTGGAGGTCCTGTGCCAGGCTGTGAGTTGGAGCCATGCAGGAGGAGCAGCTGAGCGGTGACACGGCAGTGACACGGAGCAGCCAGGGCAGCACCAAGGTGTGGAGCTGTGTGTGCCCACCAGAGCCCCACAGTGCCCTGCTGTGGGGTCACCTCCAGCCACTTCAAGCAGTGGGACAGCACAAGTGACAAGAGGCTGGACGAGGTGAGTGGAGAAGGACAAAGGACAAAGTGGAGAAGGACAAAGACCTCATGGCACCAAAACCAGAAGAGTGTGGGCAAGGACCCGGGGCACTGCAGTGGGCAGGAATGCCACAGATGGGAGTTGCCTGGCTCTGGATAACGGCTGAAGAGCTGCTGCTGCCTCTGCCCTGGCCATGGATTGGTGTGTGCTGCACATCCTCCAGCAGCTCTGATTACAGCTTCGGCAGTGTCACGCTGACATGTTCCTCACCACACCAGGACACCTGGCCTTGGCTGGTCACCAGTGACCCACAGGAGGTCCCCAGTGTGACCACGGCCATGGTTTCCTTCTTGTGCAGTGTGCCACTCCAGCTCGGGGCCCTGGCAGGTGACAAAGCCCTGTGGCCACGGCTATTTCCTTGCACAGGCTGACAGAGCAGTGTGGCAGCGATCCCTGCAGGCCGGGTCACAGTCACCCTCTGTTTATTGTGGTGACAAGCTGAGGAGTGCTGATCCTGACACACCAACACTTCAGCTGAAGCTCCCCGGAGAGCAGGGGAGGGCGCTCAGCTGACAGCTCTGTGCACCGAGCAGGGTCCTGGAGCTCGAGTCCCAATAACACAGATTTACACAGATTTTCACAGATTTACACAGATTTACACAGACCTCTGTGTTTTCTGAAGGTGTTCGTGGAAACCTCCAGGAGCAGCTTTGCCATGACTTCATCCCACCTTCCAGTGTGGTGCAGGAGACAGGACAGGAGGATGTGACCCACAGGGGAGGTGCCTTTGCCAAAGGTGATGGTGGAACGCTGACCCTGTGCTATCAGAGCTGTCCCCAACGGGCTGAGCAGAGCTGGACAGGACACCTGACACTGTGCAGGGTGCAACGTGACCTCTTCCAACACCTTGTGGTCCCAAAATTTATGGATCACCCCTCCTGACCTGGCAAAATTCGGAAGGAGATGAAGGATGCAGGATCCTGGGCATCTGGTGGCTTCTGACAGACCCTTCCTACAGACACCTCAGTGGAACAGAGAACCAAAATGGCCTTTTTTGTGTCCCCCACAGCTGCAAAGGTGCCCACCACAGCACCCCTGCATCTCCACTGGTGCATCCCTGGGAGAGAGTGATGCTGCTGCATCAAAGAAGATGGGGAGCAGTGGGAGCCTCAGGTCCTGGTGCCACCTCTCCATGAGCAGCTCCTGCAGGAGGGGTGGCTGGGGGGCTCTGAGAGAGAAGGACAGGACAGAGATGGAGACTGTTAAAGATCTTTCTTGCTGAGCCCTCACCGTCTTCTCTGCACCCAAAAGATTTGCTATGTTTTCCTCTCTGGATGAGAAGGATGGGGCTGCTCATCACCCAGGATGGAGCACTGCTCCTACCAAAGGGACTCCTGGCTTCTGCTGGAGCAGCGTTGCCTTTGTGGGGTTTGGTTTTGTTCCATTCCCTGCACAATCCCAGTAACATCCAATGGGCTGGAGAAGGACAGTCCCCCTTGGAGGTGAGAAGAGCCCTATTCTGGGCAGAATGGAAATGCAGCCAAAAGCCCTTCCTCGCTTCTGGGGTTCCCACAGTCTCTGGGAACCTCTGCTTGGGTTTCGTTTTGGGAACAGCTGGGACGGATGGGGCTGGCTGGGTGCCTGCTCCTCTGGCTGCAGGGATGTGCTCTGTCCCCATTGCTGCTGCTCCTCCATAATTCCCAAGCTTTTCCAAGTTGCTGTGCTGGCACAGAAATCCTGCAGCACTGGGGCAGCTTGGGGGAGCTGCCTAAGGGGAGCACCAGGATCCAGCAGGTCTCACGTCATTTTAGGATGTCCTGGTGTGGGGCAGACCATGAGCCCTCCTGGCTGTGGGGAAGCCTCTCAGGGCACTGGGACTGTCCTGCTTGGTTTGGGGACTGGCTCGGAGCACTGGGACAGCTCAGGGGGGTCCTACGTAGGGAACAGCTCAAGGGGAGCACCAGGATCCAGCAGCCCTCACGTGATTTTGGGATGTCCTGGTGTGGGGGGCACTGGGACTGCTCTGGTGGGTTTGGGGGCTGGCTCTGAGCACTGGGGTGTGCACAGCACCCACATGCTGCAGGTGAGATGGGGGCCAGGGCAGGGCTGGCAGCTCCAGCAGAGCACAGGGAGAGCTCAAGACTACAACCAGGGGTGGGCAGTGGACACAGCCCCCCACCTTTAATCACACCCCAGATGGCCACAAGCCCCAGGGCAGTGATGGGCTCTGAGGCACAGATCTCTGGGTGCTGTGCCTGTGGGGTCAGCACGGTGCCAGGGATGCTGCCCCTGCTCATCCCTCTGGCCCTGCCCTTCTCCTGCCACCAGCAGCGGCCCTTTCATCTCCGGGGGAGGTACAAATGGAGCTGTCAGATGCCATCAGCCCCGTGATATGACAGGCTGTGGGGCCGGGGCCCCTCGAACAGAGCAGCCTTGTCTGTCAGAGCCGCCTGACACTCCCCATAATGGCCAGATGGATGAGACTCTGAAAGTAGGGCCCGGCGCGTTTTCAACTCTATTTTGGGTGAAAACACTTCTTGAAAGATCTTGAAAGGAGCTGGCAGTTTAGTAGTTCAGATGATTAATGAGCACTGGCTCTGGCGGGTGGATTTCTCGAGCCGTGCCAGCAGCTGGGCTGCTCCAGCGGGCCAAGACACGCCGAGCTCCCCCCGGCCCCCCTGGCCTTCCCGGAAATGACACCGAGGCGACAGGCCCTGCATATGGAAAAAGTTAAATATAAATTACTGCTGAAAGAGGCCTCGCCGAGCCGAGTTAGTTAAAAGATGTTTATGGATTCAGAAACACGGGCCTGCATATGTATTTAGGGATGACAAATGTGATTCAATAAGTCAGGAATTTCTCCGTGGGCTGAGGCGGGACCCGCGCGGCGCGGGCGCTGCTCTGGGCTCGGCAGCTCCGTGCCATAAATCCTGCAGGCAGGCTCCTCGCTCCTCCCCGGCCTGCTTGGGGTTGATTCTCGCCTTTTCTCTGCACCTCACCAAGTCACAGGAGATCCCAAACCGTGTTTGGGTGCAGCCGTTCTCCCTCCATGGGTTTGGGGCATTGGGAAAACCCATGGGGGCACTGGGGGCCATGCCGCCACCGATGCCAGGCACGTCCCTGTCCCTGAGCTCTGTGTCCCCCACAAAGCTGCTCTGGGAGCAGCCAGACCCTTCAGGACTGTCAGCAGATGATTAATGACCGACAGCTCCAGAGCAAGTTTGGGGTTTGACCCGGTGCTTCATGATTTCAGCCCTAATTCTGCATCTCCTTCATGTGGGGCAGCTTGGGGAGCACCCACCCAAACTGCCCCCTGTTCCTGCTGCTCTTGGGGTGCACTACAACAAACTGAAGCAGGAAAACCCTAAATTAAACTCCAGCTGTTGTGGTGGGGACCTGGCATGGATGCCAGGTCCATGGTGGGGGTGCCAGGTCCATGGCAGAGGTGCCAGGTCCATGGCAGAGGTGCCAGGTCCATGGCGGGGGTGCCAGGTCCGTGGCAGAGGTGCCAGGTCCATGGCAGGGGATGCTGGATTTGGATTTGGATTTGGGGTGACAATCCCCAGCAGACCTGCAGCAATGGGCAGTGCAGGAGCCACCCCCTTGGCTCCCCTCATCCCACACCTCTGGGAGGCTCAGAGGGAAATGCCTTTCAGGGGGTCAGCGCCCGGCCAGGCCTTGGACCCACATCCACATTCCTTTGTCCTGATTTTATTCGTTAGCAACATTTGGCCTGGATATGGAGACAGCTAATGAGGGACGGAGTTTATTGCAGTTTGATTTTTCTGTTAAAACAATACAATAAAATAAATGCACTTGGAAATCTGGTCTGTGTTTGTACATAGGAGATTTATGGCTCTGAAGGCTTCCAGAGAGACGCAGCCTTTCATTCCCTTCCTTATTGGAACAGATCATGTTGCAGAGTTTAAAGGCCTCTGGAGCTGTGATTTATTTGAAGGGAGAAATAAGGGAAATCCAACTATCTGTTCCCTGGCTCGGATCATCCAGTAACTCCCAGCCAAGGGGACGGATCTGCACCTCCTCCACAGATTTTTTTTTTTTCTTTTTTTCCCTCCTGTCACTTACATTATCCTGCTCTAAATATATCACCAAGCCAGGGATGGCTCCTGACCTGGGCTTCAGCACCTCACAGAGGTTTCCCCAGCCCTTCCTGGAATCCCACAGATAAATCTCTCTCCTAGAGCCCTGTCTGAGCTCCTCCACGCTGCTGATGGGACAGGACCTGTGTGGGGCCAGCTGCTGCCTTGATCCAGAGCTGAGGCAAAGGCAGGATCTTGGGGTTATCTCTGGATTCAGGTGATAAATTCACATCACCTGTTCCTGCTCCCCTCCCTTGCTGCTCTCCTGAGCAGAGAAGAGCACGGCAGCTTAGCACCAGGTCAGGATTTGTGCCTGAAAACCTTTGCCATGAACTTGGAAACTCAGCAGGATGATGCTGCAGCTCCCATGCTCCAGGGGCTGCCACACCACCTCCCTTCCTGCCACCCTCACAGAGGAAAACTGTGTTTTCCCCTTCTCTGAGGTTTCCTGCTGCCCAGGGATGAAGCACCTGGAAGGCCCCAGCCCATCCCGGTGGATCCCCCCAGCAGGAGCAAGGTGAGATCCTTCCCTGAGCCTAAACCAAACATTTGGAAGCCTTTGGCATTTACAGGTTGGAGTTTCCTGGGTTCTCCTGCTTCTCCCAGGTATCTCCTGGACTTCTGGGAATGCTGTTGGTCCCATCAGCACCATCCATCCTTTGCTGTGCTCTTGGGACACACATGAGAGGAGAATTCCCTTCTCCATCGTCCCCATCTCGCTGTGGGTCAGGGAAGGAGTGACAGGTTCCCAGCTGGGGAGGGGACCTGGCTGTGACAGCCACTCTGCTCCTCCTGGAGCTCCATCCCAGCTCCTCCAGCCCATGTTTTTGGCGGGCTGTTCCCTCCCCCTGCACACAGACGGGCTCTGTTTGCCATTAGCTCCCCCCCTCTGCCCCAGGAGCCCATCCCAGCACTAATTCTCACGCATGTTTCGGGTAAATCTACTTTCTTTTCCGGGCTGAATTGTGGTTTCCAAGCACCATTAATCATTTCCCTTTAGAAAACAGCATTGGGGGGCTGGAAACACATTGCTCCTTTCTTTACTGGGGGATGACCTGGCACGCTGGCACCCGGCCACGGGGCTGGCGCCTGCAGGACGTGGAGAGCAGCCTCGGGGAGAGCTCCCCTCCTGTGCTGGGAACTGGCTCCCAGTGGGATCACCTCCCCCAGGACAGAGCCCAGCTCCTGCCCAGGGGCTCGGGAAGGAGGGGAGGAAAAGGCTGGGAATGCCAGTTCTGAAGGGCTGTCCCAAGAGCCTCCTCCCAGGGGCTGCTCCCTGGGAGCTCGGTTGTCTCCCTGCTCTCTGCCCGCCCCTCTTGTGGGTCCAGGACCCTCAGCTTATGATTTTGGAAGGAAGGAAGGAAGCCCCCCTGCCCTGCTGGCCGTGGGGAGGGGGCACAGTGACCACGTGTGAGCTCTGTGCTGTCAGGGGATGATTAATGGCCAACGCCACCGAGCTGCCCGGGCTGCCAAGGGCTGCATTGTTAGAGCTGACATGGAACGAGCCCCGACACTCTGGAACACAGCTCTGCCCCATAATCAGCAAATAACCTTCCATGGAAGCAACTGGGGAAGTGTTCCCCCTCCCAGCCCCCTCCCAGCCCCTGCCCTGCCCTGCCAGAGCAGGAAATGGCCCAGCCAGGCACCCTGCAGCTCCCAGCTCCTTCCAGGGATTTCCCTTCCTGGGATCCACTGCTCCTTCAGCTTTCAGCTAGGGGACAGCTGGGATGGGATGGGATCCATGGGATGAGGTGGGGTGGGATGAGATGGGGTCCATGGGATGGGATCCATGAGATGGGATGGGATCAATGGGATGGGATCCATGGGATGAGGTGGGGTGGGATGGGATGGGATCCACAGGATAGGATGGGATGGGATGGGATCCATGGGATGGGGTGGGATGGGATGGGATCTATGGGATGGGATCCATGGGATGAGGTGGGGTGGGGTGGGATGGGATGGGATCCATAGGATAGGATGGGATGGGATGGGATCCATGGGATGGGATGGGATGGGATCTATGGGATGGGATCCATGGGATGAGGTGGGGTGGGGTGGGATGGGATGGGATCCATAGGATAGGATGGGATGGGATGGGATCCATGGGATGGGGTGGGATGGGATGGGATCTATGGGATGAGATCCATGGGATGGGATGGGATGGGATAGAACGGGAGATGGAGGCAGAATTTGGGACGGGATGGGGACAGGATAGAAATGGAGACAGAGACAGCAGTGGGGTTGGGGCAGGACTGGCGAACAGAGCTCTGCACCCCCCGCTGCAGCTGCACAGGTAACCTTAAACGCCAAAGCAGGAGCGCGGGGACGGAGTTTTTCCAGCCCTGTTCGCAGCTGTCAGGCGGTGATTAATGGCCAACAGCCTCGGAATTGCCTTTATTGCCAGCCCGGCATTGTTACAGTGACAGCTAACGAGGGCAGACAGGCTTTACACCGCGCCTTGCCCCGCCCCGCCCCGCCGGGACCGAGCCGGGACCGAGCCGGGACCGAGCCGGGACCGAGCCGAGACGGAGACGGGACCGAGTGGGGCCCGTCCTGCCCGGGGCTGCCCCCAGGGAATCCAGATGTGCCCACAGGGAACCCACATGTACCTACAGCCATCCCAGCTGTGCCCACGGGGAACCCAGCTGTGCCCGTGGCCATCCCAGCTGTGCCATGGTCATCCCAGCTGTGCCCACAGGCATCCCAGCTGTGCCCATGGATAACCCAGCTGTGCCCACAGGCATCCCAGCTGTGCCCAGGGCCACCACAGCTGTGCCCATGGCCATCCCAGCTGTACGCATGGGGAGCCCAGCTGTGCCTACAGCCATCCCAGCTGTGCCCATGGTCATCCCAGCTGTGCCCATGGCTATCCAAGCTGTCCCAGGGCCACCCCAGCTGTGCATGGCCATCCCAGCTGTGCCCAGAGCTATCCCAGCTGTGCCCAGAGCTATCCCAGCTGTGCCCACAGCCATCCCAGTTCTGCCATTGCCACCCCAGCTGTGCCCATGGGGAACCCAGCTGTGCCCAGGGCCATCCCAGCTGGGCATGACCATCCAGTCTCTGCCCAGGGCCATCCCAGCTGTGCTATGGCCATGCCCATGCCAGCTCTGCCCAAATCCCACCCAGGGCCTGCCTGGGTCCCATCCCAGCTCTATCCCCACGAATCTGGACCCACAAACACCCAGAGACCCCCAAACTGTCTGACTGAACTGCACAGAAAACCCCCCAGGATATTTTTACAAGGGCAAGGGGATGAGGTAGGGATGAAAGAGCTGGAGAGAACTGGGTGCAATAAACCATTTATTCCTCCAAACAGCCCTGTTAAAACCCCAAGCACCGTGGCACAGACACCACTGAATGTTCCTGGCCTCGAGTCCAGTGGTAATGATTTTTTTTGGCTTTTTTTTTCTCTTTTTTTTTAATTTTTTTTTTTTAGGATTATTACAAATAATATTTACCTTTGTGCTGGTTCACATCTTGATGCTGTTAAACACGTGGCCACAGCTGGTTTCCCGCTCAGGGCAGTGATATAGTGCTGGTGTTATGAAGCAAAACCTCTCCTGCGAGCCAGAACACCCCACATTTAAAAACCTATTACTTTTCAATATTCCATGGATGCATTTTGCTCCAGCTCAGAGCAATTTCCTAGTTTACCCTTATTAAACTGAGAGGGGCTGAGCAGAGGCTTGTGATTTATGAAACACATACTAGATTCATTAAAACCTTTAAAGATTTAATACATTTTATCAAGGCCTTAAATCTGGGCAACCGCCTTTAAAAAAACACCAACTGCAGGGTGTTTTTCATCTCTGGCGCCCTTTTGCGCTTCTTTAAGAGCTGTAAAATTTGGATTGACAAATATCGTGGATATTTCATTCCTTATTCCTAAATGGCACTGAACCCTCCTGACAGGGTTGTTATATACAACCTCAGAGATCCATCATGAGGAAAGATCAAATCATTCTGCTTTATTGACGTTTTTTACGTGGTTTTTAAGGCCCTTTCCAGGATTTCAGAGCTGGATGATTCTGTTTGCTGGCCCATCCCATTTCCTGTGATTGCCCAAACGAGCAGGGGGGTCCGTGTGGGGGGCAATGCAGGGGGAGGTCAGAGAAAATGTTATAAAATAAAAATGTTGTGGCTGAGAAATATAAATGTTATGGTTGAGAACAATAATTGACAGAAGGGGAATTCGGGTTAGATATTAGAGTCAGATCTCCAGGAGCATTTGGATAATGCTCTGAGGGACAGGGTGGGATTGTTGGGGTGGCTGTGCAGGGCCAGGAGTTGGATTGGATGACCCTGTGGGCCCTTTCCAGCTGAGGGTGTTCTGTAGGAATGTGGAAATGAAAGTGGAAATGGGGAAAAGTGGAAATGTGGAAATGTGGGAAAAGGGGCGAAGTGGGAAAGTGGGAATGTGGAAAAGTGGGAATGTGGAAAAGTGGGAAAGTGGAAATGTGGACAAGTGGGAATGTGGAAAAGGGGGAAATGTGGAATTGTGGGAAATGTGGAAAAGGGGAACAGTGCTAAAGTAGGAATGTGGGAATGTAGAAAAGTGGGAAATGTGGAAAAGGGGAAAAGGGGAACAGTGGAAAAATGGGAATATGGAAATATGGAATTGTGGGAAATGTGGAAAAGTGGAAATGTGGAAAAGTGGGAAGTGTCCCGGCCCGTGGCAGGGGCTCCAATGGGATGAGTCTCACTGTCCCTCCCGACAGGTACCGTTCTGTGTTCCGTGACCCCTCCGCCTCTCCCTGTCCCCCCTGCCCAGAGCAGGCTCGGGGGTCTCCACACCCCAACCCCTCGGGAAGGCGCGAGCGGGTCTCGAACCCGCGGCCTCCGGCTCCTCATTCCCCGCTCCTCCATCGCCCCCTGGCGGCGGCGGCGGCCGCGCGGGGGTCGCGGGGTGATGACGTCAGTGGCGCGCCGCCGGTGCCGCCGCCGGTGCCGGGCATGGCCCAGCTCGGCGCCATCGCCGCCCTCGCCCTCGGCGTGGCGGCCGCCGCGCTCCTCTCGGCCGTGCACAAGATCGACGAGGGGCACATCGGCGTCTACTACCGGTGAGACAGCCCGGCGGGGCTCCCTGCGGGGAGAGAGCCGGGTACCGGCCAGCCGCCGCCGCTCACGGTTCCCTCCCTCTCCCTCTCTCTCTCCCGTTCCCTCCGCAGCGGCGGAGCTTTGCTGACCTCCACCAGCGGGCCCGGCTTCCACCTCATGCTGCCCTTCATCACGTCCTACAAGTCAGTGCAGGTGCTGCTGGGCGCGGGCCCGGGCGGGGCGGGCACCGGGGGGCACCGGGGCTGCTGTGGCCGTGCCCGGTACCGGGGACAGGCTGCTCTCGGTGCGATCGGTGCCGGGAAATCTCTCTGCTAAGCCTCTTTCCTTCAATCCCCTGCAGACCACGCTGCAGACGGACGAGGTGAAGAATGTCCCGTGTGGTACCAGGTGAGCTGTTCGGTGATAGCGAACCGGCTGGGAGCTCCTCGGAACCGAGCCCAAACTGGGGGCACCGGCAAAACCGAGCTCCTCCCGAGCCCAAAATGGGGACACTGGAAAAACTGAGCTCCTGCCCAGCCCCAGACTGGGCTCACTGGAAACCGAGCTCCTCTTCAGCCCCAAACTGGGCTCAGTGGCAAAACTGAGCTCCCCCCAGCTCCAAACTGGGGACACTGGAAACCAAGCTACTCCCAGCCCCAAACTGGGCTCACTGGTAAAACTGAGCTCCTGCCCAGCCCCAGACTGGGCTCACTGGAAACCAAGCTCCTCCCCAGCCCCACACTGGGCTCAGTGGCAAAACTGAGCTCTTTCCCATCTCCAAACTGGGGACACTGGCAAAACCGAGCTCTTATCCAGCCCCAAATGGGGACACTGGGAGCCCCAGGACTGTGTTGGGCTGGTCCCACACCCACCCTATGGAGGGGACAGTCCCCCTTGGGGCCCTCAGCCTCCTGCAAAGATCATTTTGTGTTTTCTCCTTTTTTCAGTGGGGGAGTGATGATTTATTTCGACAGGATCGAGGTGGTGAATTTCCTCATCCAGAGTGCGGGTGAGTCACAGCTCTGCCCTGGGGCTGGGCTGGGCTTGGTGGGAACAGGGCTGTACCCAGGAGGGGCTGGGCTGGGTTTGGTGGGAACAGGGCTGTACCCAGGAGGGGCTGGGCTGGGTTTGGGGGGAACAGGGCTGTACCCAGGAGGGGCTGGAATTGCCTGGAGGGAGCCAGGCTGTTCCTCAGGAGGAGCTGAGTGTGCTGGGATCCAGGCTGTCCCACAGGGGATCTTTGGGCTGGGTTTGGGAGGATCCAGGCTGTCCCTCAGGAGGAGCTGAGTGTGCTGGGAGAGAGCCAGGCTGTCCCTTAGGTGTGCCCCAAGCACCTGGCAGAGCCCTGAGCCCCATCTGTCACCTCTGCCCTCTCCCCCAGGAATTTGGGCTGTTGATTGTCTTTATCCCAGCCCCCCTGAGCTTTGTGCAGCAGGTTGGAGTCCCAGGGGGTTCAGGGGATGTGAGCAAAGGCTCCTGGAGAACCACCTGGGCAGCCTTTTCCCAAATCCTTTGGGCTGAGGTTCCCTGGCTCAGCAGAGAGCCATGTGTGTATGTGCAGCCCCAGCACTGCCTGGGGGTGCTTCAGACCCTCCTGTTCACAGGGCAAGGGACAGATATTGGTGAGATCACCACAAAATGCCAACAGTGAATAAACCTGCCCTGAGCAGAGGGTTTGAGGGCAGGGGGTCCCTCATTTCATTCTGCACTGACACTGAGCTGCAGGGCTTTCCCTGAGAGTGCTGAGCCTGCTCTCCCTGCTCCATCCTCTGTTCTCTCAAGCTACATCAGGGAAGGTATAGGTTGGATATTAGGAAAAACTAGAGTAGAATAGAATAGAATAAAATACTGGAATGCTCTTCCCAGGGAGGTGGTGGAATCACCATCTCTGGATGTGTTTAAAAAAGCCTGGACATGGCACTGGGTGCTATGGTCTGGGTGAGGTGTCAGGGCACAGGTTGGACTGGATGATCTCAGAGGTTTCTTCCAACCTCATCATTCTGGGATTTTGTGATTCTGTGATTCTTCTCCTCTCCCAGTGTACGACATTGTCAAGAACTACACAGCTGACTATGACAAGGCTCTCATCTTCAACAAGATCCACCACGAGCTGAACCAGTTCTGCAGCGTGCACACTCTGCAGGAGGTGTACATCGAGCTCTTTGGTGAGCTGCTGCCTCTGGGGGTCTCCCTGTGGGCTGTCAGTGCAGAACCCCCAGTGTTGGGGGGGTTTTATCCATGAATCCCAAGTGTTGGGGGGTTTTATCCATGAATCCCAAGTGTTGGGGGGTTTTATCCATGAATCCCAAGTGTTGAAGGGTTTTTTCCATGTTTTATCCATGAATCCCAAGTGTTGGTGGTTTTTTCCCATGTTTTTTCCATGTTTTATCCATGAATCCCAAGTGTTGGGGGGTTTTATTCATGTTGTATCCATGAATCCCAAGTGTTGGGGGGTTTTTCCATGTTTTATCCATGAATCCCAAGTGTTGGGTGGTTTTTCCATGTTTTATCCATGAATCCCAAGTGTTGGGTGGTTTTTCCATGTTTTATCCATGTTTTATCCATGAATCCTAAGTGTTGGGTGGTTTTTCCATGTTTTATCCATGTTTTATCCATGAATCCCAAGTGTTGGAGGGTTTTTTCCATGTTTTATCCATGAATCCCAAGTGTTGGAGGGTTTTTTCCATGTTTTATCCATGAATCCCAAGTGTTGGAGGGTTTTTTCCATGTTTTATCTATGAATCCCAAGTGTTAAAGGGTTTTATCCATGTTTTATCCATGAATCCCAAGTTTTAGGGGGGGTTTCCATGTTTTATCCATGAATCCCAAGTGTTGGAGGGTTTTTTCCATGTTTTATCCATGAATCCCAAGTGTTGGGGGGTTTTATCCATGTTGTATCCATGAATCCCAAGTGTTGGGGGGTTTTTCCATGTTTTATCCATGAATCCCAAGTGTTGGGGGATTTTTTCATGTTTTTTCCCTGTTTTATCCATGAATCCCAAGTGTTGGGGTTTTTTTTTCCATGTTTTGTCCATGTTTTTCCATGTTTTATCCATGAATCCCAAGCTGGCTGTGCTTGCAGCCAGGGTTGTTAGCCAGCTGCCATCCTTTATCCCTGTTATCTTTTGGAGCTGAGTGCCTCACTTATGTTGTAACAATAAACTGCAAAGCCAGCCCTGCCAGCAGCCTCCCTTTAGGGAAGGGAGCAGGAATTCTGTGGCATTCTGTGTGTGTGCAGCAGCTGGGATGGATTGAATTGGTCACAGGATTGTCTGATCCAGATGGAACAGCCTGGCTGTGCCTCTCTGCTGTCACAGAAACTCAGCAAGCAGCCCTGGCCAGAGGCTTTGGGCTGTACCTGTGGCTGCAGTGCTGGCAGGAGGGCAGGCACAGGGCAGGAGAGGCTGAGGGAATGCTGTGGTTTCCTGGTGGGATTGGCCCAGTAGTGCTGAGTGTTTTGTTTCTGGCTCTGGGCTGACAGGAAATCCTCCCAAGCTTTCAGCAGTGCTGCCTGTGGGCTGCTGGGGGCCCAGCAGGACAGGCTTTGTGCCTGGGTGAGCTCAGGGTGTTTGCAGGCTCCTGTTGTCTCTTCAGCCTGGCTTTCCAAGGAGCCTCCTGCCCTTCCCACACTGGGGCTCAGCTCCCCCGAGTTCCCAGCTCCCCCCAGTTCCCAGCTCCCCCCAGTTCCCAGCTCCCCCCAGTTCCCAGCTCCCCCCAGTTCCCAGCTCCCCCCAGTTCCCAGCTCCCCCCAGTTCCCAGCTCCCTCAGTTCCCAGCTCCCCCCAGTTCCCAGCTCCCCCCAGTTCCCAGCTCCCCCCAGTTCCCAGCTCCCCCCAGTTCCCAGCTCCTGCTGGTAGCTGGACAGGTTCCTGGCCCGTGGAGGCTCCAGATGTTGGCAGCTGCTGCTTGAAATGGGCTGAAAGCTCCTGCTCTGCACAGAAGGAGCTTGTGCAAATTCCCTGGAAGCCCTGGGCCTGGCTCAGGCTCTGCAGTGGGGCACAGCCCCTCTGAGCAGCCTCACATCACCCTCTGCCCCCACAGCTGCCAGCAGGTGCAGGGAACTGATAACAGCTGCTTCCCAAACTCCTGGCTGGCCTTTGTTAGGAGTTCCAGAGAGGAAACTGGGACCAAAGCAAACAGTCCAGGGTGTGATGTGATCCCTCCTAAGGCTGTTACTGTTTGATTTTCCCTCTGCACTTCCCAGCAGGCCCCAGCTGGAAGCGCTGCCCTCCTTGGAGCTTTCATCAGAGCAAGTTTTAGGTTATGTTTCCTTTTGAAATCCTCAGCTACACTGGAGTTCTGAACTCCTTGAGCCAAAGAGGCATTGCTGATGATTTTTGCAGCCTGTTAAAGTAACTGATGCTGCCATTTCCCATTTCTGCCTTTCCATTTGCTTTGTGTCCTGCTAGCACAGGTCACAATCAGTCAGGATTTACCTCATCACTCCAGGATCTGGTGGGGCATTTCAGTGGGGAAGGGGGTTAGAGCACAGATTGCTGGTTGTGAAGATGCTGTTCTGGCTCAGGAATATTCCAGGCTGCAGGTTATGGCAAACTGCAGGGTTTCCTTTCATGCCTGCCACATTCCTGTGGTGTGTCCCACTGCTGGGAGCCTGCCTGGGGTCAGCCCAGCACCTCTTCATCCAACTCCCATTTGTGCTTTCCAGGAATAAGAAACATGAGCCATCCCAGCTCACTCTGGGTGCTGACAGCAAACTGCCTTGGGGGATCTTTCATTCCCTTCTCTTTTCTCCCCAATCAGATCAAATTGATGAAAACCTTAAACTGGCTTTGCAGCAAGACCTAACCACGATGGCACCTGGATTAATTATACAGGTAATCAGGGTTTGATTGAGGTGTTGAAGGGGCAGATTGTTGTGGCACCAGAGGCCCTTCAGCTCTTAAGGAGTTGGGGAATTAGCAACAAGTAGCTCAACAGATTGTGAAGAGGGGAAAGAGCTAAAAGGAAACAAGAAACTGAGATTTGTTTAGGAAGAAAGAAATCTCTTTCTGTGTTGCTTTACAACACAGATTTCATTTAACCTGAGGAGCAGGAGCAGTGTCCTTCCTGTCCCCTCCCAGTTTTGGTGTGTTGAGTTTCTCCTGGAGTTCCTCTGGGTGCTGCTTTGCCCAGGTTACACTCTCCTGTCATGTCAGGAGACCTTTCAGTGCTGTTTCTCTGTGGGGTTTGGGCCTGGTCAGTCTGTGCAGGTTCTCTCCTGTGTCTCTCCCTGCAGGCAGTTCGAGTGACAAAGCCAAACATCCCTGAAACCATCCGGAGGAACTACGAGCTCATGTAAGTGCCTGTGTGTGCCCAGAAGGGCACAAGAACTCAGGGTTGGGGCATCATGGTGCTCTGAGCACTGCAGCCCTTGAGCACAGGCATGGTTTGCCCTGGGGCTCCTTCCCCTGCTGAGCCTGAGTGGCAGAGGGATGGATTTCACCACTAATCCTCTTGTTTGACTGGGATGGAGAAACTGTTGATTCAACAAGCTGAAGACTTGCAAAGCTTTGAAATAACTCTCTTTGACAGCACTTGACAGTGCTGATCCCTCTGCAGTGCCCTGAGCCAGCTGCCAGCACTTTGCTCAGCCAGGATTGGATCCCTCTCATCCATTCTGCTTCCCCAGCACTGCCTGTCACCTTTTGGGCTTGCTTGTGGTAAATCCTGTGTAATAAATACAGCAGGATGTGTTGAGAGACTCAGTTCCAGGGTCTCTTCCCTGACTGGGAGCAGGAGCAGAGTTTTTATTTATGTTCACTTTAAAAACTCATGAATGTAAGTAAAAACCAGTAAGATAGAAAAGGCAGCAGGGCAGCCTGCAGGGACTGTGTGACAGGGAAATCTTCCTGCTGTGGAGAGGAGGAAAGAATGATTGGATTCAGGCAAAAATCTCTGTGCAGGTGCCTGCCCTGACATTGCTGATCCCACCTGCCCTGGACACGTGCTGGAAGGAGGGGAGAGCCAGCAGCTCGTTCTGGGGGGGTGCTGTGAGTCCCACAGCAGTGAGCTCCTGGTTTTAACTGTTTTTTCCTGCTCCTCCAGGGAGAGTGAGAAGACAAAGCTGCTGATAGCAGCCCAGAAGCAGAAGGTGGTGGAGAAGGAGGCAGAGACAGAAAGGAAGAAAGCTCTGATCGGTCTGTGGGGCTGGGCTGGGAGAGGGAATGGGGGGACAGAGAGCAGAGACCCCAGGGAGGGAGTGGGGGATTCACCTGGTTCACTCTGGGACCTTCTCTGATCTGAAACCTTCCCAGAGAAACTCAAGAGTTTTTCAGGTGGTTTCAGCTTTGTTCTCTGCAGGCTGGACATTGTTCCCACCGTTTATTTGCACCTGAAGTGGGTGATGAGTGAGGATTTTCCAGGGTGAGGCTGCTCCTGGTGTTAGGAAAACGTGTGATGACAGCGTGGGCGTGTTCTTGTTTTCATTGCAGAGGCAGAAAAGATTGCACAAGTTGCTGAAATAACTTATGGGCAGAAAGTGATGGAAAAGGAGACAGAGAAACGGATTTCAGAGATTGAAGGTGAGTGAGGGGTGAGCTTTCCTGGAAGTAAATCCTGAAGGAGTTCTTGAAATGTGTGTTGACTGTTCTTCAGTCCAGGCTGACGTTCTCAGGGGTAAAGTTCCTGACCACAGGCAGGAGTAGGAATTTCTTTGCAGCCTGTGCTTCTTGAAACTCCCTTTCTCAAGGTGATCTTTGTAGGAGTTTGAACTTAAGGAGATGTTCCCTCACCCCTCTGATAAAGTGATTTGTCAAAGAAACTCCAGGGCGTGGAGAGGGCTCTGCAATTCCAGCTCAGGAGTGGCAAGGCCTTTTTACCCCTTACATTCATTAGAGGCCCTGACAAGCTTTGCAGAAGCCATTGAGGAGCCAATTAAGAGTTTTACAGGTCAGCAGCTTCTCATTAAGAAGCTCTTTGCAGAAATACAATGGGATTTATTTCTTATAACTGTGTCAGCAGGTGTCAGCCCTCAGTCTGGCAGAGGATTCCTGCCTCCTCCTTTTTTTCCTGGTGTCTCTGACTGGGACCAAGCTCTCCTTTTAGCCAGGAGAGGAAGTTGTGGGCCAGCCCATCCAGCTGTTTACAGGATCTTGAAGTGCAGCAGCTCCCAGGCCTCCTTGCTAGGAGAAGTAAACAAATGGTTTATCCAGCTGTGCTGCTCTCAGACCCAGACTGACATGTTGCAATTGTGTGGCTCCATGCCTCAGGAGGAGTGGCAGGGGATGGGCAGGATTCCACTCATTTTATCTGTACCCTGCTGGCCTGATAGCCATCATTATTTATCACTGGATGGATGCAGAGGGGGAAAGGAGTGCAGTACAGAAAGGGGAAATGTTCCTTAAGTGTCAGGAATTTCAGTATCCACAGAGTCAGAGCCTTGGAGCAATTGTTGATAAAGCAGAGAACAGGATTCTGAGATCCTGGCCAGGATCTCTGCAAGGGGCAGAGCCTGTAGAGGTTAAAATCCCCTGCTCTGCCTGCCAGAACCTTCATCTGCACATCCCAAAACCCATCTGGGGATCCCATCCACAGCACAGATCTCATCTGCAGGGAGTCTGCTGGGCTGCCCAGGCTGCTGCTGGCCCCTGGGCAGGGGCTGTGAGTAAATCCCACATTTTCAGGAGAGCAGTTCTGCATTTCAGCACCAGAGTCAGCCCTGGCTCGAGAAGAAAGGCTGAGCTCTGCCCACGTGATGGGGATAATCAAACCCTGATGTTTGTCAAGTTCTTGGAGCTCTGCAGTTGCAGATGCAATTTGCTTCTCCGTGCTCTCATCCTGCAGCCATTTAACTGTAAATTGAGCTCCCATTTCTGGGTTTCCCATTTTGTTCCCTCTTCCCTGTGTAGTTCAGAGGTGGCTCTGGCCACCTTCTGAAGAGTTACCAGCTGCAAACACTGCAAACGTGGCTGGAAATAAAAATGTGATTGAGAGCATGTGTTTGCTTCCAGATGCTGCATTTCTTGCACGAGAGAAGGCAAGAGCTGATGCTGAGTGTTACACTGCAATGAAGGTGGCTGAGGCCAACAAGGTACTGTGCTTTCCTTTGTGCTGCCTCAGAGCAGGGCCCCTGGCAGCAGGCTGTAGGGAAATACCAGCACCAGGGCAGGCACTGATCCTTGTTTAAGTCAAAAAGCAAAACAAGGCCATGTCCTCTCAGCAAAGCTTTCATCTGAAACAATTAGTCAACAATTAGATCCTTATTTGCAAGTTCATTTTGTTCTCTGCAGGGATCAGTGTCAGGGTGTGTGAAATCTCTGCTCTGCCAGGGGCTCACGGGGCTGTGGGTCTCTGTGGAATATCACTTTCAGTGCTGCCCTTTCACACTGTTGTGATGAGAAATGTGCTTTCATTCCAGTCTCAAGTTGGCAGGGAGATCTCCAGGGTGACAGGCAGGGACAGAATAAACCACAGTGCAGGGAAAGAACTGATCTCAGACAGCCTGGAAGAGCCTCAGTACTGCAAAAATAAAAACAACAATCCAATGTGGAAACAGAAAAATGACATGGATAGAATGGCCAGGTGTGTTCCTGCCCACAGCAAGCTCCCAGCACATCCCAGCAGGACGTTTCAGTTGTGTGGTGGTCAGGGAGAAGGAGCAGAGGGCCCGGGGTGTTTGTGCCCAAGTTTTGTCCTCTCTTACAATGTCATTATCCTGAAGGAATGAGCCAGACTCACCCAGACTCACTGGTGGATCTGCTCCCTGCAGAGAGCCAGGGATGTTCCTGTCCTCAGAGCCAGGGATATTTTCCTCCTCAGAACCAGGGATGTTTTTTACCCCTCAGAACCAGGGATGTTTCCCCCTCACAGCCAGGGATGTTTCCCCCCTCAGAACCAGGGATATTTCCCCCCTCAGAACCAGGGATGTTTCCCCCTCACAGCCAGGGATATTTCCCCCTCAGATCCAGGGATGTTTCTCCCTCAGAGCCAGGGATGTTTCCCCTTCACAGCCTGGGATGTTTCCTCCTCACATCCAGGGATGTTCCCCCCTCAGAGCCAGGGATGTTCCCCCCTCAGAGCCAGGGATGTTCCCCCCTCAGAACCAGGGATGTTTCCCCCTCAGAACCAGGGGTGTTTCCCCCCTCAGAGCCAGAGATGTTTCCCCCTCACAGCCAGGGGTGTTTCCCCCTCAGTGCTCTCCTTGCAGGGGCTGCAGTGAGGGATGAGCTCTTGAGCCATCTCCATGCTTGCACTGAGCCTTTCCCCAGCTGCTCCCTTCCCTCTCCATTCTGCCATTTATTCACTGGGATCTGGAGCTGCCCTCAGCCCTGCTGGAGGAAATCCTGGCTCTGGGCACTCTGTTTTTCCTGGGGAGGGCTGGCCATGCCTGCTGTGCTCGTGTGCTCAGGTAGGAATTCCCTTTTCCCAAAGCTGAGCTGTTGTGACCCGTTTTCTCTCCGTGCAGCTCAAGTTAACTCCTGAGTACTTGCAGCTGATGAAGTACAAGGCAATTGCAGCCAACAGCAAGATCTACTTTGGCAAAGATATTCCCAACATGTTCATGGACTCTGCAGGGAGCCAGAGCAAATCTGCAGAGGGACTGGCAGAAGGAATCCAGGAGGAGGACGGAGCAGGAACCAGTGAGGACACAAAACTACTTCATAACATCAACTGAAAAGAAAGATTTCTATTCATTTTCTATCAAAAAAATCACGAACTGGGAAATTCCTTTTAGTTTTCCCCCTTTTCCTGTGCTGAAAGAGATGAATCAGATTTAATCCTTTCAATCTTTTATATGACAATTAGACATAAGGACTTTGGTATTTATGGGGTGGGTTTTCTGGTAATTTCTAAGCTCCAGGTATGTTCTGTAGCTGCACCTCCTCAGCTCTTGGGTCACCCAGACCAAGGATTTGGGAGAGGCTGGCAGGGCTATCAGCTGGGTGGGAACCTCATTTGGGATTGAGATGGTTCAGAGCAGTTGCAGCTAAAGAAATGTTGAGGTTTTGGAAGGAGGGGAATTGCTGCTACAACTTGTTTTGGGTTATTTTTTTTTCTTACTGAAAATTCCAAGTACTTTATTTCAATCCCCTCTGAAAATAAGGTGCTAGATTTTGTACATTACATACAAGTGGCTGCTCCAGGCTTGGGCCAGTGGCTGCTGAGCCCACATGAGGTGACCCCATGAGGGACAGAGGAGTCCTGCAGGTCCCACACGTGGGGGGATCAAAGCCTTAGACCATGTCACGCAGGGAGTGACCCAAACTCTTCATTTTCTGTGTCCTGACTGCTTTGTTTTCCATTTCTCATGTTTTTGTGGGGCACAGGAGAGCTGTCCCAGCAGTTCAGCTGCTGGGGGTGGGCATGGGCAGCATCCTGGAGTGCAGAGCTGGGTGGGATTTTCAGTGAAACGATGGAAATTGTCACAGAAAACCAGGGAGGAAAGAATTTTTGTCTCAGGGACCCTGACTTTACAAAAGGCCTTGCTGGGGAGGAGCTGCTGCAGTGAGCAGAGAGTTTTTCAGTTTGTTATCTGCTCTTTGGGAGCAGCTGGATCTCAGTGTTTACAGTGTCTGACTAGAAAAAGGACCTTCAGGTGAGCTGAAGTGAGCTCTGTGGGATTGGGGCTGAATGGATCTTGTGGAAGGCAGATTTCCCTGGCCAAGGACACAAACCATGATCCTGAAAGGCCACGGGGCAGAGACAAGCAGCTCTTCCTGAACCACCCAAAGATGGATTCCCCTTCTAGTCTCAGAACAGTTTTCCAGAATGTACTTCCCCTCCAGACAGCTGATCAGCTCCTCACATCCCAATGCAAGGAGGGAACAGAGCTTTCTTTTCCACACATGCAAAATTGGAGGATAGAAGTCCAGGCCTAGAGAGAACATTTTTTTCCCCTACCCAATCCATCTGCATCTGGCAGCAGAGCCTGGTGATTAATTACTGATGTAATTAGAGTCCAGTATCCTCTGAGATGATGCCAGTGCTCAGTGTCAGAGAGCAGCCTGGTGCATTCACAGGCTCCTGCCCCAGATTTTTGCTCCCTGGTCTCACCTTTCAGTGTTCAAACCTTCATCTCTCTGTGTTGCTCTGAGAGAGCTCAGGTGAATCTCAGCTGCTGGCTCCAGGGGTTTTACAGCAGTTTTCTCTTCCCTGTTGATGCTTGAAAATGCAAAATAGAAATGAAGCATCAGTTTCTGCTTAGAGTCACATCCTCTTTGTATTTCTTAGAAAATAGGAGCTAAGGGAAGTCCCATCTCCAGACCTACATCAGATGCAACAGCATCCCCAGGGGAGGCTGTGATATTCCTGACTCATAACTAGGTCTGTGCAGGCAGATCCTAACAGGGAATAGCAGAAATTTAGTCCTGAGGATGAGCTCACTTGAGATTGTTCTGTGTTCATGCTTGAGGTTTCAGCAACTAACACCTCCTTTTACACAAGTATTTTTCACTAATGAAAGGACCCTACTAAGCCAAAGTGGTATTATAAAAGCTTTTTTTTTAAATGTGTGATTTCACAGCAAGATAATAGCTTGGGATAAAGAGCTCTTAATGATTTTTTTTTAATTAAAACCCTGACTGCTGAAGTATTAGTGTAATTTAGTTAACCTGTTCTAAGAGTAAAAAAAGAAAAGCAAAGTTGAGAGTGTGTCAGTTTTCATAAGCCAAAATCTGTGGTTGTGTCTTCATTCAGGTTTGTTCACTCTAAAATGTCCTGAATGTTCCAGAGTGGATCAGTCTCTCCATGTAAACCTTTATTCCTCTGTTTTTAACAGGCAAGTTGTTCTGTTTATGTAATCTTGAGACGAAGATCTGAACTTTAAACCCACTCTATAGCAAAGGGAACAGAGGTTTGTGGCACTGCTGATTGCTGGGAGCATGGAAATGCTCTGCCAGAGCAGTCCTTGATCTTCTTATGTACTGAATTCAAAGCCTTTTTATTTTGGTATTTGCTATGACAATAAAATGGCCTTCAATTTTAGAATCTTCCAATGTTACCATCAGGGTTTGTGGATGGAATTTAGTACCAGGGGTAGATGTGTTTGCAGGGGAGGATTTTGCAGAGGGAAGGTCGAGGTGTTCAGTGGGAGTGGGGGGCTCTGGGGTGCTGGGGGTCGGTTCTCCCTTTCCAGTGAGGAGGAGGAAGGTGGAGGAAGGGTGGAGGTGTCCAAGGAATCCCATTTCTGTCAGTGCCTGCTTTGCTATGGAATGAGCAAAAACACCAGACTGGAGCAGCAAACACCTCGGATTTGGTGAAGTTTGCAGAAAATCCCTGTCGTGTTTTACCAGACAAAGGGCAGGAACCTTCTGGGTGTTTTTAGCCAGCTGTGTCAACACTGAATCTGCAGAGGGCCGGTGAAGTTCTGCACATTAAGACAAATATTTGAGTTAATGTGTTCCAGCCGGCGCTTTCCCACTCTGCCCAGGGAGCTCCTCCATAAAGCCGGGCCTTGTCCCGGCCCCTCCAGCTGCCGTGGGGCTCTGGCCGCGCTCCAAGGGCTGCCCACTCCTCAGGCAGGGCCTGCAGGACAATTCCCGTTCCTTTCCATGACACCTTTTCCCCTAAGAAATTGAAATTGACCCCCTTGGAGGCGGCTCCTCATGCAGGGATAGCAACATCATCTTTGGGGGTGGGCCTGGAGGGCGGCCGGGACCGTGACAGTCGGGTGGGCTGGTGGCGGCGCTCGCTGCTGTTACTGCGGGCACGGAATGATTTGGATTTGTCACCAAAACCCAGGGAAGGGGACAAGCGGGAATCCGCTGTCCCGCAGGCCCGCCATGGCGGCCGCGACCTTCCCAACATGGCGGCTTCGCCCCGCCCCTCCGCTCCCATTGGCTGTCGGCGCTGTCGGAGCGATGCGATTGGCGGAGAGCGGGGGCGGGGCAGGTGTGTGGCGGAAGTGGCGGCGGCGGGTGGGGGGAATGTGGAGAGCGGGCATGGCCGCCGGGGACGGGCTGGGCCCGGCGCTCCGCGCCGTCACCGAGCAGGTGCAGCAAGCGGCGGCGCGGCGGCCGCAGGTGAGCCCCGGGGGCACGGGGGGCAACCCGGCGGGACACGCAGGGCGGGGTCGCTGCTGCCACGGCGACAGAGCTCCTTCACCATAGGGACGGGCCCGTGCTGTGGGCACAGGTCAGCGGTGACCGTGGGGACAGGCCTGTAGTGCCACCGGGACAGGTCCTGCTGTGGGGACAGGTCCTGCTGTGGGGACAGGCCCGCAGTGCCACCGGGATGAGTCCCACCTTGGGGACAGGCCTGCAGTGCCACCGGGACTGGTGCCACCATGGGCACAGATCACCGGTGACCGTGGGGACAGGCCTGCAGTGCCACCGGGATGGGTCCCACCATGGGGACAGCCGCCGGGACTGGTGCCACCGTAGGTACAGGCTGCTGGTCACCATGGAGACAGACCTGTAGTGCCCTTGGGATGGATCCCACCATGGGCACAGACCCGCAGTGCCACCGTGATGGGTCCCACCATGGGGACAGGTCACCGGTGACCATGGGGACAGAGCCACAGTGCCACCGGGGATGGGTCCCACCGTGGGCACAGGTGCCCGCAGTGCCCAGGGCCAGCACACCGAGGGTGTGGCCGTGCACACCCGCAGCAGAGGAGCCGGACCCACTATCGCGACAGTGCTCCCTCCTGTCGAGCCGGCACTCCCCGACAGGGCCGGGCCCCTCGGTTCCCCCCGGGGCTCCCCCTGCTCACCCTCCGTGCTCCCGCAGGGGCTCCCGGCCGTGCAGCCGCGGCTCGTGGCCGTCAGCAAGACCAAACCGGCAGAGATGGTGATGGAGGCTTACAGCCATGGGCAGCGCAGCTTCGGGGAGAACTACGTGAGTGGGGGATGCTGGGGAGGGTCAGGGGGCTGGGACAGGGACAGCAGGGCTGGGAAGGGTTTGGGGGGCTGGGACAGGGTCAGCAGGGATTGGAAGGGTTGAGGAGCTGGAAAGGGTTAGCAGGGTTGGAAGGGTTTGAGGGTGAGAAAGGGTCAGGGCTGGGAAGGGTTGAAGGGGCTATGACAGGACCCCTGCAGAGGGCACAGAATCCCAAAATCATTCCAAGCCCTCCAAGGGCATCGAGTCCAAGCTGTGCCCGATCCCCACTTTGTCACCCAGCCCAGAGCACTGAGTGCCACCTCCTGGGTCCTTCCTTGGACACCTCCAGGGTTGGGGACTCCAACACCTCCCTGGACAGCCCTTTCCAATATTCAACAACCCTTTCTGTGAAGAAATTCCTCCTGAAGGCCTGGGCCAGCTCAGTTTGGGTGGCTCTGTGGGTGACACATCATTCCCTGGCCTCATGTTTGTGAGGCTCAGCTTGGCCCCAAGATCACACATCCCAAGGACACCAATCCTCTGCCTGCTGTGGGTTTAACAGAATTTAATTCTCCTTCACTCTCCCAGGTTCAGGAGCTGCTGGAAAAGGCATCAGACTCCAGGGTAAGCACACAGTTCCCTTCATGCTTTTTTACCATGTATAGCTGTGTCCTGGGAGCTGCTCAGTCAAAGTCCTGGGCTTTGTTAGGGATTTGGTTGGATCCTTATCTGTGCAGATAAATGGTGGGGTGGGTTGTTCTTGGCTCAGTGCCTCTGCCCTGTTCCCCCTCCTGCCTTGCTGGCTCCATCTGCCTTAGTCATGATTTGTCTGCACAGGGCTCTGCCTTTCGTGCTCTCTTTAGGAGAAGCACAGTCCTTGCTGAAAAAAAAAAACATGTTAGCACTCAGTTTGGGGAAAATATCATTTTATGACTGTTGCACAAGAGCTTTGCTTTTGCTGTTCCCATGGACAGCAATCCCTGCAGCCACAAACCCATCCCTGTCCATGCTCAACCTCAGCACAACCACAGGCTGAGTCTTCAGGGTCAACAAACAGAGAAATTGGGTGTCTGGTATTTGTTTGTGGGCAAGCTAAGACTGAAATGCTGCGTGGGGGAGGAGGGAGTTGTTGTTCCAACCTGAGCATTCTCTCTGCTTTCAGATTCTCTCATCCTGTCCAGACATCCAGTGGCATTTCATTGGCCACCTGCAGAAGAACAATGTCAACAAGCTGATTGGTGAGTGCTGCTTGGTTTGGTGTGGGCAGTGATCTTCCATTTCTCAGGTGTGTCAGAGAGGGTCAGGATTTCAGAAAAAGGTTTTTCCCCAGAAGGTGCTGGCACTGCCCAGGCTCCCCAGGGAATGGGCACAGCCCTGAGGCTGCCAGAGCTCCAAGAGGGTTTGGACAATCCCCCAGGATGGGATTTTGGGGTGTCTGGGCAGGAACAGTTGGACTCAGCCATCCCTGAGGATCCTTTCCAGCTCAGGATATTTCATGGTTCCCTGAAACAATCCCCATGAACTCCCAAACAATCCCATGCCAGAATTCCCTCAGCCTGTCTTCTCTCCCCAGCTGTCCCAAACCTGTTCATGTTGGAAACAGTGGATTCTGTGAAGCTGGCAGACAGAGTCAACAGCTCGTGGCAGAAAAAAGGATCACCCCAGAGGCTGAAGGTCATGGTGCAAGTTAACACCAGCGGGGAAGACAGTGAGTGGCTCCTGGTGACAAGTGCATGGCTTGGCAGGGAACTGGGACAGGCTGGGCTCTGAGAGCAGAGCTGGGCACTGATCTCCCTGTGCTTTTGCAGGCAAGCATGGCCTTGCCCCCGGGGACACCACAGCTGCTGTGGAGCATGTCATCAACAAATGCCCCAGCCTGGAGTTCGTGGGGCTGATGACCATTGGCAGCATCGGCCATGACCTCAGTAAGGGCCCAAATCCTGACTTCCAGGTAAGGCTTTCTCAGAGGAAATGTCACTGTGGGCTGGTTTCCTGGCACAGTTTGTCTGTCCCAGTCAAACCAGTGCGAGTGAGGCAGTCAGGAGGCAGGAACACCTTGTGCAGAGCCCTCAGTACCAGTGTCAGTGCAGGTGTGAGGCTTCTTCCTGCAGGGTGTTGCTCCCAGCCATGCTCTGAAGCTGCAGCCAGGATTTTGGAGCCCCAGGTGAGGTTTGAGCCTCCTGTGTGTTGTCAGTAAATCTGGGCAACCTCCAGACACTGTTAGGGTGCTTCCATGGGAAGTGTGGGAGTTGCAGGTCCTGTGTGGAGGAGACATCAGGGACAGGCAGGAGCCAGGATCAGTGAAATGGAGCTGGAGTGACTGTCCAGGTGTGTGAGCTCTGCTGTCCCCTGTGCCCTGCAGGTGCTGCTGTCCCTGAGGCAGGAGGTGTGTGAGAAGCTGAACCTGCCCCTGGACAAGGTGGAGCTGAGCATGGGCATGTCCACAGACTTCCAGCATGCAGTAAGTGTGTTCCTGTCCCTTCCCTGGGGGAACAAACGTGCCTGCACCCCAAATTCCAGCCCAGGTGCCACCCAGACAGGCCTCTAAGGCTTGGGTGAAGATCCCAGGGCAGCTCTCCTGGTCCTGGGGGGGAGATACCTGGGATCAAATCAGCCCCTGGGTGTAGCTGTGGGTGCTGAGTGTGTGGGGAACCATCCTGTGAGAGTTGTGGGGTGGGGACAGCCCTGGCCTGAGCTGCTTCTCTCTGTCTCTTCCAGATAGAGGTTGGATCCACCAACGTCAGGATCGGCAGCACCATTTTTGGAGAGAGGGATTATTCCAACAAAACCACTGGGGGCAAAGCCCCTGCTGGGGGTGGAGGCCAAACAGAGGCTGTGACAGTGCAGGGCCACTAAAGGGAACACAAGTGGCCTCAGCAGAGGACAGACCTCACTATGCATTTTACCTCCCTCCATGTCGGCACCCACCCTGATGGTGAGAGGGAATTCCTCAGAGCAGGGGCCAGAATGCCTCATGATCATTGTGATTCTAGAGTACCCCTAAAAACTGGAGATCTGCATAACCAACAAGGAAATTGAGGGTTGGAAGTGGCTGTGGTGTCTTGGTTCCTCAGGGTCATCAAGGACAGAGGTTTTGGGGTAACTGGGCTGGACAAACTCACACACAAAGGTGTTTGTCAGGCTGGAGTTGCTGCTGAGCTGAGCAAGGTGGGTGTCACTGCAGCAGTGCTGGTGGTTGTTTTTGCTGAGGACTTCATTTAACACGTGATGATCTTGCCAGAAACCTGTAAATGTTCCCCCAAATACGAGTTTTGCCCGTGGGATGGTCACACAGGAGCTGGGATGGGGCCCAGGAGAGGCCATGGCCATGGGGAAGGGGTGAGTGACAGGCACAGGGGACTGAGGAGCTCAGCTGCCACTGTGAGTTCATGCTGTGAGGCTTTGGCTGCACATCACAAGTGTGGGAGTGTCTTTTTAGCTCAATTTTATCCTTTTCAGGCTGACACTAACTTTTCCCATGGCTGCCCAAATGTGGAATGCTTTCCCCCCTTCCCTTCCTTTCCCCTCCTCTGTTGTTGGGAATTATTTTCATCCTGCCTAGTAGTTTTGCTGCTGTTTTTTGGTCAGAATGGGGGTTTTGTGCCAGCTTGCTGCTGCTTTCCAAGGTGATTCCCTCATGGTTTGGTGCCTGTGCCATCCCCTTTACACCTGTGTGAGGATAACAGTGCTTGGCTCAGGGCAGCAGGGAGAAAATTCAGAAAAGGAACTTTTACTGTCTCACTGCACTCTGGGTTCCTGAAAAAAAAAATCATTTGGCCATTGAGAGAGCTTCTAAGCTGTGTCTTAACATCCTCTCCTGCTTTTGGAAGAGGGAAATGAGACTGCCACTGCAGTAACTTTCCTTCAGGTGTGAGCAGAAGCTGCTGCCATGTCCTGTGTGGTTCAGCCAGTCTCACAACCCATGTCCCAGCTGATTTTTGGGCTTCTGTGTCTGCTGAGAGGAGGAGGAGAGCTCGGCTGCCAGCAGGAACATCCTCCCCAGGCTTTGCTCTGTGTGCTCTGTGTGGTTCAACCTCGCTGTTGGTTTCACTCTCTCTAAAAGCTGAATGTAAATGAAAAGAGAACTCCACCCCCAACCTGTCGTAGCTCCGTGGTTTAGAAGCACCGGGGGTCGGGGCCGCCCCCCTCGGCTGCACCGTGTGTGGTTCATAGTGCAGTAATAAACAGTGCTCAGTCCAATGCCATCTGTGCCAGCTCAAAAGCTATTAAAGATGTTATTTTTATGTCCCGGCGTGGTGAATAAATGCCCTGAGCTGCCCCTGGAGCTGCTTCCCCAGCCTGGGGCGGGGAGAGGAGGGTGGTTGAAAGGCAGCTGGGATGGGCTGGCAGAGAGAGCGAAGCGGGTTTTGATCAGGAGGGTTCAGAACTCGCTGTCGTGTGTCGGGAGCTGTCGCGTGTCGCGAGCTGTCCCCGCAGGAGCCCCTGGGTGGCGCTGCCCGCCCGGGCACGGGGCCCGAGCCCCGAAATCTCCGTGTGCTCACCTTGCTCAGGTGCGGAGACCCTCAGGGGGCTTGCGGGGCTCCGTGCGCGGGGCTGGGGCAGAGCAGCGAGTCCGGGGGATGCGCTTTGCCCAGGACACCTCTCCAGGACACCCTCTGGGCTCTCTCTGGGCTCTCTGGGCTGCTCCACGTGGCTATCGGGGAGATAGCCTTGGGGACAGCCCGGGGACAGCCTGGGGACAGCCCGAGGACAGATTGGGGACAGCTCAGGGACAGCCCGGAGACAGCCTGGGACAGCCCAGGTGACAACCTGAGGACACCAGGGGACAGCCTGGAAACAGCTTGGGGACACCTTGGGGACAGGCCGGGGACACCCTGGGGACAGCCCTAGGACAGCCTGGGGGACACCCTGGGGACAGCCCGGGGACAGGCTGAGGACAGCCTGGGGACAGCCCGGGGATAGCCCTGGGACAGCCTGGGGGGCAGACTGGGGGCGGCCTGGGGACAGCCCGGGGATAGCCTGGGGGACAGCCTGGGGACAACCTGGGGACACCAGGGGACAGCCTGGGTGATACCCTGGGGACAGCCCGGGGACACCTTGAGAACAGCCTGGGACAGCCTGGGTGCTGTGCCTGAGGACTGCCTGGGGGACAGCCCAGGGACAGCCTGGGGACAGCGTGGGGACAGCCCTGGGACAGCCTGGGTGACAGCCTGGGGACAACCCGAGCTGGGCTGTGACAAAGCTCTGGACAGGAGCGGGGATCTGCGACAGCCTCTGCTCCTTCCCCCGCAGCTGCTTCTCCCACCCGCGCAGCTTCCAGCTGATTCTTCTCGTTGTGCACGAAGGTTTGCCCCGCTCCCCACGGCCCTGAGGAGCAGAGGGCGCTGCCCAGGGCACCTCCCGGGGCGGGCGGGAGCGGGGATGCGGCGTCCGTGGCACCGGGCACCGGCCGGGGGCACAGGGCTCAGACCACCCATCCACCCGGCAGATGGGAGCTGCTGGCCATGGAGCGCAGCCAGCGGATGAAAGAGTCCTGAAAGAGTCCTGAAAGAATCCTCGGCCTCGGGATGAACCTCGGCCCCCGCCCCCGGCTGGGTTTGAGTCCAGCCCAGCCCCGTCAGCGGCAGCTCGGGCTCCCCGAACCGGCCCCGGCAGGGTTTGCCTTGCAGGACTCTGCCACACTCGTGATTTCCAGTGGCCCCAGGACTCCCAGCGGTCCCCTGAAGTCACCCTTGTGCCCACATGTCCTTTGGGTGGGGGTGGACCAGGCTGATCCCCCAGAGCCTCAGCACTTCACATGCTCTGCGGTGAGAAACTTCCTGAGGGCTCGGAGCACGCCCAGGGGCAGACTTGGCTGATTCTAGGGAGAATAAACCCCTGATGGTTTATCCAGCACCCTTGATGGTGCTGGACAGAGCGATTTACTGCTGCTCCTGGGAAATGAGTCATCCTCACCCTCAGGGAAGCACCAGGGCACAAAGAGCAGAGATGGGGATCAGCTCCCTGCTGCTCCTGGTGGGAGCTGGGACACTTAGAGCAGCTTGGATCCCCCTGCAGCCCTTCAAAGCAGGAAGTGTGTTTATTTCTGGGAAAAACTTCCTGGGAGCTTGGAGCACGCCCAAGGGCAGATTTAGCTGATTCTAGGGAGAATAAACCCCTTGCTGGACAGGGCGATTTGCTGCTGCTCCTGGGAAATGAGTTATCCTCACCCTCAGGGAAGCACCAGGACCCAAAGAGCAGAGATGGGGAGCTGGGGATCAGCTCCCTGCTGCTCCTGATGGGAGCTGGGCCAGCCAGAGCAGCTCGGATCCCCCTGCAGCCCTTCAAAGTGGGAAGTGTGTTTATTTCTGGGAAAAACTGCTTGGAGCACGCCCATGGGCAGACTTGGCTGATTCTAGGGAGAATAAACCCATTGATGATGCTGGACAGGGCGATTTGCTGCTGCTCCTGGGAAATGAGTTATCCTCACCCTCGGGGAAGCACCAGGACCCAAAGAGCAGAGATGGGGAGGGGGATCAGCTCCCTGCTGCTCCTGGTGCTGCCCAGGTGGGAGCTGGGCCAGCCAGAGCAGTTTGGATCCCCCTGCAGCCCTTCAAAGTGGGAAGTGTGTTTATTTCTGGGATATCGCCTTTCCGGCAGGAAGGACGGCCACTGCCAAGGTTTTTATTGGATCCCAGTGAAAGGAACTGAGAGAGTCTCGTGCTTGTTGTCTTTCCCTGTGCCTGCAGTTAAGGGGGATTTTTTACCTTTGAGTGGGAGGGAGGGAGGGACACGGGGATTTGGCATCCAGCACCGTGGAGATGGAGTTTCAAACCATGCCTTGTCTCCTGGGCCAGAGGCATCAGGAGGGGTCAGGGCTGGAAAAGCAGGGAGAGGGGCTTGGAAGCACTTGAAAGAACCTGAACTCTCAGGCTCAAAGCATGTGGAAAGTGTTGCTTGAGCTCCTCTCCTCCAGCGGGGCTGGGGCAGGGTATTCCACACGTCGCAGCTTGGACAAGGTTCTCACTGTTCTTGGAGGGAGTTTAGAGGCTGAAATTCTGAAGGGCAGGCACAGCAGTGTGATTGCTTCAGAGTGTCATGGGTGCAACTCCAGTGCTGGAGCTCCTGGAGACACAGATTTCTTCATTTGGGGTTCACGCAGTGAAAGGAGGCGGCTGAGCCCGGTGCCCTGAGGAGCTTTGGGGTGTCCCTGTGTGGTGCTGTGCTGGGTGTGTTGTGAGAGACTCCTGTCCCTTGTGGGAATGCCCAGGGGGAGCTGCAGGCTCCAGCCTGGAGGCTCGTGCCCCCCATGAGAGGGAGGGAAGGCCACTCCTGCTCTGGGCAGTGCTGGAAGGGGGTTTGAGGGTCCCTGCAGGGTCTCAGAGCAGATGCTGGACACCAGCAGCTTCCTGTTGCTCTTCCAGCTCCAGCTGCAGGATCTGGGACCAGCACAGAATCAAAGGAGGTTTTGAGTTGGAAGGAACCCACAAGGATCATTGGTGCTGCACAGGACAAGCCCAGGACAATCCCACCCTGTCCCTGAGACCCTTCTCCTTGAGCCAGGGGTGTCCTGTGCCAGGGCTCACTCCTGGGGCAGCGTCATTCCCCAGGCAGGGAAAATTCTGCTCAGTGGAAAAAACGGGAAGAAAAAAAAAAAAAAACAAAACCAAAAACGGAAATACGTGGGACACCTCATTGTCTCTTTCAGCAGCAGGATGATGCTGCTCTCCAGGGCTCCACAGCTGATCCTCGGTGCCAAAGTGGGAGGTCTGTAGGGGTGGGACTGGCCATGGAAGAGCCCTTGGGGCCACAATCTTTGTCCCTGCCTGGGTGTCCGGGCCGGGAGCACACATGGGAGCAGCCTGGGCTGGGAGCTGAGCAGCTCTGGGTGTGACATGGGCAGCTCTGGGTGTGAACTGAGCAGCTCTGGGTGTGAGATGGGCAGCTCTGGGTGTGAGATGGGCAGTTCTGGGTGTGAGCTGAGCATCTCTGGGTGTGGATGGGCAGCTCTGGGTGTGAGATGGGCAGCTCTGGGTGTGAACTGAGCAGCTCTGGGTGTGAGATGGGCAGTTCTGGGTGTGAGATGGGCAGTTCTGGATGTGAGATGGGCAGTTCTGGGTGTGAGATGGGCAGTTCTGGGTGTGAACTGAGCAGCTCTGGGTGTGAGATGGGCAGCTCTGGCTGGGAGATGGGCAGCTCTAGGTGTGAGATGGGCAGCTCTGGGTGTGAGCTGAGCAGCTCTGGGTGTGAGCTGAGCAGCTCTGGGTATGAACTGAGCAGTTCTGGGTGTGAGATGGGCAGTTCTGGGTGTGAGATGGGCAGCTCTGGGTGTGAGATGGGCAGTTCTGGGTATGAGCTGAGCAGTTCTGGGTGTGAGATTGGCAGCTCTGGGTGTGAGATTCGCAGCTCTGGGTATGAACTGAGCATCTCTGGGTGTGAGCTGAGCAGCTCTGGGTGTGAGCTGAGTAGATCTGGGTATGAGCTGAGCAGTTTTCTGCTCCCCGGCGCCCACTGCCACGCCGGGTCCTATTTATTTGGAGAGAGGAGTAAATTTCTTTTCCCCTCCAGGAACTGTTGGTCCTGGAGAGAAACCGCATTCCCAGCGTCGTCTCGTCGTCCTTCCATGACCCTTTTCCTCCGCTCCCTCCTGGCACGGGGTCCTGCAGACTTCATTGCCGCCTTTTGATCCCTTTTGATTCGGCGCTGCAGCGAGCCGTGGCCTCGGAGAAGCCGAGCCCCGGGGCGGCCGGGAGGGCTGGAGTCAGGCTGCGGGGACGTGGGAGGGGGGAACGGGAAGAAAAATATTGAACTTAGCGAGAAAAGCAGCGAGGCAAACAGGGAAGCCGAGGGGGACGGGTGTTAACTGCAGAGCTGGGAGGGGACAGGGCAGCGTGACCACGGAGTGAACTGAGAGAGCTTGTCCCACACGTAGTGGGACACCACAGAATGCCCCAAAAAACTCACAAAAAGAGCTCCTGGGTGGGGGACACTGGGGGCCCTCAGGCAGGTGACAGCTGGGCTCTCCATCCCACTTGTGAGTTTTGCTCTTCATGTCTTTCCTCTTAGGGCCCTTTACAACCACTCATGGGGATGTTCAGTCCTTTGTCAGTTTGCATTTGGGGAAATCATCCCCTGCCACATCCCAGGCCTGCTCCAGTGCCTGCCCAGCTGTTCCCAGCGGGGCAGGGGGCTGTGCTAAGCTGTGCTGAGCCGTGCTGAGCCGTGCTGGCTCCCTTGGAGGGGCCGGGATGACCGTGCAGAAGCATTAGGGCATTACATGATCCCACTAAAACGTGACATGAAACCTACAGGCGTAGGCACGTTCAGTCCTTTGTCAGTTTGCATTTGGGGAAAGCATCCCCTGCCACAACCCAGGCCTGCTCCAGTGCCTGCCCCGCTGTTCCCTCCACACGGCGCCCTGTGCTTGTCACAGCCGGGATGTCGCAGCGAGGCACCGCAGGGTGACCACAGGAACCCCGCGGGCTCTGACCCACCCGGAGCGCTCCGGGGCTGCCGCGGGACGGGGGCACCATGGCCTCGGTCCTGCGGGACCCCACGGGGCTCCGGCTCGGTGCCGTCGGGGGGGCCGGGGCGGGCCGGGGCGGGCCGGGGGAGGCGCCAGGGCCGGCGGCGGAGCGCGGAGAGCGAGCGGGGGAGGCGGCGCCGCCGGAGCCGCCCCGGGGATCGGGGCGGCGGCGGCGGGCGCGGAGCCGGAGCCCGGAGCCGTGGCCCGGGGCCGGGGCCATGCGGCGGGCGGCGGCGTTGGTGCTGCTGGCGGCGGCGCTGAGCGGCCCCGGGGCCGGGGCTCGGAGCTGCCCCGCGCTCAGCCTGGGCTGTAAGTGCGCGGCCGAGCGGGCCAAGGCGGGCGGCGGCCCCGGAGCGCCCCGGAGGAGGGTGGTCTGCAGCGGAGGGGGGCTCCCCGCGCCGCCCGAGCCGCGCCTGCTGCCCGAGGGCACCGTCACGCTGTGAGTACCGCGAGCGGCAGCGGCCGGGCATCCCCCCCTGGCCGCGGCATCTCCCCCGGGCATCCCCCCCTGCCCCCGGCATCACCCCCAGGCATCTCCCCCAGGCATCTCCCCCGGGCATCTCCCTCGGGAATTCCCTCCTGGCATCTCCCCGGACATCTCCTCGGGTATCTCCCCGCTGCCCCGGGGCACCCTAAGCGGGATGAGAGCAGAGCCTCGCGTGGCTGGCGCTGAGCCCTCTCCGTGCGGGAGCTCCCGCATCGCCCCGTGCTCGGCAGATGCTGCGGGGATTCGGTGACCGGGGAGCCCCGCGGGGTGCGGAGCGCAGTGAAATTCCTGTTTCCTCTCGGTGCACCCGCGGAAGGGTCGCTCGGTGCTGCGTGGCGTGGTTTAAATCGCGATAAAGGGTCGCTCTGTGCTGCGTGGTTTAAATCGCGATAAAGGAGTGTCGCGGCTCTGGGCTGCCGGCGGGACGTGAGCTGGAAATGCAGGAAACGGGCTCCTTCTCCCTCCGCAGCGTTCTGCGTGCTGGGGAACATGTTTTTGTTTGAAAGTCCCTGGAAATATTTACTGCGAGGCCATCGGGAGCGGTTAATGGCTTTGGGGCTGGTGCGGAGGTTCTGACGCTGCCGCTCGATCCCTAAAGGCTCCTCTCCGTGCCGGGGGCTGGGGTTCGGCTGGAGCTGGCAGCCGTGTGCTGCTCGCTGCAGGGTTTATTTATAACTCCAGAGGAGATGTTTGAATTAAAATCTGGATTGGAGGCTGGGCTGGCAGCTCTGCAGCTGGGGGGAGCGTGGCTGTGCTGCCCTTCTGGCTGGGGCTGGGGTCAGTGGGGCAGAGTTGGGTCTGGGGGCTGCCTCACATGCCCGAACCCATGGGCTGTGTTATTGATGTGGTGTCTCGGGTGCTGCTCGCTGCTTTGGGGTGATGGTGGCACTGAAAGTGACCCCAGTGGCACCTCTGTCCCCACTGGAGTGTGGCTGTGAAGGCACCAGAGCTGCAGACGGTGCCACGAGCAGGGCCTGAGTGCAACAGCCACACCAAAAGCATCAATTGTCCCAGAACAGCAGCACTGATGGGTGTCCTGGGCTTCCCGTGGTGGGGGACACTGGGGGACCTCAGGCAGGTGACAGCTGGGCTCTCCATCCCACTTGTGAGCTTTGCTCTTCATGCCTTTCCTCTTAGGGCCCTTCCTTGTGTGCCAGCCCCTCTCAAACACTCGTGGGCACGTTCAGTCCTTTGTCAGTTTGCATTTGGGGAAATCATCCCCTGCCACATCCAGGGTCTGCTCCAGTGCCTGCCCAGCTGTTCCCAGTGGGGCAGGGGGCTGTGCTGAGCCGTGCTGAGCCGTGCTGAGCTGAGCTGAGCTGTGCTGAGCCGTGCTGGCTCCCTTGGAGGGGCCGGGATGACCGTGCAGAAGCATTAGGGCATTACACGATCCCACTAAAACGTGACATGAAACCTACAGGCGTAGGCAGAAACCTACAAATATGCGGTGACCCTGGCTCTGCTCTCGTGCAGTAAACATGATTTATTCCAAACCCTTTCCAGATGGAACAATCAAAACCAGAGGCTCCGACTTTGGGAGCGTCTCCTGGAGCCACTGGGGTGCGGGCAGGGAGTGGAGGGGCCCAGGCATGTGGCAAGGGCTGCACGTGCCTTGGGGACATCCCGCTGGGGACAGCCAGATCTTGAATTCTGTGGGTGAGCTGGGTGTGAGCAGGGCTCCTACGTGTCCCCCAGGGTGCCAGGTCCTGTCTGTCCCCAGGGTGTTCAGGTCCCCTCTGTCCCCAGGGTGCTTAGCAGTGCTGTTGCCCCTGCTGCAGGAAATGTATTTGGGGCAGTGACACAAATCTTGAATTCTGTGGATGAGCTGGGTGTGAGCAGGGCTCCAGGGTGCCAGGTCCTGTCTGTGCCAGGTTCCCTCTGTCCCCCAGGGTTCAGGGTCCCCTCTGTCCCCAGGGTTCAGGGTCCCCTCTGTCCCCAGGGTTCTCAGCAGTGCTGTTGCCCCTGCTGTAGGAAATGTGTTTGGGGCAGTGACACAAATCTTGAATTCTGTGGATGAGCTGAGTGTGAGCAGGGCTCCTATGTGTGCTCCAGGGTGCCAGGTCCTGTTTGTGCCAGGTCTCCTCTGTCCCCAGGGTTCAGGGTCCCCCCTGTCCCCAGGGTGCTCAGCAGTGCAGTTGCCCCTGCTGCAGGAAATGTGTTTGGGGCAGTGACACTTCAAAGCAGAGCAGTGTTCCAGCTCTCATCCGGCCCAGCCTGGAGCCAGGAGTGCTCGGCACGGGGGAGGCTCCTCCCCGCAGCCGCCGGGCGGGAGGGGACGCTGGCCCTGCCCGGGTCCAGCTGTCCATGCTGGGGACAGACAGACAGCCAGCCAGAGAGGCTTGGGTGGCTGCAGGAGGTCTGTCACCCTGTGGGTCCCTGGTCCTGCCTCCCATTTGGCTTTTCCCACATTCTCTCTTTATTTATCTTTAATTATCAGCCTGTGCTGCAGCTGCTGCGCGTTTGCCCCCCTAAACGCGCCCTGGAGGGGCAGGGCAGGGCTGGGGTACCAAGGACAGGGGGTGGGGGATGCCTGTGGGCCCAGGAACCTGCCCTGCAGCCACTGCTGGGCTCAGCATGGCCCAGTGTCCCAGGGATGGCTGCTGAGCAGAGCTGGGGCTCCTCTGCCCTCGTCCCCTCACAGGGAGCTGCAGGGAAGGCTGTGGGGTCTCCTCTGGGATGCAAGGTTCCCTCTGGGGTCCCCTCTGGGATGCTGTGGGGTCCCTTTTGGGGTGCAGGGTTCCCTCTGGGCTGCTGTGGGGTCCCCTCTGGGATGCTGTGGGGTCCCTTCTGGGGTGCAAGGTTCCCTCTGGGATGCTGTGGTGTCTGTGGGGTCCCCTCTGGGATGCAAGGTTCCCTCTGGGGACTCTGGGGTTCCCTCTGGGATACTGTGGGGTCCCTTTGGGGGTGCAAGGCTCCTTCTGGGGTGCTGTGGGGCCCCTCTGGGATACTGTGGGGTCCCTTTGGGGGTGCAAGGCTCCTTCTGGGGTGCTGTGGGGCCCCTCTGGGATGCTCTGGGGTCCCCTCTGGGATGCAAGGTTCCCTTGGCTCAGGGTAGGGGGTGATGCTCACACATCCCCTACAGCCCCAGCAGAGGTTTCTCTGTGTGTGCTCTCCAGCACCCACCCCGTGTTATTCCTGTGCCCAGCTCCCTGCAGGAAGGAAGGAAGGAAGGAGGGGTGCCAGCCTCGCTGCTTTGTCACCCTGCTCTGTCACCTGGCTGTGTTGGCAGCCCCACATCCCGCTCCAGCTAGGACAGGGGGATTTGGCACCTCTGGGGCCGTCCCTCCAGCGTGGCTGGGCGGTGCAGGGGTGCTGCAGACAGGGATTAAGGAGCTTTAATCCCCCCCAGCTGAGGCCGTGCTAATCGCCCCATGGAAAAAGCGCCACATCCCTAACGAGGGCTGGGGAGGCTGGGCCAGCCCCGCTGTCACACGGGCGGGAGCCCAAACCTCTTCCAGATGTGGAATCCCAGCGCAGGCCTCATTTATGTGCACAGCTTGATTGCACTGAAATTACAGATTGTCTGCAGGGAATAGAGGGCTTTGACTTATGACCAATTTCCAGTTCTACTTGAACTCCCTGCTCCAAGGCTGCTCCATCCTGGGCCCTGCAGATGGTTTCTTTCTCAAGGCTTCTTCGGCTTTTTATTTGTTGTTTCTCGGGGCTGCAGCTCCATCAGGTTTGGGTTTTGCAGGGGCTGCAGGTCGTGGTGCTGCCCTGAGCATCCCAGCCCAGGCTGGCTCGGGAGGCTTCGCCCTCTCTCCGGGGCTTCTTTTTCCTGTGCTAACAAAAGCCGAGGCTTGGAACAATAATTGTCACCATCCGAAATAGCCCGGAGTGACGTGAGGCTGCAGGAAACGCCCGGGCACGGCACAGGGAGGGGAAGAGCCCCCGAGCACCCAAACAAAGCAGGGAGGGGGGGATCCCCCAGGGCTGGGCTTCTTCCAGCCCCAATCTTGGGGTTGGAACATGTGGGGTCCCCTCTGGGATGATCTGGGGTCCCCTCTGGAGTGCAAGGCTCCTTCTGGGGGGCTTTGGGGTCCCTTCTGGGGGCTGGGGGCTCCTTGCTGCAATGTGGGTTCCCCCCGGGATGTTGAGGGCCCCTCTGGGATGCTGTGGGGTCCCCTCTGGGATGCTCTGGGGGACCCTCTGGGGGCTGTGGGGTCCCCTCTGGGATGCAGGGTCCACTCTGGGTGCTATGGGCTCCTTGCTGGAATGTGGGTTCCCCCCAGGATGTTGAAGGCCCCTTTGGGATGCTCTGGGGTCCCCTTTGGGATGCTCTGGGGTCCCCTCTGGTATGCTGTGGGGTCCCCTCTGGGATGCTCTAGGGTCCCCTCTGGGGGCTGTGGGGTCCCCTCTGGGATGCTCTGGGGTCCCCTCTGGGATGTTCTGGGGTCTCCTCTGGGATGCTCTGGGATGAAAGGTTCCCTCTGGGGGCTGTTGGCTCCTTGCTGGAATGTGTGTTCCCCCCAGGATGTTGAAGGCCTCTTTGGGATGCTCTGGGGTCCCCTCTGGGGGCTGTGGGGTCCCCTCTGGGGGCTGTGGGGATGCAAAGTTCCCTCTGGGTGCTGTGGGCTCCTTGCTGGACCGTGCTTCCCCCCG
The DNA here is from genome assembly GCA_024362935.1 of Setophaga petechia. Lineage (NCBI taxonomy): Eukaryota > Metazoa > Chordata > Aves > Passeriformes > Parulidae > Setophaga > Setophaga petechia. The sequence goes on along the minus strand of JANCRA010000123.1, from coordinate 912,179 downwards.
GCATATTGGGGCCCCCTCTGTGACGCTGCAGAGCCCCCCTGGGATCCCGTGGTGTCCCTCCAGGTTGCTGCGTGCCCTCCCTGTGGTTCTGCCTCCCCCAGCGCCTTTCTCACTGCCAGCAGCTCCAGCAGCTCTCAGCGGCCCCGGGGCCCCTCTTTTCCCTTCCCGAAATCCCCGGTGCGGAGCAGCAGAGCCGCGCTCGGGGCTCAGCCCGCGCCGTATCAGCCGCTGCCGGCATCTGCTTCGAATTACCGGGCTCGGAGAGCGGGGCCGGGCCGGGTCCCCGCCCCCAGCGCGGCCCCCCAGGATCGCCGCAGCCCCCCCGGCCTCGGGAGCCACCGTCCGTCTCCCCGAGTCCTTTTTTGGTTGGGTCCAGAGGAAGTTTATTGTTTCAGCAGCCCAGTTTCTGGAGCTGTTATTTATCCAAGTGGATTCCAGCACGCTTGAAAAAACAATCTTGTTTTTTTTTGGTTTTTTGGGTTTTTTCTTTTTCGTTTTTGGCTCCTCTTTTTGAGATGAAAAAAGAGAAGGAGGAGGAGGAGGAGAAGAAGGGATCTGTATCTCTCTGCCGGCAGCCTCGAGGGCTCCAAGCCCCCACGGGATGCTGCGGGATAGGGGAACATTAGAGCCACGTTAGAACTCAGGAAGTCAGGATCCTTTTTGTTTAGAATCGTGGAACCGTTTAGGTTGGAAAAGACCTCTAAGATCATTGAGTCCAGCCATGAATCCAGCACTGCCATGGTCACCATTAAGCCATGCCCTCAAGAGCTTCTGTCTTTTGCGTTTATTCACGTTGCAGGTGTGTTCAAGCCTGCATCCCTGCGATGGGAGGATGCTCCTTGGGGCTCCCCTCGCCATCGTTTCCGTTTGACTCCGTGCTCCAGCCCTTAATCCCCGCATTGTCCACAGGGACTTTTCCAGCCGCCGCCGCTCAATTAGCCCATTATTGTCCCCGTGCGGGGCTGGCCCCGGCAGGAGCCCCCTCAGAACCTCCCCGGGCACCGGGCAGGGCGAAGGAGCCGTTCCCGAAGGAGAAGGGAAGGTTCTGGACTCTCGGGTTTTTGGTTGTTCATTGCTGCCCCGAGATGTGCAGGATGTCTCTGCTCAGGCCCACACAACCAAAGAACGAGTCTGGACTCTTCACTTTTCGGTCTTGAGGTTGTTTATTAATTCTTATCTATAAAATTTTCTTTCTGCCCAGCCGAGATCTGCTCAGCAGGGCAGCCACAGGCACTCTGACCACCCCTGGGGTGGTGCTGTCCTTTTATACTACAAACTACATGTAACATATTTACACTTAATTCCCAATACCTGTCACCTGTGTTAGACAGTGCACTTCTACTCTAAACCAATCCCAAAGTGCCAACGTCACTGCAGAAAATGGAGAACAAGAAGGAGAAATGGCACAGCGACCCCATTGTGTTTTGGGGGTTCTCAGTTAATTTTTGGGGGTTCTCAGTTAATATTTGGGGGTTCTCAGTTAATTTTTGGAAGTTCTCAGTTAATATTTGGGGGTTCTCAATTAATTTTGAGCGGTTCTCAATTAATTTTTGGGGATTCTCAGTTAATATGTGGAGGTTCTCAGTTAAATTTTGGGGGTTCTCAGTCAATATTTGGGGGTTCTCAATTAATTTTTGGAGGTTTTCAGTTAATATCCTGTAAGGGGACAGTGCCAAGGACCCACACACAGCTCTGCTGCCTGTGGACATGTGGGAATGGAAAGTGCTGTGGAGCCTGATGAGAACTTCCTGGGGAAAAAAAACCCCAACAAAAAATCCCTAAAAAACCCAAACAGAAAACAACTTGGAACATAATCTCCATGAAACTGGAGAAAACAAAACAAACCGTGTTGGAGGATGTGGGTTGTGACTGGGGAGTGCGACCCAGATGGCTGCTGTGGGACGGGGAAGAAAAGAGGAAAAATTTTACTGTGAGGGGAAAATTTTGGGCAAACCATCACTGTCAGCACAGCGTTTTTGTGCCAAGGCCACCTTTTAGTCAAGGATCTCTGCTCCTGGGCAGCACCTGAGGGTGCCCTGAGCTGGGCAGGGGTCCTGGCCTCTTTCTGGAGGGGCTCCGGGGGTGGCTTTGCAACCCCGGCTCGGGCTGCAGATGCCAGGGGCTGAAAATCCTGCTGGAAATCTCTTTAAGGGGGAGTTGTGGTGTTGTGGCAGAGGTGCAGATGGTCCCGAGAGTCTGAGCGAGCCTCCCCGGGCTCGGTTGAAGGCTGCAGGTCCGAGGCTCCGGTTCTGCCCCCACGGCCGCGGCTGCAGCCCCGGGTCGGGCTCCAAATGCCAGAGGCAGCCGATCCTGCTGGAAATCTTTAGAAGCAGGAGTTGTGGTGTTGTGGCAGAGGTGCAGATGGTCTCGAGGGTCTGAGCGAGCCTCCCCGGGCTCGGTTAAAGGCTGCGGCTCCGGGGCTCCGGTTCTGCCCCCACGGCCGCAGCCCGTGCCCTCGGTTGTGAAACCTCCTGGAACGAAAATCTCTTGAAGAAGCCCTCGGGGACAGCTCGGCCTTGAGCAAATCCCCCCAGCGCTGCCGTGGTGGGGAATGGGGCGCACCGCGGGCTGCAGGGGCTGTGCCAGCAGCGATGGGAACACCCCTCGAAGCTGCCCCTGGGGCGAGCCCAGCCCCGGCACAGAGCGCTCCCGGCGGGGAGGAAGGGCCAGGCACGGCGTGTGGAAGCAATTTGGGGCCGCCGGACGTTTCCGCTCCCCGCCGGCCGCTCCGGGGCCCCGCGGACGCGCCGGTGCCCGGTGGCGGCTCCTCATTAGCGCAGGATGCGGGGGCAGCGCTGCCAGACCCCGGCCCTCCCCTTCCCTCCCCTCCCACCCGGGCTGCGGGTCCCGGTGCCGGTGCCGGTGCCGGTCTCGGTGCCGGTCCTGCCCCAGCCGAGCGCGGTGGAGGCTCCGCGGGCAGCGCGTCCGGGCGGAGCACACAGCGCCCATTCAGCCGGGCCCGCCCGTGTGTAAACAGCCCCGGGCCGGCCCTCAATGAGCCCTTTCTGCAGCGGCTCCCCCGGCCCGGCCTCCAGGATGCCCTCCCGGCCCGGCTGCCGCCTGCCCCCGCTCCGGCTCTGGGTCGCTGTGCCGGCGCTGGCGTTGCCGGTGCCCGCCCGGGAGTTCCGCTGGTCCCCGAGGGCCGGGTCTGGCTCTGCTAATTGGGCTAACGAGCTTTAATGAGCTCCTGGCTGCATCTCCCCGTGCTGGTGCCCTCCGTGCATTCCCGTCACCCCGCAAGGGGCCCTTTGGTCAGCAAAGCTGTTTATTTTGGGGTAAAATCTCACTGCTGGAGGCTCCTGGGGGAGCAGGAGCTGGGGGGCCCTTGCAGCTGCAGGTGCCCCCTTGGTGATGGGGTGGGGGTCACCTCCTGCCCTGGTAACTCCTGGCACCAGGGTGATGCCCCAAGAGGTAGCAGGGGGATCCCATGGCAGTCAGTCCATGTGTCCATGGCAGTCAGTCCGTCTGTCCATGGCAGTCAGTCCGTGTGCTCCGTGGCAGTCAGTCCGTGTGTCCATGGAGTGAGGAGCACACAGAGCATCCCAGCACAGCTTCTGCATCCCCACGTGGCCGCTGCATCCCCTGGTCCCACCTGGCCATGCAGGGGACTCCTCCGTGGCCACCACCACAGTGGCACAGCCAGGGCCGTGGGTGTCTGTCTGTCCTCATTCCTGCCAGCTCCTGGGCGCTGCTGGGGGCTGTGGCAGGTGAGGTGACGGCGCTGCCCCTCTCCCTCTGCTCTTCCCACAGGCTGCTGGGCAACAACAAGATCACGGTGCTGGAGAACGGCTCCTTCTTCGGGCTGCGGGCTCTGGAAAAGCTGTGAGTGGGGCTGGGGCGGGAGGGTGGGGGACACTGGGGTGCAGCTGGGCTTCCAGGGTGGGTGGGAGCACGATCACTCACGTTGTGTCCCCGATGTGCTGCAGCAGGAGCAGCCCTGCAGTGCAGAATTTGCCCCTGGCACCCCCGGGCACTGTAGGGTATGAAAAGAGACATTGTCCCCCCGAACAAAGTCAACTTTCTTATCTCTCCATGAAAGGCATCTCTATGGAGGGAGCTGCGAGAAGGGGAGATTTATGGCCCCCATATGGGTTTGATCTGTAGGTATGCAGGCGCGGGGACCGGCACTGAGGGCGTTTTGTTCCCCGCTGTGGCCCTGAGAGGGTCTCACACATTCCTGAGCTCTGTGGGCTCCCCTGGAAACCCCCACGGGGCTGAGTGAGGAGCACACTCACCTTGGGGACACCATCCCTCAGAGGGGCTCAGGGTGTGGGGTCACCTCCTGCTCCAAGCACTCGGAGGGACACGGGAAGGAGCATCCGGGGGGGACACCTGGGGATGAACAGGGCTCTGCATCCCCCGTGAGTCTGGGGTCCCCCTAAGGGCCTCCATGTCCTGGAGGGTCTCAGCTGCCCCAGGGAGGAGCAGAGCTCTGCACCCCCCTAAGGGTCTTCATGTCCTGGAGAGTCTCAGCTGCACCAACAGGAGACCCCTTGCCATAAACTCCCATCCTGCAAACCCTCAGGGAGGAGCAGGGATCTGCACCCCCGGGAGCCTGGGGTGCCCCTAAAGGTCTCCATGTCCTGGAGGGTCTCAGCTACCCCAGGGAGGAGAAGAGCTCTGCATCCCCCTAAAGCTCTCCGTGTCCTGGGAGAGCAGCTGCTCCAGGGAGGAGCAGGGCTCTGCACCCCCGGGAGCCTGGGGTACCCCTAAAGGTCTCCATGTCCTGGGAGAGCAAGTGTCCCAAGCTCTGCACCCTCGTGGGACACAGGAAGGAGCAGCCAGGGGGTGACACCTGGGGAGGAGCAGAGCTCTGCACCCCCCTAAAGGTCTCCATGTCCTGGAGGGTCTCAGCTGCACCAACAGGAGACCCCTTGCTACAAACTCCCATCCTGCAAACCCCCAGGGAGCTCTGCACCCCCTGTGAGCCTGGGTCCCCCTAAAGGTCTCCATGTCCTGGAGGGTCTCAGCTGCTCCAGGGAGGAGCAGGGCTGTGCACCCCTGGGAGCCTGGGGTACCCCTAAAGGTCTCCATGTCCTGGGAGAGCAGCTGTCCCAGGCTCTGCACCCTCGTGGGACACAGGAAGGAGCAGCCAGGAGATGACACCTGGGGAGGAGCAGAGCTCTGCACCCCCCTAAAGGTCTCCATGTCCTGGAGGGTCTCAGCTGCACCAACAGGAGACCCCTTGCCACAAACTCCCATCCTGCAAACCCCCAGGGAGGAACAGGGCTCTGCACCCCTGTGAACCCAGGGTCCCCCTAAAGGTCTCCATGTCCTGGAGGGTCTCAGCTGCCCCAGGGAGGGGCAGGGCTCTGCATCCCCCTAAAGCTCTTCATATCCTGGGAGAGCAGCTGCCCCAGGTCACCCCCTGCCCACACGGGGTCAGAGGGGGCCCGGGGCGGGCGGGCAGCGCTCCCCCAGCCCCGCCGCGCCTGATTGCCCTCGACAGGAGCCATAATTGCTCTCATGGGGTCGCTTTGAGGCCGTGCCCCATGGAGAGCCCGTGCTGAGGGCTGCCGGGCCCCTCGCCCCCCATCCTGGGGCTGGCAAGGCCCCTGCCCACCCTGGCATCCACCGTGGGGGCTTTGGGGTCGCAGCAGAGCGGGGAGAACCCCATTCCCTGCATGTCAGGGTGCCCCCACCGACCGCCTACCCCCGGCCTGGCATCTGCGGTGATTTGTAGCGGCGTAATGAGATTAATGAGTCTGAGCGGGGACGGTATGCGGCGGCTCATTAGCAGAGCCCCGCTTGGGAACGGCCCTGGGGGGATGCGAGGGGGCTCGGTGGGTGACAGCAGGGACAAGGATGGGCTCTGTCCGTCCGTCCGTCTGTCTGTGCTGCGGTGGGCGCACAGGGAGTTGTGGCCTCGCTCCAGGCAGTGAATCGGGATGGCTCAGGGCTTTGGGGCCGGGGTTTGCTGCAGTGGGGGTCTCTGTGCCCTTGTGGTGGTGATTGGGGTCCCCTTGCACGTGTGGTGTTGGGGTGTCCCATGCATACGTGGCACTGAGCCGCTCTGAGGGAGCAGGAGAAGGGGGCTCGGGACCGCAGGAAATGCAAAGGCAAACGCGCAGAGCAGGGAAAAGAGGAGCCTTATCGGAAATCAGCAGCAGCAGCAGCCCCGGCCCGCGGGAGGAAGTGCCGGAGTGAGGAAGGCTGAGCGCCAGCCTGGCTGCAAAGCCCGGGGGCCCAGCACGGTCCCCGGCGGGTCCCATCCCCGGCTGGGGGTCCTGCAGCACCCAGACCCCCCAAACCTGAGCCAGGGGCCGCGGGTTTTGTCACTGGAGATGTGTTTTGGCTGGCAGGGTGTGCTGGGGGGGCTCTGGGAGTGGGAGTCCATGGGAAACCCAGCAGGCCAGGGGCCAGGGGGTTTGCAGGACGGGGATTTGCAGGATGGGGATTTGCGGGATGGGGTTTGCAGGACGGGGATTTGCGGGATGGGAGTTTACAGGATGAGTGTTTGCAGGATGAGGGTTTGTAGGATGGGGTTTGCAGGACGGGGTTTGCAGGACAGGGATTTGCAGGATGGGGTTTGCGGGATGGGATTTGCAGGATGGGGTTTGCAGGACTGGGTTTGCAGGATGGGGTTTGTGGCATGGGAGTTTGCAGGATGGGGTTTGCAGGATGGGGGTTTGTGGCATGGGAGTTTGCAGGATGGGGGTTTGCAGGATGGGGTTTGCAGGACGGGTGTTTGTGGGACGGGGGTTTGCAGAATGGGAGTTTGCAGCACGGTGGCCAGGGGGTTTGCAGGACGGGGGTTTGCAGGATGGGGTTTGCAGGATGGGAGTTTGTAGGGCGGGGGTTTGCGGGATGGGGATTTGCAGGACCGGGGTTTGCAGGACGGGGGCTTGTGGCAGGGGGACGCCTGCTGGTGCAGGTGGCGGTGCAGGTGAGCGGAGCTGTTCCTTCAGCACCAGCGCTCACCTGTGCGCACCTGTCTGCTCTGGCCCTTGGAGCTGTCTGCAAGCAGAGGGTGTTGTTCCATCCAAAGGGGATCACCTTCAGCCAGCCACACCATTGTTTTCCAGTTGTTCAGTAACTGAGGGATCTCAAAGCTTGCTTTCATTTCCATCTCGCTTATAGTTTCCATATTTTCAAAATCTTTTGCCAGACAATCATATTTATAAGGCTTTCCTGTTTCATCTTCCCCAACAGTGGAGGGGATGGGGATGGGGGTGGCACGGGTGTGTTGGTGCCCTCGGAGCTGTGTCTCCTGGAGATGGGGCTCCCCAAAACACCCCCAGAGCTGTGCCTGTCTCCCCCAGGGACCTGAAGAACAACCTGATCAGCACGGTGCAGCCAGGCGCCTTCCTGGGCCTCCCCGAGCTGAAGCGGCTGTAAGTGCTGGGGCTGGCCCTGGGGACAACAACGGGGACAATGGGGCATCCCCAGCCCTGATGGCCCCTCCACTCTCCTCGCAGGGACCTCTCCAACAACCGCATCGGGTGCCTGAGCGCCAGCGTCTTCCAGGGCCTCCACAACCTCCTCCGACTGTAAGTGGCTCCCTGGGGACATCCTGGCCAGCTCTGTCCCATCTCCTGAGAGCCAGGGGGTGTGTGGGCACACCCACAGGTGTCCCCTGTCCCAGCAGCCCCCTGGCCACCTCCATGCCATCTTTCTCTCCTGTCCCACAGGAACATGTCCGGAAACATTTTCTCCAGCCTCCCGCCCGGTGTTTTTGACGAGCTCCCCTCGCTGAAAGTCGTGTGAGTTGGTGCCCTGGGATTTCAGCACACGGCGGGGGGGGGGGTTCCCTGCTGAGGTTCTCAGGGCCCGTGGGTGTCCCACCCCTGCAGTGACACCATCCCTTGCAGGGACTTTGTCACCCTGCTGAAGGTCTCTGGGCGGGTGGGTGCACCAGCCCTGCAGTGCCACCATTCCCTTGCTTTGCCACCTTGCCAAGGGTCTCGGGTCCTGCAGTGACACCATCCCCTTGTTTTGCCACCCTGCTGAGGGTCTCAGAGCTGGTGGTTACCCCAGCCCTGCAGTGACACCATCCCTTGCAGGGACTTTGCCACCCTCCTCAGGGTCTCAGGGCTGGTGGTTACCCCACCCCTGCAGTGCCACCATCCCCTTGCTTTGCTACTATCCCATTGCTTTACCACCCTGCTGAGGGTCAAAGGCCCTGCAGCAACACCATCCCCTTGCTTTGCCACCCTGGCGAGGGTCTCAGGGCTGGCAGGTGCCCCTGCCCTGCAGTGACACCATCCCGTGCAGGGACTCTGACACCCTGCCAAGGGTCTCAGTGACACCATCCCTTGCCAGGACTCTGCCACCCTCCTGAGGGTCTCAGAGCCGGTGGTTGCCCCAGCCCTGCAGTGACACCATCCCTTACAGGGACTTTGCCACCCTGACAAGGCCCTGCAGTGACACCGTCCCGTGCAGGGACTTTGCCACCCTGCCAAGGGTCTCAGTGACACCATCCCTTGCAGGGACTCTGCCACCCTGCCAAGGCCCTGCAGTGATACCATCCCGTGCAGGGACTCTGCCACCCTGCCGAGGGTCTCAGTGACCCCATCCCTTGCAGGGACTCTGCCACCCTGCCGAGGGTCTCAGTGACACCATTCCTTGCAGGGACTTTGCCACCGAGTACCTGACGTGCGACTGCAACCTGCGCTGGGTGCTGCGCTGGGCCCGGGAGCGGCCGGCGCAGCTCTCGGAGCGCACGGCGTGCGCCTTCCCCCGGCAGCTGCGCGGCGTGGCGCTGCGAGGGGCGCGGGACGGGCAGCTCCGCTGCGGTGAGCCGGGGCCGGGGCGGGGGCGGCGGCGGCGGCGGCGGCGCGGGCTCACCTGTGTCCCCCGCAGCGGGAGCCCCGGAGCTGCACACCCACCAGCTGATCCCGTCGCTGCGCCAGGTGGTGTTCCAGGGCGACCGGCTGCCCTTCCAGTGCACGGCCACGTACCTGGATAACAGCACGCAGATCCGCTGGTTCCACAACCGCCAGCCCGTGCGGGAGGATGAGCAGACAGGCGTCATCGTGGAGGAGAGTCTCATCCATGATTGCACCTTCATCACCAGGTCAGGGGTGGGGCCGGGATGGGAGCGGGGAGGGGATGGAGATGGAATTGGGATTGAGATAGGGATGGTGTGGGAATGGAGATGACCACTTGCTGCCACAGGAGTCACAGGTGTGTGGGTGCCTGTGGGAATCCACAAAATTAGAGGTTTTTGGGAAAATTGCAAAAGGCAGCCCCCAGAGGCAGTAGAACTGTGATTAGAGCTAAGCAGCAGCCATGAGATTGGTCAGCAGAAAAATTATGTAAAAAGTAGAAAAGTAAGGACAAATAGATCAATGGTCTGTGTATTAATGCTTGTCTAGAATAACTCTCTAAGCTACAGAAAAGTTTATCTAAAGAGATATTAGGAAGTTTGAAGCTTAAGAATGGAGCTCTGTGCATTGTGTTTGAAGGCTCACAAGCAGGTATTGTATTTGAAATAAGCAAGCATTGTTTAACCAAAGGTACCTGGGCTTATAGTGATTGGATAGAACTACTGTCAATGTGCTTTTGCTTTGTGTGATTGGTCAAAAAACTGATAAAGTGAGTTGTAACATTAAATTCTGGGTCTGCTGCCTGGGATGTGAGCTGGTGGCATCTTCCCATTGTCATAATCATGTAATGAGACTGATGCTGAAAAATCAAACAGCTCAAGGCACGTTCCCAGCAGCCCCGTCCCGTTCGTGATTTGTGCACAGCCAGGGTCAGGTACCGCATGCCGTGGGTGGGCTGCAGAGTGTGGGCACCTTTGGTGCTTCATGACCGGTGTCCCCAAGCTTGGGGGATCACCGTGCCAGCCCCTCTCCTGTGCCCGCAGCGAGCTCATCCTCTCCAACATCCACGTCTCCGCCAACGGCGAGTGGGAATGCGCCGTCTCCACCTCTCAGGGCAACGTCAGCAAGAAGGTGGAGATCGTGGTGCTGGAGACCTCTGCATCCTACTGCCCTGCCGAGCGGGTCACCAACAACCGCGGGGACTTCAGGTGGGGCCCGTGGTGGCACAGGTGCGGCGGCAGGGGGGACACACGGAGAGCGAGCGGTGCGTGCGGGGCCCCGCTGGCCGCAGGTGACCGCGCGTCTGGGAGCGATTAACGGCCCCGGCTTTTGAAGGGCTTCCCGTGCCGGCGGCGCAGCCTGGCTCCAGCAGCTGAGGTGTTGGAATTTCTCTGGCACGAGACGAAAGGCTCCGGGCGCCCGCCGTAACCCCGGCGGGGCCCTTACGGAATATAAATTACTGGCACGCTCAATGTGGCTTAAATTAGCGGTGCCCCCCACTGCCCGCTGCTTCCCCCCGCGCTGCCGGAGCCGAGCGGGACACGGGGCTGGGGAGGGTGCGGGATTTTATGGGAGCACCATGCCAGCATCCCCAGAGCCGAGCGGGACACGGGGCTGGGGAGGGTGCGGGATTTTGGGGGAGCATCACGCCAGCATCCCCAGAGCACAGCGGGACACGGGGCTGGGGATTTTGGGGGAGCACCACGCCAGCATCCCCAGAGCCAAGCGGGACACGGGCTGGAGAGGGTGGGGGATTTTAGGGGAGCACCACGCCAGCATCCCCAGAGCCCAGGGGTGCTGAGGAGGCTGCGGTGTTGCAGTGTGATGTAACAGCCTGTTTCAGCCATCCTGGTTCTTTCCCCAGGTGTGCCAATAACCTCTCCCTTGCACAAAACCCCGTGGTTGCCGTGTCTTTTGACCACAGGGAGGGGGAGGGAAGGGGTAGGGATCCCACCAACCAGGTGGGGTGGGGGTAGTCTCAGGGGACAAATGACACCTGGATGATCCAATGTCCCCAGGGCTGAGAGGCATCTTTTGAACTTCGCCAATCACACGACGCCCTTGCTGGAATGCCAAGATTGACGGACAGCACTCAGCAAGGGGGCAAGGGAGGGGACGGGATGGGCTATTGGCACACCTGGGGAAAGAAGCAGGATGACTGAAACAGGCTGTTCCATCAAACCCAACACCGCGGCGCACAGGGGCAGCACGGGGGGAGCAGGCTCGGGGCGGGGCTGCCCTGGGGTCACTGTGTGTCGGTGCCCGCAGGTGGCCCCGCACCCTGGCGGGGATCACGGCCTTCCAGCCCTGCCTGCAGCACCCGTTCGCCGCGGGGCCGGCGGGCGCGGGCGTGGCGGGCGAGAAGCAGGCGTGGCGGCGCTGCGACCGCACCGGGCGCTGGGAGGAGGGCGACTACTCCCACTGCCTCTACACCAACGACATCACCCGCGTGCTCTACACCTTCGTGCTGGTGAGTGGGGGGCCCGGGGGCTCAGCTGTGAGCCCCATTGACCCCCCAGTGACCCACCGTGGCCGTGGCACCCTGCAGATGCCCATCAATGCCTCCAACGCCCTGACCCTGGCTCACCAGCTCCGCGTCTACACGGCCGAGGCAGCCAACTTCTCAGACATGGTTGATGTCCTCTACGTGGCCCAGATGATCGAGAAGTTTATTGGCTACGTGGACCAGATCAAGCAGGTAACGAGCACTGCGGGTGTCCCCTGCCTGCCCCAGTGCAGCCTGGTGTTTTTGGGGCAGAAAAGCATGAATTGGGGTGTTTCCTTGGGGGACGGCGGTAGCTCTTTGCAGAGCTGCTTGCTGTCCCCAGCTGACAGACGTGATCGTGGAGATGGCCAGCAACATCATGCTGGTGGACGACCACATCCTGTGGATGTCCCAGAAGGAGGAGAAGGCCTGCACCAGCATCGTGCGCTCCCTGGAGAGGATCGCGGCGCACACGCTGGGCACCAACTCCCAGCACATGGCAGTGGTGAGGGGGAGCGTGGGCTGGGGCTGGATTCGGGGAGGAGGGCTGGGTGGGCTCGGTGCCCATGCCAGGGCTGACGATCCCTCTGTGGTGCTGGCAGAACTCTCGCAACATCGCCTTCGAGGCGTACGTGGTGAAACCCGAGAGCTACGTGGGGCTGAGCTGCGTGGCCTTCCAGCGGTGGGATGGGAGCCCGAGCCCCCCAGGACGGCCCCCCCAGGCCGAGCGGGGGGCAGAGCCCACCCCTGACCAGCAGCTCCGGCTGCGCTGCACCACGGGGCGCCCCAACATCTCCCTGAGCAGCTTCCACATCAAGGTACGGGAACGAAAGTTTTGACAAAATTTTTTTATGTCGAATAATTAAACCATGTATCCCTACATTATCCAAATCACTTGTCATCAATACACTTTCAATTAGCCTTCTATATTTCCTAGTATGAAAAACAATAATACACCGTCATCATCACTCCATAACCACCCCCAAACAGAGATCTCCCTGAGCAGCTTCCACATCAAGGAACAGGCTCAGGGGGCTGGACTCGGGGTCTGGGGTCTGCCCCCGCTCACCAGTGCCTGCACCCGCAGAACAGCATCGCCCTGGCCTCCATCCAGCTGCCGCCCAGCCTGTTCGGCAGCCCCGCCCCAGCCACGCCCGGGGCTGACTGCAAGCTCCAGCTGCTGGTGTTCCGTAACGGGAAACTCTTCTGCAGCACCGGCAACTCCTCCCGCCTGGCCGACGATGGCAAACGCCGCAGCGTGGCCACCCCGGTCATCTACGTCGGGACCTGTAAGGGCAGCATGGTGGAGGGCTTGGGGTGCCCCGTGGGGCTCCCTGGGGCTTTGTGCTGGTGCTTGGGGTGCTCCGTGGGGCTCCCTGGGGCTTTGTGCTGGTGCTCCCACAGCACAGAGCCGTCCCCGGGGTCCTCATGGGGAGGTGGCAATGTGTGGGATGTCCCCTGTGCCCAGTCCCTCTGGGGTGCAGGTGGAGGGGTGTCACTTGTCCTGCTGAGCTGGTTTTCTGTGGCTGCAGATGGCTGTGGAGTGGGGAACCTGTCCGAGCCAGTGGCTGTGTCCCTGCGGCACCCCGGGGAGGGCACGGACCCCGTGGCTGCCTACTGGAACTTCGAGGTGCTGGGGGGCATGGGGGGCTGGAGTGCTGAGGGGTGCCAGCTGGCTGCCCGTGAGCCCAACGTCACCTCCCTGCAGTGCCGGCACCTCAGCAACGTGGCCGTGCTCATGGTAGGTGTGGGGAGAGCAGCAAGGGGAGAAGGCAGGGTGGTGGAGGGGGGTCAGGGGCACAGGGCTGCTGCTGTGGGGTCTGACGGGCTGTGCTGTGCTGTGCAGGAGCTCAGTGGGTTCCCCAGCGAGGCGCAAGGAGCTGTGGAGGTGCTGCACCCGGCCATGTACACCTGCACGGCCGTGCTGCTGCTCTGCCTCTTCACCACCATCATCACCTACATCGTCCACCACGGGTGAGGGAGTGTGCGGTGCCTGTGCTGCTGCTCTGGGGGCTGGGTTGGGCTGGGCTGGGTGGGTCTGTGGGCAGCTCCCCAGGTGCCAGGTGTCCCAGCTCCCCAGGTGCCAGGTCCCCCAGCTCCCCAGGTGCTTCTCCCCAAGCCAGGAGAAGGTGTGTGGGCATGGCCATCCAGTGACACGGCCCTTGAGGACAGGGGTTCTCAGGACACTGAGGGAGCACATTTTCAGGGATTGTGCTGCTCTTCAAGTGGCCCTGGGTTCTGCTCCTTTGCCTGTGTGCAGAAATGTACCTGTACACCCCTCCAGGCTGTTGGTGCCTCCCCCAGGTGCAGCATTTGTGGCTCCCTCGGAGTCTGGCAGGAGCTCACAGGTGCCCTCTGTGCTCTTGCTCTTGCAGCACCATCCTCATCCCGCGGAAGGGCTGGCACATGCTGCTTAACCTGTGTTTCCACATCGCCATGACGGCCGCCGTCTTCGCGGGAGGCATCACCCTCACCAGCTACCGGGCCGTGTGCCAGGCCGTGGGTACCGGGCAGCGCCCAGCCCCGCGGGGTCCCGGGGCACCGGGGGGCTGCGGCATCCCCGCCCCAACCGCCGCCTCCTCCCGCAGGTCGGCATCATCTTGCACTACTCGTCCCTCTCCACGCTGCTCTGGATGGCGGTGAAGGCCCGAGTGCTCTACAAGGAGCTGACCTGGAAGGCGCCGCAGCAGCCGGACAGGGACACGTCCCAGGCAGCCCCCAGACCCATGCTGAGGTATGGACCCCCCTGCTCCCTGCCCCGGCAACTCCAGCAACCCTCTCCACCTCCATCCTATTCCATCGTCTATCCAACAACCTCAGAAATACCCCCAGCACAATCATAAACACAGTCAAAACTTCCTTCTTAATCAGCCTAATCCCAGTAACAATTTCCATGCACTCTGGAACAGAAAGCCTCACCTCCTTCTGGGAATGAAAGTTCATCATAAACTTCAAAATAAGTTCATCAATAACTTCAAAATCCCCATCAGGTCCTCAGAGGCTCAAGGGGCTGGGGTGGGATTTGCTCCCTTGGACGAGCCCTTCCCGTGCTCTCCAGGTATGCAGTGACATTTGAGCCCTTCCCGTGCTCTCCAGGTGTGCAGTGACATTTCCCCTCCCCACAGGTTCTACCTGATCGCCGGTGGGATCCCCCTCATCATCTGTGGGATCACAGCAGCTGTCAACATCCAAAACTACCATGACAACAACCCCTAGTAAGTGTGTCCCTGCTTGACCCTTCCTCCCTCCCAAGTGGGTGGCCTCCCTCTGCTGGGGCAGGGAACTGGTGGCACTGGGAATCTGGAGAAGTTTGGGGAAAAATCAGTGAGTTTTTTCCTGAGAGTTACTGGGGAAAAGTTGTCCTGAGCTCCCACAGAGCCCTGCCATGTGGGCAGAGGTGCTGAGCAGCTCCAGGTCACTCAGAGCTCCTCTCCTCTCACACAGCTGCTGGCTGGTGTGGCGGCCCAGCCTGGGCGCTTTCTACGTCCCCGTGGCTTTCATCCTGCTCGTCACCTGGATTTATTTCCTCTGTGCCGGGCTCAGCCTCCAGTGCCGCCCCTCTCACCAGAAGGACATCCCGGAGCCGCTGGAGCCCCCGCCGCGCCTGGGGACCGCCGGTGACCTCCTGACAGACTCTGGCTCCATCTCGGTGACGCTGAACTCGGGGCCCCCCTGCCCTGAAGGGGACGGTGTCTACTCTCTGCGGGTGCAGTTCTGGGCTCTGGTGGCCACCCACGCCCTGTACGTGGCCCTGTGGACGTTCGGCGCCATGGCCGTGTCCCAGCGCTGGTACCTGAGCATCATCTTCAGCTGCCTCTACGGCGTCACCGCCGTGGCGCTGGGGCTCTTCATCTTCATCCATCACTGCCTGCGGCGCCGGGACGTGCTCAGCTCCTGGTTCTCGTGCTGCCCATCCTACCGGAACGCGCTGCCCATGCAGGCCTACGTGCACCCCGGGCTGGGGCCGGAGGATGGCTCGCAGGTTTTCATCGGCTGCGAGCCGGAGGCCGCTCGCTCCGGAGCCTCCTCCTCCTCCTCGCCCAGCAGCGCCGGCTCTGCCGGGGGCCGCTGCAAGCTCACCAACCTGCAGGTAGCCCAGAGCCAGGCGGAATCGCGGCCGCCGCCCTGCCCGGAGCCGGACAATGCTGATGGGAAGCCCGTGAGGCACAGCAGCAACCTGCACGGCCGCAGGAGCCACCGCGGCAGAACGAAGCCGTGCCGGGACGGGAAGCATCACCGCTTGAAAATGCTGCGGGGCCCCTCGGAGCATCCGTCCAGCGAGAGCGGCAGCCTCCACAACAGCCACTCCGAGAGCTACCCCAGCGGCAGGACCAGCCCGGCCAGGATGGGGATGCCGCAGGACGGGGATGCGCTGCCCAGCCCCTCGGAGGGCAGCGACGGAGGGAGGAGGATGCCCGACATCACCGAGGCTCGCCGGAGGAGCGGCAGCCGGGACAACCTGCGGCCGGGGGGCGCCGAGAGGGAGGCGAAGCGCCGCTCCTACCCCCTGAACGTGGGCAGCCACAACGGCGGCCTCAAGGGCAGCAAGTACGACATCAACCTGGCCAGCGCCGACAGCGTGGCCGGCATGAAGACCGGCCTGTGGAAGAGCGAAACCACCGTGTGAAGGTGGGGAAGGACCGACGGCCGCGGCGTTTTCCCGTTTTCCTCGTGCACTAGCAGGGATGGGCGGCACAGCCGGGGGGCACAGCACGATCCCGGGCCCACCCATCTCCCCGAGGAGGCTCCGAGCTTCTCCAGCAGCGGTGCCGGACTTGCAGCCGTGCTTTAATCACACCTGCATGTCACTTGAGATTGATCCTTAAATGCTATTTTATATTATACAGAGGAAATGTCTATTTTTCAAAGCTATATTATTGAATGTATATATGTATAGACAGAGCCGTAGGTGACGCCAGGGCCCCGCTCCCGGTCCCGGGTGCCACGACTGCAATATTCCCGCCGAGGGACCACTCCAAGTGCCCTTCACGTGCAGGCAGCACAGCCCCAGGATGAGCACTCTGCTTCTGGAGAGCAGCTGCTGCCTCTGGAACGTTCCTGCTGTGCCAGCCCTGGGGGCTGCGCCGTGCCAAAGCCATATTGCAAAGCCAAGCACAAGGTAAGAGGAGCCTCAGCTCCAAGGTGAGGTGATTGTCTGCACTGCTTTAATGCCAGACACTAAAATAAGGGCCTGAACAGGTTCCAGACACTAAAACCACAGCCAGAAAATGCTCCCAGGCCCTCAGAGGCTCAAGCCATGCAGTGGGGTGGGCTGGCAGACCTGTGCTGCTGCCAGGACTTGACCCTCTGTGCCAAAGCACCAAAGAACCAAGATGTGGGAGAGGCCCAGAGCACCTCTGTGTCCTTAATCCAGGCTTCAAGCTCAGAAAATACCTAGGTTTGCTCTTAGGAAGGCAAAGACCATTCTGGGGAGCAGGGACCATTCCTGGGAATGCAAGAGAACGATGCCAAGGAATTAGGGACCTTCCTTGGATGGTCAAAGGGCTGGATCCTGGATAAGCACTTATCATTCCCATTGGAAAACAAATTTCCCCTTTTTCCCAGCACACAGGTAAAACAGCCAGGCTGCAGAGGAGGAAGGTGGGAGCCTGGTGCCTCCCCTGCCCTTTCCAGCCTCCCCTGCCTCAGTTTCCCCCACCTGCAAATGAGTTTAATGACATAGCTACCTCCGAGGGGTCGTGGGGCTGGCAGGGCCACGAGCCAGGGGAGGAAAAAACACTTAGTGGGGATTGGTGTCACCTGGGAACCACTCACCCCACGGGGCTGGGGCACCCCTGGGCTTAACCTGCCACTCCCTGCCTGCCTCGGCTTCTCTGCCCAGTTAAATGTTGAAATATTTCATTGTCCCTGGGATTTAACACAGTTTAAACCCTTCCTGCAGCTCCTGCAGCCTCTCCCCAGCCTGGCTGATGCCCCGTGGTTCTATTGCTTGCTGCATTGTGACAGTATTAGTGAAAAAGCTTTGTATTCTTAATTACACTTTGTGTGTTTACAAGCGAATGACATATCACCAGAGCTTCCTGCAATATCCGGGGGGAGGGGAGGGAAATATGCCAAAGAAATGTCTTTAAAGGGGTCTTTTTGCATTTTTATATGAATAGAATGTTTCTAGCAGATATGTTTTGTTTAATATATTAAAGATATGCCGATCTGCCAAGATCTACTGTGATTTCTCTCAGACTTTGTGTTCAAATGCAGTGGTTTGACCCTCACAAAGTCATTCTGCTGAAGAATGAGATTTCCAAGGTGAGGCTGCCCTGGAGAACCTGGCACCTTTTGTGCTTTTATTTATTTATAACAGAAATGTAACACGACCTGAAGCAGTCACTCCATAAACAGCCCCAGCACATTAGGGAGGACACAGCCTCATTCCCTCAGGGCAGCACAATCGCTCTGTCCCCGGTGGGCTTCACACTTCTGGTCCCCAAATTGTCCCTCTGGGCCAGGGGCACCCTCAGGACCAGGCCTTGGCCCTCCTGAAGGCACGGATCTCCTCGGGGCTCCTCAGGTACTGCTCGATCTCGCTGTCTGAGATGGGCTCGTCGCCCGTCACGGCCGCGCCCGCAGCGCTCGGAGCCGCCGCCCGCAGCCTCTTCCTGGGGTGGAGGAGGCAGGGGGGCAGCAGGGGCCTCAGGGTGCCCCTCTGCTGCTGCTGCCCTGCCGAGGGACAGCCCTGCTGCTGTGGGACCGCAGGACAGCTGGGGGGACCCTGGGCTGGTGAGTCCTTATTCATAGAGTGCTTATCCAGGGAGCCTGGGTCCACAGAGCCCTGGTTCACAGAGCCCTGGTTCACAGAGCCCTGGCCTGGGGAGTCCTTATCCAGGGAGCCCTGGTTCACAGAGCCCTGGCCTGGGCAGCTCTGGCTCACGGAGCCCTGGCCTCGGGAATCCTGGCCTGGGGAGTCCTTATCCAGGGAGCCTGGGCCCACAGAATCCTGGCCTTGGCAGCCCTGGCTGGGGGAGTCCTTATTCACAGAGTCCTTATCCAGGGAACCATTATCCAGGGAGCCCTGGCTCAGAGAATCCAGGTCTGGGCAGCCCTGGCTCACAGAGCCCCGGCCTTGGGAGTCCTTATTCACAGAATCCTGGTCCGGGGACCCCTGGCTCACAGAGCCCTGGCTCACAGAGCCCTGGTACCCTTGGCTCACAGAGCCCTGGCACACAGAGCCCTGGCACTCCTGGCTCACAGAGCCCATGCCCAGGCCCGTGTCCTGCTGCTCCAGCCCGTCCTGCTGGCTGAAGGCGCGTTTCAGCAGGAACAGCCGGTGCTGCAGCAGGTCCCCGATGTGCTTCACCACCGTCTTCTTGTCCAGGTGGAATCCGCGCAGCCAGGAGAGCTGGGAGGCCATCGCCAGCAGGATCTCCAGCAGCTCCTTCAGCCTCAGCTGGGCTGGAGGGGGCAGCTCCACCCCTGCCAGGCGGCAGAACCGTGCCAGGGGGCACGAGAGGCGCGGGCCGGGCCGCAGCGACTGCCAGGCCAGGAAGGCCGCGGCCGTGACCACGGGCACCGGGTGCCGGCCGGTCACCAGCCACGTGTCACTGGCCAGCTCCACAATGGCCATGGTCCGGGCCACCAGCTGCTCCTTGTCCTCCAGGAAGGGCGCAGGGATGTTGGCATTGGGCTGGACCAGCCGGAAGCTGCGGGGGAAAGAGCCACGGTCAGCGGGAGCCTCGGGGACAAACACATCTGTCATTGTCACATTCTAGGGAAAAATCCCTGGGAAGCTGGAAAAAATCTCTCCTGGGAAGCTGAGAAGCCTCAGAGAAAAAGGTAAACAGTATTATCTCATTTGCTTCTCCTGTGTTTTGCTGCTTTGGAATGTGGTAGGTGATTGTTTCATTGGTTTCATGGGAATTGTTTTTACTTATTGGCCAATGACGTCCAAGCTGTGTCGGACTCTGAGAAGAGTCAGGAATTTTCATTATTATCTTTTTAGCCTTCTGTCTGTATCCTTTCTGTATAATATAATATAATACAATATAAGTTATAATATAGGTTATAATATAAATTATAATATAATATAACATAATATAATATAAATTATAATATAATATAATATAATATAATATAATATAATATAATATAATAATAAATCAGCCTTCTAAGAACATGGAGTCATCATTCCTACCTTCTGGGAACCCCACAAATCCAAGACACACCCTGCTCCTGCCACAGCTGCTGCTCGAGGACACCAGGAGGAGTTTCTCTATGGAAAGGGTTCCCAGGCACTGGAATTGCCACCAGGGAGGGGGTGGCATCCCCATCCCTGGAGGTGGCACTCAGTGCTCTAGGCTGGCTGACAATTTGGGCATCAAGCACAGGCTGGGCTCAATGGCCTCAGAGATCTTTTCCAGCCTCAGAGATCTGGGATCCCCTGATCCACAGTGCCTCCCTGAGCACCTCTCTGAGGAGAAGGGAGCAGGATGAGAATCACAGCCCAGCTGTGACAAGGGAGGGACAAAAGCCAGCCCAGCCTGAGCTGTGTCACACCCCCTCCCCTCCACCCAGCCAGGACAAACAAGGGCTGCCCCATGACCTGCTCAGGTGTGTTGTCACCAGGTCTGCCAGGCTCAGGGTGGGCACAGAGAGCCCCAGCTCCCTCTGCAGGCTCAGGAAGACGCTGGCAAAGAGCTCCTGCTTGGCATAGAGCAGGGAGCACACGGTGCCCATGGTCAGCGGCCAGCGGCGCTGCCGGCACGTCACCAGCACACAGCAGCCCCCCAGCAGCTCCTTCTTCTCCAGGCTGACCAGGTGGAAGGCAGGGAGCTCCAGAGCCCTCTGGAAGTAGGACACAGCTGTTTCCTCAAAGGCTGCTGGCAGCTTGAGCACCTTGCAGAGGTCCTGGACCCGCCGGATGCCTGTGGGGAAAATGAATTTCAATTTCTGCTCAGAACCGTTTGGAGCAGTGTGAATTGCTGCTGGCATAGTCCAGGGTAAGGAAGCAAAAAGGACATTTGCCTAATATCCACAGATGTTTTACTCAACTGAGTGGTGAGATGTTCAGGTCCCAGCAACCACTAACAGAGAAAGCACAGAGAAAGCACCCACACACACACACAGAAAGCACCCACAGACAGAGGAAGCACCCACACACACAGGGAAAGCACCCACACACACAGAAAAAGCACCCACACACAGAGAAAGCACCCTGTAGCTTTCTCCCCACAGGGCCATGGGGGCTGTCCCTGGTCTCACAAAGGTCAGGGCTAATCAGGGAATAGGGAAGGAGTGGCTCAGGAACATAGGAATGGGGGAAGGAGCCAATGGGGTCTAAAAGCTTTTTGAGGGAAGCCTCTTGTGTGTCCCAAAACCAGGGAATGCCCCCATAGGATCTCCACAATTCCCTGTTTTTTACATTAAAGCTTCTTTTGCTAACAAAGCTTTTTTATATTAAAGCTTTTTTTTTGTTATTAAAGCTTCTCTGAAGGATCAACTGAATCAACACAAAACGACAAAAACAGGCAGCACCCACCCAGCCCTGATTGGCACTAAAGCCCTTCCAAGTCCCTCAAGGCAAGCAGGCACCAAGGGCCCTCCCCTGGCTACATTCCAGGGGTTTTTGGCACTTTTTCACTGTCAGAACAAGGTGAAACAAACGGAAGGATGGGGAGCTGCTCTTACCTCGCTGCAGGCAGCGGCTCAGCTGCTCCTTCTGGCCGGTGCTCTGGGAATAGGCGACCTCTGGAAAACAGGGAGGGGGAATCAGTCAGTCCTGCAGGGAATGCAGAGACACAGACATCTGGATCTGAGGCCAGCAGGCGCCCACAGAACCGGACTGCAGCAATCAGAACTGTTTGAGGGCACTGAGAGAAGGTAAAAGGGAGCTCTTGGATCCCCTCTGAGGTCCAGACAGAGCCAGCAACAGCCTCGGGGCTGCTCTGCTGCACTTAAAGCTTTTCTAAGAGAGCTAAATGAGGTTTTAATAATCTCTTTTAACAATAAGAGATTAATTAAATTTAAAAATTTAAATTTAATTAAATTTAAAGCTCATCACCGGCTCCAAGCCAAACCTGGCCGGGAATTGCTGCGGGTGGGGTGGAAAACCCCGCTGGTGTTTGCGGGGACGGAGAGAGGGGTCTGACCGGTCTGACCCGACCGTGCCCGGCACAGAGGCAGAGCTCAGAGCGCTTCGCTGCTCGGGCCGGCACGGAGAGGCCCAAACGAGCTGCGGACCGTCGGTCCTGCGCCCTCCCACCCCGGTTCCGGTACCGCACCCCGCAGATGCTCCTCGTCGGTGTAGGTGGTGGTGAGGAGCCCCTCGGACAGGACGCAGCCGCAGGCGGCACAGACCAGCTGCTGCTGCGCGTAGTGCGCGTCCTCCACCAGCGACCCCGAGCCGCACTCGGGGCACCGGCCCCGCGCCGCCATCGCCGCCGCCGCCGCCGCCGCGCTGGGGGAGCACCGGGGCGGGTGCACCACCAGCAGCCAATAGCGGCGCGGCCCGCCCCGAGCCCACCAATAGCAGCGCTGCCTGCGGTCCGTCTCGATTCCCGCCCGGCCGCGCCGCCGCCCCTGCGCGCTGCGTTCCGCCCCCCGGCAGTTCCGCCGGGGATGCCCGGGGAGGCGGCGTCGGGAGCGCGGGGGGAGCGGGACCGAGCGGACAACGCGGCCTCCTCGGCGGGGAACCCGGGGCCCTGATGGTCTCCTCCTCCTCCCATCACTGCTGCCATGACGACCCCGAGTCCCTCCGCGGTTTCCGGTGGTGCTTTACAGAACCCGCCGGGGCTGCCGGTGCAGACGAGCCTGTCCGAAAGGTTTCCCCACTGTGAAAAATGCGGTTTTTATGATTGGCTTTTCGCAAATATTCAAGTGAATATTATATGTGTTCCGTTAGAAAGTAATGCTGTGTTAATTCTCTTAAGTAGTGTGTTAAATATAGTTTTAGGTTGTAAAAAATGTTAAAATAGAAACGATGCTATGTAGGATACTTTTTTTAAAGAAAGGACTTGCAGCGGGATAGCAGCCACGGGACACCTGAATATTTCAGAGAAAAAGAATTTATTGCTCTCTTATCAGAAGAAATGAACTTCTTCCTGAACTTCTTCCTGCCTCAAAGGCACTGTCAGGATTCAGAGGAAGAAGCTGACACTGACTTCCCAGACAGAATCCTGTGTTTGAATGGAATTTATGCATCATGTATGAGGTGTATGAATATGCAACAGGTTATTGTTTTTAAGGGTTACTCCTCTGTTAACGTGGGTCCTTTTTCGGGCTGATTTTGCCCAGAAAAAGGTACCTGAACTGTCCATAACTCTTTGTCTCTATTGTCTCATATTGTCCTAATTCAAATTGTCCAAATTATTATTACTCTAATTATATTACTATTTTTATAACCATTTTATAACCATTAAACTTTTAAAATTTAAAAACCAAGTGATTGGCGTTTTTCACCTCCATCCCATGAGGGGTTTAGGGATGGAACCAGCCTGGAATGGTCTGAGGACTGTGGAAACCCAGGGCACCACAGGGAATATTTCTCTGTCTGCTCTGGGGTGCTCTAAACCCCAGGGGAGCTCTGACTTTGAGAAAGTTTCCCAGACTTCAAGACAGACCAGAATCCACAAAAGTGTGAAATAGGTTATAGAGAGTAGTGTAGGTGGATCACTTAGGTGGGAAATTGAGATTTTGGAGGGCACAGGGTGTCATCCTGGGTTTCTTCTTCATGCTGCTTCTTCTTCCTTCTTCTTGGGTTTGGATGGCACTTTGTAACTGGGCAGAAAAGTCCACATTGAAATCAGTTATTGGGTTAAAAGAGAAAATAATCTAGGTGTCAGTTCTTAATTAGATAGTTTATCCTCTCCACAGTGATCACAGCTGGGATTCCTCTGTGTCCCCAGGACAGCTCCAGCATCTGCCTGGGGGGATGCTGAAAAGGCAGAAAAATCTGCACTGGGGGCTCTTTGGGATCAGTTATTGGGTTAAAATGGGAAATAATTTAGGTGCCAGTTTTTAATTGGATAGTTTAGTCTTAAAAGACCTGGGAAGAAGAGATTGTTGGCCATTTTGTGCCTTCTAATGAAAAGCTGCTGAACTCACAGTAGTGAGGCTGTTTTACTGATCAGAAATTTGAGTCTGAACATGAACTACTGTCTCAAGTGCCTTCAGTCCAGACCCAGAGAAACCCACAGCTGGAACTGCCACAGAGGATGAGCAGAGAGGCACAAGGAGGGGACAAAGCCCTTCAGAACAAAGACAGGGTGCTCAGAACTCTGGCTTTAAGTGTTCTTTATTTTAGTGTTCCATAAAACCAAGAAGTGTTTAAAAACAAACAGTACCTGGGCTAAAAGCAGAGAGTACAAACAGGGAACATGCATTAAATCCTTCAATAACAAACAACAGATTTGATTCCTAAGGCCCTTGAGGATATAAAATGCCAGTCCCCCCACACCAAAGGAAGGCTTTAATGAGTGTTGTCAATAAAAACGAGGTGTGAGGGTTGGGTGAGGCTTTTGGGGCTGAGGGGGTCGAGGATTGGGACCCCCCTGTACCCCCATCTCTGCTCCAGGAGAGGCTCCAGAGCTGCAGCCCCCAGGGACAGCAGAGCTGGGCTCAGCTCAGGCTCCAGCCAACACCCAGGGCTGAACTGGCACAGAAACACAGCCAGGGAGGCTGCCCAAGTGTTAAGGCTTCATCTCTGCTAACAACAAAATATTATTAATTTTCTGAATAATAATATTATTTTCTGAATAATAATATTATTTATTGCTTTGGTTCTGTGCAGGTCACTCTTCCCAGCAGAGAAAAAGTCTAAAATACAAATTTATCAGTGAGGTACAGGATCTTGTGTCCAGAGATCCACAGAGACACGAGGAGGAAACAAATCAATCCTTCATCTTCCTCACTCGAGAAGGCACAGGAGGCAGCAGCACTCAGAATGAAACCACCACCAAGGCTGCCCACTCACAGCAGAGGGGGCAGCAGGAAGGAGAGAACACCCTCACTGCTCAAATAACACTAAAATGAGATTAAAGGACCTGAAGTCTTGCAAGACTCTCAGCTCCTAAGGCTTGTTTGAGGTCAGGCTGCCCATGAGGGACAGCTCTGCCTGTAAAGCTCCCAGACTTTGGTAGCAGGAATAAAAATGTCATTAACAGCATTTCTTTGATTTTTCTAATAAATGTTTACATCTCTGTGCAAATCTATCAAACTGCTCCTTGCTACTAAATCCAGCATTTGAGATCTCCAGTGGTTTGTGACATTGTTAGCAGACTGCTCACAGGGTGAGAGCTGCTCCAGTCCCCCAGTAAAGTGCTTTCCTGTAGAAAAATGGAGTTAGAAACTCACCCCTGGGCCAGGAGTGACCCAATAACCCAACCATTTCCAAAGGCAGGAGTGTTTATTTCCATACAATTAAGGCTGGAAAGCTTTAAGCTTTGGTCCTCATGAAGCTTTGGTCCTTTGCAGGGCTCTGTTGGTTTTCCAGCTTTTCTCTAAGCCTTTCATGGACTCTCCCTACCCTGGTAAATCATCCCAGGGGTCCCAAAAGGCCTCAGATGGTTTTGATCTGTGCCAAGGGCTCAAGCCCTGCTCAGTTTGCAGTGGGGGAGGCTGTGGTGGCTGCTCCTGCAGCCTGAGGGGATGGGGAGAACACCCCTGAGACCCCCAGGAGCTCTGGGCTGTCCAGCACACCCAGCTCCCTCAGGCACACAAGGTTTTTCTCCCACTGGGAGCAGCAAGGAGCCAGAGCAGGCAGGAATCCCTGTGTGGAATGACAGCAAAAAGCACTGCAAGGCTGGTCACCTTGGAAGGGCCTTCAAGGTGAGCTCTGAACCTCCAGAGGAGAAACTGAAGATACCAAGAGAATAATTTCTGATTTAAAATGTACCTTTGGTAGGGCCTTCAAGGTGAGCCCCAGCTCCAAACCCCAAACGATTTCTTTCTCAAAAAGGAAAAAGTCTCAGAGCTCCCACAAGGCACAAGGGGCAGCAGAGCATGGGGCAGAGCCAGGGCAGCCCCTGCCTGCTCTGAACAACTTCCAGAGCAGAAATTTAAGACACTAGAGAACAACTTCTGATTTAAAATGTACCTTGGAAGGGCCTTAGAGGTGAGCCCCATCTCCAAACCCCAAAGGATTTCTGTTTCCCTCAAAAGGGGAAAAGTCACAGAGCTCCCAGAGGGCACAAGGGGCAGAGCCAGGGCAGCCTCTGCCTGCTCTGAATAACCTCCAGAGCAGAAATTTAAGACACTAAGAGAACAATTTCTGATTTAAAATGTACCTTTGGGCTAAACTCATTGATGCCATTCCTATGGTAGAAACGTACCCTGAACCTCAATGTCTCCTACTCCAAAAAACCTGGAAACCTTCCCTTGAAGGACTCTTGGTAATGTCCACTTGATGAACTGAGATTTGGTCAGCTTACACTCAACTTTCAGGGCATTCATTCCTTTTAAATTACAGCCCAGTCTGAAGCTAGGCCATCTTTGGACTTCTCCAGTGTAGTTAATTATTATTATTTTAAAAACAATCAAATCCTCAAGCTCTACTGTACAAGGATTTATATTGCACTACAACTTCAAATGTGAAAAGAAAAGTAACTGATCTCTAAAAGCTGCTACAAAATAAAACCATTTCAAAAAATCTTCCTAAAGGATCATCAGTGCCTTACTGGGAAGCAAAACACATCAAAAACCCTCCTCCTTCCTATCACAGCCTTGGGATTAATGCCTGACCTTCCCAAATAATGGGAAGAAACCAAAAAATAAATACAGTAAGGTGACCCAATGGAATTATTAATCAATCTGAGGGTTGCTCAAGGCAGGAACAGGAAAATCTCATTTTCTGTGAGCAGCACAGGCAGCACCAGCAGCTCCTCACCCTCCCCTGAGGGGGAATTCAGTCCTTGCCCACCAGACCCTTCACATCTTCCCAGCTTTTTTGTTGCTAGACATGGAGACTCTGAGGATGTTTGGGGTTTCCTCCATGACTCTGACCAGCAGGTTGTCGATGTAATCCTCGAGCTCCCGCACCTGCAGGTCCTTCCTGGTAATGGTATCCTTCTGTTTCAGCACCAGCTGGATCAGCTCATCGTGTGTCAGCTGAGCATAGGCATAGGCAGGCTCTGAGGGATCGTATTTCTTGAGAGGGAGGGAGGGAGGGAAGGGTCAGAGCAGGAACAGCACATTCCAAAGCAGACACACAACACACAGACCAGCACGGTGACAGCTGCTGCCAAACAAACCTGGTAAAGTTTGAAGCAGCTGCTTAAATGCACACTGGGAAAGCCAAATTCAGGTTGGACAGCAAGAAATACCCACCCAGGCCTTTGCTGTTTATTCCTATTCCTTTGAAAAAAATCTGATTTTAGCCCTCAAGCAGCATGAGAGGTACTGGGCAGCTTCTGCTGAGTCCTGCAGCTCCCAGAACACTGCCCAGGCAGGGAGTGTGAGCACACCAGGCTCCTGTGGGGCATCACACACAATTCAGGTGCAATCAGAACACCACAACACCCACTGCAAGTTTTGAACCCTTTGGCAGTGTGAATCACTCAACTGCCATCCTCTCCCCTCTCACCAAGAGGAGGCACTGCTGTTATTTCAGTTCTAAATTCCCTATTTCCCCAAAAAACCCTGACAGACCATAAGAGGAGCTGGGATTTTCCCTGCTGAGGCAGGGGTGCTCCCAGCCTGCCAGGGAAGCTGTGCCTCAAGCCTGGAGGTCTCTTTGGAGACCAGGATTATGCTGAAAGCTCCTGTCAATCCCACTGCTGACCCAACTGCACAAATGTGCTGCAAGGAAGTGGCTGTGCTGAGAATTTCCCCCACAAAACACAAGCCCCAGCTCTATTTATAGTCAGTCTGCAAGAAAATCAGCATTTAAGGACTCCCACTCTTGGGGGCTGACCAAAAGGATGTTCATGTCCCAACTATTTGGAACACACAAACTCTTCAAATAAATCAAAGTTTGGGCAGTGAAAGTGCCACTTCCCTCCATACCTTCACACTCATTTCCAGCAGCTTTTCGTTCATGGTGCTGATGACATTCAGGTTCTTGCTCTGAGGTTTGTTTGCCATGGCATTCATTGGCTTCACAGGATGGAGTCTGCAACAGGAAAAAAAAGGGGTCCTGTTGTTGAGGCAGGAGAGGTAACAGCAGCATGACACAGATCTTTAGAATGAGACAAATACAGCAAGAAATTGGGGATGATTCCCTCCCTGCTCTATCTCCTGAAAGAAAAGAGATTCAGCTTCAGAAAGATGAAGTATTTCTAAGCCACAGGGGTTTTGTAAGTATTTTCCAGTTCTCTATTATCTTTATTGACTTAAGGTATTGGAGATAAAGCAGCAGCAAGAAGGGAAATACATCCTGTGTGTGTCATGGAAGAAAAGCCAGGTCAGGCTACACGAGGAGACAGAACACAGGGCAGCTACTCTGATCCCTCAGAAACTGGTATTTCAGGCTGACTTTCCTAATCAGAACATATTTGTGATCTTACAACACACCAAATACTTCTGCTGTCCTGAGACAAGTGTCAGGCCTTGTCCAAGCTGAACTGACACCACCAGCTGGGAGGAAGTGCTGGCATTATTTGCCTGCACAGGACTTACAGCACCAATTTTAACACAGGAACAACATTTGATTTTTATTCCAGCAAACACTGGCCCTGAGGTGTCCTAGACCCCAGGAAGAACTCTATAGGTGAAGTCTCAAGGGCTGACAGGGCAGTGACAGCATTCCCACAGAGCAGGAGCTGCAGCAGGGCTGGTGATCCCTGAGGAGCCCACACAGGCAGGAAATTAAGCACCCCCATTTATCAGGTGCTTCATTTTCCAGCTTCCATTTTCATTTTCAGGTGTCTGACAAACAGCTCAGCCCCAGGCCCTTCTGCCAGTGGGATGGAATGACTCCATTCCCCCTGCACTTTCCCTAAGCTCCCCTAAGAGCTGTGAGGAGCAGCTGCTCCCCTGAGGAACTGCACAGACCCTCCTGGAGCCAGCAGCAGCCCCACAGCAGCCAAGCCCTGACAAACCCAGCCCCCAGATGAAATCAGGGCTGTCCTGGCCTGGTGCAGCAGCCTCAGGGACAGAGGGCAAAGCAAAGCTCAGAGCTGCACAGAGGTACCTGCTGTGATCCCCACATGCCTCACCTGTGCTGGGGAGACACGATTTCACGTGGTTAGAGAATGTTTCAGAGGGTGAAACCCCTGCCTGGAGAAGTTTCTTCTCCTTAGGGTGCTCCCCTGGGCTCCCTGAGGAGCTGCACAGACCCTCCTAGAGCCAGCAGCAACCCCAGACCAGGTGACAGCAGCCAAGCCCTGATAAACCCAGCCCCCAGATGAAACCAGGGCTGTCCTGGCCTGGTGCAGCAGCCTCAGGGACTGATCTGCAGCCAGAGGGCAAAGCAAAGCTCAGAGCTGCACAGAGGTACCTGCTGTGATCCCCACATGCCTCACCTGTGCTGGGGAGACACAGTTTCACACCATGGGGTGTGGTTAGAAAATGTTTCAGAGGGTGAAGCCCCTGCCTGGAGAAGTTTCTTCTCCTCGGGGTGCTCCCCTGGACACCCTGAGGAGCTGCACAGACCCTCCTGGAGCCAGCAGCAGCCCCACAGCAGCCAAGCCCTGACAAACCCAGCCCCCAGATGAAATCAGGGCTGTCCTGGCCTGGTGCAGCAACCTCAGGGACAGATCTGCAACCAGAGGGCAAAGCAAAGCTCAGAGCTCACTGCTGTGATCCCCCCATGTCTCACCTGTGCTGGGGAGACACGGTTTCACACCATGGGGTGTGGATAGGGAACGTTTCAGAGGGTGAAACCCGTGCCTGGAGAAGTTTCTTCTTGCCCGAATTTCCTGCTTTATCTGCGAAGCCCTCGGCTCTTGGCTTTTTCGGAGACTCTGCTCTACGACTCGGGGTGTCAGAGAGAAGGGAATGAGAGGAAGAGTGGGGCTGGCAAGGACTCGACAGGGAGGAAGAGAAAGCAGAAGGCTCAGAGAAGTCACACTCTGCATGCTCCTCAGCACCTGCACTCCTTTCCAGCTCTTGCTTCTCAGAATGACTGTCACACTGCCTGGAATGAGATGTCACAGCTAAACCTGAGTCAGCTCCCTGGACACAGAGCCTGGGAGCCTCCACTGCAGCAGGCAGCACAGCCAAACTCCCTGGCTCACAAGCACCAGGAATGGCTGCTCCTCCTCCTCCTGGAGCAGCTGGGATCACAGGGGCTGCAGCAGAGCTGTCAGAGAGCCCTGTCTGCTCTCCATGCAAAGGTGTCAAACCTCGGGACTGCTCTCCATTCCCTAGAACACCTCTGTCACCTGCAGTGGCCCCACAGCTGTCCTGGCAGTCCCCCAGCAGCTCCTCATCAGAGCCTCCCTCCAGGATCACGGGCAGCACCGAGCTGCGGTCCCCGGCAACAGGAAGGGCAGACCTGACATTTGTCAGACAGACAGACAGACCATCACCACCCTCCTTTTCTACAGGCCTGTTCTTACCTCTGGGTGCCACTGCTGGGGTGACAGTCCCCAAGGAGCCCCCTTGAGGGAGGCACCCACGAGCAGCTGAGGCCTCAGGGAACGGGAGCCCTGGGCTGGGTTTTGCAGCATCCCCTGGAGCAGCAGCATCAGCCTGGGGAGTCCCTGGGGGTTTCCTCAGCAGCACAGCCACTCGTGGGGCTGGCTTTGGGGGCACAAGGACCTCCCTGCCAGCCCTCCCTGCACCCCCTTCCCCAGGGGACACCGTGCAGGCTCTGGGTGTGGGCTGGACTTGAGGAAGTGGCTCATTCCCAGCAGGTGGAGGTGCCTGGGGCTCTAACACGGGCTCACGTTCTGCCCACTGCTTTCCACCACAGGGCTCCTGCTCCTCCCTGAGCTCGCTCTTGGGGGATTGTGCCTGCTCAGCCTCTGGCAAGAGGCTGTCACTGCACTGGGAAAGAGACACAAAGCCTTTGTCACCCCTCGTGCAGGGCTCAGTGCTCCCACCAGCGACCTCCACAGCTGTTCCATCACTGATCCAGGTGGGATGTGTGCTGTCCCCAGAGAGTTCTGTTGATGGGTCACCCCCAAACCCTGCTCGCTCTCCTGCTGCCCCTGAACTCATCTGTAACTTCCCACTGGGATCCAGGGGCTGCTCTCCACCTTCCTGCCCACCCAAACCTGCATCACCTGATGGAGCACCCTGCCATTCCCCAGGGACAAAGGACACAGATTTCCCAGGGCCTGGCTTGCTGCTTTCCAAAGAACCCTCAGGCTGAGGCTGGGCAGAATCCCAGTGTGGCTCTGGAGCCAGCCCAGGGGGGTCAGACAAGGTGCCCAGAGGGTCTGGCACAGCTGTGACATCACTGGATAAAGCCACATGTGCAGAA
Source organism: Setophaga petechia (assembly GCA_024362935.1). Taxonomy (NCBI): domain Eukaryota; kingdom Metazoa; phylum Chordata; class Aves; order Passeriformes; family Parulidae; genus Setophaga; species Setophaga petechia. Next base: position 881,608 of record JANCRA010000123.1, on the reverse strand, counting down.
CCCCCTGAAGCACCACGAGCAGGGTGTCCTGCAGAGGAACAATCCTCCCCAGCAGGACGGCAGGAAGGGGAAGAACCAGCCTGGGAACCTGGCACTGCCTGTGCCCCACGCTTGGACACGAAGGGATTGTTGTCCTTTAAAGGACAGTCAGAGGGGACAGAAGGTGTGTGTGGGCCACAGAGACCCCGGGAAGCCTCAGAGCCCTCAGGACCCTGCCTCCAGTCAGCAGCAAAAGGATTATTGCCCCTGGCAGAGACCTGCCCAGGAAGAGGCACTTTGGGAACAGAGGCTGCAGGATGATGGGATGAAGGGAAACAGGCAATGCTGTTGGGATCCAGGGCTCTGGATGCCCTGTCCCACTCAGGAGTAAAAGGGTTCTTGTCAGTCCAGAGCTCTGCAGCAAAAGCAGGAGAAGTGAGAGAGGCAGGAGAACTAGTGCTGTTTTCAGAGTCTGGCACTTGGACCGTGTGCCCCACTTCAGAAATAAAAGGATTATTGGCACTGCTGATACGGTGCACAGAGAGGAAAGCAGGGAGGGGGTCAGGTGCAAGAGTAGGAAGCGTGGCTTTGGGTTCCTCCTCTGGAGACAGGCCCAGTCTGCAAAAAGGGACAAAAAACTCGCATGTCACTTGCAGATGCAACACGAGGCAGGAACAGACAAGCTTTAGCACCAGCCTCCATCAGCTCTGCCACTGGAGATGAGCTACACCTTACAGAGACCCCAGAGAGAGAGGTCTCCTTGTCTGTGAGAATTTACATCCTTAACTGCACCTTTAACAAGCACTGGGCTTATGCCAGAACTCTCCTGTCACAGACATCTTTTATGAAAAATCTTTTCTTTAAGAATTTTCCTCCTGAGAAGCTGAGAGGCCTCAGGAACAAAATGTAAACAATGGTTATCTGCTGCTGTGGAATGCAACACGTAGATATTTGATTGGCCCATGTTGGTTGTTTCTAATTAATGGCCAATCACAGCCCAGCTGTCTCAGACAGAGAGTCCAAGACACAACACTCTGTTATCATTCCTTCTTTTTCTATTCTTAGCTAGCCTTCTGATGAAATCCTTTCTTCTCTTCTTTTAGTATAGTTTTAATATAATATATATCATAATATAATAAATCAAGCCTTCTGAAATATGGAGTCAGATCCTCATCTCTTCCCTCATCCTCAGACCCCTGTGAACACCATCACACTCTCCTGCTGCAGAGCTTGGTTTTGCTGCTTTAAGCACCATCTCTTTGCACCCCAAGCAGGTTTATTAGTATGTAAAACACTGCACAGGCAAGAAACTCAGACTTGAGAAGCACTGAAAATGAGGAGTTAGGGACACACACAAAACACAGCCTGATTAGTAGGGCACACCTACATACATATATAAATATATAATAAACCTCATACACAATTTATATATCTGTATGAGGGATAAATGAGCAGAATTTCCGAAAAAGCCTTGTGTACAAATCCACACAAAATCCCTCTGTGCTGCTGTGAGCAATGCCAAAAGCAGAAGGGCTCCAAGGCCACCCTTTGGAAGACCACAGCCAAGTAGGGAAGAGGAAAGCAGAGACATTAGAACGTGCATTTCAGACCCTGGGGAGGCTGCAGCCACTCAGCTCAGACAGAGTTAGTTTGTGCAAGAGATCCAGCAAGAAAATTCACCCCTTCAGCACCTGCACAGGTGCCTCCTGCTCTAGAGAACAACTATTCCAGCATCACTTACAAGGAGCACCCAAAATCCATCTTTTATTCACACTGAGGAAGAATTTGGGAGTTGCTCTTTGCTATCAAAGCTCCCAACACCAGCATAAAACCCACAGGCAGTCACAGAGCAGCACCTGAGCCCAGGTGTGGCAGACACAGCCTGCTGCCACCTGCCACCAGCAGTGCCCACCCCCACTCCTGCCAGCAGCTGGAACTCACCTGGGTTTCACAGCTTTGGTCTTGGCTGGTGCAGCTTTCTCAGGTTTCTGCTCCTCCTCACAAGGGCTGAGCAGCTGCTTGGTTGTGATGGCCTCCTCTGCATGGTGAGCATCTCCTGATGGGCTCCCTCTGCCCAGATCTGCTGGGGCTTCAGGGCATTTGGTCTCCTCTTCACTCTTCTCTTCTGGAATTGTATTTTCCTCACTCTGCAGGGTCCTGTCGGGAACAATCTCAGCATCGCTGGGCTTCACCACTTCCTTCTTCCCAGTGACCAGGGAGAGCAAGGCAGACTTTTTGTGGTCTGGTTTTTTGGTCTCTCTAACAGGCTCAATGCTTGGTGGAACGCTGGTGTCCTGGTGCTCCTCACTGCTGAGCAGTTTGTATGATGGCAAAGTCATGGATTTGAAGGTCTCCAAGGATGTGGACCCAGAGAATGCCTGCCCAGGAGAGGTTCTCCCCGTCTCTTCAGGTGGTTTAGTGGACCTGGAGGACAGGTTCTCCTCTGAAGCAAAGAGCTGCTTCCTCCTGAGGTTGTGAGGAGAGGGGGAGGAGGTTGGAGTCTTGTCCTTCGTCGTGGTCTCTTCCATATAAACGTGACTGCCATTGATGCACAGACTGGACTTGGACACGGGATCATTTTTGGATTTAAGGCCACTGAACAAAGAGAGCCCATCCTTTTTGCTGTTAGTGGTTCCCTGGGTTAGCTGCCTACTGTCCAAAAAGGCTGGTTTACGAGATTTAAACAGAGGAGAAGGAGCTGGCTTCTGTTCTGGCACACTTTCAAAGGATCCTGGGAAAAAAAAAAAACAGAGAGAAATTGAAGATGCAAGAACAACCTTTTCTATAACTCTACTGCCAGCCTCAGCACCAGCAGGGACTTTCTGTGGATTTGTTCAGAAAGGAGAATTTAACCAGTGCTGTGAAGAGTGCAAAGAGCCCTTTGGGGGAAGGTTTTGTGCCAACACTCACGTTCTGAGGCAGGAGAGGTCTGGGACTCCTCCTCATCCCACTGCGCCTGGAAGTCGCTGGGCCGCAGCCGAACCCTCTGGGTGAGGGGCTGCTGAGTGGGCAGCACTGACATGGACTGGGACAGGGATGTCTTGTGCAGGCCAGGCTTGGAGAACAGCGCTTTGAACTTGGATTTCTTCTTCTCCTTCTCCACTGCCTCATCCTCGCTGTCGGCAGGGGAGTGGGAGGTGCTGGGGACGATGGCTGACGCCGTGTCCGAGAGGCCACTGCTCCTCTTGCCCTTGAGCTTGTCTTTGAGCTTGCCAAAGGCAGAGCGGGGCTTGTCCTTCATGGACAGATCAAACATGCTGGCTGTCATGTTGCTCCTCATGAACTGGATGTCCACCTCGATCTCCCCTCTCTCCTTTTCCTTCTTCCCCGGTTTGGAGCGGAGCTTGTACCACCTGCAGCAACAAGGAGGTTTCTTTAAGCACCAGTGTCACAGACATCTTTTATGAAAAATCTTTTCTTTAAGATTTTTCCTACTGAGAAGCTGAGAGGCCTCAGGAACAAAATGTAAACAATGGTTATCTGCTGCTGTGGAATGCAACAGGTGTATCTGGGATTGGTCTCATGTGGTTGTTTCTAATTAATGGCCAATCACAGCCCAGCTGGCTCAGACAAAGAGTCCGAGACACAAACCTTTGTTATCATTCTTTCCTATTCTATTCCTAGCCAGCCTTCTGATGAAATCCTTTCTTCTATTCTTTTAGTATAGTTTTAATATAATATATATCATAAAATAATAAATCAAGCCTTCTGAAACATGGAGTCAGATTCTCATCTCTTCCCTCATCCAAGAACCCTGTGAACACGGTCACACATCAGTAATTGAGAACACAGAAGGTTCTTATGGCTGAAAAATCAAATCAGCCCACAGTGTAGGAAAAGAAAGACTTTAATCTTATGGTGACGTCACCTTCACAGCCCCAGGTGCCAAAGAAAACACTCCTTATCATAAACAAAGTTATTAATAAGATTTGGTTTAAAACCAGATCAGGAAGGGTTAATAAAAAGGAGAAAAAACAGAGGCACAACATGGAATTCCTGTATTTCAGCTCAGCCACTCTCCTCTGCCCTTTCATCTCCCCTCCTGACACTGGCAGGGGCCACAGCTTTGAAGTGGAGCAGAGCAGCAGCCTCAGAGCTGCACACACGTCCCACGCCCTCATACCTTTCATTCCAGCTCCTTAATGCCTCCTAAGCCAAGGAACCCCTAATCAAGAGCAGAGAGCCAGCCCCAGCCTCCCCGACCTCGGCGATTTCCACTCCCCTCTGCAGGCTCGTGACTGGCACGCAGCAGGAAGGGCATTGCTCAGGCAGAGCCCTCTCCCTCCCCAAACACAGCTCCACAGCAGAGCCCAGGGCACCCCAAACCACAGTCCCACCACCCACACGCCCTCAAACACCCCTCGGTGACACTCAAACCACATCTGAGCCAGCACAGAGGATGATCAGCACTGCACAGCAGTATGGTTTTGTTTGTTGATGGAACCACAGCATTCCCAACCCCACAGAACCCATAGGAAAGGCTGCCTGGAAACTCCTTGGCTTCTTCCTCCTCACCAGCTGGAATGGGAAAATAAAGGCAGCAAACAGAGCATGCAAATGTACCCTGCCATCAAATTTGCACTTCAACCTCCAAAGGTATACTGGAAGCAACAAAAGAGAACAGGAAAAGGTGATTTGCTCCAGAGAAAATTCAAAATTAATGGGGATAACTGAAGGAGATGGATTCAGGAATCTGCTACAGACACTTCAGAGGGAAATGTGGAAGAAATTCTTCCCCCTGAGGGTGGTGAGGCGTTGGTCCTGGAGAAACTGTGTCTGCCCTGTCCCTCAAAGTGTTCAAGGCCAGGTTTGGAGCAATGGTCTAGTGGAAACTGTCCCTAGCCAGGGCAGGGGGTGGAACAAGATGGGTTTTAAGGTCCATTCTGGGATTCTGTGACTCTAAACAAACTGGGCTTAGAAGACACCCAGGGAAGGGTTTTTATCAGGAGACAGAGGCTTTGCCCAGCCCCTGGAGCTGCAGCAGCCCGGGAATCACAACCCCTTTGCCTTTAACACGAGCCAGCACCGGGCACTGTTGTTCCAAAGCTGTGATTTCTAGCAGCATCCTGTGCCACAATCGATCCCGTGTGTTCAGCAAAGGCAGCTCAGCCCTGCCTGAAAGCAGCACCCCTGGGGGTGGCTGGAAGGAAATCACCGACTGACAACCCCCAAACCACAAGAAAAAAATCTCATTAGTGGCATTTATGGTGTTAGCGAGCACCTGTCAATCAACATCTCTCTATTTTCCCAATAAAACTACTCCTTTATGGCTACACATCACCATGGCAGCAAGAACAAAACAGGCTTCAAACAGGAAACCGAGGCCTGCAAACAACTGAAAACACCAGAAATTTCCCCAGGAGTACCAAAGCTGCGTTTTCCTTTTTTTTTTTTTTTCTCTCCCCCTCAATTTTCCTTTGCCCAGACACAAAGGAATGCCTGGGAGCCTGAGGCACCGGCCCTGAGCTCTGCTGACCAAGGGGCTCTGCAGTGTAAACACAGCCCAGTCTGACACAGCCTTAATGAACCTAATTAAGCCTTGATGAACGGGACGGCTCCGGCGGTGCTCAGGTGAGGCAGAGGAGGAAGGTGACTCACCAGCACATTACAAAGCTGCTGACTCCCAGTAAAACCCTCCCGGGCACCACCCCTGGGTTTCACCGTGCCCGTGTTTGTGTTCAAAGCAGCGAGTGTGTGACACAGAGCTGGAGCTGGGCAGGAGCGGCCCGTGGAAGGTGGAATTATCCACCCTGACACACTTCAAGTGTTTGTTAGCAAAATTTAATTAGAGCTCGGTGCCGGCTGGAAGGAGGCAGCACTCTGAGGACATCAGGTTTCAGGGGTCAGGCTGGCTGGTTTCTCTGTAGTGTCAGTGTTTGAAAATCAAACCCAAGGACCAGGCAGGACTGGATGGAAAAGTTGTCTCTGCATCCCTGGCTCTTCCAGGGGAAGGCATTCCCAGCTGGGGGGGCTCATAGGGGTCACCCTGTGGGCATTTTGGGGCTTCAGGGGTCCCTGTGGGGAACAAGAGTCCCCCACCAGAACCTCTCACTGCCCTGGGGCACAGGGTGACCCCCAGGCTGCAGGACAGACGGACTGCCATGGGGGCACAGGGGTCTCCCCCATGCCTGAGGAGCACAGAGTTTCTGAGAGGAACAGGAGCATCCCACGGGGAGCTGGGGCTGCTCACAGCCCTGCATCCCCTTCAAGAGGCACCCCTCAGCATCCTCGCCAGCCCCAGACCCAGAGGGGCCTCTCCATCCTTCTCTCCAGCTCCTGTGGGGCACAGAAATCCCCTCACCATCCTCTTCAGCTCCCGTGGGACACACATATCCCCTCATTGCTCTCCCACACATCCCTGGGGCGCACAGGTCCCCTCCAAACCCCTCCACAACACCCCCAAAACCTCCTCCCGGAGGGGCCTCTCCATCCCTCTCCCCAGCTCCTGTGGGGCACAAAAATCCCCTCCCAACCTCTCCATGACCCCCGTGGCCTGAGAGCCCCCCCCAAAACCTCCTCCCCATCCTCCGCAGGACCCGGAGGAGCTTCTCCATCCTCCTCCCCAGCCCCCGTGAGGCACAGAAATCCCCTCATCGCTCTCCCAGACCTCCGTGGGACACAAGGGTCTCTTCCAAACCTCTCCATGGCCCTCGTGGGATGCACAGGTCCCCTCCAAACCTCTCCATGGCCCTCGTGGGATGCACAGGTACCCCCCAACCTCTCCATGACCCCCACAAAACCTCCTCCCCATCCTCCGCAGGACCCGGAGGAGCTTCTCCATCCTCCTCCCCAGCCCCCGTGAGGCACAGAAATGCCCTCATCGCCCTCCGTGGCGCGCACAGGTCCCCTCCAAACTCTCCATGACCCCCACAAAACCTCCTCCCCATCCTCCCCCGGACCCGGAGGAACCTCTCCATCCTTCTCCGCAGCTCCTGTGGGGCACAGAAATCCCCTCATCGCTCTCCCAGACCTCCGTGGGACACAAAGGTCCCTTCCAAACCTCTCCATGGCCCTCGTAGGATGCACAGGTCCCCTCCAAACCTCTCCATGGCCCTCGTGGGATGCACAGGTCCCCTCCAAACCTCTCCATGGCCCTCGTGGGATGCACAGGTATCCCCCAACCTCTCCATGACCCCCACAAAACCTCCTCCCCATCCTCCCCGTGACCCAGAGGGGCCTCTCCATCCTCCTCCCCAGCCCCTGTGGGACACCGCAGCCCTCGCACACGTGTCCCCGAGGGTCCCCATCCCTCCCCGGAGCCCCCCGGTCGCACCTGGTGTGCCGCCGGCCGCCGTCCTCTTTCAGCGGGCCGAGCTCCACCTCGGCGCGGCCCAGGAACTTGTCGGCGCCGGTGAGGGCGCGGTGCAGCACGGTGAGGCGCAGCGCGGCGGGCCGGGCGGGCAGCTCGAACGTGGCCTCCTCCCGCCACAGCGGCTCGCCCCGGCACCGCTCGGCCACCGACGTGCGGAACTTGTCGCGGCCCAGCGCCATCACCGCGTACGCGTCGCTGCCGCCCGCCGCCGCCTTGGCGCGCAGCCCCCGCGCCCGCAGCACCGTCACCCGCACGTGGGTGGGCGCCCAGCCCGGGGCCGCCATGGCTGCGAGCGAGCGAGCGAGCGAGCGGCGGGGACGGGGATGGGGATGGGCCGCGAATGCGCCGGGACGGGACGGGACGGGAGCGGCGGCGGCGGGCGGTGAGCGCCGCCCCGCCCCTCTCGCGAGAGCGCGGAGAGGGCGGGGCCTGAGGGGGCGGGGCCTGGGTGTACAGGTGAGTACAGGTGTGTACAGGTGAGTGTGTACAGGTGAATGTGTACAGGTGTGTACAGGTGAATGTGCAGGTGTGTACAGGTGAGTACAGGTGTGTACAGGTGAATGTGTACAGGTGAATGTGTACAGGGGTGTACAGGTGAGTACAGGTGTGTACAGGTGTGTACAGGTGAATGTGTACAGGTGTGTACAGGTGGGTGTGTACAGGTGTGTACAGGTGAGTGTGCAGGTGTGTACAGGTGAGTACCGGTGTGTACAGGTGTGTACAGGTGAATGTGTACAGGTGAATGTGTACAGGTGTGTACAGGTGAGTGTGCAGGTGTGTACAAGTGAGTACAGGTGTGTACAGGTGAATGTGTACAGGTGGTTACAGGTGTGTATGGGTGAGTACAGGTGTGTACAGGTGTCTCTGCATGGGTGTGTACAGCTGAGTATAGATGTGTTTGCAGGTGTGTACAGGTGTGTATCCATGGGTGTGTACAGGTGAGTATAGGTGTGTGCAGGTGTGCACAGGTGCATGTGTACAGGTGTCTATGCATGGGTGAGTACAGGTGAGTGTGTACAGGTGAGTGCAGGTGTATATATACAAGTGTGTAGAGGTGAGTGAGTACAGCTGTGTACAGGTCCCTGCAGGGACACCCTGCAGCATCCCAGGTCGGGTCCCTGTGCAGGAGCTGGCATTTCCCTGGCACAGGAGGCGGCACTGGGCAGCTCTGGCAGCTCCAGCCTAGCTCTTCCATGCCAGCCGGGAGGGGATGGACCCCCTGAACCTCCGGGAACTGTACATGGAGTAGGGAACAGCACCTGGAGCAGCATCTAGAGCAGAGAACAGTACATGGGAACAGCCCATGGAGCAGGGAGCAGCACAAGGAGCAGGGAGCAGCACCTGGAGCAGCATCCACTGCTGCTCAGGACAGATGTGGAGGCACCGCAGAGATCCAGAGGTTTATTTCACACCGCAGTGGGAACACAAACCAGGACAAGAACTGTGCAGTCACTGAACATCCTGACAGCCCAGAGGTGCTGCGGGGCAGCGCAGCACGGGCAGGGCACGTCTGCACTGGTGTGAGATGAGAATCCACCTCCCGTCCCCCAGGGACATCTGTTCGTAACGAGAGGGGGAAACTGCCGAGAGACACGACAGGATCCCAGCTCCCTGCGTCTGGAAGTGCTCCGTGCTCGGAGCTGCCCTCATTCCCGAGCTTTCCTGAAGGGGTTGCACTCAGCCCTGGAATGCAGCAGCTGGGGCAGGGATGGAAATCCTGGGAAGGGCTTGAGCCTGCAGGAGGCTCCTCTCTCCTTCTCAGCAGACTGTCCGAAACTGGCCAAGCCTGGGACAAGAGTCCTTTGTCCTCCAAGAAAGCAGAGCTGGCAGTCTCCACATCCCATCGCCAGCCGTGCCAGGAGCACCCCAGATGGGAGTTTGTCCCCTGTCCACACATCCCTGAGGCTGTGCTGCCCCTCGCTGAGCAGCTCCAGAGCTTTTCCCCAGCTCCAGACGGACGGGCACGAAGGAGCTGGTGCTGTCCCAAACCACCAGCGTTCCCGAGGGAGATCTTCCTCCTCCTCCTCCTCCTCCTCTCCGGGTCCAGCCAGCACCGTCACCCCTGGCGCTGCTTCTGCAACCCCGGCCCTGCAAGGAGAGGGTGGGAGGTGACACAGTGCCACCCAGCAGAGGGTGGGAGGTGACACAGTGCCACCCAGCAGAGGGTGGGAGGTGACACAGTGCCACCCAGAAGGTTCGGCTGGGGACAGGGACCCGCGGCCACCACCCCGGCGGGCACAAAGGGATCCGGGAGCGCCGTGCAGCTCCAGCGAGCCCGGCACCAGCACAAGGAGGGTTAAAGCGGCTCTGGCCGGGCTGATCCGGACTCACGTGCCCGAAGCCGGGCAGCAGCCTGGGGCTGGCTCTGGTCCCCGGGGAGGGCGGCGGCCAAGGCGGGCAGAGGAGAGGCCGGAGCGATGATGATGATGATGATGATGATGACCTGGCCGGGGGAAGCGCTCTCCTCCCGGCTCTCGGCTGCTCGCAGTCACTCGGATGGACCCGCGGGCGTCTCTCCGCCAGCAATCCTGAAATGGGGGAGCGCAGGAGTGAGAGCCAGACCCTCCCACCATCCAGCGCCCCATGTCCCCAGCATTGGGTGAATCCTGCCCAGGGAACACCTCCGGCACCTCCACCTGCACATTTCCAGCAATAAACCTCTCCTGCCCTCAGGCATCAGGAGAGAAACAAAGTTAAAATCCACAGTAACCGGCAGAACTCAAATTTTGTCATGCTAATAAAAAAACTCAGAGTGGAAAAACCCCACCCTGAAATTGGAGGTGCAAATCTGTGTCGGGGTGCCGGCAGGGCAGAACCACAGCATGGGCGTCCCCTGCCAGCCCCCAGAAGCTCCTGCCAGCGCCCCGTGTCCCAGCATGGGTGAATCCTGTCCAGGGAACACCTCCGGCACTTCTACCTGCACATTTCTAGCAATAAACCTCTCCTGCCCTCAGGCATCAGGAGAGAAACACGGTTAAAATCCACAGTAACCAGCAGAACTCCAATTTTGTCATACTAATAAAAAAATTCAGCGTGGAAAAACCCAACCTTGCAACTGGAGGTGCAAATCTGTGTCGGGGTGCCGGCAGGGCAGAACCACAGCATGGGTGTTCCCTGCCAGCCCCTGCCAGCCCCCAGCAGCCCCTGCCAGCCCCTGCCCCCTGCTCTGCGCAGGCTGCCGGCTCCGGGAGCTCATTTCCCGTCATGGGACGGAGCTGGTTGAAATTAATTCCCTTCCCAGATTTACAGCGCTGGAGGGCAAAGCAACCTGCAGAGCCCAGAGTGGAGACGGCAGCCGCAGTGCCTCGCTGCGGAGGAGGTCCCTGAGTTTTCCTTCTTTAGCAGCCCAAAGTGGGATCGGGAGAAGGGGGAAGGGGGAAATGCCAGGTTTGGGGACACTCAGCTGGTTCGCTTCCCTGTTCACCACCCGTGTTTCCTTTAGCCAGGAACAGCAGAGCAGGTCCCGGTGGGCTGGGGTGGGACTGGTTGGGACCCCAGTTTTGCAAGCCAGCGGAGGGGTCAGAGTTTTAGGGGAACATCAGGGAGCAGGGCAGTGGTGCCCAGTCCCACATCCCAGAGCCTCTCCCGTGTACCCCGGGGTCTGCCTGCTCCCCCAGCACCAGCCCCAAAGGGCTGCACTGCCCCCCCGAGCCCCTCCCGAGCAAATACCTACTCATGCAGCTGCGAACACAGCGAGGTCTGCGCTCCCTGCAGCCGGGACTCGCCCGGGGGGCGCTGCCGGTGGGGCAGAGGAGTCTGCTCTGTTCTGCTGCCGCCGCCCCGAGCCTCGCCATCCTCCCCATGACCCCCGAGGGCCGCCTTGCCGTCCCCTGCGGGTCCCCCCCGAGGGCTGAAGGCGCAGGGGCAGCGCTGCAGGTCCTGTGAGACGGCGTGGAGCCGGCGGTCGGCACGGCGGGGGCAGCACAGCAGCTTGCGGAAGGCGCTCCTGAAGTCGGGGCTGCGGCAGTAGATGATGGGGTTGAAGGCCGAGTTGATGTAGCCCAGCCAGTTGAGGAAGAGGAAGAGCTGGTCCGGCACCAGCGAGCGGCAGAAGACCTTGATGATGTTGGCCACGAAGAAGGGCAGCCAGCAGAGCGTGAAGACGCCCATGATGATGCCCAGGGTCTTGAGAGCCTTGTGCTCCTTGATGGCCAGCAGGCGGGAGGGCCTCCTGCGCCGGCTGCTCCTGCCCGTGGGGCTCGGCGGCTCCTGCACGAACCTCACCTTGTCCTTGCCGATGAGCCGGACGTGTCGCGAGGCCACGGCAAAAACTCGCACGTACACGAAGATCATGACGAGCAGGGGCACGTAGAAGGAGATGGTGGAGGACACGATGGCGTAGGTGACGTTGGTGACAAAGTCGCAGCAGCGCGGGTCCTCGTAGCAGCGCGCCGCCCGCTCGTCCGCCCCGTCCCTCCACCAGTGGTTCATGATGGGGAGGAAGGAGATGAAGGCAGAGATGGCCCACACCAGGCACACCACGGCCCGGGCGCGGCCCTTGGTCACCAGCGCCTCGTACTGCAGCGGGGAGGTGATGGCCAGGTAGCGATCCACGGCGATGGCGCACAGCGTCTCGATGCTGGCGGTCACACACAGCACGTCCAGCGAGGTCCACAGCTCGCACACGGTCGTGCCGTAGGGCCAGTGGCCGCTCAGCAGGATGGTGGCCCCCGGCGGCACCACCAGCAAGCCCATGATGAGGTCGGCGCACGCCAGCGAGGTGATGAAGACGTTGGTCATGGTCTGCAGCCGCGGCGTTTTGGCGATGGCCACGATCACCAGCAGGTTCCCGGCCACGGTGACCAGCACGGTGAGGCTGATGGCGGTGCCCAGCACCCACTGCCGGCCCAGCGGAGCCCCGCTGCAGTTCCCGGAGCCCCCCCAGGCGCTGCCGTTGCCCGTGGGGAGGGGGCTCATCTCGGCCGGGCTGGGCTGGGGGCACCGGCCCCGCCGTGCGCTCCCCGCCGCGCTCCCGGCGCAGCCCTCGGGCCGGACCGGCGGGGCCGGGTCCCCTCCGCGCCGGAGGAGGAGCCTTTAAAGGAGCGGGGCGGCCCCGGGCTGCTCCGGAGGGCGAGGGAAGGAGAGCGGACGGCGGCACCTCCTCCCCCCGGACGCGCTGCCCCGGCCCGCCCCGCTCCCCCCGGCATCCCCGCCGGACGCTTCAGCTCCTGGCGGTGCTCTCCCCGCTCTTCTCTGTGCCCTCCATCCCCTCCCTGTGCCCTCCATCCCCTCCCTGTGCTCTCTAATCCCCTCTCTGTGCTCTCCATCCCCTCCCTGTGCCCTCCATCCCCTCCTTGTGCCCTCCAGCCCCTCTCTGAGTCCCCATTCCCACACCTCTGTCCCTGTTCTGCACCCTGAGCCCTCAGCCCTCGGTGCTGCCCTCACCGTGCTCTCCTGCCCTTCTCCGTGCTCTCCGTCCCCTCTCTGTGCCCTCCATCCCCTCCTTGTACCCTCCAGCCCCTCTCTGTGCCCTCCATCCCCTCCCTGAGCCCTCATCCCTCTGTGCTGCCTTCACCGTGCCCCTCTCCGTGTCCCCCTCGCCATGCTCTCCCACTCTTCGCTGTGCCCTCCATCCCCTCCCTGTGCTCTCCATCCCCTCCTGTGCTCTCCATCCCCTCCCTGTGCCCCCCATCCCCTCCCTGTGCCCTCCAGCCCCTCTCTGAATCCCCATTCCCACACCTCTGTCCCTGTTCTGCACCCTACCGTGCTCTCCATCCCCTCCCTGAGCCCTCAGCCCTCTGTGCTGCCCTCTCCGTGCCCCTCTCGCCGTGCTCAGGCTCTCCCCGGGCAGTACAGACTGCTCCTGGTGGGGACAGTGACACCCCGATATCAGCACAGGGTTGGCAAGGTGACAGCCAGCTTCCAGCCAGGTGACACCCAGGGCCACAGTCACCACTTCACTTCCATAGTTATTGCCTGAGCCTCCTTCCCAGTGGATGGAAAAGACATTTCTTGCTCCCCTTCCTGAATTTGGGTGGGTGCTGGTGTTTGGAGACCCCCACCCAAATTTACCCTCCATCCACATTTCCTGTTCTACTCACTTGGCACTGGAGAACCACCAAAGCCCAAGGGAGGCTCCACACCCCCATCCCAGTTCCCAGGGCCCCTGGGCAGGCTCCAGAGTGGATCATTCCCTATCAGTTATTTATTTATACAAATACAGCAACTTCTAAGACAGACGGTCTCCAAATGGGGCAGTTTGAAGTTCCAGCCAAATGGGGGAATGTTGACAAAGACAGAAAAAATATGTGTAAAAATGATCTGGCTGGCATTTCTCCCCATTCATGAGCTACGAAAGCAGAGTCCTGCTTTTACAAGCTTCATCTTTACAAGGCTGTTTTGGACTTTCAGAGCCCTCAGCCAAGGGCTTGATCTGATCTCACTCAGCTCCCAGCTCCCTGCTGCCTGGGAGAGAGCTGGGAATTGCTGAATTTGTGCCCCTGGCACACACACACAGGGGCAGGGATGCAGTTTGTGCCCCTGGCACACACACACATGGGCAGGAAAGCAGTTTGTGCCCTTGGCACACACACACAGGGGCAGGGAGGCAGTTTGTGCCCCTGGCACACACACACATGGGCAGGGATGCAGTTTGTGCCCCTGGCACACACACACATGGGCAAGAAGGCAGTTTGTGCCCTTGGCACGCACACACAGGGGCAGGGATGCAGTTTGTGCCCCTGGCACACACACAGGGGCAGGGAGGCAGTTTGTGCCCCTGGCACACACACACAGGGGCAGGGATGCTGTCGTGTGTCGTGCCTGCACAGCCAGCTCCAGGGCACACTCACATTTTTGGGCCTGAGAGCAAAGCAGGAGCACCTGTCCTGCTTTGAATGTCCCTTTTTTGAATGTCCCTGGGTGATGAGGGCTCTGGGGAGCCACCAAAGGGGCAGGATGCCCAGCTCTGTCACCCCCCTGGAGTGACCAGGGGCTGCTGGCTTCCCACCCTTCCCTACACTCATCCTCACCTCTGCTTCCCATCCTCACCTCCTTTTCCATCCTCGCCTCCTTTTCCATCCCTGTCTCCCCTTCCCCAGCAGCCCCAGCTGCCCCGGGCTCTGTGCTGGCCCCCAGACACCCAAGGAGCTTCCAGACTCATCCCCAGGGATTTTCCAGCCTGTTTTTCCAGCCTGTTTTCCTGCAGACAGCCCCTCTGGCATTGCTGGCCTTCCTCATCCTGCCGTGCCCAGCCCCCTTGCGTTCCCAGGTGCAGACAGAGACGCTGCCCACGGCAGGACAGACAGCCAGGCATCCAGCCCCTCGTCCTGCCGCTTCTCTGTGCATCTCAGAGCAGGGCCAGCCCCCGGCAGGAGGGATCGATGCCCGTTCCAGGGATCAGGCGGGGCTGGGGAGGGGAAGGGACACTCCCAGGCTTTGGTTCTGGGTCTTTGTCCCAGTTTTCCAGCTGGAAAAGCTGAAGCACAGAACTCACCCAGCCCTCGTCCCCATCCCTGCTGCTCCAGAGCTTTGATCCAAATCCCCACAGGGATGAAGACACCAAGAGAAGCATCCTCTTCCCTTTCCCACCCCACTTTTCCAGCTGGAAAAGCTGAAGCACAGAGGTGCTGGGTCTCACCCAGCTCTCACACCCATCCCTGCTGCTCCAGAGCTTTGATCCAAATCCCCACAGGGATTGAGGCACCAGGAGAAGCATCTTCTTCCTTTCCCAGCCCAGGACAGACAACCAGGCATCCAGCCCCTCGTCCTGAAGCTTCTCTGTGCATCTCAGAGGATCGAGCCGGACTGGGGAGGGTAAGGGACAGCCCCAGGCTTTCCTCAGCGCCGGGGAAGTAACGTGATTCTGGATCTTTGTCCCAGTTTTCCAGCTGGAAAAGCTGAAGCACAGAGCTCACCCAGCCCTCATCCCCATCCCTGCTGCTCCAGAGCTTTGATCCAAATCCCCACAGGGATGGAGACACCAGGAGAAGCATCCTCTTCCCTTTCCCACCCCACTTTTCCAGCTGGAAAAGCTGAAGCACAGAGGTGCTGGGTCTCACCCAGCTCTCAACCCCATCCCTGCTGCTCCAGAGCTTTGATCCAAATCCCCACAGGGATTGAGGCACCAGGAGAAGCATCTTCTTCCTTTCCCAGCCCAGGACAGACAGCCAAGCATCCAGCCCCTCGTTCTGCCACTTCTCTGTGCATCTCAGAGGATCGAGCCAGACTGGGGAGGGGAAGGGACAGCCCCAGGCTTTCCTCAGTGATTCTGGATCTTTGTCCCACTTTTACAGCTGGAAAAGCTGAAGCACGGAGCTCACCCAGCCCTCAACCCCATCCCTGCTACTCCAGAGCTTTGATTCAAGGAATGGAGACACCAGGAGAAGCATCTTCTTCCCTTTTCCAGCCCAGGACAGACAGCCAGGCATCCAGCCCCTCGTTCTGCCACTTCTCTGTGGATCTCAGAGCAGGAGGGCTCCATGCCCTGCCCCGCTCCAGGGATCAGGCAGGGCTGGGGAGAGGAGGAGACATTCCCAGGCTTTCCTCAGCGCCATGGTTCTGGATCTTTGTCCCACTTTTCCAGCTGGAAAAGCTGAAGCACAGAGGTGCTGGGTCTCACCCCCATCCCTGCTGCTCCAGAGCTTTGATTCAAGGAATGGAGACACCAGGAGAAGCATTTTCTTCCCTTTCCCATCCCTGCCAGGACCTCTGGCCTGGCTCTACCTGGGGGAGGCAGAGCCAGCCTGGCAAAAGGCCACAGGAAGCCAAGGGGTCAAGGGTTGTTTAGAAAACTCTGGGAAAATTTGTTTATGCCATGGATCAGAGCAGCTCCTTTGGCTGTTGCTGCAGGATAAACAATGGGTATTTAAAAATACATTTTACACACAGAGAATTTGAATTAATTAGGGGAGATCCCTGCCTGGGGAGAGCAGGGAGCAAACATCTCCTTGCTGGGCAGCACATGGAGTTCCTGGTGCCCATGGATGTGTTTGGAGAGAGGAAACAGATGCCTGAGCTGATCCCAGACACATCTGAGGGCACACGGGCTCTGCTTGGTCACACAGAGTGAGGGGTGAGAGCTCAAGTAGCAGCTCTGGATAAAACAAAAGCTTTTTATAGCTGAGAACTCGCTCCCTCCCTGGCATGTGGCTGGTACAGGGCACGAGATAAACCCATCACACGCTGGAGTCACTGAGCTGCCCCTGCTCCTGGCCACACCAGCTGTGGGGACACCACCAGAGTCCCCCTCTCCCCTCTGCCTCATCTTCCTCAGCCTCCCATTGTGGGAATCCACAACATCAGAGGGTTTTGGGAAAGCTGCAAAAGGCAGAGACAGCAGAACTGTGATTAGAGCTGAGCAGCAGCCATGAGATTGGTCAGCAGAAAAATTATGTAAAAAGTAGAAAAGTAAGGACAAATAGAACAATGGTCTGTATATTAACACTTGTCTAGAATAACTCCCTAAGCTCAGAAAAGTTTATCTAGTGAGATTTTAGGAAGTTTGAAGCTTAATAATGGAGCTCTGTGCATTGTGTTTGAAGGCTCACAAGCAGGTATTGTATTTGAAATAAGCAAGCATTGTTTAACCAAAGGTACCTGTGCTTATAGTGACTGGATGGAACTACTGTCAACGTGCTTTTGCTTTGTGTGATTGGTCAAAAAACTTATAAAGTGAGTTGTAGCATTGAGTTCTTGGTCTGCTGCCTGGGATGTGAGCTGGTGGCATCTTCCCATTGTCATAACCATGGAATGAGACTGATGCTGGAAAATCAAACAGCTCAGGGCACGTTCCCAGCAGTCCTGTCCTGTTTGTGATCTGTACACAGCCCCTGGCTGGTGATACCCATCCCAGCACAGGCTCCACAGCCAGCCCAGGGCAGCAGGTGATGGCACCAAAGTGCCACCCTCAGGGGGTTTCACCTGCCCATCCCAAGGGGGACACCTGGGCACAGCACAGGACAGGGATGAGGGCTGTGGGACGCTCTTCCTCTGCCTGAGGAGATGCCAAGGAGAAAGGAGAACGACTTCACCCAAATTCCCTCCCCAGGGAGGGAGCTCTGGGCTGGCTGGGGTGGGCACAGGGCCAGGCTGGGCTCTGGGAATGGCTCTGCCCCAGCTGTGTCCCTACAGCAGTGACAGAATCCCCTGGATTTTCAGAATACTTCCCATATCAGCTCCACAAATCTCGCTTTGAAGTTGTTTGGGATTCTCTGTCACCACATTTCCTTGGCAGCACATAAACAGGCTGTGATGAAGCTTTAACCCCTGGGTACTGCCTGTCCCAGGAAGCCCTGCAGGAAGCTCCACATAAACTCAGATCCCCACATAAACCCTCCTCCCCTGGCAAAGGCGGGCACGGGCTTGTGCAGGAAGGGAAAAAATCCCTGTGTCAGAAAAATGAAAAATGATAAAAATGTGCTGTTTCACAGGCATGCTCAATATCCCAAGGCAAATATCACACAGAGAGTTTGCATCCCACATTTACAGGGCTCAGGCAGGGGCTGTGCTGTGGTTTTGGGGTGCTTCACACCCTGCTGCACATCTAGGACCTCTCCTGGGGCTGCTGCCCCATCACCCAGTGGGACAATCCTGTCATTGTTAGGTTGGGTGTGACATACACACATAATTAGGATTTAAGAAGAAAAATGCTTTTTATTTTGTGTGGTTTTTAGCTGATACATTCTTAACAAATTATATTACTTTTATATTCTAGCATAATCTTAAGTTATTAATTGTATCATAATAGCTTATTATATTTATTAGTGCAAACTAATTAGCATTAATACAATTAATAAAAATTTTACAAAAATTTAATAAAGCATGTATACACATTTACTTTTGCGTGTAATTCAGCTTATAAAAATTTTCATGTATCTTTTCCAATCTGTTTCAATGCTAACAACTTTATTTTCTTCTTTGCTATCAATATAGTCAAAAATCATCAATTATTATTTCTTCTATTAACTCCGTTTCTTTTCTAATCTGTTTATATGTTAACAACTTTATTTTCTTCTTTGCTGTAAATACACTCAAAAATAATTATTCGTTTTCTATTAACTCAACTTCTTTTCTAATCTGCTTCTATGCTAAGGCCTTTATTTTCTTCTTTGCTATAAATACACTAAAAATAGTTAATTATTATTTCTTCTATTAACTTCTTTTCTAATCTGCTTCTATGCTAACCACTTTATTTTCTTCTTTGCTGTAAATACACTCAAAAATAATTATTATTTCTTCTATTAACTTCTTTTCTAATCTGCTTCTACGCTAACAACTTTCTTTCCTTCTTTGCTGTAAATACACCCAAAAATCACCAATTATTATTTATTTCATTAACTCAACTTTGCAAACTAGCTGTCAAACCCCTCCACAGGATCCCTGTGCCCCCGGGCTGAGCCTGGCACCCCGGGGGCTCGGGGCTCCCACGTCTCCAGCACGCACATCCTGTTTTCCAGCCGAAACTCCTGGGAGCTCCTGGTGGTGATGAAAGAGGCACCCGGAGGTCGGAGCCGGCCCAGCCGGGGCTGAGGTCACTCTGTTCCCTGTTTGTCAGCCTGTCCCCAGAGGGATTTGCCCCACACAGCTCGGGGGAAGGAGCCGTGCTGCCCTTCAGGGGCTGGGCAGGGCTGGAAGGGCTCCTGGGACATCCTGAGGCTGAGGGGTGCTGTGAGAAAACACTGCTCACTTTGAAAATTTAAAAAGGTTTATTAAAGTTTGTTATCCCAGTGGGGTTTGCCCCACAGAGCTCAGGGGAAGGAGCCGTGCTGCCCTTCAGGATCCCCCTCATCACCTGGGGCACCCCGGGGTGAACAGGTTAGGGCTGAGGGGTGGTGTGAGAAAACACTGCTCATTTTGAAAATTTAAAAACGTTTATTAAAGTTTATTATCCCAGTGGGGTTTGCCCCACAGAACTCAGGGGAAGGAGCTGTGCTGCCCTTCAGGGGCTGGGCAGGGCTGGAAGGGCTCCTGGGGCATCCTGGGGTGAACAGGTGGAGGCTGAGGGGTGTTGTGAGGAATAACTGCTCACTCTGAAAATTTAAAAAGGATTATTAAAGTTTATTATCCCATTGGGGTTTGCCCCACACAGATCAGGGGAAGGAGCTGTGCTGCCCTTCAGGATCCCCCTCATCACCTGGGGCACACCAGAGTGAACAGGTCAGGGCTGAGGGGTGCTGTGAGAAATAACTGTTCACTCTGAAAATTTAAAGAGGTTTATTAAGTTTATTATCCCAGCCAGATTTGCCCCACACAGCTCAGAGGAAGGAACCAGGTTGCCCTTCAGGAGCTGGGCAAGCCTGGCAGGATTCCCCTCCTCACCTGGGGCACCATGGGGTGAACAGCTCAGGGCTGAGGAGTGATGTGAGAAATAACTGCTCACTTTGAAAATTTAAAAAGGTTTATTAAAGTTTATTATCCCAGTGGGGTTTGCCCCACAGAACTCGGGGGAAGGAGCTGGGCTGCCCTTCAGGGGCTGGGCAGGGCTGGAAGGGCTCCTGGGGCATCCTGGGGTGAACAGGTGGAGGCTGAGGGGTGTTGTGAGGAATAACTGCTCACTCTGAAAATTTAAAAAGGATTATTAAAGTTTATTATCCCATTGGGGTTTGCCCCACACAGATCAGGGGAAGGAGCTGTGCTGCCCTTCAGGATCCCCCTCATCACCTGGGGAACCCCGGGGTGAACAGGTTAGGGCTGAGGGGTGGTGTGAGAAAACACTGTTCACTTTGAAAATTTAAAAACGTTTATTAAAGTTTATTATCCCAGTGGGGTTTGCCCCACACAACTCAGGGGAAGGAGCTGTGCTGCCCTTCAAGGGCTGGGCAGGGCTGGAAGGGCTCCTGGGGCATCCCGGGGTGAACAGCTCGAGGCTGAGGGGTGCTGTGAGAAATAACTGCTCACTTTGAGAATTTAAAAAGGTTTATTAAAGGTTTACTATCCCATTGGGGTTTTGCCCACACAGCTCAGGGGAAGGAGCTGTGCTGCCCTTCAGGATCCCCCTCATCACCTGGGGCACACCAGAGTGAACAGGTCAGGGCTGAGGGGTGCTGTGAGAAATAACTGTTCACTTTGAAAATTTAAAAAGGTTTATTAAAGTTTATTATCCCAGTGAGGTTTGCCCCACACAGCTCAGGGGAAGGAGCCGTGCTGCCCTTCAGAGCCAGGCAGGGCTGCTGGGATTGCCCTCCTCACTTGGGGCACTCCGGGGCTGAGGCGTGCTGGGAGAGACAACTGCTCGCTTTGAAAACTTAAAAAGGTTTATTAAAGTTTATTATCCCAGTGGGGTTTGCCCCACACAGCTCAGAGGAAGGAGCTGTGCTGCCCTTCAGGGGACGGGCAGGGCTGGCAGGATCCCCCTCCTCACCTGGGGCACCCCTGGGTGAACAGGTCAGGGCTGAGGGGTGCTGTGAGAAACAACTGCTCACTCTGAAAATTTAAAAAGGTTTATTAAACTTTGACAAAAATACAACAAAGGACTACATAAGGAAAAGGCTGCAGTGCTGGGAACTGCCCCTCATGGATACCACGACTTCAAGATGGATGCTCAGGCTTTTATACCCCTGGGGGTTGCACCAGCCCAGCCCTGGCCCCTCCCAGAGTCTGTCACTCTGCTCTTCTGTGCCATTTATCAGTGGAATCTGCTTTGTAACTGGATTGGAGCTCAGGTGTTGCCATCTGCCCCCCCTAAGCACCAAGCTTTGCCATTCCCACCTGCCCCAGGTAAGGGACACATGTGCACACCTTCTTTATGTCACATTCATATTTTCTGAAAAATCCCTTTGCCAGGATTTCTCTCCTGGGAAACTGAGAAGCCTCAGAGAAAAAGGAAAACAATAATTATCTGATTTGCTTCTCCTGTGTTTTGCTGCTTTGGAATGTGGTTTGGACATTGTTTACCAACAGCTGATTGTTTCATTGGTTTCTGTGAATTGTTTTTACCTAATGACCAATCACCATCAGCTGTGTCAGGGCTCTGAGAGAGTCATGAGTTTTTCATTATTATCTTTTAGCTTTCTGTTTGTATCCTTTCTCTATTCTTTAGTATAGTTTAGTATAGCATTCTTTAATGTAATATAGATCATAAAATAATAAATCAGCCTCCTGAGAACATGGAGTCAGATTCTCATTTCCTCCTCTGTCTGGGGAACCCCAAAATCCCACACTTTGTACCTATCCTAGACTCCCCAGGCTGTCTGATGGTCACAACATTGGGGGGAAAGGGAACTATGGGGAGAACAGAGGACATCTAAACTACAGTAACATAACTGTACATCACTAAAGCTTTTATTGATACTGTCACAATAGTTATCTTTTAATTGTGAGAGCTAATCATCTGTAATAGTGGGAAAGCTGTGATGGAGAATGGAGCTTGGGGCAAAGCTTCAGAGGGCAGCAGAGGGAGGCAGGGGTCTGTTCCAGGGCCTTCCTGCCCTGAGCAGGCAGCCTGAGAGCAGACACAGCCCAGCAGGGCCACAGCAGCATCAGGAGAATGAGGGAAAGGGGCACCGAGCTCCTGAAACCCAGCCAGTGACAAAGGCTGCACTAAGGCAACCCCAGGTCCTGCTCCTGCCCCCCAGATCCCTGAGCAATTACGGTTTCAAATTTAAAAATAAACCATAATAAAGCTGTTTTCTTTCCTGTATTGCTGAGAGGAAAGCCTGTGACAGCAGCAGGGCAGTGCCTGCAGCAGTTATTCCCAATTTCTGCCATTTTTATCAAAC
The DNA here is from genome assembly GCA_024362935.1 of Setophaga petechia. Lineage (NCBI taxonomy): Eukaryota > Metazoa > Chordata > Aves > Passeriformes > Parulidae > Setophaga > Setophaga petechia. The sequence goes on along the minus strand of JANCRA010000123.1, from coordinate 859,660 downwards.
CTTGCAGATTCCATTTCTGACAGGTCCCATCTCCCTCCAGCTGCAGGAGAAGGGAGAGTCCTCATGCCGCCATCAGGACCACAAAGGCTTTACAGATGTTTTCACAGCTCCTTTCCCTTGTTTCTGGTTTTCCTCCAGCTGTTGCTTAAGCAAACTGCAGTGGCGGGGGGGGGGGGGGGGGGGGGAAGGAGGGAGAAGTTTGCAATAACACGGGTCCAGATTTCACAAAAAGTGTGGGAAATACCGAGAAAAAACAACAGAAATGACCTCAGAGAGAGCTGAGCTTACAACACAATAAATCTTCCTCTGTGCTGAATATTCTGATTCTCACTAACCAATCTAGTACAAGACACAAATCCTACAGCATTTCCATACAGCCTATAAGAATCATTACATTACCATCCTGTGTTACATTTTAAACCCTACAAACTCCTCTTTGGGCCCCTTCTGCCAAGCTGTAGGGTCTGCTCTGACCCTTGGAGCTGTCTGCAAGCAGAGGGTGTTGTTCCATCCAAAGGGGATCACCTTCAGCCAGCCACACCATTGTTTTCCAGTTGTTCAGTGACTGAGGGATCTCAAAGCTTGCTTTCATTTCCATCACTTATAGTTTCTATATTGTCCAAATCTTTTGCCAGACAGTCATATTTATAAGGTTTTCCTGTTCCATCTTCCCCAACACCCTTTTACTCTCTCACCCTCTCATCCTCTCTCCCCTCTCTTCTCTCAGTCCTGCTCTGAGCTGTGGCTGGCAGCTCCCAGCAGGGCCCTGCACCCAGGCCCTTTGCAATAAACCCCAAATTCCAGCCCTGGCTGCAGAGATCTTTCATTTCCTTCCATCCCAACAATCCTATCCCCATTGCTCCTGCAGGGTACCACACTAAATCCCGTGCCACAGAGAACGTTTCCATCCCAGTGCTGCATTTTGGGGCGCTGAGCACCCCCAGCAATGCCAGGGCTATCCCAGGCAGGGTTTCCTGCGCAGGGCTGGGGCAGCGGAGATGCCCATCCCAAAGGCAGGATGGGTTTGTTTATGGGGCAGCCTTTATCTGCTCGAGCAGCCCTCGGGGATGCGGCTCCGTCCGGGTCCGTCCTTATCGGCAGCCGCGATCGGAGGGGAATGTAAACAGCGAGGGATGGGCTGGAAATGCCGCGGCACCGGGACATCCTCACTGCGATCACCCTGCCGCTCTCACACCACGGGCAGGGGCATTTCATGGCTTATAAAACACATTTTCAACCCCAGCATCACTCTCACACCACGGGCAGGGGCATTCCATGGCTTATAAAGCCCGTTTGCTCCCCCAGGATCGCTCTCACACCATAGGCAGGGGCATTCCATGGCTTATAAAACACATTTTCTCCCCCAGGACCCCTCTCACACCATAGGCAGGGGCATTCCATGGCTTATAAAACACATTTTCTCCCCCAGCATCGCTCTCACACCACGGGCAGGGAGACTTCATGGCTTATAAAACACATTTTCAACCCCAAGACCGCTCTCACACCAGGGGCAGGGGCATTTCATGGCTTATAAAACACATTTTCTCCCCCAGGATCGCTCTCATTCCATGGGCAGGGGCATTCCATGGCTTATAAAACACATTTTCTCCCCCAGCACCTGCCAGAGGAGTGAGCCCTTCCCCAAATCCAGCCCTGCTCAGCTCCCAGGGATCCAAAGCAGGTCAGAACAAAGGCAGTGCTGGTGGGGAGCCGACACCTCGGAGGGCACTTCTGCTCCCGATTTAGAAGGCAATAATGTGATAACTCTGCATCACATGAGGATGACAAAGGGCTTTCCAGCCCCGGGAGCTGCCGGTGGAATGGGCAGATAAAATGCCCTGGAGAGGAACACTCTGTAACCCGAGGGTGCTGGTGGGGTGGGTGGGAGAGCACCCAACGCCTTTTCCCTGCCTGCAGGGACAGGATCCCTGTCCCCTGTGCTGCTGGGAATGTCAGGAGCCAGGGCATCCCTCTGGCTGTCCTGAGCAGCCCAGACCCTGCCAGGGGGCTGAGAGACCCTGGCACAGAGCCCAAAATGCCTCTGTGGGTTTGATTATGACCCACAGAGAAAGTTATCAACCTTAGATGAAGATCTGCAAGCCATGAAAAATTAAGTAGAATAATAGTGAAGCTATCACAAGGTGAAAAAGTAGATTTTGTGGTTTTTTAGAATGGGGATTCAGGGGGCAAAATGGAGGGATCTGGGCATGTCCAGCCTTTCTCCTTCTTCTTCTTCTTGGCCTCCAACTTCTGCTCTGATGGTGGCACTTTTAGATTGGTTTAGAGTAGAAGCTCACTGTCTAACATAGGTGATAGGTTTTGAAAGTAATTGTAAGTAATGTAAAGTAATAAATTGTAAATATTGGAAAGTAATGTAAATATTGTACATGTAATTTTTAGTATAAAATGACACCACCACCCCAGGGGCAGGCAGAATGCCTGGACTGTCCTGCTGAATGGACCTCGACAGGGCAAGATAAAGAATTTTATAGATAAGAAACAATAAACAACCTTGAGACAGAGAAATGAAGAGCTCTGACTCATTCTTCGAGTACCAGGCTGGGAAATGGGGCTTTCTAACACATCTCAGGGTCACTCTGAGCAGCTAAAGATCCTGACACAGGAGGGTGACAATGTGGCAGGGTGTCACCCTGACCTTCCCCAGTCCCTGACCCCACCACGGTCCATTCTCCAGCAGGAGGAGGAGGAGGAGGAGGAGGAAACGGCAGCGGCCGCCTCTCTGGGCTGGGGGTCACTGCTGATGTCATTCCATGCAGGAAATGTTGTTTTCCTGCCCCAGTGCCCACTAATCGATTCAGCAGCTGGCACAGGGCTGCCTGCCTGGCACCGCAGCCTGCCCGGGTCCCTGGGGGTTCTTGGGGTCACCACAGCCTGCCTGGGGTCCCACAGGAGCTTGGGGGGCAGGAACAGCCCTGTCCATCCCCTGACAGGACACCGCTGCCCTGGACACCCAAATGCTGCCCCAAAAAACGCTCAGCGCTCCCCGGGGCCCCGCGGGATGAGTTTGGCCCCGGGCTGGGGCCGGAGCCGAGCGCGGCTGCCGAGCTCCATCTGTTGGAGCCGGGGATGCTGCGTCCTGTCATTGTCGATTTATGAAAAATCCCTTCGCCAGGATTCTTCTTCTAAGAAGCTGAGAAGCATCAGAGAAAAAGGGAAATAATATTATCTGATTGCTTCTCCTGTGTTATCCTGCTCTGGAATGTGGTTGGAGATTGTTGGTTGTTTGGTTGGTTTAATGTGAATTATTTTGACTTAGTGACCAGTCATGGCCAGGCTGTGTCAGAGCTCTGGAAGCAGGCACGAGTTTTAATTATCATTTTTTATAGCCTTCTGTATGTATCCTTTCTCTGTTCTTTAGTATAGCTTTAGTATAGCATTCTACAATATATGATATGATATATGATATGATACAATATGATATAATATAATATAATATAATATAATATAATATAATATAATATAATATAATATAATATAATATAATATAATATAATATAATATAATATAATATATATCAGCCTTCTAAGAACATGGAGTCAGATTCTCAATTCCTCCTTCATCCTGGGGACCCCGAAAACACCACAGTGTCTCACTTCCTCTATTCTTCACTATAGTTTTAGTATGGCATTCTTTAATATAATATAAATATATATTATATATAAAATTATATATTATATAAAGGGCTTTTTTCTAGAGGATTCCCATGAGCAGGGTGGTGCCAGGGATGCCCGGAGGGGCTTCATGCAAGGTTTCATCCCCGGGTTCTCCACCCCCCGCCACCGCAATCTTTAGATCTTTTTTTTAATAAAGTTATTATTTCCCACAGCTCCAGCCCCACCGGAGCATCCCCGGGGACACGGCGTGTGTGGCCCCCCCGGTTCCTCCCGCGTTTGTCGCCGGTCCCTGGGGGGAGGCAGAGCCATTTGGGATGGGGACAGCCGGACTCGCATCTGTCCCCAGGACCTCCCAGCGCGGCCACGGGAACGGGAGTGCACGGAGGGGCAGCGACCCCAAAAGCGGGGGGTACAGGATGGGGATGCTTCGGGGAGAAAAGGGGAGAAAATGGGAGAAAAAGGGGGAAAAGGAGGGAGAAAAAGGAGGGGAAAGCGGGGAAATGGGGAGAAATGAAGGGAAATGGGGGGGAAAGGGAAAAATGGGAGAAAAAGGGAGAAAGTGGGAGAAAAAGAGAGAGAAAGAGAGAAAAAGGGGAGAAATGCGGGAGAAAAGGGGGGAAAGGGGGGAAAAGGGGAGAAAAGGGGGAAATGGGAGAAAAAGGGAGAAAGGGGGAAGAAAAGGGAGAAAAAGGGAGAAAGTGGGAAGAAAAGGGAGAAAAAGGGAGAAAGTGGGAGAAAAAGGAGGGAAAAGGGGGAAAAGGAAGGAAAAGGGGAGAAAAAGGGGAAAAATGGGAGGAAATGGGAGAAAAAGGGAGAAAAGGGGGGAAAGGGGGGAAATCGGAAAAAATGGGAAAAATGTGAGAAAATGGGAGGAAAAGGGGGAAGGGGGAAAAAGGGGAGAAAAAGGGAAAAAGTGGAAAAACTGGGAGAAAATGGGAAAAAAAGGGCGTCCCGCTCAGACCCCGCCCATTTAGCGTTAAGCCCCACCCCTGTTCGGGCTAAACCCCGCCCCCCGCATTACCCACCTCTATTTACATAACCCCGCCCCATCCCGTTAAACCCCTCCCAGTCCTTGTGTAAGCCACGCCTACCCCGCGCCCCCGCCCGGCCCCGTTCAGCGGCGGAAGGGGCGTGGCCCGGGCCGGAAGCGGCGGGAGGGAGGCGGTGGCGGCGGCAGCGCTGGTGCCGCTCCCGGTCGCGCTGCCGGTGCCGCTCCCGGTCCGGTCATGTCGGGCCGCTGCTGCCACGGGCAGACGCCCAGCCGTGACATCCCGGGCCCCGGCAAGTGCCTCGCCCTGCCCGACGGGGCCCCGCTGCCGCCCGGCGACTACAGCACCACACCGGGGGGCACCGTGTTCGGGACCACGCCGGGCGGTGAGCGCCGGGACAGCGCGGGAGGGAGGGAGGGCTCGGTTTGAACACGGTCTTGAGGACGGGGAGGGCTCCCGTCCTGTCCCGGGATAGGAACCGGGAGCTGCCGCCCGGTACCGGGGCTCGGTGGGGGTTTGGGGGACCGGGGCAAGGGGACAGCGCCTGCCCGGGGCTCCGTGCTGGATGGGGGAGCCTCGCAGGGAGCAGCCTCGGCCTCCCCGTGGTTACTGATTAATTGTAATCTCTAATATTTGCTGTTTTGCCTGGCAGCCAGCAAAGCCTGGGGGCTTTTTTCTTTATTTCTTTATTTCCGATCCCAAACTGCTCCAAATTCTGGAAGCTCAACGCTCTGCTGCAAACACACCATGGGCTCCTTCCCTCTTTGTCTGCTGGCCAGGGGAGGAACCTCTTGTAGGGACTTGTCCTTAAGTAAAGCAATAAACTGATTTTGCCAAGGGTTCCTCTATCAGAGAGGTTTAGTGTCCTCATCCCTCCATTTTTGGCAGTTTTGTCTCCCCATCCTTCCCTGGGGGTTCATTTTTGGCACTTTGGCCCCGAGAGAAGCGGTCCCAGCTCCAGGTGGTGGCACAGGCTCAGTGTCGGGAGTTCCAGCAGCCTCTGCTGCCCCCGAGCCGAGTTTTGGGGTGATTTTGGGATTTATTTTTTTTCTCCACACCTTGTAGAATCTCCCCCCTGCATCCCTGTCCGGATGGGTGCAAGCACCAGGAATGGTGAAGCCAGGACTGAACTTCTTGACAACTTCTGTTAGAAAGAACAAACCGTGGGGAGGGCATGGAGGGGTTGTTGTCCCGCAGGATTTCAGGGGTTAAATCGCAAGGGGAGAAGGGGAAGTGACACTGCTGACTCACGGGGCCGGTGTGTGCACAACAGCCGGGTTCGGGGTTGTTTTGGTCGTGTTTGGGGTGGTTTTGGTCGTGTTTGGGGTTGTTTTGGTCGTGTTTTCCCTCCTCTGGAAGCAGCGAATCCCTGAAGGCTCCAGCAGCACCTGCAGGAGCCTTCCCCAGCCGTGAGTAACACGGCAGAAATGAAATTGAAATGAAATGAAATTGAAATGAAATTAAATGAAATTAAATGAGCAATTAGCACAGCAAAAATGAAATGAGCAATTAGCGAGACAGAAAGAAATGAAATGAGCAATTAGCAGCGTGCAGTAATGAGCCCTCCGGGGCTGGCAGCCCTTTGTCTCCTGGGTGTTTTAGCAGGAGGAGAAGCTGGGCTGTGTTTGTGGCCAGGGTGTGCCCACCTGGCAGTGCCCGGGGCTGTCCCTGCCCCGTGTTGGGGACATTGTGTTGGGGACACCGTGTGCTGCCCGGCCCTGCTGGGTGCTGAAGGGAGAGAGGGCTCAGAGCTGCTGGAGGACAGACAGACAGGGCTGTGTGTCTGCCCTGTGGGGCTGCAGGGGGCAGAGCATCCGTGGGGTGTGGATTTTCCTGCTCAACACACCCTGGCAGCACCCAGAGCTGCGGGGAATGTGGCTCTGGGTGGGTGCAGGAGCCTCTTGGTGCCCGTGACAGCCTGGGCTGGGTGTCCTGTCCTGCCCAAGGTGTCCTGTCCTGCCCAAGGTGTCCTGTCCGTCCCAGGGTGTCCTGTCCTGCCCAGAGTGTCCTGTCCTGCCCCATCTGAATGTCCTGTCCTGTCCTGCCCAAGGTGTCCTGTCCTGCTCTAGCTGTGTGTCCTGTCCTGCTCCATTTGAGTGTCCTGTCCTGCCCAGGGTGTCCTGCTCCATCTGAATGTCCTGCTCAGGGTGTCCTGTCCTGCTCCATCTGAGTGTCCAGTCCTGCCAGAGTGTCCTGCTCAGGGTGTCCTGCCCTGCCCAGGGTGTCCTGTCCTGCCCAGGGTGTCCTGTCCTGCCCAAGGTGTCCTGTCCTGCCCAAGGTGTCCTGTCCTGCCCAGGGTGTCCTGTCCTGCCCAAGGTGTCCTGTCCTGCCCAAGGTGTCCTGTCCTGCTCAGGGTGTCCTGTCCTGCTCAGGGTGTCCTGTCCTGCCCAAGGTGTCCTGTCCTGCTCAGGGTGTCCTGTCCTGCTCCATCTGGGTGTCGTGTCCTGCCCAAGATGTCCTGTCCTGCTCAGGGTGTCCTGTCCTGCCCAAGGTGTCCTGTCCTGCTCAGGGTGTCCTGTCCTGCTCCATCTGGGTGTCCTGTCCTGCTCCATCTGGATGTCCTGTCCTGCCCAGAGTGTCCTGTCCTGCTCAGGGTGTCCTGTTCTGCTCCATCTGGGTGTCCTGTCCTGCCCAAGGTGTCCTGTCCTGCTCAGAGTGTCCCGTCCTGCTCCAGCTGAGTGTCCTGTCCTGTTCAGTGTGTCCTGTCCTGCTCCATCTGAGTGTCCTGTCCTGCCCAGAGCGTCCTGCTCCATCTGGGTGTCCTGTCCTGCTCCATCTGAGTGTCCTGTCCTGCTCCATCTGAGTGTCCTGTCCTACTCAGGGTGTCCTGTCCTGCCCAGGGTGTCCTGTCCTGCCCAGGGTGTCCTGTCCTGCTCCATCTGGGTGTCCAGTCCTGCCCTGCCCAGGGTGTCCTGTCCTGCTCCAGCTGTGTGTCCTGTCCTGCCCAAGGTGTCCTGTCCTGCCCAGGGTGTCCTGTCCTGCTCCTGGCCACATCCCCCTGCCTTTCAGGAGCTCTGGGCACGAGGCTGTTGGAGGAAGGTGGAAGCCCCCAGTGCTGGTACAGAGCTGCAGTTCCAGGAATCCCTGTCCTCTCCTCCTGGAACTTCCCAGGAATTCCACCCTCCTCTCCCAGCCAGCTAAATGTAGGGATGGATCCTCCTCCTGAGAGGACTGCAGTTCAGAATCACAGTGAAAAGTTTTTTGGTGTTTTGAGAACTCCCTGGCAGAGCTCCACAGGAACACAGCTGCTGGACGTGTTGTTTTATGGATTTATTGTATATTTACAGTGTTCAAACCAAAGGGAGCTGGTTGTTCCAGGACAGATGGTGGCAGGAGCTGTTTGCCCACACTTGTGTACTTTAGTTAACACTTTTGGGGAGGGCACAAGGACAAATCCCTTTCCCTGTGGCTGGAACAGGAGCAGAGCAGGACACAGCTGATCCAGAGGGGGAAGCAAACACTGTTTTCCAGCCCTTGCTGGCTTAAGGCTGTGTGGGCTGTTTGGAGGGATCCCTTTTCTGCCTGTGGTTTTTGAGCACTTTCCATGAAATTCCTTTATAAGGAACAGGGTGTTCAGTGCTGTTCCTAGAAATCTGGAAAGCTGGAGCTGGCTGGTTCCTGGTTAAGCTTTGGAGCATTGATCATCTGTGTAAGGCCTGAGCAAGGTGTGTGGGAGTGCTGCTGTGCCAGGGGAAGTGTCCATGCACGAATTCCACCTGTCCACCTGCAGCTTCCAGCCCTGTTTCTGGCCATGAGTGGGAATTAAATTCAATTTTCTGTTTGCTCTGTGGGCTGCTGTGACCTTGGGCAAGGTGGAAAGGGTTGGATCTGCTGCTTCCAGCCCTGCCTGGGGTTTGGAGCCCTGTGCTGCCTCTGGTGTGTCACCTTTAGTGTCAGTGCACCCAAAATTCTGGAAACTGAAGTGCTGCATCACATTTATCACTTAAATACCCAATCCCTGAGCATTTTGGGCTGTAAGGGGTTTTAAAAATGATGGAGTTCTGAGCTTGTGCTGTCCCCCCAGGTACCAGGATTATTTATGACAGGAAGTTTTTGATGGAATGCCGCAATTCCCCGGGTGCCAAAACCCCTCCCTCCGACCTTCCCGACATTCCAGGAGTCACCAGCCCCAGCGTGGAGGAGCTGAAGGTGGAAAATCACCACGTGCAGAGCTGTGAGGAGAAAGTGAGCACAGGTGAGTGCAGGCAGCAGAGCCCAGACAGCCTCTGAGGGGCTCTGCTGGTTCGTAGAAGTTCCACAGCTGGAATGGAGCCAGGAGATTCTCCAGAAACTTCTTGGAAAGGCTCAGTGGGCTCAGTGTCACAGGGTTTTGCAGTTGTTTGATCCTCAGCAACATGACTTTTGCAGTTTTGAGGTGTAATTTGATAGGATTCCCATTAATTCAGCCTTTGGGAAGCTCTGCTGGTTCCTAGAAGTTCCACAGCTGGAATGAAGCCAGGAAATTCTCCAGAAACTTCTTGGAAAGTCTCAGTGGGCTCAATGTCACAGGGTAGCAAGGATCTTGTAGTTGTTTGATCCTCAGCAATGTGACTTTTGCGGTTTTGAGGTGTAATTTGATAGGATTCCCATTAATTCAGCAGTTGGGAAGCTCTGCTGGTTCCTAGAAGTTCCAGAGCTGCAGTGGAGCCAGGAGATTCCCAGGAGATTCTCCAGAAACTTCTTGGAAAGGCTCAGTGGGCTCAGTGTCACAGGGTTTTGCAGTTGTTTGATCCCCAGCAATGTGACTTTTGCAGTTTTGAGGTGTCATTTGATACGATTCCCATTAATTCAACCTTTGGGAAGCTCTGCTGGTTCCTAAAAGTTCCAGAGCTGGAATGGAGCCAGGAGATTCCCAGGAAATTCTCCAGAAACTTCTTGGAAAGGCTCAGTGGGCTCAGTGTCACAGGGTAGCAAGGATCTCGTAGTTGTTTGATCCTCAGCAATGTGACTTTTGCAGTTTTGAGGTGTAATTTGACATGATTCCCATTAATTCAGCAGTTGGGAAGCTCCGCTGGTTCCTAGAAGTTCCACAGCTGGAATGGAGCCAGGAGATTCTCCAGAAACTTCTTGGAAAGGCTCAGTGGGCTCAGTGTCACAGGGTTTTGCAGTTGTTTGATCCCCAGCAATGTGACTTTTGCAGTTTTGAGGTGTCATTTGATAGGATTCCCATTAATTCAGCCTTTGGGAAGCTGCTGTTGGGTTGGGAGCCCTGTGGAGAGCAGAGGGGCAGCTGCTGCTGCCTCTCCCTGAGCTGGGCTGTGCTGCAGCTGCTGGAGGTTCAAGTTACAATTCAGAGCAGGATTTACTTGGGTTTTTAATATCAGCCTGAGTGGTAAATTCCTCCTGCATGGTTCTGACCCTGTTTTGTGACAGGGACACTTCTCTGAGGCCCTGCTGCAGCAGCACAAGCCAATGTTGCCTTCAAAAATTGTTTGTAAAATTATTTGAGGTTATTTCTTGATGCAACCTGAACCTACCAAGTGCAAGTATTTATCTCCTCTGACTAAAAATAAATATCCAAAGGCTCTTGTTGTGTGCTTGCTGCAAGGAAAACCTTTCCAGAGTCAGGATTGCCTCGTGCTGTGACCCCTGAAATGCTGGGCTGTGGTTCTGCCAGAGAATCCCTGTCCTCAGGAGCAGCTCCTGCCTGTCAGGCTGAAATGTGTGAAAGGTGTGAAATGTGCCTGGCTGTGTTCTGTCCTCAGTGTGGTTCTTTCCATTCCTTGTTACAAGAATTGATTATTTAAAGGGCATTTTCTGTGTCTGAGGGAGATCCCCCAGCAGTGACACCTTTGGCACAGCTTCACAAGATGATTTTCACACCAACCCTGCTGCCTGAATGCAGCTTTTCAACCCAAACCACCCCATTTCTGAAGCACAGCTGCCAGCCACTCCTTCCCTGAAACCTTTGCTGTTTAATGTGAAATTCTGGGACCTCACCTGTGGTTTTTGTCCCTCCCAGCAGGTGAGGAAGAGCAGTTTGACATGGACATCTAACACACCTGCCTGGAGTGATCCAGTGAAGCAGGAGGACTTGTCTGGAGGATTTTCACCAGCCAGGCTTGCAGCAGCCATGCCTTGAGTGCCTTCCTGCTCTGGGAAAGGCAGATTCCCTCAGGAGAGCAGAGTTTGTCCTGTTCCAGGAGCCAGGCCAGGGGTGCTGCAGCACAAACTCTCCCCCACCTTGGCTTTGGTTCCAGTTTTATGCTTTTTGTTAATCATTTTAATACTGTAACAGTAACGGAAATGCAATATAAGGGAGAAATAAAAATCATGTGCAGTCTCCTGGTGTGGAGATGAATGCAATAAATGTGATTTCTGTGCCTTATTTCAACAAGAAGCTGCCAACCTGAGGGGTTAAATGGTGCTCCCTGTGCTGCTGGGGCTGGGCCAAGCATCCCTGGTCAGTTTTGGTGTGCCAGATCTGCCCCAGAACAGAGACAAAACTGTCCCCTGGGTGCTTCCAGAAGGATCTGTCACATCATACTGTAACATTAACGGAAATGCAATATAAGGCAGAAATAAAAATAATGTGCTGGTGTGGAGATGAATGCAATAAATGTGATTTCTGTGCCTTATTTCAGCAAGAAACTGCCAACCTGAGGGGTTCAACTGTGCCCTCTATGCCAATGGGGCTGGGCCAGGCATCCCTGGTCAATTTTGGTGTGCCAAAACTGCCCCAGAACAGAGACAAAACTGTCCCCTGGGTGCTTCCAGAAGGATCTGTCACATAATACTGTATCAGTAACAGAGATGCTATTTAAGGAAGAAATAAAAATCACGTGCTGGTGTGGAGATGAATGCAATAAATCTGATTTCTGTGCCTTATTTCAACAACAAGCTGCCAACCTGAGGGGTTCAGCTGTGCCCTCTATGCCAATGGGGCTGGGCCAAGCATCCCTGGTCAGTTTTGGTGTGCCAGATCTGCCCCAGGACAGAGATAAAACTGTCCCCTGGGTGCTTCCAAAGGATCTGTCACATAATACTGTAACACAGATGCAGTATAAGGCAGAAATAAAAATCACGTGCTGGTGTGGAGATGAATGCAATAATTGTGATTTTTGTGCCTTATTTCAGCAAGAAACTGCCAACCTGAGGGGTTAAATGGTGCCCTTAGTGCTGCTGGGGCTGGGCCAAGCATCCCTGGTCCTTGGGGGAGTTTTATTGTGCCAAATCTGCCCCAGAACAGAGACAAAACTGTCCCTGAGTGCTTCCAGAAGGTTCTGTCACCATTTGTGTTCAGTGCCTGGCTGAGCTGCAGGTGGGAATGTTTGGGCTCAATTCAGCTGGAGGCTCTTGGAGGGCTCAGCTGCCCCCCAGCTTTGCCCCTGGTCAATTCTTTTGTTTCTGGCTTGTGCCAGCCTGGGTTTGTGATCCATGGTGGGATTTCCCTGCTGCTTTACCCTTGCTTCTCTTTTTTATCCTGTGGTGGGCAGGGAGAAGAGCTTTGGGGAAGAGGTTTAGAAACAAAATCAGTCTGGTTTTGAGAGGGGAATTTTCATCAGAGAAATAAAAAAATAATAAAAAAAATTAATAAATTTTAAATTATTTTAATTAATTTTGCTGTGGGAGGGTCTAGTTTGGGTCCCCAGAGCAAATATCTTCATTTTTAGCCTCTGTGATGTTTGATAAATATGGTTTGGACATCTATCAAACCTCACAGAGTCTGTAAAATATTTCTGTGTTACTGCTGGGGGTGGAGGCACCTCACAGGAGGAGAATCCTGAACTTCAGACTTCCCAAACCACAGGGAGTGTCTGTGCACACCAGCTTGGGCAGATAGCATTTAAATATCTGCTAATGATGCTCAGTGGTGACATTATGATATGCAAACCCTCAATAATGAGTAACAGAACAAAGCAATTGCTGCAGATAAACCTGCATTTCTCCAAGATAAGATTGAAGGGTTTCTCTGAAACCTTAATGGGAACAAATCCAAATTTTATTGCCCTCAGGTGTGACTTTATCAGTCTCAGCTGCACCAGTTCGGTTCTGAGGATGGTTTAGAGAGGAGCTGCTGCAGCTGGGACTGACTTTTTTCTGTTCTAAATTGGTTTTGGTTTAAAATAGCACTGCTGGGCTGTGCTGCAGCTGCAGTTTTAGGTTTAGGAAAACTTTCTGTGTTGATGGTAATTTCCCCAAAGTTCCCCCACTGCAGGGAAGACTGAAATAGCCTTGCCAGGCTGGGCAGGCTCTGCAGGGACAAATCCCTGTGCTTGTGCTGGGGATTCTCCTGCTGGCCCAGCCCAAATGAGGAATTCCCACTCTGCTGTGGGTTTGTCTGGGTGTCACCTCCCTGTCCTGTGTGTCTGGGCAGTGTCCCTGTGTCACCCAGGGCTGTGGGTTTGGGGGGACACACGATGCTGGGACCCTGGGATACCCCAAGGTGCCACCCCAAGCTGAGGGCTGCACATCCAGGCAGGTTTGGGGTCCCTCAAGGTGCACATTCAAGCAATTTTGGGATCCCCTTATGTGCCACCCCAAACTGCACATCCAGGTAGGTTTGGGATCCCATAAGGTACCACCCCAAACTGCACATCCAGGCACTTTTGGGATCCCCTTATGTGCCACCCCAAGGTGCACATCCAGACAGATTTGGGATCCCCCAAGCTGCGCATCCAGGCAGGTTTGGGATCCCTAAAGTGCCATCCCAAGCTGCACATCCAGCCAGTTTTGGGATTCCCCAAGGTGCCATCCCAAATTGCACATCCAGGCAGTTCTGGGATCCCCCAAGCTGCACATCCAGGAAGTTTTGGGATCCCCCAAGGTGCAGAGGGCTGCACAACCAGGTAGGTTTGGGATCTCCCAAGCTGCACATCCAGCCAGTTTTGAGATTCCCCAAGGTGCCATCCCAAACTGCACATCCAGGCAGTTCTGGGATCCCTCAAGTTGCAAAACCAGGCAGTTTTGGGTTCCCCCAAACTGAGGGCTGCACATCCAGGAAGGTTTGGGATCCTCCCAGGTGCCATCCCAAGCTGCACATCCAGGGAATTTTGGGATCCCCCAAGCTGCACATCCAGACAGGTTTGGGATCCCCTCAAATGCACATCCAGGCAATTTTGGGATCCCTGAGGTGCCACCACAAGCTGCACATCCAGGCAGGTTTGGGATCCCCCAAGCTGAGGTCTGCATGTCCAGGCCCTTTTGGGATCCCCCAAGATGCCATCCCTGCACATCCAGGCAGGTTTGGGATCCCCCAAGATGCCATCCCTGCACATCCAGGCACTTTTGGGGACAAATGAGCTGATTTCAGCCTCGGCCAGCCATGGCTGTTGGAGTTGGGCTTTGGTGCTGGTACAGAAGTTGCTGCCTGGTTTTTTGGGGGTGTCAGGTATTGCAGGTAATGCTCTTAAATGCCATTCCTGCCACCTGCAGGAGAGCTAACACGTGCTGGAGGTGTTAATGCTTTGTCTGTGTCCCGGCAGCTTTGGCAGCTTTGCATCGGTATCTGCAGCTTATGCAGATGTGGGAGCATCAAAGCACCAGGTGCCTGTGCCAGAGGGAGGGAGAAAACCCTGTGAAACACCTGGCCAGGTGTCACCGGGGTCCTGCTGGGTGCTGGGTGCAGGCCCTGGGGCCATGGGTGCATGGGATGGTTGTGGGGGCAGAGGGAGCCTGACCAAAATCCTGATGTGATGAGGGGATGAGGGGATGTGCACATCTGCTCTGGGATCCTTTGGGGGTCACAGAGAACCTGACCAAAGCCCCAAGGGGATGAGGGGATGTGCACATCTGCTCTGGGATGGTTTTGGGGGCACAGAGAGCCTGACCAAAGCCCCAAGGGGATGAAGGGATGTGCACATCTGCTCTGGGATCGTTTTGGGGGCACAGAGAACCTGACCAAAGCCCCAACGGGATGAGGGGATGTGCACATCTGCTCTGGGATGGTTTTGGGGGCACAAAGAGCCTGACCAAAGCCCCAATGTAAGGAGGTGATGTTATCACAACATGATTATAAGAGATATTAAATGCTTCATATTTATTCCTATTTATTCAAGCATGGAAGTGTACAGTATGGCAATCAAAAATAACTCAAATCATAACATTATAATAAGAGATATTAAATGCTTCATATTTATTCCTATTTATTCAAGCATGGAAGTGTACAGTATGGTACAGTATGGCAACCAAAAATTACTCAAATCACAACATGATAATAAGAGATATTAAATGCTTCATATTTATTCCTATTTATACAAGCATGGAAGTGTACAGTATGGTAACCAAAAATTACTCAAATAAATATATGTCATGTAGCTCAGAGTCATTTTTTTGTTATAAGCTGTCCCAATAGCAACACCTTTCCTTATTTCTAGGGGTTTTTTTATTAAATCTTTGCTTACTGATCTCAAAAAAGCTCATCAATTCAGTTCCATTTTGCACAGGGCACATCTGCTCTGCTGCAATTTGTCCCAAGCCCATCCCTTAAACCTTTCCACCCGTGGTGTGGGACCAAGTGGTCTCAGCATCCCTTTGCTCAGGTCCTTCACCCTTCATCCCTCCCTTTCCCCTCACACCCCCAGCTGCTGCATCCTCCAGCCACACGGTTTGGGGCACATCTCCCTCATGGATTCGCATTTAGAGCCCTGCCAGGAGCAGCTCAGCATCCCAGAGCACATCCCTGCTTCCCCAGGCTCTGTTCCTCACCCAACACTTGCTCTCCCAGGCCCAGGAGCTGCTTTTTGCACGGGCTGAGCCCCGTTGTGCGCAGTGGGAGGGATGGAGGCAGTCGTGGGTGGCTGAGGCACAGCTGGGATGCTCCGGGGAGGTCCAGGCACAAGTTGGCTTTGTCCTTGCATTTCCCATCCCAGCCCCTTTTTGTCTCAAGCAGGCAGAGCAGCACACCCGGTGTCCCTGTGTCCCGTGTCCCTCTGTCCACGGGACAAACGCCACCTGCCTGCCCCAGCTTTAATGCACCATTTGTACAAATACCACCCTGGCTCTGTTTGTTCTCACTCCTTCTTTTTTATGTGTCCAAAGTAATCTGTGCTGGCCGAGCCAGCCCTCCCCAGAGCACAAACCTGCCCGTTCCCCCACCCTGGGATGCTGAAGGCTCCTGGGCAGGACTGGGGCTGTCCCCCCACTTTATTGTCCTCCTGTCTGTGCTCCTGTGTCCCCCAGCCGATGTAGATTGGGGCAGGAGCAGGGCCAGAGCTCTCCCTGCTCGGGTCAGGTCCTCCCTCCCATCCCGAGCCTGGCAGATCCTTTCCTAACCCGACTTTATTGTCATTGTCCCGTACTTTGATGTTTTCCTTACAGCCCTGGAATCCCAGCCTTTATTTTTCCACCCTGCTCTTCCCAGGGAACGGCTGCTGCCTCCCCCTGCCCCGCCACAACTTTTTGAAGCCTCTGCTGGATTCCAGGCAGGCGTGATGGAGGGGCAGAGATGGCAGAGATACAGCGGGGGCAGAGATGGCAGAGATGAGATACAGCACCCGATGGAGGGACAGAGATGGCAGAGATACAGAACCCGGCGGGACAGGGGTCCCGGGGGGCGTTCGGGGACTGAATCCTGCTTTAAAACCCTCTGCGAGCAGCAAAACCGCGCAGAAAGAGGCAAAACACTGTAATTTTACATCCCCCAGGTTCCTGCTTTGCCTCCTGCCGGGGGTCAGCCCCGCGCCCCCGGCCCACCCTTGACAGCTCCTGCAAATGACCCTCTAATGACGGGATGGTGGCGGTGTGAAAGCTCTTGGAATATGGAAGCGGCCCCGGGGAGGGCTCGCTGAGCGGGGGAGCAGCAGACACGCTTTGTTTATCCGCCGCCCGGGATGTGGATTGGGGATAATCAGCCCGGGCTGGGATGTGGAATGGGGGCTGCTGCTCCCAGGAGGGGCGGGCCGGGGATGGCCCAGGGCCACCAGGGCCACCAGGGCCACCAGGGCCACCAGGGCCACTAGGGCTTGGGGTCCGGCCCGTCCCCTCTGCTGCGCGGGGTCTCCAGGTGTGAGTCGTGTCCCCGTCCAGCTGTGAGCCTGGGGGTCCCGGGGCTGCCAAACACGGCCAGACCTGGACTGATCCTTTCGGCCAAACCCGGACTGATCAATTCGGTCAAACCTGGACTGATCTGTTCGGCCAAACCCGGACTGATTCCCGCTCCCGGGGCTGCCAAACCCGGCCAAACCCGGACTGATCCTTTCGGCCAAACCCGGACTGATCAATTCGGTCAAACCTGGACTGATCTGTTCGGCCAAACCCGGACTGATCCCCCCTCCCCGCGGCTGCCAAACCCGGACTGATCAATTCGGTCAAACCCGGACTGTTCCCTCCTCCTCGGGGCTGCCAAACCGGGCCAAACCCGGACTGATCAATTCGGTCAAACCCAGACTGATCCGTTCAGCCAAACCCTGACTGATCCCACGTCCCTGGGGCTGCCAAACCCGGACTGATCCGTTCGGTCAAACCCGGACTGATTCCCCCCTCCCCGGGGCTGCCAAACCCGGCCAAACCCGGACTGATCCCACGTCCCTGGGGCTGCCAAGCCCGGACTGATCCGTTCGGTCAAACCCAGAGTGTTCCCCCCTCCCCGGGGCTGCCATGCAGGAGGACACGGGGCTCTCACCCCGGCATCGCCCCCAGCCCCAGCATCGCCCCCAGCCCCAGCACCCTCCGGATGGTGCCTGCGCCACACAGCTCAGAATTCCCTGCTCTTACAGGGCACGGCCCTGCCCTTATCTCTAAGGGGTAAATAAAGAAGGAAAATTCCTTCAGCCTCCCCTTCCACGCCTGCAGGTGCCTCCCTTGCTCTTGAGCAACCCCTCAAGAGTGGGAACAGCTTCGTGCTTATCTCAGGTGAGATTTGGAGCTTTCCAGCATCTCTCAAACCCCTCACTCTGGTAGTTTCAGGTCCAACCTGCTCTCAGAGCAGGGAGGAGCTGTGAGTGCAACAGAGGGGACAGAGAGAAGGAGACACTCACACCCTGGCACACCATCAACAGCAAGAATCAGCAGAACCCAATGGGCATTTTTAATAGATATAATTTATTGGTGAATTGTACAGCTGTGACCTTTTCACTACCAGCCCGTCCAGTGAGGGGGAAAAGGCTCGAGCAGAGCTGTGGTTACTGTTTGTAGCATCTGCCCAGCTGGATCTGCCAGCTGGGGCTCTGGACATTGGCCAATACATTCACTTGTCTGAGTTGTCATGGAAATGTGACAGTTTTAATAGAAATATAATAAAATTGTTAGAAGAAATGCTGAAACCCCAGGGCAGATTGAAAACCCCAATGGTGTGTATGCTCAGCATGGCCAGACCCTGGAGCTGCAGGCTCCTGAGAACCTCTGGCTCCTGGTGATTCCCATGGCTGGGAAAAGCAGCATTGCCTGAGCCGTGCCATGGCAGGGAGCCGTGCCCATCCTGCACCTCAGCTCCTGCCTCTGTCCCACACAGGGCACCCTCCAGCCCCTTGGTAAATGGGGTGCAGCCACAAGGAGGTCCCTGGTGGCCTTTTCCACGTGGAGCCTGGATCCAGCCAGGCACTGTGGCCGTGCAGACCCGCCGGGCACCCTCTCCTCCCCAGCTCCTGTGCCAGCCAGGGCTGTGCCAGCTTCAGGGACACCCTGCTGCTCCGTGCAGTGCTCGTGGGTCCTCGGGGCACTTCTGTGCACCTTCCTGGCGGGCACGGGGTGCCTCAGTTGCAGCCACACTCCTCGATGATCATGTCCTCGTGGTGGCGGACGACGATCTCGCCCCTCTCGTAGTAGAGCATGGAGAGGGGGCTCATCTTCACCGGGGAGCAGGCGGGACACGGCACCAGGTTGGGCTTGTAGAGCTGCAGCAGACTCTGTGGGAGACACGGGAAGGGCAGAACATGCTCCTGCTGGGGCGCGGGGCACGCGGGGGATGCGGGGGATGCGGGGGCAGCACCTTCTTACCTGGATGTAGGCGTGGTTGGTGGGCTTGAATGTCTCATCCACGGGCGAGGGGCACAGCCCCTCACAGCGATAAGCGTTGTACTTCTTGGGGTACACGATCCAGCTGCCCCAGCCCGTCTGCTCGAAATCCACCATCATGTCCACCCTGCGGCACAGCGGCCGGCCCTGCTCGCGGCCCTGCTCCCGCGGGGCGCTGGCTTTGATGCGCTGCCTCTCCATCCTGTTCCTGCGCTGCCGCCGCGCCCCCGCGCCCCTCCAGCCGCTCTCCCGCATGATGTACTTGGAGGTCTCCGCCGTCCTGATGAGGCTGTGCTCCCCTGGAGACTTGTCCTTGGAGAAGACGAGCAGCAGGACGCTGTCTGCCACGTCCCCGGTGTCCCCCGGTGCGGCGGGGGCGGCCGAGCCGTTCATCTCCCACCGGCTCTGCTGCCCGGCGGGCACGGCTTGGTGCAGCCAGCCCCGCAGCAGGTTGGTGACCTCAAAGACTTTCCAGGAAGCCTGGGTGGCGGAGGGGGTGCCAGCCACGGTGCCCAGGAAGAGCTGGTGGGTGCAGGAGCCATCTGGGCGGCACCTGCGGCGCTGGCTGTGGTAGATGTCCAGGGAGGCGTTGTGGGCACGGGAGAGGCCGGGCAGGCGGACACGGAGCTGAGCCAGACTGACCTCCTGGCTGCTGGACAGCGAGGACATGTCGAAGGAGAGCGACCAGCGGGAGCCGTTCTGCAGGGAGCCTGAAAGGCAAGGGCACGGTGAGGGGAGCGGTGCCAGGGGTGCCAGAGCTGGGGGGGCACGGTGCCCCGGCCTGCTGCCGCGGACAGCCCCGCTACGAGAGCCTGAGGGTCGGGAGAAAGCAGCTGGATCCACCTGAGAGGCAGCCAGAGACTCAGCCAGGGCTGGGATGCCCGGGACATTGGGGATCGATCCCTGGGCAGGGATGCGCGGGGATGGCGCTGGTCCCAGGACAGGGACAGCGGCAATCCCGGGAAGAGGGACGGTGCTGATCCCGGGGACGGGGTCGCCCGGGAACGGTGCCGGTCCCAGGACAGAGATGCTCAGGGACGGTGCCGGTCCGGGGACAGGGAGGCTCAGGGACAGCGGCAATCCCGGGAAGAGGGACGGTGCTCCCTGGGACAGGGTCACCCGGGAACGGTGCCGGTCCTGGGAATAGTGCGGGTCCCGGGACAGGGAAGCTCAGGGACGGTGCCGGTCCCAGGTCAGGGATGCCCTCGGCCCCACTCACCGTGCGGGGAGAGGCTGAGAGCGGCGGCGGCGGCGGCGCGGAGCGGGGCGGGAGGGGCGCGGAGCAGCTGCAGCATCAGCGGGGGACAGCGCGGCGGGGCACGGGCTGGGGCGAGGGTCGGTGCCCAGGTGAGTGGCCGGGGGGACGCTCCGGTCGGTGCCCAGGTGAGCGATGCCCGGGGGGACGCTCCGGTCGGTGCCCAGGTGAGTGCCCGGGTGGGAGCGCAGCCCAGGCGGAGCAGGGCGAAAGCGCAGAGCGCCAGCGCGGGCACGGAGCGGAGCGGGACCCGCATGTCTGCCCGGGCCACCCGCAGCCGCTCTATTTGTACGGCGGCCCCGAGCGCCGCCCCGGGCGGCCCCGGCACCCCCCTCCCCGACAGCCCCCTCCCCTCTTCTCCCCGTCCCTCTTCCCATCCCTCCGTCCCTATCTCTGTGCTCCCTCCCCTCCGCCCTCATCTACCTCCCGGCCATCCCTCCCCGTTCCCTTGCCCTCGTCCCCCGCCCTACTCTTTCTCCGTCTGTCCTTCTCTCCATCCTTCCCCCGCTGCCTCCAGCCTTATCCATCCATCCATCCATCCATCCATCCATCCATCCATCCATCCATCCATCCATCCATCCTTCTTGCCTCGTCCCTGCATTCCTCCAGTTGTCTTTCTCCCCGTCCGTCTGTCCCTCTATCCCCACCACCCCTCTCTGTCCCTCTGTCCCTATGGCCGGAGGTTGGGGGCGGCCACCCCCGTTTTGTGCGATGCTACCGCTGTCCCCAAAGCCCGGGGACGAGTGGCCGGGGCACATCCCCAGCCCGGTCAGTCCCACCGCGTTCCTTCGCGAGCGGAGCAGCACCGGGAGCACCCGGGGCACCCAAACTCCGGGACGGGGCACCCAGAGAGGCCACACTCGTCCTTCCTGGGTGGGAAAAGACGCTCATTCTCCCCTTGGGACACCGGGACCCGCTCCCGGTTCATCCCCCGCTGTCAGCCCCGTGCCCGTGACGTCACGGTCGTGCAGGGTGACGTCACACCTCCCCGCGGTGCGCTCCCGGCGGCCGCCAGCAGGGGGCGCGCTCCCGGCGCCCCAAGTCTCGCGAGATCTCCGCGCGTCTCGCGGCAGCGGCGCGAACATGGCGGCGGCAGCGGCGGCTGAGGGCGCCGAGCCCCCCCCGGAGCCACCCCCGGCCCCGGAGCCCCCGGCCCCGCCAGAGCCGCCCGCAACCGACGCCGAGACCGGGTATGTCCCTCCCTGCGCGGGGCCGTGGGGGCCCTACGGGCTCGGCGGGACCGGGCCCCGTTACCATGGGAACGCGGATGGAGGTCTCGGCCCTCCGGGGCTCTCTCAGCCCAAGTCCCTCCAGGCCCCGGGTCCCGGCCCTCCGGGGCTCCCTCGGCCCCAATCCCGTCCGGCCCCGGGTCCCGGCCATGCCCCGGAGCGCCGGTGTGGGCTCCGCTCTGATCTCTGTGCCCTGGCAGGGGGGACGCCGCCATGGTCGATGCCAGCGCGGCCCTGGAGACCGAGTCGGCCAACGGGAAGGAGCCGCTGGTAGGTGCCGGGGCCGTGGGCACGGAGGGGTTGGTGCAGCCGGGGAGGAGCATCCCTTAACGCCAGCTGGGGATTTGCTTCCTTTGCTTCCGTAAAGCATAATTTTGGAAGTTATATCTCCAGCCCTGTGGCTCATCCTCACGAGTGGAGTGTACAAAACAGCTGCAGGCTGCTCGCAGCAGGGCCGTGGGTTGGGGGAAAGGATTTATTCCCTCTCAGATTCCTGCCTGCCCCGGGCACTGTTGGATTCCTGGCTCTGCTCCACTTCCAGGACGCTGCCGGGGATGGCGCTGAAGCCATGGATGCCCAGGGGGGCTCGGGGGACGAGGAGAACGCTCGGCAGCTGGGTGAGATCGAGCTGCAGTGTGGCATCTGCACCAAGTGGTTCACAGCTGACACCTTCGGCATCGACACCACGTAGGTGATGGTTGGGAGGGCCAGCACGGGGCTTTGAAATGGAGTGTTTGGAGTCTGAGCTCCCAAGGACCTGCTCGTGTCCTTGAGCACTTGGGAACTGGTGTGTTGTGTAAATAAAGCTTTGTCCGTGATAAAGGCACCCCCATGAAATACCACTGAGCCTGTGAGCTGTCTGTGCTTTTAGGGAGGGAAGGAATACGTGGGTTTTAACTTGGAATAATTAGTTTCTTAACCCAGTGTAGTAAAGAATAATTAATTTTCTTTCACTCCAGGAAGAGCATTGAGGGGCTGGAGTGTGTCCAGGGAAGGGAATGAAGCTGGGAAGGGTTTGGAGCACCAGGACTGGCTGAGGGAGCTGGGAAAGGGCTCAGCCTGGAGAAAAGGAGGCTCAGGAGGGACCTTGTGGGTCTGCACAACTCCTGACAGGAGGAGACAGCCAGGGGAGTCGGGCTCTGCTCCCAGGGAACAGGGACAGGACAAGGAGAGGTGTCCAGGGAAGGGCTGGAGGTGGCACTGAGTGCTCTGGGCTGGGGACAAGGTGGGGATCAGGCACAGACTGAACTCAGTGGTCTCAGAGGGCCTTTCCAGCCTCACAGATTGTGGGATTCTTGAACCTGATGCAATAATTACTCTGTACCCAGCCCTAACAAAGCTGCTTTCCCCCCAGGTCGTGTCTGCCCTTCATGACCAACTACAGCTTCCACTGCAACGTGTGCCACCACAGTGGGAACACCTATTTCCTGAGGAAACAAGCAAGTGAGTTTGGGAACAGCTCCTTGGGAGATGTTCTGTGCAGAATCATCCTGGAGGGCTGGTTTTATCTGAAATCAGTGGGTGGGCTCTCCTGAGACTTGTGGAAAATGACCCAAAATCCCATATTTACAACCATGTGTGGCTCCTTCTAAAAATGTTTTGCTGCTGATTTATGAAGGTGGTGTACTGATTTATGAAGGTGGTTGGGAGGGCTGAGTCAGGACAGAAATTGGGAGGTTTTGCAGCTTTCTCAGGGTGATCACTGTGTCTGTGTGTCTGATTTTCCTCCAAGTGTAATTAGGGTGTTTTGTTTCTCAGATCTGAAGGAAATGTGCCTTAGTGCTCTGGCCAACCTGACGTGGCAGTCGAGGACCCAGGACGAGCACCCCAAAACAATGTTCTCCAAGGATAAGGTCTGGTTCTTTGGGACCTCACAGCACCAGTGGTGTCAGCCAGCAAGAGGAGGAGCTCACACAAATGTTTTCTGTTCCTACAGGATATTATCCCCTTTATTGATAAATACTGGGAGTGTATGACAACACGGCAGAGGCCTGGGAAAATGACCTGGCCCAATAATATTGTCAAAACCATGGTAAGGATTGAGGGTAAATGCATGGATTGAGGGTAAATCCATGGATTTGGGTTTCTGACCTCTGTGTGTGCTGAGGGTTGGGCTAGGAGCTGCTGCTGCTTTTTAGGTAGCTGATGCACCTAACACATTAATAGGAACTACTGGGATTTAAACATTGTTAATCAATTTTTTATGATCTTACCCTGTGTAACTAAAACTCCTCTGTTTTAGTGTAAAGAAAGAGATGTGTTCCTGGTGAAAGAGCATCCAGACCCAGGCAGCAAAGACCCAGAGGAAGATTATCCCAAATTTGGGCTTCTAGACCAGGTATAGGATGGGAGACAGGAGGAAGGTGGGGATCCCACTGATATCTTTAGGTGAAGGTGTTTATCTACAGTACATGAAATTTCCTAGTTTTCCTGCCCAGTCAAGGGGCAGATCTTGGGTAGGTGGGAGCCCCAGCAGGCTCAGAGTGTTCCCTTTGACCAAAGCATTTGATCTCCTGCAGGATCTTGCCAATATTGGTCCAGCCTATGACAACCAGAAACAGAACAGCACCGTGTCCACCAGTGGAAGCTTAAATGGCAAGTTATTTATTCAGGGGGGGTTTGGGTATTTGGGACTAAGCTGCATTTCCCAGTGCAGTTGAACTGTCCTGTGAACTGAGCTTATGCTTATGCTCAGAACAGTCTCACTGTGCCTTTTTATAGAAAGATTAACTTTGTGTCTTGGGAAGGTTCAGCCCTTTCTTTGCTGTGACCAGATAAATCAAGATGCTCGCTGAAGGCTGAGCTTGTCACTTTGCTCCTAGAATGGTTTTAAATTACCTCCTTGAGTTATTCAGATTTCCTGTTTCCCATCTTGCTGAGGGTACTCAGGGCAGCCTTGCTGCAGTACATGAACTGTTAATGGGTGTATGTATTAATATTCTTTATTAAACACATCCCAGTAGTGCAGGCAGGAGGTATTTGGGTCTTTTTAAAGCAGGTTAGAGATCTCAGGTGTGTTATTTCCATGTCATGCACTGGTTGTTTTTTGTTCCATTTCTGGGAGACTGACAAACATGTGGTGCCACTTCTATTCTTGCAGGTGGAGCCTCTCTGGGAGGTAAATATTTACCTTTCAGCTTCTAAAACTTAAGTATTGCTGTTTGCAAAGCTTTTCTTGCTCGATTCTCTTAGAAGCCAAAGTCAATCAAAAATGAAAGCGTGCCCTGATGTGATTGCAGTTGGACTTCAATACAAACCAGCAATTCCAGTCTTTAATCTTAGCAGTTAGATGCTTTTAATTGCCATATTCTGCCCTACTTGACTGATTGAAATGTTTTGTTTCTTTATTTTACGCTTATGTTAATTTTTTTCTGTATCAATTGACCTGATGTTGTAGTTTTATTGCTTAAAGAATTGGTCTGAAATTTACAGTGCAATGGTTTGTTGGGCAAGTAATTGTTTTTTTGGGCAAATAATTGCTGACAAACTGGAGAGCCTGAATGTTTGTCTGCACTGAAATCAGGGAGTGCAGCTGGATCAGGTCATGTTTGTGCAGAGTATGGCATTCCCTGGATGGTTTGGATCCCTTACACTGTAAGGGAGTGCTGGTAATGGAAGAGCTGACTGGATTTTTAGTTACCACACAAATGTGGTTTGTGAAGGTGTTTATCTACAGTACATGAAATTTCCTAGTTTTCCTTATACAGCAGCAGTGATATCTTTGGAAATAGCAGGATGATAAAATGCATGTATGATTTAATTTATTAAAACCTGCTGATATTATTTTGATTAAGTTTGACACGTAGCTTTTCCTACACTCAGTTTTATTACTGAGTGCTGAGTTGAAACTGATTTGCTGCTCAATAACAGAACTGATTTCAGTAGTACTGAAGAGAAACACCTCTTGCTTTTCATTTTTCCTCAACTCAGGTGTATTTTATTTTGTAGATGGAAATCGAACACTGAGTGCTTATTGTTGGTTGGTGTCAGTGTTCCTCCAGCTCAGGGTCACTGGGTTGGTGGCTGTGATTTGGGCTGTGACTGGAATCTCCAGTAATAATAATAATAATAATATTAATGCCCCTGAGGTGGATCCCAGTGCTGCTGCAGAAAAGATTCTTAATTCTCACGCAAAAAGCTCAGATTGAGCTTGTTTTGCCGCTCAATCTCCTTTAGCTTCCGCTCCAAATTCAGACACCTAAAATCTGACCAGAAGCCACATGAAAGTTGTGGGCATTGCTGTGCTCGTTGGCAGTGAAGCCTGGCTCACAGCAACTGCGGCCAAAGGCACCTGAGCCCAGGAGCTGCTTTGGTGTGGCTGCTCTGCCCCTCTGTCCCCGGGGATGCCGTGGGGCGGGCGCTGGCCAGCGGCAGCTCCTGAGCAGGGCTGGTTTTGTGTGCAGGGGGAATGGCTGCAGGGGGCAGCGGCAAGGGCAGAGGGGCCAAGCGCAAGCAGCAGGACGGGGGCACCACGGGCACGGCCAAGAAAACCCGGAGGTGAGAGCTGAGGGGCCATGGAGGGCAGGGTTGGCACGGGGATGGCACAGGGATGGCACAGGGATGGGTATTATCACCGGCCAGGGGCTGTGTACAAATCACAAACAGGACAGGACTGCTGGGAACGTGCCTTGAGCTGTTTGATTTTCCAGCATCAGTCTCATTCCATGGTTATGGAAGCTGCCATTAGTTCATATCCTTGGCAGCAGACAAAGAACTTAATGTTACAACTCACTTTAAAAGTTTTTTGACCAATCACACAAAGCAAAAGCACATTGACAGTAGTTCTACCCAACCACTATAAGCACAGGTACCTTTGGTTAAAACAATGCTTACTTATTTCAAATACAATACCTGCTTGTAAGTCTTAAAACACAATGCACAGAGCTCCATTATTAAGCTTAAAACTGCTTAATACCTCACTAGATAAATTTTTCTGTAGCTTAGAGAGTTACTCTAGGCAAGTGTTAATACACAGACCATTGTTCTATTTCTCCTTACTTTTCTACTTTTTACATAATTTTTCTGCTGACCAATCTCATGGCTGCTGCTCAGCTCTAGTCACAGTTCTGCTGTCTCTGAGGCCTTTTGCAGCTTTCCCAAAACCCTCTGATTTTATGGATTCCCACAGGTCCCAGTCAGGGACAGTGACACTTGTGATGCCCTAAGCTGCCTCCCTGCTGTCTCTGCCCTGAGTGGGTGTCTGGGGGTCACCGCTATGATGTCACTGATGACATCATGGATGCCTGATGGGTCACAGGCTATCAATGATTTGCAGCGGATGACCATGCTCAGAGTGTGCAGCCCCTGAGCACAGGGACAGCTCTGCAGGGAGGTGTCCTGGGGTGACAAGTGCCAGCACCTGGAGATGCCAGCGTGGTGTTTGTGTGTTGCAGTGACCCGCTGTTCGCAGCTCAGCGCCTGCCCCCGCACGGGTACCCCCTGGAGCACCCCTTCAACAAGGACGGCTATCGCTACATCCTGGCCGAGCCTGACCCCCACGCCCCCGACCCTGAAAAGCTGGAGCTGGACTGCTGGGCAGGAAAACCAATTCCTGGGGACCTGTACAGAGCCTGCCTGTACGAGCGAGTCCTCCTGGCACTGCATGACCGAGGTACAGAGCTCCTTAGGGCGTGCAGTTGTGTTTCCTTCCAGAGGCATCTCAGTCAGAGCTTCGAGGTGCAGAGCTTAAAATCCACCTCTGTGTTCACTTGCCTTTTGACATCACCACGTTAAAAATGACAAGTGTGTGCTCCCCTGCAGCTCCCCAGCTGAAGATCTCTGATGACAGGCTGACTGTGGTCGGGGAGAAGGGATATTCCATGGTGAGGGCCTCGCACGGCGTGCGGAAGGGAGCCTGGTACTTCGAGATCTCCATGGACGAGATGCCTCCAGACACAGCTGCCAGATTAGGCTGGTCACAGCCCTTGGGTAAATAATCTTACAAAATGTTTCTCAGCAGGTGCTGCTGCTACACTTCCTGTGTTAACCATGAAGGGTTTGTTTCTGCAGGGAACCTCCAGGCCCCTCTGGGATACGACAAGTTCAGTTACTCCTGGCGCAGCAAAAAGGGAACCAAGTTTCACCAGTCCATAGGGAAACACTATTCCTCTGGCTACGGACAGGGAGATGTGCTGGGGTTTTATATCAACCTTCCAGAGGATACTGAGACAGCCAAATCCCTGCCTGACACCTACAAAGACAAGGTGAGGTGCAAGTTCACTGTTGGATTAAGCCTTGGCAGGTGGAAAACTGGAAAACGAGTTGCTGTGGCCTCACTCGTGCCCCTTTCTGTGCATCCCTGGTACCTCTGTGGTTCCTGGGGGAGAGGCCCAAAGTGTTGATCTCAAGAAAGCAAAATACTTCTGGATGGGATTGCCCACATCTCCTTTCACCTTCCCCTCCTGGCTCTGAAATCTCTGAGCTGTGGGAGTCACTCCTCACAGGTACTCTGACACCAGGCACGCCTGGCCCTGAGCAGGTGACAGGTAACAGATTTCGGGCTTGTTCCTGACATTGTTTGCTGCTTTTTCAGGCTTTGATCAAATTCAAAAGCTATCTGTACTTTGAAGAGAAGGATTTTGTGGACAAAGCAGAGAAGAGCCTAAAGCAAGCGCCTGGAAGCCAGGTGAGTTGTTGCTGTCACTTCAATTCGTGCCTGGCCTGAGTGAAAGGGAGCTGGCATTAATCTTGTCAGGATTGCTGTGTCCTGTCAGCCACCATCAGGGGAAAACCCTTCTTTTTTCAGATCATATTCTTCAAGAATGGTGTCAGCCAAGGAGTTGCCTTTAAGGACATCTTTGAGGGGGTTTATTTTCCTGCTATCTCTCTGTACAAAGGCTGCACGGTAAGTGAGGGGTCTTTGAAAGGGAATTCCTAAATCCATCAGTTTCACACACAAAGTGTGTTTATGCACAAAGTGTGCCAAGTGAAAAGGAAAGATGGGAATCATTTTAGTGAGTCTGGAACAATCTTGCTGTTCACATGTGTAACAAGATTATCTAATTGCTGAAGGAACATCAGCAATGTTTGTTCCTGTGGACTTGTACAGAGTGTGGGGAGGCTCAGGAGTAGGAAGGAATGAGGATGGAGGACTAAAGAGATTTCCCTGGATTTTTAGATTTAATGAAAATGTATCTTCCACAGGTTTCCATAAACTTTGGGCCATATTTCAAGTATCCACCAAGAGACATCACTTACCATCCTGTAAGTAAAACTGAAGCTTCTCCCCCATTTTGAGAGCCTCATTGTTTAAATCAAAGAAGTTTTGGTGTGATTCATACCACACCTGTACCTGTCCTTTAGTCTCAGTACCTGGACAGTGTAGCCAAAAGGATTATGTTTAAAAATATGTAAGGACAGATATCCAAGTGAATCTTTAAATTTTAATTAAATAATAGGTGCTGTTATCTTGTTCCTCTTGGCAGATTGTTAGCCTCATTTATCAGTAAGGAGGCTGACTTGTTGTTCAAGGGAACACTTGGAATTTCCCCCCTGCCAGTCCTGTTTTGAGGAGGGAAACAGGACTGTGTGGGCTGTGTGGTCCCTCCTTGTCCAGGAGTGGAGCTAACTGTGCTTCCCCCTGCAGATGAGTGACATGGGCTGGGGGGCCGTGGTGGAGCACACGCTGGCCGATGTCCTGTACCACGTGGAGACAGAGGTGGATGGCAGGAGGAGCCCACCCTGGGAGCCATAAACCCCAGCACTGTGGGTTTGCTGCAGAGGAACCTCCATCTCTCTCTCAGTGATCAGCCAAGGAGCCAACAGGCCGAGCTGGATGCAGCCCTGGCTGGCAGGTGTTGTGTGTGTGTGTTCACAGCTCCCCACCGCCCCGGGAGGCACTTTTGGGGTGTTTGTGCTGCTGTGGAGCCTCTCTGGGAGCCCCCAGTAGCTTTAGAGTGTCACTCACTGGAGAAGAGGGTTTTGAAGAACCTTCTCCCGGGCTGTGACAGCTCAGGACCTGCCAGGTGTGGCTGCAGTGCCCCTGTGCTCAGGTGTGTTTGGCTGATGGTGGCCAACAGCTCCCAGCCAGGATGGCTCTGTTGGAACAACACGGCTGCATGCAAGACTGAAATTTGGGCTTCTGTCCAAACTGTATTTTTTTTTCCCAACAGACTGGAAACCAGTTTAAAAATAAAGGCTTTAACTCTTCTTTTTATTCTTGTTTTTGTCTTGTAAATTGTTACAAATGACATTGAAACTCAAAGTTGCTACACTTGAAGATCTTTTAAGCTGAGGATCTCCTGTGCACAGGAGTTACATGGGGCCTAATGATCATCATTGCAGAGCTTTGGGTGAATAAATAATTTGACACTCCTTAAATAATTTGACATTTCTTATGTGTTGGTACAGAAAAAAATAAATTAGAGCTTAACAAGATTGTTAAGTAAGTGCTGTGTTTGAGCTTTGAGAGAGTAAAAGTTAGGGTTCAGTCAGGGTTTTGTTTGCCTCACTGAGGGTGTACCTTCCCCATCAGCTGTCTCCCTAATAATTAATTAGCCCAGACCTTTAATTGTAGACAGCACTAATTAAAGCTTTATTTATTCATTGAAAGTTATTAGGGAGGGTGGAGTTGGCTGACTGGGGCAGCATGTGCTCAGTTAAGCAACTGCAGGAATTAAATTTTTAGTCCTGCACTTACACAACGAGCTTCAATAAATAAACCATTCTATTTATGGAGTGTAACTATGTATTAATTAGTGGGGTCTGCTATTAAAGGCCTTGGCTAATTGAAGTGACACAAGATTCCATACTTGGCCCCTGAAGGAAGCCCTGCACGTGGTGGTCAGCAGGTCATGGTCAGTAGGCTGTGGTCAGTGGGTTGTGGTCAGCAGGCTGTGGTTGGCGGGTCATGGTGGTCAGCAGGCTGTAGTGGTCAGCAGGCTGTGGTGGTCAGCAGGCCGTGGTGGTCAGCAGGCTGTGGTCAGTGGGTCATGGAGGTCAGCAGGCCTTGATTAGCAGGCTGTGGTAGTCAGCAGGTTGTGGTCAGCAGGCTGGGGTGGTCAACAGGTTGTGGTCAGCTGGCCATGGTCAGCAGGCCATGGTCAGCAGGCTGTGGTGGTCAGCAGGCCGGGGTAGTCAGCAGGCTGTGGTCAGTGGGTCATGGTGGTCAGCAGGCTGTGGTCAGTGGGTCATGGTGGTCAGCAGGCTGTGGTGGTCAGCAGGCCACAGGCACCGGCCGGGCCAGGCGCTGCCGCAGGTGTTTGGCAAAGTCCACCTGTGTCTGGGACAGGACCTGGTTGATGATGCTCTTGGGCAGCCACCCCTGGGGAGAGCAGACACAGCCTGTGAGCAGAACCGGCCTCCCCAGAGCCCCTGGCTCCCCAGGCTCCCCCCAGCCCCAGGTACCTTGAGGTCGATGCTGAGCAGCCAGGTGAGCCTGGTCTGGGAGGGGCTGCCGGGCAGCGGCCGCAAGACCATGCAGGTGGGACCATTCTCAGCCCTGATGGGGAGAGAGGCTCAGGTCAGACCCAAACTTGGACTTTTCAGCCTCAAAAATGCACTTTGGGCTTTCTGCAGCAGTTCCTGCTGCCCGTAAAAACCCAGCGACCCTGAGCCCGCAGTAAAACCCTTGTGCCCTGTGGGAATCTCCTCCCTGCTCACACAAAACACGGCTGAGCAGGTGTAGGTACCTTATGAAGCCCTCCTGCTCAGGCATGGCCCCGTAGGTGGTGGACATCCCTGCCAGGACACAGGTGGAGCCGCGTCTCCTGGAGCACCGCACACTCACAAAGTCCCGGGGCCCCACGATGTTCCCCGGGGTCGCGGCCGCCTTCTCGTGGGTGATCACCGTGTCCTTCCCAATCTTCTCCAGGATCTGCAGTTCAGAATTCAAACTTTCATTTACTGCAAGCACAGCTAAAAGCTGCCTTTGGTTACCAGGTGTTCAGATCCAGGGTCTGACAAAGACTTGACAATGACAATAATTCCAAATACTTGCTCGCCCCCAGGGGAGAACTGTTTTCAATTCCCGAGCGAAAAGCTATTCCCTTACTGCCTCTATGATACCTTATGCCCTGGGCTATTTCTTCCCCAAATCAACCCCAACTTCCAGCAGAATTGGCAGCTCCTCACAGGAAAATGCAAGGTGTTTCCTTGCCTTAATTTCCTACAGAATTAATCACACAGAAGCTGCTCCAGACTCACCTCAACACAGATACTGCAAAACCTCCTCTACATCTGCAGCAGGAAATCCACAGAACACAGACTGGCAGTGACAGATCTGACACATTCTCCTACCTTGACTTCTTTGACGTTGGGGTTCCAGTCTCCCATCTGCTCCATGTTGTCCACCAGCTCTCCGTACACCGTGTCCAGGGGCTGGTCCACCACCACCTCCAGCCGGAACACCTTCCCCACATCTGGCAGCACCTTGCTCAGCACTTTGTCCCCGTTACCCTGCGAGGGGAGGGCAGAGTTACCACCAGAGCTGCTCTCAGGGGGAGGGAGGGCTGCAAGGCAGCACCACGGGGCACAGCACCCACCGCCACCGTCTCTGTCTTCCAGTCGTTCTGGTCCTCCAGGATTCTGAGGGATTTCTGCAGGGCCTCCTCTCCTTGCTTGATGTAGGACATTTCCATCTCGCTGAAGGGTTTCTCCTCCAGCCTTGAGCCTGCAGACAGAGGCAGGGCTGAGCAAGAGCAGTGTAATGTGCCAGACGAGCTTTATCGACACCAAATACCCTTCTCTGTGCCCAAGGGATGGGGATTACACCCAGTTCCCACTCTGCCTTTGGCACAGCAGAAGCACAGCCCACCCTCAAGCAGGTTTTCCCCCAGCCTGTGAGGGTGTCCCCCCAGCAGGAAGGAACAGAGCCCTCAGGTGTGTCACTTACTGAGCAAGGAGCTTCTCCTGCGCACCTGGTGGATCCAGGTGCTGGGTCCTGGGCTGTGGCTGGCCAGCCTGCTCAGCTCCTGGCTGATGGCCACGGCAGCTTGTCTCCTCAGACCTGGGGAGAGAGCGTGTTACCCACCTGGCCCTTACCATGAGTTTTTCCCCCATTTAAACACTCAACATGGAAAGGTCCCTGCTTGTCACCATCTCAGTGTCCCTACAGGCACAGGGAGCAGCTGGTTGCCATCACGCTGCCCTGGGGTAGGTTCTCCTAAGCAATCCTGAGCTTGGCTCCAGCTCCCTGCAGCAGTAAAAACACTGAGGAGCATCGTGCAGGTGCCCAGGAAAGAGCATGGAAATGGAGCACAGAGGTACAAAACCCTCACAGCCAGAGGGAGTGTGACCCAGAGCTGGTCACAGGGACATGAGCCAGCCCCTCAGTGACAGGGCTCAGGGTTTCAGGGACAGTAAACCACAGAACCCAACATGCTGCAGAGTGGGGAGAACACCGCCGAGGCCCAGCCACCACTCGGAGGAGTTTAGGAAGAAAGAGAGCCCTTTCTGGAGCCTGTGACTCAACAGGATCTTCTCTAATAAACTTCTGTCAGAAACTCCCACTCTGCCTGTGACAGCGGGGAGAGAATCCCTGAGCCCCAAGCAGCCAGACAGGGACTGTCCTGGACTTGTCCTGCCCCAGACAGCACGACAGGAGCTGTCCTGGCCCTGTCCTGTCCCAGACAGCCGGACAGGGACTGCCTTGGCCTTACCGTGTCCCAGACAGCCGGACAGGAGCTGTCCTGGCCCTGTCCTGTCCCAGACAGCCGGACAGGAGCTGTCCCGGCCCTCAGCCGGACTCACCGGTCATGTTGCGCAGGTGGCGGTAGGAGATGGCGGCGCAGAGCTTGGACGTGGCTGGCAGCATCTCCTGAGGGGTCGGAGTGTCAGCTGGGCAGTGGAGGAGACTGTGGCAGCGGCTGGGCTGTGGCTGGGCAGTGGCTGTGGTGGTGGCGGTGGCAGTGCACTCAGTGGTGGCTGGGCAGTGGCTGTGGCAGTGCACTCAGTGGTGGCCGGGCAGTGGCTGTGGTAGTGGTGGTGGCGATGCCGGTGCCCTCAGCGGTGTCCGCGCTGTCCCGGTGTCCGTCCGTCCGCGCCGATCGCTGCTCTGGCCCGGCCCTGCCGTGCACGGCCTTAAGTACGCGGTGCTGAAGGATTCTGCCCCGTCAGGCGGGAGATAAGAACCGTCACTGCGGGCCCTCACGGCGGGCCGGGCCCCGCGGGCCAAGGCCGGCCCCGCTCCCCGCGCACAGCACACGGGGCCGGGAGCGTGAGGCCCCGCGGAGCGGCCCCGGCCCCGGGGCTCGGCAGAGACCCCCTGAGCAGCTCCGGCCCCAGGGTTCGGCAGGCAGAACCCCCCTTGAGCAGCTTCTGCCCTGCCCTGAGGCCATCCCCCGCATGGAGCTGCGGCCCGTGGCATGGAGCAGCATTCTGACTTCTGACAGGTAACAGATCAGCACAGTGCAATCATTAAGGATGGAAAAGGCCCCCAAGGTCATCGAGGCCAAGCTTTGATGGGTGATTGATAATAAGGGATAATGATTGTAGCTGTGACATTTTCTGAAAAATCCTTTCCTTAGGATTTTTTGTCCTGAGAGGCCTCAAGAACAAAATGTAAACAATGGTTATCTGCTGCTGTGGAATGCAACAGGTGCATCTGTGACTGGTCTCATGTGCTTGTTTCTAATTAATGGCCAATCACAGTCCAGCTGTCCGGACCGTCTCGGTCAGTCACAAGCCTTTGTTATCGTTCTTTTTCTATTCTTAGCTAGCGTTCTAATAAAATCCTTTCTTCTATTCTTTTCATATATCATAAAATAATAAATCAAGCCTTCTGAAACATGGAGTCAACATTCTCGTCTCTTCCCTCATCCTAAGACCCCTGTGAACACCACCACAAACGATGGACAACACAACATATTGTGAAATAACGAGCCAGGCTGAGCCTCTGTGCACAGGAACCCACAAAAGCTGAATATGAAATCCATTGAGCTGCTGAGCCTGAGGCTGAAGTGAGGAGCAGCCCCCCTACTCCCCAGGCCCCGTTATCTGCCCCAGCAATGGGACACGGCAGAGCAGCGATAATGCTCAAGGCTGAAATGACATTTCTGGGATGAATTACGGCCCGGAGAGCAGCACTCGCAGGAACCTGTGAATTACAGCTGCTTCCTTTGACGTCAGCCCCTGCACCCTCTGCACGGAGCCTGACCTTGCTCCCCCATTTCAACAGCTTGGCCCAAGGGGAGGTCACCCCCTCACTGCGCCAGCAGCCCATCCACGGGGAGCTCTTTGTCCCCCCCTCGCCTGTCCCCAGCTTTCCTGAGGTGATTTGAGTCCCACCTGCCTTCCAGAACGCTCCTGCTGCTCCCCAGGGCTGCCATTCTGCACTGTGTGCCAGGAAACACCTCAGGCTCAGGTCAGCAGTGTGGGGTTACGGGGAGGTGCTGCAGGGAGCAGGAGGTAGCCAGCAGCTGCACCATCCCTGTCCAAAACCTTTGCTGGGAGCTCCTCTTCTGCACCATCCCTGTCCAAAACCTTTGCTGGGAGCTCCTCTTCTGCACTATTCCTGTCCAAAACCTTTGCTGGGAGCTCCTCTTTGCAGCCACACTCCCACAGGTGTGATTCCTGGGTCATGCCACAACTCTCCCCACCTCTGGGCTTCACCCACCTGCTCCCACCTCCCTGCACAGGTGAGGAGAGAGGGTTTGGAAGCCCTAGGAGTGCCCAGCCCCGAGCTCTGACCAAGCACACACTGACAGGTCTGGGTGTTGGGGGCACCAGAGACAGCCCAATATCATGCTGTGCCCCTGCCCTTGCAGTCCCCCTGCCCTGGGAGTGAGGGCACACAGCCCTGGAGGTGTGAGTGATCCAGATTTCTTATCCCAGATCCAGGGAACAATCCAGGGCTGTTATCCCAGATCCAGGGAGCCCCTGGCTGGAGCAATCCAGGGCTGTTATCCCAGATCCAGGGAGCCCCAAGCTGTGAGTGATCAGGGTTCTTATCCCAGATCCAGGGAGCCCCTGGCTGGAGCAATCCAGGGCTGTTTTCCCAGATCCAGGGTTCTTATCCCAGATCCAGGGAGCCCCTAGCTGGGAGCAATCCCCAGATCCAGGAGCCCCTGGCTGGGAGCAATCCAGGGTTCTTATCCCAGATGGAGCCGCCGCTCCCAGCACAAGGCCTCGGCACAAGGACACGCAGTTGTTTGTGAGAAAAACCAAAACAAACCACGCAGAGCCGCCCCTCTGGCTCCAGGCTGGAGGGCAGGACCCCAGCTGTGCCCTCAGGAGGGGACACAGGCACAGGCACACTGTGCCACAGCACGGGACAAAATGCTGCAGGTGAGCAGTCCCCAGAGCAGGACACAGACCCCAAAAAGGCAGCAAGAACCCTCAGGAGGATCTGGTTAACTGGGACAGCTCAGCCCCCACAGCCCCCTGAGGCACCCCCAGGCTCCTGCACAAAGTCACCACACACAGGGCTTGGAGTACAAAGGCTCACAAATGTACAAAATGTACAAAAACCAAAATGATGCCAACCAAAGGCAATGGAGCTTCACCAGTGCCTGAAGGCTCAGGGACCCAAGAACCCTGAGGCTGCCCTGAGCCCACCACCAGGCCCAGCAGCCTCCTTCTAGAATATTCTCCTCTCCCAGCCCGTTCCCAGGCTGTCAGGGTGACCCTGTCCTGCAGCAGCACAGCCAGGGAGTGTTCACCCCATCCCAAGGCTGCCCTGGTGCTATTTGGAGAGCACAGACAAACCACAGCCCCCTGTGCCACAGAGGTCACACCCAACACCCTGATAAGATAATAACAGCAAGGATGGGTCCATGTCTTGACCCCCACCAGCTCCTTACACCCCCCAAAGCCCTGGGCTGCAGGGCTGGGACCCCAGCACCAGGACTGGGCAGCCCTTGCTTCCCCCCCCAGCCACCATGGGCATCTCTGCCCTGATCCCCTCTCACCCCAAAACACCCCCTAAACAAACAGCAGCAGCACAAACACCCCCAAAGAGCCATCCCTGCCTGCCAGAGACTTTCCAGCCATAGGCACCAGCTCCATAAATGCTTTTTATTCAATTTTGTTAGAACAAGAAATAGCATTTCCTTGTTTAAACCTTTGCTACCCCCAACACCCACTCAAGCCCAATGGGGCAGAAATGTTTTCCCCCAAAGGGAGTAAGTGAGAGTGGGCCAGCACTGGCCACAACAGCTGCCAGTGCTCAGCCCCAGCAAGCTGGGTTTGTCCTCTGTCCCCCCAGCGTGGACTCTTCACCCAAAGAACTCCCAGGGGAGCAGCCTCAGGTTGCCCAGGGATTGTCCCTGCTGAGGTTTGCCCTTCCCTGCCCACAACCAGGAGGCTCCTGGGGCCTGGCAGCTGCCCAGAGCCAGCCCCGAGGCCAAGGACTCTCCTCCCCACAGGAGGAAGGGCCAGGACACCTCAGGGCAAAGCTGACACAGCTGCAGCAGCTCCCCCAGCACGGAGCGAGGAGGGGCTGGAGCTCCAGGCTCTGCCCCAAGTGCAGCAGCTCTTTATCAGCAGGTAATTAGTGGGTTCAGCTGGTAATTAGTAGAATCAGCTGCAGGGGAAGGGCACAGCCTGGCCGTGGGGTACAGGTGCTCTGTGTTGGGGCACAGGGGTCCTGCTGCCCTCTGTGTTGGGGTACAGGGGTACCCAGGTTCTGCACCCCTCCCAGAGCAGGATCTTGCCACAGGCTCCAGCGTTCTCTCAGAGGGAGCCCATCCCGTGGCTGGAGCAGGGGTCTCATCTGTCCCTGCACAGCACACAGAGGGAACAAGAGCTGGCTGAGGGGTGCTCGTCCTGAGAGAGGGGAACTGCCAGGGCCAGAACACTGGAAAACCATCGATGTCAGGATCAAGGATTTATTTACATGTCAAGGAAACTCTTACACAGAGTTATGTGAGAAGGAAAAAGCAGACAAAGCCAAGGAGCAGTGATTTGCCTCCCAAACACAAATGCTTGCACTCCCAGTGCACTGGGCCCTTCTCATCTCCTTCTCCAGAAGGAGACTAAAGGCATGATTTGTGTACAGTTACCAGCACCACGGAAAAGACAATCTGAAAATGAAACCTGCCTTTCCAGGCAGCGTGTGCCTGCCCAGGGGGGTCCTGGAGCAGCCCTGGCTCCCTGCAGGAGAGGGGCAGCCCCTCAATACTCATCCAGTGTGTCAGCACGTGGCACTGAGAGGCCTCGCTCCTTCAGAGCCTGCACCTTCAGCTTCTCTGACTCCTGCTTGGCCTGCTGCTCCACCCGCTGCTCCTCCAGGATCTCCTCGATGGACACCTGCTGCAGAGGTGTGTCACTCTCCTTCTCCAGGTCCTGCAGAAGAAAGGAGCCTTCAGCACATACAATCACCTGTGCCCATGCAGTGAGTCCCAGCAAACAGTGGGCTGACAGGGAGCAGAGGTGCTGGAAGTGCTCTGAGGGGTGGGGATGTGGGCAGGGATCCCCTGGGAAGGGGATCCCCTGAGCAAACAGCGCTCAGCTCCTCCTGAGCCCATCCCAGATGGTGCCTGCTGGGGCAGAGCCAGCAGGGAGGTACCAGGCAGCCAGCAGTGCCACCCTCCAGCAGTGCCACACCAGCTGGAGCTTCCCCACAGCTCCCTCTGCGTTGTTCTTCGTCCTTGTGTCATCCCAGAGGGGATGTGGCAGCAGCAGGCAGCCCTGCCCTGCAGGCTGGCCTTTCTGTGATGGCTCAGCCTGAGCTGGCCCTGGAGGCGGCTCCAATTCCAGCCCAACACGACAGCAACCACATTTCACAGCAGACAGACAGACAGACCAACCGACCACAAACCCCCCAGCAGTGGGATTGGAGCACTTACAATTTCCCCCAGCAGCACCACATTCTCGCCCCTCACCACGAAGATGCCCCGAGGGATGTCCCCATACTTCTTGCCCACGTGGATGCGCTCCACAGTCTGGTGCAACACCAAGTTTGCTGCAGCAACGAGACAGACACAAAACCAGCGACGTTCCACCGTGGACGGTGGCTGAGCAGTGCCCCCTGTCCCACCGGAGCAGCGCTGGCTGTCCCCTGGCACTCGGTGGCTGCCGGAGCCGGGGCACTGAAGCCACCGAGACCCAGCGAGCTCCGAGCCCGTGCTGAGCCCACCCGAGACCCCCCAGCACGGAAAATGATGGCGATGCTGGTGCTA
The DNA here is from genome assembly GCA_024362935.1 of Setophaga petechia. Classification (NCBI taxonomy): domain Eukaryota; kingdom Metazoa; phylum Chordata; class Aves; order Passeriformes; family Parulidae; genus Setophaga; species Setophaga petechia. The sequence continues at coordinate 821,602 of JANCRA010000123.1, read as the reverse complement.
CAAGCTCTGGGCAAGGATGGAGTGCCTGCCTGCAGGATGAACATCGCCCGGCCCCGGGAGGAGGATGATGAACATCACCCCGGTCCGGGAGGAGGATGATGATGATGAACATCGCCCGGCGCTTCTGCCCAACAAGCAGAGCCACAGCGCTGGATGCACCCGCGGCACGGGGAGCGCCCAGTGCGGGAGAAACCCCCGCGAAGAGCCCGGTCCAGAGGTTCAACCCCCAGCACGACCACATTGGGAAAGCTCCACGGCTCCCTCCTCATCCTCATCCTCCGCGCCATCCACGGCGCTGCCCTGGCCCGGCCGTACCGAACTGGTCGATGCTGCGCAGGTACCCGATGAGCGTCCGGCCGTCCCGCAGCAGCACCAGGTGCTTCTCTGCGGGAAATGAGAGCGGAGCGTCGGGCACAGCCCCCGCGGCTCCGGGACCCGCCGGGCTCCACAGGGGGCGGCTCGCTACGGGAAGAGCGGAACCGCGGGGCAGGACCCGGGGGAGCGGGAGCCCGGAGCCTACGGCGGGGCGGCCCCAGGACACTTACTGTCGATGTCCTGGATCAGGCTGGCCGTGCCGGGCATGTAGTTCATGGTGCCGCCCCGCCCGCAGCGGAAGCGCCGCCATGCGCCGGTGCCGCCACCGCCCCGGAACCGCCCGCGCCGGGCGGGGCCCACCCGCCGCTGGCCTTTTAAGCCGCGCCAGCCGTGCGCGCGGGGCCGCCGCCGATTGGCCGGAGGGAGAGGGGAGCGGCCGCCGATTGGGCACGGGCCGCGTTGGGGGCGTGGCCTTGGCGGCGGCCATGGAGTCCCGCACGGTCGGGCCGGGCCCGCCCGCGGCGGCAGCGCAGGTAACGGGGGCAGGGCACGGGCCCCGGGACGGAAACGGCCCCCGGACAGACAGAGCCCCCCGGGAGGGCACGGCCCCCGGGATCGGATAGGGCCCTGGGGACAGGCACGGCCCCCGGGGAGGTATGGCCCCCGGGACGGAAACGGCCACTGGGATAGGACACGGCTCCTGGGGCGGGAAACGGTCTCCGGGATCGGACAGGGCCCCCGAGACGGACAGAGCCCCCGGGACGGAAACGGCCCCTGGATCGGCAGGGCCCCCAGGATTGGACAGGGCTCCCGGGACGAGCACGGTCCCCGGGACAGAAACGGCCCCCGGGGCGGGCGGGCAGCGCTCAGCCCGGCCGTGCCCCGGTAACGGGCGCGCAGGGCGGGCCCCGGGCGGGCCTGCCCGGAGCCTCCCACGCCCCGCCGGTTCTCGTGGCTCTGCTCGCGGAGCCCTCCGGGCGTGTAACGGGGCGGGGAGGGAGGGAGGCGCTGCACGGGAGCGTTTCTGGGGCGCTGTGATGGTGCGGAGAACGCGGGGACCCTGGAGCGCTTTGCGGAGCGGGAGGGCCACGGTAACGGGGCCGGGCATTGCCGGGCATGGTCCCGGTGCTGGGCATTACCGGGTCCGTTACCTGCGGGGTTGATGGCAGCTGGGTTTCAGGCATTACCGTGCAAATCCTGTGTGATGAGAAGGGTTTGCTGTGCCGGAGCAGGCTCTGCTCTCCAGCCACACTTTGGTTTGGTTTGGTTTGGTTTGGTTTCTCCTCTGGGCTGTCAGGATGGTCCAGCCCTTCCATAAATCCCGGCACACAGGTTGTACAGCCTCCTGTACAGCCGGGAAGCAGCTCAGGGTAGAAGAATGCTGCTTTGCCCAAAGGTACAGGGAAATCCTGTCCTTCAGCATCCCCTCTGCCATCAGGTGGAAACTCAAGTTCCCTACACATCGGTTCTGGGATGGATCCAGGTAAATTCTCAGATGTGGCCTGGGTGTGCAGACAGAGACCTACATGAGCTGCAGCTCCAGGAGCTGAACACTGGCTGGCAGAGCTTGTCTGTTTGAGAATGAGCTTTTCATGAACACTGGCTGGCAGAGCTTGTCTGTTTGAGAATGAGCTTTCCTGGAGAGTTTTCCATCCTCCCATCGGTGATGCAGAGCTGGCATTGAATCCTCCAGGAGCTGCTCACTGTGAGGGGCTGCACACCTCCCCCTGAGCCCAGCTTGGCTGAGCAAGACCTGGTACAGCCAGCTTAGACCAGGAAAGCCTAAATCTGAGACAAATCAGCTGCAGGGCAAAGGAACCCCGTGCAGAAGGGCCAGACTCATTCCTGGATCACCTGTGCCCCATCACCTTCCCTGTGCTCTTCCCTTGTCCCCAGGCAATGGATTCTCCCTATGCCAACGGAGCCTACAGCCCCCCGTACCCGCACTACGCCAGCCTGCCCCAGGCTCGGGGCTTCTACTGCTCGGGGCCCCCACGGAGCCCCTACCCCCCGGAGCCCACGGGCCTCTACCGGCCGCCGTCGCCCGCTCCCGCCTGGAGCTACGTCCCCCCGGAGTGTCCCCCCGAGGGCTCGGCCCTCCGCAGGCAGCAGGTGCCCGGCTACTCCCCGCCACAGGTAAGGGGCAGAGCATGTGGTTCCTGGCACGGGTGGTGGGGTTGTGCCAGGGGAAGCGGCTCTGGTGGGGCTGGGGGTGGCTCTGAGTGCCTGGTGCTGCTCTTAGCAAAAGTGGTGGGCGCCCTGTTCTCTGGAGACTCTGAGCTTTTGGATCAGGAAAATGGGAATTGGGCAGCCAACCTGAGCTGCTGTTGTTCCATCCAGCTGCCAGGGCTGTGTGAGGGTGCAGTGACGCCCCTGTAACGCCTGTCCCAGGGCTGTGTGAGGATGCAGGGCTGGGAATGACCCCCCTGTAAGGCCTGTCCCAGCTCCGGGGCTGTGTGAGGGTGCAGTGACCCCCTTGTAATGCCTGTCCCAGGGCTGTGAGAGGGTGCAGGACTGTGTGAGGGTGCAGTGACCCCCTTGTAATGCCTGTCCCAGGGCTGTGTAAGGGGCAGGGCTGGGAATGACCCTCCTGTAATGCCTGTCCCAGCTCCCAGGGCTGTGTGATGGTACAGTGAACCCCCTGTAATGCCTGTCCCAGGGCTGTGTGAGGGTGCAGTGCCCCTCTGTAACGCCTGTCCCAGCTCCCAGGGCTGTGTGATGGTACAGTGACCCCCCTGTAACGCCTGTCCCAGGGCTGTGTAAGGGTGCTGTGACCCCCCTATAACGCCTGTCCCAGGGCTGTATGAGTGTGCAGGACTGTGTGACGGTGCAGTGACCCCCCCTATAACGCCTGTCCCAGGGCTGTGTGAGGGTTCAGTGCCCCCCTGTAACTCCTGTTCCCATCCCTGCAGACCCCAGCAATGCCGATGCCACAGTATCAGTACGGAGACAGCAGTGCAGGGGTGACAGGGCAGGGCCCGGTGCCACAGCCCCGAGCCCTGGAGGACACCTGGAGCCCCCACTCTGGCTTTGGGGTGCAGCCTCGCTACGCCTGGCCCGCCTCGGGGCACGGCAGCCTCTACCTGTCAGATTCACAGCCCGCCTGGAGCGGCAGCGGGGCCCCTTCCCACCCTCCCTGCTGGGACTCACAGGGACAGGTGAGCTCCTGTTTGCACACAGAGCACTTAAACCCGTGGCTGGGATTCTTGTGAAGGATAAAATGTCCTGGGTGGGTCTTGAAATGGGTCTGACAGGCTTCAAAGTGACCCCACTTTTGTGGTGCCCGGTAGCAGCCCTGATGTGATGGTGTTCACAGGGGTCTCACATTGAGAGAAGAGATGAAGGTTTGACTCCATGTTTCAGAAGGCTTGATTTATTATTTTATGATATATATTGCATTAAAACTATACTAAAAGAATAGAAGAAAGGATTTCATCAGGAGGCTAGTTAAGAGTAGAATAAGAAAGAATGATAACAAAGGTTTGTGGCTCAGACTCTCTGTCTGAGCCAGCTGACTGTGATTGGCCACTAATTAGAAACAACATGGGCTAATCAAAGCTCTAGCTGTTGCATTCCACAGCAGCAGATAATCAATGTTCACATTTTGTTCCTGAGGCCTCTCAGCTTCTCAGGAGGAAAAATCCTAAAGAAAGGATTTTCCATAAAAGATGTCTGCGACACCCTGATGGGGGGCTCAGGGGTTCAGGTTCCTCCTCTGCACAGGTGCCCCTTGCTGGGCTGTTGTGTTCTGCCATGGGAGCCCAGCACAGCTCCCTGTCCCAAGCATCCCCAGCCCTGTTGGGTGCAGGATGAGAGCAGGAAGCTGCAGGTTAAAAGGAAATGCACTTAGAGATGTTTTCTCCCTCTGACTGCAGGACTCTGTGTACGACAGAGCTGAGCAAAGCCCCGGCCAGCACAGTTATTATTCTGATGGCAACCAGCGGCACTCAGGGCCTGTGAACGAGCACAGGGTGGGCAAGCCTGCCCCATGCCAGCCCAGGGTGCAGTACAGTGCCCAGCCCCAGCTCTACGACCTCACCTCACGGAAACCCACGGCCAGGAGCCAGGAGCTGGGCTTCAAACCCGCTGAGCAGCCCACCACACATCCTGCAGCCCTGCAACCAGAGATTCAGAGGATCCTCCACGTCATGGGGGAGGCTGAACAGCTGGAGGAAGAGGTGGATGAGTTTGTAGGGAAAAAGACAGATAAATCCTACAGGCTGCTGGAGGAGATGTTGACCAAGCTGCTGCTAGAGCTGGATTCCATTGAGACTGGGGGCCAGGACAATGTCCGGCAGGCCAGGAAAGAGTCCGTCCACAGAATTCAGGCCATACTGGAAAAACTGGAAAGAAAGGGATTGTGAAAGCACGTGAGCCACAACACACAGCCTGTTGTTGAGGTTCCAAAGAGTTCTCTTAAATCTCAGCTCGTTCTGCTACGCACTATTGACAATGGAATAGCAATAAGCCCTGAGTTAACAAATCCAATCAAACCCACCAAAAAGCCAGCCCAGAAGCCCAGCCCTGCAAACAACTCAGCAAAGGACAAATGGAGAGAGGTTTGAAGCAGCAAAAGTATTGAATGAAGATGTTGAAGAGAAGTGGGCCAAGGATGGAGCCCTGTGGGGCTGTGCCCAGTCTCTGGGTGCCTCCTACAGCCACAGCCAGGCTTCAAACACTCCTCAGATGTGCTGCAATGTGCAGCCACTAACCAAGACTCTGGGCTTGTCCTCACTGCCTGTAATTTCAGCTTCAGCTCCCTTGCCCCGAGCCCCGTGTGTCCTCAGGGGGGTTGTTTGGGTTTAGTGCACTCAAGGAGCAGCACTGAAGTGCTGGAGGGAGGGACTGTGCTGGCACATCTCACATCATGCTGTTCCTGCTGCGTGGTGCAGAGCCGGTGTGGGGTGTCCCTGTGGGCATAGGAACAGACTGGAAATCCCCGTTCTGCCCCTGAAAGAAGTGCAAGTCAAGGCAAGAGCAGGGGCAGGATGCTTGGAAGTGATTTCCAGGTCACTTGGGTCAGAATCCCCTGTTTTATGTCCCTCTCCATCCTGTGAGTTCTGTGTCCCACTGTGCAGCACCACTGGGAGGGAGCAGCTCGGCCTGTTCCAGCCTCCTGGTTACCACCTGCACAGCAACTCACTGCTACGTGTGGCACCTAATAAACCCTGACAAGTTTTAAATGTTATTTTGTAATTGAGCTGTCTCAAAGTCTCTTTTTCTTGAAAGAGAAGACGTGAGGAAGGTTTTGTAACTCGGACCGAAGCTCCAGCCCAGCTGTACCAATGAACAGAACATCTGAGAAGGCTCTTTTGGGGTGCCAGGGTGCCCCATTGCCTCCCAGGCAGTGCAGATGCTCCAGGAGCCTCCAGCTGTGGCTCTGGGGCCAGTCTGGAAGGGATTTGGGATGCCTGAGGCCGGGAGTGCCCTGGCCATGCCCTGTGAGGTCCTGGAGGCAGATCCCACATTCCCAGACAGGGCTGTGGCCACGGGATGACCTTTGGAGCTCATTGAGATGTGTCCATGACCACACGTGGTCAGTTTGCACAGCCAGCCACATCCAGGGTGAGCTGGCAGTGAGCTGCATGTCCTGGGACAGGGAAGGGCTCTGCTGCTGCTTCATTCCATGTCAGGCAGGCAGGGAGCAGCCAGGGTGAGCTGGGAGTGAGCTGCATGTCCTGGGACAGGGAGAGGCTCTGCTGCTGCTTCATTCCATGTCAGGCAGGGAGCAGTTCTGAGCTGTTCCGTGCTTCCAGCCTGGCAAGTGCCTCCTGAGGGCTGCTGGCTGTGCTGGGAGATCAATAATTCACAATATCAGAGAATGCTGCCCTGTCCCTGTGCTGGTGAAGTGAGTGCCACCCCTTTCCCCATCAGCTGAACCTGTCCAGGTAGGATATTCCTGAACAATAGTGCTTGTCCCTGCCTCCTTGGTGGAGGGTTATGTAAATCCCTGGAGAAAAGCCCACAAGAGAACATGAAGTGGGCTGAAATGGCAGGATATCATCACAGGGTGTGGGGATCCCACAGCTCCGTGGGACACCATGGCTCCTGGGACACTCCACATCCCTGGGTGGGTTTTGTGTGTTCTCCCCAAAGCTGAGCTGGGATCAGGGGTCAGGCACACGTCCCACACCTCATCCTGTAATAACCCAGCCCTACCTGCTGCCTCTGCCTCCTCCACGCAGCACCAGAGTGTGTCACAGCTCCGGGTGACCGAGTGGGGATGGTGTGACACGGGCAGGAGCTGTGTCAGCACCACTGCTGCAGGGCCTCCAGCTGCACAACTGGGGAGCTGAGCACTCCTGACCCTCCTGTTTTCCTCACCAGTCCCTGCTGTGCGACTGGGATAGCAGCTCCTGGCAACTGGTTCATCTTGCAGCATCCACTTGCAGCATCCACCCACATCACAACCCCCAAATTAGAAAGTCTGTCTCTGTTTATCGCCGGGCTCATCTCTACAGAAACCAAACTCTTACTCTGGGGTTGCCCGTTGCTTCTCCAGCAGTGCTGGAGTTTCTCAATCACCACGGAGGCTGAAGTGTCACAGAGGGACTGAAAAACAAACATGAAATCAGCACCGCGTGGTTTCTGCTGCAATCACCCCGTGCTGGAGCGTTTGTTCGTGCTGCAGCTGGCACAGGGCTGGGTGTTCCCCTGCACCCCGGGGCCCCTCACCCAGCTCGGGGCCACCATCACCCCCACAGGGAGGGAGCAGGGACAGAGACCAAGGGCAGGGAACAAGGACAGGGAGCAGGGGCAGGAGTCACAGGGAGGGACCGGGGACCAAGGGAAGGGAACAGGAACAAGGAGCAGGGGCAGGAGTCACAGGGAGGGACCGGGGACAGGGACCAAGGGAAGGGAACACGGGCAGGGTTCACAGGGAGGGACCAGGGGCAGGGAACAGGGACAGGGATCAAGGGAAGGGACCAAGGGAAGGGAACACGGGCAGGGGCCACAGGGAGGGACCAGGGCCAGGGACCAGGGCCAGGGATCAAGGGAGGAGAACAGGGCCAGGGACCAGGGGCAGGGAACAGGGACAGGGATGACAGGCAAAGGTCGCGGGCGGGGATCAGCGCCAGGGGCGCCGGCAGCAGCTCCGGCGGGGACTGCGGGCAGGGACTGCGGGCAGAGATTGCGGGCAATCCCCGCTCCTCCCCGGCCGTGACGGCGGGGGCGGGCCGCGGGCAGCGCCGCCCCGGGCTGGGCGGTCACCGCGGCCGGAGCGGAGCCTGCGCTGCCGCCCGGGCCGGGCCGGGCCGGGCCGCTGGGGCCGCAGCAGCCGCCGGGGCACCGGCGCCGCTCGGGGCCGCTCGGGCCGGGTTCTCGCGGAGTCCCCGGTGGTGGTGGCGGCGGCGGGAGCGAGCGGCGCTCCCGGCTCGGCCGCAGCAGCCCCATGGCGGCGCAGGAGCCGCCGCGGCCGCCCCTGGGCAGCGCCGAGCCCCCGGAGCCGGAGCCCGGCGGGCGCTACGAGGCCGTGGTGCCGCACTGGTTCTACTGCAAGGTCACGGACACGCGGGAGCGCTGGGTGCCGTTCAGCGCGCAGGACTCGGAGCGGCTGGAGGCGGCGCACGGCGCAGGTGAGGGCGGCGGCGGCCGCGGCGGCGGGCGGGGGTCCCGCGGCACCACCGGGCACGGCTCCCACCGCCCTCCGGTTCGGCATCCCCGCTCGTGTAGCGCCCTAAGGATGATGGGCCTGCTGAGCTTGTGTGTGGGATTCTTCCCTGGACGCGTCCGTGGCTTCCACTGGGGTGCGATGCTAGATTTTCCCTCGAGGGATTTTAAATTCGGGCTTTCTTGGCCATGTGCCTGCTCCCAATAACCGAGCGGATGCATCAAATGGTCTGACCCCATTCAAGTGATACTGCTCTGAATTATATATAATCATGCTGCAAAGCATCCTCTGGTGAGGCCGGGAGAACGCTGCCAGGATGGCAGGAATTCCTCTGGGATTTCCTCTGTGCCTGCTATGGGCAGCAAGGATTGGAGGCCAGCTCCAAGCCCTGTGCTGAGACCCTTGTGTGCCAAATGTCACCATCTGTGCCACCTGCTGCTGCCACAGGCAGAGCTCCGATTGCCCAAGGATTGGCTCCTGTCCTCCCTCGCCCAGGAAGTTTCGGATTAGAGGCTGTGCTGCTCATCCCCGGTGCTGCTGCCTGGCACAGGGTACACAGGCAGACCTAAAAAACAGCGAAATCCACAGTTGGAGGTCTGTAGAGAGACAGGAGACCCTGGTGCACCCTCACTGTTACACAATGCCCTTCCCAGTTTCACTTTTACCCTCCAGGCCAGGCAGGGAGAGGCCACGTAAGCGTGTGCCCGAGCTGGAGAGAAGGACAGTGTGGTGGAATGTGTTCATCTTACCTTCTGGTAAGATGGAAGTCGAGCATTGTCCTGGATGTTTGTTCTGTTGGTGCTAAAACCCTGCCTGCTCCCTGGGATTCCAGTGCTAATCCAGCCTCAGAAATGATGAGAATTGGCTCTGTTTGGTGTCCTTGGAGCAGGAAAACCCTCCTGGAGTGCTGCATCCCCTGGTGTCACCAGGGCATGCTCATATTTCCAACCAGGTGTATTTATACCTCATTAAAAGAGGGGAGAAAACATCCTCTCCATAAAATCCCATCAGATTTCCCTCTGGGGGAAATCCGACTCGGGGCATCTCGCCCCGACAGCGAGTTTGGCTGTGGAGGTGGTGCTGGTGCCGTGGTGGCTCTGAGCTGCCCAAGGGGGTGAGCTTGCCATTGCTGGCCTGTGAGGGCTGACTGCAGGCCCTGTTCCCCAGGGAAGGAGCAGGCTGGCGTGGTGGTGCCCACCTCGGGGGGCAGGTACGACGTGCACCTGCGGGCGCGGCAGCGCGTGGCCGTGTACTGGGAGGAGGAGGCGGCCGAGGTGCGGCGCTGCACCTGGTTCTACAAGGGGGACAAGGACAACAAGTTCATTCCCTACTCTGAGGCCTTCAGTGAGGAGCTGGAGGTAAGCACACCCTTCCTCTGCTGGTTTCTGTGCCAGCTTCTCCTGGTCACACTCTGATGTCCCAAACCCCGTATGAGGCCGCTGGCAGGCCTGAGGACATGAACTCCAAAGAGGCTTTGGCAGGAATTCCTGCAGCTGATTGATGGAACTGTGAGCTCTGCTGTGGCTTCTCCTTCCCCTGCCCTTAGTGCATCCTTCCAGCACACCTGAAAGTGCCAGGCTCTCCTTTGGCATGGTGCAAATTCCACCACACCTGAAAGTGCCAGGCTTTCCTTTGGGATGGTGCAAATTCCACCACACCTGAAGGTGCCAGGCTTTCCTTTGTCATGGTGCAAATTCCACCACACCTGAAGGTGCCAGGCTCTCCTTTAAGATGGTGCAAATTCCAGCACACGTGAAAGTGCCAGGCTCTCCTTTAAGATGGTGCAAATTCCAGCACGCCTGAAAGTGCCAGGCTGTCCTTTGGGATGGTGCAAATTCCACCACACCTGAAAGTGCCAGGCTGTCCTTTGGCATGATGCAAATGTAGAGATACATAGGCAGATGTATAAAAATACTCATCTTTGCAATGATCTCCATTCTGACCTACCAAAACCAGTTCTAAGGGGATGGGGCAGTCTGATGCTGCTGCTGTCAAAGCGAGGAGCTCTTAAACATTCTCAGTAGGTGATCCTGGGATGACCCTGCTGTTCCTCCAGCTGATTTCTCTGCTTCTTTTGCAGAGTATTGATAAGAGATTCTGAAAATTGGGTGGGGAGTGTCCCAAGAGGTTGAACACTGATGGGCACACTTCCAGCTGACTCACAGTGGGTGTTCCCTTCTGCAGGAAGCTTACATGATTGCCGTGACCCTGGGTGAGTGGAAGAAGAAGCTGGAGTCCCCCAACAGAGAAGTCATTATCCTGCACAACCCAAAGGTGAGCAGGGCCTGGTGAGGACACCCCCTTGGGTCTCTTGGTGCTGTTCCCTTCAAATGGCTTTGTCCCAAAGGCATTCCACTCACCTGTGCCACAGGAGAGGGCAGTGGCAGCTGAGCCTGCCAACAGCTTCACATTCCTTTCCAACACCTCTGTGGGCAAAGCACGCTCTGGTGCCAGCCCGTGCCAGCCACAGCTGCTGTCGCTGTCCTGCTCTGGGTCACTGACAGGCTCTTCTTGTTCCCAAGCTGATGGTTCACTACCATCCCGTTGCCAGCTCTGATGATTGGGTCTCCACCCCCACGGAGCAAGGCCGGCCCCGCACTGTGAAGAGAGGAGTGGAGAACATTGCTGTGGAGATCCCCAATGGTGAGCCCCTGCTCCCCTGCACCATCCCAAACCCCGTGTGACAGTGTCCACAGGGGTCTGAGGATGAGGGAAAAGAGAGGATCTGACTCCGTGTTTCAGAAGGCTTGATTTATTATTTTATGATATGTATCATATATTTTATTTATATTATTCTATATTTATAAATATATAAAATTATATTTCTATATAAATTTATAAATATATAAAATTTATATTTCTATATAAATTTATATATAGAAATTGATATATATTTATAGATAATAATTATTACATATAAATTTATATATATAAAAATTATATTTCTGTATAAATTTATAAATATATAAAATTTATATTTCTATATAAATTTATATATAAAAATTGATATATATTTATAGATAATAATTATTATATATCAATTTATATATATATAAATTGATATTTCTCTATAAATTTATAAATATATAAGATTTATATTTCTATATAAATTTATATATAAAAATTGATACATATAGATAATAATTATTATATATCAATTTATATATATATAAATTGATATTTCTATATAAATTTACATATATAAAAATTATATATATTTATAGATAATAGTTATTATATTTATATATAATAATTATTATATATAAATATAATAATTTATATATTCTATTTATATATGATATGTTAGGATATATATTTAAACAATACTAAAAGAATAGAAGAAAGGATTTCATCAGAAGAAGAATATTCTAAAATATTCTTAGAATATTTTTCTATTTTAAGAATAGAAAAAGAAGGAATGAATAGCAAAGGTTTGTGTCTCAGACAGAAAGTCCGAGCCAGCTGACTGTGATTGGCCATTAATTAGAAATAACTCTCTGAAACCAATCACAGATTCACCTGTTGCATTCCACAGCAGCAGATAACCATTGTTTACATTTTGTTCCTGAAGCCTCTCAGCTTCTCAGGAAGAAAAAAATCTTAAAGAAAAGATTTTTCATAAAAGATGTCTGTGACAACCCCGGGTGGTGTTTTCCGCCCCGATCGCTCACAAAGGCTGGAGGAAGCTCCCGTGATCCTTTAAGTCAAGTGCACGTCAAAACATTTTGTGCCAAAAGGATCCAAATGGTTTCAGAAACTTCCCGAGCCCCTGCAGAGCCGCAGATCCAGGGGAGGCTGCAGAGACAGAGCTGCTGGGAGCTCTGCAGTGCCTGAAACGACCCCTGAGGTCTCGATTTGTACAGGAGGGGAGTTTCTTTCCCTGCTAGGGACACAGTGCTTTGTCACTTACCTTCGTGCTGGTGACTCTCTGGGGCACGTGCTGTCCCCAAGTGTCATCTCTGTCCCCTCCCAGCTGCCCTGAGCACTTGTCCCCATGAGGACACCAGGCACTTGCTCCATTTCTCGTGGGTGCCTGCCCTGAGGAAGGCACGTATGCAAACTGAAGTGTGTGGGAAGCAGGGAACAAGCCCTGACTCCACCTGGGCCATGCCTGGGAGATGCAGCTCCGTGGGGCTCCTCAGAGTGGGCTGGGCATGGGGCAGCTGCACTGAGACCTCCTGGTCCTGCAGTTCAGCACTGAGATCTCCTGGTCCTGCAATTCAGCACTGAGACCTCCTGGTCCTGCAGTTCAGCACTGAGACTCCTGATCTGCAGTTCCCTGTGCTGGGCAGGGCTGAAGGGCAGTGGGGACAAGCCACCACCCTGTCCCCTACTGTCCTGTTGGTCCAGACCCATCCCAGGGCAGGTGACCTGAGCAACCCCAGCAGCCTTGAGGTGTAAATGCAGGCACTGAGGAGGGTTTTCATGGGCCCAGGTGAGGGTGGGAGGCTCCAGCCCTGCACAGGGCTGTCTCCAGCAGTTCTGCTCAGCAGCTGTGCCCTCCCCTCCTCAGGAGAGCCTCTGCAGATTGACCACCTGGTGTTCGTGGTGCACGGCATCGGCCCCGCCTGCGACATCCGATTCCGCAGCATCGTGCAGTGCGGTAGGGCTGAGATGGGAGGGGAGCCTGGGGGGAACCTGGGAGGGAAACCTGGGGGAGGAATCTGTCAGGAGAACCTGGGAGGGAAACCTGGGATGGGAACCTGGAAGGGGAACCTGGGAGAGGAGCCTGGGGGGAAACTGGTGGGAGAATCTGGGAGGGAAACCTGGGAGAGGATCATGGCAGGAGAACCTGGGAGGGGAACCTGGAATGGCAACCTGAGAGGGGGACCTGGCAGGAGAACATGGAGGGGAACTGGGAGGGTAACCTGGGGGAGGAATCTGTCAGGAGAACCTGGGAGGGGAACCTGGGATGGGAACCTGGAAGGGGAACCTGGGAGAGGATCGTGGCAGGAGAACCTGGGGGGGAACCTGGGAGAGGAACCTGGGATGGGAACCTGGAAGGGGAACTGGGAGGAAAACCTGGAGGGGGAACCTGTGGGAAGAACCTGGGAGGGCAACCTGGGAGGAAAACCTGGGAGAGGAACCTGGGGGGAACCTGAGGGGGAACCTGGGAGGAGAATCTGTCAGGGGAACCCCACCATGGGGCTGCTATGCTGCCTCAAACCACCCTGACAGTGGCAGCCTGACTGTGGGCAGTGTGAGCAGAATGCTCCCTGACCACCAAATCCACCTTCTGAAAGGGTTTAGGCAGCTGCTGCTCCTCAGTTTTGCTTCAGAACAGAAGCAATTTTTTTTTTTTCATAAATTTCTGTAAGTTTCTTACCCTGCCCCTATGAAGGAGGTGCAGATGGGGCAGCAAAATCCAGCAAGCACACGTGGCAGGACATGGAGCCTCCCCTGATCTGTAGTTAAAGATTCAGGGACTTAGGGGAGCAGCAGCAGATTAAAGACCCCGGTGGGATTTCCCCTTAATGATCTTTCATGGTATTAAGTGTGGCTGGTGCCACGGGCTGGCCCCTGGTGCATCTCCCTGAGAGCTCTTGTGTTTCACAGTGAATGACTTCAGGAACGTGTCCCTCAGCATGCTGCAGTCACACTTCAGGAAGGCCCAGGAGCAGCAGCAGGTCGGGAGGGTGGAGTTCCTGCCCGTGAACTGGCACAGCTCCCTGCACTCCACTGGGGTGGATGTGTAAGTGTCCAGCAGCCCCTGCCCCAGGGCTGGGGGGTGGCAGAAGGGGCACAGGCAGCCTCCTGCCCTGGAAAATCCACTTCTTCCATTGGGAAAGCTGTGAGATTTTAGGGTAGGAGGGAGCAGGGCAGACAGGGACCCCCAGAGCCCTCCCCACTGCCATTCTGCAGCTCCCATCACATCCTGAGAACAGAGGCTTCTGCCTTCCCTGGCTGGTCTCAGGAGGGACAGGAGATATAATCAAATATGGCAATTTGTTCCTGAAGCCTCTCAGCTTCTCAGGAAGAAAAAAATCTTAAAGAAAAGATTTTTCATAAAAGATGTCTGTGACAACCCCGGGTGGTGTTTTCCACCCTGCTCACTCACAAAGACTGGATGAAGCTCCTGTGATCCTTTAAGTCAAGTGCATGTCAAAAAAACAGGACTGTCTGGTTCCCTGATGACTTTCTTTTGTTGCTTTATTTTTGGTTTTGTTTCCACTCATCATGCAAATAGTTTATTTGTGTTATTTCCTTGAAATAAGGATATTTTTTCTTTTATTCATCTCCAGAGCTATCACATACTAAATCAATATTGAGTGTTAAGGTGTTAGATGAGAAAATTCTCTTGTAGGCTTCAGTATGAGATTTGTATAACCTACAGAATTCTTCATGTACTTGGAGATTGCCTCTGTTTTTAGCCATCCTATTTAATTTGACTACTTGCATAAAACAAAAATGAAACTTAGAATGATCTCAGATTGAATATTTGAACCTTGCCATTGCTGGTGCCTCTGAGAGCTGAGTACCCAGTTCCTGCAGTGCCCAGCAAGGGCAGAAAGCAGGGCAGGCTCTTTATTCTGGGACTGTAAGAGCACAGGCTGTGCTTTGCCTTCTGAGGGTCTGGATTACATCACTCCACGTTGGGAACTGTGTCTGTCCTCCTCAGAACTCATACTTTAGAAGCAGGGTGGGTTCAGTGGCTCCCCATCTGCAGCCCCCCGTGTTCTTTCCCCGCAGTGACCTGGAGCGGATCACGCTGCCCAGCATCAACCGCCTGCGTCACTTCATCAACGACACCATCCTGGACGTGTTCTTCTACAACAGCTCCACCTATTGCCAGACCATCGTGGACACGGTGGCCTCGGAGATGAACCGCCTGCACCGGCTGTTCCTGCAGAGGAACCCGCACTTCAGGGGCGGGGTGTCCATCGCGGGCCACAGCCTGGGTGAGAGCCGTGCCAGGGGGCACGGGGGGCACAGCCACAGCTGCTCTGGGTTAGGAGGGACACCAGCCATGAAACCAGGGGGCTCCAAGCCCTGTCTCAGCTTCCAGAGGTGTGGCAGCCACAGATTCTCTGGGCAGCCTGTGCCGGTGCTTCACCGAGTAATAATTTCTTCACTGAGTAATAATTTCTTCCTGACATTTAATCCAGCCTGTCCTCTGCCAGTTTAAGGCCATTGTCCCTTGTCCTGTCACTGTCTGTTTGTAAAAAAGCCCAGAGTGCAGCTCTTCCGTCCCCAAAAGGAGGTGGCTCAGGCTCTTCCCCTCCAGGTGCTGATGCTCTGCCCCTGCCTGGGGTCATTCATTTTGTTAGAAGGGACACCAGCCACAGGACCAGGTTGCTCCAAGCTCTGTCTCAGCTTCCATGGTTGTGGCAGCCACAGTTTCTCTGTGCTTCACCACTGAGAAGTAATTTCTTCCTGACATTTAATCTTCTGCCAGTTTAAAGCCATTGTCCCTTGTCCTGTCACTGTCTGCCTGTACAAAAGCACTGGGTGCAGCTGTTCCATCCCAAAAATGAGGCTGCTTGGGCAGCCTCTTTCCCAAAAGAGGATTTTCCCTCTTTCCCTCCCTCCATCCCAAAGGAAAGGTGGCTCAGGCTCTTCCCCTGCAGGTGCTGATGCTCTGCCCATGCCTGGTTTCTAGGGTCACTCATTTTGTTTGATCTCCTGACGAACCAGAAGGCTGATCCCGAGGACAAGGAGCACTGTGTGCAGGTAGGGGAGGCTGCTGACCCCTCCCTCCTGCAGCTGCGTGGGGATGGGGCAGAGAGCAGCACAGGAGCAAAGTGGTGAGCAGAAGGTGTGATCCCCTCTGGGTCTGTTCACAGGGGTCCAGGACAACCTCAAGCACGGGGGGTATTGAGGAAGTAAAAGAAATCCTGAAGAAGCTGGAGCTGTCTGAGTACTGTGATGTTTTTGAGAAGGAGAAAATGGACAGGCAAGCACTGGTGAGAAGTTCCTCTGTTTTGCTGGCTCTTGTGGCCCTTCTCTGCTTTTCTTCCCCATCATCCCAGCTGTGCACATCTGGTACTGAGTCACACATGAACCATTGTGACCGTGTTCACAGGGTCTCAGGCTGAGGGGAGGGATGAGGATCTGACTCCATGTTTCAGAAGGCTGATTTATTATTTTATGATATATATTACATTAAAACTATACTAAAAGAATAGAAGAAAAGGTTTCATCAGAAGGCTGGCTAAGAATAGAATAGAAGAAAGGATGATAACAAAGGTTTGTGTCTCAGACAGAGTGTCTGAGCCAACTGGGCTGTGATTGGCCATTAATTAGAAACATCCACATGAGGCCAATCACAGATCCACTTGTTGCATTCCACAGCAGCAGATAACCATTGGTTACATTTTGTTCCTGAGGCCTCTCAGCTTCTCGGGAGGAAAAATCCTAAGGAAAGGATTTTTCATAACAGATGTCTGTGACAAACCATCTCTGAGGTTCACACAGTCCCATAGAACAGACAACTCACCATCCCTCTGCTCCTGGACTAACACCAGCCTTGCTTATTTTCCAGTTCTTGTGCACAGAGAACAATCTGAAAGAAATGGGAATTCCCTTAGGGCCCAGGATGAAAATACTCCATTACATCAGCTCCGAGACAGGGATGAAGGTTTGTTTTCCACATGGCTTGTGCTCGTGCCATCACACCCCATCCCATTGCATCCCTCTGACACCAGGACCCCTTTGTGCTGCTGCAGGGTCGGAGTTCAGCTGTTCCTGGGCACAGTGAAGGTGGGGCTGAGCCAGGGTCCCCATCCCAGCTTGGGGACAGCTCTGAGGATGGCAAGAGCTGCCAGTACCGGGACGTTGGCTTGGGACAGGTACAACTGAGCTCTGACTGCACCCCAAAACCCTCGTGACACAGCACAGGGATTGTCTGATGAACAAATTTGGCCATCTCCCTGTCCCAGGTGTCTGCAAACTACCCCCAGCTGAACTACAAGCCCAGCATCTTCTTTGCCTTTGGCTCTCCCATCGGGATGTTCCTCACGGTGCGGGGAGTGAAGCGCATCGACCCCAACTACAGCCTGCCCACCTGCAAGGGCTTCTTCAACATCTTCCACCCCGTAGGTATAAGAGCCAGAGCCGTGTCCTGCGTGGGGCACACGTGGAGCACGGGCCCTGGCCACTCAGGAGGGACAGGAGATATAATAGGGGCCGCTGTCACTGTCCCCCTCTCGTGTGCAGTTTGACCCGGTGGCGTATCGGATCGAGCCCATGATCGTCCCGGAGCTGGAGTTCGAGCCCATGCTGCTGCCCCACCACAAGGGCAGGAAGAGGATGCACCTGGGTATGGCACAGGCAGCCCCTGTCCCCCGGCCTGGGGTGGCTGCTGCTGCCCCCAGCCCCACAGCCAGCCCCCTCCTGCCTTGCAGAGCTGAAGGAAGGGCTGACCCGCATGAGCGTGGACCTGAAGAACAACCTGCTGGGCTCCCTGAGGGTGGCCTGGCAGTCCTTCACCCGCTCCCCCATGCTTGCCCTGGAGGCAGGGAGCTCTGAAGCTGATGCAGAGGCAGAGGCTGGCACTGAGAAGCAGCCAGGTCAGTGCTGGGTGCATGGGGGAGCCAGGGGTGCAGCCTGCGAGCTGCCCATGGAGCTGCATGCCTGGAGTGCTGTGACGGTGGTCACAGGGGCTTGTAGAGGATGGAAGAGCCAGGATCTTGATTCCATGATCAGAAGGCTTGATTTATTATATTATGGTATATATATAACATTATAACTATACTACATAGAGATAGGAAAGGAAAAGAGCTTCTTCAGAAGCTGGCTATGCTAAGAATAGAGATAGAAAGAATGAATAACAAAGGTCTGTCTTGGCAGAGAGCAATAGCAACTCCACCATGAGTGGTCAGTAGATCCAAACATCTACAGGGGACCAACCACGGGTGGACCTGTTGCATTCCACAGCAGCAGATAATAATTGTTTACATTTGTTACTGAGCTCAGCTCTAGCAGCAAAAATCCTACAGAAAGGATTTTTCACAAAGGATGTCTGCGACAGAGTGCCACAGCCACACTGGAGGCACCTGGATCTCCCTGCATGCTGTGGCTTTCCCCTGTTAGCACCTGATGAAGGGGTTTCTGGGGGGGTCTCAGCACAGCACACCACGTTTTAAGCCCACCCCCCTCCTCTGGGTGTCCCTTGCACTTCAGCTGCCTGTCCCCTGTGTGAGCAGCAGAGGGGTCATAAGGGGAGGGCACGGCCCTGCTGTTGGATTGCCGTGGCTGCTGGTGCCCTGGGGCTGAGCCAGGCTGCCCCTCCTTCCTGCAGACACAAAGGCAGAGGAGCCCCCAGCAGCAGTGAAGGAGGAGACCCCTCCCATCAACGTGGGGAGGCTGAACGGGGGGAACCGCATCGACTACGTGCTGCAGGAGAAGCCAATCGAGAGCTTCAACGAGTACCTGTTTGCACTGCAGGGGCATCTCTGCTACTGGTAAGTGTCTGTGTAATGCTCAGGGCTTCAGATTTACCTGTGGTGAAGCAGAATGGCATCAGTTTCAGAGGCAGTGCAGTGAGAAAGGCCTCAGGTGGTTGAGGGAGCAAGATCTGTTCCTGTCTGTGACACACACAGAGGGAGGGCATGGGCAGAGGAAGGGCACTTGTGGTTCTGGTGCTGCCTGCATTGCAGAGCACTGCATCTGCCCCAGCTGTCACAGAGTGCAGGGAAGCATTCCCTTCTGATTGCCTTTCCTGCCCTGCAGGGAGTCAGAGGACACTGTTCTGCTGGTTCTGAAGGAGATCTACCAGACACAAGGCATCACACTGGACCAGCCTTTACCAGGGGGCCAGTGACCCACCTGTGCTGTTCTGGCTGTAAGTCACCTCTGCCTAAACCCCTTCTGGATTTCCCAGGACACCTTAGAGGAGATCTGGTTGGTTTAGGGGAGCAATATCCATTATCCAAGGCAGGGAACGTGTGTCAGCTTTCTTCTTTGGCCTGTCAGCACTTTTGGCTTCTTTCCTTTTCCCTGCACATGAGCATGATCAGACACGAGGAGAGGACCAGGGAGGGCCCTGGGGGCTGGATTCTGACTGCAGCTATTGCTGTGTTCTCCTTTTGCTTTCTCAGGTTCAATCCCACAGAGCACTCACCAGGAAAGTCCAGATCTCTTCTCTGCCTTCCTCTCTCCTCTGCTGCCGTGTCCTGCATGCTGCTTCCCAAGTACTTGCTGCTGCCTGGAGATAAGGATGGATTTTCCTCCATTTTTGGCTAGGGGTAGGGGGAAAAACTGTCGAGGAAAACCACTTCTGCTCAAACACACACACACCCCACCTGTACAGTGACTCCCTGTGGCAACGTGTACTTTTAAGCCTGCACCCTGTGAGTCCCCACACCAGCAGACGAGCTGTCTGGGCTCAGAGCCCACATCTGGCTCTGTGAGGACACTCACAGCCTGGGACCTTGAGGAGAAAAAGCCTTAAACACAGCGTGGGAAGAGCTGCAGCAGCCTTGGAGCAAGGCAGATTGCTACCACAAACCCCCCAGCAGGGCCCAGGAGGCAAAGCCCAGGGCACAGAGGGCTGCTGAGCCACAGGGGCTGGGCAGCATCATCCCTGCACTGCTGCTGCATCTCTGGGCACCCCTGCTGCATCTCTGGGCACCCCTGCACTGCAGCCAGGCAGGGCTGCCCCTAAAGCACCCCGTGAGAGTGGCATGCTCGTGCTCCTCCCTGCTGTGGGGTGCTGCTGGGGCAGCTCAGCACCCCATCCCAGCCCACCCAGCCCACCCAGGGCTCCCCAGTGCTGCTGGGACAGCTCAGCACTCCAACCCAGCCCACCCTGACCCTCCCCACAGCCCTGACCCAGCCAGTGCTAATGGGGACAGCTCAGCACCCCAACCCAGCCCACCCAGCCCACCCAGGGCTCCCCAGTGCTGCTGGGACAGCTCAGCACCCCAACCCAGCCCACCCAGACCCTCCCCACAGCCCTGAGCCAGCCAGTGCCCTGCAGTCCCTGCTCTGAGGAAAGCTTTTCCAGCTGGCAGTGCCAGGCAGGGTGAGCCCTCTGAGCCCTGCAGGGACACAGAGCAGTGCTGCTGTCCCACGGGGCTGGCAGGTGAGCACAGACACCTGTGCCTGCCATGCTCCCATCCTGGTTTAGCTTTAATGTACAAAATGCAGCCAGCAAAGGTGGAGCCCAGATCCAGCAGGGTTTGGCCACTGCAGGAATGGCAGCAGCTCTGCAGGCAGCTCAGTCTGCAGCTGCCTTGAAGCTCTTTTTGAGGGGCAGGGCTGGAGAGCCTCTGTGACCCTTCCCTGGGGCTCCAGTGCTGTGTGAGCTGTTGCTGTGCAGCCTTTGGAGAGCCAAACCACTTTTCCCTCCTGCTGACTTTTGCCCTGCATGGGGTAAGGAGCCTTTTTTCCCCCCCACAGCCTGTTGGTTTGTTTTTTCCTCCATTGTCTGTTATTTGCACTATTGGAAGGGTTTTGTTTGCAGCCTCCATCCCTCCTCCCCTCCCAAGGAACAGAAGCTGTTCTGTACCTGACTGCAGGAACAGCCAAGCTGCTTGGTCAGCACCTGACTGGCTGAAGTCTCATGGGAGTAGGAAAAGGGACAGTCTTAACATGGGACACTAATGATCAGCTTTTTAAGTTATGCACTTTGTTAAAAAAAAAAAAGGAAGTTAAATACATTTTAAATGTTATTTAATGTCTTTTCCAGTAAAAGCCAAAATAAATAAGTAGATGACTGTGGTGTGTGCATGTCTGGGGGGAGAGGGAAGGGCTGGAAAAAATTAGATGTGCAGTTTTAGGGGAAAGTGAAGCTATTTCTACTTTTTCTATATCAGTAGAATTATTTCTGTGATTCTACTGAAGCTGCAGAGTTACAGAGGGTGCAAACTGCAGCTGATGGGGAGGTGTTTCAGTACTGACTCACCTGCCTTGCTCTGCTGCAGCCTCACCTGTGCTGTTTGCATGTGCACACACTTGAAACCTGTCTGGGAAGGGACCAGGGACAAACAGCTGCTCCCAGAGGAGCTTTGGTCCCTGGATCTCAGCAGCACTCTGCCCTTCCTTGTCTGAGACAGACCAGGCAGGGAAATGAGGGATGCTCCCAAACACCATTTCATTTTCCGCTGTCATCTCCCTGAAACTACTAAAGCTGCAAGGAAAGAGCTCCCATCAGAAACCCCTGCAGACACCAGAGGAAATGGTTTATAAAGCAACAACCCAAACCTTGAAATAAAAGTTTTAGTACCACAGATCATTACAAAAATTAAACTCCTTTATTTGGGACATTAGAAAAGCTCAAAGTTGGCAGGTCCTGCACTTCATTTCCCAGGAGAAGGGCTGGGACAGCTCGGCTGGGTTGCAGGGAGGTGGCCAGTGGTGCTTGCTGGACTGGACACAAGAACTTCCACTAGACTGGGCACACTGGGCTGTGACATTTTCCCAGTTTGTGTTCAGGACCCTCACACCCAACTGTCTTTGTGCAGGTTGGCACCCCCAGTGCCCCCCTTGCTTCACAGTGAAGAGGGGGTGGCCTAGAAAATCCAACGAAATGAAGCAGCACAAGGGCCAGGGCAGGGAACTCACCAGCTCAGCAGGGAACACCTGCCCAGGGCTCCATCCTCACTTCTCCTGAGCAGCCTCCCCCAAGCCTCACCCTGCCCTGGCATCCAGGGAGAGGCAGGACAGAGCCTGGCACTAAATGTTCATGTGGAAGCTGGGAGCTGGAGGCTTCTCCTCGTGCACTGGCAGCGCTTTGGGCTTGGCCAGGGATGGTTTGTGGCACGTGGTGTCTGTCAGGGGAGGGTAGTACTGCCTGTAGCACAGGTATGCGAGCACCAAGCCCATTGCTGAGCCAGCCAACACATCTGTGGGTGAGACCAGAGCAAAGTTAACAGCCCTCCACCTTCCCAAGCCTTGTGAGCAATTCCTCACCCAAGCCTCATGATCAGTTCCTCAGCAGCAGCTTTTCTGCTAGATCCATAACCTGACTTGGCTGTAAACCCAAGCTTGGTATGGATTCAAAAACCATTTCCCTGCAGGTGGCAGCAAAATTGCCACTGGAGGAGTAAAAACAAAAAACAACCCAAGTTGCTGCTGGGGGGTCTGAACAGTCCTGTGGTGTGGACAGTTTTTTATTGAGACAGAGTTGATGGGAAAAGAGACGTGAGAAAATACATCTGAGAAAGCAACAGCTGCCTAATTCAAGGACAGTTTCTTTGAGCAAGAAGCTGTTCAAGAAAATATGTGATAACAGGAGGTAAAAAAGAAGCCACAAACATCCTGAGAAAGGTGGGACTGACTTTTTATAGCTGACCAATAGTGAGCTCTATTTTTGCAATATGTATGAGCCTTATTACTGTGATTATAAAAGTGTGCCTGTTAATCAATAAATCTGAGACTTGTCGGTCATCATCGGATGAGCAATGTCTCCCATCTACCTCATCACTGTGGCACCAAAACCCCCCGTGCCTGCACCTGCTGAGCCCTGCCCAGGTGACCAGGAGATGCTCACCCACCTTCCCAGTGGTGTTTGTAGTCACAGGTGCGGGACACGGCGATGAGGGTGGCGAGGAAGAGGGGCAGGAGGAAGGCACAGAAGCGCAGGGCCCGGCCCCCCCGGCCTGGAACGAAGCTGTGCAGCTTCCCTGCCAGGTAGAAGGCAGAGAAGGCAAGACCAGCAAAGGCAACTGGAAGAGAACAGAACAGAACAATGTGGGTTCAGAATAGCTCCAGGCTTTGCTGCCACCCTCTGCTGCTGCTACAGTGGAAGGGCTGTGAGAGGTGTCTGTCTGTCCTGTGAGCCAAGGGAAAACCAGCTGGGAGTGTGCTGGGGAAGAGGAAACAGGAAAGCCTTATAAATATGATTGCCTGGCAAAAGATTTGAGAATATAGAAACTATAAGTGAGATTGAAATGAAAGCAAGCTTTGAGATCCCTCAGTTACTGAACAACTGGAAAACAATGGTGTGGCTGGCTGAAGGTGATCCCCTTTGGATGGAACAACACCCTCTGCTTGCAGACAGCTCCAAGGGTCAGAGCAGACCCTACAGCTTGGCAGAAGGGGCCCAAAGAGGAGTTTTAAGGGTTTAAAATGTAACACAGTGTGGGTAATGTAATGATTCTTATAGGCTGTATGGAAATGCTGTAGGATTTGTATATTGTACTAGATTGCTTAGTGAGAATTAGAATATTCAGCACAGAAGAAGATTTATTGTATTGGAATGGGAACTTTGCTCTCTCACCCTCTCATCCTCTCTCCCCCTCTCTTCTCTCAGCCTGCTCTGAGCTGTGGCTGGCAGCTCCCAGCAGGGCCCTGCACCCAGGGCCTTTGCAATAAACCCCAAATTCCACCACCTGGCTTCAGAGATCTCTCCTCCCCAACCATCCTACCCCCATTGCTCCTACAGGAGTGATGGATCCTAGAAGCTGCTCCCTGGCACACATCCCTCCTCCTGGGTTGCAGACAGCTTTGGACTGCATTTCTCACCCCGTTGCTTTGCAGAGGGAAACCTGAATCCCTCTCAGAACTCAGCCAATGTGACCGTGTTTGCAGGAGTCTTAGGATGAGGGAAGTGACGAGGATCTGACTCCATGTTTCAGAAGGCTGATTTATTATTTTATGATATATATTATATTAAAACTATACTAAAAGAATAGAAGAAAGGATTTCATCAGAAGGCTGGCTAAGAATAGAAAAAGAAGGAATGATAACAAAGGCTTGTGGCTGACCAAGACAGTCTGGACATCTGGGCTGTGATTGGCCATTAATTAGAAACAACCACATGAGACCAATCCCAGATGCACCTGTTGCATTCCACAGCAGCAGATAACCATTGGTTACATTTTGCTCCTGAGGCCTCTCAGCTTTCTCAGGATAAAAAAATCCTAAGGGAAGGATTTTTCAGAAAATATCACCGCTACAAGCCAAAGCTGTGGGGTGCAGGAAAACAAAGCCAAGCTGCCCCGGGCTGTGGCAGGAAGGGGACACTGGGGTGGCACTCAAAGCCAAGCTGCCCAGGGCTGTGGCAGGAAGGGGACGCTGGGGTGGCACTCACAGGACGCGTGTCCGCTGGGGAAGCTCTTCCTGCCCTCTCTCACCCTGCGGGCGTCCCCCGTGCACAGCAGCTCCGCGTTGGCGCGGCCGTCCGGGAAGCAGCGCTGGAAGAAGTCGGGCCGTGGCCTGGGACAGGGAAGTGCAGCTCAGGGCCCTCCTGTGTGGGCACTCCCAGCCCCAGCAGGGAGCAGCCTGTGCCAACGCCATCCTCCCCAGCCTGTGCCAACGCCATCCTCCCCAGCCTGTGCCAACGCCATCCTGCCCAGCCTGTGCCAACGCCATCCTCCCCAGCCTGTGCCCAAGTGAGCCCATCTGAGTGATGGCCTGAGACAGCAGCTCCCCAGTGTTGGAGCAGTGTGAATTGCTGCTGGCATAGTCCAGGGTAAGGAAGCAAAAATGACCTCTGCATAAAATCCACAGATGTTTTATCTGTGGATATTATGCAAATAATATCCACGGTGAGATGTTCAGGTCCCAGCACCCACACACAGAGAAAGCACCCTGTGGTTTGCTCCCTACAGGGGCCTGGGGGCTGTCCCTGGTCTCACAAAGGTCAGGGTTAATCAGGGAACAGGGAAGGAGTGGCTCAGGGACATAGGAACAGACATAGGATCAGGGGAAGGAGCCAATGGGGTCTAACAGCTTTTTGAGGGAAGTTTCTTGTGTCTCCCTAGACCAGGGAATGCCCCCACAGGGTCTCCACAGTTTTTTCTATTTCTAAATTGTCTTTGCAGCTAGAAAAAACCCCACATTATTTCCAGGCTGAGTATGTCCAAGTTCAGCTCCTGGCCCTGATGTGGCTATCAAAGAATCCCAGAATGATGAGGTTGGAAGAGACCTCTGAGATCATCGAGTCCAACCTGTGCCCTGACACCTCACCCAGACCATAGCACCCAGTGCCATGTCCAGGCTTTTTTAAACACATCCAGAGATGGTAATTCCACCACCTCCCTGGGAGGAGCATTCCAGTGCTTTATTATTCTTTTGGTGAATTGCTTTTTGCTAATATCCACCCTATCCCTTCCCTGAGGTAGCTTGAGACTGTGTCCGCTGGTTCTGTCAGAAACCAACCCCCTCCTGTCTCCAACCTCCCTTCAGGAAGTTGCAGAGAGCAATAAGGGCACCTCTGAGCCTCCTCTTCTCCAGCCTAAACAACCCCAGCTCCTTCCAGCGTTCCCACAGCAGAGCTGCCTCCCCCACAGTGCTGGGAAGCAGCCAGTCCTCACCTCCCCACAACGAGCTTCAGGGCGTTTGTGAAAACCCCGTTCAGGGCAAGGGCAAGGCTGGCAGCTGAGAGAGAGCAGAAGGATCACATCAGCATCGTCCCCACCTGAGAGTGCAGCACGTTCAGGGCTCAAGCTGCCCTTCCCTGAACAAGGAGGAGCTCACCAAGGCAGGCTTCCCTCGTGTCCTCGTGGTCAGCGCCCATGCACAGCCTCGCCAGGAGGATGAGCAACAAGGGAGACAGAAATGCGATGAACTGCACGACACAGGGAGAATTTGAGGTGTCAGTGAAGCAGGTTTAAATTCTCACCAGAACACAGGAGCGTTTACTCAAGACTCTGAGTGCATTCCCTTCCCCAAAGCCCAGCAGCAATCAGTCCTCAGCAATCAGAACACAACCCCCCCAACTGGATTTGCAGCAGGCCCTGATGAGCCCAGCACGTCCTTTGGTTCTCAGACAGCTCTTCTGGCAGAGTGCTGCTCTGGCTGCTTGCTGGGGGTGTCCCCAGGCACAGCACCTCAGCTCTGCCCTCCCTGCAAGCCCCAGCATTAGCGCTCAGTCAGCAGCACCCTCGCTCTGTCAGCACAACCTCGGCAGCTGCTGATTCAGAGCAGGCAGTTATCACCATTCCCATCTCTGCCCCGGGGGACTGCACCCCGGGACATCCCCAGCACTGCCAGGCTCCCATGGAGTCTGTTCCCACCTCAGCTCTGGCACATGTCCTGCTTTGCACTGCCTGTTCCAAATGCTATCCCCAAGGTTTTGTCCTTATTGTTTAGTGGCCACTTCTTGCAGGAAACCCCACCTGCATTTGCCAACTCGAGAGCCACAGCCCTTCACCTCACACCTGTGACAGATCAATCCACCAATCCCTCTGACACACTGCTCTCTCCTGGAACTCCAACACAGACTTAGTCAAACTCTTCTAAACAAGCCTAGAGCCGCTGGGAAAACATTTGACAATAAAATGATAATAAATCCCTGCTAAAAATAGCTGCTCGCAAGGGAAACATTCCCTGACAGCAAGAGCTGAGCTATCTTCCACACACCTGCTGAGTGAGACGTGGAGTGGATTATGGACAACAGTGCAAAGTCCTAAACAGTTTATGAACTTCAAATCCCAACAGCAACGGATGGTAAAGCCTCAAAATATGACAAAAATCACTGTATGTTCAGCCAGGTTGGTACTAATCTCACAGAATGGGTAGAAAGGGACCACTGGGGACCATCAAGTCCAACCCCTCTGCTCAGGATCCACATCACCCAGGGCTGTGTCCAGATGGATCAGGAGTATCTCCAGGTAAGGAAACTCCCACTGTCACTGCTCAGTCACCCACACGGCAAAGTTCTTCCTCCTGTTCAGCTGGAAATGTTCCAGCTTGAGCCTCTCGCCCTACTGAGCAGAGCCCGGCTCCATCCATCCTCCCAGCCCCTCCCCGCAGCTCTTTATCCACATGGATACGATATCCTGCACTTTCTGCAACGCGCACTAGGAGCTGCAGGTACGAGCTTTTAGCCAGCAGCTAAAGCTTGTATTGCAGTACAAGCTTTTAGCCAGCAGCTTTGTTTTAAAAGGAGAGCTGGTAATTCGAGAATAAATCCAAGTAATCGCAGGAAACACTGGCTCCAGGCTGCTCAGAGAAGCTGTGGATGCCCCATCCCCGGAACTGCTCACAGATTATGTAGGCTCGATCTGCCGGGAGGGGGAGGGAGGGACAAAACGATCTTTTAAGCTCTTTTCCGACCCAAACCACGTCAAGAACCCCCTAAACTTACAAACATGAAGACCGTGGGGACGTGATCCGCTTCAACGTAGGGATTCTTGTAGAGCCACATCTCCTCGGGCTGCACCACGCGCTGGAAGGGCGGCAGGAACTCCATGATCCTGCAACGAGACGAGCGAATGAGCGGCGGGGGCGGGCGGGGAAGGGCTGGGCAGGGCCGGGCGGGGGTCCCGCACCCACCCGAAGGTGGCGAGGAGCAGCACCCGCAGCGCGGCATCGACCGCCAGCTCCGATCTCCGCATGGCCACTGCCCGGCTCGGACCGGAGAGCGGAGTCCCGTTATCCCTCCCCGCCCCGCCCCGCCCCGTAGACGGAACTGAGTCATCTCATCATTGGAACATTCAGAACGATTTATTGAAGTCAACCTCAAGCAAAAAAAAAAAAAAAAAAAAAAAAAAAAGAAAAGAAAAAAAAAAAAAAAAGAAAAAATTTTCAGATCAGTGGAATGTCATTAAAAATCTTTCCTCACGGAAAAGCAAAAGGAAAAAAAAAAAAGGAAAACAAACAAAAAAACCAACCAAAACCCACATCTGAATTCCAGAGTATTTGTAAAATAAAATTAAAAAAAAAAGGCAACATCTCAGTAAATAGAATGTACAAAAATTATATGTTCTACCATCACACACAGTCAGTAAGAAGCTAAAATATTACAGGCAAGTCTCGATACGCTCTACCTAGAGGACAGGAGCTATCTATGTACAGGGAACCAGCTTTACAGGCTTCACACTATGCAAGAGGACAGAGGCCAACACAAACCCCCCAAAATATTGGATATCTCAAAGTCTATGCGGCAACATCAAGTCATGATACAGTAATGCCCCGTGGAATCAGACACTCCTCGGTAGTGCCAGGGCTGCATCTGCGTCCAAAAACTCTTCCAAACCAACTCCGGTGAATATCGACGCTTTGCTATTAAAGACTCGAGTGATTTCCTTAAAATAACATTTCACAGAATCTACAAAGTTTGTTACAGATAAACAAAGTCTACAGAAAGAACGACTCTACAAAGGTCCATCTTACAGAGCACGTGGGGATGGAGACGGATCCGCGGGGATCTGCGTTGTGCAACATCACTGGCGTGGAGACAGACGGGCTGGGGTCCTCAGAGCACCCCAAATGCAACCCCCAACCCCTGGCTCAGATGGGACAGGATCACCCTGGGGGCTTGGTGGAAAAGTGACACCAAAATGAGAGACAGATCCACCTGGAACAGGGAGCGTAGGGGTTCGTCCAGTCTGGTTATGACCCAAAAGCGAGAGAGAACTGCAAGGTGGGACCCCGTGTAGATGGCATCTCCAGAGGGACCTCACTCAGCTGGCATCTCCAGATGGACCCCAGGCAGCTGGCACCTCCAGATCCAGATCCAGATCCCCCTAGAGGGACCCCATGCAGCTGCCTGCACCCAGAGCTGGTGGTGGCACAGCAACGGCACAGCCTCGGGGCACAGGGAGTGGTAAATGGCTTTGGCAAATTCATACATGTTTTCCCTTTTTTTATTCACATTAAGCA
This sequence comes from Setophaga petechia, assembly GCA_024362935.1. Classification (NCBI taxonomy): domain Eukaryota; kingdom Metazoa; phylum Chordata; class Aves; order Passeriformes; family Parulidae; genus Setophaga; species Setophaga petechia. The sequence goes on along the minus strand of JANCRA010000123.1, from coordinate 793,182 downwards.
CAGAAATCCCCTACACAAAGCACAGTTCCAGCTCCCTTCCTCCCGCTCTGGAGCAGCAGGACCCCTCCCAGGGGAACACAGACCTGAGCTGCTCACTGGGAAATACAGTATCACAGGAAACAACCTTTCTTTTCTTCCTGTTTTGCCTTTTTCTCTTCCTCTTTTTTCCCTCAGAACAACACTGGGAATACATCCAACGTGTAGGAGTGTATCTTAAGTGCAAATGTTTTTGCTACACAAAGAGAAATGGTGGGGAAAGCTGATGGGAATGGGAAGCAAAGGGACAGCACTGCTCCAAGGTCGCCGTCTCCCACGCAACACCTGGTGAGCACAAACCTCCCAAACCCTCCCGTTTGCCATGGATCCACTGCACAGCAGGAGCAGGAAGGAATTTGGGGGGAAGTCAAGGACATTTTTCAATGCAGTATACAAAAAAAAAAAAAAAAAAATCATGTATAAATAAAAAAAGCTGTAAAAGGAACCGCAGAGCTTCAAGTACATTAAACCCTGAATTCAATGAGGCAGAGGTTTCCATGTTAAAGTGACTTCTCCGTACCAGCGTCGGACACCCCCATCCCACCCTCCTCCCTCCCCTCCCACATAATTCTGTAAAGTTTCAATATATACAGATTTTAAGCTCATTGATAATTATGTCTAGTAATTGTGTCTTTCCCATTCTATCCTGAAATTAAGATATAAGAAGGGTTTTTTTTTTAAGAAGAAAGGCCAAAAATCCACATTCCAGCCCTATTACTCCATTTGAACTGATTCTCCAAGACCATGTGGTGACCAGAGAAAGTGATTTGCCCATGAAATTTCCTTCCTGAGCTGCAAACATCTTCAACAGCCTATGGACAGGACACGTCTATACAATAATCTGACAGCTACAACAGCTAATGCTTGCACAATGTGTTCAGGAATGGTGGAAGCAGCCTCTGCACCACTGAAATCAGAATCCTGGAATTCTTGCTTCTAGATTCATCTGGCCACAGGCTGCAGGATGTGCCCAGGTGCAACTGCAGAGGAGAAGCTCCAAAAAACCACAAACTCTGTTCCCTGGGCAGGGCAGCTCAGGCATTGCCCAGGTGCCAGAGATAAAGGCAAGAGGTCACCAGAAGCGAGGGGCCACCCCAAAAATGTGACAAGAAAATAGGTGAAAAACGTGTGACTGTGTTCCCATGAAGGAAAAACAATGTGCTGGGACAGCACACTGCAATTCTCCACCAAAATTACCAGTTCTGTGGATTTTCTCTAGGTCTCAGCATGAAATGACCCAACTGTCCAAGATTCCTTATTTTGGAGCCCACTCAAATTAATTCAGCAGCTGCCTCTCACTCTGCTGAAGCCAATCCATCAGAACAGCTGTGCAATCTTTTCCTTACAAGGGAGCTGCACTAAGAAACTACATTCTGGTTACTCAGCTTACAAAGATGTGACTGAAATGTACATTTTAGCATCTGAGCCTGGCACTCAGAACAGTCACCAAGATCCTCTGAACTGGCCTGTTCTCATCTAACAATGTTAAAGCTTTTTGAAAGACTCACCTTCTCTTCAGTTCAGAGTTTTCTTCACAAACTAACAACCTCTCCTGTTTTCCCTACTGAGTCCAAGCCCAGCTGCTATGAATCACTTTTTGGTGAATAAAGAAGCATCTCTAAGAAGTGTGAACACAAGATGTGGAGTGGCACAGGAGGAGCAGCAGCCTCCATCACAGCATTTGAGAAGTTTAAAGCCTTCTGTGCCCTGGCACAGCACTGTGGCACTGCCAGGGTGGCCACTGCCAGTTTGTGCTCCTGTCCAATGCTCCCAAGGTGTCCTGGTGCTGCCACACCACGTCCTCTGCTCAGCAGGTCACCATGGACAGGGAATGAATGGAGCAGCACAGTACCAGCAACATATCTGATATATATATATATATATATATACATATTTTTATACATATATATATAAAATATATCAGCTGATAGCTGCAGTATCAGAATGCTCTGACTTCAGAGAAAATCACTGAACATCATCAAGCCTAATAAAGAATATAAAGTGAATACCTCAGGCCTTACAGACATGGTAGCAAGAGCTGTGTTTGGAATTTCTGAGAAGGTTAAACATCCTCAATAAGAGCATAAAAAGAGACATTTCCCACACAAAACGTTAAGAAAAATAAAATCCTTTTTGTACCTTATTTTGTTTTTCTTTAAAAATACCAAAATCCAGCACTGCTTTCCAGCAGGGTTAGTGTTGGACCCTGGCTGGAGCATGGCCCACAGCAGGAAGTGCTTCAGGCATCCCAAAGCTGCTGCCCCAGGGGTGCCCCAGCACCTGTGGGGTCTGGCACCCCAAGGGAGGTGTGGGCAGCTGCTCAGGGGCTGTAGTGTATCCATCACTGATTGCACACACAAAAAACTCCCCCTGCACACCAGTTTGAGGATGAGAAGGACACCAGGCAGAGGCAAGACACGTTCTAAATTCCACACAGATTTTTTTCTTGATCTGAGAAGTCTCCGTGTTCCCACAGGTTTGTGTAAGCAGTTTTCCAGAGACAAGGTTCTTATTCCCAAGGCTCAGTTCAGCCAGATGCCAGCAACATTTGATTATTTTCAGTACCCATGAGCAGAGGCTGGCAGGGAGCAGCTGTTATCAGGACACAAGTCAGAAGTACTCACTGTGCCAGGGCAGGGGGGGACAGTGCTTGGTGAGATTGTGGGCTGGGGGGAAAGAGTCACTAAAACTAGCTCCAGCCTGGGGACACCAGTGCCCTGTGGCTCCTTGCACAAAAAAATGGAGGAATATAGGTTATCTAAAAAAATTCTGGAGCAAGAGCCAACATAAGCCACCTTGAAAGCCTCACTGAAGGAGTCTGTCTCTCTGATTAACAGAGGAAATCCAAGACAGAACCAGTTCCTGAGGCATCAGCTGGCTGCTGGGATATGGCCCCTTACCCAGACACAAAATACCCTGTTCACTGAGGAAGTGCTGAGATGTTCCTCAGCTCCATTAACAATGAAGATTCAAGTTAGAAGATCTCTCTCAACAAAAAAATATTAACACTCCATCGAAACCAACATGCACATGGGTCAGGTCCCTCATGTGCCCAAGTCTCCCTGAAACCAAGGGGAGCCTGAGAAGGCAGGACTGAAGGATCACTCAGTAACTGCCACCAAACCAGGTGAGGAGGCCACTGGCAGGACTGCCTTCAGCTCTGACTGAGGCTGGGAGCCTCTCCTGCCTGAGAGGGGTTTCCAAAATAGAGGTGGGATACAGAAATGACCACTGTGCAATTAAACTCTGAATTTTTGCATGTCTGCAAACACCCAAGACAGCTCTGGAGCAAGGCACCACCATCTCTTCCTCACTGCCAGACCTTGTGTTACGAGCACTTCCCAGAAGTCACATGCCTGATTTCTCACAGGAAAAGCTTCACAATAATATTCAGAAGTAAACATGAGAGACAACCTACCTTCTCCAATGCCTTTAACAGAGGCATTTCAGAGTCACCTGGTCTGACACCCACACCTGTCTGTTTGGCATCTCAGTGTTACAGAGGGGACAGGCTTTGCTCTTTCCATAAACTAGACACAAAAGTTACGTTGGCTTCGCTGTTTTGTTTTTAAAGACATGATGACTGATCAAAGCCAGATCTTCAACACCCTTTCAAAATTAAATAAATAAATATGTGGCTATGCTTTGCTTTCTACACTCAAAGAACATTATTTTAAACAGAATATTCTTTTCACTGTCAAAATGTTTACGGTTTTCTTCAAAGGCCAAGACGCTCCTGGTTTCCAACAGTAAGAGCTGCTGTAGCACATTCAAGGGTAAAAGAAAGACCAAACAATAAAAACCAAACACCACTGCCTGGTCCTTCTCGCTCAGCTCAATGGTCCCATTCCAGCTCACACGTGACAGCTCTGAGGACAAAGCCGAGTGTGGCACTGCAAACTCTGAGTTTATCGCCTGCTGCCCCTCTTCTCCCCTCCCGTGTTTGTTTTTAACCAAATTCACTCCTTTGCCTCTTCCACAGCGTTCTGTGCTTCCAATTTGCACTTGATCTTGCTCCAGTACTCGGGTGCCACAGGAGATTTGGGGTCGTGTGCGGAGCAGCAGAGGCGGCCGTCCAGCGCCGACGGCACCAGGGCTCCCTTCTCGTGATCCTTGCAGAAGGAGTGGGGGCAAAACTCACAGAAGGACACGGCAGGATTGCTACAGATGTCACACTGATGCCATGGACATTCCCACTTTCCTGAGGAGGGGAGGAGAGAGAGAAAGGAATTGGAATTAGTGCACTTTGGAGACAGTGCTGGCCTTTAATCCTCACTCCGTGCTCAGATGAATGCAAGCAAAGTTCAGAAAAATCAGCCACTACTTCTGCTTCTTGTGTACAAGAATCTGACTGAACACAGTTCTGTTCTGCATTTTTTAGGCAAAAAGATGATGTTCATGTTTCAATCAAAATAAGAGGAAGTTTGATCGATTCAAGGAGAGGAACAAGAGCAACATTAAAAAGTATGACAAAGACTCTGCCCACCAGTTCCATTTAGGAACAGTCACCTGATGTACTGCTAAAAGTGAGTGGTATTGCAAAAGCAAATTTGATGTACTTAGCGCAAATGAATACTGCATTAAATGTAAGTGAACACTGTATTTTATGTACATGAAAGCTGCATTTCATTTCTAACACTGTCTTGTAGCAGGAAGGAGAAGTTGAGCAGGAGGAGCCAATGTTCTTACCAAAAGGTGGTTGAGTCAGGTTAAGGCATAGGAGGTGGTATGCTTTGGGACAGTCCTTCTTATCACACATGACCAGCTCTCCCCCATCTCCACACTGGAAACAGTTATCTTCATGCATCTGCTTCTGTTCTGTTTTTATTTTCCGTTTCTTCTGCTTTAGTTTTGCATTTTTCACCTTCTCTTCATTTGCCGTTGCAAATGCTGTCTGAGAAGGAGAAAATCACAACACAGAGTCACTTATGAACCCCCAGCATTCAAATAAATTTTGGGCTATTATTTGCATGAATTCTTCTTAAATGAGATCCATTTAAAAGCTCTAAAAACCAGAAGCGCTCATTTCAGATAATTCTGAATTAACTTCCTGCCAGACACAACAGCATGGCAGGGCAGACTATAGAATCTTTGGAGACTTTTAAGGGTAGAAAGTATTAGGGTAAAGAGTGAAATAAATCCAAACCCTCTTTGCCCTAGAGAATCTCTGGGTTTGGGAGGAGAAGCTCCAGCTCCATCCATGTACCTTGGGCCGCACTCCCAGGAAGCCGCTGCAGTTTTCTGCTCCGCAGTGACACTCGGTCCTGCCATTGCCCAGGCAATCCAGGTTGTAATTGAATGTTAATTCCATTCCTGAAATGTAAAGAAAAACAATTCACCCACATGGACACTCTGTCCTGCCATTGCCCAGGCAATCCAGGTTGTAATTGAATGTTAATTCCATTCCTGAAATTTAAAGAAAAACAATTCACCCACATGGACAGTGAGGGAAGACAGGCTTGTGACAATGACATTTCATTAGCATTTGTTACCATGAGACCCCTGCTAAAAGTGGAATCTTAAGTATCATCTCCACTCCAATGAATGAAAAGTTCCTAAACACTTCACTGGTATTAATAACTTCAAAGAAAAAGCCACGATTTTAAGTGAGGAACTTGGCCACTGCAAGACAAAAGCAAACATGCCAAATAGAGCCATCCTTTTACCTGCAGGAATGTCACAAAGAGCAAACAGTCCAACTCGAATGTCACCATTCACTGTCCACTTCTGTGTTTCACAGTTTGGGTTACAACTATGGTTCATAAAACGAGAGTAGTTCCCCTTTGGGCCAGCATCTATTATTCGGTCCTTCAAGGAAAAAGACAAAAGACAAAGATTTGTTTAGTACTTACAAAGCAAAGAGGTTTCCTGCTGCTGAGTGATATTAGCTATCAAACAAGACACAGTATTCACCTTGGTTACAGTCAGCATATAAAAATTGGTGACACTGTTCTCGTGAGCACGTTTGATCCGCAGCCGGCACTCCTCCTCGTCAATCAGCTCCCCAACATATTCATTCACAAATTCACCCTGCAAACCAGAACAAAAGTAAGTAAGCTCTGCATCCTAACCACGATCATAAAGGGAGGCAGCAGAGAAAAAAGCATTTCCTATAAAAAAGGCTCTGATCATCACAAAAAGTGTTACACTTTACTGGTCTGGTAGGCACAGTGTGAATACATGCACCAGGTAATTGCTGCCCTAGAATTACACCCAGGCAGAATAAAAGGCAGCCCTGTTCCTGCACTCAGTACACAAGACAGTTGTCAGGTCCATAAAACCCTTTCAACCTTCCCACTTTCTTTCAAAGAGGACAATGTGACAATATTCATGGACTCCTGAGGAAACAGGAACTGTTACAGTAAGCATTTTCACTACATACTTCACTTTTATTAGGACTTTAGTAGTCAATAGGCTCAGAACATTTGCAGTAGCAAAGTTTTCATGAAATATAGATTTTAAAAGTTCTGAATTTAATAAAACTAATGGCTAAACCCCATGTTTAAAAGCAGCCCTTCAGGCCTGTTTTTTTCAGAAAATACAACTGGAAGGGATTTTTCCAGAAAATATGACTGTGACAGTGCAGAGTGCAATGCTTTCACCCAGACCCATGCTGATGGCTGTCACAGTCCTTTCCTGGGCTGTCACTGTCATATTTTCTGGAAAAATCTCTTTGCCCAGGACTTTGCTCCTGGGAAGCTGAGAAGCTTCAGAGAAAAAGGAAAACAATATTATCTCATTTGCTTCTCCTGTGTTTTGCTGCTTTGGAATGTATTTGGACATTGTTTCATTGGTTTCATATGAATTGTTTTTGACTTATTGGCCAATTGGGGCCAAGCTGTGTCAGACTCTGGGGAGAGAGTCATGAGTTGCAATTATTATCTTTTAGCCTTCTGTCTGTATCCTTTCTGTATTCTTTAGTATAGTTTAATTTAGTGTTTTTTAACATAATACAGATCATAAAATAATAAATCAGCATTCTAAGAACATGGAGTCAGATTCATCATTCCTCCCTTTGTCGGGGGTTGCTGTGATGTGAGGTCTCCAGGACGAGGTGAGAGATGAGACTTTGACTCCATGTTCTTAGAAGGTTGATTTATTATTTTATGATATTAAAAGAAATTATATACTAAAACTATACTAAAGAAAAAGAAAGGATACAACAGAGGCTAGAAAAGAATGAATAATAAAAACCCATGACAGACCACAGTCCTGACACAGCTGGACTGGGACTGGTCATTAAATCAACACAATTCACATGGAACCAACCAAAGATGTAACTGTTGGTAAGCAACCTCTAAACCACATTCCAAAGCAATACTTATTTTCTGAGACTTCTCAGCTTCTCAGGAGAAAAACCCTGGGCAAAGAAGATTTTTCAGAAAATACAACCCGGTACCTTCTTGATGCTCCTCTTGGTGCGGAGGCCCCAACCGCGGCGCTCGGTTTTGATGATCTCGGCGTCGGGGTAGAGCCTCTTGGTGAAGCACTGGTTCTGGCAGCGCTCCCCAGCTGGGCACACCTGAGGGTGGCACTCATACTGCAGCATCCTGTTGAGGCACTCTGACTCCAGCCCACAGGGGTTCTCATCTGATGGCTTGCAGTTACAGCGCGGGATCTCCGACAGGTCTGCAACCTGGATCTGCACCTTCCCGATCACCTTGTTGGACTGGGGAGAAAAGGGCACAACAAGGCATGAAGGCAATGCACTGGGGACACAGAGTCAAAAACTGACACCAAAAGGCAAAGAAAAATTATATTATTCTGTAAAAAATTATTTTATTCTGTAAAGAACTATTTTATTCTGTGTTTCCAGTTGGCCAACTGGATCTGCTCCTTCCTGATCGCCTTGTTGGACTGGGGAGAAAAGGGCAGAACAAGGCTTGAAGGCAATGCACTGGGAACACAGAGTCAAAAACTGACACCAAAAGGCAAAGAAAAATTATTTTATTCTGTGTTTTATTCTGTAAAAAACTATTTTACTCTGTGTTTTACGGTACTGTAAAACACAACAAGAGATTAGTGAAAAGAACAGCAAAATTATTTATGTGAATTTCTTTAGGCTGAACACCTTGGTGTAGGTACATCACAGAACAGTGTGAGTTGGAAGGGACCTTAAAGAATATCCATACTAACCCCTGCCATGGGCAGGGACACCTTCCACTAGACCAGGCTGCTCTGATCCCCACCCAACTCACCCTTGAACATTGCCAGGGAGTGAGCAGCCACACCTTCTCTAGGCATCCTTACTCATGCACAGGGCAACTTACTCACACACAGAATAAAAATAAAATAGAAAGAGGTCAACTCACTTTAATGTGTTTATAAGGTGGAGGCTTCCTTGAATTCCTTTCAATTTCCAATGCCTCTTTGCTTTCTCTTTGTGCTTTCAGTTCCTGGAAACGCTTTGCTGCTTCTTCAAGTGCTGTGCAAGGAATTCAGAATAGAAAGCAATCAGTCCCAGTTGCTGCTAATCAAATATGTACATGTACATGTATCTATTGAATTATTTTTTTTTTAAGACTAGGAACAGAACTTTATTAACAAAAAGACAAGTTAAAATTAGTTATTGCAATTTATCATGAATTTATCAGCAGGTACCAACATACTCAACAATGATCCCATGCAGCAGAGCCCAAGATCCATCTCAACATTTCCCCGTTTGTGGAAGCACTGAACTGGCCCACAACAACACACAATGAGTAGGCACTTAAACACATTTTTATCTGCAGTCAAGGGATCAACACAATGCTTGGATTTCACGTGAACACAGAACACTAGTCACATAATATTCCCATGCAGGTTAAGTGGTGATGGAGACACAAACACGTGGAATTTTTGTCATAAACCACTATAAACTTTGTTTGATTTTACCTTTCTTGAAGGTCTTGTTAATACTAGTTTGCCCCTCAGCAAAGCTTTTATCTCCTTCAACATAAGGGAAAACTCTGCCCTGGTGTACCCAATAGTAGTCATGTGAACCAAAGAAAAATACTGGGAAGTCCCCGATATCATGTTTGAGGCCCTGTATGTTGAGAGGCACAGACCTGGGATTGCAGATCTCTGCTGGCCACCACCTGCAGAGTAGGAGAGAAAAGAAGAATGTAAGTTCCCTGAACCAGAGCTTCCCAGTTTTCCTAATGGGATTGAGAAATAAAAGTCAGTTTTTGTTTCTCAAGGAAATTAATTCCTCCCTCATGCAGCCAAGGCTCCTGCTGGCAATGCCTGGGAGGCTCCATGCAAAACACAAGCAATGTTCTTACTCCAAATTTTGGGAAAGACTTCTGAGCATATCCATGGCCTGAGAGTGGGTTTCCAGGATCACCTGCAAACACCTGTATTGCTGCAGCTGACTACAGCAAACACCAGCAAGGACAGCTGGGCTCTGGCAGCCCTTGCTTTCCCACATCCTGACCACACTCTGGCAGCCCTTGCTTTCCCACATCCTGACCACACTCATTGCAAAGGTTGTGCAATCCAGAATCCAGCACTGGGAGAAGCAGGAGCATCACACTTCAAGGGTGACATCCATGTCTGACCCCAAGCAGAGGAATTATTGTATTTCTACTCCTGTTCACGATGACTGAGCTGCTTTAAAACATCCAAATGAGTGCATTAAAACATCCAAAGCATTAAAACCCCCAAAGTTGAACTTGCCTGTAATTCCCAAGCTTGACCCAAACGATCTGCTTGTACCGCAGCTTCTTGCCAGCTTTACAGTCATTGCAATTCCAGCATCCCTCAGGCATTTCTATGCTGAGACACTCGGGGTGGAAGGAAGCTGGGCACGACTCACAGCACAACAGTTTGCCACCTTGAAACAAAGAAGCCCTGCTTGGTTTGTAGAAGTCAGGATTGCTCCCCCCCGTGCACAGCAATTGACATTTATTTTAGATCATCCGGTCCAGATTTCCCAAAGAAAAATGGCAAAAGAAAGGGATCAAGTCAAGCTTAACAATGTTGGTTAAAAAGGACTGTGCAGGGTTTAATCTAAGCTGGGACTGCATCAAACAAAAAAGCAGCTGAGGATTCTAACATGACGTGAGCTGGCAGGAGGAGCACCATTGCCAAGGGAAGCACTGCAGCTGGGAACAGTGCTAGCAGCTTTTAGTGCTCTGGTGATGGCCAAAGCAACCACAAAACTCCACATTTTTCAAGAATCCTTTTCAAACAACATTGCTCTGACTGAATCCCCAGCAATCATCAGCGAGCACCAACCCCACAGCCTATAGGTTGATCAATACTTTTCTGCTGCAAGGACAGGAACAGGAGCTGTAATAAGTGTGTTTATTCCACAAAAAGTTTACCAGGATAAGCCCAATACATAAAGCAGAATGAGACATACATGAGTTGTCCCCATCCCAAAAATTCCTGGTGCACAGAGGGAACCTCAGCACTGGGGTTCACAAGAATTTCTGGAGTTTACACTAATTTGGGCAAGTTATTTTGGTTGGCTCACATTTTGGACAATGTATTACATGTGAAGAGCCACAGCACATCTCTAAGCCACCCTCAGCAAAGCAGCTCATGTAAGATGACATTACACATACTGTAATATTTTATACATGTAGGTATATAAAATATATATACATGCTCTTAAATGTATATATATTTAAAAATTAACAAGATTTTGTGTCCCATATGGAAAATCTAGGAGAGATTTGAGAGTATTCAAACCAATTTTCAATCACAGTATCAAAAGAAGTGTGAATAGTCACTTTCAAACCTTTATCAGAAAATCTTGTTCACCTATAGACTTCCCAAAATATCATTGCATTAATTGATCACTGCATGTTACAATAAGCATTCCTTAAACAATTCAGTTGCATGACCAACACTGTATTTCCTCTGCTAAAACCAGTAAAAATCCAGCCACACGGATCCTTCAGAGCTCCCAAACCCATAATGAAATTTTTGAAGTATTTTTTGCAAATGTAATTTCAGAGGAAATACAGACAAATCACTGAAACATTATCCGAGATGAGAAAATGCCAAGAGATGCAAAAATCAAACAAAATCAAACACAAAACTGTCAATGCTAAGCAAGAAAAAACCCAACATTGCTCTCGGGATGCATTAGGCAGATATGGCTCAAGCTAAGCACAGGGCTCAAAATAATTCTTGTTTTCAGGAATTACAGGACTACTGCAAGCCATTGATCTCACAACGCTGACAGTGACCTAACTTGGGCTGGGAAATGGGGCACCGGCTCTGAACGCTCCCGGGGAACCAAAGCTCTGTGGGGAATGAAATACCAGAGCTGAGCATTGCACACAGACAGCAGGAACTGCTCCCAGGGGTGTGGGGAGGAACTGGCAGCAGGAACTGCCCTGCAGGGATGAGGAGAGCCTCAGTCCCTTCAGCAGCAAGAACTGCCACCAGGGATAGGGAGAGCCTCAGTCCCCTGGGCAGCAGGAACTGCCACCAGGGATGGGGAGAGCCTCAGTCCCTTCAGCAGCAGGAACTGCTTCCAGGGATGGGGAGATCCTCAGTCCCCTGGGCAGCAGGAACTGCCCTGCAGGGATGGGGAGAGCCTCAATCCCTTTGGCAGCAAGAACTGCCCTGCAGGGATGGGGAGAGCCTCAATCCCCTGGGCAGCAGGAACTGCCCTGCAGGGATGAGGAGAGCCTCAATTCCTTAGCAGCAGGAACTGCCACCAGAGATGGGGAGAGCCTCAGTCCCTTGGGCAGCAAGAACTGCCCCCAGGGATGGAGAGAGCCTCAATCCTTTCAGCAGCAGGAATTGCTCTGCAGGGATCCAGAGAGCCTCAATCCCTTCAGCAGCAAGAACTGCCACCAGGGATGTGGGGAGGAACTGGCAGCAGGAATTGCCCTGCAGGGATCCAGAGAGCCTCAGTCCCTTCAGCAGCAAGAACTGCCACCAGGAATGGGGAGAGCCTCAGTCCCCTGGGCAGCAAGAACTGCCCCTCACCCCCTTGGGACCAGGAACTGCCCCTCAGTCCCCTCAGCAGCAGGAACTGCCCCCAGGGATCTGGGGAGGAACCGGCACCAGGAACTGCCCTGCAGGGATGTGGAGAGCCTCAGTCCCCTTGGCACCATGAACTGCCCCCAGGGATCCAGAGAGCCTCACCCCCTCGGCACCAGGAACTGCTCCCAGGGATCCAGAGAGCCTCACCCCCTCGGCACCAGGACCTGCCCCTCAGCCCCCTCGGCACCAGGACCTGCCCCTCAGTCCCCTCAGCAGCAGGAACTGCTCCCAGGGATCCAGACAGCCTCACCCCCTCAGCAGCAGGAGGGGTCCCTGAGCTGCAGGGTCCCTGCAGGGTCCCAGCCTGGCTGTGGCAAGGACCCATCCCCATGGGGGAGGACAGGATGGGGCACTCAGGCTCGGTGGAGGAGGTGGGACACCAGGCCCATGGGGCACACTCAGGTCAAACCTCCCTGCCCTCCTGCTCTCCACAAGGACACAGCACCCACCCTTGTCCAGCCCCAAACGCCCTCTCTCCTCTCAGGACCTGCACAAGATCCAAAGCAGCACATCCTCCTCTGCTTCCAATCCCTTTAAGAAGTGTTTTACACCATCCAGGTAAATACTGAACTGCAACAACATCCACATCCATCTGCCTCCTCTTCACATTGCTGTGCAAACAGCTCTCTGAACCTGGGACAGCCCAGGCCAGATAGAGAGTGACCAAATCTCTTCCAAGGAGAATTTAGTGACAGCAATTATTTTAAGCCCTTTTATACTTAAAAAAAAAATTAAAAATTGCCAACAACATGAACACAGGCTCACAAAAACCATGAGTGAAGGTCACTGAAAGCAGTCAGTGTCAGGGGACAAGCAGACATTTCTCCGTTGATTTAGAGAGAAAAAATAGAAAAAAGTGAAAGTAAATTAAAGAGAAAGAAACTATTTTGGTTACCTTTCTCACATTTCTTTTTGGAAGCTGACGAAGGAGGAGGAATCATAGGTAATTTCATCAACTCAGCACGATTTGACTCATTCAGTAGGTAGTGGGACTTATAGGCATAGGAACTGAACAGGGGGTCTGAATGGTCCTGCACTACCAGCCCTATACGAAACAAACAGAAAGAGATGAGTTGCAATGAAACTACCCATGATTCCATGAAGGAAAAACCAAATACACCCAATGAACATCTCCAATGCGTTATGTGGGAATGAAAAAAAGGATAAAATGAAGAAAAAGGAAATTCTGACAAAGTGTCTGTCTGCACTAGCAAAGAGGTTGTGCTGGAGACTCAAATTTAACTGGAAAATCTTGCAATGAAATAAGTTGCTTTTAAGTGGAATTTCAATTGTTTTTTTACCCTTCTAGACAAGCACAAGAAAAGCAATAAAGTTTGAATCCATGGGATCCCCTCTCCTTCTCATAGGGCAAAAGGAAGCTCCTCTGCAGACCTGGGGTGATGGTCACTGCAGCTGGACCGAGCTCTGAGCTGGGGCTACAGATGGAACAGAAACTGGGAATGAGAACTCACTGTCCCACTCCCTACAAGCCTATCCCTGAGATCTTGCCTACAGAAGTGTTTTGCCCCTGTCATTGTGCTGGAAAGCAAGGAGGAGGTCAGTGTTCTGCACGGCACCAAGGGGGAAGCACAGATGGAGGTTCTGCCCTAGGCTGTGGTGGTGAAGCTCCCCCACCCAGCCCTCCCAGGGCTGCTCCAGAACAGTCCAGCACTCAGTTCCCTACACAACTCCATCCCAGGCCTTTGCAATTCTCTGTCCTGCACCAAGAAGAGCTTTTCCTCATTATCTAAAGAGCCAGGCAGCCCAGCTGAGAGCCCAGAGCTGCAGAGAGAAGCGCTTGGCCAGTAACTCATGGCAAGAGCAGAGCAGCTGAGCCCCAAAGAAACAGGAAAGATGAGCAACAAGAGAGCCCCCAGTTCTTCCCCTGAGGGACACAGCTGAGGGCTGGACAGAAGCTCCTGGATGGTGCCCAAAGCACTGCTGTAAGAAGACTGGGGTCAGCCCACCTGGACATGCATCATTGGGGGATTCCTAAAACAAGGGAACCTACACATGAACAGCACCATGCTGACTGCAGTTATTGCAGGGTGCTGAGTAAGAAAGAGATCTTCAAATATCTTGTATTTCAAGTACCTCACTGTAAGCAAGTTTGTCTATCTTATAGATTGTCTCTCATCTACATTTCTCACTTCAGTAACTGCATCTAAACACAAAGTCTCTGCTTCTGATAGCAACTAACACTAATTAAATTCTCACAGAGATGTCCAAGGATTTCTGAAGCATTCAGTTCCCTGTTTCAAGGATTTCTAAAGCATTCAGTTCCCTGTTTCAAGGATTTCTAAAGCATTCAGTTCCCTGAGCAGGTGGCTCAGTGCTCCTGCCCCAGGTACTGTCCTCAGCACTCTGGCTCCTGATCCCAGCCAGGCCTGGTGGACACAAGCCCCACAAGAATGTTCTAGAGGAACAAGTACAGAGCTGCTCTAAGACACAGAGGATTCAGGCAGTGGCAATGGTTTGGAACAGTTCAAGTTCTCCTAATTAAGATCTGGGGAATACACAGGACAGGGAATTCTATCTGCCAGGGCACAAGAGGTTATTTAGATTGCCAGGAGAAAATACAGACTTGTGCAGTTTCATCTCTGATGGAGCCACATTCAGGTAAAAAGAGAATTACAAAACAAATGTAAAGTGGAAGAAAAGAAAAAAGCATGAAAAATTCCTTCTGCATTTCTTGTCATTCTGAGATGTGTAATTATTCCTCAAGCCAAACTAAACTTCCACCTGAATGAACACAAATGAAAACAAGTAACTTCAGGATCCAGCTCACTTTCATTTCCCTATTAGTGACTCTCAAAACTGCTGCAGAGACCACATCCAATACAAACTGCTGGCATTCTGTAGAAAGTACACATTAATATGATTCCAACAGAATAATGGTACTTATGAATCTTGAGACCAAAGTAACTGCTGCACTGACATTTTTTAAAGCTGCTCTCTGGTAGAACTCTGGTGACTGAAGAACCATAAAAGTAACAAGTGAGAAAAAAGTTAAAAAGAAAAAAAAAGAACTTTGACACATGGAAAAGCTCAGCATGAAACCTGCTCATACAGTACTGCTAAAGGTTTTCTTTCAAAGTTCTCAAATGTGAAGGCAGTTATAAATGGAGTTATTCTAGTTCATGAGTAAATCCCACCTTTTAGCCTTAAAACTTAGTTGTAAGTTTGTAGCAGTGAAAGAATCTCCTTCTGCTTAATATATTGATTAACAATACAGCATTCTCAGCATGAAAAGGTTGGAATGGAGGGATTGGGATCTGCTTTTCCCTACTGGCAGAACAAGTGGGCCTGAGTGCCTGGTGCTGCTTCTGGCTGTCAAATGGACCAACACAGTGAGCTGAATCTCATGAGAACTGCTGACCAAAATAAAATAAAATTAAATTACATTAAAAATCCCAGGCAGCATTTAACCCCAGCAAGCCCTAAGGGAGGACTTCCTCACGAAACACTATTTTTATCACTAAACTACACAAATGACAACAGAACTATAAACAGGTTAAAAACCAAGTGTCTCACCTCTTGCACAAACGAAACAAAAGCCTACATTTACAGCTGATGAGGAGTGAGTCCTTTTGGAATGGTTACTACAGATGAGGATGTGGGATGACACAAACAAGCTTCCCGCAGCGATGCAGCCGTCTCCAGAGTGATAGGCCACGGGGCAGCGCAGACATCTCGCCATGCGACCTGCTCAGGAAACAGCACAGACACCCTGGGCTAGCACCACCCAGCTGGAAAATACCACTGGGGATTGTGGGAATCTACAAAATTAGAGGGTTTTGGGAAAGCTGCAAGATGCAGGCTTCAGAGACAGCAGAACTGTGAGTAGAGCTGAGTAGCTGCCATGAGGTAGGTCAGCAGAAAAAGTATTTGTCCTAACCAATGCTCAGGTCAGGACAGGACACAACTTCCCACAGGCAAAGGCAAGGCTGGGTCTATTCCAATGGTGTAAAAAAAGGAATTAGCTACATCTTTCTTCTAAAGAAAATTTCAAAATATTACCCCTTAACTTTCGCTTTAAAATTGTTAAGAAAAAATTCCATCATTCTAGAGGCTATTTGTTTGCTTTAAAAATTTTAGTTCATTTCCAAAAGGATCTTCTTCCTTGAAAAACAACTGTTCACAAGGCCACTACAAATTGTCTTAAAAAAATCAACATTCTTTGGCCTAGTTCTGTGAACCCCCAGCTTCCATTAAACCTATCCCTGTTCTTCTAAGCCCTCTGATGTTTACATTCTTGTAACAAACTTTCTTATGTGCTTTTTACTTAATGATCATTCACCATCAGCTGTGTCTGACTCTGAGGAGTCAGTCACCAGTTTTTCATTATCATTCTTGTTAAGCCTTCTGTCTGTATCCTTTCTCTCTTTCTTTAGTATAGTTTTAGTATAGTATTCTTCAATATCATATCACATCACATCAGCCTTCTGAGAACATGGAGTCAGATTTTCATCTCTCACCTTGTCCTGGGGACCCTCACAAACACCACACAGGTGCAAGAGGTCCTTGACCCTGGTAAAACACCTCACAAAAAGGATTAGTTTCTTTGTTCTCCTCTTTTTCTAGTAAATTGCCCAGGTGGGATTTTTTGGCTTCTGTGCAATTAGCTATCCTTAAGTTTGAGGTGAAGTCCACCAGATCCTATGAGATGTCTTCACCTGACTGAGGAGAGAAACTTCTGGGCTTCTTTCCTTTTTAAGTGGACAAAGGATAGTTTTGTCACTCTGTCAACAGGGAGCACATTCCTATACAAGACTTTTTGGCTCCTGTGCAGTTGGGTATGCTTAAATTTGAGGCGAAGTACCCCAGGTCCTATGAGATGTCTTTCCACCTAATTGAGGAAAGGGTTTATTTCCTTTTTTAAGGAGACAAAGGATAGTTTTGTCCCTCTGTCAACAGGGAGCACATTCCTATACAGGACTTTTTGGCTTCTGTGCAATTAGCTATCCTTAAGTTTGAGGTGAAGTCCCCCAGCTACTACAAGACGTCTTTCCACATAATTGAGGAGTGAAACTTCTGGGCTTCTTTCCTTTCTAAAGGGACAAAGGATAGTTTTGTCCCTCTGTCAACAAGAAGCACACTCCTATAGGGGACTTTTTGCCTCCTGTCCAGATGGGTATCCTTAAGTTTGAGGTGAAGTCCCCCAGGTCCTATGAGATATCTTTTCACCTAATCAAGGAGAGAAACTTCTGAGCTTTTTTGTTTTTTAAGGGGACAAAGAATAGTTTTGTCACTCCTTCACGGGGACAAAGGATAGTTTGGTGTACAGGGGGCACATTCCTGTGGCTGGCCTCACCTTTGCTGGCTTTGTGCATGTCCTTGTCCATGGAGCAGGCGGTGCAGCAGTGCTGCGGGCAGCGGAAGCCGCGCGACTCGAACAGGGCCGTGGCAAACTTGCGCACGCAGGACTCGTGGTAGAACTTCCCACAGGTGCTGACAGAGCAGCGCTTCACGTCCTTGCCAGGCAGCTTGCAGGAAAAGCACGTGTGCTCTCCTTGGGAGAGAAGGAATAAGGAATGTCAATTGTAAAAGCCAACTCTGATGTGGGAACTCAGGGCACCCAGAAACCTGTCCCGCAGGGGAGCGCTGATTTTGACCCTCATTCATGGAGAAACTTTCCCAGACTTCAAGATAGACCAGAACCCACAATAGTGTGAAATAGGTTATAGAGAGTAAAGTAGGTGGATCACTTGGGAGAAATTGAGGTTTTGGGATTTTTAGTATGTTGTGGATGGAAGCAAGATGGAGGGCACAGGGTGTCATCCTGGGTTTCTTCTTCATGCTTCTTCTTCATGGGTTTGGGTGGTATTTTGTAATTGGGCAGAAAAGTCCACATTGGGATCAGTTATTGGGTTAAAGGGAAAATAATCTAGGTGTCAGTTCTTAATTGGATAGTTTAGTCTTAAAAGACCTTGGAACAAGAGATGGTTGGCCATTCTGTGCCTTCTAATGAAAAGCTGCCAAACTCACAGTAGTGAGACTGTTTTACTGATCAGAAATAATAAACACTTGAGTCTGAACATAAACTACTGCCTCAAGTGCCTTCAATGCAGACCCAGAGAAACCCACAGCTGAAAACCCCACACTCTGACATACAGGTATTGTCCAAACAAATTCTGAAGCCAACAGACTGTGAGCACTACAGGATCCTTCCCATCCAACAGGCTGGGTGGTTACTGTGATCCACTGGAGTAGCTGCTCACATAAAAATCTCTTATTCCAAGTAAAACCCTAAGCAGCTCATTATTTTTTTTTCTTACAAGGTACTTGCTAAATGGAAAATGAGAATCTGGTCTCAGAGGTTAAAAAAGCAGCGGAATAACCCAAACTTAACTCAGAAACCCTCGGAAAGCACCACCTTGGTTTGCTCCTGAGCAAAGGGGGAAATCCCTCCATTTTCCAGGCACAGGAACACACACTCACCATTCTTACACTCTGTGCAGATGAACTTTTCCTCAGGCATGGCCTTCAGGCCGAGACACTCCAGGTGGAACATGCTGCAGCACTCGCCCTCGCAGGCCAGCAGCGACTCGCCAGAGCTCTCACAGATCTGCAACAGGCAGAGAGCTCAGCAGGGAACAGGGCACCCTGACACTGCCAGGAGCTAACAACAGAACTGCCTGGAATTGCCTCAGAATCAGGGTAAGGCAGGAGAACTGAACCTGGCAAGCCTCAGGGTGAGGACAATCCCAACACCTTGCTCTGGGGTAACAGTGCAAGCCAAGACAGAGGCAGGAAAGGCACCACAGCACCCACCTGCCCTCCTCCATGCCTCAGGGAACAAGCTGCTCTTGCTCTTCAGGTCCTTTACTACTGACCAGGGAACTGGACAGAACATCCCAGGATTTATTGTTTTTTAAATACTGAAAAATTCTCACTCTGTCCTATACTGACCAACCATCTGGAATCTTCAAATGGAGCAGAAAACTGCATCTATTTTTTCTATTGATGCTGGCAGGTATGGATTAGACACTATCTTCCAGCTGCTGAGCTTTCTGGCGTGCAGGAGGGCTTAGGAATCACTTAATATGAATCATTTCCATAAAAACTCCTAAAAACCTGGATATTTTATCTGAGAGGTTAAATTAAGAGAACTAACCGAAATAGGGGATAAATATTTAATATCTATCACTTCCCAATATCACCAGTTACCTGACAAACAGTGTCTTTTTTACTTGTTCCAGTTCCTCTCCTGGATAAGCTGGAGTCCACTGACTGCACATCTGAGGCATCAGCATCAGCAGTGGCTGAGGGGCTGTCTGAACGCTTCCCAAAACTGCCCTACAAAGAGGAAAAACCCACAGCTCTCAAACCAGACAATGCCAAACCACAACCACACCAGGAAAAAATATTTCTGTCACTGTTGATCAAAAGAAGATTTAGTAGGTCAAGAGACACAAAGGTGCTGGACTTCACTGGGATGACACAAAGTGCTGCCTTCTTGATATATTTCACCTGTACAAGCCAAACACCATAAAGAGCTCTCTTACTTTTCCAGACACTCTTTGGAGTTATACCACATACAGCAGCATCTCCCAATTCCCCAAGAATTTCAAACATTCCACAGAGCAAACCATGATCTAAATCAATGCCAGACAAAGTAACAGGAAAATTTGTAAGTAAACATTCTGTTTTTACAACAAACCAGTGGAGGGGATTAGAACAGACTAGGTTTTGTGGTTTTAGATAATAAAAGACTCAAAATTTGTAGAAAATAGCGTTCACATATTTAGCAATAATCAACTGAAAAGCCTCTTGTACACTGACAGCTTGTTCAGGTTCCTGTGAGAACCAACACACCTTTACCTGCAAATCATTGAGTCCTCTGGAGTCAGAGTCAGACGTGTCCCTGTAGGCTGAGCTGGTCAGTTCCATGTCAGTGGAGGCACGACTTCTCTTCTTTAAGGGTTTGCAGGAGTCTGAAATCTCACTGGCACCTTAACACAACACACTAAAATTAGTTTAATACATGGTCTCGACTTTTTGCCTAAATTTAATAAAGGAAATAAAGATGAGGGCTTGGATTCCATTATCAGGCCTAACTTTCAGTTTGCAATTTTGTTACTAGCTGAATTCTCCCTGAAAATTAACTAAAAACCAGTTTAGGCAGAGCTTCTGACAAACTTTTTAACACGGTGACACAGTGGAGGAAGGCAATAAATTGTCTCTAAGGGAGGATAAATCCTTAGATTTCCTCTTCATCATCCATCTTTAACTTTGGCTAAACAGAGATTATTAAGAATGTATGGAAGGACTTGGGGGCTTAGGGCATATGAACAAACACCATCCTAGCAATGGATGAGGAGCAGCAACTCATGAGGACCAGAACCCCAAACACAGCCTGTCCCCAGGGAAGCTGAGCTCAGCCCTAGAGAGCACCAACATTGTGGCTCACATGGAGCAAAGCTGCTGCCAAGGGCCACAGGCCACCAAGGTCAGTCCAGTTAATTTTCACCTGTCACTCACCTTTCTGCAACCCCGTCTTCACTGCTGCCAGTGGGACAGCTTCAACCTGTTTGAAAGGAAAATCCACAGTTAACACCAGAGGAAAGTTTCTCCCTAGTACCAAAAAAGCAAACAGGTCATTTCAAGGGGTTAGAATTCAGGTGGGAGCTGCCATCCCCTCCTCAGCCCGAGTCTCCACGTCCTGCTGGATCCACTCCTGCCTAGGCTGGTGCCCGCAGCCCTGGCAGCCAGGGGCCACTAGCCAGGGCCACCAGGCAGGTCCTTCCTCTCTGCCCTGGGGCAGGAAGGTGACAGGAGCGCTGTGTCCGTGTCCAGCAGGCAGGAGCACCCTCGGGCAGCCACCCCTGGTGCTGTGCAAAGCCCACAGCTGTGTGGGCACACTGTGTGCCCCTGGCAGGGCTGGCACTGGGCTAGTGAGGCACGGGGTGGGTCACTCGCTGCTCCCTGCAGCTCCTGCAGCCCTTGCTCCCCGTCTAGAGCTCTGCACGGGCCCGGTGCCGTGGTGCAGGGCTCTACACAGCTGGAACTCCAGGGCACAGCCACTTCAGCAGACAAATGCACAAGTTTACAGTCTTGCAAAAGCACTTCCAGTCCTCGACCCTAGGGAGAAGTTTAGGAACTGTTCTGCCAACACACATGGAAGATGTGGGAATTTGGTGACTGGGTAATATTTACAGAAGAAAGCTGTTGCCTAAAATCCTGTTTTCAAGGTTAAGAATTACAAGTTATTTCTTTGCAATGTGGTTACATATGCATGGAGAAACACATTTAGTAAATATTTAAGGATTATTCTATAATTTTTTTAAAAAATATTTTATTTTGTTGTACAATAGGTAAAAACATACAGTAGAAGGATTTGTATAGGATACATTTTGTAATACAAATATAAAATCTAAACAATCACTTTTATTTCTCCACTAGTCACTGTAACAGTAGCATCAACATTTTGTTTTTCCCATTAATTGTACTCGTTCCAGTTATAATTTTATACCAAGTTGTTGCAGACTAACTGGGGAATCAAGAAAACCTGACTTTGGGTAACAAATATTGTTGCATAATTGTAAAAAGTTAGTGAGTTTTCTTTTTTAAAATTTAACTTAATACATTCAAGGTTTTGCGCATTACAGTGCCCCTGGGTTTCACTTTAGTCAGATACTTCTCCTGAGAAAAGCACTTTAATTAATGTCCACAGACTGACTCAGCCAGGTAAGAGAAGCACATGAAGCTACCTGGCATCCATGAAGTTCATCTTGTTGGTTCTTATACCTTTGTTAAATTAAAAAACCTTTACAAACATAATAAAACAACTCTTTTGAAAGGGGGAGGCTGCAACAGCTCGTGCCAAGAGGCTCCACAGTCCACATCAGGTGTCACACACCCAACACTGGAATTGCTTTAAAGTTTCACCAAGAAACTGCCTCGAGCTGGAGCACTCCTCTGCTGCACTGCAGTGCAGAAATGCTGCAGCATCAAAGGAAAAATAAGGAAAAAAACCCCAAAAAAGCAACCGAGTTCACTTTCAGTCTCTGAAGTGAAGGAAGTGCAAAACAAAGCGCAAAGGGCAAAGAATAAATTAAAGAGATAAAAATATTTTTTCCCCTTTCCCATATAAATCTTCATCCTGACTGTCTCTCTTTAAAAATTCTCACTGGGAAAAGCTAAACTATGAAACATTTATATAAAATTCTCAGCTTTCAGACAGAGGTCCTTGAAGCAGGAAAAATCAACCATGCAAGGAGAAGAACCAACAACTTTGACAAACTTGTTTAAAGTGTATGCAGGTTTTAGTACTTCTGTCCATCCACTGCACTCTCCTACTCATTTCCACGCAGAAATTTTTTATCATTAAAATTTTCTTAAAGCAACAACATTTGTCTGTCTGACATCCAGATTAAAGGAATGCCCTGTACACGTTAGAAGTATTTCAGGAAAAAATGGTATATCCCAGAACTGTTTTGCTGATGTCTGCCAACATGAAAGTCTGACTATTCATCTTTAAGTGAAATCATTCTTGAAGTCCATTTTCAGAAGTGGTCAAATTAATCACTCTAACTTCATTTGAAAAACAAAGCCTCAACACAAACCAGCAGCTAAATCAAGAGCCAAAGGAAGGAACCTGGTGGCAATTCCATCCAAGAGAAATCACTGAAACAAACCCATTTTGCTCAGAACAGAAATCTCAAAGGAAACATGGCAGGTTCATTAGGAGTCATCCATCACTGCGTGCCCACTTCCAAAGCCTGACTGATACTGAGAAGATGCCAGTAGCAGAGTCACAGCAATGGCATTGACAGGGGGATTTCATGGAGGATAGTCCAAACCGAAACCCGATGGGGAAAAATGGAGAAAAATAAAAAGGCACCAATATAAGCCACAACATTTATGAATACAATATATTTTAACTCTCTACATGGAGGAAGCCAACCTGCTCCTTTTTGATCTTCTTCTTTGGCACAACTTCAGTGGATTTCTCAGACTCGGAGCGGGTTCGAATCGATCTTCTCTGTTGCTTCTTTTCTACAGAACCTGAAGAAGGAAAAAGGTTTCCATTATATGATTCCTTGTATTTCTGAGGTACAGCAAGATGTGCAACACCAAACCAAGAGGTAAAGGAACGAAACCAAGACTTTGTCCTCTTTTGAATGTTTTATTTTTAAATTCAGTTCCAAGCTATTGACCAGCTGGTGCTGTGGCTGCAGACGCACATTCTGATTCCAGAGATCAGCTTCAGAAAACAGACACAAGTAACAGACTGGAACAAAAGGCTGGAATTCAGATTAGGGCAAACAGATTTCCATAATCCATAACACACCTCTCTGGCATGGTCTTCACCTGGGTAATTCTGAACCCAACAGTCCATCTTTGGTGTTTTGGGAAGGTAGCCACAACCAACTCCTTGAACAAAAGCAATCTAGAAATTTCAGATGCAAAGCACAGCTTCAGGATTTCCTCCAAAATGCCAGATGTGTGTCCCCCTCTGTGGGGTGATAGCCTCTGTCACATAACTATAGCCAGTCCCACCCTGGACCACCTGCAGCCACACCAGACATCAATGCTCACCTGAAAGTTTTGAGGTGAAGAAAAACTCAGCACAAACAGAGGCATCAACCATGATGTGTTACCGTCATTAATGAATGTGAAAAACAAGGTTTTCAAAGCATTAGCATAGAAAACAAACTCAGATTAATGAAGGTTACTGTGACATTTCAACAGATGAAAAGGGAGTACTGGAGTTTTGGCACTGGCAAAATCAAAAGACCTTTCTGTGCTCCAGCACCTCCCAAACAGGCACATGGAGAACCATGGACACGACACTCAACACTGTGGGCAGCTGTTGGAACAAGCACAACACCTGGAGCTGACAAAACTGGCACCTGAGCATTTACAATGAGCTGCTGGGAAGTATTTTGCTGGGTTTTCAGCCTGGGAGGTTTCACCTATACAAGACATAACTGGGAAATAGTTTGTTTTCTTCCAAGCAAAACTGCAAACTCTTGGGAGCTGACTGTGTCAGATGGATGCACTGTTAGGAGCTCTAAACCTGCCTGGTCTTGTCAGAAGATCAAGTATCTAGAGACACACATGGGCTAGAACCAGACTGAAAGACAGCCTTGCAAAAGAACTGCAGAGAAAAAAAATGAAAACTTTTTTCCCATGGTTGCATGGCTTGGGAATGTCTCAGTAACTAAACTACACAGCTGGAAAAGCTATCATGTTACAATAATTGGATTTCTGAGGGGAAAATTTGGTTTTTCTTAGAGGGAAAAACCTTTTACAGCATATTAATTAATGAATAATAGCAATTAGTTATTAATAATTTAGAAATTAATGGCTGAGGTCAACATCCATCATGTCTGTCCACGTGTAACTTCTGGTTAGGCCCCATCCCTTGAGGAACTTGCACAGCAGCAGTGGGTCTCCACATCAGAGCTGGGGAATATTTTTTGTCACTTTGCTGTGTGACCAAAATCCCCTGAAGCAGCTTCAGTTAAATTTGAGCAGATGTGACCAAAAGTTACTTGAAGCAAGAATGGATTTTCTCCCTGAAGCCAAGGAGGTAAGATCAAGCCCTGGATCAGAGAATTCCACAACCAGAGTGTCTAATGTTGGCTGACAGCAACATTGACCACTGCAATGGGCACTTTCTCCTCTTCCTGCTCTCCAAGGATCCAGTCATCACCTTCACAATGCTCCCAATCCCATCTTCAGGTATATTTTCATCCAAAGTTTCAGGACAGTTGTTGGACCAGCCCTCCACCTTGCTGGAGATAAATCCCAGTTCAGTGTCTGCAGGCCAGAGGCACCAGGGATTCTCAGGGCTGCTCTTGCAGTTTCACAAAAGGGAATTATCTTTCCAGCATTATTGAATTCTGTGTATCTAACTGCAGGTTAGCAATAAGGACTCCCAGAGTCAGTCTGGGAAATACTTTACCGTAAAGGGATTCTGAAGTTCCACTGACCTTACATTTGAAAAAAGGACTTGGCAGTTATGTTCCACAAGAGGGGATCAATAACTGGACTTTGGAAATGGCTTTGAGAGTGACTGGAGTGTGCACTGCAGGTAAGCTCAGGCACTTACAGGGTGTTAGCAGGTGGAGTGTTACGTATCCAAAAAGCCTAAGAAAATGAAAAAAGAGAGGCTCAGAATTCTCACCCCCTACATCTGAGGAGCCAGAGGGAAGCTGAAGCCTTTAGATCCCAGGTGAGAGAAGCAGAATGGAGATGGCCTCTCCTGCTGCAAGGCAATTCAAGGAGCCACAGCAACCACAGCTGGAAAGAACCACCACTGTCAACAGCAGGGGAATCCCCCCTCAGAGCAGGAAATCCGAGTGCTGCAGTCCCAAACACTCCATAAACCAGCAAATAACCCTGCCTAAAACCATCACACAGACAGAACCTGAAATGTGTTTGCAGAGGATGCAGACCACTGAGATTTCTGACTCTGGTTCTCATCTATTTCATGTTTGGAAAGGGAGAAATAATTTGATGGATAGTTAAAGCAGAAGTGACATCTGGCAACATGAGATTCAAACAGCTCATTCAAGGTTTTCCCATTTCAGGCCCAAGTTCCATTATTTGCTTCAGTGGTTCTTCTCCCTCAGACCTGATAGTTCAAAACTCACTGCTTTATGATGTACCCTCTGTGATGGCTTCAGAAGGCAAGCACCACCTCATTTGGATGGAGTTAGCTGAAGCAGTTTTTAAAAAAATCCCTGGTTTTTAACAGGTGCTGAAAAAACTGAACAACAAAACCGAGGGAGTCTCCATCTTGAATCAGACATTCCCTACTCAAACGTGCCACTTCCTAACTCTTTTAGCTTTCATGACAGCTCTCATATTTTCCATTTGGGACCAAAAGCCATGGCAATACCCTGCTAACACACATCCACTGGGCAGTCTTCTAAACCAACTTTCCATTGCTCTGCACAGGACATCATCCCTTGAGTATGTTGCATCAGGCTGTAAGCTGCAGACACAAAAATACAGAGGCCAATTCACCAATCCCACCCCACAGCCACGCTGTGTGTGTTGGCTCACCATGCTCATTACAATTCCTATGTGAACAGAAAGATGTTAATAATTCTTAAGTAATGAGAAAATGCTGGGTTTGATATTTGAATTCTCATGCTGCAGGCTCAGGTTCAGAGCAGGATTGCAGTTTCCCTACCTGCTGCCCCAGAAGTTGTCTCAGGAGAGGAAGCACTTTGCACCACTGCTTTCTCACTTCTCTGAGCTGACGAAGAATTCACTTTTTCTTGTCCTTTGACGCTTATTTCTGTTTTGTTACCAACTCCCTTGAAAAGAAAAAAGGAAAAGATTGTCTTCCCTTGTTACAAAGCTGTGCTGCTACCAGGTAACAGGCCTGTCCCTGAATCTCAGAACAGAAACAATCAATGCTCTCCAACCCAACACATAGACAGGATTAATCTACTGTGGAGCTGCTTCCCTGCACAACTTTCCACCCCTCTCAATCTCCCCTCAAACACAAGGAAAAAATAATTCCAGTGACTTTTCTAAACATTACCTTCTCTACAGGGCTTAGGATGAAATAAACACTCTCCAGGTAGAGAGGCAGAAGGAGGAGGCAGAGAAATAGTCCTAAGCCTTTTCCTTACACTGACTGTGGGAAGCTGCTGTGCACCTGAAGGAAGCTCAGAGGCAGAACTCAATTTAAAAGTCTGTTGCACAAAATGTAGTTATTACTTTTTAGTACATTATTAACAGTTTTGTCATCTGTTTCCCAAAAAACCATTGATTTTATCAAGAATTTTTGGACTATTTCAACTAGGAAGCGGAGTATATTTTATATATATTAAATATATTAATATATTAATTATATATTTATATAATATAATAATATATTAATATATTAATTATATTAATATTAATGTATTAATATATAATATATGTAACGTGTTATAAACAAAAATACACCCATCTGTAGGGAGCTGCTCTGCCACCAGCAAAACAGTTACTGCCAGAGCTGCACTGAACATGGGGTTCAGTGGAAGATTCTACTGTCACATCTGTCTGTTAATCTCTCAATGAAAGGAACATGAGTGGTGAAAGCTTGGTGGACACAGCTCAAGTTCCCCAGTAATGCAGACTCAGGATAACTCAGGAGCAAAAGAGGGGGGTCACTGCACCAAGCACGTACCTTGGTAGAATAAACAAATTGATCGATGAGCTTTCCATCCCCAGCAGCATTCTGAAGGGCAAAAACCTGTTCAATTTTAACAACCGGAGACATGTTACACTTTTGCAGATCCAGGTTGTGCATGGTGATTGAAGCTGGCAGGGATTTCCTAGCTGCAGCTGTTTTCCAGGCGATTTTCACAGGTGGAGCCTCCTCCTCCTCGGGGCTGGAGTGCCTGCGCTGGCCCTGCCGGCGCTCGCCGTGGCAGGGTGAGGAGCCTGGGGCTGCTGTGCTGCCGTGCTCCGGCTGCGAGCTCGGCGCCGCCTTTGGCCGCCGGTTCTTCTTGGCCTCTGCTTTGGAAGCAGCAGTCTTTTTGGCTTTGGCCAAAGCTTCCTCTGGCTCTTGGTCTACGTAAATGAAGGTGTACTGTTCTATCCTCTCCTCCCGGGTCATTTTCAGCGCTTTCTCAGCGTGGGCAATGCCAATGTCCCACTGCGCTCGCTCCCTCTGCGGCCGCGGCTTGCGAATCTTAAGGGACAAGACAAGCAGTGGTTACACTGAAGATTTTGCCACTACAGCATTTAAACACAACCCTGAGGGTCTCTGCATCTCTCAGGCAGCAGTCTGCTCTCCGTTTACAGGGTATTTTTGACACTGAATGTATGTTGCCACATTCTCTTCATAGAGAAAAGCAAGGCACAACTTTTCTCAAGAATATTTCTGAGATTCACATTCCCTGAACCTCAGAAGAGAAAGCACAATTCTTATCACTTACTGTGCCTGTGTTGTGCCAATATAGAGATTGTTTATCCAAAGTGAAGATGTTTTATTTCCTTGGCCTATTAGGGCTGAGAGAGTGTGTGTGTCTGGACTGTCTGCTGACAGTCATGAAGCAATCAAGAGAGGAGTGCAGTTCTGTGCAAAGTAAGTGCTTGGCAGATTCAGTTTAGATGAAATGCAGATAGTATGGTATAATAAAGTAATTAATTAACCTTCTAATAAGTTAGACTCAGATACGTCATTCTCTCCCCATCGTCAGAGTCATCCTTTACTTCAAATGTAGACACAGAATTCCCTGCTGGTGAGATGCAGCCAGTCCTTCTCAGGACAAAGCCCTGAAGAGTTCCAGAGCTGCCCCAGAGCATCTCCCTCACAGAGATGATCCCCCCAGTGCCCCCTGTACCTTCTGTTTCTCAGAGTGGTTGCTGGCTTGCTTGGCTGCCTCAGCCAGTAACTGCTCGTACTGTTTGTGCCCTTGGTACTCCCGGACGCGCTTCTCGTGCACCCAGGCCCGCTCTGGCTGGTTGCTGAAGAACTGAACGTGGTATTCCCGGGCACCTGAAAGGGCAAACACCACTCAGAAGTTGTACCAACATTGCTCTGTTCAGCTCCTCACACCTTCCTCCTCCTTTCTGCAAGTGGAGACACCTGGCCCAAGTGGCCCAGATCCAGAACAGTCTGGGATGGTTGCTTGTTATCATGGTATTTTCTAAAAAATCCCTTTGCTAAGGATTTTCTCCTGAGAAGCCTCAGAAAAGAAATGTAAACAACAATTATCTGATTGCTTGGAGTGCAGTTTGGAGGTTGCTCACCAAAAGGGGCATCTTTGATTGGTTCCATGTGAATTGTTTTAATTTAATAATCAATCAGAGCCAGATGTGTTGGACTCTCTGAATCTGTCACAAGTTTTTATTATCATTCTTGTTCTAGCCTTCTGATGTCTCCTTTTTCTTTAGTATAGTTTTAGTGTATCATTTTCTTTTAATATAATAGAATATAATATCATAATTTAATAAATCAGCCTTCTGAGAACCTGGAGTCAAATCTCGTCCTGGGGACCCTCACAACACAACAAGAGATGCTCAGGACGCCCTGCCCACACTGAACTCTCCCACTGACTTGAGAAAAGCAGAAACACCTGTGCACCAGCCCATTCCCACAGTGCCACCTGCACAGGTCACATACCAGGCGCCAGTTCTGTCCTGTTCAGCACACACACAGCAGAACTCATCCCACAAAGGCAGTTTAGAATGAGGATAATTTTAATAACAGAACAGCTACAGACACCTGACACTCTGGCAAAGAGCTTCCTCCCTCACCTCTTGTATTAATTTTGGTATGCACGTCAAGCTGTGGATCACAGGACACCATGCAAGGCCACCATGGGTACGTCCCCACCTTGGACCAAACCAGATCCCCAACCTGGAACTTGACGTCGTGGGTGACCTGTGCTGGAAGGGATGGCACGAGCTGCTGGACCTGCAAAGGAAACACCAGATTAAAGCCACAGGAGAGGATTTAGAGCACTTGGAGATGCACACACCATCCACAGGGACTTGGTGTTGTTGTTCTCTCAGATATCCCTGAGGTTTGATAATCCAAGATGAGAAAAACATTTCTTAGAAACGTGAAAGGAAGGAGCTGCTGGGATTTACGTAACAACATTGCTGACAAACAGAGACACAAAAGAGCAACTGCCACCCCCCAAAAAAGGATTCTGCTTCCTAGGTAGATTAGAAATACTGCTTTTAGGAATAAAATAAAATAATAAAATAGGAATAAAATATTTAGGAATAAAGCAATAAATCCAGTAAAATAAGAGATGAGTTGATGCAGTAATGAGAGTAATAAGAGTTTAAAAGAAATGACAAGTGATTTAGCAAATAAATTAAAGAATCAATGGAAGAAACAGTCCAAAACTAGTGACATTCTCTGAATTCCCAAAGTGTTAATTGGTGCAAGTACTAACCGGGGCTTCCTCCAGCACTGCGTCTTCTCTTGGTCTCTCAGAGAGTGTGCTAAGCCTCTCATTTGGTCTCTAAGAAATGGGTAACAATGAAGAGAAAAAAGGAAAACAAGACTTACTGTAAAGGGACAGTAAAACAACAGAAGATAATAGTGAAACCAGGCAGAAAAAAATAATTCACAGAGAGAAAGGCAACCATGAACCCAGAAAATGTGAATATGACTATTCCTTGTACCCAATTAACACAGTAACATCACAATAAAGAAATACCTGGTTTCCCCTACACTATTTACATTACTATCACACCTAAATATAACTATGCTCTCCTGTAACAGATGACAGAAGAACATACATTCAGAAACAGCAAATCCAAGTAACTTTCCACCTAAAATAACAAACAATTTCCAAAAACCCCATGTGAGGATATCCACAGCGATGTGGTGAGTCTCACTGTGCACCAGTTATTTGCAAGAACTGCAGTACATAAATTATGCTAAATATACAACATGATCATTGTAAAATCCATGTTATATTGCATAGAGTTGACAAATATATTTGGAGGATCAAAAATCCACGACACAGAGCAGAATCAGCCCCGATCAGAAGCTGAGACTGATGTGGGGTGGGTGTGAGAGGACAGGGGCTGAGGTTCAGGAGACAAATGCCACACACCTGCTTTTCCTGCAGCACAAAAGTCAAAGGACTCAAAGAGCAGCAGAAGGAGTAGTCAGACACAAGCAGTGAGGAACTAATAATGCTGAGGACCCCGTTATTGCCAGGCCAAGCACAGACCCCACATCAGTGCCTGCTGTGTGCTCCAGAGAATCGGGGACACAAGGAAAGGGACAGAGCAGCTCAGGTCAGGGGGGCACAGCCCAGGTCTCATCTGGAGCTGTCTGTACACAACTCCCATTTAAGACTAATCACATTGCTATTTGCTGGGCAGAAATTCTTCCTCCCTGCACAGCAGGAAGCACAGCACTGACTCCTGCCCTTCTTTAGCTACAGGGAATTACTGAAACCTCCCCTCTGCCAGGAGAGTCGAGCTGGGTTCACAGGCTGCAAAATTCCAGCTCCTCACACAACACAACTACTGAGCAGAGAGGCTGATTCTCAAAACAAGGATTCAGAGCTTGATGTTCACCAGTGTTTTCACAAAATTTCCATTTTAAATCAGCCTCTCCACTTTGGGCATCCCCTCAGAGTCAGTGAATTTCCTCTGAAATTACAGCATCAGAATAAGGAACAACTGGTGACCATCTGACTTGCCACAGCCTCGTTGAGTGCAAAACTATAAAGCAACCACAGCTGTACCAAAAGTTGTTTGCTCCTATGAAGATAATCCCAAGTCACAAATCTCACACCTTTAACACTGAAGATGACAAAAGTGTACATGAAGATGAAATCATGCAGTGGAAAGCAAAATGATGGGACAATGGACCTGAGACTGCCCTGGCAAACTCATACTGAGAACCACCAGCAGAAAATCCTGCTCCTGTCAGAGCAGGCCATGTCTGAAACAGGGCTGGGTTACACAAAACATTTATTGCAACACCACCTTCAGAAAGGGAAATGAAAGCAACAAGGAAGACAATAGCAAGACCAAGATTTCTGGTGAACTCTGGATGACACACATGACTAGGAGCTTGGAATTCAAGATGCAAGGTTTTAGTTGAGTCTGTGAGAGACAGAAGATTCCATTCTCATGGCAAGCAGGTAACAGAGCCAGAGGGACAGGCACAGCTGAAGCTCCAGGAGTAGAACAGGAGTCACTGGTAAGAGGGGAAACAAACTGACAGCCTGATGTGGGGGTGATGGAGTCTGGCCAGAAAGCAGGAACAGTGCAAGAGATGCTGCTCAGGGAGTGCCAGCAGGACACAGCAGCTCCTACAGCCACCTCACAGGGGCCCCAGCACCTCCCAGCAGCACAGAACCCACTCTACCAGATCACAGCCTGCAGGACAGGATCTTCTCCCTGAAGAGAACAGCAAGCACCAAGGGCTTCCACAGGCCTGACAACAAACTCAGCTACGTCCTGTAACAGCCCAGCCTGTGCTGGGCAATTTCTGTCCCTGCCAGAAATGGCAGCTTCCCCATTCCTGGCATTTACCAGCCTCTCTGCCACCCATTCCCTCAAACTGGGAGGGGCAGAAACCAGCACCACAGAGGTGGCAGGAAGAAGCAGGAGAAAAGGAAACAGAAGAATTGGAGTGGTTTATGAAACTGAAAGAAAAAGAATGAGAGAGCACCAAGGTAATCTGGGTCTTTGCTTCCCAGAATCTCAGTTAACACCACCTGATGTACATCCTCTGGATATGGACAATATGGTACATGATTAATTAGTGTTTCACTGCTGAATACCCCAAGGAACCTCACTTTCCACTCAAACAATCTAGCACTCTTTTGAGAGGCAATTTTAGGAATGTGTAGAGCTTTCATCCAGAAGTTCCATCTTCAACACTGGCCAGAGTGTAGCAAACTCTAAACATGTTATAACACTAAATAATATTTAAAAACAATTTTCTAAGATATGTTTTTCACATGAACCTTTAAACCAACATTGTGTTACCTACAGACACAGCTCCTGGCAACCTCATCCTGAGGCTCTGCCGAGTAACTAAAGCCTGGTGACTCAGCGTGCACACAGCCAGAACAAGGACAAACCTTGCTGGACACGCTCTCCATCAACAATACCAGGTGTACACATGGCTGAATTACCATTCCACTTACATTTTGCTCCTCTGGTTCTAATTTTGGAATTTTGTGTGACTTGCGCTCTTCCGACCGGGAAGAGTCATGCTTGCTACTTTTTTTCCTTTTCTCTTTCCTCCCTTCATGTTTTGCCTTAGCGTACTCCCTCGCTTGGACTTCATTCAACAGGTCCCCACACAGGGAGGACTCAAACAATTCCCTGCCGTTCTGGATAGTTTTGGTTATTTTCAGTTTGATCTCTGGTGAGCCAGTCTTCTTTGGAATCCCCACTTGTGGAGGCGGCGGTGGTGGTGGAGGCGGCTGGGGAGGAGGGGAAGGTTTCTCCAGCACTTCGTGCTGTCTGGCATTGGAGTTCTCCAGCTGGTAATACTCCGTGGGGCTGAAGTTCCTGCCTGTCCCAAAGCCATTGGCAGATCCGTTGGGATACTGAGGGTAGCCCTGGTACTTGCCCTGGGGTTCGTACATGCTGATGGCAGGGGGGTAGCCGTTGGTGAGGGTGGGCAGCTCCTCGGAGGGCGTGGGGTACTGGAAGCCTTGCTGCAGCGCGGCCTCGTACGGCGTCCGGCCCCCATCCTCGGCAATGTCACTGCTGCCATCAAAGGCCTCCTCTTGGCGGATGTTGGCCGAGTCAATGAGTTGAGGTGGTTGCTGAATTGTGTTTCCCATGATCCCTTGCATGAAAGAGAAAGAGAAATCCATTGTTCTGCTCCAGCATCCTTAGCTTTCCCTTTTTCTCATAGGGCCTAGAGGTAGGGGGAAGGGAAATAAGAAGTCAGTGTAAATTAAATAACAGTAATTAAGCAAATTAAATAGTTGAGGAAAAAAGAGATCTCAAGAACAATTTCCCCCTCTCTATTCAGCAGACAACCTCACGTGGATTTAGAGAGGACTGGCATTACTGAACCTTTACTGGCATGTCTTTCATGTGGCAAATTTCTTCTTTTCGAAGACATTTCAAAAAATATCAGAAGCACCTACGAGTGCTTAAGCACTATATGCCCAAGTATTACAAAGTCAGAGTAACAGTGCCAAACTCCCCAGCCTTTCTATTCATGCCTTAGGAAGGGTTATCCCAGCCTGAAGCAATTCTGGACAGCATTTCACCCTGCAGCAGATAAGAGATACCAAGTTGTCCTGACACAGTCACTGTAAACTGCACAAGGCAGGAACACCACAGAAAGACAAACAGAAAAAACCTCTTCTCCTCCTCCCTTCCCACCTCCTTGCCAAAATTCAAGACAGGAGCAGCCTTTGGGCAAGCCATAGGATGCTCTGACCAGCAGCACAATGAAAACAAGTGGGTTATTCCACCTTGGTCACTGGGAAACCAGTGCTCTGCAGCAGCCTCAGATGGAGCTTCCCAGCCTCCTCCCTCCCCAGAAAAGCAGGGTACCAGATTGCACTGGCTCTCAGCAGCTGTGTGAGGAGGGTTATTCTCCTGCCCCTCACACTTTATTTTAATATTAATCCCTGCATGGTTCAGAGCCTCAGCAGCAACAGACCCCCAAACCCAGAGGTTACTCACTGAGTGAGATTCCACACCTTCAACCTTCCAGTGCATAATAAACCCCCCAACCAGACTCAATCAGACTTCCAAAACTCAACTGCAGGCTCAGAGAAGGCTTTGGCATTGATGTAAGCAGCTCAATGTTCAACAAGAAGCAACACAAAGTGACTGACCTGACCTGCAGGTAAGAAACACCAGTTTGCTCCCCACAAGGTTAGTTCAGCCCTTCCAAAGCAAACACAGCCCCATGGTATTTGTTCTGCCTGTGTGGGCACACAGGACGGTTACTGTGCCCTTTTGGTCTGGGTTAGAAATGACATTAATGCATCCCACAGACACTTCTAAAGAAAACCTCCACTAAACCCTGCCCACATGCAATTCTCACCCTCCCAGAGCCATGCATCTCAATACCTTAGAGCTTTCCTAACACTGAGAACTTCCCTCCTCTAAGACTGCAAAAAGTAACTGAAGTTCCAACAGGAATAAAAACTCTAACAGATTTGTGCTGGATGTTTTGGGGTGATGCTTTTCAATGATCTTCACACTTCGATTAAATTGATGTTTGTCCTCATCTTCACTGTCCTGTGAGACTGACTTGGGCACGTTTGTCACTGTAATTAAGCAATTCAGGGCAGTAACAGCACAAGGCTCTGCAGCAGAATTTTCTCATTGCAGGAACTTTTAAACCTCGGGGCAATGAAACCATCCCTTCCTCCACAGCTCTGCACATCAGCCAGCAAACCAACACAGGGGCAGCAGATCTGAGGAGCAGCGCTGGGATTGCACAGCAAGGTCAAAAACCCCAACCCACCCCTGTTCTGGGAAGAGGAAGTGGGACTGTTTGTACAATTTTACCACTGAATTGTTACTTTCCATCTGCCAAACCAAAGAGCAAACAGTAGATTCTCACACTAGGCTGGGTTTTATTTTTTACTAAAACCAGGTTCAATCTTCTGAATACTTATAAAAAACTCTTGGGAAGCTGTGGCAGCACTTCAGGAACATCCACAGCTGGGAGGGCACAGTCCCAGCTGCCAATGCAGCTCCCACAGGCTCTGCAGAGGTGGCTGCCCTTGTGTTTTGTTTTGCTCCATGACAGAAATGTGGATTAATGAACTCCAAAGCACTGCATTTAGGAGCCACCAGTTAAAGAACAGAGTTATTTGTTTTTTTCACTTGTTCTGGAGCTCACACGTGTCACTCAGCCTGTGCTGCACAGCTGGGATCAAACCCCATCCCAAACTGGAGCTCTGTGCAGGATGAGAACCAGGGTCAGGGCTCCACAAAGTGCCCCAGCAGCCCCAAAGCACTGAGGCTGCTCTCTGCCCCTCACTGCCATCACTGATAACACACACAGATTTTCCCACTCTCCTTGCCCAAAATTCTGCCCCACATGCTGCCCAGTGAATCAGCACCTGGGCAGGATTACAGAGACAGAGGACAGGCCCCAGAGTGACCCACAAAACCAGGACACAACGAGGAACCCTGAGCACACAGGAATCTCAACAGCCAAACCCAAGCAAGGATCACTCTGTGTCTGTCCCTCCTAAGCACTGATGTGAAGAACACCCCACTGGCACCACAGAGAGCTGTCCCTGCCACACAGCAACACCACCCAGACCACAGAGAAACAGGATTTCCAGCTGATCTTGCAGAAAAGTATTCCAGAATAAATTCTTCTCACTATGCCAGTGATTACTCCATGAACCCACCGTGTCAGCCTCCTGTGAACTGCACAGTTTGGCTTCCAAACGTGACCCATAACAGATCCTGCACTGATACAACACTGGAGATGGACAGATTAAGAAACAGTTTCATCACTGGTTTATAGGAAATGGACACTTCACAGCAGAGGCAAACAACGTGAAATCAACAATGAAACAATTTGAAATTAACACTTTCAAAGGTGCAACGGTATTTCCTAATGAGAGAAAGTTTATTCTTTGAAGGTGAGAGTCCCCCATTCTGCTCAAGTCCTTTCCCAGGGCTGACAGGGGACACAGGGCCATTTACAAACACTGAGACTTGACACACCTTCAGTAAATATTTTCCTGTCATGCATGGGAGAGTCACAATTCAAAGGAACAGAGGAAAAGGTAAATGGTAAAATATAAGCAGCACAGGATAAGGCAGGTCAGGCTAGTAGAACTCTTCCTTAAGTGAACACTTAGTTTCAGTTCCCATCCTCAGCACAACTCAAACAAACCAGTTCCATGCCAAGAGTGAGTGCTCAGGGAGGGGAAGATTTTGCAGAGATTATGGATCCTCCAGGTTCACTTTTTCACCAACAATTCCACTTATCTAAAACCAGTTTTAATATGAGTATTTTTCAACTTTGCTTTCAGAAAACAAGACTTGAAGTCCTCAAACCTTGCTTTCATGCTGCATTGGACTAAATAACAACTGACCTCAAATTATCAAACAACTCCAGTTTTTCTTATTCCCAATCAGGGAGCTCTGTAGGTCTGGTTGACACTGGCTGTGGCCACAGCAGGGAAAAACACAACAGCTACTGATGAATCCAGCATACACATATTTTAAACAGAGATTTCACCAAACTTTTTCCGTTGACAATGCCCACACAGGGCTAGTGCAGGCAGAGGTAAGGTGTTTTTTGGATGGAAGGTGTGTGTTGTGAGGCAGGAGCTGGAAGCACTGCTGTGAGTCAGACGTGTGTGCTCAGAATGGTGTCACTGCCTCGTCACCCTGAGCTGGGCTTTCTATCACCAGCCCCAAAAGCAGAAGTTCCAGGACATCTTAATGTCCAAACACCACCCAGTTCCTGTCCACAGAGACCTAAAGCAGAGAGATGCAAACCTCTGCTCACATCCTACCGACCCCTCCTTACCCCACAGATGTTTACTGCCATTTCCTGTGCTCTTTCACCCACACTGGTGCTGCTCTGCTCAGGCACCCAACCAACTGCTCACTGCTGCAGGTGTCTGACAGACAGACAGACAGACAGAGCTGCCTGGCTGGACAGGCCGGGTGTCTGAAGTGATGCAATCACTGCTGACCTCTCAAAGCCCTAAGCCTGCAGTCCACACACACCTCACTCTCACACCTCTCTGCAGTTCACACCCTGCACCTCACTCCTCCCCTGAGCTGAGCACACCCACTGCTCCTGGTCACATTAACCACGACCCAGAGGGACACCTCTGTCACCTGGAACATCATCCTGGTGGGCCAGAACTGTATGAACTGCAAAGAGAAATAAAACAAATGTTCCTACTAATCCTTGCATTCAGTCTGTGCAATCTGCTTTGTCCCATCCTTCTCTGCACGTCCTTAACAAATCCCCCAGACAAAGCTCTGTTTGCACACGTTAAGACAACGCCAAATTTTCACCTGCACCTGAGTCTTTAACAGGAAACCCACAGCCTGTGGACTTTTTCCTGACTCCAGCTGGAATGAGCTGTTCCTCCTGGCAGACACCAGTGGTGAATCAGAGGCCTCTTGACAAACTTTAAAGCATGAGGTGAGGCTGCTTCCCTGTGCACCTTTGTAAAGGTGTTTTGTGTTTGGTTTCTGAGTGCCAGAAAAAACAGTCACGTCTGTAACTGGGCTAGATAAGGGCATTTGGAAGAAGTTTCCCACGGTGCTGTGGAAAGAAACAACTTGGGCAGCAGAGAAAAGGGGTTTGTCTGAAAAAGGAACTCAGAGACCCGTTTGTTTAGAGAGCCATGGGATACAAATGGAAAACATGGAGCAAAAACTCTGGATCTTGAGGAAAACTCATGGGCTAATACTGCTATGAAGCCAGAAGTCAGGTACCACAGCCAGGGCAAGAACCACAACGTGTCTCACACAAACCACCTCAAACTCGGGCAAAGTCGTGAAACAGGAAAATGCAAAATATGTTTGTATTAAAACAAAACATACAGTGTTTGACCACCATCCTTCACTCTTACCCTGCACCTTCATAAAGCATATGCTCAGGCTTTGGAGTAAAATCCTTCCAAGTAGTTCATAAAAATAGTAATAAAAAAAAATATATAACTACCAAAGTATTCACTGTGCATCCCTGCAAAACGTCACTGAAAGATTTAAACAGCCATCAAAACATGCTACAGTTTTCCCATCAACTATAACAACTGGCAATTTCATACTACCCTTCGGGCTAGTATAGATCTGTAGAACTATGTCATCATTAAGACTTTTAACAACAAATTGCATTGAAACAACCGAGAGCACCGCCAGCGAAACGAAAGCAGAGCAAGACCACAACAAAGTGCAGCACAACGCAACAGCACCGCAGAAAAACAACAGCAGAGCAACAACAAACCCTTCGCTGATGCGCAGCTCTTCCCGCGCGCAATAAAACCCCGTTCCTCGAGCTGCGGAGGCCGCGGCACGGTGACACCGACGGCTCCGGTGGGCAAACCCCGCAGCAGGACGGGGCTCGGCCCCGGTGAGAGCGGCGGGGCCGGAGCGGGGAGCGCGGAGCCAGCCGGGGGTCCCGCAGAGCCGGGGCCTGTCCCGACCGGGCTCTGCCCTGGCCGGGCTCTGCCCGGGGCCCGGCCCCGCCGCCCCGGTGCCGCCGCAGCTCCCGCAGCAACATGGCGGCCGCGGCCCCTCCGCCCCGGGGCCGCCGCGGCCCCGCGCTCACCTTCAGTCAGTTCCATTCTCACGGCCCCGCCGCGTCCGCCCGGCCCCGCGCAGACAAAGGCGGCGGCGGGGGCGGCGCGGGGCCTCCGCCTCCTCCTCCTCCCGCAGCACCAGCAAGGCCGCGACGGAGCCCCGGCCTCGATTTCCGCGCCCCCGCCGCTGGCGCCGGCTCCGCCCCGGGGAGGCCGCCCGCCCCCAGCGCCCGCCGCGGCCGAGGGAGGCGCTGGCGGGGCCCGGCGGGTCCGGCGGGTCGGCGGCCGAGGGAGGCGCTGGCGGCGGCGGCGGCGCTGGAGCGGCTGTGCCGGTGCGGCCCCGCCGAGCGCCTCCGCCCCCGCCCGCCCCCCGCCGCCGCCGCACTGCGCAGCCGCGCGCGCACGCGCCGCCGTCGCCCATTGGCCGCCCGGGCGGTGCCCGCCGCGAGGCATCACGGGAGGTGTAGTTCGGCCCGGTGTGGCGGCGGCGTGACCCCTGAGGGGAGCCGGGGACAAGGGGGGACTGGGCGGGATTTGTGTCCATTTCTGGGCTCCTCGGACAAGAGGGATGAGGGGCTGCGCTGGGAAGAGCTGTAAGAAAGGAAATTTAAAATGTGATTCTGCTCCTCACTTTAGGGACCTTCCTAAAGGCCCGTGCACAGCACAGGAGCATCCACAGATGAGTCTCCTCAGGAACAAGAGAGAGCGCTCATCTGTGTCCCTCATTTGCAAACGAAAAGCTCTTTTATACATAATCTAAATGTGTTTAAAGCCCAGTTTAAAGCTCGTTGAACACTTTAAACTGGGAGCTCTGGCAGCAGACTCGGGAGCTCTGTACCCTTTTTCACGCATCTACCCCATTTTATTTTCTACTTTTTAAACACTGTTCAATGTTTGCTCATCCATTAACCCTTTTTCTGGACCCTTTTTTCACTGGGGCAATGAAATGGTTTTTTCCCCTCTAGTCTCTGAAAACCAGGTAGGATTTAATGGAATCCCAGAATGGCTCTGGTTGGATGGGTCCTTCAAAATTCCAAGGGATCAAGTCACCTGTCACCTGCTGGGGACGTAGCATCGTTTTTATTTTAATATTTTGTTATAACCTAAAACTATATTTAACACAGTACTTAAGAGAGCTAATACAGCATAACTTTCTAACACAACATATATAATATTCATTTTAATTATTCGTATAATATTCAATTTAATTGTGAAAAGCCAATCATAAAATAGGCATTTTCCACATCCTGGATGGGCTTTAAGGCCCCGGTGCGGCTCTGCCCGAGGCCTCAGGGCCCCGCGGGCCGCTCCGGAGCGCCTCCGTACGCGTGTGACGTCACGAGCAACCACCCGTCTCGCCATGGCGTCACGCTACGGCCACGTGACGTCACAGCCCGCGCGCCGCCGCCATTCTCGCGCGCCCAATCAGCGGCGTTTCCCGAAGGCTCCTCGGGTTAGGCCCCGCCCTACTGCGCTCCCATTGGACGGACCTCCGGCTGGAATGCGATTCTGACGTCTGATTAGCTGGCGTCGAGCAGGGCGTGGCCCGGCGCGATGGCGTCACGGCTCATTCACCACAGAGCTGCGACGGGCCCGAGCAGCGCACGCGCGGGGCACGACGGGACGGGTGGGAGGGGCGGTGAGCAGAACCGGAACCGGAAGCAGAACCGGGACCGGGACACCGGGACGGGGATCAGCGTTGCCGGGACTGGCACGAGCACCGGGACCGGAGAGGGGCAGCGCGGCAACCCCCGGTCCTGCCCCGACGCGCCCTGCAGCGCTCGGGGATGGGGCCGGCCGGGCCCCGGCGGCCCCCGGCTCCCGCCGGAGCTGCCGCCGCCCTCCGCCGCTACCGGGGCTGAGGGCCCGCCGCGCCCGGCCCAGCCATGGCTGCGTGCGGCTGTAACGCGCTCCTGGCCGCGGCCAGGGCCAGGTGAGCCCACGCGGGGTCGGACGGGCCTCGTGGGAGGGTTCGGAGCTTTTATCCATTCCCCGTTAAAGCGGCTCCGGAGACGCGGCGGGGCTCCCCCTCTCAGGGAGGGGAACAGCACGGCTTGTCGGTCCTGCAGCCGGTGCTGGGGGAGCGGGCTGTCAGCACAAAAGCGATTTCACGGGGCTGCTTTGGGTGTGATGCCTCGATGTCGGGATCTTTAGCTGCTCAGAGTAACCCCGAGAAAAGTTCCAAAGTTTCTTTTCCCAGCCCGGATCTAAAAGTGCCACCATCACAGCAGAAGATGGAGGCCAAGAAGAAGAAGAAGGGGAGAAAGGCTGGACACATTGAGTTCCCTCCATCTTGCCTCCTGAACCCCCAAAATCTACTTTTCCACCCCATGATAACTTCACTATTATTCTACTTAATTTGTCATGGCTTGCTGATCTTCATCTGAGGTTGATAACTTGCTCCACTTGGTCATAATCAAAACCACACAGGCATTCTGGGCTCTGTGCCAGGGTCTCTGAGCCCCCTGGCAGGGGTCCTGACACCTCAGCACTGGGTTCTGCTGCCCTGCTCTTACCCAAACACCTCTCCAGTTTCAGGGGCTCCCGTCTCCTGGCTCACTGCAGCCCTCTGTGCTCCCCAGCTGCTGCTCTGGTCCAGCTGGTGGATCCCCAGCTCACCTGGAGCTGCAGGGACTCCAAAAGCCAGCCCTGGGCACGCCGAGCCTGCCTGCCTCGCTCACCTGCCCACACCCTGCACACCTGCAGCAGCTCCCAGCAGCAGCTGCCAGGGGAGCCCCACGGAAAGCCCAGGAACCAGGGAGCTAAAGCTGCTAAAAGCTTGGCCAAGCAGGTGGTGGCTCCTGCAGGAAAGAAATCCTTGAGACAGAGAGTCGTGGATGAGCTGAAGCATTACTACAATGGGTTCCACCTGCTCTGGATTGACACCAAGGTGGCTGCCAGGATGGTGTGGAGGCTGCTGCACGGGCAGGTGCTCACCAGGAGGGAGAGGAGAAGGGTGAGTACCACAATGTTAGTGTTCAGGACCTCATAATTACAGAATAATTATGTGCAGGAGCTTTTATTTGGGTCAGGGGTACAGACCCAAATCTGACTCCAACATGGTTTTGAGCTGAACATGTTTTATATTCTATTATTATATAACTTACATATTAATTATTAAACTTACATTGTTCTTTTGTATACATTGATTTCATCCAAGCCTGGATTTCTCATGATCTCCTCAAACCCCTGATGTAGCTTCTCATGATTCTTTAAACAATTATTATATGTAATCACATCTAACAATTATATCGTTTATCATATACTGACTACACAGGTGCAGTTTTACACAATCTAGCAAGGCCTAAGATAATAAAATAATATTATATATATAACTATATATTATATATATATATAACTATATACTATATATATATTATAGTATATTATATACATAGTATTATATATTATATGTAATATAATATAACTAAACTATAACTATAAAAATATATATGTATTAAAAATAGAATAGAATAGAATACAAGGCCTAACTTTCCAGGGCCTACTAAGACTAACTTTCTTTCTAGGTCCCCAAATTTTCCATGATTTTAAAATCTTTTTAGTATCAACAACACCTGGATAAAGTAGTGCAGTAAGAGTCTTAACCCCTTCTTTGGGCACACTTTGGTAATCCCTGCTGTGCTTTTCTCCCTACAGCTGCTGAGAACTTGTGCAGATCTCTTCAGGCTGGTTCCCTTCCTGGTGTTTGTCATTGTCCCCTTCATGGAGTTTCTGCTACCTGTGTTCCTGAAGCTCTTCCCTGACATGCTGCCCTCGACGTTTGAGACGGAGTCAAAAAAGGTTTGTGGAGTGTCCCCAGCTCCTCAGAACATCTGTGCAGCTGTGCAGGGCTGCTGTTCCCTGCCTGTGCTGCCAGGATCAGCCTCACCCTGTGCCTGAGACATTCCCAGCTCATTCCTGGGCTGAGTGGTGTCACAGTCATATTTGCTGAAAAATCCTCTTTGCTTGGGATTTTCTCCTGGGAAGTTGAGAAGCCTCAGCTTCTCCTGTGTTTACTGCTCTAGAATGGGGCTTGGAGATTGTTTATCCAACATGTGAATTGTTTTAACTTAATGACCAATCACAGCCAGCTGTGTGAGACTCTGAGGAGTTTCAAGTTTTTATTATTCATTCTTGTTAAGCCTTCTGTCTGTATCCTTTCTCTTTCTTTAGTATAGTTTTAGTATAGCATACATAACATAATTACAGTATAATGTAATTACAACATAACATAAACAATAACATACAACATAAATATAATACAAATATAAGTGACATAAATAATATAATATCAATATAATATAAATAATATAATATAATAATAAATCAGCCTTCTAAGAACATAGAGTCAAATTCTCATCTCTCACCTCATCCTGAGGACCCCCACAAATTCAGCAGGGTGGGACAGTTGGAAGGCTCTGCTGCAAACAGGGATCAGAAAAAATGTGCACAGCAATTCCATTTTCTGATTTAAAACTTTGTATTTCCCAAATGAAGGAGGAGAAGCTGAAGAAGAAGTTGAATGCAAGGCTGGAGTTAGCCAAGTTCCTGCGGGAGACCATTGCAGAGATGGCCAAAAGGAACAAGGCAGACACAGGAAAAGGGAAACAATTCTCCTTTTACCTGCACGAGGTAGGATGGCAGCCATGGCACAGACACACCTTTAGAGCTGCTGCCTGGGGCAGAGAGCTGAGGGTTTGTACCAGGATTGTGGGGACAGAGCAGCTGTCAGGGGCTGTTCCTGGGTGTCTCCTTGCCCACCCTGCAGTCAGAGCCCTGCTCACAGGAATTCCCAGCCTGGCTGGGCACACCTTTCACTCTCTGGAAATTCCAGTGGCTGCTCAATAACAGTTTCACTGTGACTTTTAACTGTATCTCCAGCAAGGACAGGAATTCCCCAGTGAGGAGGGGAAGGAAGTTCCCAGCTGGGGATCCCACTGTATCCTGCTGTCTCCAGAAGGGACAGGAATACTCCTGTGAGGAGGGGAAGGTGGGGAGGTTCCCTGCTGGGGATGCCACTCAGGGCTTTGTGCCTTCCCTCAGCTCTGTCCTATCAGTCAAGCTCTGCTCACAGGAATTCCCAGCCTGGCTGGGCACACCTTTCACCCCCTGGAACTTTCAGTGGCTGCTCAGTAACAGTTTCTCTGTGACTTTTAACTGTGAGGAAGGGGAAGGTGGGGAGGTTCCCGCTGGGGATCCCGCTCAGCTCAGGGCTGTTTGTGCCTCCCCTCAGGTCCGTCCCAGGGGCCAGCAGCCCAGCACACAGGAGATTGTGCGTTTCTCCAAGCTCTTTGAGGACGAGCTGACCCTGGAGCACCTGGAGAGGCCCCAGCTGGTGGCCCTGTGCAAGCTGCTGGAGCTGCAGCACCTGGGCACCAACAACCTGCTGCGCTTCCAGCTGCTGATGCGGCTGCGCAGCATCAAGGCCGACGACGAGGTGGGTCTGCAGCAGCACCCAGGAGCTGTCCACACCCCCTCAGAACAGGCAGTTTGGTGTTGATGAGAGCCAGATCCTCCCCAGGACACATCCCAGAAGAAAACAGAATGAAAGTTCACCTCCCTGCAGCCTTGCAGTCTTTGGGGAGGTGTAATGGAGGTGGCATTGCAGATATTGCCACTTGAACATTTCCTTTTGGTCATGATAACTTAAAAAAAGGGGTGCTTTTTGATGTGCAATGGGGTTATTTGGAAACTGGAACCACACTTACACGTGCAGAGGTAGTGGCCATAAATTGCAGCAAGGGAAATTTCAACTTGATAAGTAAAAAAATTTAATCAGTGAGTGAGTAAGTAGTGGAACAGGTTGTGAAATCCCCATCCCTAAAGGGGTTCAGAGCACAAATACTGAACAATTTTGAGCAGGAGATTGGACTGGGGACCTCCAGAAGTCCCTTCAGGTGCAGCAGGGTCTTGGCTTGCCCTGTGCCTGATGGGAATGTTGCTGTTGATTGCAGATGATTGCCAAGGAAGGGGTCAGTGGCCTGAGCGTGGCGGAGCTGCAGAGCGCCTGCAGGGCCAGAGGGATGCGGTCTGTGGGGCTCTCTGAGGAGCAGCTGAAGGAGCAGCTGGGGCAGGTGAGTGTGCCCTGGCCTGGGCAGGTGTAAGGTTCATCAGAAGACAGGCTCCAGGCAGTGCTCAGCTGCAGCAGGAACAGCTTCCTGAGAATTCATGCATGAATTTCAAGTTGGATCCTGACCTACA
Organism: Setophaga petechia; assembly: GCA_024362935.1. Lineage (NCBI taxonomy): Eukaryota > Metazoa > Chordata > Aves > Passeriformes > Parulidae > Setophaga > Setophaga petechia. Next base: position 748,291 of record JANCRA010000123.1, on the reverse strand, counting down.
GAGCTGAGCTCTAAGGCATGAAGGGTCCAGATTATGTCCTAGACTAAAGAAAAAACCACCTTGCTCCTATCTGGCCCTGGTTCTGTTTGAAGTGAGGGGTATTCCTAACTCTTCAGACCCATTTTTTCTCATTATGGTAACTTAAAACTGTATTATCCTCACCCACAGAGCTGAGCTCTAAGGCATGAAGGGTCCAGATTATGTCCTGGACTAAAGAGAAAACCAAATAGAACCAGGGCCAGATAGAGCAGGGTGAAGTGGGGGGTATTCCTAACTCTTCAGATCCATTTCTTCTCATTATGGTAACTTAAAACTGTATTATCCTCACCCACAGAGCTGAGCTCTAAGGCATGAAGGGTCCAGATTATATCTTAGACTAAAGAGAACACCTTGCTTCTGTCTGACCCTGGTTCTGTTTGGTTAAGTGGGTGTTCCTAACTCTTCAGACCCATTTTTTCTCATTATGGTAACTTAAAACCGTATTATCCAAACTCAAGATTGCTTTAAGAACAGAGTGTTGTATTAACTACTCACATAGAGCCAATATGAAGCAATTTTTCCTTCTGTTTTTTTCCAACAGTGGCTGGATCTGCATTTAAAAGAGAACATTCCTTCTTCCCTCCTCCTGCTCTCCCGTGCCTTGTACTTAATAGAAGTAAAGCCACAATCTGTTCCCATTCCACAGAGCAAGGCAAGTGGTTTGAATAAAACTCTTAGGTTAATAGCTCAACCATTATGCATTATAAAAATGAAGGACTTTGATAGAATCTTGTTTTCTGAGCTTACAATTGGACTGAAGTTGTGACTCTGTGTTCCTCGGCAGACAGCTGAGGCTGCTGGAGTGATGGCATCTGTGCTTGAAGGTCAGGAGACCCTCCTGGATCCTGCCCCTGTTGTACAGGGAAGAAAGGTTAGAAACAGCAGCCTGCAAGCAGGAAGACTTGTGCTGAAATCATTGGGAATTGGGTGTGACCAAACATTTCCAAAGCTGTACAAACCCAGTGTTTGACAGCACAGAGCATGAGCAGTGTCTGTTCTTGCACTGTGTGGGTGTTTTTCCCCTCCAAGAGCCTCTCAGTTGCATGTTCTGGTTTGAGAGGCAAGGGAAGGGAGCAGGGATCTGCTGTGGCACAGCTGGTGCTGAGCCTGGGAGCAGCTGGTTATTGAGTACCATGGTGCTGGCTCCCAGCCAGGAGGACTCAACCTCAACCTGAATTGCTTCAGGCCTCAGCCCAGGTACATTCAGCTCAGAGGAGCCAGTTAAAGAGGACTTGTTTTGAGCCCTCTTAGTGAATTTGGGTTCAGTTGTCCAGGACAAAATGTGCCAAAATATGTAGAGTAAGAAAGCCAGAGCATATGGTTCTCAGCATCCCACTGCAGTGAATTCCTTAGATTAGTCCCAGCTGATAAAAGCAGCAGCAGGAATCAAAGAATATTGTATCAACTGCCAGAAATATTTCCACATAGTTAAATTGTGCTGGGGAAACAATGGAAATGCCAGCAGAGCTTTCACAGAGTTAGCAGGGAACAGCCTTGTCAGAAGGGAGAAGGGCCTGGGGGGTTTGGGCCTTTCTGAGAGGGTTCTGTGACTTACAGCTGCTTTTTCCTTAAAGACTGAAGATTTTGTGTCCCAGCCAACAGAGAAATTGCCATTCTCTGAAGCATCAGTGAAGCCTCCCCCACGAGAGGTGAGCTTGTCAGAGTTCTTACACTTCCCAAAAGAGATTGTTCTTCACACAGCTTGCAGCCAAACTGAGGAAGTTTGGAGTGCAAGGTGCTGTGAGTGCTGCTGAGGTCAGGGAGCAGCTGGAGAAACTGGATGAGAACTGCACTGGGGGCTGTTCAGTACAAAGATACCACACATGGCAGAGAGCAGTCAAACTGGGGGGAATTACTGGTATATCCTTGTAGTCTTCCTTAATAATCTGCCTTGGGCCACTGGGACAGACCAGCCTTCCCTTGGGGTCAGCAGGGTAAGAGCCACTTTGTAGCTGTAAAAATATTTCTGCAGTGATTGTCTTTGTTTTGCCCATTTTCTTTCTGTGAATATTTGATTTCAGTTTAGGTGCTTATTGTGCACATCTGGGATGCTGCCTCAGGCAGGTTTGGTAGCCCAGGCAGACTCCTGTCTCCTTTAACCTGAGGAACTTTGCTCCCTATCAACTCTCCAGAGCAGCTTCCCATGCTAAATGGCAAGAAACCTTCAGAAAAGATTTTGAATTTCAAGAAACATTTATACTGCCTAAAATCTGCATTTTTCTTTTGCCCCTAGACCAAAATGGAAGCATCCCAGAGCAGCAAGGCTGGTGCCAATGGAGCCTAACCTGGAGGCAGCACTGGGAGGAAGCAGCTTCCATCTCCACACCTGCAAAGGGAGCAGGGATTTCCCAGGAGGCTGCTCTACACAAGGAGGCAGTGTAGCCCTCAGGGGCCTCTCTCTCTGTCCCAAGCTTGTTAGCAACTAGGCCACTGCTGTCTGGATGGCCCCAGATGTCTCTTTTGTGCTGGATCCTTGCCCTGCTACTTTTAACTTATGGTGTAAATATGTTAATAATGGTGCTGCTGTCTGTGCTGTTCCTGAGCAGGTGTTTGTGCTTAGCAAAGGCAGCTTTTCATGTTGGAATGGGCTGTGCACAGAACAAGCTGGGCTGGGCTCCAGCAAAGCCTGTTCTGCAGTGTGAAATCCTCTGCAGGAACATCCCCACACAGCCAGGGCCAGCAGCTTGTCCTGAAGGTCACAGCTCAGGCTCTTGGTCCTGATTTGGGTGTTTTAGCCACTGCCCAGCCCACAAGAACCCACGTGGCCACAGTTGAACTGAGGAGGGTGGCCACAGGGAGGGAGGGAGCAGCACTTGGTGAAAGGGCTGATCAGAAGGGCTTCAGGCATTGCTGGACAGGAGCAGCCTCCACCTGTGAGTGTGGGAGCTGTGCAGGTGCCACACACTGTGACAGAATCAGACTTGCACTTTGAGGATCCCTCTGGGTCACAAGAGGGAGCAACCTGGACCTGCACACCTCTCCCAAGGGTGGAGCTTTGGTTAATCCTCACCAGGCTCACAATATGCACCAAGTGCTCTCCACGCTTGCAGAGTGACTCCTCACATGCTCAGTTTTTGCCAGACTCTCAGAGGATTCTGAAAAGCTGTTTTTAGCATTTGTTAAATTTTTTACTCTGTCCTATGTAAATACTGAGAAATTAACTCACATTATGGATTTTAAATATGTATATTTATACTTACTGTAAAATTAGATTTGGTGCTAAGTAGGTATGAAATGTCTCTTCCAGAGGTCAGCCAGCCTTTAGAACAACCCGACTGAGAGCCAGTTCTCCAAGCTCAGGTAGGAGCAGCACTTTAAACCCAAGGCCTCGGGCTCCTGCAGCAACACAGAGCCAGCTGTCAGGTGTCCTGTGTCCTTAGCTCTGTACCTGAGCCTCTCCTTGTTCACCCAACCTGTCCACAGTGCTGGATCTGTGTCTAATAAATGGAACAAATGTTGTTTCAATAAAATAACACCTAGCTGTGGAGTTGTGAGTGTGTTCACTGGGGTCCGAGGGTGAGGGAAGAGACGAGGAGCTGACTCCGTGTTTTATTATTTTATGATATATATTATATGAAAACTATACTAAAAGAATAGAAGAAAGGATTTCATCAGAAGGCTGGCTAAGAATAGAAAAAGAATGAATTATAACAAAGGTTTGTGGCTCGGACAGAGTCCAAGCCAGCTGGGCTGTGATTGGACATTAATTAGCAACAACCACACAAGACCAATCACAGATGCACCTGTTGCATTCCACAGCAGCAGATAACCATTGTTCACATTTTGTTCCTGAGGCCTCTCAGCTTCTCAGGAGGAAAAATCCTAAGGAAAGGATTTTCCATAAGAGATGTCTGTGACACGGAGTCACTGCTGCCTCTTAGCGCCGCAATGAGGGAAGGCATCTCCTCCCGCCTGCTGTTCCAGCCCGGGACTGCTCCACTCCCAAACCCTCCTGGGTTTCTCTGGCAGCCTTTGGAAGGCCGGGGAGGTTTGGGGTGAAATGATCAGGTAATGGTTCCTTCATTTGCCAGCCGGCCTGGAGAGCTCCTGCCCCATCCGAGCACGGAGCTGTGCCGGCTCCGAGGGCTCTGCCCCTGCTCCGGGAGGCGGAGGGAGAGGAGGAGGCTGGGCGGGATGAAGGCAGAGCCAGCCAGCGCCGGCCGCCGAGGCAGCAGCGCATTCCTCGGCTGAGAGGTTTCACAGATGGAGAGAGCAGAGGGGCTGGCAGGGAGCCCTGGCATCACCTGGGCACTGCCCTGCCGTGGGTGAGCTCTGAGTGGGCTCTGGTGCCTCCCACGTCCCCATCCTCCAGCCGGGCACCTCCACGTCACACTGGTGTGTGTGTGAGAGAGCTCATCATGTGTCCGTTTACCTCCTGTGTTTTCAATTTAGAAAGATCTGGAAGCTGGGACTCGCTCTTCCTTGGATGTCCTGCAGTGCCCACCAGCCCCGTGCTCAGCCTGAAGCGAGCACAGGCTGTGCCAGCCTCCATCCTCCCAGGAGAGCCGGCCCTGGGGCAGGCAGAGACCCTTTCCACCCCTCTGAACAAACCCATTTTCAGATCAAAAAGCCAGCCAGCTTTTTTCCTCAGCCTCACAGGTCACTTCTGCCTCAGGGCTCTTGGGGATGTGCCCACTCTCACCTCTGCCTGGCATGCAGGGGCCCAGGCACCTTCCCAGGACCCAGAACCCTGCAGAGGGGAGAGGCAGCAATTCTGCTGCATGACCTTCTGAGCAAGGGGAGGAAACGACCCCTGTGGAGCCCCATAAATCACGGGATTGTGTTCTGCAAGGCCGGGCAAACGAAACGCTGCAGAGATCCAAGGCCGTGTGTGCTTTGGCGTGGGGAGAGCTTTTCCAGCCGCGCCGGTGCCAAACACCTTCCAGTCTCCCCTCAGCCTGGAGAAGCAGCTTCTCGGCTGTTTATCCTTCCCCCGGGCATCCTCACACTCTTTCTGCTCCAGCCCCCAGCTGGGTGATGTGGTGCTCGTGTTCGTCCCAGCGCTGTTTTGCAGAGATAAACAAAACTCCACAACTTTTGTGAAAGTTGTAAAGCCGGTGTGTTTATTACAGCGCTGGACTCATGTGGGAATCGTTCCCCTAAAATGACATGTGTACTTCTGGGAAATCCAGATCCCCTTTTCTCTCCCTCTCAAATATATATGCATGCAATTTCACAATAGGTTCATACATATTCATTCCACTGATTTCGAGTAATACTTGCCACTGATTGTGACCGCGTTCACAGGGGTCTTAGGATGAGGGAAGGGATGAGGATCTGACTCCATGTTTCAGAAGGCTGATTTATTATTTTATGATATATATTACAATAAAACTATACTAAATGAATAGAAGAAAGGATTTAAGGATTTCATCAGAAGGCTAGCTAAGAATAGAATAGGAAAGAATGATAACAAAAGTTTGTGTTTCGGACAGAGTCCGAGCCAGCTGACTGTGATTGGCCATTAATTAGCAACAACCACATGAGCGCAATCCCAGCTGCACCTGTTGCATTCCACAGCAGCAGATAACCATTGTTTACATTTTGTTCCTGAGACCTCCCAGCTTCTCAGGAGGAAAAATCCTAAGGAAAGGATTTTTCCTAAAAGATGTCTGTGACAACTAATTCTTCAGAAAGAACTCCTGGGCCAGGTTGTCCTGCTCTGTCTGCCCCCATCCTCCCCCCTTATTTCTTGTCCTTCAGCCCTTTGAGAGAACAGACAGTCAGACTGAACAGCAAGCTACAGACTTAACTCAAAAATGTGCATTCCGCCTAAATCAAAATGGATTTCCACCCTGGAAAATTTCCACTCAGCCCCAGCCCCTTGCCCTGGAGCCGGGGATTTCTGCTGGATTTCTGCTGGATGCTGCTCCTGTGGCAGCGCCAGCCCCGGGCCTTGCGTCAGCCTCTTCCCCTGAAAGCTGCTGGGAAAAGATGCCCCGGTCAGCACTTTTGGAGGAGATTAGTATTCAGAGGGAAAAGCGGTGATTTAGTGCGGCCCAAGCACAACAAAGGCTGGGATTTACAGCTCCCGGATCCCAGCAGCACATTCCTGCAGCCCTTCTGCCTCTGCTGTAAACGTGTAACAAAGGAGATGGAGCCTGAAGTGCAACGGGGCAAGGGCTCCGTTGTCAAATCTTGCTTGGAGCAGGAGGGGTGTGGGTGGCAATGTCCCCAAGCTGTCCCTAGGGATGGTCCCATCCTGCTTCTCCTCGTGGTGCCCAGGACAGGGGGTTTGGGGGAGCTGTGTGCCCCAGCTGCAGCTGCACACATCTGGCTCTGCTCGGCTCTGGGGGGCTGGAGCTGCACCCTGGGGTCCTGCTGACCCCACAGCCGGATGGGACACGGGGATAGGGGCTGGCTGAGGGGGCTGGGGGATCACTGCCCACACCCACTGAGCCCTGCTGGGAGCTGCGCCAAGGTGGAATGGCTGCCCCGAGGTGCAATGGCACAGGAGGTTCCTGCACGGCTGGCAGGGGGACAAAGCCCAGCTGAGCGCTGGCAGAGCAGCCACGGCCTGGGCTGGGGCCAGGAGATTGTCCCGGCCCTGCACAGCCCGAGGGCTTTAAAAGGAGAGAACGGGGAAGGCGAGGAGCGGAGAAGACAAAGGATGCAGTGAGAGCCAAGCACTCAGCAGCCGCCGGTGCCCAGCACACCCCACCCGCCCAGGGGTGCTCCTGAGGGCAGCACCTGCAGCTCCTCCATGGCCCTGGAGCCATTTACCAAGGGATCCTGCCCCATCTCCCTGCTCAGCTCTGGGTGCTGGGCAGAGCTGGAGGGGCTGCGGGGGCCCAGCTGGGCAGGGGGGATGCTCTGGTCCTGCAGCTCTCCCCCAGTGCTGGGTGAGTCCTGTGGGGTGCTGAGGTCACTTTTGGGGTATCCCCATCTCCCAGATTGCCCACATGGAGAGGATGGCTTAGCAGGAAGAGCAGAGAGGAGCTGAATCTTCCTCCAGCATTCAGGCAGCCCTGTGCCATCAGCCTCTGTGGTGTCTGCTGGGCAGCACCCTGGGGATCCTCCACACTGTGTCCCCATGGCATGCAGTGGGCACCAGCTGCATGTGCCCCTTCCCCAGCAGCTGGTGGGTGATTTCTCCTGGGCATCAGCCAGGGCAGCACCCCGGGGACTCTCCATGCTGTGTCCCCATGGAATTCAGGGGGCACCCAGCTGCATGTGCCCCTTCCCCAGCCCAGCAAGGAGTACCAGGTGGGCGGTTTCTAATGGGTGCCAGCCAGGGCAGAACCCCAGGGACCCTCCTTGTTGTGTCCCCATGGCATGCAGGGGGGTGATTTTTTGCTGGGCACCAGCCAGGGCAGCACCATGCTGTGTCCCCATGGAATTCAGGGGGCACCCAGCTGCATGCCCCTTCCCAACCTGCCAGGGAGCACCAGGTGGGTGGTTTTCTGCTGGGCACCAGCCAGGGTAGCACCATGGGGACCCTCCATGCTGTGTCCCCATGTCCCTACAGAGTGCAGGTGGCACCCAGCTGCATGTGCCCCTCCCCAGCCCTCCAGGTGGGTGGTTTCTCCTGGGCATCAGCCAGGGCAGCACCCCAGGGACCCTCCATGCTGTATCCCCATGGCATGCAGTGGGCACCAGCTGCATGTGCCCCTTCCCCAGCAGCTGGTGGGTGATTTTTTGCTGGGTGCCAGCCAGGACAGCACCCCGGGGACCCTCCATGCTGTGTCCCCATGTCCCCACGGAGTGCAGTGGGCACCCCAGAGACCCTCCATGCTGTGTCCCCATGTCCCCACAGAGTGCAGGGGGCACCCCGGGGACCCTCCACGCTGTGTCCCCATGGTGTGCAGTGGGCACCCAGCTGCATGTGCCCCTTCCCCAGCCCTGCAGGCAGCACCAGCAGCTCTGCTGCAGCTGCTCTGCTTATTATCATATTTAATTGCCCTCCTGGTAACCCCAGGAAATGAGCAGGAGCCGATGAGAGCCGCAGTTTGGGATGATGTAAACACCAACTCCAGCTCTCCCTGAGCCAAGAGAGCTGTGATTTATGTGATTTATGTGATTTATGTGATGATTTATGGAGCCCCCCAGCCCTGCCCCCAGCCTGGGCTGCCACTTTAATCCAGGCCTGCAAATTCAACATAAATCACTTGATTAAAAGCTCTACTTAATTTAAAGGGGTGGGGGTGGGCAGAGTGCAGCTGATCGATTTAATTTACACCGGGAAACAGCAACAAGCAGACGCCTTTAAAGGCCGGGGAGGTCCCGGTGATGCTTCAGCTGCCTCAGTTTAACCATTTAAATGCTCTCACCCTCCCTCCATGCATGGACAGCCACCTCCCACACCCTATCCAGGCCCCATGTGGGGTGCAGGAAGATTTTTATGGGAAGAATTCCCCCAAAAGCAGCTGGAGCATCGTGATTTTGGAACATCATCTTCCCAAAGTGAAGCCTGGATGAGCTGGAGCACCCAGAGCCCCCTCCCCATGGCCCCCCCAAAGGGAGATGTAAGGGTGGTTAAAGTCTTTTAATAATTACAAGAATTCCAGGATTTCATTACAGAAAGAGAGTTTACAACAAATAATATTTCTCCGTACAAAGGCAAAATAAACTTTTCAAGTAACAGCGGCCTGGCACCGGCGGCAGGGAGGGATGGGGCAGGGAGGATTTCGGGGAGTGCCCTGTCTGTCTGTCTGTCTGTCTGTCCGTCCGTCCGTGGGACTGCAGGGGGAGCACAGAGCTGGGATGAGGATGTGAGGATGCTCCCAGGTAAGGCACTGGCAGGGGATACCCGGGCACGGTGGGGTTGGCACTGAGCTGGGCACTGCCTGGAGCTCCCCCCAGGGCAGGGAATGGGGGGCAAGGATGGCAGCCCCCTCCCTCCCTCCCCGGGGCCAGGGCAAGGCCAGGCACGTAATGACAACGGATTCCCAAAAGGCATCATCGACACGTTATTATTATTATTATTATTATTATTATTGTTTAATACAACCCCATATAAAACTGAAGCAGCAGCAGCAAATTCTTATCGAGGGACCTAAACTGAAATAGGTTTAGAACATAATTTAAAAAAATAAAACCAGCAAAAATAGCAAAATATATGACTTTTTTTTTTTTTTTTATATATATAGCAACTGATATCTACCAGCCACTAGTACCTTCCTACCAAACTGGTATATCTCTGGTAACAACCCTTTTTAAAAAGACATGTAAATATATATTCATATTTATACATATTTTTTCGTTATGTACACGGGACTCTGGGTTTAGCACAGGTGGGTTCGGGCACCTCTGAGCAGTGCAGGGCTCCTGCCCTGGGTGTGCCAGGCCTGGCTCAGCAAAACCCACCAGGTGCTGCTCCTGTGGCCTGGGGGCATCCTGGGCAGGGAGGGACCCACAGCACGAGGGCCCTGGCATGCTGAGGGTCCTGGCACACCAGGGAGGGTCACAGAACACCAATGGGGCTCATGGCACCAGTGACGGTCCCAGTACACCAATGGGGCTCCTGGCACACCAGTGAGGCTCCTGGCATACCAGTGAAGCTCCTGGCACACCAGTCAGGGTCACAGAACACCAGTGAGGCTCCTGGCACATTAGTGATGGTCCTGGTACACCAGTGATGGTTACAGAACACCAATGAGGCTCCTGGCACACCAGGCAGGGTTACAGAACACCAGTGAGGGTCCTGGCACACCAATGAAGCTCCTGGCACACCAGTGAGGGTCCTGGCACACCAGTGAGGCTCATGGCACACCAATGAAGCTCCTGGCACAACAATGAGGCTCCTGACACACCAGGGAGGATCCCAGCACATCAGTGAGGCTCCTAGCACACCAGTCAGGCTCCTGGCACATTGGTGAGGCTCTTGGCACACCAGTGAGAGTTCTGGCACACCAGTGAAGCTCCTGGCACACCAGTCAGGCTCCTGGCACACCAGTGAAGCTCCTGGCACGCCAAGGCTCCCCCCTTGTGCAGCTGCAGGAGTCTGGTGCTGCTCCCAGCTCACCAGGCTCTCCTGGTGGCACACCAGCCTGGCTCCCTGTGCCCGAGCAGGCTGTGCCATCCCAGGACGCCAGGCTGGGCTCTTTGGCCATGCATTACCCACGGGAGAGGATTTCAGCTCAGCCAAGTGGGAACTCTCCAGCACAGAACTGACGGAAAAGAGGTTTAAAAACAAGAGGAGGAAAGGCCACGGAAACCCTGGAGCCTTTGGGCTGTGCAGAGCTGGCAGGAGGAGCTGGCAGGAGGAGCTGGGTGGTTTTGGTTATGTGAGATGCTACAGATGTCTCTGAACCCTTTCTGCACCAGCTGAGCACAACCAGGCTGTGCAGGCAGCGTCCACGGGCACGGCACGGCGTGGCAGCCCTGGCAGTGCCACCCTCAGTGTCGCTTCAGTCCACCATTGCTGTGCTGAGGGGGCAGCTTGGGCAGGCAGGGCTCGTCGGGCAGCGGGTCATGGGAGAACACTGAGTCCTCTCCCGAGGAGCAGGTGGAGCTGCGCGTGTCCGGGAAACCGGGAGAGTACTGGTCCAGAGGCATGGACAGGTCCAGGTACTCCTGCAGGGACAAACACCAGGGACAGGCTCAGGAGGGGACAGGGCAGAGCCTCAGCCAGGTGCCAACAGTGCCACCTCCCCTACTGACCCTGGGCAGTCCCAGGGAGAGCCCCTCACCCAGGTGCCACCTCTCCTACTGACCCTAGGAAGCCATGGACAGGTCCAGGTACTCCTGGAAGGACAAACCTCAGTGACAGGCTCAGGAAGGGACAGAGCAGAGCCTCACCCAGGTGAGACCAGTGCCACCTCTCCTACTGACTGTGGGAAGCTGGGGGAGTACTGATCCAGAGGCATGGAAAGGTCCAGGCACTCGTGGCAGGGACAAACCTCAGTGACAGGCTCAGGAGGGGACAGGGCAGAGCCTCACCCAGGTGCCACCAGTGCCACCTCTCCTACTGACCCCAGGGGAGTACTGATGCAGAGACATGGACAGGTCCAGGGAAAAACCCCAGTGACAGGCTCAGGAAGGGATAGAGCAGCCCCAGGGAGAGCCTCACCCAGGTGCCACCTCTTCTACTGACCCTGAGAAGCCATGGACAGGTCCAGGCACTCCTGGCAGAGACAAACCCCAGGGATAGGCTCAGGAGGGGATAGGGCAGTCCCCAGGGAGAGCCCCCCACCCTGGTGCCACCTCTCCTACCTGGTTGGAGGTCATGGCCACGATCCTGTCCAGGTCTTCCACCAGCTGCTTGAAGGTGGGTCTCTGGGAAGGGACGGCGTGCCAGCAATCCCTCATCATCATGTACCTGTGAGGGCAGGGCAGGAAGGGGCTCAGCATGGGGACCCCCACCCACGGGAGCAGAGAAGCACCAGGAATGTGTGCCCAGTGTCTCTGTGCCCAGTGTCCCTGTGCCATGGCCAGGGAAGATGCTATCCAAGGGTGATCCCCTGTATGCAAGGAAGGGAAACCCTCCTGCCTGCCCTCACAACCCAGGGTAGAGAATGGACACAGTCTGGGCTGGTTTCTATGCTGGGATTCCCTCCTGCCCAGGGAGATGCTCATTATTGCAAATCTGGCTGAGTGATGGTTTTGCAAGGCTGGGACTGTAACTCCCAACATCTGCCTGCCACCCTCCACGCCCCAGCCCACGTTCTGCACCCAGCAATGGCACTCAGACTTCAAACCCCTCTTCCCCACGCCACTCACAGCTCGTTGGTGCAGTTGCTGGGCTTGTCCATCCTGTGGCCTTCCTTCAGCAGCTTGAAGAGCTCCTCAACGGGCACACCGGGGTAGGGTGACCCACCCAGTGTGAAAATCTCCCACAGCAGCACCCCGAAGGACCACCTGGGAACACAGGGCAGATGCTGGGGCTCCAGGGTGCTGACACCCTGCTGGACCCCAGTTAGAGGCTGGTTTGCTGGGAGGAACAACCATCCACAGCTTCGATTCCCTCTGCAGGATAAATGAGTCCCAGCACCAAACACAATTTGGATTCAAAACGTTTGGTTGGCTGGCACCAATTGTAATTTCATTGAATTTCACCAATTGTAATTTCATTAAATCAAAGCAAATCCCATCCATGCATGTCCCCAGCAGGCCCTACTCACACGTCACTCTGGTGGGTGTAGATTCTGTCAAAGAGAGCCTCGGGGGCCATCCACTTCACTGGCAGGCGACCCTGGAGCACAAAACCCACCATGGCTGTGAGGGAAGCTGAGCCCTGCACGCCTGGGGCATTCCCAGCCCAGCAGGACCCCTGGCCCAGCACTCACATTTGTGGTCTTCTTGTAGTAATCGATGTGGTGGATGTCACGGGCCAGCCCGAAGTCAGCGATCTTCATCACGTTGTCCTCTGTCACCAGCACGTTCCTGGCTGCCAGGTCCCTGTGGATGCACTGAGCAAGCACAGGGAGCTCAGAATTGGAGGCTTCCCCATGATGGGACGTGTCACAGGCATATTTTATGAAAAATCCTTTATCATTAGGATTTTTTAAAATCCTTTCATTAGGATTTGACCAAGCACAGAGCTCTCAGCACCAAGGGTTCCTCATGATGGGATGTGTCACGGATATATTTTATGAAAAATCCTTTTCTTAGGATTTTTCCTCCTGAGAAGCTGAGAGGCCTCAGGAAAGAAATGTAAACAATGGTTATCTGTTGCTGTGGAATGCAACAGGTGGATCTGGGATTGGGCTCATGTGGTTGTTTTTGATTAATGGCCAATCCCAATCCAGCTGTCTCGGACCCTCTGCTCAGTCACAAGATGTTATTATCATTCCATTCCATTCCATTCCATTCCATTCCATTCCATTCCTTGCTAACCTTCTGATGAAATCCTTTCTTCTATTCTTTTAGTATAGTTTTAATATACCATTTTCTTTTAATATAATATATATCATAAAATAATAAATCAGCCTTCTGATGGTTTTGCAGGGCTGATGAAAGGATTTCTGATGAAATCCTTTCTCTATTATTTTAGTAGAGTTTTACTATATAATTTTCTTTTAATATAATATATATAATAATAAATCAAGACTTCTTATTAAATCCTTTCTCCATTTTTTTAGTATGGTTTTAATATATTATATTATAATAATTATATTTTATATTATATTATAGTAATTATATATAATATTAATATAATATATTACATTACATTATATTATATTATATTATGTTATATTTTAATATATTATATTATGTTATATTTTAATATATCATATGTTATTTTATTATATATATATAATATTAAATTTTCTTTTAATATAATATATATAAAATAAAATAATGAATCAGCCTTCTGAAACATGGAGTCAACATTCTCATCTCTCCCCTCATCCTGGCACCCCTGCAAGGAATGGGCAGGGAGCTAAGGGCGCGTGCCCCAGGCCCAGCTGCTGGGCTCCCCATCCCACCACACCCTCCTGGGAGCTCCTCACCTTCTTGGAGGCCAGGTACTCCATGCCCCGTGCCACCTGGTAGGCACAGGAGACCAGGTCCTTGAAGGAGAGCTGCTCCTCGGGCACGCGGGCGGGGTTGTAGCAGTACTCCATGCCCGGGGGCCGCCGTGCCTGCAGGTACTCCCGCAGGTTGCCCTTGCTGGCATATTCCACAATCACATACAGGGGTCCTGAGGGGATGGCGGGATGAGAACGTGGAGCAAGATGCCAGGAGAGCCCCTCCAGTGGAGGGGTGGCACAGGGGACACCTCCTCCCCACCCATGCAGCCTCACCGTCCTGCGTGCAGGCTCCCAGCAGGTTGATGATGTTCTTGTGCTTGCCAATCATCTTCATCATCTCCATCTCGGAGATGAGGTCAGACAAGTCCTTCTCTGTGGCGTCGGCTGAAGTGGAGGAGGCAGCACTTAGGGGGTGCCAGGCTGGGCTGCACACTGCACACCCCAGCCACGGCTGTGGCATCATGCCAGTGTAATTTTAATATATCCTTTTCTTTTAGTATAATATATATATCATAAAATAATAAATCAACCTTCTGAAACATGGAGTCAAGATTCTCATCTCTTCCCTCGTCCTGGGACCCTTGTGAACACCACCACAGGGAGGGACGGGTGAGTGCCCAGCTGCTGGGCTCCCCATCCCACCAAACCCCTCTTCCCCACCCCAGCACTGCACCTCAGCTCGTTAGTGAGCTGTGAGTTTTGTGAGTAATTGCATCTTATAAATACTGACAGTTATCTCTAGCTAGTATTGTATTAAGGGCTACTGCATCACTGAGAGTTTGGCTTTGCAGGTAAGATATAAACCTGAAAACTCATCTCTCTTGCTTGCTGAAGATCTCACAGCACTATTTTGCAAGAATAATTTGTTATCATCAGTTTCTTGTATAAACTGCAGTGTAGCCATGATATTTTCTGAAAAACCCTTTCCTTAGGATTTTTTCTCCTGAAAAGATGAGAGGCCTCAGGAACAAAATGTAAACAACAATAATTATCTGCTGCTGTGGAATGCAACAGGTGCATCTGTGATTGGGCTCATATGGTTGTTTCTAATTAATGGCCAATCACAGCCCAGCTGTGATTTCTCGGACAGAAAGTCTGAGCCACAAGCCTTTGTTATCATTCTTTTTTTATTCTTAGCCAGCCTTCTGTTGAAGTCCCTGCTTCTATTCTTTTAGTATAGTTTAATATAATATATATCATAAAATAATAAATCAAGCCTTCTGAAACATGGAGTCAGATCCTCGTCTCTTCCCTCATCCTAAGACCCCTGTGAGCACCACCACACTGCAGTTAGTTAATTATAGTTAATTACATCCTGTCCTCTTAAATTCCTTCTGTAATCACACTTTGCCAAGACATTTTTGCTGCCACTTACACTTGAGCATCTTCACCGCCACCTTGGTCACACGGTTGGGCTTGTCCTTGTCCAGGCCGATGGCTTCTGCCAGCACCACCTGCCCAAAGCAGCCTTCTCCCAGAGGCTTGCCCAGGATCAGCCTGCAGGGAGAAAACAATGATTGTTGGGGAAGATGAAACAGGAAAGCCTTATAAATGATTGGCAAAAAATTTTGAGAATATGGAAACTATAAGTGAGATTGAAATGAAAGCAAGCTTTGAGATCCCTCAGTTACTGAACAACTGGAAAACAATGGTGTGGCTGGCTGAAGGTGATCCCCTTTGGATGGAACAACACCCTCTGCTTGCAGACAGCTCCAAGGGGCAGAGCAGACCCTGCAGCTTGGCAGGAGGGGCCCAAAGAGGAGTTTTTAGGGTTTAAAATGTAACACAGGATGGTAATGTAATGATTCTTACAGGCTGTATGGAAATGCTACAGGATTTGTGTCTTGTACTAGATTGTTAGTGAGAATTAGAATATTCAATATAGAAGAAGATTTATTGTGTTGTAACGGGAACTTCGCTCTCTTATCCTTTTTACTCCTCTTACACTCTTAGCCCGTTTACTCTCTTGCCCTTTTACTCTCTCACCCTCTCATCCTCTCTCCCCTCTCTTCTCTGGGGCTGCTCTGAGCTGTGGCTGGCAGCTCCCAGTAGGGCCCTGGTTATCCAGCAAGACTGGCTCAACAATTCTTTTTTTCTACACCAAAACTTGCTTCCATCTCTATTCCTTCATCAGACTCAACATTTAAAAATCTTTCTGCTAAGCCACACATATCTGTGAGACTTTCTTGTCAAACTTTCATCCTTCCCAACCCTCTAGGGTGCTGGGCTCACCTGTCCCTGGGCAGCTCCCAGCGTGGATCCTCGGGCAGCTCGTACTCGGAGACCCCGGCCAGCATGGGGGTACCACTGGAGGAGAGGCGGGAGGGCCTCACCAGCATCACACCCGAGTTCATGGAGGAGCTGGAGTCGGCTGACACCTGCAGGGGAGATGTGGGTTACCTTCATGCAGTGCCCAGCCCGCGGCTGGCTGCCCCCGGGGTGGGGGAAATGGTGATGGGAGCATTGGCACCCTATAGGAGTGTTGATGGAGTGACAAAACTATGCTTTGTACTGCTAAAGGAATGACAAAACCATTCTCTGTACCCTTAAAGGAGTGACAAAACTGTCCCTTGTCCCCTTAAAGCAGTGACAAAACTATCCTCTGTCCCCTTGAAGGAGTGACAAAACTACCCCATCAAAAAGGAAAGAAACCCAGAATTTTCTCTCCTGGATTAGGTGAAAAAGCCACCTCATAGGACCTGGAGAACTTCACCTCAAACTTAAGGATACTACACTTAAGGATAGGCAATTGCACAGAAGCTGAAAAGTCTTGTATAGGAATGTGCTCCCTGTTGATAGAGTGACAAAACTGTCCTTTGTCCCCTCAAAAAGGAAAGAAGCCCAGAAGTTTCTCTCCTCAATTGGGTAAAAAGACACCTCACAGGCTTAGGGGACTTCACCTCAAACTTAAGGACAGCCAATTGGACAGGAGCCAAAAAGTTCTGCCTGGGCAAATCATTAGAAAAAGAAGTGAACAAAGAAACGAATTGCTTTTGTGAGGTGCTTTACCTCCTATACCTGGCTCGATTTATATCTATTTGTTATTTTGCCTTTTATTGAAACTTTTTGTTTCCAACACTGCAACAGAAGCCATCCTGCTGATTTTTATGCCTCCAAGGGTAGCTGAGCTATCTTGGGTGAGTTATAGACCTCCAAAAGCTTATTAGACCTGCCTGGAGGAGGCTCCTAGAACAGCACCTGCCCTGCCTGCAGCCCCCTGCCCACCCTGCCCAGCAGTGCTGCTCCCCTCTGTGGAACTTCTAATTACTCTCCATCATGCTGCAGCCCAAAAATGCACAGCCTGGGAGCTCTCCCATCTCCTCAGCGTGTCCCACACTCTGCTCAAACCTTAAACTGCTGTAAATCCTCCTGGTTCTCCTCATGAGCCCCATCAGGAGGGGATGAGTGGGAGCTGTGCTGCCATCAGAGGCACAGCCAGGTGGGCACAGGCTGGAGGGGGTGGCACATGCAGCAGGGTGAGATGGTCCCAGATCTTCCCATCCCTCCTCCCCCAGGTCCCCTGGGCTCCAGGAGAGGCAGTAGGTGCAAACAAACCCCCTCTCTACTTTCTGTTACCTGTCTGCGCAGGGGGATGCTCTTGGCCAGCTTGTGCACGGCCAGCTGGCTGTTGAAATCTGTCTTCTTGGTGGTGCTCTTCAGCTTGTAGATGATGATGGTCACCACCATGCAGGAGATGAGGAAGGCTCCGATGCAGTAGATGATGATCTCCAGGTAGAAGGGAGACGTCATCATGGCTGGGGTGTCTTCAATAGCTGGGTCGGCGTGAACAGGGGGTTTGTTAGCACCCACCAGGCCCCAGGGAGTGGCACTGGGGAGCCCCTGGCTCGTCCCCAAGCTCAGTGGGGACATTGGTGCAGCAGGGGCTGGGGGCTGCCCCCAACCCTTGCAGGTAGGTGTGCAAGCAGCCCCCAGCTCATCACCCCCACAGCCAAGCATTGCCTTTGCCACCTCTGCAGGGTGGACAGGAATGAAGTGGGGTACAGGGCCTGGGTCACCCCACAGGGATGTGACACTATAGGCACCTTTGGGGACAGGTCTTTGTCCCAGCTGCTGTGCTCTGCCCACATTTGGGAGCTGCAGGGAGTGGCAATGGGGAGTCCCTGGCTTGTCCCCAAGCTCAGTGGGGACATTGGTGCAGCAGGGACTGGGGGGCTGCCCCCCAACCCTTTATGGGAAAGTGTGCAAGCAGCCCCCAGCTCATCACCCCCACGGCCTTTGCCACCTCTGCAGGCAGCCCAGGGTGGTCAAACAGGACAGGAATGAAATGGGGGACAGGGCTTGGGTCACCCCACAGGAATGTGGCACCATGGGCACCTCTGGGGCCAGGCTGTTTAAACTAAAAACTTTACAACTCTGTGAAAGTTGTAAACTTGGTATGTTTATTACAGTGCTGGATGCATATGGAGACTACTCTCTTTAAAAGACATGTGTACTTTTGGGAATTTTGG
The DNA here is from genome assembly GCA_024362935.1 of Setophaga petechia. Classification (NCBI taxonomy): domain Eukaryota; kingdom Metazoa; phylum Chordata; class Aves; order Passeriformes; family Parulidae; genus Setophaga; species Setophaga petechia. The sequence goes on along the minus strand of JANCRA010000123.1, from coordinate 730,368 downwards.
GGCTTTTAAAAATTTTTCTTTTAAATATATATGCATACATTTTTACAATAGGTTTATGTATATTCATTTTTACGAATTTTGCGTGACATTTGCTGTTAGCTCTTTATTAGAAAGAATTTTTAGGCTAGGTTGACTTGCTTTCATAGCAGTCTTTCCGTCTTTTTTTAATCACTCTTTGTCTCTATTTCTGTTTTTCACTGAAGTAGTTTTTTTTGAGCTTAGGTTTTTGTAGTCAGGGGAAATAATTATGTTTTCTAGCTACAGATTTAACTTCAAAATGTACATTTCACTTAAATTAAAATGGATTTCTATTTTGGAATTTTTTTTATTTTTATTTATTTTATTTTATTTATTTATTTATTTAGAAAAGAAGTAAAATTTTTTTATTTAATGCAATGCAGCCAGGGGCACTCCAGTGGCAATGACCTGCTATGGGGAGCCTGGGCTGCTGGGAGAAGGGACCCACAGACCCTGCCTTGGTGGCTGAGGGGGTGTTGGAGCCCTGAACAGCTCAGAGCCCATTGCCATGTGCCTGGTCCGTGGTGAATCCAGCAGGATGGAGCTGCCAGTCCACCCTGTGCACCCCCAGAGAGCAGAACCTCAGAGAGAGGTGTAAGAGGGAGCTGAAGATTCCTGCCCCACCTCTGGGCACACCTGGCTGACAAAGCAGTGGCTGATAACTGGGAAAGTTTTGGCTGGGAAGCAAGGAGCACACAGCACCCCAAAAGCTTTCCCACAGCTGTTATCAGGCTTTGCTCCCTCATTGATACCACGAGCAGCATCAATGGGGACGGGGCAGCCATCCCCACAGGGCAGGCACACACAGCCCTGGACAGACCCACACCACAGGGCAAGGCCAGGCCCTGGCAGGGAAGGGCAGCACTGCCAGCACCCCTAAAACCCCCCTGCACCCCCTGAATGGCAGCACTGGCCTGGCCTGGGGGTGTGAGGCTGTCCTGCTCCAGTGCAGCCAGCCCTGGTTAAGTACCCCAGGTATGCATTGCCTGGGCCAGGGAGAGAGCAGGGGCAGACCCCAGCTGGGGTGGAGGGGGGCACAGAGCCAGGGGACACTGGGGACACTGGGGACACTGCTCCAGCTGCAGGGCAGCCCACACTGACCCAGGGATGGGGCTGGGAAGGGCTCTCTCCCGGACCACAATGCATACATTGGAAAGGAGGGAGGAAAGGAAGAGGAGTATATACCTTCGAGAACTGTCAACCATGCAGAGTGATGGGAGATCCCAATAGAATTACCCGCCAAACATGTATACTCCCCAGCATCCTCAAATGAGACATTCCTTAAGTGAAGCACTTCCATTTCTTTGTCTGTCGTGTTAACGCCAGCCGTCTGGAAGGGAAAAAATGGAAGCAAAAAAAACGGAGAAGCAAACGACATGAGATCTTCTGGGAGGAGGCCAGAGAGGAGGGAGAGCCCAGTCTCATTTGCCAGACCCCCGGGGAGCAGACAGAGACCACTGCAGAGATGAGAGACCCTCGGGATGACCACTCATCCCTGCCGACCTAGGGAGACGCTGTTAAATAAAACCCTCCACCAGACGAGGTGTCCTGCCCATCCGAGCATGCTGGTGATGGGCTGCATGGAGAAATCACCCAGGCAGGGCTGGCTGGACAGGGGTGGGAGCACAGACACAGGACAGACAAGAGGATGGTGGCACAGACAGGGGATGCAGCACTGTGCCAGTCTGGGGTGCCCGGACTGGCCTGACGGCAGCACCCTCATGTAGCCATTGTATTAAGGGCTGCTGCATCACTGAGAGTTTGGCTTTGCAGGTAAGATATAAACCTGAAAACTCATCTGTCCTGCTTGCTGAAGATCTCACAGCATTGTTTTGCAAGAATAATTTGTTACCATCAGTTTCTTGCATAAACTGCAGTGTAGCCGTGATATTTTCAGAAAAATCCTTTCCTTAGGATTTTTTTCTCCTGAGAAGCTGAGAGGCCTCAGGAACAAAATGTAACCAATGGTTATCTGCTGCTGTGGGATGCAACAGGTGCATCTGGGATTGGGCTCATGTGGTTGTTTCTAATTAATGGCCAATCACAGTCCAGCTGCCTCAGACTCTCTGCCTGAGACACAAACCTTTGTTATCATACTTCCTTTTCTATTCTTAGCCAGCCTTCTGATGAAATCCTTTCTTCTATTCTTTTAGTATAGTTTTAATGTAATATATATAATAAAATAATAAATCAAGCCTTCTGAAACATGGAATTAGATCCTCATCTCATCCCTCATCCTGGGATCCCTGCAAACGCCATCACACCCTCCGTTATCATTCTTTTTCATTAACCCTTTGTTATTATTCTTTTTTACTCTTAGTAAAGAATAGCTAGCCTTTGCTATCATTCTTTTTCTATTCTTAGCTAGCCTTCTGATCCTAAGACCCCTGAGAACACCAGCACACCCTCAGAGACCCAGGTGTGTACATGACAGGGAGGGCAGCACACAGGACAGACAGCAGGACACTGGGACACACACACAGAGCACAGCCAGCCCCGCCGGGTATTTTTCCATGGTTGTTGCACCAGAAACAGCAGAAACAGGAGAGCCCAGAGTTTTGTCTTCCACCGCCAGGCATTCCTCGTGTTACCTGTGGCCAGGGGCCTGGTGACTGTGAGCCACGCAGACTGGTTGGCCTCTCCAATATAATTGGAAACCTTACAAACATACTCCCCGCTCTCGGCCTCTGTCACATTGTACAGGGTCAGCACCTCCGCATCTGAGCTATTAATCCCCGAGTGCTGGAACAGACCAACAACACGCAGTCACACGGCTGTGCCCAGGAACCCCAGCACCCTCAGGGCTGGCACAGGCTCTGCCAGCCCCCACAGGGGTGGGGGGCACGGGGATGCACACAGAGGGGCACAGGAGGGAGGAGCAGGCAGGGATGGGGGTGTAGCTCTGCTCCCCCCGGTCAGGAGCACAGCTGGGATGGCTGCATGGAATCACTGAATGGCTTGGAAGGGATCCTTAAAGGCCACTCAGTCTGACCTCCTGGCACAGCTGGACCAGTGGCCAGTGTGCCCACTGAGTGGCACTGCTGGGGTGCAGAGGGAGCTGCTGTCCCTGGGACCATGCAGGGCTCAGCTCCCAGCTCCAGAGCTGTGCTTGCTGCTGGGATACCCACCCAGCCCTGTGCTGTGTGTCCTTAGAGCTCCAAAGGCACCAGGACAGCCCACCCAGCCCTGTGCTGAGTGCCCTTAGGGGTCCCAGCCCTGTGCTGTGTGTCCTTATGGCTCTAAAGGCACTGGGATAACACACTTAGCCCTGTGCTGTGTGTCCTTAGGGCTCCAAAGGCACTGGGATAACACACCCAGCCCTGTGCTGTGTGTCCTTCTGGCTCCAAAGGCATTGGGATAACACACCCAGCCCTCTACTGAGTGTCCTTAGGGCTCTAAAGGCACCAGGACAGCCCACCCAGCCCTGTGATGAGTGCCCTTAGAGCTCCAAAGGCATTGGGATAACATCCCCAGCTCTGTGCTGTGTGTCCTTATGGCTCCAAAGGCACCCCCAGTCCTGTGCTGAGTGCCCTTAGGGCTCCAAGGGCACCAGGACAGCCCTCCCAGCCTTGTGCTGAGTGTCCTTAGGGGTCCCAGCCCTGTGCTGTGTGTCCTTAGAGCTCCAAAGGCACTGGGATAACACACCCAGCCCTGTGCTGAGTGCCCTTAGGGCTCCAAAGGCACCAGGACAGCTCTCCCAGCCCTGTGCTGTGCGCCCTCAGGGCTCCAAAGGCACCCCCAGCTCTGTGCTGAGCACCCTTAGGGCTCCAAAGCACAGCAGAGCCAGCACACAGCTGGCACACACAGCTGGCAAACACAGCTGGCACACACAGCTGGCACACACAGCCCTCCCTGCTCCCTGCTGCTGATGGCTCTGAGCTCCAGCTGCCCCCAGGCTGGTCCCCAGCCCCAGGTGAGTCTCTGAGGCTGCTCCAGCCCCAGCCCTGGGCGCCCCCAGTGTGGCTTTACCTTCAGGATCTGCACGTAGGGCAGGTTGTCGGGGCCGATCTTGCTGCCGTTCACCTCAATGTGCTTCAGCCACTGGATGTGGGGCTGGGGGTCGCTGTAGACCTTGCACACAAACTCCACATTGCTGCCCAGGGCCACTGTCTTGTTGGCAGGCAGCCCTGCCTGCAGGATGGGCCGGTGTGGGGAGCGCTCTGCGGGACCAGACATATTTTATTTTATGAAAAATCACAGACATATTTTATTTTTTATTTTCTGAAAAATCCATTTCCTATGATCTTTTTCTCCTGAGAAGCTGAGAGGCCTCAGGAACAAAATATAAACAAAGGTTATCTGCTGCTGTGGAATGCAACAGGTGCATCTTTGATTGGTCCTTGTTGGTTATTTTTAATTAATGGCCAATCACAGTCCAGCTGGCTTGGATTCTCTGAGAGTCACAAGATATTATTATCATTCCATTTCATTCCTTGCTATCCTTCTGATGAAATCCATTCTTCTATTCTTTTAGTAGAGTTTTAATATATAATTTTCATATAATATATAATTTTCATATAATATAATATAATATAATATAATATAATATAATATAATATAATATAATATAATATTTAATACAATATAATAATTAATACAATGTAATGTAATGCAATGTAATGCAATGCAATATAATATAATATAATATAATATAAAATATATAATATAATATAATATAATATAATATAATATAATATAATATAATATATATAATATAATATAATATAATATAATATAATATAATATAATATAATATAATATACAACATAATATAATATAATATAATATAATATAATATAATATAATATAATATAATATAATATAATATAATATAATATATCAGCCTTCTGAAACAGGGAGCCAAGATTCTCATCTCTTCCCTCATCCTGGGACCCCTGTGAGCCCCACCACAATGGGGCACCTTACAGTGGGGTCTGGGGTACCTGCTGCCCATCCTGGGGGTACCTGCAGCCCCCCATGCCCAGCACCCCTGGCTGAGGTGGGCACCAATGCCCCCAACTCAGCATTAGTGTCCCCTAACCCAGGAGCCTGCCTGAAGTGAGGTGACAGCATGCAGGATGGGGGACAGGTGAAACCCCTGTGGGACAGGGACCTCAGCACCTCTTAGGCAGGGTGAGAGGTCAAACAAACCTATGGAGGGTCCTGGCTGCTCACAAAGGGGCTGCCACCGTGGTGAGTCAGCATTAACAAACCCCTTTGTTCACCTCGCTGACTGTTCCCTTCAGTTTGCTCAGTGTAATCAAATTAAATCACATTTTTAATGGTTCATTTACTGGCATTTAGAGCAGCTCCACATGTGGAACTGCTCAGACCAGCCTTCCCAGCTGGGAATTATGGCTAATAAGGCGATTAGAAAAACTTTCTGTCCGGTCTATGAAATTATTTTCAGCACAATTAAAAACCTCCAGAACAGGGTGGGGTGAAGCTCTCACTCCCCAGCCTGGGGCAGGAGGCCATGGGGATGGTGGGGTAGCTGTTCCCTGGGAGCAGCACCCACCAAACCCTACAGGGTGGTGTTTGGGAGGGCTGAGGGTGTGGGGTGAGCCCCCAGCCCCTGCACTCACCCACAACATCCAGCTGGTAGGTGTGGTTGATGCTGCCATACTTGTTCTCCACGATGCAGGTGTAGTTGCCCTTATCAGATGGCACCACCGAGTCCATGATGATGCTCCAGGTTGCCTGGCGGACCTGGGGGGGCACAGAGCCTGTTACCTGCAGCCTGCAGAACCCCAGGCCCTGCTGGTGTTCAGCCCCTGGCACGGGCAGGACATCAATCTCTCTTTGAGGGCACCTTGTCCTTCCCTACAGAGGGGCTGTAATTGCTCCCAGCTGTCCCAGGAGGGACAGAAGGCACAGAGCCAGCCCTGGCCACACAGAGCCAGCTGTGCTGAGCAGATGTTGTCCGTGGGCTGGTGGGGACACCCTCCCTGGTGGCCCCTGTGTGTGCAGGGAACAGAGCAGCTTTGTTCCTCCTGCAAGAGCTGCTTCCCTGGCTGGTCCTGGGGGTCAGACCCTGCTGGTCCCCATGGCCAGTGGGGTCTGAAGTGGGCAGTGGGCAGCTGCAGCCTGGTGTGCTGCACCCAGGGCACTCTGTGGGTGCTGCTGACCCAGTGATCTCCTTTGGGAGAGCCTCAGTGCCTCTGCTGGGCACTGCTCAGGTCCGTCTGGCCGCAGGGCTCTCTAAATTCCAGCCCTGCCAGTGCCAGCTCCAGCTGTGGCTCCTCAAGGCAAACCCTCCTTGAGCCCAGCTGGAAACTGGGTTATTTCCATAGTGCTGCATTTCCAGAGTGCTGCATTTCCACCGTGCTGCATTTCCACTGTGCTGCATGCACTGCCCAGGTCCCTCTGGCCACAGGGCTCTCCAAATTCCAGCCCTGTCCCTGCCAGCTCCAGCTGTGGCTCCCCATGGCAAACCCTCCCAGAGCCCAGCTGGAAACTGGTTTGTTATAATACAATATTTCAGCCCTGTTGGCACTGTGCTGTCACCAGCCATGTCCTGGCTGAGCCCGTGTCCCTCCAGGACACCCTGCCCAGAGCTGGCAGCTGTGACGTGGCTGCATTCCTGCTGCTGCCCCAGCCTCCTGGCAGGAGCCCTGGCATGCAGGGCACGTCTGGAGCCACTTGTGACACGTGGCACGTGGCCCAGGGGTGATGGTGGCCCCTGGCTGGGCTGGTTCAGAGCTCCCAGCCCCTGAGCCCCAGGCAGCCGTAGGCAGCCCTGTGCCCAAAACCAGAGAGATGGTAAAAGGGGACAGTGCTTTTAATTCATGGCCAATCACAGTCCTGCTGTTTCTGACTCTCTGGTCAGTCACAAGGTTTTACTGGGGAAAAGGAACTCAGGGATGCTGGTCTGGAGCTGTGAGAAGGGGAAAGCCAAGCTGCCATCCCAGCCAGGTGCCATCCTCAGCCTGGCTCTGCTCTGGGTGCTGGGGAAGCAGCACTGAGCTCCTCCCCAGCTCAGGGAGCCCCAAAGATGGCCTGGAGCCCCCCACTGTCACAGATATCTTTTATGGAAAATCCTTTCCTTAGGATTTTTCCTCCTGAGAAGCTGAGAGGCCTCAGGAACAAAATGTAAGTAATGGTTATCTGCTGCTGTGGAATGCAACAGGTGCATCTGGGATTGGCCTCACGTGGTTGTTCCTAATTAATGGCCAATCACAGATGTGATGATGCCATCACACACGATGGCTGGCACATACATCACCCAGGAGCCCCAGCCCTGCAGCTCCCACTGTTCCCCCTGCCCCCAGGAGCCCCCAGCCCTGCAGTTGCCCCTCTCCCCTGCCCCAGGAGCCCCCAGCCCTGCAGTGCCTGGATCTGGGGGCTGTTCCCCTCTCCCCTGGAGCCCCAGCCCTGCAGTTCCCACTGTTCCCCCCCTTCCCCAGCTATCCCTTGGTGCCTCTCCCCTGCCCCAAGAGCCCCCAGCCCTGCAGTTCCCTCTCTCCCCTGTCCCCAGGAGCCCCCAGCCCTGCAGTTCCCACTGTCCCCCCTGCCCCAGGAGCCCCAGCCCTGCAGCTCCCACTGTTCCCCCTGCCCCAGCTGTATCTTGGTGCCTCTCCCCTCTCCCCAGGAGCCCCAGCCCTGCAGTTCCCTCTCTCCCCTGTCCCCAGGAGCCCCCAGCCCTGCAGCTCCCCCTGTCCCCCCTGTCCCCAGCTGTACCTTGTACCCCCCGATGCGATGGTCAGGTTTGAACTCTTTGCCGTTCTTCAGCCAGCGCAGGGTGGGGTTGGGGGTCCCGCTGGAGGGACATTTGAATTTCACTGTTTTGGCAGCGGGGACAGCGTGGAGCTTCTTCTCCATCTTCTCAGGATAGGTCCAGTAGGGAGCAATGGCCTCTGGGGAGCAGAGGGAGGGCTCAGCACGGCCAAACCCAGCAGCCTCCTGCTCCTGAGACACCCAAGGATGCCCAGAGCAGGAATCAGGAGAGATGCCAGCAGGCAATGCCAGCTAAAGCAGGGAGGGCAGCTCTGGGACATCACCCAGACACACAGCAGCCCTTTCCCTGTGGGTGGATGCTCAGCTAAAGCAGGGAGGGGAATTCAATATTTTGCATATTTTTCAAATAGGCTAAATTTTTTTAAATCCGTCTCTTAATAGGTCTTACAATATCAGAATTATTTCTTTGTTTGCAGGTTTTTATGTGGAAAAATATTTTAGCTTTTCAGACTAATAAAGACATGTTTTTGTCTAAGCAATGAAATTTTGATTATTTCTTGTTTTGGAGCTCTGGGGCATCACCCTCAGTCAGGAGTCCTTTCCCTATGGGGTAGATGCTCAGCTAAAGCAGGGAGGGGAAATCAATATTTTGCATATTTTTTAAATAGGCTAATTTTTTTTAAATCCGTGTCTCAATAGGTCTTACAATATCAGAATTATTTCTTTGCAGGTTTTTATGTGGAAAAATATTTTAGCTTTTCAGACTAATAAAGACATGTTTTTGTCTAAGCAATGAAGTTTTGATTATTTCTTGTTTTGGAGCTCTGGGGCATCACCCTCAGACACAGGAGTCCTTTCCCTGTGGGGTGGATGCTCAGCTAAAGCAGGGAGGGGAATTCAATATGTAGCATATTTTTTAAATAGACAGGCTAAATTTTTAAAATCAATATCTTAATAGGTCTTACAATATCAGAATTATTTCCTTTTTTGCAGGTTTTTATGTGGAAAAATATCTCAGCTTTTCAGACTAATAAAGACACGCTTTTGTCTAAGAAATGAAATTTTGATTATTTCTTGTTTTGGAGCTCTGGGGCATCACCAGAGACACAGCAGTCCTTTTCCTGTGGGGTGGATGCTCAGCTGGACCAGCAGTGACCCCAATCCAGCCCTGCTGTCCCCACCATGCCCTCGACACTGCCAGGTGCCCTGGCTGCTTTCCCCACCCCTGGGTGATGCCCATTTGTGCCCAGCCTCCCCCTGCCTGCCCACAGGGCAGTGCCAGGGCAAACCCAGCTCGCACGTACGGTTGGGTTTGGTGTTGTCAGCCTCCTTCTCCTCCGACGAGGAATCATCTTCATCATCATCATCCTCTGCAGAGGGGAGAGCGTCTGCAAGAGAGGCAAGGGCCCTGCTGAGTGCCTGGGTGTGAGGGGAGCTTTGTGGCTGGCAGAGCACAAAGGATGGGTGGGTGGGTGGTGAGGGCTGTGCCCGCTGGTGCTGGTGCCCGACAGGGGCACAGGGATCCACAGAAATCCCACAGAATCCCCAGCACAGCCAGTGCCTACAGCCATCCTGAAGAGGTTTCCTGTCAGAGGTGACTTCAGAGCTCCTCACCCCATGTCTGGTGCCACCAACACCCCTGGGGTGGCAGCCAAGGCCTGTGAGCACAGACACGTCCCCACCTCGAGCATTCCTCCCTCTCCAGCCTCACAACACTCCATCAACAGCACTGCAGAGCACGGCTCCCACCCAGAACATGCCCCTTTTGGGGCAGCCCTGCAGCCCCCCAACCCTTCAGATAAATCTGAGATGATTTCTGGCTGCTCCTCCCTGCAGTGGCTCTGCAGCCCCCCAACCCTTCAGATAAATGTGAGATGATTTCTGGCTGCTCCTCCTTGCCCTGCAGTGGCTCTGGGGCAGCCCTGCAGCCTCCCAATCCTCTCAGATAAATCTGAGATGATTTCTGGATGCTCCTCCTTGCCCTGCAGTAGCTCTGGGGTGACTCTGCAGCCCCCAACCCTTCAGATAAAGCTGAGATGATTTCTGGCAGCTCCTCCCTTCAGTGACTCTGCAGCCTCCTGCCCCTTCAGATAAAGCTGAGATGATTTCTGGCTGCAGTGGCCAGGAAGCCACAGCACCACACTGGAAACTCTCCTGGGCACCTGCAAGGTGCAGGTTGGGCCCAAAATCACTGTGTGTGACCAGCGTGTGTGCAGGGGCCTGCAGGGGTGTGCAGGGACCTGCAGAAGTGTGCAGAAATGTGCAGGGACCTGCAGGGGTGTACAGAACTGTGCAGAGGTGTGCAGAAACTGCAGGGACCTGCAGAACTGTGCAGAACTGTGAAGGGACTTGCAGGGGTGTGCAGAACTCTGCAGAGGTGTGCAGAAATGTGCAGGGACCTGCAGGAGTGTACAGAACTCTGCAGAGGTGTGCAGAAATGTGCAGGGACCTGCAGAACTGTGCAGAAATGCCCAGGGACCTGCAGAGGAGTGCAGAGACCTGCAGAACTGTGCAGAGGTGTGCAGAGGAGTGCAGGGACCTGCAGAGGAGTGCAGGGACCTGCAGGGATGTGCAGAGATGTGCAGAAATGTGCAGAGGCTGCCTCCTCCTCGCTTCACAGCCCGGCCCCGTGGCTGCCCTGTCCCTGCTACGAACCTGAGACGTTGACGGAGAAGAAGGTGGTGTCGCTCCCCGAGGGGCTGTTGGTCATGCAGGCATAGAGCCCTGAGTCCTCGGGCACCACGTCCCTGACCTCTACCTCGTCCCCAGTGATGCGGGTGCGGTTGTTCTCGGCCAGCTGGACGCCGTCCCTCACCCAGTTGATGCTCTGCACGTCGTCCCGCAGCCGGCAGCGCAGCTGGAGCAGCTCGCCGGGGTGGGCTGAGTACGACTCCACTTCCATTTTTGCTTTGGGCACAGCTGGAGGGGTTAGGGGAGAGAAGGAGAGAAAAAAAAAAGGAGAAAAGGGATAGAGACCGAAGGAAAACCATGCTGCTGCTGCTGCTGCTGCGGCCTGGTTAATGAGGCAACATGCACTGCTGGGATGCTCCCACTGCTGGGATGCAGATATTCCTGAGATATTCCCACTGCTGGGATGTTCCTACTGCTGGGATATTCCCACTGCAGGGACATTCTCACTGCTGGGATGCTCCAACTGCTGGGATGCAGATATTCCTGAGATATTCCCACTGCTGGGATGCAGATATTCCTGAGATATTCCCATTGCTGGGATGTTCCCACTGCTGGGATGCAGATATTCCTGAGATATTCCCATTGCTGGGATATTCCCACTGCTGGGATATTCCCACTGCTGGGACATTCCCACTGCTGGGACATTCCCACTGCTGGGACATTCCCACTGCAGGGATGCAGATATTCCTGAGATATCCCCACTGCTGGGATGTTCCTACTGCTGGGATATTCCCACTGCAGGGACATTCCCACTGCAGGGATGCTCCAACAGGTGGGATGCAGATATTCCTGAGATATTCCCATTGCTGGGATGCTCCCACTGCAGGGACATTCCCACTGCAGGGACATTCCCACTGCTGGGACATTCCCACTGCTGGGACATTCCCTCTGGGGGCCCCCAGCACTCAGGAGATGGAGCCCATGGCAGCAGCAGAGCAGAGGCTCAGAGCTCCCCAAGCAGCACCAAGTGCTCCCCTCTGCAGCAGCACCAAGCTCCAAAGCCCTCACCCTCCTCAGCCCTTATGGAGCCTGACAGGGCAGGGGATCCCCAACAGGGGAGAAACAGGCAGCAGTGACACCTCAGTGCTGCTGTCTGGCAGGACCCAGCCTTGCCCAAAGCATCCCAGGTCCCTGCATGGCTCTGCCACCCCCTGGCAGGGCTCTCACCATCCCCACCACCACAAGCGGGCAGCCAGCAAAGCAGGCCAGGGTCCCCATGGCACCAGGAGCCCCAGCCTGGTTAGAGCAGGGCACTGCAGGGGTGAAAGGGCAGCAGAGCACAGGGAGGGAGGGGGACAGGGCAGCCCAGGCAGCTCTGGCCACACAGGTGTTCCCATCCACAGCATCCAGGAGGGCAGCTCAGCTCCCCGAGGTGAGCAGCACAAAGGTCCTTTCTCTCCATCCTGCTGTGACACGATCTCATTTCTCCCAGCCCTAAAGTGTGCAGGGCTCTGTCCTCAAGTCCTGCCCTCCATGGTGGGTGGTGCATGAGCAGCTCTCCTGGCCCCACCTTGGGGAAGATGTTGGCTTTCAAATCACCTCTTCAAATTCCACACCCCACGGAAGGGTCCAGGCTGATCCAGCTCTGCAGAGGCTGCCTGAGATGATGATGTGGGTGGATGCACTGTGATCATCATCCTAGACTGAGCTCTACAGGCACGGCTCCATTATCCTAGACTGAGCTCTACAGGTTGCTGGGCACAGCTCCAGAGCCCAGCTCTTCAGACATCCCTTGACCTCCGCCTCCTCTTCCTCAATAATGTGTGTCTGGTTGTTCTTGGATGCCATGGGATGCTGTGGGAGCTGCAGATGTTCCTCTCAGGGGTTGGAAAATCCCAATGCATGCAGCAGAACCAGCCAGGAGATGTTCAAGTTCCACACCCCATGGAATAGTCTAGGCTGATCCAGCTCTGCAGAGACTCCCTGAGATGATGATGTGGGTGGATTCAGTGTGATCATCATCCTAGACTGAGCTCTACAGGCACAGCTCCATCATCCTAGACTGAGCTCTAGAGGTTGCTGGGCACAGCTCCAGAGCCCAACTCTTCAGGCACTCATTCACCTCTGCCTCCTCCTCCTCAATAATGTGTGTCTTGGCCAGCTGGATGCCATGGGATGCTGTGGGAGCTGCAGATGCTCCTCCCAGGGGCTGGAAAATCCCAATGCATGCAGCAAAACCAGCCAGGAGATGTTCAAGCTTCACCCAGGATTTCTGAGTGCCCAGTGATCCAGACAAGAACAACCTCTGCTCCCTGCTCTGCCCTTGTGCCCTGAGCAGCACAGAGCAGCTCACCCTGGGCCAGAGCTGTAGAGTGGCACAGGGCTCGCTCCTCCCTGCTCCTCCCAGCTCCCAACAGCCACTCTGTGCAGCCAAAAATGAAACCTTGGCTCTCCAGAGCTCTGCTTCACCGCGCCGTGACCTGCACTTCACTTTCTGGCCACTTCTCTTTGCCTTGGACTGATGAGAAACTTCATGGGAAAAACATTCATGAGCGGCTCCAGAGCTTCTCCTCTTCCTTTTGCTCAGCACTTGAAGGAAAACAGTGGGATGGGGGAGATTCCCTTTGCTCAGTTGCTGTAATACCAATCCAGGGCTCCAGCTCATCCGTGAGAGGTTACAAAACATTCTCATGTGGAAGGAGAGGAGCAATGGGAGCCCCTTTGGTGCTGGGGAAGGGTCTTGCTTTGCAATCCTGTTGTCTCCCACAGGACAGGCACTTTTCACAGCTCATTTGTGTTTCAAGTGATCCATCACAGGCATCTCCAAAGGCTCCCAGAGCAGCAGTGCTGTCCCATCCTGTCCCCCTGAACCCTGGGGCTGGGTAACTCCACATCCTCCTGCCCATCCTGACTCCCTCCTCACACAGGGCAAGGCCAGGGGGCAACAAACAGCCATGAACACCCCAAACCAGCCTGAGCCAGGTGCTGCAGCCACATCTGCTCTCATCTGCCCCTTCCCAGGCATCAGCAGCTTCCCTGTGGGGCAGAACAGCCCTGCTGTGGTCACTCCTCCCATCCCTGAGCTCCACCAGCACCCCACAGCTGCACCTGTGCAATGTGAAGAGGTGTCCTGGGCATGGAAAAGGCCTTTGGAGGAGGGGAGATGTTGCAGTGTGTTTTTATAATTTGTAATAGTTTTGGTTTTGTATCCCTGTATTTTTCCCAAATGGTTTACCCCAGATGTACCCCTTTCCTTTACCTGTGCAATCCCCCTCCTTTGCTGACATCACCCCCAAATCCCCACCAAGTTTTGGGACACCCCAGCCTGATGCCAGGGCTTGAGGAAGCAGCATTGGAGGTTCAGGAGGGTCCCTTCCCAATGGCCACAGGTCCCTGAGCATGCTACGTGAGCGCCACTGCTCTTCCAGAACCTTCTGACCCCTCCCAAAGCTTCCAGACCCCTCCAGCCCCACTGGTTTGCACAGCAGCATGGCTGGGGCACAGAGGTGGGAGGTGATGGATGGAAGGGGAGAGGAGGGCACGGTGGGGTGTGCCCCTGGTCACACATGGCACAGGAGGGGACACAGAGGGCACGGTGGGGTGTGCCCCTGGTCACACATGGCACAGGAGGGGACACAGAGGGCACAGTGGGGTGTGCCCTTGGTCACACATGGCACAGGAGGGGACACAGAGGGCACAGTGGGGTGTGCCCTTGGTCACACATGGCACAGGAGGGGACACAGAGGGCACGGTGGGGTGTGCCCTTGGTCACACATGGCATGAGAGGGAGGCAGAGGGTACACAGGAGGGACATGGGACAGGGACACGGGACATGGACATGGGACAGGGACGGGTCAAGGACAGGAACATGGGGCAGCTCTGGGACATGAGCAGGGACACGGGGCAGGTACAGGGACATGAAGCAGGGACAGGGGGCAGGGACATGGGGCAGGGGGCAGGGACAGGGACATGGGGCAGGGACATGGGGCAGCTGTGGGACATGGGGCAGGGACACGGGGCAGGTACAGGGACATGAAGGAGGGACAGGGCCAGGGACATGGGGCAGGGACATGGGACACAGGGCAGGGACAGGAACATGGGGCAGGGACATGGGCAAGGAACAGGGACATGGGGCAGGGACATGGGACAAGGACAGGGACACAGGGCAGCCCTGCAGAGCGGAGCTGCTCGTGCTCACTGTGCCCCCCTCTCTCCGTGCTGCCCCCCAGGCCGGGCACACACCACGGGGAGCCTGGGGTGCACCCTGCAAGCACAGACAGCCACAGGCTGCGCTGGCCGTGGCGCTGGTGACGGTGGCAATAAAGGGGCCAACAAAGCGGCGCGGGGACAATGCGGGCGGGGGGCGCGGAGCCGCAGGCGCCGGTTGCCCTGGAGACCCCAGCGGGGCTTTCCGAAGGTATTTCCTGAAGAAAAAGCACACACATGCCCGGCAGCCCCACTAATCCCAACAGGAAGCGCTCACCGGGACCTGGGGATTGGCTTCTTTTTGATTTAAACAGCTCCTCACGCTGCCGGGTCCCCCCAGCCCGGGGCACGTCCCGAGGTGCAGCATCCCCAGCCCTGCCTTGTCACAGACATCTTTTAGGAAAAATTCTTTCCTTAGGGTTTTTCCTCCTGAGAAGCTGAGAGGCCTCAGGAACAAAATGTAACCAATGGTTATCTGCTGCTGTGGAATGCAACAGGTGCATCTGGGATTGGGCTCATGTGGTTGTTGCTAATTAATGGCCAATCACAGTCAGCTGGCTCGGACTCTGTCCGAGACACAAACTTTTGTTATCATTCTTTTCTATTCTATTCTTAGCCAGCCTTCTGATGAAATCCTTTCTTCTATTCTTTTAGTATAGTTTCAATGTAATATATATAATAAAATAATAAATCAAGCCCTCTAAAACATGGAGTCAGATCCTCATCTCTTCCCTCATCCTCAGACCCCTGTGAACACGGTCACATATCCTTCTCTTTTAATATAATATATATAATAAAATAATAAATCAAGCACTCTAAAGCATGGAGTCAGATCCTTGTCTGCTCCCTCATCCTCAGACCCCTGTGAACATAGTCACATATGCTTTTCTTTTAATATAATATATATAATAAAATAATAAATCAGCCTTCTAAAATATGGAGTCAGATCCTCATCTCTTCCCTCCTCCTCAGACCCCTGTGAGCACGGTCACACTGCACATCCCCGGACCCAGGGCAAGGCTGCAGCAGGGAGATGCCACCAGATGAGCAGCACGAGGCACACGTGGCTCTCAGGGCAGCCCCAGCCCCTCCTGTCTGAGCCAGCCCGGGGGCTGCTCCACGCCCTCCGCAGGGAGAGGGGATTTATGTCCTGCTCCAGGCCCTGCCTGCACCGCAAATGAAGCAGCACTTAATTAACAGGCGCCTTGGGAGTTTGCAAAGCTGTCAGGATAAACCCACCCCCTTCCCCCCTTTCCCTGCTCTGGAGGCAGCAGCTTGGGGCACAAACACCTCTCCATCATCACCCCTGGCCATGGCACACACGGGGGGCACAAACACCTCTCCATCATCACCCCTGGCCATGGCACACACGGGGGGCACAGGAGAACCCCCCAACCCGCAGTTTTGGCCTGGCTTTGCCCGGCCCTGGCTCGCTGCTGGAACCGAGTGCCCATTGCTGTGCCCACCTCCCTCCTGCACAGCACCAGGCTGCTGCACACGGGGACTCCACACTCGGGGACCCTCCTGCTCCCCACAGCCCAGGCTCTGGCTCTTTCCCAAAGACTCTCATTTCTTTTTTTTGCTCCTCAATTAAGGGCTGGAGTGACAGCATCCGAGTGGAAAGGCGGGAGGAGGAAACAATGCAGGCTGGGAGGGGATGAGGGGTGATGCCCTGGAGGGCACTGCCCTGGCAGCGGGGTCTGGGGGTGCTGCTGGGCCCCCCGAGCTCCGGGAACAGCCCTGGGCTGCTGCCATCAACAGCAGAGGAGCAGGAGGCTGCAGGCTTGGCAGGGAATGCCCAGGCTGCTCGTGGGGCTCCAGCAAGGAGTCAGCTGCTCCAAAGGGGATCCCTGGGCTCAGGGTGGGAGACACCTGGAGCTGCAAGGACAAGGAGGGGCTGGGCAGCAGGGAAATGGGGAGGGGGACAGAGGGTCAGCAGTGCCCTGTCAGAGGGGACAACCCAGAAACCCCCGTGGGCTACCTGGGCTGAGCCTGACCTGACTGTTGGATTCTACAGGGTGCAGAGCAAGACCCCCTGGAGGAGCTGGGGACAACAAAGCCCCGGGAGCCAGGGCCCCTGCTGGCCCTGCAGATGGCCGGGGGGGGTTAAGCCTGTGGCCAGCTGGGCAGCCCTGGGAAATGGGGCAGCCCTCAGCCCCTTCCTCACGCAGAGGGGGCTGCAGCCCAATCCCCTGTGCTTTGGAGTGCAAACACACCCCTCTAGGGAGGATCTGCTGCACTGGGGTGGTTTGGGGTGTCCCAAAAGCAGCAGCCTAAGGCAGGACCCCCCTGCCCCAGGACACGGCTCCCCAGGACAATCTGCTGCACCCCCTGTGAGGAGATGCCTGAGCAGCAGCTGGGACAATGGCAGACAAGGAGAGAGGGGGGAAAAAAAACCTTGGCAATTTTCTGCAGGTTTCTATTTAACCTGGAGACAAAGAGCGGCTTTGTGCGAGGGAGGGACAGAGGCTGCGCATGGAAATTTCTTGGCTTTTCCCCTGAACCGGGGTTTTTTCACCACCTCCAAATTTAGGTAACTATAAAAACGCAGTAAATGCCTGTTAATGTTTTATTTGCTCCAGATTTTTTGGTGCTGGGAGCTCCCAAAGTCCCTCCCAGAGCACAGGGAAGGCGGTGGGCAGAGCTGAGCCCCCCTCCACGTGAGGCCAGGCCGCGGGCCGGCCGCGGGGGATTACTCCTCCCTGAGAAGGGAGCTTAGCTGCCTCAGAACCAGGAGTAAACTGAAACCCCATAAACATGCAGAACAAAGTCCTGGAAAGCTGCTGCCTCCAGCACCGAGCAGGGCCATGGGGGATGCTCCTGAGTGCCACGGGGAAGGACAGACACCTTGTCCCCCAGGATCCACAGCCCTGGGGACCCCAAAACCCCTGAGGTGGGGTCAGAGCCATGCCCTGAGAGATGCTGGTGGCTCAGGCCTGGCTGCAGGTCCTGGCCCAGTGCTGGCTCTTCCCATCCCACACGTCCTGCTGGGAACATTTTGTTCCCACCAGCCGGCTCCCGAGCCAAGGGACGGATCCTGCCCCAGCCGGGCTCCTGCTGTGGCACTAATTGGGCCGCCCTGGTGAGAACCGTGTCGGGAAATGTTTCCAGAGGTTATTGTTAGCCCTGGCATGAGGCTGGCGAGGAACCAGCTCCCTCCTCTCCAACCTCTCCTCCTCCTCCACTGCCACTGCCTGACACGGCTCCCAAACCCTCCAGGGCTCCTCATGCACCCCAAAATTCACCTGTGCTCCATCAGCCTGAACACCCCAACACTTTTCTCAGTGCCACAGCCAGCGTTGGGGCTGCAGGTGGTGCTCTCCTGGCAACACAGAGCCATCCTTACCCCAAACACTGCCAGGAAACCTCTTCCAGGAAGAGCAATCTCCCGAGAAAAACATGTTTACCACAGTCAACCGCATTGTTTACAGATGCGGGGAGCAGGCACGCCAGTGGAAAAATCTCAGCAATGGTCCCTGGCAGTGAAGCTCTGCCCGGGCTCCTCTCTGGAGCTGCAGCTCCCCAGGGACCATGCCTGGCTCTGGGGTGTCACCTCGCAGGGTGGCACCAGGGTACCTGCTGCTCCAAGGCAGAGCTGCCAACCCTGGTATCACCCAGGCATCTCCCAGGGGGCTGGTGCAGCTGCAGAGGGGTCACTTATGGGCTGCCAGCTCCCACCCCGAGCCCTGAGGGGACCCTGGGGCACCTCACAGCGCCGTGCCCATGCTGGCCACACCGGCAATCTGCCTCCCAGGGTTCTGCTGGGGGGAAGGGGGAAGGGGGAGCGAGTCTTAAAAAGCAGAGCAGTGCCCACAGACCAGACATTCTTGGGTAATTAGAACCAAAAGGAGCGAGTCTCAGTCCCGCTGCCGGCTCTGGTTATTCTCTGCCTCGCCGAGGGCTGAGGCTCCGAGGCGCCGGAGCGGGGCTCTCTGCCAGGGCTGCCTCTGCCCAGGGCCAGGAGACCCCTCTGGCCTATCCCTGAGCCTTGGGGTGCCCCACACTCTGCTGGAGCAGAGATTTGGGCTGCACAAATCAGCCAGCCCCGGCTTTGAGCCCCCACTTTGGGCATTTCCAGCTGGGAGCAACACCAGAGGGTTTCTATGGGGTGCATTCACCCCTAGCACTGCCAGCTGGCAAAAGCTGAACCCAAGGTTCTGCCCAGGGCCAGGTGACCCTCTTGGCCCATCCCTGAGCCTTGGGGTGCCCCCACACTGCAGAGCTGGGCCAGGCTGAGGCAAAGAGCCCCCCTGGCCACTGCCACCAGCCTTGCTCCTGGGGGACAGTGGCAATAACAAGGGAGGGGATGTCCTGGTCACGGACTGCACTCCCCGCTCCAACCCCAAATCTCACAAATCCAGAGATTTAGACTGCACAAATCTCATGAGCCAGCCCCAGCTCTGAGCCCCCATTTTGGGCATTTCCAGCTGGGAGCAACACCAGAGCATCCTGAGGGTTTCTGTGGGGTGCATTCACCCCTAGCACTGCCAGCTGGCAAAAGCTGAACCAGTACCCTGCACCCAAACCTTTCCCCCAGCTAGTGAGCCCAGGGTCACCCCAGTGGGGCCAACAGGGTGGGAGCAGCTTCACACACATCCCAGGTTACAGATCATCACAGGGGTGACAGTGCCATCACATGACGTGACCTCAGCAAGGGACACAGCCCCCAAACCAACAGGTCAGGGGTTGCCACAATTTTCTCTAGGTTTAAAATGTCCCCAGGCACTGCTGTGCCCACACAAACCACTCTGGGGACAACACATGCCATGTCCCCAAAGCCACCAGCTCCCAGGCAGCTGGGTGACACCAAAAGTGGCACTGGGGACATGCCGGTGGCCCCACAGCTGGACACACACCAGCTGCAGAGAAGAGCAGCTTGTGTGACCCACGAGGAACACCAAGGAGGGAGGGGGGCACCAGGCTGTGCTCTTACCTTGCTCGGGCAGGGTGGGGGCCGGCCGGGCAGCGGAGAGCGCGGCTGCGACCAGCACAGCCCAAAGGATGAGGCACCGCCAGGTCCACATCCCACTGCTGCAGCTACTGCTCGGCGACTGGGCTCCGCAACTGCCCCTCCATGGGGGCCCTGCGTGGGAGCAGGGGGGTCTCCGCAGGGCTGGCAGCCCCTACGAGCTGTGAAGGAGGAAAGCAGAGTCAGGCAGGGCCAGCTCCCCCACATCCCACCACCCAGCGCTTGTGATGTTCCTCCCGCGTCCAGCGCAGGCAGCAGGATGTCTCTGGATCAAGGGACATCCTGGATCAAGGGGCGTCCCCAGACTGCAGTGGCAGGTCCCCACAGACCCCTCAGCAGCCTGTCCTGACCTGGCACTGACTGGCAGGGTTATGTTTCCCTGTGTAAAAGCGCTGATGTGTCAAGAGTGAAACCGCTGGCGAAGCAGAACCGAGCGCAACAAGATTTCCCAGAATGGTGAGAGAAACATTAACGACACTTAAAGAAAGGGAGATTCCTGCTCTCCTCTTCCTGCACTTTGTCAGGTGTTGCTGAACCATGGCTTCACTGAGGGAAATCCCTTACCCAGAGCAAAATCTCATGTTGTCTGTGCTGTGCCACCCCTAGCAGAGCAGCTCTCACTGCAAACTCCAGCCCCTGCTGTTCCCTATAGGATCCATAGGGCACACAGCAGCCACCCCCTTGGAGAGGCCTTCCTGGAGCCAGAGGGTCAGCCAGCTGCAGCCCATCTCTTTCCACCAACAGCTGTTTTTGAAGTGGTTGTAGTGGGGAGAAATCCCCCAGCATCCAGGGCCAACTCTGCAACTCGCTCTCGTCCCTGCCAGCTCTCACGCTCAGGTCCCCATCCCTTTCCAGGGTCCAGCTCCATGTAGGGCAGCTCCAGAGCTGGGTTCTGGCACAGCTGGGAGGCTCAGGGTGCTGTGGGGGCGTGCCCTCCATGGCCCTCATTCCTCCTTCCCTCTGACCATCCCTCCTTCTCTCCATGCCAGCAGCATGGAGCTCTTCCAAGACACGTTCCAGGGGGACGCTGGAACCCAAACCCAGCCGCCCCCGGCCAACTGCTCCGAGCCTGGCGGATGGGAACGAGCCCCTGCGCTCCACCCCCGCGCCACATCTGCACCTCGGCAGCAGCCTGGGATGAGGTCCCGAGCCTGGCCATGGCTGATGGTCCCGCCGGGCTCTGCGAGGAGATCCTGCCCAGCCATTGCACAACCCGCGCAGCCCCGGCCAGGGCGCCGCTGCCAGCGGTGGCTTTCTGTCTCTCTGGGACAATTACAAGGAGAGGACAGGATACCATGCCACAAACCCTTCCCCATGGCACTTCCTGGGGTACAGCTGTGCCTCCAGGCCCCTCAGCCCCTGCCGAGCATCCCAAGCTCACCCAGCTGCTCTCCCCGCGTGCTGTGCTGTCCCGACCTGCCGCGGGAACAGGCGTCAGGCTGAAGTACACACTGTTAAAAACAGTGAGTAATAATCATAGTGAGTAATAAACTGCTACTCATCCTCCCCACGCACTCGGTCCACGGAGCTCTGGCCTCTCCTGCTCCACTGTGAGACCCTGCACTCCCTGTGCCTGGCTTTTCCTCAAGGATGGGCTGAGCAGCCACGATCACCAAAGATCCTCCAAAAAACCTCTGCACCCAAAGGAAACCCAGCTGGGGTATAGTTGTGGGGGCTCCAGCTGCTTCCTTCCTGCCCAACAGCTCTGGCTGGCACAGGAGTATTTGGGACCCAAACTATTGACAGAAGGAGTCGGGCAGGGAAAAGGGCACCCAGCAAACACCGGTGTTATCTCCAACACCAGCACTCCCAGGCACCGGGTAATGCTTGGAAATAGTTATTGAATGTTCAGGATTTATCAGGGTTTGGAAGAGGGAGGCGGAATTCTTTGAGGGAGGAGGGGGGGGAAAAAGCCTTTGGTATTTCTGGAAATTATTTTCTGTCTCTCGGTGGCTTTGTTTATGGGCAGCACATGCTCCCCGGAACATGCCCTAATGCGGAGCGTCTGCGTGGGCCTCCCGAGCCGGCCCCGCGCCGAGGGGAGGGATGGAGGGATGGAGGAGAGCCCAGTGCCTCCAGTTCCTGAAAAATGAGTCAGTGCTGGCTCGCGCACAGCAGAGCCCTTCTCCAGATACACCTCGGAGCGGGCGCCTTCCAGCTGATTCAGGGGCTTGACAGCGGGATATTTCCATGGCGTAGGGATGGCTCGGCAGCACAGAGCTGTCCCGTGGCTCAGAGGGTCACCGGCGGGGAGGGAGGAAGGGAGGAACAGAGGGAAGGGTGCCAGGACCCAGCAAGAGCACACAGAGATGCTCGGCTTCCCAGGGCAGTGAGGGAGGGCGCAGCAGCCGTGGCTTTGCTGGAGGGCAGCAGGACTGGCACGCACCCTGCCTGCTCCTTCCAGACAGGTTCAGCAGCACCCGAGGGAATCTCGGTGCTCAGAGATGCTGGAGAGGCAGCACAGACCTTTTCCTCCTTCCCAAGGGAAAAGGGGAGACTGGGGAACCCCAAGGCACCTGCCCTTCATGACTCCTTGGTGTCCACACGGGAAGGAGGCAAGGAAGTGGGGAGAGAGCTCCTACCTGTGCAAACACCAGCATGGCTCTTTTCCGTGTTTATCCAGCTTTTATACAAATCCCAACAGGAAACCATTTGCTCTGGAGGATGGCAGCTCGGGCAGGGTGGGTCTCTGGCTCCTGCTGGGCGCTGGGCACCATCCCCACTCCCCGTGGCCCCAGCACACTGCAATTTACTGCTCCGGGGTGGATTCAAACAACTAAAAACAGAAGCAGCTCAAGAGGAGCCAGGGCTAAGTGCCCCTCGGAGACCTGCCTCCAAAACTGCAATTACAACCAGCCATTACACCCACGGAGCTATTTCAGAGTGGTGATGGACAGCCCTGTGCCCATCCGTGCACCCTCCAGGGGCACACACTCCCTGTGTGCCAGGAAAGATGCTCTCACACTGCCTTTGCACTCCTCTGTGTCCATGAGGAGTCTTGTGCAACCTGTCCCCCCCTGTCCTCAGGGACCCCGAGGGCTGCACTTTCACTTCTCGCATCTCCCACAGCCCTGAGTCACAGGGCTGAGCTGTCCCAGGGACGTGGCACAGACAGGACTTCCCCACTTGCACAGCAGATGCACCCCGTGGTTCTGAGCTGAGTGGGGAAGCCCCTTCCTGTCCTGTCCATCTCTGGAATGCAGCTGAGGTGCCAAACACAGGAGCTGGTGCTGGAGCAGGGTGAACAGCCATGGTTGGAGCCCTGCAATGCTGTGACATGTGCAGGGGAGCCCTGATCTGATCCCTGGGTGCTGGGTGTGATGGGCTGGCTGCTGCCATGGGCTCGCTGGGGCTGGGGGCTCTGCTTCCTTTCCTCTGCCTCCCTGCTGGGGCAGAGATGGCCTGAGGCATTCACCATGAATGCCCTGGCATCAGTGGGTAACACAGCAGGCAGGAAAAGAACAGGGACAGGCCAAATCCAACAGGGAGAAGAGCCTCAGCTCAGCTCCTGGGTCTGCACAGCATCAGAAGCCCGAGGTGCCAGACTGTGCCCAAGCAGGCACAGTCCCTGTCCCTCAGGAGGGGAGGTGGTGACTGCCAGCAGACCACCCTGCCTGGCACAGATGCCCCTCAGCTCCAAAGCACATGAAAAGAAGCTCCTTTCCCTCTGAGGCACAACAAAAGCAGCCCTCCAGCTGCCCTTGGGGAAGAAGGACACGCCAAAGGCACAATCTGAGGGTGGCAGGAGCGAAGCCTTGCCCTTGCCCAGTGCTCCGTGCCCCCAACCTGTGGCTCAGGTCAAGAACCAAGTATTTGCTGAAATAAAAAGCAAACACAACTGCACATGGAACTGTAGGGAAAAACTGTAATGCTTAAAGCAGACACACGCTTGGAAAAATAAATATCCAACTGTGCAGCATAAAGAGCACGTTAACCCTTCCCAGCTGGCCGCCAGGACTTAAGGGCTACCAGGGGCACCTCCAGCACCGAGCTGTGGGCTGGAATCCAGTGGTGGGAGAGCCTGGGACATGGGGCAGGAAGGACAGGGAAAGGCCCAGCCTCACCCACAGATCTCCACAAAACCATCGCAGTTCTAGAAGCATCCTCACACTCAGGGATCCATCCCCACCCGAAGAGTTGATTTTCAGATCTACAGAACAACCACTGGTACCCAAAAATTTATACTGGGATGGTCGCCCTGGCTGCTTTGGGAGGAGAATGGTCAAGGATAGGGACACTGGGACACGATCACAGCCTGCCATCCCAGGCAGGGACAGAAACCCATTACCCAGCCTGGGAGGAGCTGGATGGGCTTTTCACTACATTGCACTCCGCCAAGGAAAGCCATCGGGAGGGGAAGGACACACATCTGCCATCACACCCAGAAGCAGAAGGTCCCCAAAGGGGCAGAAAGTTGGATTTTCAGGATGGGATGAGCATCTGCGAGTGGCCCCTTCCAGCAGCCAGGACTTGGGGGGCTCCACCTGGGGCTGGAGACAAAAGGGCTCCTGGCTCAGGTTATGTTTTTAGGTGGGTAAATAAAGAGGGAGCTCCAGCTCACCTCTAGCAGTGGTGAGGCCAGGGCAGGCACCTCGTGTGTGGAACAGCCCAGACGAGGCTCCTGCCGGCCGCCTTCACTCGTGCCTGCACCCTGCCGGGGCAGGGGCGATTTATTTTAATCCTCTCGGAGCAACACAAGGAAAAGGCAGCAGTGCATGCCAGCCAGCACAGGGATTAAGGGAGGAAGTGCTCCTGAGTGGGGAAGATGGCTGCTAGCCAGAGCAGGGGGCTGCAGGGCCCACGCTCCTGCGGCGTCCCCGGGCAGCGCGGGGGGGCTCTCCCTGTGCTGGCATCCCGCATCCATCGCTGGCACCCGGAGAGCCCCGAACCACCGCCTCCACCTGCCCTCCGCCCGCCAGCTGGGTTCACTGAACCCAGTTTAAACATTGCCGGGCAGGGAGCAGCCCCGGCCCGCCGTGATCCAGGACACGGGGCAGCAACTCGGCAATCCCGGCACGGAGAGAACGGCGAGGCAGCCCGGCATCACCTGAACGCGGGCACGCTCTGCTCCGTCCGCACACGAGGCCGTGTCTGCCGGCCCCAGAGCCCACAAAAACCACAACCGAACTCCTCTGCAGCCGATCCCCCGGTGCCGAGGGCCACCGCAGGTGTCGCCTCCCCGCACTCCCGTGGGCGGACGAGCGGTTCCCGGAGCCGCCGCATCCCCGCGCTGTGCCGGGCTCCGGGAGCTCCACCGGCGTGGACACACAAAGGGAAGCACCAGCCCTGGGACGGCGTTATTCCAGTGCCTCCATTCCCGCTGCCCGCCCCGGGATCCCAAAACTGAAACACAACCAAATCCAGCTCCTTCTCCATTTTTTTTTTTTTCTGGAAGCCGCAAGGCTCCCGCTCAGGTACTTTTCGGGAATAAGGGACCAGGCAGCGGCTGGGAAAACGCCCCCCGATTCCCGCCAGGCTGCCCCGCGCCCGGGAGGGGTTTCGGGGTCGGGACGGCGGGGGCGGTTCCAGTCTCGGTTCTGCCGATGGACGGGGTCGGACCCGCCGCCTTCCCAAACCGCTGCCCGCCCGGGAACGGCCCCGGGGCCCCCGAGCCCCGCAAACCCCCCGGTCTCTCAAGGCGGAGCCCCCCCCGCGCCGGTACCGCCGTCGAGCCGCCCCGCCGGGGCAACGAGGCGCACCTGGGGGGGTTCGGTGCCGTCCCCCGCCCGAGCCCCCGGGGCACAAAGCGACGTCCCGCGGTGCCGGTGCCGCCCCCCCCGCGCCAAGCGGCGGCCGTTACTCACCGGAGCCCCGCGGGCGGCGGCGGCGGCGCGGTGCCGCCGCTCCCGGGAACAATGGAGGGGAGGGAGCCCCGGCCGGGGCGAGAGGCGCAGCCCCGCCGCCGCCGCGCTCACAGCGGCCGCCCCATGGCAGCCCCGGTCCGGCCGGGCCGGCGGAGGCGGCGGGAGGCGCTCCCGGAGCCGCTGCCGGACGCGCTCCCGAAGGCGCGGCCGCCCCGACGCCGCCGCTGCCGCTGCCCGCCCGCCGCGTCCCGCCGAGCGCCCGCCGCCGCCGAACTAAGGCGCTCCCGCACCGCCCCGCCGACGGCCGCGACTCCTCCTCCGCCTTCCTCCTCCTCCTCAGCGGCCTGATGGGGCTTGTAGTCACAGCCGGAGCGCCCCCCCGCCTGCAGACCCTGCTGCCATTCCAGACGTGCCCCGGGGATTTACGGGCGGTGGTCGCCCCGAAGGCAGCGCAGGGATGCTGGCCGTGATGCTCCCCTCTCCTCTGCACCTTTGCCCTGTGGCTCTCTCTGGCCCCAGAAAAGCCTCAGGCCCCGTGGGTGCAGTTTGGGGCGGGGGGCCTGCCTGCATCCCCCGTTATCCTGTGCAATACCCGCTCTGGAGGCAGCAGGGTGGGCAGAGCTCTGGGCAGCCTGGAGCCCCCCCAGCCAGCCCCTCTGCAGAGCAAGGCCCAGAGTGGATGTTTAAAGAGTCCCAAATCAGCCTCAAGTCCTCCCAGGAGCCACCACAGCGCTTTTACACAGGGAAACATAACCCAGCCAGTCAGTGCCAGCTCGTGCCAGCCTGCTGAGGGGTCTGTGGGGACCTGGTGCTGCAGTCCCTGCCCTTCCCAGCTGTTTTCACTGAGGTTTGGAGCAGGAACGTGGCAGCTCTAACACAGAGTTCCCCAAAACTCTCAGCATGCACTTTTGGCTTAGTCCCAGCTGGGGCCAGTCCCCGAGCCAAAAGGCAGAGTGGGATATTGTCACACCAGCGAGCCCAGCCTGACTTCTGCACTCCCCAGCATGGAAGGCCAGCTCACAGAGCCCCAGTTTGGGCACTCAGAGGAGCTCCCCTAAAGCTGGACTGGCTCAGGGAGGTGCAGGGCACCCAGATGAGCTCCCCCAAAGCTGAGGGTGGCTCTGGGTGACACAGGTGGTGCAGGACACTCAGAGGAACTCCCCCAAAGCTGAGGGTGGCTCAGGGTGGCATAGATGGTGCAGGGCACTCAGAGGAACTCCCCCAAAGCTGGACTGGCTCAGGGTGATGCAGAGCATTCAGATGAGCTCCCCCAAAGCTGAGGGTGGCTCAGGATGACACAGGAGGTGCAGGGCACTCAGAGGAGCTCCCCAAAAGCTAGACTGGCTCAGGGTGATGCAGGACACTCAGATGAGCTCCCCCAAAGCTGGACTGGCTCAGGGTGACACAGCTGGTGCAGGGCACTCAGCCTCCATGCAGGAAGCACTGTGGGAGCAGCCATGAGTCCAAGTCAGGGCATCCCGGGATGAAGACATCTCCAGTCAGCAGGGAAAGACCTGCCGAGGCAATGTGGAAGTGATTAAGTTATAAGAGGGAAGAGGACAGGCTGAATTAGCCCTGTCAGTCACTGGTGGTAGATTTGAACCAAATGCTGGGCATCCATCCCCAGGAGCAGCCTCCTCCTGCTTCAGGCACCCGTTCAGCTCCCCACGCCAAGACCTGTGGAACATTTCCCTTTCAGATTTGACAGATTTGTGGGCAGGGAGAAGGGGGGAAGGTAACACACCTGCTGGGATGTTCTCTCAGCAAGCTGGAGATGGGAAGTGTTTCAATGAGCCCAGCCCTACATGTGCACAACTCACCCAAGGTACATTCAGAGTGCAGTCACCCATCCCCAGCCCTGCCTTCCTCACTGCCCAAGAGCCAGGAGCTTTGGGCTGAAGGTTCCAAAGCTGCTGAGGGACCCACAGCTGCTGGACTTTGCTATCCATGACTCCCACTGGGCTTCTGTCCCAGCCTTTTCTGTGCTGGCTCCAAACCAGACCTTACAGGTCTCATGATGGACAGGCTCTGTGGCTGCTGGTCATCTGGCACGGTTTTCTGCATGATTTCATCAACAGGGCACAAGTTCTTGGGCCTTTCTCATTAAAGGTGCTTGGAAATGGCAGAAAATGGGAAAACCACCCCCTGCTCCCAGGAGGCTCCAGGATCTGGCTGCATCCTTGGCCTCAGCATCATGTTGGGGCTCAGTGGCCATGAGCTGTCACCATCTGGTGGCACAGGTTGTGCACAAGAAAGTCCTTCAGGATGGACAGGGACCCTGCAGGGTGTCACACACAGTCCCTGCAGGGTGTCACACACAATCCCTGCAGGGTGTCACACACAGTCCCTGCAGGGTGTCACACACAGTCCCTGCAGGGTATCACACACAGTTCCTCAGGGTGTCACACTCAGTTCCTCAGGGTGTCACACACAGTCCCTGCAGGATGTTACACACAATCCCTACAGGGTGTCCCAGCTGTGTCCCTGTAGGGTGTCACATACAGCCACTGCAGGGTGTCACACGCAGCCCCTCAGGGTGTCACACACAGCCCTTGCAGGGTGTCACACACACAGTCCCTGCAGGGTGTCACACACAGCCCCTCAGGGTGTCACACACAGCCCCTGCAGAGTGTCACACTCAGTCCCTGCAGGGTGTCACACACAGCTCCTGCAGGGTGTCACACACAGTCCCTTCAGGGTGTCACACACAGCCCCTGCAGGGTGTCACACACAGTCCCTGTAGGGTGTCACACACAGCCCCTCAGGGTGTCACACACAGTCCCTGCAGGGTGTCACACACAGCCCCTCAGGGTGTCACACACAGTCCCTGCAGGGTGTCACACACAGTCCCTGCAGGGTATCACACACAATCCCTGCAGGATGTCCCAGCTGTGTCCCTCAGGATGTCACACACAATCCCTGCAGGGTGTCACACACACGTGTGCACACATGTACCCCCTCCTGCACACTCAGTGCTGTCAGCCTGCCTGCCTCCACTTGCCAGCCCAAGGCCGCAGGGTGGCCTTCATCCTCCTCCTCCTCCTCCTCCTCATCTGCTGCCTCCACATGCCGGCTCCCAGCTGCGGCATCGGAAGCTGCAGAATCCAGCGCGGGCAAAGCCGAGCCCTCCCCAAATCCAGCAGGGGCAAAGCTGAGCCCAACCCAAACCCACCACGGGCAAAGCTGAGCTCTCCCCAAATCCAACACGGGCAAAGCTGAGCCCTCCCCAAATCCAGTAGGGGCAAAACCGAGCTCTCCCCAAATCCAGTAGGGGCAAAACCGAGCTCTCCCCAAATCCAGTAGGGGCAAAGCTGAGCCCACCCCAAATCCAGCACGGGCAAAGCTGAGCCCTCCCCAAACCCAGCACGGGCCAAGCCGAGCCCTCCCTAAACCCACCACGGGCAAAGCTGAGCCCACCCCAAATCCAGCACGGGCAAAGCTGAGCCCTCCCCAAACCCAGCACGGGCCAAGCCGAGCCCTCCCCGTCCCACCGGGCTGGCTCCCCCTCGTCCCCAGAGAGGTTGCAGTGGGAACCGGACTGTGAAGAGGGGGCACAGAAAGGGCTGAGCCGGCAGAGGAGAGGCCCCGCACAATAGAGAGGCTCCCCCCTGACCTTGCCTTCCCCGTGAAAGATCTGCAGCTCTCTCCTCCTCCCCACTACAAAGGGGCTCCTTTCAGCCCCTAATTCTGCATTTAGAAAACAAAAGCAGATGCATCTAGTTTAGGTTTGGAGAGGGGAGGGGGGGGGGAGGCAAGAGCAAATGCTGAAGAACAAAGAGCTTTCCCTGACAGATCTGACTGACAAAGACTTTGTCAGCTCCATCTCTCCCTGAAAAGGCTGGAGCCCATCAGGGTGCGGGGCTCCTGGCAGGCAGCTGGCGGCTCCCAGCCCGGCCAGCAGAGCAGAGCAGAGCAGAGCAGAGCAAAGCAGAGCTCACGCACACGTGTGGGACGTGCCCCAGCCCCGTGGGGCAGAGCTGAATATACACATATGTGCATTCATGCTCGCAGGGACCCAGCTTGGGGATGGGGCAGGACACGCCTGTGTGTCCCCAGATGGGAGCCAGCACCAAGGGCAGGCTGTGCCTGTGTCACCCTCTGTCCTAATCCCCAGGTGTGGGGACCCAGGACACCCCTCTGGCTGTCCAGACCCCTGCCAGGGGGCTCAGAGACCCTGGCACAGAGCCCAAAATGCCCCTGTGTGGTTTTGATTATGACCCATGAAACAAACTACCAAGCTTAGATGAAGATCTGCAAGCCATGACAAATTAAATAGAATGATAGTGAATTTATCACAAGGTGAAAAGTAGATTTTGGGGTTTTTAGAATGGGGGTTCAGGAGGCAAGGTGGAGGGAACTGGGTGTGTCCAGCCTTTCTCCTTCTTCTTCTTGGCCTCCATCTTCTGCTGTGATGGTGGCACTTTGGGATTGGTTTAGAGTAGAAGCTCACTGTCTAACATAGGTGATAGGTATTGGGAAGTTATTGTAAATATTGTACACTTAGTTTTTGGTATAAAATGATAGCACCGCCCCAGGTGCAGGCAGGGTGCCTCTGTCTGACCTGCTGAGCAGACCTTGGCTGGACAGGAGAAAGAACTTTACAGATAAGACGCAATAAACAACCTTGAGACTGAGAAATGAAGAGCTCTGACTCCTTCTTCAAGTGTCAGACTGGGAAAAGAGACTTTGGAACTTTTCTCGGGGTCACTCTGACCATCCTGATCTGATCCCAACACCCAGGATGTCTTCTCCCACTGTCCCCTCACAGCCAGGCTGCAGGCTTTGCTCTGCACCCTCCAGGTGTGTTGGCTGGCCTTGGCAAAGCACTTCCCATCCTCTGGAACTTCTGAGTCACAGAGAGCAGCTGGCACCCTGCCCAAGGCTGGCAGCTCAGCTCTGGCATGCAGGGATGGGCTTTGCTGATGCCACCTCCAGGAGAACTCGAGCCCCTCTCTCTGTCCAGCCCAGACTTTTGGTCCCAAACTGACTTTTTTTTTTTTCTTGGTCCCATCTCAACACCATAACCTCCCCCATCTGCCCCTACTTGGCTGCTCCTCTGGGAAACGCATGATTTTAGGAGCCCCAGGCTGCCCAAACTGCCCAAACATCATCTTCTTCATGAGGAGAGGACCTGGCAGTGCATCTCCTGTACTGGGAGAGCTTGACTTCTGCCCCCTCATTGATTTGCAGAGGGAAATTAATGATGTTTGTTTGACACTGCCCCGGTGGCACTGAGGCTGAGCTGCTGTGTGAATGTCACTCTGTTCCAGCCCAGCTTGCTCGAGGGGCTGGGATGTTTAATAAGCTGTCCCAGGGGACCTCCAGCTCTTCCCATCCCTGATGCTTGCTGAGGCTTCTCGGGCTCCATGGGAGTGCCCACACAGCCAGGCAGGCTCAGAAGGCTTGGGATGGAGAAAGGACAGGCTCAGAGGGCTGGGGATGGAGAAAGGACAGGCTCTGGTGCTGCTCAGCTGCCCTGGTGACACCAGCACACCCAGGGCAGGGCCAGGACACTGCCCATCCTGTCCCCTGGGCTCTCCACCCTGAGAAATCCTCCTGCTATCTTTGGATTGGCCCCAAAAGATCTCCAGGGGCAGATAAAGGTGCTGAAGTCCATCAGAGCAGCAACAGCCACCTCCTCGGGCTGTTATCTCATCTTCACAGGGGGAGGACATTCCAGATAAGAAATGTCAGTAATTTACAGCCTTTCTA
Source organism: Setophaga petechia (assembly GCA_024362935.1). Lineage (NCBI taxonomy): Eukaryota > Metazoa > Chordata > Aves > Passeriformes > Parulidae > Setophaga > Setophaga petechia. The sequence continues at coordinate 699,351 of JANCRA010000123.1, read as the reverse complement.
GTGATGCAGGCACAAGACAAATCTCTTGAGGGTTCTCCTCAGATGAGAGAACTTTATCTCACCCCTCCAGCAGTACCCACAGCACCCACACACTGCCCCTCTCCCTGCTGGGAACTGGGGATGTGGGAACTGGTGGCATCCCTGGATTGTGCAGAACAGCCTGGGCTGGTGCAGAGATCTGTATGGACATGGGATTCCCCTCTGCCGTTCCTGTGTGAGAATGGAGCTGGCAGCTCCTTCTCTCAAGGCCAGATGCATTTCACCTTCTTGTCACTGCAAAGATTCTTCAGCTGGGTAATCTGCTAATGGCATTTTCTGCACGCTGTCATTTGGAAGCCCAACAGCAGCTCCTTCCAGAGGGAGAAGGGCTGTCATTATGTGTCATTACCCACGGGCCACGATTCCTCCCCCACTAACTGGAGATGGGCTTTTTTTTTTTTCTTTCAAGCACTACTTGGATGTTTACAGGGAAAAAAAGCCACAGCTGGGGACAAAAACAGCCAGGATGAGGACTTTTCCCTGCATGAGTATGAAGTGGAAGCAATGCAAAACAAACTTGAGCAGGTTTAGCACCTGGAAGGAAGGACACAAGCAGCTGGCTCTGATGGATGAAGGATCCAGGGGATCCCATGCCCAGAGCTGCAATGGTTGGCATAAAAATGGGAAGGAGAGAGGCCAGAGCAGGATAGAAGGGTGGTTGTGGTGTAACTGTGCTGCCTCCCCATCTTCCTCTCCCTCATCCAGAGGCAGAATCCCCTGGATTTGGAAGTGAGTGGCCCATTTCCCCTGGGCTCCCAGCACAGTCCCAGTCCCCTTTAACTCCAGGAGTTTTCTCCCAGTTTCTCAGGCTGTTTCCTGTCTAGACAGCCCTGGAGAAGCCACTGTATTTATAGAGCAGGGCAGAGAGCTGTGCCCGCTCGCTGCCAAAGCCACATGAGGCCGATGCTGCCGGATGGAGATGCCTCCCACACGCTGGAAACAGGAGGAGGAGGAAGGCAGAGGAAACCACAGGCAGACCCTAAACTCTCTCACCCCTCCAGATTGTGAATGGCTCCTCTCAGTGCCCAGGGCTGCTGGGATCCTCTTGCCCTTCCCCTTGCTCTCTAGCAGAGACGTGCCAGGAAAGGAAGGACTGCAGGGCACCTCCAGGTGAAGGTGACTCAGTCCCCAGCTCTCCCCAGGGTCCTGTCCTGCCCAGCAGCTCTGGAGCAGGTGACTGGTGTATATATAGAGCAAGAGCTGCGCAAGTGCATGAAAAGCTTTTAAAATTTGTCTCATTGATTAATTCATTTAGGCTTAATTTGCTGGGGAGGAGCATCCTCTGGTACTTCCACCTGCCAACGTTTGACTTAATTCACCCTTGTCTTGGCTGCTGAGCTGGGGAGGCATTAAACCTGTTTTAGCTGATGCTGGAGGACACAGAGCACAGCCTGGCTCAGAGCATGGCCCTGGCAGAGGTTCCTGGCTCACAGGGAGCTGTTGCAGGGGGTTTGGTGCCCAAAGGGTGGGTGGGAGCCCCCTTCCTGCTCTGAGTGCTGCAGGACTCAGAGGTGTGCAAAGCCCCTTCAGCATTCCCAGCCCTTCCCACTCTCTGCACTGCAGCCATCGGGGCTCTGAGAGCAGCAGAAGCCAAGCTGGGTTTCCAGGAAGCTTCCCCGTGATGGATTTATAGACACAGTGCCCTTTTTACAGGAGTTCACACTGGAAACAAGCTGCAGATGCTCTCCTTGGGGTCTCCAGCAAGCAGCCCAGGTTTGCTGCTGCAGCCTCACTCTGTGCTTGGGCAGGGGCTCTGTGGCTGTGCCCACCCCTCCCAGGGCTGCAGATCCTGGGGACAGTGCCAGGGAGCTGAGCCCAGCTGGTGGCACTGCCTGTGGCAGCTCCAGTGTCTGTCACCCATGTCCCCATGGAGCCAAGCCCCATGCCCAGCCAGGGACAGAGGTTTTCCCTGTCTCAAACTGCTCCTGAGAGATGCCAAGGTGCAGGGAGAGTTTCCAGGAAGCTTCCCTGTGATGGATTTATAGACACAGTACCCTTTTTACAGAAGTTCATGCTGGAACCAAGCTGCAGATGCTCTCCTTGGGGTCTCCAGCAAGCAGCCCGGGTTTGCTGCTGCAGCCTCACTCTGTGCTTGGGCAGGGGCTCAGTGTCCCCATGGAGCCAAGCCCCATGCCCAGCCAGGGACAGAGGTTTTCCCTGTCTCAAGCTGCTCCTGAGAGATGCCAAGGGGCAGGGAGAGTGTGCTGGGCAGCCTCAGGGCTGGATTTGGCATGGGACTGGGCAGAGTGGGGTTAGCAGAGGCATTTGATGATCCCAAGGGTGTTTCCAACCTAAATGATTCCCTGATTCTGTGAATTCCCCAGGAGCTCGGTGGTGGCTAAGCTCGTGTGGCTGAGGGGGAGGCAGGTGATGCTCCAGCCTCTCAGAATGCAAAGTGCCTTCCTTGTCACACAGGGGGTGACCCTGGCTTGGTACCAAAGGTGAATTCATGCTGAATAATCATGCAAATCAAAGGCGAATTCGGGCCGAATAATCATGCAAATCAAAGGTGAATTAATGTTGAATAATCATGCAAATCAAAGGTGAATTCATATTGAATAATCATGCAAATCAAAGGCGAATTCATGGTGAATAATCATGCAAATCAAAGGCAAATTCATGCTGAATTCTTTCACTGCCCCAAGTGATGGGGCAGTGTCACAGACATCTTTTATGGAAAATCCTTTCCTTAGGATTTTTCCTCCTGAGAAGCTGAGAGGCCTCAGGAACAAAATGTAACCAATGGTTATCTGCTGCTGTGGAATGCAACAGGTGTATCTGGGATTGGTCTCATGTGATTGTTTCTAATTAATGGCCAATCACAGCCAGCTGGCTCAGACAGAGAGTCCGAGACACAAGCTTTTGTTATCATTCTTTTCTATTCTTTTCTTAGCCAGCCTTCTGAGATGAAATCCTTTCTTCTATTCTTTTAGTGTAGTTTTAGTGTAATATATATGATAAAATAATAAATCAAGCCTTCTGAAACATGGAGTCAGATCCTCATCTCTTCCCTCATCCAAGAGAGCACCACCACAGGGCAGGGTTTGCAGAGTCTCCTGTTTGCCCTGTCAGAGCTCATCCAGCAGGGTTTGAGGCTGGATAAAACAGGGGAAATTTCAAGTTTGGGGCCAGGAGCATCCTGCCTGCCCTGCCTGTGTGTGGAGCTGTCAGTGCACTGGGCAAACTAAAGGGATTAGCTCAAGATTGGAGCCGGTGTGAAAAGTGACTCCGGTTCTGAATGGATAAAGCTGCTTTTCTCTCCTCTGCTCCAGCACCGCAGAAGCACATCCAAGGTTTTAATCCCTTCCGCCTGATCCTGCTCGTTAGACATAATGTAATTAACAGGCTGCAAAGCTGCTTGTGCTCCAGGGTCACACAGGAGAACAACGGGGGGAGAACAACAGGGCACCAACTGCCGCCGGGCAGGGCGGGGGGCAGCGCAGGAATTCGGGGGGCTCACCCACATTGGGGGGCTCCATTTGGGGGGCACACAGCCCAGGGGACACCTGGCACAAGAGGAGGGACCCTGGTGCTGGCAGATGGGGGATGGAGACACCTGCAAGCTCCAAGGTGTTGTCCCCATCCTGCTGCTGCCTCTCATGGCACATGGGCCACCAAACCCTCCTGGGCTGGGTTGGTCCTTTTGGGTTTTTGTGGTTGAAATGACTTTTGAGGTGTTAGAAAGTATTTTTTCCCAGCCTCATGACCAAAGAAGAAGTTGAGATTTGTCAGTTCTGCTTTTCAAGGTTGTTTATTTTCTCTTATCTATTCCATTCTTTCTCTGTCCAGCAGGTCAGGTTGTGGCACAACCACTGCCCTTGGGGTGGTGTTAACTTTTTATGCTAAGAACTACCTGTGCTTTATTTACAATAATTTTCCAATACCTATCACCTATGTTAGACACTCTGTCTGTATTCTAAACCAATCAAAAAGTGCCACCATCACAGCAGAAGGTGGAGGACAAGAAGAAGGAGAAGAAGAACAGGACATGCCCAGATTCCTCCATCTTGCCATCTTGAAATTTCCAATTTCCATCTCCTTCTTTCCATCTTGAAATTTCCAATTTCCATCTCCATCTTTCCATCTTGAATTTTCCAATACCTCTCACCTATGTTATACAGTCTGTCTCTACCCTAAACCAATCCAAAAGTGCCACCATCACAGCAGAAGATGGAGGAGAAGAAGTAGAAGAAAGAGAAGGAGAAGGAGAAGAAGAAGAAGAAGAAGAAGAAGGAGAAGAAGAAGAAGAAGGAGAAGCAGAAGAAGAAGGACAGGACATGCTTAGATTCTGCTATTTTGCTTCTTGAACCTCCATTCTAAAACCTCAAAATTCTACTTTTTCACCCTGTGACAATTTCACTATCATTCTACTCAAACTCTTGTTGCTTGTAAATCTTCACACAAAGTTGGTAATTTTTTTTATGGACTAAAATCGTAGGCACAGGTGTTTTTGACTCTGTGCCAAGGTCTCTGAGCTCTTTGCTGGGATCTTGAATCACTCAGGGCAGCCAGAGGAATGTTTTGAGAATTGACAGGGTCCCAGCTCCAGGACCCCCTTTGGGGGGGATGCAGTGACTTCTCCCCCAACAAAACAAGAGGGAAAGGTTGGGATGGGGCAGGGAGCCCCTGGGCTGCCCCATCACCCCGGCCCCTCCCCACCTGTCACACTCTGGCTCCGTGGCCCTGCTGGAATAAAAGGCCCCATTTATTTGAGCTGTGCTAAATAAGCCAGCACAGCCTCAGTGGCCTGGCTGAAGACACCCCTGGTTGTCCTCGGGAATGTCCTGGGGTGCCAACTCCAAAGGCAGCTGTGGTGGGCCTTAGATCTTTATGGCCAGTAAAGGGCTCCGTGGCTAATTTATGCCCCTCCTATAATTTACAGCCTCTTTACAGCTGCTGTAAAGTGAACCTATAAATCACAGGCAACATCACAGCACAGGGACAAAGCCCCAGCATCGTCACCTGCCAGATGGCTGAGATGGGGAGGGTGGAGCCCACGGCAGGTACATCCCCATGCAGGCAGGCACTGGGGGCACTGGGAACACTGGGAGCCCTGGGAGCACTGGGAGTACTGGGGGCACCGGGAGCACCGGGAGCACTGGGAACACCAGGAGCACTGGGGACACTGGGGGCACTGGGGGCACTGGGAGCACTGGGAGCACTGGGAACACCAGGAGCACTGGGGACACTGGGGGCACTGGGAACACTGGGAGCACTGGGGGCACTGGGAACACTGGGGACACTGGGAACACTGGGAACACTGGGAGCACTGGGGGCACTGGGAACACTGGGGGCACTGGGGGCATTGGGGGCACTGGGAGCACTGGGGGCACTGGGAGCACTGGGGGCACTGGGGGCACTGGGGGCACTGGGGGCACTGGGAGCACTGGGAACACTGGGAGCATTGGGAGCATTGGGAGCACTGGGAACACTGGGAACACTGGGAGCACTGGGGGCACTGGGAACACTGGGGGCACTGGGGGCACTGGGCAGGGCTCCTCTGCCACCTCCAGCCCCCTTGGCACCCTGGCTGTGCCCCTCCCTGTCCTCAATTCTCGGCTGTCTGGCACAGGGGGTCCCCGCCGCTGTCCCCACCAGCTGGGGACCACATTTCCCTTCACAGAGAAGAGCAAGGCACAGTTCTTCCCAAGGATATTTCTGGGATTCACATTCTCTGAACCTCAGAGAAAGGAAACACAATTCTTATCTCATTTGCTGTGTCTGTGTTGTGCCAAAATAAAATGCAATATGGAGATAATTGTTTGCCCACAGTGATGATGTTTTGGTTCCTTGGCCTGTCAGGGCCAAGTGTGCAGCCCCACATTTCTCTTCACAGAGAAAAGCAAGGCACAATTCTTCCCAAGAATATTCTTATCTCATTTGCTGTGCCTGTGTTTGTGCCCAAGTACAATGCCATATGGAGATTATTCACCCAGAGTGATGTTTTGTTTACCCAAAGTGATGATGTCTTTTTCCTTGGCCTATCAGGGCCAAGAGTGTGTGTGTGTGTGTGTGTGTGTGTGTCGGGACTGTCAGGGGACAGTCATGAGATTCTGTGCAATTGTGTGCAGGATGGAGTGCTTGGCAGGATTCAGTTTTAAATATATAGAAAAATATAGTATAATAAATAATAAAGTAATAATAAATTATTTATATATATAATAATTTTATATATAATTTTATATTATAGTATATTAATCTTATAAATATATAATTTATATATTATATAATTATATATAATTATTTTAGATATTATTAATACAATTATATATATTGATAATATATAAATTATAGATAATTTAGTATTATAATATATTTATATAATAATTTATTAATAATAAATTATTATCTTAAAATTATAATAAATAATAAAGTAATTAATTAGCCTTCTGATAAGATGGAGTCCTCCTCATCATTCCTCCTTCGTTGGGAGCAAAAATATCCACTATACAGTGACCTTGCCCAGTGGTGCTGGCAGAGGCTGCTGCTCTCAGGGAGGGCTGGCTCTGTCCCTTTTGTCCCTTGTGAGAGGAAGAGCAAAGCCCGGGGCTGTGGGCAGGAGGTGGTTTGTGTTTGTGCTCGGGCAGGAGGTGGTTTGTGTTTGTGCTGGGGCTGGAGATGGTTTGTGTTTGTGCTGGGACTGGAGATGGTTTGTGTTTGTGTTTGTGTTTGTGTTGGTGCTCAGGATGGAGCTGAGCCCCTGGGCTCACCCTGCCTCTGCCTCTGCTGGGGCTCCTCTTGTGCAAATTCCTGGGCAGTGAGGATGGAGGGGCCTGTCAGAGCCTGTCTTTGTGCCCAGGTGTGAGAGCAGAGCCTCTGTGGCACCCCTGGCATCCAGCATCTGCCCTGGCATCCAGCACTGAACATTGAGCTCGGTGCTGTGGGTGCTGCTGGGCTCCCCCGGGGGATTCCATAGGATGCACAGGGCCAGGGGGCACCCACAGCCCCACAGAGCCAGGCTTGGCCCCTCCAGCCCACTGCAGGGGTTGTTTGAACTCCTCCCAACCCATCCAGGCTGCAGGATGATGGGTCCATGGCCCTGGCATGCAGCCAGCAGCCTGGGGCTGTGTCCTCAGCTTGCACCTGTGTCCCATTCCTAAAAACCAGGCTTGGCTCTGGTCCTCCTCCTTGCCCGGGCTTTAAATAGTGACCTGCTCACTGTGTTTCTGTGTATATATATATATATCTATATTTATGTGCACCAATTACAAACTGAAGCAGTGTGCAGGAAATCACAGTGGGTGTTTCAGGTGACAAATGCTCTAGAGGGACAATGGTCCAAAGTTTGCAGCTGGGGTGACAACTTGGCTGCTGCCTGGTGGTGCTGGACCCCAGTTTGGAGAGAGATGCATCAATTACAAACTAAACAGTGTGCAGGAAAACACAGTGGGCATTTCAGGTGACAAACGTTTAATGGCCCAAAGTTTACATCTGGTGGGACAACTTGGAGGCACCTGGCTGCTGCCTGGTGCTGCTGGACCCCATTTTTGGATACAGATGCATCATTACAAACTGAACAGTGTGCAGGAGATCACAGTGGGTGTTTTAGGTGACAAATGTTCTAGAGGGACAATGGCCCAAAGTTTACATCTGGTGTGACAACTTGGCTGCTGCCTGGTGCTGCTGGACCCCAGTTTGGATAGAGATGAATCAATTACAAACTGAAGCAGTGTGCAGGAGATCACAGTGGGCGTTTTAGGTGACAAACGTTCAATGGCCCAAAGTTCACATCTGGTAGGACAACCTGGCTGCTACCTGGTAGTGCTGGACCCCAGTTTGGATAGAAATGCACAGGATGGGGGTTCCTGCCAGGCCTGGGAAGAGCAGGGACCTGCAGTGTTGGTGGCTGGGGGACAATGGGAGCTCCCAGCACAGGGCTGGGCAGGTGGAATGAAGCCAGTGGCGCTCTGCTCTGCACGGAGCAGCCCAGGCTCTGCAGGGATGCCCTGCCTGGCTGCTGGCAGCCCTGTGCTGACTCCAGCGGGGCTCTGGCAGCTGTGCCAAACCCAGGGGCAGCGGGAAGAGGTTTGGCTTTTGGTTGCCAGACCACAAAAATATCAGTTGGGCAGGAGGGGAGTGCCCAGGGCCACGTCCGGAGCTCTGCAGCCACTGTGGGCTGTGGTTGCATCCGGAGGGGAGGGACAGAGCAGGGAGGACAGGGCTGGTGTGACCCTGCTCACAGGGGTCTCTGTGTTGGAGGAAGAGATGAGGATCTGACTCCATGTTTCAGAAGGCTAGATTTGTTATTTTATGATATATATTACATTAAAACTATACTAAAATAATAGAAGAAAAGGTTCATCTCAGAAGGCTGGCTGAGAATAAAATAGAAAGGAAAGAATGATAACAAAGGTTTGTGGCTCGGACAGAAAGTCCGAGCCAGCTGACTGTGATTGGCCATTAATTAGAAACATCCATATGAGACCAATCCCAGATGCACCTGTTGCATTCCACAGCAGCAGATAACCATTGGTTACATTTTGTTCCTGAGGCCTCTCAGCTTCTCAGGAGGAAAAAATCCTAAGGAAAGGATTTTCATGAAAAGATGTCTGTGACAGGCTGGGATGGGGCTGCTGCACTGAGGATGCTGGGAGGCACCTGGGGCTGGGCCATGGAGCACATTTCTGAAATGTTTTAGGTTATTCTGGTTAAAAAAAAACAAACCAGAAAGTGAAATTTTATCTGTTGAGAGAGAATGAGGAGTTTCAGTAAAAAATCTGCAGATGTTCTGTCCGGGTTTGTTTTGACCCAAAGGCCAGATGGGTGTGGGAACACCCTGGTGCCTTCCCACTGCTGCTGGGATGGGACCCCCCTCTCCCACTCCCACCCAGGGCAGCAGCTCCTGGCCTCCTCCAGGAGATTGGTTTTTCTAATCTGGTTCTTTGCTTTTTCCTTTGTTAGCACAAAGACTGCAGTAGTGCCAAGCTATCCCTGCAGATGCTGCAGCTGCCTGGGCACCTGGGAAGCTGCCACTTGGCTCCAGGCTCTGGCAGCTCCAGGGGAGGGGAGCAGCCAAACCCAGTCCTGGCACAGCTGCCCAGGCAGTGGTGCTGGGGCAGGGGCTGGTTGTGCTGCTGTCTCATGGGGCTGTGAGGCTTTGAGGGGCCCCAGCCCTGCCCATGGCACACGGTGCTGCCCCTCATGGGTCCTGGCATGGCCTGACCCACTGTGAGGAGCTGAGGGCTGGGATAAAACCCAGTTTGGCCACTGTTGGAACTCAGTGCATCTCTCTGGGTATCCAGAGTTGCTGAGGACCCCGTCAGGTTCCATGGACACAATGGGACCGTCCAGGGGCTCCATGGACACAATGGGACCCTCCAGGGGCTCCATGGGCAGGATGGGAGACTCCAGGGGTTCCATGGGCAGTATGGGACCCTCCAGGTGTTCCATGGACACAATGGGACCCTACAGGGGCTCCATGGGCACGATGGGACTCTGCAGGGGTTTCATGGGACCCTCCAGGGGCTCCATGGGCAGAATGAGATGCTCCAGGTCTTCCATGGACACAATGGGACCCTCTAGAGGCTCCATGGACACAATGGGACCCTCCAGGTGTTCCATGGACACAATGGGACCCTCCAGGGGCTCCCTGGGCAGGATGGGACCCTCCAGGGGCTCCATGGGCAGGATGGGACCCTCCAGGGGTTCCATGGGACCCTCCAGGGGCTCCATGGACATAATGGGACCCTTCAGGGGCTCCATGGACACAATGGGACCCTCCAGAGGCTCCCTGGGCAGGATGGGACCCTCCAGGGGTTCCATGGGACCCTCCAGGTGTTCCATGGGCACAATGGGACCCTCCAGGGGCTCCATGGGCACGATGGGACCTCCAGGTGTTCCATGGGACCCTCCAGGGGCTCCATGGACACAATGGGACCCTCCAGGGGCTCCATGGACAGGATGGGCCCCCGTGCCTTGGTCTGCCCCAGCAGGAGGAAATGTGCCCAGGGCGTTCCTGCAGGGCTGTGCTTCCAGAGCAAAGCTCCTAATTAGAAGGAGCACTGTAACCCTGCACTGTAATTTAAGCTGAACTCAAGAGCCTCAGTGTCTAATTTGTGGCTGGGAACAGATTGAACCTGCAGGATGGGCAGCAGGAACCTACCTGGGGGTGTGGTGTCCCTTGGCTGGGCACTGGGGCACAGCCCTGGGGACACTGAGCAGGGCTGTGGGCAAGGCTGGCTCAGCCTCCCCTGGGCCTCTCCAGGGTTTGGGGGGTGTCTGGGGGAAGCCCTGCTGCTCTCCTGCCTAGCCTGGCCTGAAACAGGAAAAGGAAAGAGGGATGTAAAGGGAAAATGATGTCACAAAAATTAGAGGAGTGTGGTTGTGTTTGCAGGGGTCCAAGGATGAGGGAAGAGATGAGGATCTGACTACATGTTTCAGAAGGCTTGATTTATTATTTTATTATATATATTATTATATATATATATTATCTATTATACAGTATATATTATATATTATATATGATATATTATATATTATATTATGCATTATATATTATATATTATATTATCTATTATACATTATACATTATACATTATATATTATATATTATATATTATATATTATATATTATATATTATATATTATATATTATATTAATATTATATATAAATTATTATATCTAATAATAAATAAATATATATAATATATTATATATATTATATTAAAACCATACAAAAAGAATAGAAAAAAAGATTTCATCAGAAAGCTAGTTAAGAATAAAAAAAGATTGATAACAAAGGCTTGTGACTGACTAAGACAGTATGGACAGCTGGACTGTGATTGGCCATTAATTAGCAACAACCACATGAGACCAATCACAGATGCACCTGTTGCATTCCACAGCAGCAGATAACAATTTTTTACATTTTGTTCCTGAGGCCTTTCAGCTTCTCAAGAGAAAAAAATCTTAAAGAAAAGATTTTTCAGAAAATATTATAGCTACACAGGAGGGACAGAGGGAAAATCAACAGGTGTGTTACTGGCAGCAAAGCCACCCAAAGCTTTCCAGGCAGCTTTTACCAGCCCTGCTTGCTGCAGAGTGAGGATCTCACTGCAGCCCTGCTCTCCTGAGGCTGCTCATGAATTCCCAGCACGGGGCTGCTCCCAGCACTGGCCTGTGCTTGGCCTTTTCTGATGAATTATGGAGCAGCAGGCTGTGACACCCCAGTGCCTGCCGTGGCTCTGGCAGCCCGGAGCTGATGGAGCTGCCATGTCCTGATCCCTGCACCAGGAGGTCGTGGGTTCCAGCAGCAGAACTTGTTTTCCCTTCTCTGCATCACCTCACCAGCAGACAGCTGAAAACACCCCTTTCCTTAGAGCATGACCCCCACTTCTGGAAGCTTGTCCATCTCCCAGGTGAAGCTCTGTTTTGCAAACCTGCTCAGAGCATGGTAGAGCATGCAGATCCATCCTAGGAAAGAGCTGCAGAATTTGTTTTCCCTTCTCTGCTTTCCCTCACCAGCAGACAACTAAAAACATCCCTTTGCTTGGAGCACAACCCACACTTCTGGAAGCTTGTCCATCTCCCAGGTGAAGCTCTGTTTATAAACCTGCTCAGAGCATGGCAGAGCATGCAGATCCATCCCAAGAAAAGGCTGCAGAATTTGTTTTTCTATCTCTGCTTTCCCTCACCAGCAGACAGCTGAAAACACCCCTTTCCTTAGAGCATGACCCACACTTCTGGAAGCTTGTCCATCTCCCAGGTGAAGCTCTGTTTATAAACCTGCTCAGAGCATGGCAGAGCATGCAGATCCATCCCAGGAAAGGGATGGCATGAACCAGCATGGTCCCTGTGAAAAAGGCCACTTGCTTGTTTGTAAAATTTTAAAAGTTTAATAGTAATAAAATGGTTGTAAAAATAGTCATACAGTTAGAGGAATAATAATTTGGACAATTTGAATTAGGACAATAGGAGACAATAAATACAAAGAGTTACAGATGTCCGGGTACCTTATTCTGAGCAGCATGAGCCCGAAAAAGGACCCACGTTAACAAAGGATTAACCCTTAAAAAACAACAGCCTGTTGCATATTCATACACCTCATACATGATGCATAAATTCCATTCAAACACAGGATTCTGTCTGGTCATCATCAACCTCTTCCTTCTAACCCTAACAGCTTTCCAGGTGGGAAGAAGTTCATTTCTTCTGATAATGGAGCAATAAATTCTTTTTCTCTGAAAGATTTAGGTGTCCTGTTGCTGCTATCTCAATCCAAGTCCTTTCTTTAAAAAAAGTATCTTACATAGCGTTGTTTCTATTTTAACAATTTTAATAACCTAAAACTACATTTAACACAGTACTTAAGAGAATGAATACAGCATCACTTTCTAACACAACAAGTATAATATTAATTTGAATATTTTTGAGAAGCCAGTAATAAAATACACGCATTTTTCACAGTCCCTGCTGTGGGGCTGCCTGCCCTGCTCCCTCCAGGAGAGCTCCCATGCCCTGGGGGAAGGCAGGGGGTCCCAGGGAGGACGGGAGGTCTCCAGCCAGGCTCGCTAGACTGCTCCTAATGGGATCATCTCTGCCTAATGCACAGGGCACTCCGAGCCAGGCATCATCCCCGCGCTTACCAGCTCATTAAATAGGAAAAGGGAAATTAGGAACGAGGAGTTTGTGGGGAGGAAGGAGCCCGGGGAGGGAGGGATGCTGTGCTCTGTCTGCAGCCCCAGCAGTAACACAAACCTGGGCTGCTTTCCCTGCTGTAAGTGAAACCCATGCATTATTTACAGGACATGAGTAAAGCATCCAGGGAAGCACTCCAGAGCAGCTCTCTCCTTAAATACAGGAAATGCTTTGAAAACACTCTGTGGGCTCACAGATTTCAGGACCAGAAACACCACGAGCCTGGCTGACGGGTCTCCTGTAGCCCCCCACAGCACCCAGAGATGGAGTTACTGCTCCCTCTTCCTCCTCCCTCATCATCCTCTATCGAATTTGCATGACACCCATGACAAAGGGAGAGAATGATGTATCTGACTCTATTTTATCAGAAGGTTAATTACTTTATTATATTATATTACATATTATATTGTATTACATATTACATTATATTACATATTAATTCTATTCTATTCTATTCTATTCTATTCTATTCTATTCTATTCTATTCTATTCTATTCTATTCTATTCCATTCCATTCCATTCCATTATATCTAAACTGAATCTGATAAGCACTCAACTGCACACAATTGCACAACATCTTGTGACTGTTAGCTGATAGTTTTGACTCAAACACACACTTGGCCCTGATAAGCCAAGGAAATAAAACACCATCCCTTTGGGTAAACAATTTTTCATATTGCATTTTACTTTTGCACAAACACAGGTACAGCAAATGAGATAAGAATTGTGTTTTTCCTTTCTCTGAGGTTCAGAGAAACCCAGAAATATTCTTGGGAAGAATTCTGCCTTGCTTTTCTCTGGGAAGAGAAATGTGGTGCCAATCCTCTCTCTGTCCCCAGGCAACCCACGAGTGCTCCTGGCTGTGCCATCTATCTTGTGGTGTGATTGAAGAGCTCTCCAGTGCCCGGCATTTGCTGCCCACGGAGGCACTTACTCACTGCAATCAGGGAGGCACTTCAGCTCCTTTTGATTAGCTGAGCAGAGCAGGGCTGAGCCCGTGCTCATCAGGCTGCAGGCAGCACCCCGTGGAGATGCAGAACCCTGTGGAGATCCTTCCCAATACTCCTGGAAATGCTCCTCAGCACCCCAGTGTTAAAAATAAGTTAGAAAGTGTTGTTAAATAGTTGATAGATCGTTGAGCATGTGCTGTTAGTTTGGTTGTTATATGGTAACAGGGGTTAAAAGGGTATTTGTAAGAAATCCAGTACTCAAGGTACCATAACACACCTCAGTAAATGCACCACGAGCCAGGCTGGACAGAGCTGTAATGGCCAATCAAGGCCTAAAACCTTCATGCAGATGAAGGATCCAAACAGAAACCAATCCAAAGGGACAAAAACAGGATAAAAAGGGGCTCCTGACCCACTGAATTGTGCTGCTCCCTCTGGGACATAGGGGCCATCGCTGCAGCATCCTCGACAGGAACGCTCCTGCTCGGCCTGGGGCCTCTTGCTTTAGGCCTTTCTTTTTTTATAATAAATGCTGAAAATCACCCTTGCCTTAGGCCTTTCTTTTTCTTATAATATATGCTGAAATCACTTTAGTACAGGGAGCCTGGTCTCGTTTTTGTCACCAGGGAGATGCCCTGCTTCAGTGATGCTGCTCCCACTCCCACTGCCCAGACAGGGGATGCTGGAGAGGCCCTTGTCTGTGCTGCAGCTCCCTGGAACAGGCAGGGAGGGATTTTTCAGCTTCCTGGCTTGGCTGGATGCAGCTCTGAGACCCCTCAGCCCCAGGACACTGCAGAGCAGCCAGACCTGCTTCTATGAGCCAAACCCTGCTGGGCAGAGAACAGGCTCAAGGGTGCAATTACAGCACAGATATTGCACCTTAGAGCTGCCACGGTGCTGGAGACTTCCAAAACTTGGGTGCTCATGAAACCCCTGCCCCAGAAGGTGCCTCCCCAGCAATCTGCTCCAGCAGACTTTGAGAGGGCACTGTAGGGCAGGCAGCAACCAGAGATTTCTCTCAACCAAAAAGCACTAAAAAGCAGGAAGGGCTTAAACCCTCCCCTCGGAACAAGCACAGCCCTTCGGGTGCCGCCGAGGCATGTTGCCTATAAATCAGGGTGATTAGTGGGTTTTTAAAGGCGGGGAGCATCGATCCCGGCGGGAGCACTCAGCCTGCACTCCAGGCAGCCCGGCAGCCTAATGGACACGGATGTATTTGCAGGAACATCCGATGAGATTGTTGCTGTGGGGTTTATCCTCTTCTAGGATTGTGAAATCAATTCCCCTGACCTGATGTCCTCATCTCAGGCTCCTGCACTGCCTGCTCCGGGCACACAGGGCTCTGTCCCAGCAGTGCAGTGGAAGATGATGGGGATATGATACAGAAATGGCTGCTTCACACCAAGAAATTAAAACTTTTAATGAATTTTCTCCTGCCTGTTCTGCCCATGTGATGGGAGTTTTTCCCCCATTCCTACTGGAAATATCAGTGTGCCTGTTGTGGGGGGATTGACCCTGCTCCATCCTCAGCACCATCCTGGGAACCACAAGGGGCTCTGTCCCAGCAGTGCTGTGGAAGATGATGGAGATATGATACAGAAATGGCTGCTTTACACCAAAAAATGGAAACTTTTATAAACCTCCTGCTGCCCTTTCTGCCCATGGATGAGTCTTTCCCCCATTCCCACTGGAAACATTGTGGGGGGATTGACCCTGCTCCATCCTCAGCACCATCCTGGGAACCACGAGGGGCTCTGTCCCAGCAGTGCTGTGGAAGATGATGGAGATATGATACAGAAATGGCTGCTTTACACCAAAAAATGGAAACTTTTATAAACCTCCTGCTGCCCTTTCTGCCCATGGATGAGTCTTTCCCCCATTCCCACGGGAAACATTGTGGGGGGATTGACCCTGCTCCATCCTCAGCACCATCCTGGGAACCACGAGGGGCTCTGTCCCAGCAGTGCTATGGAAGATGATGGGGATATGATACAGAAATGGCTGCTTCACACCAAGAAATGGGAACTTTTACAAACCTCCTCCTGCCCCTTCTGCAAATGTGATGAGAATCTTTCCCCCATTCCCACGGGAAACATTGTGGGGGGATTGACCCTGCTCCATCCTCAGCACCATCCTGAGAACCACGAGTGAACCCTGCCAAGGCTGGGATTGATGCTGGGACCCTTTGGTGAGCACAGAGCACATGATCTCCTTTCCTGAGGCCTAATTAGGGTCTGGAATCAAAAATATATTTCCTCTCACCCCATGGAGCTGTGAGGAGTCAGAAAAGGAGCACCTGGATAAGGAATGGGCACATCCCTGAGCTGTGGTGGCAGAGCTTTGGTCCTGGAGATTTTAAAAAAGATTTTCATCCCAAAATGTGTGTTCAGGCATCTAAATAAGATGGAAGATTCCCAACAGGATCCGGGCTGCTGCTGTTTGGAGTTGGAAGGGAACAGGGAAATTCTCTGGAGCTGCGGATGGGAACGGCTGTGTGCTCATGGTGCGCTGGAAACCTGAGCCCACCCGAGCAGGAATTTGCTGGCAATGGCATAAAACAAAGGCTCTGTCCTGGGAAGTCAAAATGCCGGCAGAATTATGGAGATGCAAACTTCAGCTTGCCTTCAGGAGAGACACTCCGCAGCGGTTTATGCAAATGCCATGCAAATGAGGCTGATAAATATGCAGTAGGATGGAAAGGCGACAAAAGGTGGCTGAGTGACTCTGGCACATGACCCAGGGGGGCTGCTCGGAGGCACCATGACCTGTCAGGAGCCAGGACATCCCTGTGTCTGTCCTGAGCAGCCCAGACCCTGCCAGGAGGGTCACAGACCCTGGCACAGAGCCCAGAATGCCTCTGTGGGTTTGATTATGAACTGTAGAGCAAGTTACCAAGCTTAGATGAAGATCTGCAAGCCATGACAAATTAAGTAGAATGATAGTGAATTTACCACAAGGTGAAAAAGTAGATTTTGGGGTTTTAGAATGGGGATTTGGAGGGGCAAAATGGGGAGATCTGGGTGTGTCCAGCCTTTCTCCTTCTTCTTCTTGGCCTCCATCTTCTGCTCTGATGATGGCACTTTTGGATTGGTTTAAAGTAGAAGCTCACTGTCTAACATAGGTGATGGGTATTGGGAAGTAATTGTAAGCATTGTACATGTAGTTTTTAGTATAAAAAGATAACACCGCCCCGGGGGCAGGCAGAGTGCCTCTGACTGACTCAGCAAAACAAAAGAAAGATTTTTATAGATAAGACACAATAAACAAGCTTGAGACCGAGAAATTAAGAGCTCTGACTCTTTCTTCAAGCGCCGGGCTGGGAAAAGAGACTTTCCAGCTTTTCTCGAAGTCATTCTAAGCAACTAAAGATCCCGACACTGCTCTGGAGGAGGTGAGAGCTCCCTCAGGGCTGGTTGGAGCTCGGGGCTCCTTCCCTGCCCGAACTCCTCGGGTTTGCTGCAGGTGAATCTCCCTGCCCGAGCTCCTCCCGCACAGCAGAGTGCTGAGAAACGCAGCGGGGGCGGAGGGAAAAATCCCAAACATCAACTGGATGCTGCCAGAGGATGCAGCAGGCGGCTCGGAGCAGAAATGGCCAAGTGCTGCCACCAGCCAGGGGCTTGTTGGTCACACAGATCCGTGGGGAGCATCACTGGGCAGCGATGGAGAAATGCTGTGTGCCAGCTGAGCCCAGCGCTGCCTCCTCGGTGCTTTCCAGTAAATCTGTTAAAATAACTGGAATAAATCAATAATGGCATGCTTGGTCTCCCCCTCCTGCCAAAGAGAGATTTGGATGGGATGTGGGGAGGAAGGGCTGAGGAGGGGAAGGGATTTGGGGAGGAAGGACTTTGGGGAAGGATTTTGGGGAAGGGTTTTGGGGAGGAAGGGCTGAGGGGAAGAAGGATTTTAGGGAAGGGCTGTGGAGAAGGGCTCTGGGGAAAGGCTTTGAGGAAGGGCTTGGGGAAGGGCTGGGGGGAGGAAGGGTTTTGGGGAAGGGATTTGGGGAAGGGATGTAGGGAGGAAGAGCTCTGAGGAAGGGTTTTGGGGAGGAAAGGTTATGGGGAAGGGATTTGGGGTGGAAGGGCTTTGGGGAAGGGCTTTGGGAAAGGACTGAGGAATGGAAGGGCTTTGAGGAAGGGCTCTGGGGAAGGGTTATGGGGAAGGGATTTGGGGAGGAAGGTCTGTGGGGAAGGGATTTGGGGAGGAAGGGCTTTGGGGAAGGGCTGAGGAGAGGAAGAATTTTGGGGAGGAAGGTCTGTGGGGAAGGGATTTGGGGAGGAAGGTCTGTGGGGAAATGGTGTGGGAAAGGGCTGTGGGGAAGGGATTTGGGGAGGAAGGACTTTGGGGAAGGATTTTGGGGAAGGGTTTTGGGGAGGAAGGGCTGAGGGGACGAAGGGGTCTGGGGAAGGGCTCTGGGGAGGAAGGGATTTGGGAAACGGATTTGGGGAAGGGCTGAGGAGAGGAAGAGTTTTGGGGAGGAAGGTCTGTGGGGAAGGGATTTGGGGAAGAAGGGCTGTGGGGAAATGATGTGGAGAGGAAGGGCTGTGGAGATGGGCTGTGTAGAAGAAGAGTTTTGGGGAAGGGCTTTGGGAAAGGACTGAGGAGAGGAAGGGCTTTGAGGAAGGGCTCTGGGGAAAGGGTGTGGGGAGGGGATTTGGGGAAGGGATTTGGGGAAGGGCTCTGTGAAGGGCTGAGGGGCAGGGGCAGCTCCTGGCAGGGCACTGTAGCGCTGCCCCTGCCCCTGGCAGCCCCCATCACCCGCAGGGTTCCCTCCCAGCCCTGCCTGCCCTCCTGCTCTCACCCAAGCTAGCGAGGCGCTTTTGTTCCATTGCCCGGCCTCGTTTCACCGGCTTTGTTTTCCTTGCGAAGGCAGAGTTGGTGATTTCTGCTGAATTCAGCTGCCGGCTAACAGCGTGTGTGTTTGCATAAGTTCTCACTGCAGCTTCACACCCGGAGGGCTCGGGAAGGCTTCGGCTCAAAGCAGCCCCTGTTCCTACCGATGCCAGAGAAAACACGGCTCCCTCCTCGGAGAGGGATGCCGTTAGCAGATTTTGCTGCTCATGAATCAGAATTTCCCCAGAAATCACACATCTGGCGTGTGGTCTTTATTCCCAGGGGCCAGCAGAGGAGTGGGGAGGTCAAAGCCCCCCGAATGCAGTGGGTGTTGGTGCAGGGGTGGCCCCATCCCAACACGGGGCTCTCTGGTGATGCCCTGGCTTCCCAGCCACCCTGTGGTTGATGCAGACAAGGATTTGCTCATGGTTTGGGGGATAAAGCTCCAGCAGCAGCCTGAATCCTGCTTGTAGGACCCCCAGGTTTTCTCCTGGCAGGACCCCAGGTTTTCTCCTGGCAGGACCCCAGGTTTTCTCCTCTCTCGATCCCAGACTTTCTCCTGGCTCTCCAGTCCCCCTCCTCTCTCTCAGACATTTATCTAAAAACGCGTAGCCCGGGATCAGCCCCCAGGCTCTTTGGTGATGCCCTGGCTCCCAGACACCCTGTGGTTGATGCAGACAAGGATTTGCTCATGGTTTGGGGGATGAGGCTCCGGCAGCAGCCTGAATCCTGCTCGCAGGACCCCAGGTTTTCTCCTCACCCTCCTCTCTCTCAGACATTTGTTTAAAAGCCGTGGCCCGGGAGCAGCTCCCAGGCTCTCTGATGATGCCCTGGCTCCCAGCCACCCTATGGATGCTGCAGACAAGGATTTGCTCATGGTTTGGGGCATGATGCTTCAGTAGCAGCCTGAATCCTGCTCGCAGGACCCCAGATTTTCTCCTTGCAGGACCCCAGATTTTCTCCTCGCAGGACCCCAGGTTTTCTCCTTGCAGGACCCCAGGTTTTCTCCTCGCCCTCCTCCCTCTCAGACATTTATTTAAAACCCCGTGGCCCGGGAGCAGCCCTCAGGCAGCTCCTCTCCCTCCCGCACCCGGTGTCATTTTCCCCGCGACGCTTCTTCCCCCGTAATTCACGGCTGCATCGCGGGTTTTGACACTCCGATCACTCCAGATAGGAATTCGCCAGCATTATGATGCAGATGAGCTTATGAAAGCCTCGGAGTGCTTCTTGTCTGTGCGGCGAGGGGGGTTAAAACAAAGCGGTGTTTATTCCTCGGCTGTGGGAGGAATGCCAAGTGGCATCGCTGGGCTCAGCATCGTCTGCCCAGGAGCAGAGACGGGATTGCCGCCACCCCCAGACTGCTGCAGGGGGAAAACCGCCTTTTTCCTGCTTTTTGCCTCGGAAAACGGCATTTCAGCCCTCGGAGTTGGGTTATTCTGGTGGGAGTTCGAGGCGATGGGGAGGGGTTGAGCTCCAGCGCAGCCCCTGCAGGCAGGGAGAGGGGGGCAGGATGAGTTTGGTGTGGAAGGGGCTGGGGGACAAGGCTGGGGATGGAGGTGAACATTCCTGCTTCCTCCTCACCGCTGTGCAGCCCCACATTGCTCCTCACAGAGAAAAGCAAGGCACAATTCTTCCCAAGAATATTGCTGGGATTCATGTTCTCTGAACCTCAGAGAAAGGAAACACAATTCTTGTCATTCGCTGTGCCTGTGTTTGTGCCAAAGTAGAATGCAATATGGAGATTGTTTACTCACAGTGACGGTGTTTTGTTTCCTTGGCCTATCAGGGCCAGGGGTGTGTGTGTGTGTTGGGACTGTCGGGACAGTCACGAGATTCTGTGCAGTGTGGGCACTCCATTCAGGAAAGATGGAAGAAGTGAAAGTTGTGTTAAATGGCGATAACCCCTCGATGAAGTATTTCTCCACATCAGGCACTGTTGTGTTGTGATTTCAGGGTTTACCTCAGAACCTCGGGTCCCTCCCCTGATAATTCCCTCCCAGGTGTGTCAGTCCCCTCTCCTTTCCCCTCCCAGCACTGTCTGTCAATCCTGGAATTCCAGAATTGGCAGATCCAAAGGATGCCCTCTACCCCTGGGGGCATTGGGGCCATCCAGGTGTCCTTTGTCCCTTTGTCCCTCCCCTCCTGTCCCTGCTTGGTGGCTCCCTGCCCCTTCCCTGCCCCTCTCCCCGGGGTTCAAAGGAGCAGCAGCCCCGGGCTCAGGGAGTTCTGTTGGAGCTGCTGCTGCATTCAGAGGCCTGAGGGCCAGAATAAAGCTCTGGATCCAAACCCTCCCTCAGAACCGACTCCTTTCCTTCACCATGGCCTCAAAGCTTCTCCACAGAGGGAAACCTGAGGAGCAGCCTCTGTTATGGGGGGAAGCTCCATCCCAGCACCACCAGAGCTCCTGCAGGCCTGGACTTGTCCCCACGGGCCAACTGCAGCACCCAGCCAGCCCAAAGTGTCTGTGGGGTCAAACACCACACACCCAGCCAGCCCAAAGTGTCTGTGGGGTCAAACACCACACACCCAGCCAGCCCAAAGTGTCTGTGGGGTCAAACACCACACACCCAGCCAGCCCAAAGTGTCTGTGGGGTCAAACACCACAGTTGCCACTGTTTGGTTCAGCACCAAGGGCCAGACAAGCTCAGGCACGTCCTGTCTGGCTGTATTGGTGATATCCCAATAAAGCACCAATAAATGATGGTGGTTGTGCCCAGCCTTGATTGTTTCACATCTCCTTGCAGCCTCCATTAGGAATAATCCATGCTCTCTCCTCTTGCTCCCCTGCCCATTTATTACCTGAGGGGTCGATGTTCTACACAAACACCTTATAATGAAATTACAAGCAGAAGAAAATCACATTTCAATAGAAATCCTATTGGGTAACATGCCCTGCCAATATTGCATTACAGGGTAGATTTGGGGGGTGGTGGTAGACTCTTTTATCATGTTGGGTTGGAAAAACCAGCTGTGGTTGAGGGGACCTGCATTTCCTCGAGTCCACAGTGATGTGCTCAGAGCAGTAATGGAAGTTACTCCAGCTTTTGGGGGCACAGAATCCCTGTCCTGACCATCCCACCAGGATGATGCCACAGTGCCTCTGCCAGGCTGCTCCTGGGCTGGTGAAATTCCACTTTCGAGGGTTTTTGCTCTGTGCAGACTCCAGACCATTTTCATGGAAAGTTTTTGCTGTGACGCCACATTCTCCTAGAGCCAACCTGGATCTATTTTCCAATTTTCCATCAAAAAATTGGGATGTTTTTCAAGTAGAACAAGGCCCACTTCCAAGGAATATGGGCTAGGCTTTGGCCTGCTTTCCAAGAAAAAGGGGATTTTTCCTTTAAAAACATGCCAAAAAATTGTTTTCTCAGGGCTTTTTCTTCTCCCTAAAAACTGCAGTTTCATTGAAATTGAAGGAAGAAGAGAACAAAAATCCTCATCCAGGGCTCTTTGAAAGAGGAGCTGCAGCGTGGGGGTTCAGCCTCCCACAGCCACAGCCACCCTTGCTGCTCTGGCTGCCCCAGGCTGATCCCAGGGCTCTATCCCTGTGTGCCCCTGTCAGTATAAGAAGAAAGATGTTTCTTCACTTGGTTTGGTTTTTCTGAGAAGCCCAAAAGCTGCAGCAGCTCCCTTGGGGCCTGGAACTCCCCTGTGATGCAACAGAAAGGGATTGAGGCCATAGCCCCAAGGGATTGAGGGTAGTGGCTCCACTTTGCCAGAGAGGAATTTAAATTGGGAAGAGCATGGAGCAAGGCAAGGGGCTCCCATGCTTTGGGAATCATCATCTGAGCCTCCTCCCTGGCACATCAGCCCTGCAAACAACTCACAACAGAAGTGAAATTACTGCCTTGCATCTGCTAGGGCTTCAGTTTAGCAGGATAACCCTTCAGTTTATTAGGATAACCCTTCAGTTTATCAGGATAACCCTTCAGTTTAGGAGGATAACTCTTCAGTTTAGGAGGATAACTCTTCAGTTTATCAGGATAACCCTTCAGTTTAGGAGGATAACCCTTCAGTTTATTAGGATAACCCTTCAGTTTAGCAGGATAACCCTTCAGTTCAGCAGGATAACCCTTCAGTTTAGGAGGATAACCCTTCAGTTTAGCAGGATAACCCTTCAGTTCATCAGGATAACCCTTTCCAGGCAGTTTGGGAAGCCTGGCAGAGGTGCCCTTGCTGTGTGACCTCCTCCTCACCCGTTGGCAGCACAGGTGATGTGATTTCCTTCTGCTCACAGGTGATGCCTGAGCACCCTGGGCTCTTTGCAGGCTGGAAAAGCAGTGCCCAAGGTGTTGAGCAGAGGGTGGCTCCTTGCCTAGCAGGGATCCAGCCCCATGGGGCAGGTGAGAACAGGGATGGGGCAGTGCTGATCTGACCCTGTGGTATTCACAGGCCCTGTGAACAGAGAGAAGCTGTGAGACAAGCAGAGAAGAAGGAAAACACAATCCTTATCTCGCTTGCTGTGCTAAAGTAGAATGCAATAAGGAGATTGTTTACCCAAAGTGAGGATGTTTTGTTTCCTTGGCGTGTCAGGGCCAGGTGTGTGTGTGGGACAGGTATGAGAGAATCAGAGATGAGTGCAGTGTGAGCAGTTGTGAGCAAGAGTGAGTGCAGGGCAGATTCAGTTTAGATGAAATGCACATAGTATAGTATAATAAAGTAATTAATGAGCCTTCTGATGATGGATTCAGATGCATCATTCTCTCCCCTTCATCGGAGTAGTCTTTGATTTACAATATGACCCCACTGGGGACACAAGCATAGACAGGGATGTCCCCCAGCTCTGCTGATGTTGGGGGAAGATGAAACAGGAAAGCCTTATCAATATGATTGTCTGGCAAAAGAGTTTGAGAATATAGAAACTATAAGTGAGATGGAAATGAAAGCAAGCTTTGAGATCCCTCAGTTACTGAACAACTGGAAAACAATGGTGTGGCTGGCTGAAGGTGATCCCCTTTGGATGGAACAACACCCTCTGCTTGCAGGCAGCTCCAAGGGGCAGAGCAGACCCTACAGCTTGGCAGGAGGGGCCCAAAGAGGAGTTTTTAGGGTTTAAAATGGAACACAGTGTGGCAATGTAATGATTGTTATAGGCTGTATGGGAATGCTGTAGGATTTGTACCTTGTACTGGATTGGTTAGAGAGAATGAGAATATTCAACATGGAAGAAGATTTAATGTATTGTAATGGGAACTTTGCCCTGGTACCCCTTTTACTCTCTTACACTTTTGCTCTCTCACCCTCTCATCCTCTCTCCCCCTCTCTTCTCTCAGTCCTGCTCTGAGCTGTGCCTGGCAGCTCCCAGCAGGGCCCTGCACTTGGCCCTTTGCAATAAACCCCAAATTCCAGCCCTGGCTGCAGAGATCTCTCATCTCCATCCATCCCCACCATCCTACCCCCGACTCTCCTACATGCTGCCCCTTCATGGGGGACGTGGGGATGGAGAAGCCAATGTGACAGAGCTGCAGCTCCCCTGGCAGGGCAGCCCTGTCCCTTGGCTGCCTGTGTGTGGCCTTTACAGCCCGTGACCAATGGCCCCGCTCAGCCCGGGCCGGCCCCGGCAGCCGCGGGCTTTCATCCCAGGCAGGAATGCCAATTAAACTTTGACTTTCTCGGTGTCGCTTACCCGAGAGCTCAACTCTAACCCTTTGCCTTTCATATCGAAAATCGAGCCGTGGCACGCCTGTTAACATCTGCACAGATGTTTGGGGAGGGAGAGGAGGGATATCCAGCCCTGGAGGGACCTTGCTGGTGCCACTCCTCTCCTCGCAGCCCCGGTGATGTTTGCAGTGCCTGGCTGAGCACTGAGATGCAGGTGGGAGCTGCAGCAGCTGGCAATGGGTGTCACACACCCTCCATCAGCTCTGGGTTGAGCTGCTCTGCCCAGAACTTGCATTTTCTTCATGTGACCTTGCTGCAGGAGTGGGAGAGTGTCAGTGATGGAGACTGACTCGGTGATCAGAATCCCATTTTATTGTGGGATATTTTCAATGATCAGAATCCCATTTTACTGTGGGATATTTTCAGTGATCAGAATCCCATTTTATTGTGGGATATTTTCGGTGATCAGAATCCCATTTTATTGTGGGATATTTTCAGTGATCAGAATCCCATTTTATTGTGGGATATTTTCAGTGATCAGAATCCCATTTTATTGTGGGATATTTTCGGTGATCAGAATCCCATTTTATTGTGGGATGCTGTTGGAACCCAGGACATTCCTCTGGCTGCCCTGGAGGGCTGCAGCCCCTGCCCAGGGGGCTCAGAGATGGCACAGAGCCCAAGACCCCTGTGCTTTGATTTAGCCCTTGGAAAAAACAATTACCAACTTTTATATGAAGAATTACAAGTCAAAAGAGTTTAAGTAGAATAATAGTCACGGAGTCAAAACCAGATTTTTGGGGGATTTTGGAATGGAGGCTGGAGGTCCCAAGATGGAGGAATTTGGGCATGTCCTATCCTTCTTCTTTCTTCTTCCTAGCCTCCATCTTCTAAGTTGGCATATTTAAAGTAGTTTAAAATAGAAGCTCACTGTCTAACATAAGTAATAAGTATTGAAAAGTTATTGTAAATAATGTACCCATGGTTTTTAATATAAAAAGATAACACCACCCCAGGAGTGGCCAAAGTGCCTCTGTCTGACCTGCTGAGCAGACCTCAGCAGACCAGAGAAAGAATTTTATAGATAAAGAACAATAAACAACCTTGAGAATGAGAACTGAAGAGTTCTGACTCCTTCTTCAGCCACTGAGCTGAGAAAAGAGACTTTAACACATCTCAGAGTCACTCTGAGCAGCAGAGATTCCAAGAGGATACAAACACATATCCTATTTCAGGGAGGCTAGTAATGTGTACTACAATGATTAGATTAAAATCACACACACAAACTTGTGCATTTAACAACATCTCTTGTTTGCAGTGTTTAATGGGATTTTCTTTTTTTCTGGTAAACCCGTTTGATTGAATCTTCTTGGAATCCAGGTCTGATTTTCAAAGCTCCGTTTGCTTTTGCCAAGGCATCCTGTTATCAAATCTCTGATGCTAACCAGGTCTAAAGTCCATCATCTGCCTTGTGTCCCCCAACATTCCAAGAGGAGAGGAGCCCCTCCAGGGGCAGTGCAGCTCTGCTGAGCAAGGTGATGATTATCAGAGTGCATTGCTGTGTTTCCATAGGGGAGCAGGAATTTCCAGGGATGTCCATGTCCCTGTGGAGCTCTGGCTTGGCTGAAGGATGCCAGGCAAAAGAAGGGCTGCCATGGGGGCTCCCATGGAATTCCTGCATCCTCTCAGCTCTCATCTCTGGAATCCTAGCAGAGCAGATGTCATGTGCATCACCACAGGCAGAAACTCCCAGGCTGGATTTGCAGCCTCAGCTCAATGAACCACCTGAGCCCCATTCTCTCTCACTTTAATTAACCATCTGCCTGTGTCTGCAGGGAGGACAGGCTGGCTGCTGTGCCCGGCTGCAGCACAGCCCTGCCAGTCCTGGTGCCCAGGTGAGGGCAGGGCCCTGCTGCTCCCCACCCTGGGCAGCAAAGGGGCAGGGTGCCAAGGGGACCCTGCTGCCCCTGTCCTGGCCCAGCCCCACACCTGCTGCCTGTGCAGCTTTCCACAGCAAACAATGATTTCAGGGGAAAAGCAAGGAGGAGCAGATAGGAGAGGAAGGCACTGGTGGCCGTGGCTTGCCTGGATCACCCACACGTGTGTCCCTGACTGCAGTTTCCCTCTCAGAAGGGGGGGAATGAAAGAGCAGCAAGTGCTGCCCAGCCTGGGGGGCTGCAGAGCCCAGCCACAGCCTCACCTGCTGCCCTGCCAAAGAGTCCTTGGCATGCCAGTGGCAATTATTTCAGCTGTAAAATCTAAATTCAGTTCCTTTATTGGCCTGGCCTGTAACTGGATCCGGCATGCAAACAGTACAGAGCCTGTTTCCACAGACTTTCAGCCTTTCCAAGCTCCCCTTGCTCCTCTGGGAGTCCCTTGGGCTCCAGGAAGCCTCCCCTGGGTGCTGGGGCAGCTCTGGGTGGTGCCTCCCAGCCCATTCAAGCTCTTTGCCTGCAAAGGGTGAGGGATGCCTCAGTCTTTGAGCAGAAAAGGGAGGAGGCAGGAGCAGAGGTGCCCTGAGTAATCCCCCTCCTCCGCAGCAGCTGCCAGCAGGGGTTTCCAGCTCCTCTCAAGGTTTTATTAGTGCCTGCTACAGACCCAGGCCTCCTGCCTCTGCCCAATTGGCAGGTTGCTCATAAACCAGAATGATTTTGGAATAACTAATGCTGAAACTATTCCATATCATAAAGGAACAAGGGCTCCTGCCCTGCCAGAAATGCCCTGCAGTGATGGTGCTCCTGAACCCTGGCGAGCTACAGAAAACACAGGGCACTTAAATAAACAGAAAGGCACAGAGGAAACCAGTGTGGGGCAGAGTTTGCTGGGGTGCCAGGGTGAAGGATGGGCCCATGGAGATGCCTGGCCACAGCAGGGACATCACACAATCCTGAAATGGTTTGGGATGAACCTTAAGGCCCATCCAGTTCCCCTCATCCCCACCATGGCCAGGGACACCTCTCACTGCCCCAGGTCTTCCAAGCTCTGTCCAAACCAGTGTGGTGCAGGGTTTGCTGGGGTGCCAGGGTGTTTACAAACATGTTCTGGGCTCATGGAGATGCCTGACCACAGCAGGGAGATCACACAATCCTGAAATGGTTTGGGACGGACCGTAAGACCCATCCAGTTCCCCTCATCCCCACCATGGGCAGGGACACCTCCCACTGCCCCAGGTCTTCCAAGCTCTGTCCAAACCAGCGTGGTGCAGGGTTTGCTGGGGTGCTGGGGTGTTTACAAACACGTTCTGGGCTAATGGAGAAGCCTGGCCAAAGCATTCACACAATCCTGAAATGGTTTGGGATGGACCTTAAAGCCCATCCATGTCCCACACCTCTCACCATCCCAGGTTTTCCAAGCCCTGTCCAACCTGGCCTTGAACACTTGCAGAGATGGGACAGCCAGAGCTTCTCAGGACATCTGTGGAACTGAAATGAGCTCTAAGATCTCCCTGAAACCTTCTTTTCTCCAGGCTGAAAACCCCAAAATAGAGAGCCAAGTCCCTCGGGAGTCCGGCACGGAGCTGGGGTGCTCAGCACGGGGCTGGGGTGCTCAGCACGGAGCTGGGGTGCTCAGCACGGGGCTGGGGTGCTCAGCACGGAGCTGGGGTGCTCAGCACGGGGCTGGGGTGCTCAGCACGGGGCTGGGGTGCTCAGCACGGGGCTCAGCCCTGTCCCTCTGCCCAGTGACCCGCTGGTGGCGGGTGTCACCCTTCCTGGGAGGGGCTGGGGACCCGGCAGGAGCCAGCCCGGGGCAGGATGCCGGTCCTGCGCTCATCTGCCGGGCTGCGGGCAGGCGGGAGGCGGCTGCAGGGCCGCGGGATCGGGTTCTCCTCTCTGCGGTGCCGTATCTCCTTGAAGCGTGACAGCCGCGATTGCTTCCAGATGTTCTCCTCCTCGCCTCCAGCCGGCCGGGGGGGATGTGGTGAGCTCGGCGATGGAAACCAAAACGCGGAGCAGATGTTGCCGTGGCAGCCCCGGCGAGGAGCGCATCTGGCACCGCCGCTCCTCCCCGCGGGATCCTCCCTCCGCAGGTACCTGGTGTGCTTGGGAGGTGCCCCGTGGCAGGAAGGAAATGGTGAATCGGACTCCGTGTTCTTAGAAGGCTGATACTATGTTATATTGAGGTATAAGATATAGATAAGGTACTATGTTATATTAAAGAATACAAAAGTATAGTATACTGAAGATACAGAAAATACAGAAAATATTATACTGAAAATACAGAAAGGATACAGACAGAAGGTTAGAAAGATGCTAATTAAGGCTGATACTATGTTATATTAAGATATAAGATAAGATGCTATGTTATATTAAGATATTAGCTATATATAAGAAACTATGTTATATTAAAATATGCTATACTATAGCATTCTTTAGTAAAGTATACTATACTAAAGTACACTATACTGAAAATACAGAAAGGTTACAGACAGAAGGCTACAAAGAGAATAATGAAGGCTGATACTATGTTATATTAAGATATTTTATATATACATATATATATATAAGATACTATATTATATTAACGAATGCTATACTATAGCATTCTTTAGTAAAGTACATTATACTAAAGTATACTAAACTATACTACAGAATAAAGAAATTATACAGACAGAAGGCTAAAAAGATACTAATGAAAACTTGTGACTCTTCCCAGAGTCCTGACACAGCTTGGCCCTGATTGGGCAATAAATAAAAAAAATTCACATGAAATTTAATGAAGCAATCACCAGTTGGTAAACAACGTCCAAACACATTCCAAAGGAGCAAAACATGAGAGAAGTGAATCAGATAATTATTGTTTTCATTTTTCTCTGAGGCTTCTCAGCTTTCCAGAAGAATCCTGGGGAAAGGGATTTTTCCATAAAATATGACAGTGACAGGAACCAGTGGGAGCCAGGCTGGGGGGTGGCCAGGAAGGTTTGGGGAGGCTGTGCAGCCCCTCCTTAGTGCCACTGGGACCTTGAGCTGTGCTGTGGGGCAGGGCACAGCTGGTGCTGCCACCCCAGGGATGTGGGGGAGGACTGGTGATGGCACTGGTGATGTCAGAATGGACTGGGCTTGGTGACATCACAGGATAAATCGGGATGGAGGAGGGAGCTCTGCCTGCAGAGGCTCCTGGCAGGCAGCAGAGGTTAGTGAAGAGCAGAGGGGAGCCCGAGGACACGCTCAGCTCTCGCCCAAGGGAGGATTTTTGGAGGTGGGAGATGCCAGGACCTCGGGACTCAGCTCTGCAGTGGCACCACGCTGCCCAGCTGGGCTTTCCCTTCTCCTGATGAGCTGCAGGAACATCCAGCAGCAATCCTGGGGCCTCCCCTGCAGCCTGCACAGCCCATCCCATCCAGCCAACGCTGGGATGCCTTGGAACTCTGCTTTTACCTTGGATCTCGCTTCCCCCCTCACACCCAGCACTCATAACAGCTATCCTCATGTTCCCCCTTCACAGAGGACTGGAGAGAAGCAATTAATCTCAGTAACAGGCTTTGAAGAGCAGAAGTGCTGCCTAAGCACTGTGCTGTCTCCTTTTGATGGGGTTAGCCGTGCTGGAATATGAGCGAAGACATTTGGAGTAAATTAATAAAGCGTTTAATGACATCCAAAAGTTAGGGGGATGGAGCATTTGAAAGGGGTTTATGGCTTTATGGGCAATGGAGAGCAATGCAGAGGGCGTGTTTTCTACATCAGCTCTGTTCTTTGGGCTGCCTGAACACGAGAAAACCTTTCTTTGTGTTTTTTACCAGGGTGCATCTGTCACCCCAGCCAGGCCACACTCCCACACCCCAGTGCTGCTGCTCCCCTGGCAGTGCTGCTGTCCAGGACATGGATGTGTGGTCGTGTTTTGGCACTCCACAACGGGAGGATTTGTGTGAATGCTCTGCTGGCACTGCTGATCCTCACTCTGCTGATGCCAGGGCTGCAGTGGGAAGCTCAGGGTGTTGTAGGACAGTTATTTAAATAATTCAGTTATTTAAATCTCACTTTCCCTACAGGTGAGGACATGGATGTGTGGTCATTTTCTGGCACTCCAGAACAGGAGGATTTGTGTGAATGCTCTGCTGGCACTGCTGATCCTCACTCTGGTGATGCCAGCTTTGCCAGAACCATGGTGGGAAGCTCAGGGCGCTGCAGGACAGTTATTTAAATAATTCAGTTATTTAAACCTCACTTTCCCTACAGATGAGGACATGGATGTGTGGGTCAGGGCGCTGCAGGACAGTTATTTCAATAATTCAGTTGTTTAAATCTCACTTTCCCTACAGGTGAGGACATGGATGTGTGGTCATATTCTGGTGCTCCAGAACAGGAGGATTTGTGTGAATGCTCTGCTGGCACTGCTGATCCTCACTCTGGTGATGCCAGGGCTGCAGTGGGAAGGTCAGGGCACTGCAGGACAGTTATTTAAATAATTCAGTTATTATTTATTATTTTGTTATTGCTTTTATTTTTCTCTGAGGCTTCTCAACTTCCCAGGACAAGAATCATGGGCAAAGAGATTTTTCAAGAAAACATGACAGTGACAGGTACCAGCTCCCCTACAGGTGATGATGAAGGATCATTAAAATGCAGCAGGTGCCATGGGCTGCTCTGAGCTCTCCCTGCTCCAAGAGCACTGCAGAGATAATGTGTTTTCCTGGTGTATTTATGAGAGTGGAGATATGAGCACTTGGCCAAGCTCCCGGAGCGAGCGGCTGATGCCGCACACACCCCCCTAGATGGTGTTTTTCATGTTGTTTTTTATATTTTTAGCCTGATTAATACCCTTGTGGTGGCTGGAGCACGGAGACTGCTTCATGTTTTGCCAGCAGGTTCTGAAGCCAGCGTGATTTACGCAGCAGCTGGTGGAGTGGGAGACACTGATGCAGCAAAGTGTTCTTCACCCGCTTCCTCAGCACCTTCCTGATGGGCTGGCCCTGCCAGGGCATCTCCTGGGGTGTGACACTTTCCCTGCACCAAATTTCATGGCACAGCCTTTCCAAAAAAATGCCTTTTGCTGATAACCCCCACGGGTCCCAAAGCAGGGTCTAGGGTTGCACAGGAAGATGGTCTTCCCTGCAGATCTGATTGGGAAAGAAAAGGAGGGAGTGGCCAGGGTGCTCACCCTCTGCTCAGCTCTGCAGGAGCACCTGGGACGGTCTAACAGCCAGCCTAGGGTGGGGAGAAAAGCCCCCAGGACGCCCCCTGGCTCTGGGGCTCCTCCAGATGTCAATCTGACATTAATGAGCTGTTAATTAGCAATCAGGTCTCTCCAGGCTATAAAAGCTCTTTGTGGCTGTAGCAGCCCAGCCTAAGGCTTTGAGGGCTGGGCATTTGGGCATTTATTTCCACAGGCAGAGCCTTGCACGGTGCCCAGAGCCCTGCAGAGCTCTGCAAAGCTGCCAGTGGGACACAGGTAAGGATGAGGCACTCCCAGGGACAGATGCACCTTGCAGGTGTCAGATAAACCATGGTGGTGCAGAAAAAACGTGTCAGATCCTTAAAGCCAGGCTGGGACACATAAAAGGAACGCATAGAACTGTATAAACATACAGGTATGTGCTTGCACAAGGGTACAGCCATCTCTCAGGGATTCCTGGCCTTGTTTTCCCTTCCTTTTCTTGGGCTGGGTGGCTGCTCCATGTTACTGCTGCCCTGCTTTTGGCAGCACATCCTCCCCACCTCCCAGCCTGGCCCTGGTTCTCGTGCTGCCCTGAGAGGCTTCCTTGGGCTCTGGGACCCTGCACTGTCACTGTGGTGCCTCTTCCTGGCCTGATGGGCTTTGCTGGCTTATTCCAAAGGGAGATCTGGGATGGGAAACGTGCAGGGCTAGGGCAGACCCCACTGGAAGCTTCTCTCAGGCTTCAGCACGTGTAGGGCAGCAGTTGGAGACCAGGGACACAGCAGGGCAGCCAGAACACACCCTCCTGCCCTTTCCATGGGGCTGGGACTGCCCTACAGATCTGCAGCTATTCCTTAATTCCACGCTGTAACTACGCAATCAAACTCTCCAGTGCAATAATTCCGAACCCCTTCTTGATTCCTGTATTAAATAAAGTACATTTACAGAGTATATGAATTCCAGATTCAGCCCGGGACTCCAGGGATGCATATTCCTCTCCTGGAACTTGTACATCCGGCCTGAGGATGAAAACCCCCCGAAGCCCTGAGCATAACAAGCATTTCTTGTATTTCTGCTGTCTCCGTCACACCGGGCATGTAGCGAACGCTGGGGCTGATAAACAGCATCTGGTTGGAGTCAGGTAAGGACCTCTCTGGGGATTTGCTTCGTGGTCAGCTGCCAACCTTTCTCTCCCTCCTTAATGTGCTTTTGCAGATGGATGAGAAGTGCAGCCAGTCAGGGCTGTGGTTTCAGATAACGCTGGGGAAGGGGAGGGAGGACAAGGTCGGGCTCAGGCTCGGCTCTGTCCTGCTGCCAGGGCTCTTGCTTAATCATGGAGCCCCCTCCCCTCCTCACAGGGGGCTAAAAGGGACCTCCAGGGGATGAGCTGAGCATCAAAAGACCCTGGAATTCATTTCCCCTTGTGCAGCTCAAGGTGCCAGGTGCCTCTCTGTGCCTGCCTTGCTGCTGCTTTCAAGGAAGGGAGCAGTGATGGCCCACTTGGTTTTTGTTGGAAACCTGCAAGTCCTGCAGGCACCTCCTGGGATGCCTCGGAGCCGCTGCCAGGTTCTGGAGAAATGTCTGAATCCGCGTTTCTTACACAACATTTTTATTTTTTTTTCTTCCTGCAGGAGGCGGAGGAAATTCTTGTACAAAAATGGAAACGCGCCCCTTCTGCCAAGCCATTAATTCTGCTTCCTATGGAAACCGAGGGGTCCCTGCCTTTGTGCTGGGATCCTGCACTCAACTTCCAAGTTTATTTTCATGCCCAGATTTGGCAAAGCACTGAGGGCTGAGGGTGGTGCTATGTGTGAGCTGAGGGCTCTCCCTGAGCAAGGCTGGGTCTGAGACACCTACCAGCACCCACAGGCACGTGCTCCAGCCAACACCCCCACACTGCGCTTGTTCCTTACTATGAGACTTTCTTTTCTTGTCCTTGCCAAGTTATCCTCTGCTTTAATTAATTTTGCACAGCGAGCCTGGGAGCTGCTGGTGGTTTTGAGCCTCTGGAATAGTCAGGGAAGCAATTTAATCAGCAGGAGCGAGCCAAAGTTGCTTAAGCGATTTGTAATAAGTTCCAGGCTCTTCCACACCAAAGGGGTTTCAGCTGAGGACAGAAACTTCCTGAGCCTGTTCTGCAGGATGGGCTCTTCATCTGCATCTGACTGACACTTGTGTGGGGATGTGGAGCAGCCCTGAATGAGAATTCATGGAATCACAGGCTGTTTGGGGCTGGAAATGACCTTTAAAGTTCATTTAGTCCAATCCCCTGCCATGGGCAGGGACATCTTCAGCTGCAGCAGGGTGCTCAGAGCCCTGCACACGTACAAAAGGCCACAGCACTGTCAAAAAGCTATGAGTGGAATTTCACCTCCAACCACAAGTATAAAATATTGGTGAGCCTTAGTCTGAATTTTGACCAAGGCAGTGGTGGTTCTGTTTTCTCAGAAAACATAAACCCCAAGAAATTCCCCAGTGACTAAGCAGGCACTGGAAGTTGGTTGCTATTAAAATAAAGCTGTGGCTAACATTTCCTCAGCTTTGAACAGATCAAATATACAAGAGGAGAGTGGAAAAAAAGACAGCTAGTGAGGAATGAACACAAAAGGCTGTGCCTTTAATTAATGCTGCTGTTTCCTTCATTTCCAAGGAAACTCACTGCTGATATTGAAACTAGGTTTAATATTGTGACTTGTAGAAGAAGATGGTGGATTTTAAGGTGTCTGAGTTCTTATCATCCCCTTGGACAGGATAAGAGGAAGGAAGGGGTCAGCAGGAGTTGCTGTGGGTTTTTCTGCTTGGTAAAAACATCTTCTTGTTTGGGGTGGGTTTATCCTTTGCTCTAAGCCATAAAACCCCTTCTAACTAACACACCTTTTGCTTCTTTAGTTACCCAGTGAGACTGGCTCAGCAATTCTTTTCTTCTATATCAAAACTTGCTTCCATCTCTATTCCTTCATCAGACTCTACATTGAAAAATCTTTCTGCTAAGCCACACATATCTGTGAGACTTTTTTGTCAAATTTCCATCCTTCCCAACAAGCTGGCATAAGGAGGATCCCAAGTTCTGGTTCTGGGTTCCCATCTCCTGAATTCAGGGATGCCCTGACCCACACCTGGTCCTGATGTTCCCTGCCCACCCACAGCCACATTCCCACTTTGCAGGGGAGGCTGGAAGGGAGTGTAAATTAAACCCACCAAAAAATCAACTTAATTACCAGGGAATAAAGATCCCATTATTCTCTCTACGCCCTGAAGCAAGAAAAAGAAATTTCCCCTCATTTCCTTCCTAAATTCAAATGAGGGTTTGTGGGGAAGGTGTGCCTGGCACGGGAGCAAGAGCAACAGGAGCTGGTGGTGCAGGGTCCCAGTGGGGTCTCAGTGGCCAGGGGCACAGGGCCTGGCTCCAGGCTCCTCAGGAGGAGGAAGGTGCTGCCAGGACAAAGCTCCTTTGGCTCTGGGATGATCCTCTCCCCAAGGATCTCATTGTGCTGGCACCTGCCTGATGATGGGCATCAGGTTTGCACCCACCTGGAGCCTGGCAGGAGAAGGTCCCATTCCAGTTCCCAAAAATGCAGCTTTGTTCAGTGGGAATGGGTCTGTCCCCACAGCTCCAGAGCTCCCTGGAACCCAACTTTGTGCTGATACTGGGAACTGAGTGCTGGTTTTTCCATGGAAGTGGAAGCTCCCAGTCTAAACCAGCCCAGCCTGCACCCATTGATCACCAAACCCTGAAACAGGCACACACCTGGGTTGACAATCACCATCAACGGAGCAAAACTGCTGCTTTTGGGAGGAAAACAGCTGAAAACGCATTTTTCTGGCAGCTTGACAGTTGTGTCTTAAACAAGACATTTTAAACTTACGCTGCGAGCCAAAAAAAAGTTGTAATTTGAATATACAGCATGGCACATTCCTCCAAAATTGATCATAAAGTTCTGCTAAAACACAGGCACGGCCTGAGTAAAATAAATATTTTTGCTTCCAGAGAAGTGAAAGGTCTGGCCAGCGACTCCATTTATAATATTTTTAGCAGGTGATTCATCGAAGAGGGAAAAAAATACCCAGGGCAGCTGAATTCAGCAATGGCTCTTTGTCTCAGCAGGGCCAATGAGTCCAGGCTCATTGGTAAATGCTGCACTGAAGCTCCTGGGCTGGGGGCTCTTTCTTGGGGTCTCTGAGCCCCCCAGGACCTGCTCCCTTCAGGATCTGTGGCTGCAGCTGCTCCAGGTGCTGCTTTGGGGATGGGGCTGTGCCTCAGTCCTGCAGCCCTGGGTCATTTCTCCTTCCAGAGCGGGAATGGGATGGGCAAGGACAGAGGGCCCTTTGAGGTTTTGTTTGCCCAGGGCAGCTTCAAGAGCTGTGGGTTTGGATGGGGTTTCTGGACTGAGCTCCACTTGCTGCATTGCTGAGGTCTGAGGATGGAAAACAAACCCTTTGGCCTTTCCTATCTCCTGCTCCAACAGTGGATCCTTTTCTTTTCCTCCCCACAGGTACTGACTCTTCCCAGGCACAGGAAATGGGGGAAAGTACAAGCAAAAAGGAATTTCTCCACATCCCCAAGGCTGTGTTCTTCATTTTAGACACACAGAGGTCAGTCCATGAAGACCTGCACAGCCCCAGGACTGGTCACTGTTGTCACTATAGGACATGAAATAACACGATGAGCACACGCTGCTCTTTCAAGGTAAAAAGAGAATTTTTTAACTTCTCACTCCAACATTTATAGATTTCCAAAAGTGACAGGGGATTGGAGGGTGACAGTGCCACCTCTCCAATGGCACTGGACAAACCAACAATCTATCAAATTTCTCTTCCCCCATAAAAGAATGCAAAACAATGAGTTATTTAGGGAAAGCGTGTGACAAAATTTGTTACAAGAATGTGAACATCAGAAGGCTTAGAAAATCTTAAAAACTCAGGGCAACATGGGTGTCACTTCAGGATATGAAATAAAACAACCTGGACACTGGAACTGCAAGGTAAAAAGAAGGGAAGTTCATTTCCTGACTCCAACATTTATAGTTTTCCAAAAGTGACAGTGGGTTGGAGGGTGACAGTGCCACCTCTCCAATGACACTGGACAAACCCACAGCCCATCAAATTCCTCCTCCTCCATAAAAGAATGGAAAACAATGAGTTATTTACAGAAAGTGTGCGAGAAAGTTCATTACAAGGATATAAATGTCATAAGGCTTAGAAAATCTTAAAAAATCAGGGTGACACCGTGTGGCTCTGAAGCCCAGGAGTGAGGTGCAGGTCCTGTGACCCTGGCCAGGGATGCCAAGAGTCACCCAGAGCCCTCCCTGCTCTCTGGGCTGGTGCAGCAGAGCTGTGGCCCCACAGGGCATTTCTGGAGCTGGAGGGCACCGAGTGCTGGCCAGTGCCTCTGGACCCCTCCAGTGCTTGTGGCCAAATAAAAAGAGTGATCTTCAGAAGAGCTGCTGGCCACGCACGAGACACCTGCTCCCAGCTATAAAAATGGATTAGCTGCGTTGCAGCTGGAGCCCATCCAGGCAGCAGCGCCTTCCCCAGCATCCCATTTGGCACGCAGAGCCCACCGCCTGAAAGAGCAGGAAAGAGCAGCGAGGGGACGAGCTGCAGAGTTAAAAGGAGGCTCTGGAGGCTGTGATCCTCTCCTGGTGCACAGTCAGAGAGCCGGGAGCAGCCCCAGCGCTGTCACCGAGGCTGGGTCGTGCCTCTGCAGCCCCTTGCTGAGCCTTCCCATTGTTCTTTGTGCTGGAGCCTGGTCCCAGCGTGCTCCCAGCTGGCCAGGATGCAAACCCAGAGCAGCAGATACTAACTCATTGTATTCCAAGTGTTGGAAGGACTCCATGGTCCAACACAAATGGAGTGGTGAGATATTTAACTGGAGGAAACCCTCCTTGTTAACAGAGCATCCCAGGCACACAGCGTCGGAGGTGCTGCCTCAGCCCTGCCCTGGGAACCTGCAGCCAAGCCCAGGGAATTCCACAGGGACATCTGCAGGACCTGCCACTGCTGGTGTGGCCCTGCTGTCCCCCAGAGCCCGCTGGGGTGAGGAGGGTCCTGCTGGCTGAGTGCCAGAGCAGCAGCTGGGCACAGCCTTGGTGGCAGCGCTCCACTATCCCATGGCAGGGCAGAGTGAGCAGAGTTGTTAGAGTTCAGAAACATAATCACGAGAATTATTATATGTAGGTGCTTTTATTGAAGAGCTCTGGGTGTCAGGGGTACAAACCCAAATCTGACTCTGATATGGGTTTGGGATGAACGTGTTTTTATATTCTATCGTTATATAACTTTCATGTTAATGATTAAACTTATATTGTTCTATTGTATACGTAGATTTCAGCTCCTCATGGCCCCCTCAAACTTCTAACATAGCTTCATGACTCTTATGACTACACAATAATTAATTACTAAACAATCATCACATTTATAACAATTATACATTTATAATTATCAATCATCACATTTATAACAATTATACATCTAACAATTATATCATTTATCATACTGCTTATGCAGGTGCAATTTCACATGATCTGGCAAAACACAAAGCCTAACATTTTCAGAGTCTATCTTTAACATTTTTCCAGGGTCCCACTATCAGAGTGAGCAGCTCCTTCTCCTCAGCAGCACTCAGGAACACCCCAAGACAATGGCTGCATGCATTTCCTTCATTCACCTGGAAAATCTTATTCCCCTGCTAGACATCTGCCACAATGCAGCCCTGCCTGGAGTGTCAGCCTCACGTGGAGTTTTACGACGCTCTGAATACCAATTATTTCAGGTCTTCCTGCAGCAATCTCTGCCCCAAAGGATGCAATAAGGGAACTGGAGCTAAGCTGAGACCACATCTGGGTGATTGCTCTAAATCTGTTTTTTTCATCAGCTTTTTTTGGTCAGGGTGCCACTTGGTCCCCACTGCTCTGGCTGGGTCTGACACACTCAAACAATCCCTTCACCCATCCTGCCTGGGACCAGCTCCTGGAAAACAACTGGCAAGGTCAGGGCTGCAGCCAGCAGCTCAGGTTTCTGACTGGTTTTCAGTTTTTGGGGAAGCTCCCAGAGCTGCAGCACAGCCCTGCCACATGCCTCACCAAAGGTGGGATGTTGGGATGTGCAGGGTTTGGAGCAACTTGCTGACCAGCTGGGGGAGGCTCGAGGATGAGGGAGGAGAAGAGGATGGAGAGCTGCAGAAAGGCAGATTTGGGAGCCCAGGAGGGATTCCTGCAGCTCTCTGGACAGCCTGGGCTCCTCTACCACCCTCACCTGGAGCCAAACACCAGAGCAGCACCCCGGGAAGGGCAGGAAAACAAAGGAGGGGGTGGGAAATGAGCGTGGCCCAAGGCTGAGCTCGCTGACTGAGCTGTGGGCAGGATGATGCAACCAGGGTCAATTAAGCTGCTGCCACACAGCCTCACAGGGCACATTAAGTGCCAATTTTCTGCACTGCTGAAGAGGTAAAGAATGAAAACGAGAGCCAACAGGAAGTTCCAGCTGGAGAGAGAGAAAGAGCCACTTGGGAGATGGGAGCTGAAGCCAGACTGGAGTGAATGGTGAGACGAGCAGGCAAGTGCCACTGCAGCAGCTGGGAATGCTCTCCTGCCCCAAACCCTGGGCAGAACACGGGCTCTGGGGTGAAGCCTGGGCAGAACACGGGCTCTGGGCTGTTGGCATGGTTGTTCATGGGGCTGGCAGCACGCAGAGCCAAGCCTGTGGCTGCTGGGACAGCTGGGACACAGCAGCCACCCCAGCAAGGAGGCATCAGAGAGAGAAAAAGAGAGAAAGAGATGGATGGGAAGGGTGAGCAGATGGAGCAGCCCGGAGAGGCAGCAGTAAAGGGGGTTCCCCAAGGCTGCCACTCCCCACCCTGCTTGTGCCTGGAAGGTGCAGCAGGGTCCTTTCCACTCACTGCCCTGCTTTTTGAGGGATTCATTGCTTTTTGAGGGATTCATTGCTTTTTCAGGGATTCATTTCTGGATGCAGGCAGGTCCTGGCAGCTCTGTCCAACAGATGCAGATGTGTGTGTGTGTCCCAGCCTGGCCCAGCCGGGCAGGGCAGGGTTTCCAAATGCAGCATTCAGAAAGGGCTGGAGGAAATTCCTTTGAATTTAGGAGCTGGAGTGAAGAGAGTTCATTGCCCTGCACGGATGCCGTGGGTCCTGCGGGTTCGGGGAGGGAATTCCGGGCACAGGGCACTGCGGGAGCAGACGGCACAATTGGTTTGCGAGGGGAAGTTTTCCATCTGAGCGGAGTTTTCTCTTCTCTTTGCGAAGCAACACCCCTGCTGACGCTTCCCGAGGATGAAATGGCTGCGCGGAGCCCGTGGCTCATTCCCGCTCCTTGCGCTCCCTCTGCAGGAGCGGCCGGGGGTCGGGAGGGGCCGGGGGTCGCTGCCAGCCCCCACCAGGCTGGCACGAACCCTGCCAGGGTGTGACGGTGTTCACAGAGGTTTTATGTTGAGGGAAGAGACGAGGATCTGACTCCATGTTTCAGAAGGCTTGATTTATTATTTTATGATATATACTACATTAAAACTATGCTAAAAGAATAGAAGAAAAGGTTTCATCTCAGAAGGCTGGCTAAGAATAGAATAGAAAGGAATGAATAACAAAGGCAGCTCTCCCAGGCTCTCTGTTCGAGCCAGCCGGACTGTGATTGCACATTAATTAGAAACAACCACTCCCTGCTCAGAACATCCCCATCTCCTCTCCCAGCTCAGAACAGTTCCCCATCTCCTCTCCCTGATCAGAACAGTTCCCCATCACCTCTCCAACTCAAAACAGCTATCCATCACCTCTCTCTGTTTAGAACAGCTCCCCATCGCCTCTCCTTGCAGCCCCAACTCAGAGCAGCTCCCCATCACCTCTCCCAACTCAGAACAGTTCCCCATCACCTCTCCAACTCAAAACAGCTCCCCATCACCTCTCCCAGCTCAGAACAGTTCCCCATTGCCTCTCCCTGCTCAGAACATCTCCCCATCATCTCTCCCAGCTCAGAACATCTCTCCACCACCTCTCCCTGCTCAGAACATCTCCTCATCATCTCTCCCAGCTCAGAACATCTCTCCACCACCTCTCCCTGCTCAGAACAGCTCCCCATCACCTCTCCCTGCTCAGAACAGCTCCCCATCACCTCTCCCTGCCGTCCCAGCTCCCGCTCCCTCTGTAAGCGCAGAGGTTCCCACCCCGTCAGGGGCTCGGCTGCCAAATTCCAGCCTGGAGCGCATTTTTACGGCATGACACCAGTGGGGCCCCGGCAGGAGCCGGCATGAGAGCTCCGGGCGTTCTCCCGGTACCGGGACAGCGGCTCCCGGTGCGCGGCTCCCCCCCGCGCCGTGCGCGCCCCCCGCTTCTCTCGCTCTGCCAAAATATTCCAAAACATCCTCCTTCCTCCCCCTCCGGCTACAGGGAGCAGAGACACCCTCGGCCCGGCCCTCCCCACCCCGTCCATCCCCTTCCTTCCTCCCCGCTCCTTCCCAGGCAGCTGCCCCGGGAGCGGCCGTGCGAGGAGCCCCGGACAGGTAGCAGAGAGTGCCAGAGCTTGGGACAAGTCTGCAGCTGCCAAGGTAGGAGGAGAAGGGAGCTGAGGGCTGGGAGGCTCACCCAGAGGCTGGAGGGAGCAGGAGAGCAGGGGCAGAGGTGCAGAGCTGTCCCTGCCATGGCAAAGCCTGGAGGACACTTTGGGACACGGAGCTCCTGCGGCTCTGCCCTGCAGGGAGATGATGAGATGATGCCACGGAGCTTTCCCGGGGCCGTGTGGCCATCCCGGGCTCTCCTCCAGAGCCTCCAGAGCTGGCCGGGGTGTGATCTGCTGCCAGACCGTGTTGTGGCTCTGTTTGGGTTGCTAAGGAGGCGCTGCCGGAGCCAGGCAGGATGGGATGGGATGGGATGGGATGGTGTATGCGATGTGTGCCATGTGTGCCATGTGTGCTGGCACTCACTGCTCACATCGCCCACCCTTGGCACCCTCGGGAACGGGAGATGCCACCACGGGAGAGCTCCGGGCCAGCCAGGGGGACAAGGAGACACAACCAGGTCCTCCAAGGGCAAAACAGAACCTATAATCTCCCAAGGACCAAACTGGTTTGATGTGGTGGTGTTCAGAGAGGTCCCAGG
The DNA here is from genome assembly GCA_024362935.1 of Setophaga petechia. Lineage (NCBI taxonomy): Eukaryota > Metazoa > Chordata > Aves > Passeriformes > Parulidae > Setophaga > Setophaga petechia. The sequence continues at coordinate 658,100 of JANCRA010000123.1, read as the reverse complement.
ACGAGGGAAGAGATGAGAATCTTGGCTCTGTGTGTCAGAAGGGTGATTGATTATTTTATGATATATATATTATATTATTTTATGATATATATATTATATTAAAAGTAAATTATATATTAAAACTATGCTAAAAGAATAGAAGAAAGGATTTCATCAGAAGGCTAGCAAGGAAAGGAAAGAATGGAATCATAATAAAATCTTGTGACTGACCAGACAGTCCAGACAGCCAGACTGATTGGCCTTTAATTAGAAACAACCACATGAGACCAATCACAAATGCCCCTGTTGCATTCCACAGCAGCAGATAACCATTGGTTACATTTCGTTTCTGAGGCCTCTCAGCTTCTCAGGAGAAAAATCTTGGCAAAAAGATTTTTCATAAAATATCATGGTGACAGGAGAGAGGGGGAGAGGGCTCAGGAACAGCTCTCCCACCCCGAGCTGCTGTGCTGCTGCTCTGCTGGGCACAGCTCAGGTGCCCAGGTACCCCCAGGTATGCCCAGGTACACTCAGAGCCGGGTGCTGCCAGCTCTGGGCAGGTTTGGAGCTGGTGCCACTCACATGGAAAGCTCCAAGGTGGCATTTAAACACCATCCATGTGACAGACCAGTCCCAGACCCTGAAAACCTCTGCAAACCTCTGCCCCGGGCAGCAGAAGGGCTTGGCTGCCTCTTTCCCAGGCCCATGGAAATTTCCATGGAATTAGCACGAGGATAATTATTACCAGCTGCCCCTGGCCAGCTCCAGCGCTCCTGGGGGTGCTGCAGGAACCCCACCTGAGCTGAGTTCTGCTGCCAAAGAGTGGGACCCCACATCTGGGGCACATCTGGCTGCTGTGTGTGACTGGCACCAGCCCTGGGGGCACCTGCAGTGCCAGCTCTGGGCATCGTGCTGTGGCTGTTTAAGGTCCCAGGTGGGCAGCAAAGCCTCTCCTGCAGCTCTGCTCACCCCCAGGTGGGGCTGGGGGCTGCTCTGGCACTCCTGAGGGTCTGAGCAGCCCCTGGCACTGCCCTAAGGCCGAGGTTGTGGCTCACAGGTGGTGCCACTGATCCTTCCTGCTGTCCTGAGGGGCTGGGAAAAGCTTCATCAGGATTTTTCCTGCTGGTTTGTCAGGTTGAGGGAACTCTGGGGAGCGTGGGGAACAACATCACCATGTGCCCTCAGGGGTTTTGGATTTGGAAACTGGTTGTCTCTGCTGGTGTGCTGCATAAATGTCACTTAATTTCGGTGCCTGAGTTTCCCTCCGGGGTCTGCCAGCAGTTTCCCAGCAATCCCAATTTGTTTATTCCTCTCAGGGTGGGACCCTGCCAAGGAGGGTGGGGAAAAATGGCCGAGCCTGGAGCCACAGTGTCACATGTCCCTGCTGCTTGTCCCCGGCTTGTTTGGCCTCCGTGAGCATTTTTTAATGCTGGTTTTTAATGTGTGTGTGTGTGCTGGAGCCTTGGCTCCTGCTCAGACTCACCCTCCAGTTTAGATCCCTGCACTTTTACAGGAAATGCTGAATTCCTGCCACTGAGGGGAGCGGTCCCCAGCTCGGCAAAGCCTCCTGGAAGCATTTCCTCATTTCTGGGATTCATTTCTGGACGCAGCATCCCAGCCTGGAGCGCAGGCAGGTCCTGGCAGCTCTGTCCAACAGATGCAGGTGTGTGTGTGTGTCCAGCCGGGCAGGGCAGGGCAGCGTTTCCAAATGCAGCGCTCAGAAAGGGCTGGAGGAAATTCCTTTGAAACCAAAGGCACAGGAATGGAAGGGCCAAACCCTGGGAATTCTGCCCGGGCCAGAGCCTGGCCCCACTGGGGGATGCTGTGCAGGGACTGCACATCCACTCCCAGATGTCAGGAACAACTGCTCGCTCTGAAAATTTAAAGAGGTTTTGTTCTTTATGCAAGAAACTTCAGAAATTTGCATTTTCCTGTGCCCTTTCTACCACGGCAGAGGTTTCTTAAGTAAAAAGGTTAAAATTCAACACATAATACTACAAGCTAAAATTTAAATGCTTAATTCACATTGCTAACTCAAGTGAACACCAAAAATCTCTATTTCAGTGGCACCAGTGGTGCAGGTGCCTGTGACAGTGTTCACAGGGGTTTTTGGATGAGGGAAGAGATGGAGATCTGACTCCGTATTTCAGAAGGCTTGATTTATTATTTTATGACATATATTACATTAAAACTATACTAAAAGAAGAGAAGAAAAGGTTTCATCTCAGAAGGCTGGCTGAGAATAGAATAGCAAAGAATGATAACAAAGGTTTGTGGCTCAGGCTCTCTGTTTGAGCCCGCTGACTGTGATTGGCCATTAATTGCAAACATCTAAGATGGGCTAATCAAAGATTTACCTGTTGCATTCCACAGCAGGAGATAACCATTGTTTACATTTTGTTCTTGAAGCCTCTCAGCTTCTCAGGAGGAAAAATCCTAAGGAAAGGATTTTTCATAACAAGATGTCTGTGACAGGTGCCACCAATGGCACAGGGAGGTGCCAGCAGTGGTGCAGGTGCCACCAGTGGCACAGGGTGGTGCCAGCGGTGCCCGGGTCTCTCGGTGGGGTTCAGGCTGTTCCTGCAGCCCTGCCAGGGATTTTCTGCCCTCCTGCAGCAGGCAGGGCCCCACGCCAGGTGCCACATGGCTGTCACCTGACTCAGCCCTGGTGGCCAACCCGGTGACCAACAGCAGCCTCCGAGCTCTCCCCGGCAGCTCAGGTAACTCCGGCTCCTACCGGGGCCATCTCAGGGCTCTGGGGGGGTCGGGATGCTGTGGGAGCCCCCCCTGATCACAGAGGGGTCTCCATGGGTGGGCATGGCTGAGGGCACGGCCATGGGCAGGACAGCAGTTGAGCCTGGCCTGGATTTTTTCATCCAAGGAATGTTTGGTTGGCTTTTTTTTGGCTTTTTGCGGTGGTATTTTTGTGGTGATTTTTTTTTGTTTGTTTGGTTTTTTTGTTTGCTTATTTTAGGTTTTTTGTCGGTTTTTTGGGTTTTTTTTTTTTTTTTTTGGTTTGGTTTTTGTTTGGTTTTTTTGGTTTTTGTTTAGGAAGGTAAGAGCTTTCAAGGGCACTGACACTTTTCTTGCCAAGAAGTGCCGCAGCTCCAGCCAGAACACCTTGACTGACAGGGGAAAAAAATATATTAATATTCCAGTTTTCAGTTTCTCAGAAGTGAAAAGGCTCAGATGTTGTCAGAAATGGATGCATTCTCAGGCACTTTAATTAAAATTACTCCAACCAGGACGTTTCCTTAGCAGGGTCAGCTCTGAGCTTTTAAAATTAAAGCCTAAATCTTCCTCCCGTGGAGGGCTCTGGCTGCCCCTGCCATCAGGACGGGCTGTTTGGCTTCCCCTGCAAGGAGATTTGGGGAGAGTCCTCAGGGGAGAAATCACAGCAGCACTTTGTCAGGGCCTCTGGACGGAGATCAGGTACCCTGGACAAGGGAATCAGATATGGGAACAGGAATGGCATTTCTTTATGGTATGGATGATAAAGCAAACAAACAACAACAATAACGCCCCGCCGGTGCGAGCGGCACCCAGCGGCCCCCCAGCCCCACCCGAGCCCGGCCAAGCCCCCGCTCTCCAGCTCTCCTCTCCTCTCCTCTCCTCTCCTCTCCTCTCCTCTCCTCTCCTCTCCTCTCCTCTCCTCTCCTCTCCTCTCCTCTCCTCTCCTCTCCTCTCCTCTCCTCTCCTCTCCTCTCCTCTCCTCTCCTCTCCTGCCTGTCTCACTCTCTCTCCCTGTCTGCCTTTCTCCTCCCTTCCTTCCTCTCTCCCTCTCTCTCCGTCTCTCTCCCTCCTCCCTCCCTCCTCTCTCCTTCTCTCCCTCCTTCCCTCCCTCCCTCCCTCTCTCCCTGTCTGCCTTTCTCCCTCTCTCCCTCCTTCTCTCCCTTTCTCCCTGTCCTCTCTCTCCTTCTCTCCTTTCCTCCCTCCTCTCTCCCTCTTCTCTTCTTCTCCCCCTCTTCTCTCTCTCCCTCCCTCTCACCCTCCCTGTCTCCCTCTCTCTCCCTCTCTCCCTTCCTCTCTTTTCTTTCCCTCCTCTCTCCTCCCTCTCTGTCTCCCTGCCTTTCTCCCTCCCTCCTCTCTCCCTCCCTTTCCCTCTCCCTATTTCCTCTCTCTCCCTCTCTCTCTCCCTTTCTCCCTGTCACACTCTCTCCCTCCCTCCCTCCTCTCTCCCTCCCTCTCACCCTCTCTCTCCCTGTCTGCCTTTCTCCCTCCCTTCTCTCTCCTTCTCTCCCTCCCTCCCCTTTCCCTCCCTCCTTCTCTCCCTTTCTCCCCCTCTCTCCCTGTCCTCTCTCTCCCTCTCTCCTCTCTCTCTCTCCCTCCCTCCTCTCTCCCTCCCTCCCTCCTCTCTCCCGCTCTCCCTTCCTCCCCCTCTCCGTCCTCTCTCCTCCCTCTTTCCCTCTCTCCTCCTCTCTCTCTCTTCCTCTCTCCCTCCCTCCCTCCCTCCTCTCTCCCTGTCTGCCTTTCTCCCTCCCTTCTCTCTCCTTCTCTCCCTCCCTCCTTCCCTCTTCCATCTCTCTCTCCCTCCCTCCCCCTTCTCTCCCTTTCTCTCCCTCTCTCCCTGTCCTCTCTCTCCCTCTCTCCTCTCCTCTCCTCCCTCTTCTCTCCTCTCTCTCCCTCCCTCCTCTCTCCCGCTCTCCCTTCCTCCCCCCCTCCGTCCTCTCTCCTCCCTCTTTCCCTCTCCTCTCTCTTCCTCTCTCCCTCCCTCCCCTCTCCCTCTCTCCTCTCTTTCTCCCTCCCTCTTCTCTCCCTCCCTCTCCCTCCCTCCCTCCCTCTCTCTCCCTCCCTCTCTCCCGGGGTTGGACGCTCCGGGACCGGCGGAGAGGCGGCAGCGATCCGGGCCATGGGGGCGGCCCAGAGCCGGGACCCCCCGAGCCCCCCGATCCCCCCGGGACCGGTGAGTGCTGGGGAGGAGCCGCTCGCGGTCCGGGTGGGTCCCGGTCCCCCCCTCCCCGACCGGGCCGGGCTCGCTGCGGTGGAGGCGGCGAGCGCAGAGCGAGGTTTGATTCGCGGGCACAAAGTTCCTTCCCCTCTGTCCCCCTCCTCCCCCAGCACACCGAACCCCATCCCCGGTGTCAGCCCAGCCCCGGGACCCCCGGTGGGAGCTGGTGGGGGTCTGCAGGCTGGGGAGGGCTGGGGGAGCTGCTCCCCACCAGCTGCTGGGAACTGAAGGGGAGACACTTGCTGGGATCAAAAGGAAAAGTGGAAACATCTTATCTGTGAATCAACCAAAACACTGCTGAGAACAGACGTGTTTTATTTAAACGGGACCCTGAGAGGCTGTGTGTTTGCAAACAGTGGGCTCAGAGAAGGAAAACAAGCGTGTTCTGTCCTTGTAACTGCTCGCTCCTGCCTTTATTTCCTGCAGGATGTCCTACCTAGACTTTAGAGGTGTTTTCAGGTGGAAAAGCCATCCCAGTGCTCCCTGCATGGCTGGAGCTGCTCCTTTCTGCCTCATTGGACTCAGCTGCTTCTCCTTCCCACCTGTTTGCTCCACCTTGAGCAAACTTTGTTTTGTTCCTCCCACCCTTTATCACCTTCCTGGTCCCCTCCCCATGTCCCTGGTTGTTGTCCTCACTCTTTGCTGTCCCCATTCCTGCTGCTTGCCCGGGTTATGGGTTAGGCTGCTGCCTGCATTCCCCAAAATGACGGATTCTGGAGTAAACTCCGGGATCTAAGGGCCTGACAAACACCTGATAAAAGCATTCCTGCCACATAGCACAGATATTTTTAGCAAAGGGAGCAAAGGAGCTGAAGGGGGAGTCAATAAGCTGCATGATGAAGGCAGCTGCTTGTGTTCATCCAGCATCAGGGTGGAAATGGGGCTGGAGCCTGCTCCTTTTGAAACGAGCTCGCACCCACACGAGTGCATCAACGAGATTAAGCTGTGCTTGGCATTTTTAAAATGCAAGGATAGCAGAGCATTCATTATCCCATCGGTCCTTTTCAGTGCAGCCACAAATGTCTGTATTTATCCATTTGCTGGCAGCCTGCTGGGGAGAGGCAGCTGGAGCCCGGGGCTGGCTGCTGCTGTCCAGGCTCGTGTGTGACAGTTGTGTCCTTTATTTCTATTTCTGTAGCGCTGCTTTGATGGAATGTGCAGCGATGGGAGCTGTCACATCCCAGGCCGGGGAGGGTCCCGGGGGAGCTGAGCTGCTCGGCAGCGCTGTCCCACGCTGGGCACGGCTTTGGAGCTCGGGGGCGCTGCCACAGCGGGACAGAGAGCTCCCTCTGTGCCCCCCGGGCTCCTGCAGTGCCCCCCGGGCTCCTTCTGTCCCACCCTGGCTCCTGCAGTGCCCCCTGGGCTCCTCCTGTGCCACCCGGTCTCCTGCAGTGCCCCCTGGGCTCCCTCTGTGTCACCTGGGCTCCTGCAGTGCCACCTGGGCTCCCTCTGTGCCACCCCAGCTCGGCTGTGCCACCCCGGTACCTCCTGTGACACCCGGGTTCCCTCTCTACCACCCTGGCTCCTGCAGTACCCCCGGGCTCCTCCTGTGCCACCCTGGCTCCTGCAGTGCCCCCCCCCGGGCTCCCTCTGTGCCACCCTGGCTCCTGCAGTGCCCCCCGGGCTCCCTCTGTGCCACCTGGCTCCCTCTGTGCCACCAGGGCTCGGCTGTGTCACCCATCTCCCTCTGTGCCACCTGGCTCCCTCTGTGCCACCTGGGCTCGGCTGTGCCACCCCGGCTCCTCCTGTGACACTCGGGCTCTTCTGTGCCACCCCGGCTCTTCCTGTGCCACCTGGGCTCCTGCAGTGCCACCCCGGCTCCCGCTGTGCCACTCGGGCTCCCCCTGTGCCACCCCATCTCCCTCTGTGCCACCCCAGCCCCCTCTGTGCCATCCCGGCTCCTCCTGTGCCACTCAGGCAGATGGCAGAGCCCGAGATAGGAGCAGGTTGGTTTTGTCTGCCTTGAATTCCAATTCCAATTTCAGTGCCTGGGCATTGTGTGTCTGTCGTTCTGCTCACTCCGGGCTGTGCCCAGGCTGTGCCCAGGTCAGGAGAAGCAGAAGGAGCCCCGCGCTCGGGGCCCGCAGAGCTCGGCAGCGCTCGGAAACCCATCCTGGGGAGCCCTCTAGCGAGAGCAGAGCCCGCCGGGCTCCGGGGCTGCCGCTGTGCCCGGGACGTGCTCCGGGGGCTGGCACAGCTGGGGTTACACCGGGATGCTCTGGGATGCTCCAACACCTGGGGAACTCCCGGGATGCTCCGGGATGCTCTGGGATGCTCCCACATCTGGGGAACGCCCGGGATGCTCCGGGATGCTCCTGAACCTGGGGAACTCCCAGGATGTTCCGGGATGCTCCAGGATGCTCCCGAACCTGGGGAACTCCCGAGATGCTCCAGGATGCTCTGGGATGTTCCGGGATGCTCCCACATCTGGGGAACACCCGAGATGCTCTGGGATGCTCCAGGATGCTCCAGGATGCTCCAGGATGCTCCAGGATGCTCTGGGATGCTCCCACATCTGGGGAATGCCCAGGATGCTCCAGGATGCTCTGGGATGCTCCAGGATGCTCCAGGATGCTCCCACACCTGGGGAACTCCTGGGATGCTCTGGGATGCTCCCGAACCTGGGGAACTCCCAGGATGTTCCAGGATGCTCTGGGATGCTCCAGGATGCTCCTACACCTGGGGAGCTCCTGGGATGCTCTGGGATGCTCCAGGATGCTCCCTCCCCTGGGAAATACCCGGGATGCTCCAAACCAGGTGTGGCTGTGTGGTACCTGTTCCTCAGCGTTATTCCCTGTGCCCTTCCTGGGAATTGGGGTGTGGGGACACTGAGAGGAATTGTGCTCGCTGTGTTTTGGGGTCAGTAACTGTGCACGCTGTGTTTTTGGGGGCAGGAATTGTGCTCGCTGTGTTTTGGGGTCAGTAACTGTGCACGCTGTGTTTTTGGGGGCAGGAATTGTGCACGCTGTGTTTTGGGGGTCAGGAATTGTTCACCCTGTGTTTTAGGGGTCAGGAATTGTGCACGCTGTGTTTTGGGGGTCAGGAATTGTTCACCCTGTGTTTTAGGGGTCAGGAATTGTGCACGCTGTGTTTTGGGGGTCAGGAATTGTGCACGCTGGGTTTTTAGGATCAGGAATTGTGCACACCATGTTTTTGAGGTCAGGAATTATGCACACCATGTTTTTGGGATCAGGAATTGTGCACACCATGTTTTTAGGATCAGGAATTGTGCACGCCGTGTTTTTGGGGTCAGGCAGAAGCTCTGCTCCCAGGCTGCCAGCAGGAAGTTCATCCCCAGTGTGAAGGGAAGGCCCCTGTGGGTGAGAGCTGTTATCCCTGCATGCAGCTGGCTTCCTGCAAGGATAAATATAAAAATCTGAGCAAGGTTTTGCTTCTTTTTGCAGCTTCTGTGATGACAGGGCTCTTCTAGTTCCAAAATATTTGGGGCTCCTCCTGTTCTCTGTGCACCAGGGGCCGCTGGAGTTCCCCTCCTCTACAGCGCAGGCAGTGTGAGAATTGTGGGTGGAGTTTTGGGCAGTTCTGAGACGTCCCTGAGCCTTATTTTAAATCAAAGGTGACTCTGACATTGGTGAGGGAGAGAGAATGATGCATCTGACTCTATGGATATCAGAAGGTTAATGAATTACTTTATTATACTATATTATGTACATTGTATTTAAACTGAATTTGCCATGCACTCACTCTTGCTCACAACTGCACAGAATCTTGTGACTGTCACCCAGCAGTCTTGACACACACACAAAACATGACTTTGGTTAAACAATCTCCATATTGCAATTTACTTTTGCACAAACACAGGCACAGCAAGTGATAAAAATTGTATTTTCTTTCTCTGAAGTTCAAAAAATGTAAACCCCGGAAATATTCTTAAGAAGAATTGTGCCTTGATTTTCTCTACGAAGAGAAATGTGGAGCTGCATCTCCCTGCGTGTGTGCAGTGACAGCAGTGAGGGAGGGGACAGCAGAGCCAAGGACAGCCTGTCCAGCTGCTGCCTGTGTGGGCTGCACCTCTCTGCCAGCCTGGAAACTGCTGCCAGGTGTTTTTAAACAGCTCAGCATCCTCCCTGCTCTGCAGAGATGTGTTTGCTGACTGTGCCAAGCAGCGTTTGGCAGGCAGAGCCCTCGGTGTGACCGACAAAGTCAGGTTATCTCCCTGGTGGTGATTTGCAGCCAGTGCTGCTGCCAGGCTGGGTCAGGTGCCAAGCTGGAAAATGCCACTCGAGGCATTTTCTTAATTGCTCCTCAGGAGCAGCAGGTGGAAGCAGGCTCTGCCCTGCACTGCTCTGGTATCTTCCTGCCCCAGGGCTCTGCAGGGTTCAATCCTGCTCATCCTGTTCCTGCCGGCTCCTTCCCGGGGGGTTGGGTGGGATTGGGGTTCCTGGCAGGATGCACTGTGTGCACTGCCTGCACAAGGACAGGTCCTGATGCTTTCCTGCTCTCGTGTGCCCCAGTTCCCTCCTCCAGCAGGTCACACTCAGCTCCTTCCCTCTGCAGCAGAGGTGGCTCATCCCTGCTCCTGCCATTCCAGTGCTGCCAAGCTGGAAAATGCCACTCGAGGCATTTTTAAAATTTTTTCCTTGGGAAGAGCAGGTGGAAGCCGGATCTGCCTTGCACTGCTCTGGTATCTTCCTGCCCCAGGGCTCTGCAGCCAGTCCTGCTGATCTTGTTCCTGCTGGCTCCTTCTGAGGTGCTGGGTGGGATTGGGGTTCCTGGCTGGATGCACAAGGACAGATCCTGAATGATTTCCTGCTCTCGTGTGCCCCAGTTCCCTCCTCCAGCAGGTCACACTCAGCTCCTTCCCTCTGCAGCAGAGGTGGCTCATCCCTGCTGCCGTGCCAGAGCTGCTGCTCCTCCTGCTGCCCTCGGCTTTCCCATCCCATGTGAGGTCCCTGCAGAGCTCCTCAGCTGCTCCTCGGCTTCAGGGAGGTGGGAAGGGGAAGCAGAGGCAGCAGGAGGATGAGGTCAGGCTGCAGCATTGCTGCAGCATCGCTCACGCTGAGGATCTGATGTAAAATTCATCTGCAGAAATCAGCTCGGCTGCTTCAGAGCGGGGAAGTGGGCTGTGCTCTGCTCACGGCACCATGGGCAACAGGATGTGGAGCTTCTGCTTTGGCTTCAGACTCATGCTTGTGCTTCACAGTTTTGCTTCAGACTCATGGTTTTTGGCTAAGCTTCAGTAAGACTCACCTCTCCCCTCTTGCTCTGTGTCCCCCACAGCAGCAGGGCAGTGTACAGGGTCCCTTGTCCCCCTGGGGATGTGGGGACCAGTGTGGTGCAGGGGCTGAGGTGTTCCTGGGGCCCAGGTGCCTCTCCTGCCACTGATCCATGCTGGGAACTGGCAGCACCTCAGCTTTGGCTCACCCAGAGGAGTCTTTGGGGAAGCTTAGAAGTGTTGTGGAAAGGGGTAGGAGGTTTTCTTTCCAAGAGGATGGGGAGTGAAAGCACGCAGGAATGACACATATACCTAATAAGGACACCAAGAGAGGGAAGCCTGGAGAAAGGATCCCTGCAGGGAGGTTATTCGAGATGCTCAGCGGTGACTACTGAGCCCTTTGAAGCTTCAGACAGAGGCAGCCAGACCAGATGGGCAGGTCTGCCCTGGCCCAGGGGCCTCTCTGTCCGTGCTGAGGCATTCCCAACCCCCAGAGCTGCCTGGTGACTCACAGGGAAGCCGTGGGCTCAGCCTGCCCTGGGAGCTCTTGGTGTGCTCAGCAGCATTCTCTGCAGTGGGCCAGGCTGCTTTCACAGCAGGACAGCTGTCTGTCCATCCTGAGGCCATCCCTGGGTCTGGGCTAAACCAGTCAGGGCTCCAGGGAGCTGCCAAATGTCCCTGTCTGTGTCAGATCTGCTGCAGAGCTCTGGACATTCCTCCCAGTGCTGCAGCACGGTGTCAGTAATGTTATCCTCCTCTCTCTAGCAAGCGTGTGGGAGGTGATGAATTTGGGAGCGGGAGCCCTCGTTAGGGGAAAAGGGAAAAGTTCCCGAGGGAGGCCAGCAAGGTTGATTTCTGTGGGAACTGCTGGCTGTTATTTTTAAACAACAATAGCTTAATAAATAAATAAATAAACTTGCTGCCACGGAAGGATATAGCATCAGCCAGGGCTGCTGGGGCCGGTATTTCCTTGGAAAGTGGAAAGGACAGGTGTTTCCCTCCCCTCTGCCCCTGCCTGCTGTGTTTGGCTCCTCAGCCCTGGGGAACCCCCCCTTCCTTGGGGGAACCGAGGATTCCTGGGGGGAATGAGGATTCCTGGGGGGAATGAGGATTTCTGGGGGGGAGTGAGGATTCCTGGGCGCTGCCCGCCCCCCAGGGCACTTCCCCACCCCTGTGGGGTCTTCTCGGGCACGTCCAGAGTGGAAAGAATCTGTGTCAGCACAGGTGCAACCAAATCGATGCGGGATAAACTGCCGGGGATTGGGTTTCACCGTTCCCTGCCCTCTCCATGTGGTGGGGCGGGGAGGGAAGGCAGGGCAGGCGAGGGGTGACAGCGACGTGCCCGGGCCTCGCTTTTGGGCAGAAATTGGCCAGTTTGGAAGAAATTGGCCCATTTAGGAGCTCGCATAGGCAGGAAAAACAGCGGGAGGGTCGGGAGGGGGGAAAGCCGGGGAGCCCCGCGTCCATCCCCGCGTCCATCCCCAGGTCCATCCCACCGTCGGGGGCTGCAGGAGGCGGCGGGGGAGCTCGGGGTCGGCTCCTCCGGAGCCCCGGGTCCATCCCCGCGTCCATCCTTGGGTCTATCCCTGGGTCCATCCCCGTGTCGGGGGCTGCAGGAGGCGGCGGTGGGGCACGCATCGACCCCTCCCCGGGGCGGGGGAATCCCACGTCCATCCCCACGTCTTTCCCCACGTCCATCCCCATGTCCATCCCCGCGTCGGGGGCTGCGGGAGGCGCAGGGGGGGTCGGGATCGGCCCCTCCCCGGGGCGGGGGAAATCCCGCATCCATCCCCACGTCCGTCCCCGCGTCCGTCCCCGCGTCCATCCCCGCGTCGGGGGCTGCGGGAGGCGCAGGGGGGGCTCGGCTCGGCCCCTCCCCGGGGCGGGCGCTCCCCGCCGGCAGCAGCGCGGTGCGGGGGCGGGCGGCCCGAGCGGAGCGGGGCGCGATGGGGGCGGCGCGGCCGCAGTGAGCCCGGCGGGGAGCGGAGCGGGCACGGAGCGGGGCCGATGGCGTTCAGCGCCTGGCAGATCCTGTCGCCGGTGCAGTGGGCCCGCTGGACATGGTCGGCGGTGCGGGGCGGGGGCAGCCCCGAGGAGGGGGACGGTGCTGCTGGCGAGGAGGATGATGATGATGATGAGGAGGAGCAGGACCCGCCGGCGGGGGGCTCGGCCCTTGGCTTCAGGCAAGTCACCCATGGCCCTTTCCCTTCTCTGCGCGTCCTCCCCGGCCCTGTCCCCATCCGCTCCCCGCTCGCTGCTTGGCTGCCGGGGATCCCGCACTGCACCGGGGGCTGGGGGGCCGGGGGCCGCTCCCCGGAGGATGCCGGGGTTGGGGGATCAGGAGCCGCTGCCCGGAGGATGCCGGGGTTGGGGGATCAGGAGCCGCTGCCCGGAGGATGCCGGGGTTGGGGGATCAGGAGCCGCTGCCCGGAGGATGCCGGGGCTGGGGGGATCAGGAGCCGCTGCCCGGAGGATGCCGGGGCTGGGGGGATCAGGAGCCGCTGCCCGGAGGATGCCGGAGCAGGGGAATCAGGAGCCGCTCCCCGGAGGATGCCGGAGCAGCCGGGCTCGCTGCGTGTCCTTGGAGGCCCGTGCTGTGTGCTCAGCCCTGGCTGAAAGCCTCCCGCAGGGCTGGGGCGCACAGGGCGCCGCTGCCGGTGATGTTTCACCTGCTCTCCCTTTTCCCTTTGCCAGCGTGGCCGCTGGGCAGGAGCGAGGGGATGCCCGCGGCCAGCCTGGGGCCTGGCTGAGGTGTGGGCACTCCGAAGGATTTCAGAGGTAGCCTTGATAGCAGTAATTGCTCACTCTTTTCCCTCCCCACCTTCGGCAGCTCGGACTCCACTGATAATTTTGAGACCCCTGAGGCACAGACACCGGCCTGCTCGCCACTCAAGGAGTTCTGTGAGCCCCCGGGATCGTCAGAGCCTGAGGCCAGGAGCCAAGGTAAAAAGAGTGCACGTTCTGCCCTTGGTGCTCTGCTCCGGTGGCAGAAAGGCAGGGTGGGGTCAAGGAGTGAAATTCTCTGACTTTGAGTAATGCCTGGCACACTTTTGGTGGTTAATGGCCTGGACAGTTCAAATGCCAGGGCTGGGCTGGGCACCCCACAAGGAGCTGTGATGGGCTGGCTGGGAGGAGTCCCAGGGTGCTGTTGAATTATTTTATCAGTTTAACGTTCCTCTGACACTTCCTCTGCAGCCTGGGGGCTGCTCTGGCTGCTGCTGGCACCTTGCTCATGTGTCCCTCACAGCAGTGGCAGGATGCCCTTCTGTGTCCCCCAGGCTGGTCAGGGGTGGGGATTTCATTGCCCAGGCCATTTTTCCTTGCAGTTAGGTGCCAGCTGTCCTCACTGTTAAAGATGCAAGACCTCAATGCTGCTAAACCCCATTTTTTGAGAAATTGCAGGGGATCTGCTCTAGGAAAACTCAGGAAACTGCATGGGGTTTCCCTTGCTGGTGGTTCCTCAGCTGTTTTGCAGGTTTATCCTGTGTCCCACTCTGCTGTGACTCCCCATTAGCCCATGGCCTTGTGAGGACCCCGCTGTCTCCATTCCCTTCTCTTCAGGGGTTTGTGCTGGTGTGATCTTGGTGTTTATCTCTGTTTTTGTGCTGCTGGGAGGAAGCTTTGAAGCTGCAGCAGCCCACGGGGGGGTTATCATGGCAGGGCAGGGAGGAGGAGAGCTGCCCTTGCTGTGCTCTCAGCAGGGCAGGGTGGCTGGGCAGTGCCAGGCTGTGGGTGAGCCCTGGGGTGCTCTGCAGGAGCCTCTCTGAGGCACAGGGCAGTTTGTGGTGGCTCAGGCAGTCCTGGACAGGCCATGCTGAGCATTCCCTGCCCTCTCACTGCTGCACACCCTGTGTGTGATGTGCAAGGTTGTGCTTTCCTTCAATGCTGGCATCAACTGGGAACTTTGTGTGGGGCTGGTTTCAGAGCACATGGGCTTGGTCCAGACCATGGGTCCTCCTGTGCAGGAGCCCAGGCACAGGATGCTGTGGCTCTCCATCCCCTCTGGTGTTGTTCTGCTTTGGGTGCTCATCCATCCCTGTGGAAAACTCCTGTTTGCCTGCTGTGATGGAGGGAGTGCTCTGTTCGTGCTTCCAGTAATCACAGCTCTTGGAATAATCCTGTTAAGAAGGGATGATAGAGACATCCTTACTTTGGGGATAATGCCTGGGAAAGGGGGGGAGAGATCAAGGCTTTCCTAGCAGGTAGGAGGATCATTTCAGGGTGTCACTGTTCCCCTGTGTGACTGTTCCCCTTGTCCTGGGATGAGCAGCTCCTGCTCAGCAGTGAGGGAGTATCTCCTCCTGCACACAAAGCTCCCAGTGTTCTGCAGACGGGGGCATGATCTCCAGCAAAAGCTGTTTTTTCTGTGCTGGCTGGCAGAGAGTGGCATGTTGGGGCCAGCAGAGCCAAACTGGTGCCACCACACTTGGCTGCAGCCCTTCCCTGCCCCTGTCTGTGGCTGGGGCTGTTCAGTTTGGCTGGAATGGTGGAGAGAAGGGATTGTCTGGCTGTGGGTGGCTTTGCAGCATGCAGAGGCACCCTGGGCTGTCACAGCCCCAGTGCAGTCCCTGTGTTAAGGCCTCATCTTTGCATTCTGCTGCAGCTCGGTTGCAGCAGGATTGCAATCCCTGAAATGGCTCCTTGGCAGTGCTGGGCTGTTTGGGGCAGTGCCAGGGCTGCACCTGGGGCAGGCACTGCACCCATGGCCTTGAGGGACAGGCACTGTCTGCTCTGTGATTGCAGTCTCACCCTGCCTTGGGAATAAATCGAGTGAGGAATGACACAAGCTGTGGCTCCAGGGCTGGCTGCTCCATGCACAGCCACGGGGTGACCTGGGTGTGTTAAACCCTGTCCTTGGGGACAAAAATACAGTGAGGGGTTGTGCCCACTCAGGATCACTCAGTTCCTTCTTGTGGTTTTGGATTGTGGGATTAATTCTATCCCATTATTGCTGCAGTCATCTGCCAGTAGATATTTTGCACTCCAGGGCTGGCTGCTCCATGCACAGCCAAGATGTGACCTGGGTGTGTTAAACCCTGTCCTTGGGGACAAAAATTCAGCCCTGGAGGGAGCTGCATTGAGGGTTTGATCCCACTCAGGATCACTCAGTTTCTTCTTGTGGTCTCAGACTTTGGGATTAATTCTGTCCCATTCCTGCTGGGGTCATCTGCAGTCATCTGCCAGAAGATATTTTATACAAGGAAATGAGCAGAAGCCATCAGAGCTGGGAGCTGCCCTGATGCAGGGCACGTGTTTTCCAAGAGGTGACCTGGGTGTGTTAAACCTTATTCTTGGGGACAAAAATTCAACCCTGGAAGGAGCTGCAGTGAGGGTTTGATCCCACTCAGGATCACTCAGTTTCTTCTTGTGGTCTCAGATTTTGGGATTAATTCTATCCCATTCATGCTGGAGTTACCTGCCAGAAGATATTTTGTACAAGGAAATGAGCAGAAGCCATCAGAGCTGGGAGCTGCCCTGATGCAGGGCACGTGTTTTCCAAGAGGTGACCTGGATCTGTTAAACCCTGTCCTTGGGGACAAAAATTCAACCCTGGAGGGGGCTGCAGTGAGGATTTGTGCCCACTCAGTTTCTTCTTGTGGTCTTGGCTGGTGGGATTAATTCTATCTCATTCTTGCTGGACTTATCTCCAGTCGTCTGCCAGTAGATATTTTGCACAAGGAAAAGTAGACATTGGAGTTTTCTGCAGTCATCTGCCAGTAGATATTTTGCACAAGGAAAAGTAGATATTGGAGTTATCTGCAGGCATCTGCCTGTAGATATTTTGCACAAGGAAATGAGCAGAAGCAGCAGATCTGGAGCCATCAGTGCTGGGAGCTGCCCTGATGCAGGGCACGTGTTTTCCAAGAGGTGACCTGGGTGTGTTAAACCTTATCCTTGGGGACAAAAATTCAACCCTGGAGGGAGCTGCAGTGAGGGTTGTGCCCACTCAGGATCTCTCAGTTTCTTCTTGTGGTCTCGGATGGTGGAATAGAATTAATTCCATTCTTGCTGGAGGTTTCTGCAGTCATCTGCCAGTAGATATTTTGCACAAGAAAAAGTAGATATTGGAGTTTTCTGCAGTCATCTGCCAGTAGATATTTTGCACAAGGAAAAGTAGATATTGGAGTCATCTGCCAGTAGATATTTTGCACAAGGGAAAGTAGATATTGGAATTATCTGCAGGCATCTTCCAGTAGATATTTTGCACAAGGAAAAGTAGATATTGGAGTTTTCTGCAGTCATCTGCCAGTAGATATTTTGCACAAGGAAAAGTAGACATTGGAGTTATCTGCAGGCATCTGCCAGTAGATATTTTGCACAAGGAAAAGTAGATATTGGAGTCATCTGCAGTCATCTGCCAGTAGATATTTTGCACAAGGAAATGAGCAGAAGCAGCAGGTCTGGAGCCATCAGTGCTGGGAGCTGCCCTGATGCAGGGCACGTGTTTTCCAAGAAGTGACCTGGATGTGTTAAACCTTATCCTTGGGGACAAAAATTCAACCCTGGAAGGAGCTGCAGTGAGGGTTGTGCCCACTCAGGATCACTCAGTTTCTTCTTGTGGTCTCGGTTGGTGGAATAGAATTAATTCCATTCTTGCTGGAGGTTTCTGCAGTCATCTTCCAGTAGATATTTTGCACAAGGAAAAGTAGATATTGGAGTCATCTGCCAGTAGATATTTTGCACAAGGAAAAGTAGATATTGGAGTTTTCTGCAGTCATCTGCCAGTAGATATTTTGCACAAGGAAAAGTAGATATTGGAATTATCTGCAGTCATCTGCCAGTAGATATTTTGCACAAGGAAAAGTAGATATTTGAGTTATTTGCAGTCATCTGCCAGTAGATATTTTGCACAAGGAAATGAGCAGAAGCAGCAGATCTGGAGCCATCAGAGCTGGAGCTGCCCTGATGCAGGCACGTGTTTTCCGGTGCGTTAGCAGCATCCTCCCTCCGATGCTAATTCTTAACAGAATGGGTTTAAAAATAGCCCAACGGCTGTTCAACACCGACAGCAAGCAGTGGTGGGGCTGAGCTGGGTGTGTGGGGCAGATATCCTGTGCTGGGATGGGAAGTGTGTGACTCACAGCTGAGCGCAGGGCCCAGAGCAGAGGGGCTGTTCTGGCACAGGGATTGCTGCCTGTGGGCTGGAAAGAGCTCTGAGCCTTTGCTGCCGAGTTCTCCTGCTTGCTTTGAGGGATGGCATGTTGGAAAGCTGTTGAAGTCGGTGTTTGTGTTTAATTTCAGCCCCAGGAAGGCAAGCAAAGCAATTAAAATGCAGAGGCACAACGCGTCTGTTACCGCGGTGCCAGCCTGCCCTGCCTGCTTTTCTTTAGAAAGTAAAAAAATTCTGTTTTCACTTTGTAGCATCCCCTGCAGGTACTCAGCTGGGTGTGGAGCAGGTTTGCAGCCTGAGCACAGCCAGGACAGTGGGTGTGGGTGAGATCCAGCTTGTCCTGTGCTGTGTTTGGGACAGAGCCTGGGCTCTGTGTGTGCCGTGCTCTGCCCCTGTCCACACCTGTCAGGGGGCAGTGCCAGAGGTGGGACAGGATTGGATTTGGGTTTCCCATAGAAAAAGGAAGGAATGATTGTGGTGGTGTTCATAGGGGTCACAGGGTGAGGGAAGAGATGAGAATCTTGACTCCATGTTTCAGAAGGCTGATTTATTATTTTATGATATATATTATATTAAAAGAAAATGATATATTAAAACTATACTAAAAGAATTGAAGAAAGGATTTCATCAGAAGGTTAGCAAGGAATAGAAAGGAATGATCACAAAATCTTGTGACTGACCAGAGAGTCTGAGACAGCTGACTGTGATTGGCTATTAATTAAAAGCAACCACATGGACCAATCACAGATGCACCTGTTGCATTCCACAGCAGCAGATAATTATTGTTTTTCTTTTCCTCTGAGGCTTTTCAGGAGAAAAATCCTGGCAAAGGGATTTTTCAGAAAATATCATAGCAACAAATGATGAATTTGACTCTGTTTTTAGAAGGCTAATTAATTATGATATGATATTATAGAATACTATACTAAACTATACTAAAGAATACAGAAAGGATACAGACAGAAGGCTAAAAAGATAATAATGAAAACTCCTGATTCTTTCCAGAGCCCTAACACAGCTTGGCCCTGATTGGCCAAAGAGTCAAAACACTCAGACTAGAAATTTAATTAAACAACTACTTGTTGGTAAACAATCTCCAAACACATTCTAAAGGAGTAAAACACTGGATAAGCAAATCAGATAATTATTGTTTTCTCTTTTTTTTTTTTTTTTTCTGAGGCTTCTGAGTTTCCCAGGAACGAAATCCTGAGCAAAGGGATTTTTCTAAAAAATATGTGAATCCCACAGGATGGGCCACCTCAGGGTCGCCTCTTTGGGATGCTCTGGAAGGGGCAGAGCTGTGTGTGGTCCGTGCCTGCCAGCCCTCCTCTCCTGGGCTGCCCAGCACAGATTTGGCCCAGAGGGAGGATTTGAGCAGTGCCAGGGCTGGGGCACAGCTGCAGGGGTGGGGGACAAGCTGGGTTCACTGGCAGGAGCCACGAGCCAGGGGAGTGCGTGGGGAGCCAGCGGGGCTGCTCACAACCTGACTGCCTGGGGATGGGGATGGGGGAGAGATCAGGAACGGCAGGGAGAGCTCAGGAGGAGAAGGGAGAGATGCAGGGATGGGGATGGGGGAGAGCTCAGGAGGAGCAGGGAGAGCTCAGGAGGAAAAGAGAGCATTCAGGAGGAGCAGGGAGAGCTGCAGGGCTGGGGCTGGGGGAGCACTCAGGAGGAGCAGGGGAAGCTCAGGAGGAGCAGGGAGAGCTGCAGGGCTGGGGATGGGGCTGGAGATGGGGCTGGGGATGGGGAAGAGCTCAGAGGGAGCAGGGAGAGCTGCAGGAGGAGCAGGGAGAGCTGCAGGGCTGGGGATGGGGCTGGGGATGGGTGAGAGCTCAGGAGCAGCAGGGAGCGCTGCTGGGGGAGCAGGGAGAGCTCAGGAGGAGAAGAGAGCATTCAGGAGGAGCAGGGAGAGCTCAGGAGGGGCAGGGAGGGCTGGAGCTGAGGGCTGATGCCCTGGAGGAGCAAGGAGAGCTGCAGGGATGGAGATGAAGCTGGGGATGGGGATGGGAGAGAGCTCAGGAGGAGCAGGGAAGGCTCACGAGGGCTGGGGATGGGGCTGGGAATGGGTCTGGGGATGGGAATGGGGTAGCACTCAGGAGGAGCAGGGAGGGCTCAGGAGGAGCAGGGAGAGATGCAGGAGGAGCTGGGGATGGGGGAGAGCTCAGGAGGAGCAGGGAGAGCTGCAGGAGGAGCTGGGGACGGGGCTGGGAATGGAGGAGAGCTGCAGGAGGAGCAGGGAGAGCTGCAGAAAGGTCAGGGTGAGCTCAGGAGGAGCAAGGAGAGCTGCAGGCACCGTGCTGGGTTTGGGGAGGGCTCCCTGGATGGAGCCAGGGCTGCACTGAGGCATTGCCAGGGCAGCTGTGGGGGTTTGGGCACAGAGCCCCCAAGGAAGGGGTTTCTGCTCTCTGCACCCTGTGTAATTGTTGCTGCTGCTGTTGGAGGCAGAAGAAATGTAGAGAGGGGAGAGGAACTTGGGGAAACCCCCCCTGAGCTTGCAGCAGGAACATTTCTGCTGCAAAAGATTTTCCAAACCAGCACCTGGGCCTGCACCTCCCACCTCCCAGTATAGCCCAGCTCCTCAGACTGGCTACAGGAGGGGCTGAGCACTCCTGGGTGCAGAAAATGAGAGAATCACAAAAATGGAGGACCTGGCTGGGTGCTGCTTCTGCTTTTTGTGTTTAAACCACTCTGAGCCGTGGCCACACGCTCCTTTCCTCCCCACCCTGGAGACTCCATGGCATAGAGAAGCAGTTTGTGTGCTGGCTGCTTGTTATTCAAGGAGTAATTACTCATTGCTTGGGTTAGAAACCAGGATGGGCTCACGTCTGTGAGAACAGCAGCTGCCAAACCTTCTGCTGGGAAGGCAAAATGCACTTAAACAGTCCTTTTGCCCTGACTTTGAAGTCTGTTCTTCTATTCAGGGCTGTCTCAGGAAGGCTTCAAACAGCTGAGCAGCACAGCAAGTGTAATAAAGTTTTCTTTGGGGTCTGTTAAGGAGGTTTTCCTGGTTCCTAATGATGGGAAGGCCTGCCAGGCTCTGCCTCAGACTGTTCCCTGGCTGCACTCCAAGTACTCATCCACTGGATTTGTGTTTACTGATGCATTTTCTGGGGCATCAAGGCAACGTCTACTTGGAGGGAGCTTTTTTTTATTTTATTTTCAGTCAGAGGAAGCATTTTTGCAGTCTCAGGGAGCACACAGACCCTCATGATTCATTTTCATGGCTTTTAGCATGCTGGGGATCAATTATGCTAACCACGAGCCATCCACTGAGTCAGGATTGTTGGCTCCACGTCCTGGAGCAGTCCTGGGATCAGATATTTGCCTGATTCCCTGTTCCTCTGCCAGCCTGGCTCTGTTACCAGCACACATGAGCTGCTTGCAAATGCCTGGTGGTAGGAAAATGTAAGAGCCTAAATGAGAGATGTGGGACTCCAGGGGCTCTCCAAAATGCATTTATTGTATCCAAAATGCAGTTTATTGTATACAAAATGCAGTTTATTGCATACAAAATGCAGTTTATTCCATCCAAGGTGTTACAGCAGTCCAGGGTGGTGGGTGACAGAGCTGTGCCCACAGCTGTCAGCTCCAGCTGCAGGCAGGCCTGGAGACCCACATCCCTCATTCAGGGTCCTACTAATGGTGCCCCACGTTGGGCGCCACTGTAAGAGCTGAAATGAGAGATGTGGGACTCCAGGGGCTTCTCAAAATGCAGTTTATTGTATAGAAAATGCAGTTTATTGTATAGAAAATGCAGTTTATTGTATACAGAATGCAGTTTATTGTATACAAAATGCAGTTTATTGTATCCAAAATGCAGTTTATTCCATCCAAGAGGTACCAGCAGTCCAGGGCCGTGGGTGACAGAGCTGTGCCCACAGCTGTGAGCTCCAGCTGCAGGCAGGCCTGGAGACCCTTTGGTTTTGGTTACAATGCATTATAGACTTTTCTTTTGGTTACATTGCATTATTTACTTTTCTTTGCTGAGCATCTTAATACAGTAGAACCAATCTATACCTTAACTATTATCTATGGCCTATCATAACTACTATAATTACCATATTCATGTCACTGTTCTCCAATCACTAACAGTCAGTACATTACAGTTTAAGCTAGAAGTTGTTTTTCAGTTTTCATGCAGTGGAAAATTCTGAGACCTTTTTTCTACTTGCAACATTTGCTGCCTTGTTTGCCTGTGCTCTCTTTGTGCTTGGTAAAAACATCTTCTTGTTTGGGGTGGGTTTGTCCTTTGCTCTGAGCCATAAAAACCCTTCTAACTAACACACCCTTTGCCTCCTTGGTTATCCAGTGAGACTGGCTCAGCAATTCTTTTCTTCTCTATCAAAACTTGCTTCCATCTCTATTCCTTCATCAGACTCTACATTTAAAAATCTTTCTGCTAGGCACACATATCTGTGACACTTTCTTGTCAAACTTTCATCCTTCCCGACAGGAAAAAGCTCTCCTGGGTGCTCAGGGATGGGAGCAGGTGGTTGGTGTCCCCCAGCCAAACAGGGGGGGATGCTGGAGGTGACTCCCCTGTGTTCCAGGGCAGGGACAGGCAGATTTCCCTGGCACAAGCTCTTCATCACCCAGGCTGCTCTTCCCAGCCAGGTTTTCCAACTGTCACGAACATCTTTTATGAAAAATCCTTTTGCTAGGATCTTTTCTCCTGAGAAGCTGAGAGGCCTCAGAAATTAAATGTAACCAATGGTTATCTGCTGCTGTGGAATGCAACAGGTGCATCTGGGATTGGGCTCATGTGGTTGTTTCTAATTAATGGCCAATCACAGCCCAGCTGGCTCAGACTCTCTGCCCGAGATAGAACCTTTGTTATCATTCTATTATTTTCTATTCTTAGCCAGCCTTCTGATGAGAATTTTTTCTTCTATTCTTTTAGTATAGTTTTAATGTAATACATATCATAAAATAATAAATCAGCCTTCTGAAACACGGAGTCAGATCCTCATCTCTTCCCCAATCCAAGAGCCCCTGTGACACGGTCACACGGGTCAGGGTTTGACCTTCTCCTTTTCTCTTTCCAGAGCCAGGTGGCCATGGTGACCTGCTGGTAGGGGAAGCCCACTGGGACAGCTCGCCTGGGAATCACCCCAAAGATGAGGCTCAGCCAGAGAGTGGAGCCCCTACAGCCAGTTTGGATGCTAGAGGGGAAACTGAGCCCGACAACTCAGCCCTGATGCAGCCCTTGGGCTGCCAGGCTGGCCCTGGGCACTCTGCTGGGGAGCCTGTGCCCCATGTGGGCACTGCCACCATGCCAGCAGGGGACACTGGCACGGGGCTGCTGGAGATGAGGGCTGATGCCCTGGGCCAGGAGCAGCTTGGGAAAGGGAAAACGCCTTCACTGGGGAGGAAAACAGATGAAGCCACAGAGGAGACCCAGCCTGAGCAGCACGAGAGGAGTGTGAGCCCCTGCCAGCTGCAGAGCTCTGCCCCAGCAGCCCCACAACGCCTCCCCCACCCCTCTGAGCTGGGGGGAGAGCCTGCTCTGGAGGCCCCAGGGCAGCTCCTGAAACCTGGGGCTGATTCTACAGAGAGCGTGGAGGCCAAGCCAGCCTCACCCAGGAGGGGCAGCAGGATCCCAGCCAGCAAGCTGACACCCAGGAGACACAGAGAGTCCCCCAAGAGAGCAGCTGAGGATGCAGAGAGGGGTCCCACAGAGCCACCCCGGGGCTCCTCACAGCTGGCTCCCAGCCTCAGCTCTCTCAGTGGCAGCTCAGCACTGCAAAACTCAGCAGTTCTCCCCAAGGGCTCTTACCAGTTTGACCCCAGTAACTTTGACTCCATGGATCCATTCAAGCCCACCAAGACTCTTGCCAACAGTGACCCTGACTCCTGCTCCACTGCAGACAACAGCCTCAACGAAATCCTGGAATCTCAGACCCTGGAGCTGCAGGACGAGGCCCTGAAAGGCCGAGACTCCCCCAAGAAGCCCAAGTCACGCCTGATAACGTGAGTGGAGTGCCAATGTCAGAGCTGGGGCTGCAGCCCCCCTGTGCTCCCCATGGGCAGGCAGAGCTGCACTGGTGGTGCTGATGGAGAGGTGATGGAGGAGTTGATGGAGGAGGTGATGGTGGTGATGGGGAGGTGATGGAGGAATTGATGGAGGTGGTGATAATGATGATGATGGAAGTGGTGATGATGGTGGTGCTGATGGAGAGATGATGGTGGTGATGGTGATGGGGAGGTGATGGAGGAGTTGATGGAGCAGGTGATGGAGGAGGTGATGATGGTGGTGATGACAGAGGAGGTGATGGAGTTGGTGATGATGGAGGTGATGATGGAGGAGGTGATGGTGGTGATGATGATGATAGAGGGGGTGATGGAGGTGGTGATGAAGGAGGTGATGATGATGACGATGGTGATGATGGAAGAGCTGATGGAGGAGGTGATAATGGAGATGGTGATGAAGGTGGTGATGATGGCGATGATGATGGAGGAGTTCATGGAGGAGGTGATGGAAGTGGTGATGATGGAGGGGTTGATGGAGGTGGTGATGATGATGGTGATGATGATGGAGGAGTTCATGGAAGTGGTGATGATGGTGATGATGATGGAGGAGTTCATGGAGGAGTTCATGGAGGTGGTGATGATGGAGGAGGTGATGGAGGTGGGGATGATGGAGGGGTTGATGGAGGCTTCTGCCCTGATGGTGATGATGATGCTGGTGGTGCTTCTGCCCTGGTGCCTCCTGAGCCAGCCCCAGGTCCTGCCATGCACCTCAGGCTCTGCTGCTGGCTCAGTTTTGTCCCCCTGTGCCTGACAGAACCACTCTGGGAGCAGAGGGACAGGAGTTCTGGAGCAGTGCCAGTGTCCTGAGTCCCAAGGGAAGGCTGGATTGGGACCTGCTTGCAGGGTCACCTCTTTGGAAACCCCTTGGGGGTCCAGCTGGTGGCTCAGGGTGTAGATGTGGTGTCAGAGGAACCCTCAGGGGAGGCTGGAGCTGATGTGTTTGCTGGACTCGTGCAGGACCAAACACACCCTGGTGGATGCAGGTGTGGTTGGTCAAATTAGCTGAGGCATTTTGTGAGCTGCCACCAAGTTTCTGTTTTATGCCAGAGGAAGAGAGCAGGTTGGACAGGCAGCCTCTCACTCTCCAGTGTGAAAATTAGATGGTGGGTTTTAACAGTGAAAGAGGAAACCTCACAGGCAAAAATCAGGCTGTGCTGGATGGTTTTGTCCAGGAAATCCTTTACAGAGAGTAGATAAAAAAGAGCTGGTGTTCCAATGTGGGTGAGCAGAGCCATGGGGAGGGGAAGCAGCAGGGAATTCTCTGCTCTCTCTGTGTCACCTTGGGGGTTTGTGTGTGGATCTCACCCCACAGCAGGGAATTGCACTGGCAGTGAGGTTTGTGTTGGGACTCACCCCACACCTGGGCATTGCCCTGGGAATGAGGTTTGTGTTTGGATCTCACCCCACATCAGGGCATTGCCCTGGCACTGAGGTTTGTGTGGGGATCTCATTGCCCTGGCAGTGAGGTTTGTGTGGATCTCACCCCACAGCAGGGAATTGGAAATGAGGTTTGTGTGTGGATCTCATTGCCCTGGCAGTGAGGTTTGTATTTGGATCTTACCCACAGTGGGGCATTGCCCTGATTGTGAGGTTTGTGTTGGGATCTCACCCCACACAGGGCATTGGAAGTGAGGTTTGTGTAGGGATCTCATTGCCCTGGCACTGAGGTTTGTGTGGGGATCTCATTGCCCTGGAACTGAGGTTTGTGTGGGGATCTCATTGCCCTGGCACTGAGGTTTGTGTTTGATCTCACCTCCCTGCCCTGGGCAGCACAGGCAGGATCAGAGTGTCCCATGTGTGTGTGTGCCTTCCCAAAATCGAGCTAGGCAGCTCCCTGTGCTTCTCAGAGCAGAGTTAACATCCAGGTCTTTTCACACACTCTTCTTCTCTCCATCTGTCTGTCTCTCTCCCTGTCCGTGCTTTGGTGCATCAGGACTACTGAGCAAGTGAAATTTCTCTGTTTTCTGTTGTAAGTACTCTCTCCTGTACTCCTTTTCTTTTCCTTTGCTGTTTTTGTCCTCTCTCTGGGTGTGTGCTGCCCCACTGGTCTCCATGGCATGCTGGCTACTTCTGCCCTTTGACTTGTGCTCTCTGCTGTCTGGTTGGTGTGGTGGGGTCCCCAGGGTGGCCTGGCCTGGTGTGAGGGAGAAGAGGAGAGCTGAGCTGGGCTGAGTTTAGCTGAGCTGGGCTGAGTTTAGCTGAGCTGAGCTTGGCTGAGCTGCACTGGAGGCGCACACCCGTGCTTGTCCTCGCAGCATGCCGCCTTGCAGCATCTTCTGATGGTGGAAAAATGCTCAAAACCTGCAGCTCACAGAGGGGCAGCAGGTTTTTGTGCAATCCAGAGCTGTTATCTTGGTGCTGGGGGGGAGGTCAAACCAGCTGCCAGATACCTGGCACAGGAGAGAGTGCAGAACAGAGGAGGGTGAGGACATGAGGGGGGAGCTCGAACCAGCTGCCAGGTGATGGGATAACCCTGGCACAGCAGAGGGTGCAGAAAAGAGGACTTTGACAAGTTTGTCTTGCTCGTGGCAGGACATGAGGGAGAAAACCAGTCCAGAATGATTCTTCAGTGTGAGCCAGGTGTGCATGGCAGCGTGCAGAGCCAGCTCTGTGTGCCCCACATCACTCCTTGTGCTGGGCTGGGTGGGCTGGGCACTGCCAGGGGCTGGGGGCAGCTCCATGGGCCTGGGAGCAGCTCCCTGCAGTGCTGCTGCAGCCTTTGCTGTGCCTGGAGGCTGGGATCCCTGCACAGCTCCCTGCAGTGCTGCTGGAGCCTTTGCTGTGCCTGGAGGCTGGGATCCCTGCACAGCTCCCTGCAGTGCTGCTGGAGCCTTTGCTGTACCTGGAGGCTGGGATCCCTGCACAGCTCCCTGCAGTGCTGCTGCAGCCTTTGCTGTGCCTGGAGGCTGGATCCCTGCACAGCTCCCTGCAGTGCTGCTGCAGCCTTTGCTGTGCCTGGAGGCTGGATCCCTGCACAGCTCCCTGCAGTGCTGCTGGAGCCTTTGCTGTGCCTGGAGGCTGGGATCCCTGCCCAGCTCCCTGCAGTGCTGCTGCAGCCTTTGCTGTGCCTGGAGGCTGGATCCCTGCACAGCTCCCTGCAGTGCTGTCACAGGAGCTGTTTCAGCTGCAGTGCTGCTGGAGCCTTTGGCTGTGCCCAGGGATCACACGGGCTGTTCCAGCTCAGCAAGCGTCTCCTGGGGGATCAGACGTGGCCAGGAGGTTGGGAGGTCCCTGAGTGAGGAGTGTGAGGGGGTGGGATGCAGGAGAGGAGCTCCTGCTGTCCCACCCACGTTCCCACTGGGGCTCTGGGGATGCGGCCGTGCCTGCAGCCCTGCATGGATGGATGGTTTCTTCAGGAACATGGGATGGAGTTCCAGGGACAGCCTTCTCCTGAAGAGCAAGGAGATCACCTGCAAGACCTCCTTGGGCTAAAGATCCCACCTGAGGGGCCCCTCTCCTCGGGG
The DNA here is from genome assembly GCA_024362935.1 of Setophaga petechia. Taxonomy (NCBI): domain Eukaryota; kingdom Metazoa; phylum Chordata; class Aves; order Passeriformes; family Parulidae; genus Setophaga; species Setophaga petechia. The sequence goes on along the minus strand of JANCRA010000123.1, from coordinate 631,395 downwards.
CAGCGTTTGTGCCATGCGGAGCGTTTGTGTGAGGCACAGCACCTTGCCTGACTCACCTGGGAGATGTGGATGCTGTGGAGAAGTCCCAGACAAACTTCCAGCTGCAGGGAGAGCCCATGAGACAGCCTGGACATGGTTCTTCCTGCAGAAAGTCGACTTGCCCCAGAGCCTGGGGTGCCGTGGTGCTGAGCACGCAGGGCAGGGGAGCTCCTTCTGTGCCAGCTCCTTGGCAGTGCCTCTCTCCCCATCAGCCTCTTGGGCTCCTTGCTCTGCTCCTTACCTTCCTCAGGAATAAACAGCTCACAGACAAACCCAACCTCTGTGTAGTTGTGTCTTTTGTTTGCCTGTTCCTTCTGTCCCTCCCAGAGTCGCTGTGCCTCGGTGTTCACTGGTGAGTGGGGTGCTGGCACGCCGTGGGTGCAAGGCTGGTGCTGGGACTGCCTCCCCCTGCTTGGGCTGTCTGGCACTCACCCCACATCCCCCTCGCTGCCCCTGAACCCCCCTGAGCTGCTGCTCCTCTCTCCTCAGGAGTGGATGCAAGGTGAAGCAGCACGAGGCACAGCAGCCCCTGGTCCTGGACATCAGTGCTCAGGTAGGGGGGTGACACCCCAAAGCTGTGGGCTGGGCACAGGGGGCTGGGGAGGGCTGGGCTGGCTGAGCTTCAGGCTGGCATCGTCCCTGTGGGCAGCTCCTGATGATGGGAAGGTGTTGGGGAGGATGGAACAGGAAAGCCTTTTCAATATGATTGTCTGGCAAAAGATTTGAGAATATAGAAACTATAAGTGAGATTGAAATGAAAGCAAGCTTTGAGATCCCTCAGTTACTGAACAACTGGAAAACAATGGTGTGGCTGGCTGAAGGTGATCCCCTTTTGATGGAACAACACCCTCTGCTTGCAGACAGCTCCAAGGGTCAGAGCAGACCCTACAGCTTGGCAGGAGGGGCCCAAAGAGGAGTTTTTAGGGTTTAAAATGTAACACAGGATGGTAATGTAATGATTCTTATAGGCTGTATGGAAATGCTGTAGGATTTGTATATTGTACTAGATTGGTTAGTGAGAATGAGAATATTCAACACAGAAGAAGATTTATTGTATTGTAATGGGAACTTTGCTCTCTTAATCTCTCACCCTCTCATCCTCTCTCCCTCTCTCTTCTCTCAGTCCTGCTCTGAGCTGTGGCTGGCAGCTCCCAGCAGGGCCCTGCACCCAGGCCCTTTGCAATAAACCCCAAATTCCAGCCCTGGCTGCAGAGATCTCTCATCTCCATCCATCCCCACCATCCCACCCCCATTGCTCCTACAGGAAGGGAGGCAGGAGCAGCTCACCTGTGGATCTGAAGCTTTCCACGCTTTCTGTGCAGTATCAGCAGCTCACCAGGTGTGCTGATCCCTGCAGATCTTGCCTAACTGCGTGTTTTGGTCCTGCAGGATGAAGGGGTGTTGATCTCAGAGATCCCAGCCATCACAAACCGGGATGGCCGTGCCACTGACGAGGAGAAGTTGGCCTCCACCACCTGCACGCAGAAACCAGCAGGGCTGGAGAAGAAGGCAGAGGCAGAAGATGACCTGGAGTACTTTGAGTGCTCCAACACTCCTGTGTCCTCAGGGAAGCACAGAGCAGAGGCAGGTGAGGAGCACCCTGCTTGCTTCAGCCCTGGAATGTGCTGTGGGAGCCTCTGGCAAGGAACTGGTGCTGCAGCCTCGTCAGAGTTTATTTGCACTGACAGGGCTCAGGGCTGCTGCAGGTTCTGGTGGAACCTCTCATGGCTTCCCTGCTCTGTTTCCAGCATGGAAAACCATGGTGCAGGCTGTGTTTGTTTACATTTGTGTACAGAGCTCTCTCCCTATGATGCTGCAGGGGGATGTGGGTGAATTTGGGGGATTTAGGGTCAGGTCAGGGAGATTTGGGGGTTTTAGGGTCATTTCAGGGGATTTGGGGTCACTTTGGGGGGATTTGGGGTTGGTCAGTGCAGAGCCCGAGGGCCACGAGGAGAAGGAGGAGGAGGATGAGGATGGCAAGCCTGGGGGGGAGAGGGAGGGGATTTGGGGTCAGAAAGGGTGAATTTGGGGGTTTGGGGTTGGTTCAGGGAGATTTGGGGGTGTCAGAGTCATTTCAGGGGATTGGGGGTCACTTTGGGGGGATTTGGGGTTGGTCAGTGCAGACCCCGAGGGCCATGAGAAGGAGGAGGAGGAGAATGCCAAGCCTTAGGGGGAGAGGGAGGGGATTTGGGGTCAGAAAGGGTGAATTTGGGGGTTTGGGGTTGGTTCAGGGAGATTTGGGGGTGTCAGAGTCATTTCAGGGGATTTGGGGTCACTTTGGGGGGATTTGGGGTTGGTCAGTGCAGACCCCGAGGGCCATGAGAAGGAGGAGGAGGAGGATGCCAAGCCTTAGGGGGAGAGGGAGGGGATTTGGGGTCAGAAAGGGTGAATTTGGGGGTTTGGGGTTGGTTCAGGGAGATTTGGGGGTGTCAGAGTCATTTCAGGGGATTGGGGGTCACTTTGGGGGGATTTGGGGTCGGTCAGTGCAGAGCCCGAGGGCCACGAGGAGGAGGAGGAGGATGCCGAGCCTGAGGGGGAGAGGGAGGGGATTTGGGGTCAGAAAGGGTGAATTTGGGGGTTTGGGGTTGGTTCAGGGAGATTTGGGGGTTTTAGGGTCATTTCAGGGGATTTGGGGTCGGTCAGTTCAGAGCCCGAGGGCCACGAGGAGGAGGAGGAGGAGGAGGATGCTGAGCCTGGGGGGGAGAGAGAGGGGATTTGGGGTCAGAAAGGGTGAATTTGGGGGTTTGGGGTTGGTTCAGGGGGATTTGGGGTGATTTCCCCTCACTGCTGAGCAGAGCAATTATCCCTTCAGAGCATCCTGGCCCTGCAGGGTCCCTGCTCAGAGCCTGTGCCTGCAGCACTGGGCTGTGCTTGGTGGAGATCTCAATAATGCCCACACAGACCCAATTATTGCTCCTGGTGGAATTCTGCCCTCGGTTTCCCACGTAATTAGCCTCTCTGCCCAAGCCATTACGAAATAATTAAAAGCCAGGCAACATGGCATTTAATCAATAGCCCAGCCCTAGGTGCAAGCAGGGGAAATCACCACGGGGGTGGCTGCAGCCTCCCCTCTGCAGGAACCCATTAATCATTTCTCCAGCTCCACGGAGAATGGCCCTTTGTCCTCAGGGGAGGAAAATCTGACAGTCAGGGGAGAGGCTGGAGGGTTTATTTATTATTGCTGCTGCTCTCAGAGGCCAGGCAGGTGCAGGGACTGGGTGCTCTCTGCAGGGATGGGGTGGGAGCTGTGGGTGCAGCTGCTGGCACTGGGATAAATTGAGAGAACCTTGGGAAGTGTGCAGTGTCACAGTTCCTGCTTCCTCTCCTCTCTAAACATGCTGTTAGCACAAGAATTGTGTCTGCAGTTGTGGGAGTGAGCATAATTTACTCCTCATGCTATGTGCAGCAGCACCTGCAGGTCAGGGTGTCCCTCCAACCAGGCAGGGTGTCCCCCAGATCAGGGTGTCCCCAGATTGGGGTGTCCCTCCTGTGAGGCTGTCCCCAGGTCAGGGTGTCCCTCCTGTGAGATGGTGTCCTGTGAGATGGTGTCCCCTAGGCTGGGGTGTCCCTCCTTTGAGACAGGCTGTCCCCAGGTCAGGGTGTCCCCAGATTGGGGTGTCCCTGCTATGAGGTTGTCCCCAGATCAGGGTGTCCCCAGATTGGGGTGTCCCTCCTGTGAGGCTGTCCCCCAGGTCAGGGTGTCCCTCCTATGAAGCAGAGTCCCAAGCTCGGGTGTCCCTCCTGTCAGGCAGAATGTCCTGTAAGACACAGTGTCCCCAGGTCAGGGTGTCCCTCAAGTCAGGGTGTCCCTCCTGTGAGACAAAGTGTCTCCAGATTTTGGTGTCCCCAGCTCGTGGTGTCCCCAGCTCGGGGTGTCCCACACCTTGTAGATGGGGGAGATGTTTTTTATCTCCTCTCTGCTGAGAGTCCTTTGGAGGGTGTTGGCACTGGCTGGCATGGGCTGGTGCTGGGGCTGAGCCTTGTCCCCAGTTTGTCCCCGTGGCTGCAGCACTGGGCAGGGCACAGGAGTGGGGCTTTGGCAGAGGAGGGCAATGGGGGTACAACCACCCCAGGCCTTGTAGGGGCACCCAGAATGGCACCAGGAGGGTGCCAGGGTCTCTGTGTGAGCATCTCCCGTTGCAGAGCTCTCCTGCAGCACCAGGGATGAGGGGTGCTGGTGCTCTGGGGTGCTCTGAGCAGCTGCTGAGGTGCAGAACGTCCTGTCCCAGCCTTGGGGACGTGGGGACAGCTGAACTGCCAGCACATGGTGGGACATGGGGACATGGGGACAGCTGTACTGCCAGCACATGGTGGGACATGGGCACAGGCTGAACTGCCATCAAATGGTGCTCCCATCTTGGGGACATGGGCACAGCTGAACTGCCACCACATGGTGCTCCCAGACCTGGGGACATGGGTACAACTGAACTGCCATGGTGGGACATGGGTACATGGGCACAGCTGAACTGCCACCACATGGTGGGACATGGGCATGGGCTGAACTGCCACCACATGGTGCTCCCAGCTTGGGGACATGGGCACAGCTGAGCTGCCACCACATGGTGGGACATGGGCACAGCTGAACTGCCATCAAATGGTGCTCCCAGACCTGGGGACATGGGCACAGTCAGACCTGCCACCACATGGTGGTGCCAGCCCTGGGGACATGGGCACAGGCTGAGCTGCCACCAGAGGGGAGTGTTGGTTCCCACTCCAGGAGTGCAGGAAGGATGGCAGGGTGCACCTTGTGGCACCTGGGGACAGGGTTTAAGGTGACCTTGCTGGGGACTCCGTGGTCTTAGAGAGATTTTCCAACCAAAATGATTCCAGCAAGGAGCTGGGGGCAAAGACGCCTTTGGGAGGGGAAGCTGAGGGCATGGGGAGGCTCAGAGGGACCCTCCTCTGTCTCAGAAAATCTGTGTGTGCCCCAGGTGCTGTCTCCACATCAATTAAAGGTTGTGTTTCATTGTTTTCAGGTTTTGAAAAGGAGATCTGCAAGCAGATGGAAAAGGGAGGGCCTGGCATCTTCCCTGTGAGTGCCTCTCGCTTTTCTCCTTTCTGAAATGAGTTTCTCTGGGAGGTAAAATTCCTGACAAGCCCACGCAGGGACTTGATAAAAATAGCAGAGATTTCCCAGCAGGCCTGGAGGAGCCTGGCAGAGACTGATCCCTCCTGGGTGGGCGAGGGGAGGGAGAGGGAGGGAGGGAGAGAGAGGGGACAGGCGGGAGCAGGGCTGGGGACAGACAGGGAGGGGACAGGAGCAATGCTGGGGACAGGGAGGTGCAGGGCTGGGGACAGGGATGAGCAGGGCTGGGGACAGGAGCAATGCTGGGGACAGAGGTGAGCAGTGCTGGGGACAGGGAGGACAGTGCTGGGGACAGAAGCAGTGCTGGGGACAGGGATGAGCAGGGCTGGGGACAAGCAGGGAGGAGACAGAAGTGTTGGGGACAGTGCAGAGCCAGGGCTGGGGACAGGCAGGGAGGGAGGGACGGACAGGGGACGTGCTGGGGACGGACAGGGGCAGTGCTGGGGACAGGACAGTGCAGAGCCAGGGCTGGGGACAGGCAGGGAGGGAGGGACGGACAGGGGACGTGCTGGGGACGGACAGGGGCAGTGCTGGGGACAGGACAGTGCAGGATAGGGCTGGGGACAGGCAGGACAGGGCTGGGGACAGGAATGAGCAGGGCTGGGGATGGGCAGGGAGGGGACAGGAGAGGTGTTGGGGACAGTACAGAGCCAGTGCTGGGGACAGGAGCAGAGCTGGGGACAGACAGACAGGGAGGGAGGGGTGCTGGGGACAGGACAGTGCTGGGGATGGACAGGGAGGGAGGGGACAGGAGCAGTGCTGGGTGGCAGGATGAGCAGGGCTGGGGACAGGGATGAGCAGGGCTGGGGACAGGCAGGGAGGGGACAGGAGAGGTGTAGGGGACAGTGCAGAGCCAGTGCTGGGGACAGGAGCAGAGCTGGGGACAGGCAGGAAGGGGACAAGAGCAGGGCTGGGGACAAGGAGGGAGGGGATAGGAGCAGTGCTGGGGACAGGCAGGACAGGGCTGGAGACAGGGATGAGCAGTGCTGGGGACAGACAGGAGCAGTGCTGGGGACAGGGAGGGAGAGAAGGAGGGAGGGGACAGGGAGGACAGGGATGAGCAGGGCTGGGGACAGACAGGAGCAGCGCTGGGGACAGGAGCAGAGCTGGGGACAGTGCAGAGCCAGGGCTGCCCTGGGAGGTGGCTGAAGGGCAGGGAGGGCAGAGCAGACCGTGGGGAGCTGCCAGCACAGTTTGGGTCTCACATGCAGTGCCCAGGGCTGGTTCTGGTGCCCCTTGGTTCAGGAGGGACCCTCAGGGCCCTGCCCTGTGACAGCAGAGGTGGGAAGAGCACAGGAGCTCTGCCCTGCAGCCACAGTGCCCCTGGCAGCACCACAGAGCTGGGACAGCCCTGCCATGGCCTGGGGAGCCCAAGGGACACCTGTGCCACCCCCGGCCAAAGCTGCTTGAGCTGACAAGCAGATGACAATGGGATTAGCAACATCAGCAAAAACAACCCCTCTGAGACAGATTTAGCTGTGCTGAGCCCCACAAGGACGTGGGGCAAAGTGAGCTTTAATTTGGTGCCCTGAGAGCCCGGGCAGGCTCTGGTCCTGCTGTCACCCCACAGGTACTGCAGGAGCTCAGGTGTGCAGCAGCTCTTGGGAGATGCTGTGGGAGGCTGAACCTCCTCAGTGCTGGGGTGCCTGGCCCCAAACCTGCCCCAGGGGTGGCTCCAGCTCTGCCATGGGCACAGGGAGCTGGAGCTGAGCAGCTGAAGCACCAGGGGGAGGAGAAGGGAGGGAGAAGTGCTCCAGTGCTGTGGTTTCCACACCGTGAGGAGCAGGCTGCTCCTCCCTTCCCTTCCTCCTTCCTCCCTTCTCTATTTCTGGCAGCTCCTTCTCAGGGAGATGCTGCAGGGCTGTCACTGCTCTGGGTGGGGAAAGGAGGGACAGGCAGTGCCAGCAGCTGGGGCTGAGCCTTGTCCCCAGTTTGTCACAGTGGCTGCAGCATGTAGCCGTGATGTTTTCTGAAAAATCCTTTCCTTAGGATTTTTCCTCCTGAGAAGCTGAGAGGCCTCAGGAACAAAATGTAACCAATGGTTATCTGCTGCTGTGGAATGCAACAGGTGCATCTGGGATTGGGCTCATGTGGTTGTTTCTAATTAATGGCCAATCACAGCCCAGCTGGCTCAGACTTTCTGTCTGAGACACAAGCTTTTGTTATCATTCTATTCTTAGTCTATTCTTAGCCAGCCTTCTGATGAAATCCTTTCTTCTATTCTTTTAGTATAGTATATAATAAATATATTATATATAGATAATATATATAATATATACTAGAATAATGAATATATTATATATAAATATAAATATATTAATATTATATTAATATATTATATATAAATATAATATATTAATATATATAGTTATATAATTATATATAATAAATTATATATATAATTATATATATAATATAATATAATATTATATATAGTTATATAATTATATATATAATATATATATTTTTAATATATATATATATATATATAAATAATAAATAAAACCTGCTGAAACGTGGAGTCAGATCCTCATCTCTTAGCCTAAGACCCCTGTGGTGCTGGTGCATAGGCAGGGCACAGGAGTGGGGCTTTGGGAGAGGAAGGCAGGGGACAGTGGGGTACAACCACCCCAGGCCTTGTAGGGGCACCCAGAATGGCATCAGGGGGGTGCCAGGGTCTCTGTGTGAGCATCTCCCGTTCCAGAGCTCTCAGAGGAATGAGTGGGGCTGTCCCTTGCTCTGCAGAGGGGTGAATTCTGCTTCCCCCAGAGCCTCCTTGGGCATCTGGGTGAGCAGCAAGGCCCAGGAAATGTCCCTGCAGCAATCTGAGCACATCAGCTGCACTGCTGTCCCCTCCAGGCTGGGAGGGCCTGGAGACAGACACACAGACAGACAGACAGAGCCAGACCCTTGCAGACCACCCCTCCTGTGGCTCACAGCCAGCAGAGACCCTCCAGGCTGGGGATGTTTTTAAACCAGCCATGGGATGAGGGAAGTTGGATGTGAGCACATCTGTGCTTGGGGATGGGTCTTTTCCTTCTGGAATGGGTCTCCCTTTTGGGGTCTCCCTTTTGGGGACTCCCTTTTGGGGTGTTGCCCAGCCAGCAGAGACCCCCCAGGCTGGGGATATTTTTGACCAGCCATGGGATGAGGGAAGTTGCATGTGCTTGGGGCTGGGTCTCCTCCTTCTGAAACGTCCCTTTTGGGGTCTCCCTTTTGGGGTCTCCCTTTCGGGGTGTTGCCTCCCTGGGGCAGCTCATGGCTCCTCTTGCCTGCTCCTGGCACCTCCCAGCAGCTCTGCCAGGGCTCAGGTGCAGGCTCTGGGCTCTGTGTGTGCAGAGAGGGAAATGCAGATGCTGATAAAGCAGGGGGGTGGGTGAAAGGAACCCCCTCCCCAACATCCCATCCCCGGGTGATGCCCGCAGGACAATCCCGGGCTGTGCTCCATGGACAAGTGCCCCAGCGTGAGCAGCAGTGACAGTCCCCTGGCTGGCATCTGCCTCAGCGAGTCTGAGAAGGCAGCAGTGCTCACACTCATCAGAGAGGAGGTAAAGCCCTGGCCCTGTCCCTGGGGCTGTCCCTCGTGTCCCTGGGGCTGTCCCTCGTGTCCCTGGGGCTGTCCCTCGTATCCCTGTCCCCTGGGTTGCTTCTTGGAGGTAACATCCCTGGCCCTGTCCCCTGGGGCTGTCCCTCACTCACCAAAGAAGAGGTGACAACCCTGTCCCCTGGGCTGCCCCTCGTGTCCCTGGGGCTGTCCCTCGTGTCCCTGTCCCCTGGGCTGCCCCTTGTGTCCCTGGGGCTGTCCCTTGTGTCCCTGTCCCCTGGGTTGCTTCTTGCAGGTAACATCCCTGTCCTTGTCCCCTGGGCTGCCCCTTGCTCATCAGAGAGGGGGTAACAGCCTTGTCCCTGTCCACTGGGGCTGCCCCTCGTGTCCCTGTCCCCTGGACTGCCCTTCCCTCATCAGAGAGGTGACAACCCTGTCCCCTGGGCTGCCCCTCGTGTCCCTGTCCCCTGGGCTGTCCCTTGGAGGTAACATCCCTGTCCTTGTCTCCTGGGGCTGTCCCTCACTCACCAGAGAAGGGGTAACAGACCTGTACCTGTCCCCCACTTGTGTCCCTGTCCCCTGGGCTGCTCCTTGGAGATAACAGCCCTGTCCCTGTCCCCTGGGGCTGTCCCTGGTGTCCCTGTCCCCTGGGTTGCTTCTCAGGGGTAACAGTCCTGTCACTGTCCCCTAAGCTGCCCCTTGTGTCCCTGTCCCCTGGGGCTGTCCCTCATGTCCCTGTGCCCTGGGGATGCCCCTGGCTGATCAGAGAGGAGGTAACAGCCCTGTCCCTGTCCCCTGGGCTGTCCCTTGGAGGTAGCAGCCCTGTCCCTCTCCCTGGAGCCCACCCCAGGGCAGCAGGGGCAGCTCTGCTCTGCCCAGGATGGGGGGATCTGGTCCCCTGTGTGGGACAGAGAGGGGAAGCCCCTCCGAGCACACCCCGAGGGTGCTGTGTCTGCTCCCCCAGATCATCACCAAGGAGATCGAGGCCAACGAGTGGAAGAAGAAATACGAGGAGAGCCGGCAGGAGGTGCTGGAGATGAGGTGGGAACTGTCCCCTGAGGGGGCATCAGGGGTGGCACAGCTCAGCCTCACCAGGCTTGGCAGAGACTTCTCATGGTGCTGTGTCAGTGGGTCACTGTCATATCTTCTGAAAAATCCCTTCACCAGGATTTCTTCTCCTGGGAAGCTGAGAAGCCTCAGAGAGAAATGAAAACAATAATTATCTGATTGCTTCTCCCTGTTTTGCTGCTTTGGAATGTGGTTTGGACATTGTTTACCAACATGTGCATGTTTGATTGGTTTCATGTGAATTGTTTTTAATTAATGACCAGTCGCCATCAGCTGTGCCAGACTCTGAGGAGTCAGTCATGAGTTTATTATTCAATCTTGTTAAGCCTTCTGTCTGTATCCTTTCTCTTTCTTTAGTATAGTTTTAGTATAGCATAATATAATATAATATAATATAATATAATATAATATAATATAATATAATATAATATAATATAATATAATATAATATAATATAATATAACATAATATAACATAATATAACATAACATAATATAACATAATATAATATAAAATAATATAACATAATATAATATAATATAACATAATATAATATAGTATTAGCATAATATAATATAATATGTAGTATAATATATAATATAGCATAATATAATATAATATGTAGTATAATATATAATATATAATGTAGCATAATGTAATATAATATATAATGTAGTGTAATGTAATGTAATACAATATAATATAATAGTAAATCAGCCTTCTGAGAACAAGAAGTCATTCTCAAATCATCCTTCATCCTGGGAACCTCACAAACTCAACATCAGTGTTCTCTTAGTGCTGGTGCTGTGTCCTGCTTGTTCCTTTGCTGCAATAAAATAGAAATAAATAGAAATAAAATTGAAATAAAATAAAAAAGAAATAAAATCCCATGAGCTGTGGCAGAGGAGGGTTTTGGTCTGAAGCAGCACTGATGGGTGGTGCAGCCTCTCACCTGTTTGTTTTTTCTCTTCCTTCCAGGAAAATCGTGGCAGAGTATGAGAAGACCATTGCCCAGATGATAGGTAAGGTGCTGTCACCTGGCCAGGTGTGCAGGGCAGGGAGCTGGCTGCCACAGCTGTCCCCACCCAGTCACTGTGTCCCTGTTGTGTGTTCTCCACCCCAGAGGATGAGCAGAGGACAAACATGACATCTCAGAAGAACCTGCAGCAGCTCACCATGGAAAAGGACCAGGCTCTGGCAGACCTGAACTCGGTGGAGAGGTCCCTGTCGGATCTGTTCAGGAGATATGAAAACCTGAAGGGCGTCCTGGAAGGATTTAAGAAGGTCCTTACCTTGGTTTGCCCTTTCTCCCTGCAGCTCTGGTCCCTGACACAGGGTTCCTGGGCAGTCACACTCCATGTTTCCAGCTGCTGAGTGCAAAGCAGAAGCTGGGTTTGCTAAAAACCTTTTTTCTTGCACTCAGAACAGTATCTATCATCCTGTCACAGCCCAGTCCCGATGCAGATGGATTTACTTTCTTTTCCAGAACGAAGAAGCTCTGAAGAAATGTGCTCAAGATTATCTGACCCGTGTCAAGCAGGAAGAGCAGCGCTATCAGGCCCTGAAAGTCCACGCAGAAGAAAAATTAGACAAGTAAGGTCATGCAGGAGATTGCTGGGTGCTTCAAGACCTTGTAGGGAAGCAGCTTCATTTGCCCTCCAGAGGCTGGAAGGCAGGAGCTGAATGATGTGAAAAGCTGCATTTTGCAACCTCAGGCTCAAAGTGTCTCTAAGCAAGGCAGAGCAAATCTCTGAATGCACTCTCTGATCTCTGCTTATTTATTTTTTAATGGAGAACCTGAGGTTCACGGTCTATTTATGGCCACTTAACCAAGTTCCCATCTCTCAGAGTGCTCCTGTTTGTGGTACAGGAGGGGGCTGTGCAGCCCTGGGGCTCAGCTGATGAGCAGGAGCTCAGCAGCCACGTGTAACCCTGAGTGAGGTGGGTGGTGAGGGGGTTTAGCTTGGCCCTGAGAGAGCAGAGTTTCACAGAGGGGCTGGAGGAGCTGAATGAACCCAGTTTCAGCCAGGTTCCACAGGGCCAAACCCCCTCTGTTGTACCCAGGGGAGCAGAGCCAGGCTCTGGACCTGCTGTGATGTCACTTTTGTGGAGAATGACACAGGGACAGGTGGGAGGCAGGATTGTAGAAAGGGCAAAAAAAGTTTTATTCAAGAGAGCCACACGGTTTTTATAGTGACACAGGAACAGGCAGGAGGCAGGATTGTACAAAGAGCAAAGAAGGTTTTATTCAAGAGAACCACACGATTCCAGGATTGACAGACAGTGCTGGGAGAGGGAAGGAGAGGTTGTGGACAGATTTTTATTGAGACATAGTTGATGGGAAACGAGACGTGAGAAAATACATCTGAGAAAGCAACAGCTGCCTAATTCAAGGACACAATTTCCTTGAGCAAGAAGCTGTTCAAGATAATATGTGATAACAGGACGTTAAAAAAGAAGCCACAAACATCTTGAGAAAGGTGGGACTGACTTTTTATAGCTGACCAATAGTGAGCTCTAATTTTGCAATATGGATGAGCCTTATTACTGTGATTATAAAAGTGTGCCTGCTTATCAATAAATCTGAGACTTGTTGATCATCACCTGATGAGCATGTCACCCGTCTTCCTCGTCAAGAGGTGACTGACACACCTGGGAGGGAATGATCAGGGGAGGTATTGTGGCCTTTTGGGGGTCTCAGTAGCTGGGCATTGGCCCGGGACCTCTATCCCAGGAAAGGACAGAGCCCGGGGTCCAGCCCGCTCAGACCCGAGCCATGGGGAGCCTTCCAGCCAGCAGAGTGATAACAGCTCTGTACAGTGATAACAGCTCTGGGATCTCAGCTCTTTAGGGTTTAGCTGCTGCTAGGCTTGGCTTCCCCAGGCATGGCTCAGGCAGACGGAGAGAGGAGAAGCAGAAGCCGGCAGTTCCACTGGAGATGGTTTATTCAGGAGAGCGTGAAAGGTCCGGAGCAATTCTTCTTCTAACTTAATAGGATACAGCAAGCCACATATATACCTTTGGCCAGGATCCAAACTGGACCAATGGATACAGGTTAAAGGTTTCCTAAGTGACCAATAGAAGGGTCAATAGGGTTTTTTCCTTTTAAGGGTACAAATATACGTTGTGAGTACAGGGTTGGGACATGTCCAGACTGCTGTGTCATCAATTCTTATTGTTAAAACCTCCATGGTGCCTTAGCAGGGCGAGTGGCATCTACTACAGGGTACAGCAAACTACATATATACCTTTGGCCAGGCTCCAAGCTGGACCAATGGACACAGGTTAAAGGTTTTACAAGTGACCAATAGAAGGGTCAATAGGATTTTTTCCTTATAAGGGTACAAATATACGTTGTGAGTCCAGGGTTAGAACATTTCTGGACTGCTGTGTCAGCAATCTTATTGTTAAAGCCTCCACGGTGCCTTAGCAGGGCTTGTGGCATTTACTACGGGGAGGTACCTGAGGTTCTGAGGTAAACCCTGAGGTCCCCTGTCTCCCCAGAGCCAACGAGGAGATCGCCCAGGTGCGCACCAAGGCCAAGGCGGAGAGCGCGGCGCTGCACGCGGGGCTGCGCAAGGAGCAGATGAAGGTGGAGTCCCTGGAGAGAACCCTGCAGCAGAAGGTAACACACACACACCTGCCCCCTGCCTCCCTGCTTATTGTGAGCTTTTTGGGGGTCTCAGTAGCTGGCGTTGGTCCGGGACCTCTATCCCAGGAAAGGACAGAGCCCCGAGTCCAGCCCGCTTGGTCCCGAAACCACGGGGAGCCTTGCAGCCAGCAGAGTGATAACAGCTCTGGATAGTGATAACAGCTCAGGGATCTCAGCTCTTTAGGGTTTAGCTGCTGCTAGGCTTGGCTTCCCCGGGTGTAGCTCAGGCAGAGCAGAGAGAGGAGAAGGAGACGCCGGCAGTTCCACTGGAGATGTTTATTCAGGAGAGCGGGAAAGGTCCGGAGCAATTCTTCTTCTCACTTAATAGAGTACAGTAAGCTACATTTATACCCTTGGCCAGGCTCCAAACTGGACCAATGGACACAGGTTAAAGAGTTTACAAGTGACCAATAGAAGGATCAATAAGGTTTTTTCCTTATAAGGGTACAAATATACGTTGTGTGTCCAGGGTTAGGACATTTCTGGACTGCTGTGTCAGCAATCCTATTGTTAAAGCCTCAAGGTGCCCTAGTGGGGCCTGTGGCATTTACTACACCTGCTGCTGCCCTGAGCATCCTCTTGATGCCACGGGTGTCCTCCAGATCTTTGGTGCAGAAGGTGTTTGGTTTTTGGGATTTCTTTGGTTTTGTTTTTGGTTTTTTTGTGTTCAGGCATCCAGACTTTTGGGATTTCTTTTTGTTTTGTTTTTGTTTTTTTGTGGCCTGACATCCAGATTTTTGGGATTTTTTATGTTTTGTTTTTCTGTGGTTTGGCATCCAGGTTTTTGGTCCAGGAGGTGTTTGGTTTTTGGGATATTTTTTGGTTGTTTTTTTTGTGTTTTGGCATCCAAATTTTTGGGATTTTTTTTGTTTGTTCGTTTTTTGTGTTTTGGCATCCAGATTTTTGGGATTTTTTTTTTGTTTTGGTTTTTCTGTGGTTTGGCATCCAGATCTTTGGTCCAGAAGGTGTTTGGGTTTTGGGATTTTTTGGGGATTTTTTGAGTTTTGTGGGGTTGGTTTGGATTTTTTTGGGCAGAAAAAATCTGGCTGGCTTATGTGTGCCTGTTTGCAGAGGTGTGGGCTGGGGCTGCCTTGCTGCAGATCTCTGCAGGTCTGACTGGGATGAGGAGTTCCTGTTCTGCCCTGAGCATCCTGTTGATGCCAGAGGTGTCCTCCAGATCTTTGGTCCAGAAGGTGTTTGATTTTTGGGATATTTTTGGCGGGTTTTGGGGGTTGGTTTGGCTTTTTTTGGGCAGAGTGGGCATTGCTGGCTTCTGTGTGCCTGTTTCAGAGGTGTGGGCTGGGGCTGCCTTGCTGCAGATCTGGGATGAGCACAGGGCTCCACACAGTGCCTGGATGCACAGAGGAGCTGTTCCAGGCTCACATACAGGACCTGGCTGCCCTTTCCCACCCATGCTTGATGCCAGATGGGCCCTGCTGCTGGTCCCCAAGTTGTGCTTTTCTTCCAGAACCAGGAGATCGAGGAGCTGACCAAGATCTGCGACGAGCTGATAGCGAAACTGGGCAAGTCAGACTGAGCTCAGCACCCCCTCCTCGCCCAGCACTCTGCACTTGGCTGCTTCTCTCGTGACCTTGAGCACCTTGCCTTACCCTGGACTCCCTGCAGGAAAGCTCTCGTGTCCAGCTGCCCCTTGGCTGCCAGACCTGTGGCTCCTGAGCAGGGCTGCTCCCCTCACTGCCCCTGTCTGCTTCCCACAGCTCCAGGCTGGGATCCCTGCAGTCAGTCTGGGAATCATCCTGGGCTCAGTCTGGGAATCATCCTGGGCTCAGCCTGGGAATCATCCTGGGCTCAGCCTGGGAATCATCCTGGGCTCAGCCTGGGAATCCTGGGCTCAGCCTGGGAATCATCCTGGGGTGAGCCTGGGAATCATCCTGGGCTCAGCTTGGGAATCATGCTGGGCTCAGCCTGGGAATCATGCTGGGCTCAGCTTGGGAATCATCCTGGGCTTAGCTTGGGAATCATGCTGGGCTCAGCCTGGGAAATCATCCTGGGCTCAGTCTGGGAATCATCCTGGGCTCAGCCTGGGAATCATCCTGGGCTCAGCCTGGGAATCATCCTGGGCTCAGCCTGGGAATCCTGGGCTCAGCCTGGGAAACATCCTGGGCTCAGCTTGGGAATCATACTGGGCTCAGCCTGGGAATCATCCTGGGCTCAGCCTGGGAATCATCCTGGGCTCAACCTGGGAGTCATCCTGGGGTGAACCTGGGAATCATCCTGGGCTCAGCCTGGGAATCATCCTGGGCTCAGCCTGGGAATCCTCCTGGGCTCAGCTTGGGAATCGTCCTGGGCTCAGTCTGGGAATCATCCTGGGCTCAGCCTGGGCCTTTGTGTGTCCCTCCCAGGGCCTGTGTGTCCCTCCCTGTGCCTGTGTGTCCCTCCCAGGGCGTGCTGCCCTGTCCCTCTGCACCTCTCAGGTGGGAGGTGACACCCTGGGCTCTGTCCCCCTTGGCTGGGCTGTGTCCCCACTGCACTGTCTGTCTCTGATTGTCCTCCTGGGCTAAGCAGAACAGGTCCAGCCACTGGTGGGTCCTGCCCAGGGACATGGTGGGTGGCAGGGGGGGACCTGCTGGCTCCTGCACTGGGTTTGGCTGGTGTCTGGTTTGTGGGTGAAGCACAGCACAGCCTCTCCCTGTCCCTGGCTGTGCCAGCCTCAGAGGAAGGGAGCTGCCATCTCTGCATTCGTGCACTTTATGAGCATTTGTGGGCACTTGGGCTCTCTGCTCACTCCTTCCAGTCAGGCACAGCTTGTTCCCCCCAGAGCAGTCACACACCCTGCAGTACCTTCAGCCCTCTGCAGGGAGGGTCCAGGGGAGGGCAGGCAGGAGCTTTCTGCACCAAGAGGTGCTTGAGAAGCTGGGGTTGGTTCTGGAGGGCTGGGACTGCCCGTCCATCCCCCCTGTGCCCACCCTGCCTGTGCCCTGGGCCCTGACCTCATCCCTGTGCCATGCTGAGACCAGGGCTCCCTTGCAGAGGCTGCAGGACAGGAGGAAGGACCTGAACCCTGATGTGCCTCGTGGGTGCTGCAGTAGCTGCAGTGGTGGAGGATTCTCTGCCTTGAATGGATAGGTGTGAAATAAGGGAAATATTTGCAGTTTGGACTGTTTCCTGCCCAACTTTCACAAACCTTTTTGCTGCTACCTTTTTGTAACAGAATTGAGCTCTTTTCCTTCTATTTTCTAATTCCCCGTGTTGAGCATGCAGAGCAAACACCCGTTTAAGCCAGAGCCATACACTTGATTATATTTTATTAGTTATATAATATAGAGAGAGTTTATTCTACACTTAAGCAAAGGTGTCAGCAGCCTCCCCCAGCACACAGCTCCCCAGCTCCACCTCTCCATGTTCTTCCCTGTTCTCCATGCCCCCAGTGACAGACTGGTCACAGAAACCAGTGGCTGACACCACTCAAAGCAGTGCACCTCTTGTTTGTGCTGGATATTCACCCTTTGCACAGCTGACAGAAAAGAAAAACCCTTTTTTCCCCTTTCTTTTTAACCCCTTTGACCTCCCCACATGTCCCTTCCTGGGCTGGTGGAAAAGCTTCAATGCTGTGATCAACAAGGACTATTCCTGTTCCCCTTTGGGAGTCTGTGCAGGTAAAGCAAACCCCTGAGACCCTGAGATTTCTGGGCCAGGTGGCTTTTTTCTCTTGAGGAAGCAGAGTGCAGCATTGCATCACCCCTCAGAGCTGCTGGCAGGCTGCTCCAGGGCTGGTTTCTGCTTTGGGGCCCTGGGGCACTGCCCTGCCCTGCCCACAGCAGCACCCACAGTGGTGTGTGAGGCTGCTGGAGGACTGTGGCAACCCTGAGCCCTCTGCTTTGCTCAGGGCTGTGATCCTCATGTGCAGTCCTGGCTCAAGGTGAGCTCAGTCTCTGCTTGGGGCATGGTCCTGGCTGATGGATCATTGCAGAATTTAGATTTCACCACTTGCCCAGAGCCCTTCCCTGCACAGAGCAGCACCCACAGTGGTGTGTGAGGCTGCTGGAGGATTGTGGCAGCCCTGAGCCCTCTGCTTTGCTCAGGGCTGTGATCCTCACATGCTGTCCTGGCTCAAGGTGAGCTCAGGGGCGTGTTTCTGACCCTTGGAGCTGGTGGATCATTGCAGAAATTCAGATTTCACCCCTTCCCCAGAGCCCTGCCCTGCACACAGCAGTCACTGGGGGCTGTCTGCAAAGCTGTGCCCCACAGGACACAGCCCTCCATCCCTCCTGTCCCCAGTGCCACCCAGTCCTGCTGTGCCACCTCCCCTCAGCCGTCCTGTGCACCCCAGCCTGGGCAAAGAAGATTCCTAAGGAATGATTTATTAACTATAATATGGTTATAGCTCCAGATACAGATATAAATACGTGCATAATGGCTATGGTGATGTAAACCAGAAGGTGTTTGCCAGCAGGCAGGGTGGCTGCACCTCGAGGTGATGGGGATGGTGTCAGGGGGTGGCACAGGGCATGGCAGGTCCCTGTGTGTGCTGTCACAGCTGGGTGTGTGTTTGTCCTCTGTCCCTTTGCAGTAGCCTTTAAATGCCCTTTTGGCAGCAGCAGGCCCTGCCCCTGCTGCTGCTGCTGTGTTGCTGTTTGCAGTGTGTGTTTGCCAGCAGATCTGTCTGTAACCAAGTGCCAACCTGTGCCCCCAACCCCTGATCCCCTCCCCTGCCCCTCCAGTGTGGCCTCCCCCAGGCAGGAATTTCCTCTGCATTGGCTCCCACCCCTCTGCTTCCAGCCATGTGTGTAACTGCCATTGCCATCGGGTTTATATGTATGATAATTTCCCTTTTATATGTCAGGTAAATATTTGTAAGAGTTATACTCACACAAATGAGATTATTATAATGATTACTAATATATTTTTTTTCCATGTTTCATTGCCTGAGTAAAAACTGTGTTTATCACTCTTGAAAGCTTTCTTGGTGTTTGTGAGATTGGTGAAGAGTTTTGGGAGGAGTTGGTTTGGTTTTACTTTCCAGAATGGGCTGTGTTCTGCCTTGTCTTTATTAATGGGGTTTATATGGTTATTATTTGGTTTTAAATAAGTACAGTTCCCAGTATGGTTATTATTTGGTTTTAAATAAGCACAGTTATCACCTGTTCCTGAAATCAGCATTTCTGAGCTCTGAAATTCAGACCTGGGATGACTTTTCTGGCCCTGTGGCTCCCAGCAAATTGTGATGGTCCTAACATGGACTGTGTTCTGCCTTGTCTTTATTAATGTGCTTTATATGGTTATTATTTGTTTTTAAATAAGCACAGTTATCACCTGTTCCTGAAATCTGCATTCCTGAGCTCTGAAATTCACACCTGGGACGATTTTTCTGGCCCTGTGGCTCCCAGCACACTGTGATGGTCCTAAGCATGGGCTGTGTTCTGCCTTATCTTTATTAATGTGGTTTATATGGTTATTATTTGGTTTTAAATAAGTACAGTTCCCAGTATGGTTATTATTTGGTTTTAAATAAGCACAGTTATCACCTGTTCCTGAAATCAGCATTTCTGAGCTCTGAAATTCAGACCTGGGACGATTTTTCTGGCCCTGTGGCTCCCAGCAAATTGTGATGGTCCTAACATGGACTGTGTTCTGCCTTGTCTTTATTAATGGGGTTTATATGGTTATTATTTGTTTTTAAATAAGCACAGTTATCACCTGTTCCTGAAATCAGCATTTCTGAGCTCTGAAATTCAGACCTGGGATGACTTTTCTGGCCCTGTGGCTCCCAGCAAATTGTGATGGTCCTAACATGGACTGTGTTCTGCCTTGTCTTTATTAATGGGGTTTATATGGTTATTATTTGTTTTTAAATAAGCACAGTTATCACCTGTTCCTGAAATCTGCATTCCTAAGTTCTGAAATTCAGACCTGGGACGATTTTTCTGGCCCTGTGGCTCCCAGCACACTGTGATGGTCCTAAGCATGGGCTGTGTTCTGCCTTGTCTTTATTAATGTGGTTTATATGGTTATTATTTGGTTTTAAATAAGTACAGTTCCCAGTATGGTTATTATTGGTTTTAAATAAGCACAGTTATCACCTGTTCCTGAAATCTGCATTTCTGAGCTCTGAGATTCAGATCTGGGTTGATTTTTCTGGCCCTGTGGCTCCCAGCACACTGTGATGGTCCTAAGCATGGGCTGTGTTCTGCCTTGTCTTTATTAATCTGTTTTAATGTGGTTTCAAATAAGCACAGTTATCACCTGTTCCTAAAATCTGCATTTCTGAGCTCTGAAATTCAGACCTGGGATGACTTTTCTGGCCTCCCAGCACACTGTGATGGTCCTAAGCCATGGCAGGGAGCTGAGGCAGCAGAAGAGCTGAGGCAGCAGCAGGATGTGCCAGGCAGGAGAATCCTTGTCCTAATCCCTGACAACCCTCTGTGGCCTTGGCTAAATCCTGCTGGAGCCTGGGGGCTGCAGGAATGGTTCCACTGGGAGAACAGAAGAGAACAACTGAAAACATCAGGGATTTCCAGCTGTTCTCTTGCACTTCTCCTTTGGTGGGTTGGAAAATCTGGAGGGGTTTTGCCCAACTTGGCTGCTACTTGTGAGGCTGTTCTCTGATGGAGCAGCTGGGCTTGGTGAAGACCTTTGAAAGCCACCCCAAGGTTCTGTGTCCAGAGATGGTTTCCAGAGCAGATATGGAGCAGAGCCCAGCCCATCCATGGCAGCATCACTAAGAATCCTTGTCCTAATCCCTGACAACCTTCTGTGGCCTTGGCCAAATCCTGCTGGAGCCTGGGGGCTGCAGGGATGGTTCCACTGGGAGAACAGAAGAGAACAACTGAAAACATCAGGGATTTCCAGCTGTTCTCTTGCACTTCTCCTTTGGAGGGTTGGAAAATCTGGAGGGGTTTTCCCCAACTGGTGACAAGAAAGGGGCTGTTCTCTGATGGAGCAGCTGGGCTTGGTGAAGACCTCTGAAAGCCACCACAAGGTTCTGTGTCCAGAGATGGTTTCCAGAGCAGATATGGAGCAGAGCCCAGCCCATCCACAGCACCAGTGTGGTGCCATCACCCAGCATCACTGAGAGTCCTTGTCCTAATCCCTGACAACCCTCTGTGGCCTTGGCTAAATCCTGCTGGAGCCTGGGGGCTGCAGGGATGGTTCCACTGGGCTCCCAGGGGTTTCCAGTTGTTCTCTTGCACTTCTGCTTTGTAGGGTTGGAAAATCTGGAGGGGTTTTCCCCAACTGGTGACAAGAAAGGGGCTGTTCTCTGATGGAGCAGCTGGGCTTGGTGAAGGCCACCACAAGATCTGAAGCCACCCCAAGGTTCTGTGTCCAGAGATGGTTTCCAGAGCAGATATGGAGCAGAGCCCAGCCCATCCACAGCCCCAGTGTGGTGCCATCACCCAGCCCATGTCCTTGGGGAGCTGTGTCCTGTGCCCCAGCTAAGATGGCATTAGCCCAGCCCCTGATGCTCTCACCCAAGCAGATTAGCTGTAAGACCTTAAGACAAAAGAGCAGCTCCACAGCCCACCCTGCACACTGCTGAGGATGCCTGCCATGAAGACCCTGCTGGCCCTGGCCCTGGTCACATCCCTGGCTGGAGGAAGTAAGTGTCCCTTGGCTGGGGGCAGCACAAGCTGGGGTAAATCCCTGTAGCTGCCCCGTGCTGCTCCCACCCCTGCAGGAAAATGATGTTTTGGGGGACAGGGAGGGAGGGTTTCTCCTCTGAGTGGCACCAAGAGAAGCCCCCTGTGCCACTGGCACAGGGCCTGGGCAGACTGTGCCCAGCAGGGACCACAGAGCCTCTGATGGAGGCTCCTGAGCCAAAACCCTGCAGCTTCTCTTGTTTAAAGCTGTGTTTGCCTGCTAAAATTTGGTTCCTCAAAGGCATAATCACAAAAAGATGTGGTAAAACGGGGTGGCTGCACTGCTCAGAGCAATGCCATGGAATTGGGGCAGCTCTGGGCTGTTTCAGGGTCTTTGGACCAAGGCAAGATGAACATTGTTGTGTTCTGAGGTCCCCAGGATGAGGTGAGAGATGAGAATTTAACTCCATGTTCTCAGAGGACTGATATTATATTATATTATATTATATTATATTATATTATATTATAATTATATTATATTATATTATATTATTATATTATATTATATTATATTATATTATATTATAATATTCCTATTATATTCCTATTATATTCCTAATATATTCCTACTATGTTATATTATATTCCTATTATATTATAGTATAATATATTCATATCATATTATAATGTTACATTACATTACATTATAGAAATTATATACTAAAACTGTACTAAAGAAAGAGAAAGGATGCATCAGAAGGCTAGAAAAGAATGAATAATAAAAAACTGTGACTGACCAGAGAGTCTGACACAGCAGGATTGGATTGGTGACTAAATTAAAACAATTCACATGGAACCCATCAAAGATGCCCCTGTTGGTGAGCAACCTCCAGACCCCATTCCAAACAATCAGATAATTGTTGTTTACATTTATTTTTTGAGGCTTCTCAGGAGGAAAATCCTGGGCAGAGAAGATTTTTCTAAAAATACAGTGACAGAACATGATTGTACTTTTATCTCAGGGCAGATGAGAGGGACAGCAAAGGTGACACAAACACAACCCAGCAGTGGAAGCCGGGTCATTGTGGGCTAATGGAAGGAATTTAGCGGCCTGTGACCGCATGAAATCCCAATTTTGACCCCAGCATTCCTGGGTTTTCTCCCCGAGGTGGAGGTGGAAGCTCCGGCCCCGCTGCCACGAGAGGGCTCTGCCCTGTCAGCCGGAGCCGAGCTCCACCGCCAGCCCTGCGCTGCCTGATCCAGCCCCGTCCGAATCAAAAATTCCTCATTTCAGGCAGGAGCAGCATCTTCAGGCCCGGGTTTTTCCGGGGTGTGTGTGTGATTTGAGGGGTCACAGGGCTGGCTGTTATCTAACCTGCCTGTGGGTTCCTTAAAGGACAATCTGGAGATGGTTTGTCCCTCCTGCATCTGTCACCCTGCTTGTCCCTTGGGCTGAATTTCCTGATTACAGGGAGCTGCTCCCATAGGTTGGATGGATTCTCTCCTCTCCCCGCCCCAAAAAAATACTTATTAAAATGAAATCTGGCACAAGAAGACAAAGATCTAGGATGGTTTTTAAATATTATGTCTACCTGTTTTTAGTGTAAAAGGAATTCCAGGACTCTCAGAGAGTCGTCTCAGGCAGATCTCACCTGCCAGGTTTAGCTCTCACCATTTTGAGTCACACCTGGAAGAGCTTTGCATTAATTTTGTGGACAGATTTTAAAATAATTATCATAATATCAATTATAAAATAATCCATTTTAAATTAAAATTGTGGATAGATGCCTCATCCTGCATCCTGCTGCATGCCATGGCAGCTCCTGCTGATGGATTGGCTCTGTCTGGTGCCAACCCTCACCTCCCTGGGCTGGGGGTCACCAGTGTGTGATTGTCGGGGCACTGGGGGGCTCTGGGATGGTGCCTTGCTCTCACCCTCACTCCTCCTCCTCACCTTCACCCAGGCAAAGCTCTGAAATGCCACAAATGTGTGGCATCCAACGAGAACGACTGCAACCAGCAGGGATCCCACAGCTGCCCCCAGTACGCCGACGCCTGCTCCACCATCACTGCACCCAGTGAGAGCCTGGGCTGGGGGGAAAGGGGGCTCTGGGGGGAAAGGGGGGAGCACCAGAGGGTCTTGGAGGGGACCAGAGGGTCTTGAAGGGGGTCAGAGAACCTTGAAGGGGGCGAGAGGGTCTTGAGGGGGACCAGAGGGTCTTGGAGGGGACCAGAAGGGCTGAGAACAACCAGAGGATCTTGGAGGGGACCAGAGGGTCTTAGAGTGGATCAGAGGATCTTGGAGGGGACCAGAGGATCTTGGAGGGGACCAGAGGGTCTTGGAGGGGGCCAAAGGACCTTGAAGGGGACCAGAGGGTCTTGGAAAGGGCCAGAGGATCTTGGAGGGGACCAGAGGACCTTGAAGGGGACCAGAGGGTCTTGAAGGGGACCAGAGGATCTTGGAGGGGACCAAAGGACCTTGAAGGGGACCAGAGGGTCTTGGAAAGGGCCAGAGGATCTTGGAGGAGGCCAGAGGGGCTGACAACCGGAGGGTGAGGAGAAGCAGGGGACCTGAGGCGGAGCAGGAGGCGGCTTCTGCTTGCGGGGAGGAGAGAGATGCGTTAATTCCGCCGCCGTGCCGCACCGAGGGTTTCCTTCTCCTGTGCCGGTGACGCGCGGGTTCCCGGCAGTGCCTGACCCTCTGTCACCTCGCCTTTCCTTGCAGACAGCATCATTAAATCCTGCTCCTACAAATCCTTCTGTGACCAGGCTCGGCGCGGCGGCTCCGGCGGGGCCACGGTGCGCTGCTGCTTCAGCGACGACTGCAACGGGCCCGCGGCTCGGGGCTCCCGGAGCGGCGGGGGGACCCCCCTGCCGCCCCCCGCCGGGCTGCTGGCCACGGCCCTGGCCGGGACAATGCTGCTGGGCTGGCTCTGAGCTCCGCCCGCGCCTGCTCTAGCCTAGGGACGGGCGGGGATGCTCCAGGGGAGGGTCCCAGGGCCGCCGGTCCAATAAACGCTGCAGTGAGAACGCGTCCGCAGCCTCTGCTTGCCAGGGATAGCAAAACCGCGAGAGAAAGCACGGAATGGAGCTGGTTTGGTGTGAGCGTGTTCACTGGGGTTTTCAGATGAGGGAAGAGACGAGGATCTGACTCCATGTTTCAGAAGGCTTGATTTATTATTTTATGATATATATTACATTAAAACTATACTAAAAGAATAGAAGAAAAGGTTCTTATCAGAAGGCTGGCTAAGAATAGAATAGCAAAGAATGATAACAAAGGTTTGTGGCTCAGGCTCTCTGTCCGAGCCAGCTAACTGTGATTGGCCATTAATTAGAAACAACCACATGAGCCCAATCCCAGATGCACCTGTTGCATTCCACAGCAGCAGATAACCATTGGTTACATTTTGTTCCTGAGGCCTCTCAGCTTCTCAGGAGGAAAAATCCTAAGGAAAAGATTTTTCAGAAAATATCCCGGCTACACTGCACAGGGCTTTGGCTGCTGGTGGAAATCTCCAAAGATCCTGTGGAGAGGCGTGCCCTGCCCCGGGTTTCCCTCATCTGCTGATGGGGTATCTCAGTGAGTGCCAGGGGCTGATCACAGCCCCCTGGCGCAAGGTTACAGCAGAAAAACGCATTGGAGAGTCTGGGAGAGCTGCCAGGCTCTCGGCACGAGGGGAAAGCAGCGCTGAGTGTGACCGCGCCCGGAACCCGGCGGGTCACAAGGGCTGCGAGAGGAGCCCCGGTGTGAAAACCCTCAGACAGTTCAGTGTTTGCAGAGGGAGGGATGGGGAGAGAGGGAGGGCTCGGGACCCCCAGGGTGCCGGGAGAAAGCAGCGGTGGGACTGGCGTGGCACGACAGGGCTGGGGTGTCCGTGAGCGAGAGCCCTGCGCTGCCTTGGTTTTGCTGTAAATCTTCTTCTGCTCCGGGAGAAAGTGCATCGGGGCCAGACGGAGTTTCGGAGAGAAAGTGGGGCTTCCCCGGGCCCAGCGGGTGTTTCCTGCTCCCAAACTCACCCCGCAACAGCTTCCCCAGGAGATGCTCTTGCAGGAATCGCCAAGGGGGCGGTTCATCTCAAGCACCGCCCGAGTGGTTTTGTGCCGGGTCTGGGGGGGATTCACCGGGAATGGGGTGAATTCCCCGCCTGGGGGACGCAGAGAACCCACAATAGGCTGGCACCGGGAGGGCACCGGGCTGCCCCCACCCCTCCCACCGGCTGAGCCCCCGAGCCCGCGGCAGGTGCGCGGGAGGGAGGCGGACAGACAGCGATGGGACGGACAGACGGACGGACACCGACCGACCCCCCGCCCCGCGGAGCCGCCCCGCGCCCCGCACTCACATCCGGGGCCGGGTTTGCTAATGACAGACGTAATTAACCCGGAAAGAAGCGACGGCGGAGCCAGGGGCACACCCCCTCCGCCTCCCGGCCGGCCGTCCGTCCGTCCGTCCTCCTCGCAGCGCCCGCCGCCCCCCGCCCGCCCGGGGCGCGCAGCCCAGGGACGCCGCGGGGTAAGTGACACCCGGGGGGGACACGCGTGGCCACCGAGCCGCCTCCAGAGACCCCACGGGCCGGGCTGGGAGCCCTCAATGTCCTCCCGTCCTCCCCCTGTCCCCTCCCCGGGCTGGAGGGTCCGAGCCCCGCGGCTCCGGACGGCGCTGGTCCCCCTGTCCCTGGCGGAGGCTCCGGCTCCTGCAGCTCCATCATCCGTGCCGGGGCCGGAGCGGAGCCCTCGCGGTGCCAGCGGCTCGATGGGGGCAGCGAGGGGGGCTCTGCCCCGTGGGAGCTCCGGGAGTGCTGCAGGCAAACTCTGTGGGGTTGTAGGCTTGTGGAGGGGATTTGCAGCTACTCTGTGTGTTCTCCGACTCTTTGTGGCTAAAGAGCTGTATGCAGCCTCCTCCCGACAGGCTGACAGCTTCATGAAGGCAAAGATCTGCCATTAGTAGGAGCGAGTTGCTGGGCGTCTGTCTGTCGTGGGTCGGGACAGACGGCGCAGCGTGGGAGCTCCTCTGCGAGCGCAGGGGAGAGGAAGCGCTGCTGCGGGGCCCCGGGCAGGTCCCAGTGCTCCCGGAGCGGAGGGAGGCTCATCCAGGTGTGGAGAGGAGGAGGAGGACGCTGCGGCTGCCCGCAGGTGCGCTGGGTGCTGCGGAGGGAGGCGCCGAGGCAGCACAGCTGCGATGCTCCAAACGCCGGCTCCCCCATCGCCTTGGGATTTTCTGCTGCTGTGCCGGGACAGAGCAGGGCACAGGCAGCCGTGACCGTGCAGGGCATCCTGAGGTGCTTCCTGGAAAGTCTGGCTGGGTGGCTGCACACGAGGCCTCTGAGCCACCCTTGGGTGCTGCACGGACCGTGCCCTGCACCTCCTGCCTCTCCCTGTGAGCACTTCCCTTTGGCCCAGCCAGGCAAGGGGGTGGATTTTCTGTAAATCTTCTTCTGTAGCCCAATTGCTTGCCACTGAGTCAGGAAAGAGGTGTCTTTTTGTGGTGGGATATTGTGATTGAAAAAGCTGGCAAGTCAGTTGCTTCAGAGGTAGGAAAGAGTCCTGGAAGTCTCTGATAGGCTTCACTGGGAAATGGAGCATTTTCTGGCCCTCCTGGATTTCCTGAGCCACCCTTGGGTGCTGCACAGACAGTGCCCTGCACCTCCTGCCTCTCCCTGTGAGCACTTCCCTCTGGCCCAGCCAGGCAAGGGGGTGGTTTTGCTGTGAAGCTTCTCCTACAGCCCAATTGCTTGCTGTGTTATTCACAGAGTCAGGAAAGGGGTGTCTTTTGTGGTGGGATATTGTGATTTAATAAAGCTGGCAAGTCAGTTGCTTCAGGGGTAGGAAAGAGTCCTGGCAGTCTCTGATAGGCTTCACTGGGAAATTGAGCATTTTCTGGCCCTCCTGGATTTCCTCAGCACATCTGGAGATGATACTTTTATCATTTTCTTATGGAAAAATGCAGTTCTGGGTGGCTCCAAAGAGACTGCTTGTGTTCTGTGGGTGGTGGGATGTGAGGGGACAGGAACCTGGCTGGCTTGGTGCAGAGTGTGGGGCAATCCCAATCTCCTCTGCCCTCAGCTTTGGGCATCTCCAAGTGCAGCCTGAGGTCAGTGTGCACAGGAGGGAGGAGTTTGTGATGAAGGATGGTGCTGGGGGGACATGGAGACCCCAAGAGGTGTCCCTTGGGGCTGGGGGCTCATCTCTGTGCTGCCTGTGGCACATTCTGCTCCTTCCTCATCCATCCCCTAAGCAGAAATCTCCAGACCTTTGCTGTCAGCAGAAGGAAGGGTTTATGTGGTTTGATCTGAATGTGTTGATATGGTTGAAGCAACCTGGGGATTGGCTTTCCATGTGCTTCCCCACCACAAAAATAACCCCACAAAAAAGCAGTGAGCCTTGAAGTGCCCACAGAAACCCTTGTGCTAGGGCTCTGTCGTTGGTCTAAAACAATCTCTCCCCCTGCAGCAGCAGCAGGGTCCCTGTGATACCCATCTCTGAAATGGTGGTGGTAGATGAGATGCTCACAGCAGGTTGAGTTGTTTTCTGCCTCCTCTACCTTTGCAGCTGCACCCCAGCTCTTGCACAACCCTCACCTCCCCGGGCCCCACTCCACTGCAGCTCAAAAATAGTATTTCCTCCTTTTGCTGCATGAGTTGTTTTATTTGTGTAGCTCTGCTTCTGGCACCTGCGTGATCACCACTCACTCTCCTGCCAGACAAACCACACTGGGTTCACTCACATCCTTTGGGTAACGGCTACTCTCATCCCTGCCCTCCACCCTGTGCCCTGGGCAGGGGGACACATCCTGCCTCCCCTGGGCCCCTTGGTGCTGCTTCTGCTCCTCATTTAGGGCTGGGAGTGATGATGGAGCAGCCCAGGGGTCTTGAAGGATCTTTCCAGGGTTAGGGGTGCTGGTTCTGCTAATTTAGGGCTGGGAGTGATGATGCTGCTCCTACAGCAGCCCAGGGGGTTTGAAGGATCTCTCCTGGGTTGGGGGTGCTGGTTCTGCTCCCCATGCAGGGCTGGAAGTGATGATGGTGTTCCCATTGCAGCCCAGGGGGCTTGAAGGGTCCCTCTTGGGTTGGGGGTGCTGGTTCTGCTCCTCATTTAGGGCTGGGAGTGATGATGGTGTTCCCATTGCAGCCCAGGGGGCTTGAAGGATCTTTCCTGGGTTGGGGGTGCTGGTTCTGCTCCCCATGCAGGCCTGGGAGTGATGATGCTGCTCCTACAGCAGCCCAGGGGCTTGAGGCATCCCTCCAGGGTTGGGGGCAGAGCTGGGGAGGGTCCATGCCCCTGGCAGAGCTGGGGACACAGTGTGGTTCTGCCCCTTGGTGCTGGTTCTGCTCTTCATTTAGGGCTGGGAGTGATGATGGTGCTCCTACAGCAGCCCAGGGGGTTTGAAGGATCTCTCCAGGGTTGGGGGTGCTGGTTCTGCTGCCCATGCAGGGCTGGAAGCAATGAGGATGTTCCCATTGCAGCCCAGGGGGTTTGAAGGATCCCTCCATGCCCCTGGCAGAGCTGGGGACACAGCGTGGCCCTGCTGGGATGGGTCATTGTTTTCCCTGCTGACTCGACATCCTGGCTGCAGGGATTTTCTGCTGGAGTTGCAGATTGTTCCCCGTTTCCTGGGAGTGTGCTCAGGCTCTCTCCAGCACTCTGCTTTGGGATTGTTGCTCACCACAGCTCTCGGGGATCTGGTGTCTCGTGGCAGATCCTTTGTGGCTGCTCTGGCCCTGCTCATGGCGTTTGATGGCTCTGGGAGTGGTGGGGTGGATGTTGTCCCTCCCATCTCCCTTCAGAGAGCTCAGCTGTGGCTGAGTGGCCGTGCTGGCACCCTGGAACACATGAGACAGGTTGGGTGCCACAGATGTGGGAGCAGAGGTCACAGAACCTCCTGCCTGCCCTCATCCATCACCGGATCTGTGGCTGTGCTGGCACCCTGGAACACCTGGGACAGGTTGGGGGGATGTGGGGGCAGCTCCCTGGGGAGCAGAGCACCCACCTTCCCCTGCC
Organism: Setophaga petechia; assembly: GCA_024362935.1. Lineage (NCBI taxonomy): Eukaryota > Metazoa > Chordata > Aves > Passeriformes > Parulidae > Setophaga > Setophaga petechia. The sequence goes on along the minus strand of JANCRA010000123.1, from coordinate 602,470 downwards.
TGCCCTCATCCATCACAGGAACTGTGGCTGTGCTGGCACCCTGGAACACCTGGGACAGGTTGGGTGCCACAGATGTGGGAGCACAGCATCCACCTCCCCCTGCCTGCCCTCATTCATCACCGGATCTGTGGCTGTGCTGGCACCCTGGGACACCTGGGACAGGTTGGGTGCTCTGGATGTGTGGGCAGAGCACCCACCTGCCCCTGCCTGCCCCCATCCATCTCAGGAGCTGTGGCTGTGCTGGCACCCTGGAACACCTGGCTGGGACAGGTTGGGTGCTATGGCAGCTCCCTGGGGAGCAGAGCACCCACCTCCCCCTGCCTGCCCCCATCCATCACAGGAGCTGTGGCTGTGCTGGCACCCTGGAACACCTGGGACAGGTTGGGTGCTCTGGATGTGTGGGCAGAGCACCCACCTGCCCCTGCCTGCCCTCATCCATCACAGGAGCTGTGGCTGTGCTGGCACCCTGGGACACCTGGGACAGGTTGGGTGCCACAGATGTGGGGGCAGAGCACCCACCTGCCCCCATCCATCACAGGGTGATGCCAGAAGGAGCCCGGCATGCCGTACCTGGACCGACAGAACCGCATCTGTGGCTTCCTGGACATCGAGGAAAATGAGACCTGTGGGAAGTTTCTGCGGAGGTATTTCATCCTGGACACCCAGGCCAACCACCTCCTGTGGTACATGGACAATCCTCAGGTGGGCATGTCCCTAAAGCTGGCAGTGAGTCTGTGGGCACATCCCTGTTGGGGAAGATGGAACAGGAAAGCCTTATAAATATGATTGTCTGGAGAAAGATTTTGAGAATATGGAAACTATAAGTGAGATTGAAATGAAAGCAAGCTTTGAGATCTCTCAGTTACTGAACAACTGGAAAACAATGGTGTGGCTGGCTGAAGGTGATCCCCTTTGGATGGAACAACACCCTCTGCTTGCAGACAGGCCCAAGGGTCAGAGCAGACCCTGCAGCTTGGCAGGAGGGGCCCAAAGAGGAGTTTTTAGGGTTTAAAATGGAACACAGGATGGTAATATAATGATTCTTATAGGGTGCAGGTAAATGCTATAAGATTATGCTATATCTTGTACTAGATTGGTTAGTGAGAATCAGAATATTCAACACAGAAGAAGATTTATTGTATTGTAATGAGAACTTTGCTCTCTTACCCCTTTTACTCTCTTACCCTTTTACTCTCTCACCCTCTCATCCTCTCTCCCCCTCTCTTCTCTCAGTCCTGCTCTGAGCTGTGGCTGGCAGCTCCCAGCAGGGCCCTGCACCCAGGCCCTTTGCAATAAACCCCAAATTCCATCACCTGGCTGCAGAGATCTCTCATCTCCATCCATCCCCACCATCCTACCCTTGATGCTCCTACACATCCCACCTCCCTGGAGCAGGCATCTCCCCTGGGTCTCCCCAGGCCCCTCCCTGCTGTGTCAGTGTCTCTCCTGACCAGGCTCCAGCCCTTCTGTGACCTCTGTGGTTTCCAGCACTGTCCCACAGAGCACAGCAGGGCTGCTCCCACTGCTGAGGGGTCTGGGCTGGTGCAGGACAGGGAAGTGGCTGAGGATGGCAGCTGCTGCCTGAGCCCAAGGGCACACAGGACAGGCTGGGTTGCCCCTGCCACCTTCTCCCTGTCATTTACCTCCCACTGCTCCTCCTGTGTGTTGCAGAACCTGGCCATTGGAGCAGGTGCTGTCGGATCTCTGCAGCTGACCTATATCTCCAAGGTAATGCTGGGTGGGGCACAGGGAAGGTGAGTGCTCCCTGTTTTCCCCTTATCCCTGTGCCATTCCCAGGAGAGGCCATGGCTTGTCCTGGAAGCACCCAAGGCCAGCTCCTGGTCCATCTCCTTGGGATGGAGCTGTGGGAAGCAGGAAGGGACCCCACAGCACAAAGATCCTGGAGTGGCACGGGACAGGGGGCAAGGCTGGGCTGCAGGAGGAAGAGGAACTGCTCTGCTGTGAGGAAGGACACAGGGGGTGGCCAGGCCTGAGTGGGGACAGCAGCGTGGTGTCAGTGTGAGCTGGGCAATCAGCTGAGCAGCGCTTCAGGAGCTCTCCCCTGTGCTCAGAGGGCAGTGCCCTGAAGGATGAGCCCTTCTGAAAAGTCACTTGTGTGTCTCAAGGGGGTTATCCAGTCTCCTTGGGAAGGCAGAACAGAGCAATAAGCACCAATTGTTGCAGGGCTAGTGACTGAGAGAGAGAACAGAGCTGAGCAGAGCTGTGGCCGTGTGTGGAGAGAGGAGCTGCCACCATCCTCCCCCTCCTGCAAGTGGCCCCTCAGCTGCTGGGGGGGAGTTGGGGGCTGGTGGCTGCTTTATCCTGGAGCTGGATATAGCCTTGGACAGATCTTCCTGTTCCTGCTGAATCATGATTTATAAATTAAGCGCAGATGAAGCAATGCTGCGAGGCCGAGCCTTCCCCATTTTGGAAAGAGCCTCACAAATTACATAGGTTTTAGTTTAAATGAAAATTGCTGCAGGACAGCATTTGGTCACAAACTGCGGGGTTGGGTTCTGTCAGTGGCTGGAACTACCAACAGCAAATACACCAGAAAAAGGGAGGTTTGCTTGAGAAAACATATTTAAAGCATTATGGACTGGCTTTGAAAGAGGAGGACTGTCAGAATAAATACTCCACCAACGTTGTTTGTGGAGCCTCAAGGAATATTATTCTTATATAAACGATTCCTACTCTTCAGGGAAAAACCACCACTATTTTCCCTCAATTCCCTTAATTGCTGATGAGAGCGACTGTGTCAATCCAGCAGAATGGATGTTTTCAGGTCCTTTGAAAGCTTTCTGTCCTCTGCTGTGCAGCTCAGCCAGTGCCTGAGGGGATGCAGGGCATGAAAGTCCTGGCTCGGTGCTGACCTTCCCCTGGGACCCAGCACCCTGTGCTGCTGCATGTGCTCTGCCACGGGCCAGTTCCCTTCAGCTGCCACAGCTGTGCTGCAGCTCCAGCTGCCCTCACGTGTCTGGGCTCCTGCTCAGGGGTCCTGGCTGGGCTGGCAGAGCCCAGGCAGGGAGCAGGGTGGGTGGGTGGACACTCCCAGCTTTTCTGCCCACCATTGTTACATGCTGTTTTCTCTAATTTTTCTCTAATTTTTCTCTAATTTTTCTCTAATAATTTTTCTCTAATAATTTTTCTCTAATAATTTTTCTCTAATAATTTTTCTCTAATAATTTTTCTCTAATAATTTTTCTCTAATAATTTTTCTCTAATAATTTTTCTCTATTTTTTCTCTATTTTTTCTCTATTTTTTCTCTATTTTTTCTCTATTTTTTCTCTATTTTTTCTCTATTTTTTCTCTATTTTTCTCTAATTTTTCTCTAATTTTTTCCCCCTGCTTTGCTCTGTCACAGGTTAGCATTGCCACCCCAAAACAGAAGCCAAAAACTCCGTTCTGCTTTGGTGAGTGAGTGAGTGGGACCTCGGTGGGCTCAGTGGGGGGACAGCCTCCCACAGGAAGCTGCAGTTTGGGTGCCTTCCCCCATGAACCCTTCTGAATCCTCCTCTCCTTGTCCTCCCTCCTCTGGCAGTCATCAACGCTCTCTCCCAGCGCTATTTCTTGCAAGCCAGTGACCAAAAGGACCTGCAGGACTGGGTGGAGGCACTGAACAGGGCCAGTAAGATCACGGTAAGGTTACTTCATGCTCCTCTCACTTGTTCCCTCCACCATCCCCAGGGATCCTCATGGCTGAGGTTTATTTGTGTCTCTTCATTCACCCTCCCAGCCCAGCTGTGCCCCAGGAAGGTCCTGTGGGAGCCATCCAGACCCTCCTCCTCCTCCTCCTCCCGTTGCTCCTGCTGGCTGGGATCTGGCCTCGCTGTGCCTGTCAAAGGCTGGCTTTATTGTGCTTCAGTAACTTATTTATTCGGTTTTTATTCTCCCTGGAATGCCAGCTCTTGTGATGAGGCAGCGAATCACTGTGGGGCACGGCGAGGCACATCCAGAGGGGTTCATCTGCCATCTCCTGTGCTCTGCTGCTGTGCTCACAGGGCCGTGAGCTGATGGGCACTGACCCGGTGCCTGCTGCTCCTGGCAGCATGGGATGTGCCCTGCTCCCTGCTGGGCACCACCAGGGCATGGGCTGGGAGGAAAATGAGACCTGGATGGCTCCTGCCTGCATATGGGGGGTCCCTGGGAAAGGGCTGGGGGCTCACCTGCAGTGAGCAGTGGGGTATTGTAAATCAAAGGGGATTCTGGTGAAGGGGAGAGAATGATGCATCTGACTCCATCATCAGAAGGCTAATTAATTACTTTATTATACTATACTGTATACATTTCATCTAAACTGAATCTGCCCTGCACTCACTCTTGCTCACAACTGCTCACACTGCACTCATCTCTGATTCTCTCATACCTGTCCCACACACACACACCTGGCCCTGACAGGCCAAGGGAACAAAACCTCCTCACTTTGGGTAACCAATCTCCATATTGCATTCTACTTTAGCACAGCAAGCAAGATCAGAATTGTGTTTTCCTTCTTCTCTGCTTGTCTCACAGCTTCTCTCTGTTCAGAGGGCCTGTGAATACCACAGTAGGGCCAATGCATAATGTGAGCAGAGTTTTATTAGGTGATGCACTGATGCGTGCTGTTTATGGTGTGTAAACTAAATGTAAGGAAAAGTGATGTAAACAGTTTGATTGGGGCCTACCCATGAGTTTATTCTTTAAAATCCCTGGAGTGCCATGGTGTAGTCTCTGTGGGAAACTCATCTGCAAGATCAGACCTAGCTTGTATTTTCTTTCTTTGTCTGCAAATACATTAAATGTGACAACTTTTGCACCCTGCAGCTGCCACACAGCTCTGGCTTGTGCCTTCTCTTTCTTGGCCACAGACTCCATCTCCAGAGCTGTGGCCAGATTCTGCCTGGGCTCTGTGTCTGTCTGTACTGTCAGCAGTGTCCTCCAGGGTCGCTGCCCCTCTGGGGCAGGGGGATTCTGCCAGGCTGGCAGAGCTGGGCTGACAGGAGAATAATGAGATGCATCTTCTGCTTCTGCAAGAAGCCATGTGGTGCTTTCCATGGCCTGATTTCGGCCAGCCCTTCCCCACCCTGGCTGTGTCCCAGCTGGCCAACCGGCTCGTCCAGCCCTTCAGGGAGGAGCTGTCCCTGCCTGGCTGGGAAATCCAGGGATGTGGTGCTGCTGCCACTCTGCCCTGCTCTGGGGGAAGGCAGTGAGGGGTGGCACTAGGGCAGCTGAAGTGCAGGGCTGGGAAGGGAAGCTGGTTTTCATTGCTTTTTATTAAACTGCCTTTTCTTTCATTGCTTTTTACTAACTAAACTTACTTGGAAGCTGCCCTTTGTGCCCAAGGGAAGGGAGAGGGGAGGATGGCAGGGCTGGGAGCTGTGTTGGTGCAGCCCAGCCTCTGCCCAGGGGTGTGGGGCCGCTCAGGGGGGACACAGCCAGCTCTGGGGTCACAGCAGTGCCTGGCTCAGCCTCGTTAGCCAGCCCCAGCTCCTCATTAAGCCTGGCTGTAAATGGAGCGGGGACAATTAAAGGAGCACAAGTGTCCCACAAACTCACTGAGCTGCAGAGGCGAATCACAGGCGCCTGTGAAGGGATGCTTTAATCACTGGGCTCCTCTCATCTCTCCTCTGGGTGGCTCCTGCTGCCCAGGGGGGTTTCACACCCTCCCTAACCAGGGTGTTGGGGCAGGAGGTGTTTTCTGCATTAGGCAGAGATGAGATGCCCAGCATGGTCACCCTGTGCCCAGGGGGTTCCACACCCTGGGGTGCTTGGCCAGGAGGTGTTTTCTGAAGGGATGTGGCTGCATTAGGCAGAGATGGGGTGCCCAACACGGTCACCCTGTGCCCCTCATCCCTTCCTTTCTCCCACAGGTGCCAAAGGGTGGCAGCGTCCCTCCGGCCACAGAGATCACAAAGCCTCCAGTGGTGCCCCAGGCCCAGGACAGGAAGACCCAGGTGGCCTACAAAACCGAGATTGTTGGGGGGGTGGTGGTCCACACGCCCATCTCCATCAACCAGGTGAGCTGGTTTGCACTTTCATTCCTGGAAACTGTGTGCTGCAAACCCTTTCCTCTGCAGGTATGAACGGCTGCTCTGAGCACCCTGAGCACCTCTGCTGTGTCTCACTCTGAAGTCTGATGAGATGAGGGGGTGTGAGGAGGAGAAGGTCATGAATCTGCTCGGCTTCCTGGCCATCACCATCCACCCACCCACGTGTCTTGGGTGCAAATCCTGTTTAGGTACCCGGGCAGAGGAGCCCTGTGTCTGGTGTCCCCACCACAGCAGCCACAGGGACTGTCCCAGGGCTGGTGGCACCTCTTGCTGTGGCTCTGCATCCCTTCCCTGGCACGCAGCTGGGCCTGCACGTGGCCATCAGCACCCCCCATGTTTGGGCACTTGTCCAGCTCTGGGTCTCACTTCAGCTCTTATCGGTGGCACCACTAAAAATAGAGTGGAGAATTAGATCATTGCAGCAGCTTCTGCTGGCAGATGCTTTTAACACTTCCCTGGCCACAGGGTTCAGCAGGAGGTGTACAGAGGGCTGTGAGGTGCAGAGGGGTTTTTTGGAGGTGGTGCATCAGCTGCCACAATATTTCCGTGCTCTTGCTGCTTCCCCCCACCGTGTGAAATGGCCATCCCCCTGCTGCAGCTTCCTGGGTGTGTCTGTGGTTTCCTGGCTGTGCTGCTGCAGGACTGCAGAGGGGAGTCCCACGCTCAGGAGCCTCACCCCAGCCCCAGGGCATGCAGGAGTGTCCCCAGCTCTGCTCTGGAGACCACCAGTGCAATGCCCAGCAGAGCTGGCACAGCCCTGGCTCGGGGTATGGGTGGCATCCCCATCGTGGTGCTGCAGCTGTGCTGCACTGCTCTCTGCAAGGCTGGGGAGCACTTTGAGGCCAGACAAAAAGCTGCTGCTGCGTCCAAAAAGCAGCTGAGGAAGGTGCTGGGCGGGCAGGTTCACCCAAACCACAGTCCCTGCTGTGGGGCCATGTAAGGCTGGCAGTGGCTGCCATGGCAATGCTCAAACCTCAGCCCAGGGAGGAAGGGCTCTGAGGGATGGGGAAGAAGCTGAGTGCAGAAGATGTTTCATCTCAGCCATCCTCTGTGCTGCTGGGGGGAAGGGAGGGTGGTACTGGGGTGGGTCTGGCCTTTGGGGTGCACTGGGACCCCAGAGCTGCTGGGGTGGGTCTGGCCTTTGGGGTGCACTGGGACCCCAGTGCTGCTGGGGTGGGTCTGGCCTTTGGGGTGTGCTCAGGGGAGTCAGGGCTGGGTGCTGGGCACGTGTTAATGACCACAGCCCCTTTGTGCTCACAGCACTGAGCACTGCACTTGGGAGAGGCCAGAGGAGGCACAGCTTCCCTTCCTGAGCTCCTAACACCCAAGTGTCTGTGGGAGAACTTGGCTCTGAAAATGAGAATCAGAGACTTAATGGCTTTTCTGAGCAATTTATTCCCGTGGTATATTGCCTTCTCTAAAGCATTCCTTCCCAACTTGTGTTTGTCTGGTGGTTCTTGTTCTCCTCATACCTTCAGTGGTGCAGCTGAGTCACCTCTTTGTGCAGGATGAGCCAGGCAGGTGGGCTCTGTTAACTCCCCTGCTGCAGGGGATTACCTTCAGCCTTCAAATTGCTTCTCTGCAGCCATTCTGATTCCTGGTTTGTAACACATGGTTGCAAAAGGGGGAATAGCACCAGGGAGCTGCACACAATGAGAGAACATCAGCTCTGGGCTCATTCCCTGCCCGTGTCCAGCACTGCCACGAGCCCTTGGCTCACACACTTCACTTGGGGCTTGTCCCTGGCTGTCCTGGGTGCCTTCCTGCTGACGGTGGCTGTGTTCTCTCTCTGCAGGACGGGGAGGGCAGCGAGGTGGGCACACACCCTCTGCTGAGGCGCTCACAGAGCTACATCCCCCCCTCGGCCACCAAGCCCCCGGCCGGGCCAGCCCCACTCAAGAGCGGCTTCTGTGTCAAGCAGGGCAACGTGGTGAGTGCCAGGCATGGGCTGGGGCTGCTCTGGGGGTGCTTCTCTGGCTGCAGGACCTCCACAGAGAGTGGAAGGGCTGAGCACTGGATCTCCTGCTCTTTTCCAGAGGAAGAGCTGGAAGCGGAGGTACTTTGTTCTGGATGAGTTTTCCATCAGTTACTACAAGTGTGAGCAGGTGAGCAGCTCCCCCAGGACCCCAGCAGGGCTCTGGCACCCTCTGGCACCTCCACCTCCTCCTCTGGAGGGGGCACATGCCAGCTCTGGGGCCAGCCAAGCCCAGCACTGTCTCCTCTCACCTCTGCAGGACAAGGAGCCTTTGCGTTCGATTCTCTTGAAAGATGTTTGCAAGACCCACGAGTGCCTGGTCAAGTCTGGGTAATGCTCCCACCCCTGTTTCCCTGCCCTGGCCCCAGGCTGGCTCAGGCCAGAGCAGCCAGAGGGAGCTTGGGTGCTCCAGCTGCTCATGTGGGGTATTTTCAGGGCTCCTGTCTGAGAGGGAAGGAAATGAATCTGATTCCATGTTCTTAGAAGGCTAATTTATTATTCCATTCCATTCCATTCTGCTATACTAAAACTATACTAAAGAATAGAGAAAGGATACTTACAGAAGGCTAAAAAGATAATGAATAATAAAGAAAAACTAAGGCTAAAAACTATACTAAAGAACAGAGAAAGGATACTTACAGAAGGCTAAAAAGATCCCAATGAGATCCAAGGTCTGCCTTCAATATGTTCCTCCCTGGCACACTCCAGATTTGAAGATAAATACAGGGTTTTTTCTGTCCATGATGGCTGCTGGGGTGTGACTGTCTCTTTCTCACTGTTTCTAGTGACCTCCTGATGCGAGACAACCTTTTTGAAATCATAACGAGCTCCAGGACATTTTACATCCAGGTGAGCAGCTGAGGCCAGGATCATTTTGGGGCAGAAAGTTCAGCTCTCAAGAAATGAGTGAACACAAGCAGAGGGGGTTGTAACACACGAGTGTGAGGGAGAAGTATAGGGGATTTTCTTCTCCCTTGGGATTATTTATAATAGAGGCTGTTTGTGGGAAATCATAATGAGCTCCAGGACCTTTTACATCCAGGTGAGCAGCTGAAGCTGGGATAATTTTTGGGGCAGAAAGTTCAGCCCTTCACCAGTGAACACGAGCAGAGGGGGCTGTAACACACGAGTGTGAGGGAGAACTGTGGGGGATTTTCTTCTCCCTTGGGATTATTTATTATAGGGGCTGTTTGTGGGAGCAGAGCTGAACTTTGGCAATGCCAGGACAGCTGAGCCTCACTGGGGCTGCTGTGTTTGCAGGCAGACAGCCCCGAGGAGATGCACAGCTGGATCCGGGCAATCACAGCCGCCGTGCAGGCCCTGAAAACCCGCCCCAGGGTAGGTGACAGACTTTCAATTTCACATTTACTGTCAAATGGAGATTTTACCAACATGCAGGATATTTATTCAGCGGATTATCTGCCCTGTTCCTGCAGGAGATGTCCTTTATGAGATCCACCTCCGTGGCCAGGCCCGGCGGCTCCTCAGGCCCCTCACAGCCGCGGCCATTGGCGGAGGAGCGGCGAGCGTCGTGCAGGGCACCCTCCACCAGCTCCTGGCAGCCCTGGACGCCGGTGCCGCGGGCCGAGGGGCAGCAGCCGGGGCTGGGGGCGCTGCCAGCCCCGCTCAGGGACTCCTCGGTGCTGGTGGAGCGCCAGGCCGGGCCCGGCACGCGCCTGCGGCACCGCTCTGAGCCGCAGCCCCTCAAGGAGAAACCGTTCGCCTTCGACCTGGATGATGAAAGCATCCGGACCTCTGATGTCTGAGCAGGGACTGAGCCTCCCCAGGGTCCGTTTGGGGCACACAAAGTGCTCCCTTCCCTCCAGCACAGCCCTTCTCTGTGATGCAGGATCTGTCTGCACCCATGTCCTGGTGCCCTGCTCTGCGGGGCCTGGGGTCCCTGGCTGCTCCTGCCCAGGCCTGGCCCCGGTGGTTCCATGTTTGGAAGGCGCTTCTGGCGCTCACTGTGCAGGGCAGGAAGTGCTGGGGACCTGTACGAGGGGACATCTTCTGCAATTGCATTGTTTCCCCCACAAACCAGGTCTGGAGGAAGTGGCAGGAGGTTTTGAAGGCATGACACGGGGAGTGTGGCCTTTCTTGTGTTTGTAAAATGTTTCTCTCCCCTTCTCTCTCCAGGGCAGAGCTGGGAGCCACCAGCTTGCAGCTGCCCACACAGGGGACTCACTGCAGCTTCCCTTTACAGTGACTTATTTCCTCAGAAACCAGATCTTCCCACTGCCCACACAAGGGTTTATCAGCAGTCTTCTGGCTTTTAATTATGTCTTTTATACCTGTGGCTCCTGTTGAACCCCAGCCTGGGCAGGTGCTCAACCCCTCCAAAGGCTTTTGGTACCTCCTGAGCATGAGCCAGGGCAGGCAGCCCGAGCAACAGTGGCTCCCAGGTGGGAGCATCCTCAGGTGTGATGTTGGTTTTGCACTGCACACACCTGGGCAGGCACAGGTAGCTGTGCCAGATGGTGAAGGGCTTTTAGTAAAAAGCAATGACAACCAGCCCTGATGGAGCTGGGCAGGCTTGTCCGGCCAACTCCCCCACTGCCTGCCCGAGATGGAAAGCAGCAGGAGTTTCTAGAGCAATGTGAATCGTCATTTCCATAACCAGATGAGCTCCTGTAGGTGTGATAAATAGTGTGTAGAAAATCCTTGGCTGAGATCTGATACCTTCACCCCACAAGTGTGTGCAATCCCTGCGTGCCGAGCAAGAACTCAGCTCCCCTTTCACTTCCCTGGCTGTGACACATCCTCTGCTCTGCAGCTCAGCCCAGTGTGTTCCCCAGGAGCAGAACATCTGGTTTGTCCCAGCCCTTTTGGGGCCTCCAGCTGTTTGACAGCTGTGCCTGAGCCTTGATTAGCCTGACTGACCTCAATGTGATGCCAGTTGTACCTTCCTGCCTCAGTCCCCGTGGGGCTGCTGTGGGATGGGCACAGCACAGGTACCTCCCTGCTGCTGGGGGAGGCAGGAATGGGGTTCCCCAAGTTCAGGGGGAGGAGAGTCCCAAAGGGGATTGTGTGCTGAAGAACACAGACACCATGAAAATGAGTGGGAATCAATGCAAACGGTACGGGGGCGGGTGTTAATGTTATTTAATTGTAGCTACCTAGATCCTGCTGTTCCTTTTTCTCCTCCTTTTTGCTTTATTTGCACTAGAGTTTGAAACTTTCATTTTTTTAGGCTGACTTGCTGTTTGGCTCCTAACACTGTTTCAAGAATGTTTTAGTAGTTTTGGCAAGCCCATCCATCAGAGAGTTGCAGCGTTCTGATCTCAGTTTTGGAGAGCAGGGAATGCAGAGGGATGATGGTTTTTTTGTGCAAGGCTTTGGAACCACAGACTCCTGAGTATTCCTGGTGCTTGATAATTGCACAGTTTCCTCAGGCCTGGGAAGGTAAAGCAGAGGCTTGTTGCACAATTAAGGTAATTATCCAGGAGCAGAAACTACCAGCAATATTGCAACATTCCTCTTGCTGGTTCCCACCCTCCTGCATCCCCAGGACAGCAGAGAGGCTGAAGGTGAGGTTCAAACAAGTGTGGAGCTCAGCTGGGCCTCAGAGCCGTCCAGAGCACAGGTGGTGTTGGGAGGGAGGGATTTCCCTCCTGTTCCAGAGGGCTGGGTGGGTGCAGCCAGACCTCGATGGAGCTTTGTGGTTATTTTAAAGCAAACTGGTTTCCCCTCAGCTCTGTGTTTGCTCCTGGCATCCCCCTGGGGCTGCTCCCTCCTGTGCTGTGGGGCTTTGTGGGGGTGCTGCAGATTTGGGGTGCCTTGTGGGGGGCAGAGCGGTGGGAGAGAAGGGTTTGCTATTCCCACGTGGTTCCAGATGTTTCTGGAAGTGCTGGCTGGGGATCCCAAGTGCTCTTAGGGCTGGGGCAGTGCTCGTGACTCCCAGGGTGGGGGCTCCCTGCCTCCCACCCCTCGCCTGTACATGCTGCAATGCCCTTTCTCCCCTGTTTTTAAATAAAGAAGGAAATCCCAGTTATGTCCATTTGCAGAGTGTGTTTTGGGTCATGCTGTCCCCACCAGGGTGTGGGGACAGGGTGCAGCAGCTGGGGAGAGCCCAGGAGCACTGGTGGCACTGGATGCTCACAGTGCTGCTGCCCTGCACGAGGGAGGGGATGCTGCATGGTGAGGGCAGGGACATCACAACTCCTTCTGGACCAAGGTCCCAAATGTTCCCTGGGGAGGAGGGAAGCTGCTGGACCAAGGTCCTGCTGTGAGCTGGCAGTGGGGAGCTGGAGATATGGGAGCTGTTAATGATAATGGGCTTTTTGCATTTTATTTTTATTTTGTTCTTCTTTCTGGGTCACTGCAAAACTTTTTCCCCTCCATGGACTTTCCAGCCCTGTTGTTCTGCTGAGGAATGGCATTTTCAGGACAAAGCTGGCCCCTGCCCCCTGCAGCTGAAGCTGCCAAACTCTGAGCATGTGTTTGCTGTTTTATCTCAAACATGACTGGACATTTGCATACACAGATTTTGTGTCTGGCTCGGGCTGGGACTTGTTGCAGCTTCCTTTTCCCATTTTATTCAGCTTAGTAAGTTTTTAACCTGCAGCTGGTGGGGCTTCCTCTTTCAGATGTGAGGTTCTTGCACCCTTTGTGTGCTGCAGGTGCCCTGTGCTGGGGCTGGAGCACCCAAAGGGTGCCTGGCACACACTCAGGAGCTGCCCCATGGCACCTCTGGCCCTTTCCCAGCTCCCTGACTGCTCCCAGATGTCAGGTGGCCCATGACCCTGTGGCCTTCATCTTTGTGTGGCTGTGATCTACTAATCCCCAAAGTACGTGCAGTCAGCTTCTTCCAGATTTTATTGTTTGTTTGTTTGACCCCCCCTGTGTTTGCAAGCTCTGATTTCTAAAGCTGTCACTATTTGCAGTGGGAAGCCAGATTATTTTAAACAAGCAAAAGATATCCTGAACAACTTTGTGTCCAAGGTTGGTACAGAGTCATTATCAAGAGTAACTGTGCACCCTGAGTTACAGTTCCGTAAGTCCAGTTTGTGCCAGGCTGGTACTGGGAGCAAGCAGAGGCACCCAGGGGCTGCAGGGGGGCCAGCCCTGCCCCTCCTCAGTACACCGTGCACCAGTTGCTGCCATCACTGGGCATCAGCCCCCCGGTGATGAGCAGAATCAGATCCACAAACCACCAGATGCCCAGGCCCCCCAGGGTCAGCAGCTTCCCCACGGCGGTGCCGGTGTGGCCCAGGCAGAACCGATCCACTCCGAAGCAGCCCAGGAAGAACGAGTAGAGCAGCGTGGTGATGAAGTAGTGTCCGGTGTACCTGCGAGAGAAGATGCAGTGGGGTCAGCGAGTGTCAGCGCTCCCCGCCGGACCAGCCGTGCTCCCGGGGGAGCTCGGTCCGGTGGCTGCAGGGGGGACAGGGACTCTCCTACTTGACGCAGGGCCGGCTGCCCCGCAGGAAGCTCCGCGGCTCGGCGCACTCGATGCCGTCCAGCGCCCGGCACAGCACTCGCGTGTGATCCACCTCGCCGTGGGCCTGGCCGCCGAACTGCGGCGGGGGCAGCGCTCAGCGCTCACCGGGGCCAGGGGGGTACCGGCACCGGGGCCGCCCCCGCCCCGCCCTCACCTTCACGCAGCCGTGGCCCAGCTCCTGCTGTGCCGTGGCGTTCCCGCCGTGGTCCACCGGCTCCTCGCACTCCACGAACTCATCGGGGCTGCGGAGAAGGAGCGGCTGGTGAGGGAGGCAGGGAGGCCGCGCCCCTCCTCCCGCCCCGGCCCGGCGCTCACAGGTAGGTGCAGAGGACGAGCGGCGCCCGCGGATCGCTGTAAGCCCAGGCGGAGGCGGGCGGCCCCGGCGGCAGCTCCCGGGGCTCGGTGTCGTTGCTCGGGAGGCCGCGGCCGTGCAGCAGCAGCAGGTTCCCGAGCAGTAGCGCGGCCTGCCCGCACAGCAGCGCGTACCCCACGGGCGGCGCCATGGCGGCACCGCCGCCCCGCTCGGCCTCGGGCCGCACCGCCCGCAGCCAATGGGTGCCGCCGCCCCACTCCCGCAGCCAATGGGCGTCCGCCGCCGGCCGCCCGCAGCCAATGGGCGCTCGCCGCTCGCAGCCTTTCAGAGCGAAGCGGAAAAAGCTGCGGAAGCGGCAGTGAAGGGCGTGGCGGAGGGAGTGCGCGCCGGACGAGGAGCTGATTGGCTGCCGAGGGGGCTGGCGGCCAATGGGCGAAGGCGAGGGGCGGGGCGTTGGTGCGGCGCGTGTCGCTGCTGCCGCGCGCGGCGCTCGGGACCGAATCCCCGGGCCACATCGGCTCAAACGGGGCCCGGCCGGGGCCCAGCCGGGGCCGAACCGGCTCAAACGGGGCCCGGCCGGGACTCAGGGACCCCGGGACCCCTCCCTCGGGGGGCGCCTGCCGTGGTCACCCGAAGAGCGGACACCCTTCACACCGGAGAAGGGCTCTCAGGGGTCTGCGTTGCCGGTAACGGGCAGCGCGGCTGTTCAGTGACTGATTCCGTCCGAGCTGGCCGTTGTGCTGCGCGGCTCTCCCCATTGCCACCCTGCCCTGTGGGAATGGGAGACAGCCTAGGATCGGGTGCATTTGTGCTCTTTTCCCCAGTAAATTGATTCCGCTTTGCCAGTACTTGTTCCTGATGTGATGGGTTTGTCAGGTGTTTGTTCCTGATTTTTCTGGAGGATGATGCAGAGCTCCGAAATTGCCCTGGCACGTTGTCTATGGGTGACTGGTGGAGCAGGGCAGTGTGCTTGTAGAGGAAGGCAAAGCCTGTGATGCCGTCTCATTCTGGCGAATTTCTCGTGCTCAGCTGTACCTGTGGTATTGCCCATCCAGGGGCTGACACGGTTTGTTCTCATGTGCTTCCAACACAATATGAAAAGATTCTTTCCCTAGATGATTGGTGGGGCACTGAACAGGCTCCCGAGGGAAGGGTCACAGCCCGGAGGCTGCCAGAGCTCCGGGAGGGTTTGGACAACGCTCCCAAGGATGCACAGGGTGGGATTGTTGGGGTGTCTGTGCAGGGCCGGGAGGCGGAATTGACGATCCTTTCCAGCTCAGGATATTCCACGGTCCGTGCTCAGTCCCGAGGCCGTGCCCGGGCGGTGCCGATGCCCCGGCTCGTGCTCATTCCGGGGGCCGTGCCGGGCCATACCGGGCGGTGCCGATGCCCAGGTCGGTGCTGGGTTCCGGGGCCATGCCAGGCTATACCCGGGTGGTGCCGATGCCCGGGGCCATGCCGGGCCGTGGCCGGGCGGTGCCGATGCCCAGGTCGGTGCTGGGTCCCGGGGCCGTGCCCGGGCGGTGCCGATGCCCAGATCCGTGCTGGGTTCCGGGGCGGTGCCGGGCCGTGCCGGGCCGAGGGGCGGGCGGTCGGCCGGGCCCGGGGCGGTCGGTCAGGCTCACGGCTCCGCCCCGGGGCGGCGCAGCGCAGGCCCCGGCCCGGCTCCATAAGGCCGCGGGGCCGCCGGCCGGACCCAGCGCCCCACGGGAGGGGCGATGTGGCCAGGGGGTGTCATGGCCCGGGCCTGGAGCTGCCTCTGTCGCCTCCTCCTCTTCCTCATCTTCCTCCTGCCGCTGCCGGCCGCGCCCGGGCAGCCCGCGGGTGAGTGCGCGGGGCCGGGCCGGGCCTGCCGCCCGCAGCCCGCTCGGCCCCCATTCCCTTTCCCGGACAGCTCCGTTCCGCCTTTCCCGTCCCCTCCGGAGGGTCGGCCCCCCCCCTTGTCACCCTTGCCCTGTCCTCGAAGGGGTCCGGTGGGGCAGAGCCCCCCACAGCCTGGCCAGAGCGGGGGTGCTGCCCGCTGGCCCCGTGTGCCCCGCGGCGGTGCCCGGGGGTGGCCGGTGCCATCCACAGCAGGCGGGTCTATGGGTGCCAGCACCACCTGTGCCCTGCCCAGCATTGCCAGTGCTCGGGGATGCTGCGGAGGGCCCGGCGGGACAGCGGGGCTCCGGTATCGGGCCCGGGGAGCTCCAGACGGGCAGCTGATCCCGGGATAACAAGGCTCTGGTGCTGGGCCCATGGAGCTCCAGACGGGGAGCTGGGCTCCGGTGCCAGGTCCGTGGAGCTTCAGACGGGGAGCTGACCCCCGGACACCGGGGCTCCGGTATCGGGCCCGGGGACCTCCAGACGGGCAGCTGATCCCGGGATAACAAGGCTCTGGTGCTGGGCCCATGGAGCTCTGTGCGGGGAGCTGACCCCCGGACACCGGGGCTCCGGTATCGGGCCCATGGAGCTCCAGACGGGGAGCTGATCCCGGCGGTGCCCTCGGGTCCCGGCGCACCTGCCGGAGCTCGCAGGTGTCCCGCGGTTCTTTGCTCCTCCATCCTCCCGGGAGCCCCGCCCGGCTCCTACCCCAGCAAAGCCCCAGGGATGCGGCGCTGCCCGGTCAGTGCAGGTGGCCTTGGCCATTCAGGAGCTCGGGTATGGGGCACAGCTGCCCAGGCTGCTGACCCCAGGGAGGGAGGGAGGGCAGGACTCAGTGCCATCGTTCGGCGTGGCTCTTAAGGACTTGGTCCTGTGCTGTCCTTAGGGATTGTTTATGAATTGAGATGGTTCTGTTTATGGGCTCTTATGGTGCTGATTCAAAGCTGTACATACATGACAGGCAGAAATGTCTCCTCTGTCATTGTTTCCCCCTCCTGAAGGGATACATGCACAGTGTAAAACTTGTGTTTGTCATTAATGCATGTTTTTATAGTCAGGTCTTCCCAGCTGAGCAATATACAACTTGATACTGGTGCTTTATGCTGAGGACAGTGCTGATGTGATGTGTGCCTCTCCCTGAAGGATTCTGTGCTGGAATCTCTTCCTCTCACTTGCTGCGTTGCTGCTGGAGGGTGTGTGAGCTGTGTGAGGTGAAAGTCAGCTTTGAGAGGTGGTGCAGCACGTTGGGAGCTGGAGGTTGAGGAGTGATGTCTGGAATTATGCATCTCTGAGGTGCTTGTGCTTCCAGTGGGGTGCTTGGTGTTTAAGAAGAAGATTTTTATTCCTGCCTGTAAGAAATAAACTCTGGTGCCATTTCTGATGGTGGATGGTAGTGTTCTTCTCTCCCTTTGGAACTCTTTGTCCCAGCTATTAATGGCCAAACCTTCTATGAAATATAATGAACCTCCCTTGCCTGAGTATGAGCATGAAGGAGAGGGTAGAAACCTCCAGCTCTTGGGTTATAATATGAGTGCTTTTGACACACGTAGGGATGTAAGGCAGAAGTGGAGTGTTACCAGAAACTATTATCTGAAAATTCCTGAATGACCATAATCCCATAGTGGTGTGTAGCCTTAAGGGATTTGTGTGCATGGCTTTTCCTCTCCTGTTTGTGTCCATAGAAGCCTTCAAGATTTGATTATATGGATTAAAAAAAATTCACAGGCAGAGGCTGCTTTGTGCTACTCCGTCTCTTTCTTGATACTTGGTGTCATACACACACCGGGATGTTCCAGCCAGGCTTGGCCACAATTCTTGAAGTGTCTAAATGCTTGGGCTTCAGTTTCTGGGGAGATAGGGTGTTTGGTTAAGATAATTCTTTTGTTCAGATCACAGAAAACATAGTACAGCCTCACCCATATTGCAAAAAATCTGGGACAATCATTCAGCAAAGAGTGGGTTTGTGGTTATTTCCTCCAAGTGAAAGGGAAAGAGAGAAAAGACATTTCAGTGTAGCTAACGTTGCCTCTTGTAATGCCTTGCTTTTGGGAAAAAGAAATTAGCATCATGGCTTTAGAGTTTCTGAATGTCTTGATCATTATTATCTCACAAGCTAAATATAAAAAAAAAGGTAAGAATGTGCATTTCACAGTTCCCTTGGTGGCCAGATGTAAAAGCAGTGATGTCTCCAAAGAGAAGCTTCCCACAGAATCAGCTGAGCAAGCAGAGCTGGTAGGATGGGGAGGAAGTGAGTGGGCTCAGTGTGCTCAGCCCATCCATGGGCACCCTGTCATGGGTGGGAGGGAGTGACTCAGGGCCAGTGACCCCAGGAGGGTTCATTTTGCTGCAGTTAACTTAGCTTTACCCTGCTTCTTATTTGTGAAAGCTCCGAGGTGCAGAGCATGTTGTGACAGTACCAGTGCACACGTGTGACTGTCCTTCTTGTAGAACAAGGGGAGCTGTTGTCTTGCAGACAAATTCAGCTTTAGGAAGGGCAGAAGGAATGGGGAGAGTCTAGACAGGAAACACTTACAGCATAGGTTTGGATTTCAGCAAGGGGTGTAAGAATTTTCTAGGAAATGTTTCTGTGGAAGAGCTCCGTAACCTGATCAACATCCAACATCCCCAGTGAAATACCAAAGGAAACTTCATCAGCTGCACTGGCCAGGTTTAATGTTATCCAAATATTCCAGGTGAGCAATACATACAGAGGAATTTGCTGCTCTTGCCATGATAATTGGTCATTTCTTCCTGCACCAGCACAGCAGGAGAACCCAGCAGGTCTGAAGACTGAGAGGTGGAAAGAAAAGTCCCAAGGAGTGGTGCCTGTGGAAGCACAGCTGTCCAGATGTTCCCAGGTGTTTTGAAGATGAAGCACCACTGAGGCACTCTTTGGTGTTTGAGGTTTGGGAGGAGCTGGAACTGCTGGCTCCACAGAAAACATTCCTACATTTAGAAGAAGGCTTGTTATCTTTGTGTGTTTTATAAACCTCTAAGCATTTTTAAGTGGACTTGTATAATATTTGCATAGTGAAAGTGAAGGAGGTTTTTGCTTGCTGTAGTCCAAATAGTAAATCCTACTTCAGCTGTGACCTTAGTGCTAAAGTCAAGTGCACCAAAAAATGCTTTTCCTGGTGTGTCTTTGCCTGGAGAAATCCTCCAGCAGTGGTTCTGTTGTTTTGAAGGACATCTGTAAGGAAGCCAGGTCATGGAAGTTTCTCCTCAGGCACTGCTTGGCAAACTCCTGTATGATTCTGAAAATAGGATCTGGAGAATGCAGATTGAGCTGGCAGCTGGATCCTCCCAGTCAGATGGGATTCAGGCTCCATAAAGACTGGGATAGCAATCCCAGTGGTCTGAGCACGAGAGAAGTATCTGTCAGAGATAAGTGGTGCAAAGTGTTCTGCTGAGGTGGAGATAATTTCTGTACAAGTATGAGAGGGCAAAAAATGGGGAGCAGGAAAGGAAGTGAGTGTCAGAGTGGGTTAAATGACAAGTGAATCAGATGTGTGCTGTTTTGAAGGTGAGTTTAACCTGTGGAGATCCATAAACACACACAGCATGTGTGCCTTGGTGTGTGTCAGGCCTCACTGGGCTGTTGTGTCCTGCTGTGGGGTTTTTTGGGATAGTGGAGCCAGAACAGCCTGATATAAACAGGCAGAGGTGTGAGGAAACACTGAATAATGCTGCTCCTTAGCTGCAGGAAGGGAGAGGCAAGGATGACAGCAGGAAATCTAAAGATGTGGAGCTGGAGGGAAGGGCTGGAAGGAATGGCTGCCCTGCTCTGGGGCTCAGAGTGCAGCTTGAAGCACAAGGAGCTGATGGTTGGGTCAGGAATGCTCCATGTGGAGCTGTCCTGGCTCTGTAATGCCTTTGGCACTTCTGGTGAGCAATCCCCTGCCAAAGTGTGGAAGCTGACCTCAGCTATTAATTGTAATCAATTGATGATAACCACAGTTCACTTAATGAGTTTTGGTGTTAGCAGCTGACCTGCTCACATGCTGATGAGTTGTTTTTATGAAATTAGCTTGTTTTGTGGTGTAACAGGCCACAGCATGAACTTTCCTCTTTTTAATTTTTTTTTTCTTCCGTTGAAGAGTGTATCTTTGACCTTCCTTGGGAAGGAGTCACAGCTCAGGAAGGATGGTGATTGAGGGGAAATGTGAGTGAGTAAGTAGATATAGCTGTGTGCTCTGGTTCTGTAACTGAGCCAATGGACAAGCCAAGGTCTAGCAAGACAGGGGGTGCAGTCTGACCTTTGCTGAATGCAAATTTTACCTGTCAGGCACCCCCAGAGGTTCCCTCAGTGCCTGGAGAGTCGTTTTGGCTGTGATGTGCTCCTGTGGTTTTCAAGCTCCCACACGCTGTGGAGCATGCATGGAATTCCTCTGGTGGATTTGGGGTGGGGAGGGGAAGATGAATCACATCTTCCTAGTTGTCTCCAGTGCTTGGTAATTAATGGCTGCCTTTAATGAGCTGAGATGAGATAACTATGGTCATGGATGCAGTTGTGTTCTTCTGATCAGAAATAAAATCTCAGCACGGAAATGGGTCATCAGCATGTCCTGTCCTCAGCAGTGACGTGGTGCAGCTCCAGCAGTGCCAGAAAGCACCTGACTATTAGAAATCCTGTAACTTGCTGAAAAATTGACTCCAAACTCTACCTGGCCTTTGTAGAAGGAAAATGTGGCAGCAGGGTTGGCTTTCTGCTCGGCTGCACTTGTCCCTTGGGTTGGGTTTTTGTTGAACTGCTCTGTGCCCTCTCTGATGGGCTCTGTGCCCTCTCAGAGGGCTGCTGGTGATGTCTGAAATGCTGCCCAGGGCACTTGGCATGGGAACAGCTGCTTTGGGAAGTGAGGGGCAGTGCCAGGGACATCCCTGCTGCAGACTCCCACCCCACCACCTCCCAAACTGGGGGGTGAAGGGTGGGACAGAGGGCAGAAAGTGGGGACAGAACTGTCAGAGCATTCAGAGACTCAAAATTTGGCCTCTTTTAGTGCTGTTGCTCTAAGAGGATCCTCTTGGAGTTGTGCTCTTCCCAGAAATCCCTCCCAGTTGTGCTTCATGTGATGATTCACTGCCTTGCTTTCTGCTTCCAAGCTGCTCTTGGGCAAACGTGTCAGCTCCAGGCAGTGCCAAGGCTGACTGTGCCCTGCTGTTTGTGGCACCTGTGAGCCTGCAGAGCCTGGCATGAGGGTCCCACCCCTCTGCTGAGGTTGGGAAGGGCACTGGGGATGGCACAGGGGCAGAGCAGGAGCTCAGGGCTGGCTGGAGTGTGTGCTGGGAAATGACAAATGGACAGAAGTGATTGCTGCAGTATGTGTTTGGTGGTTCATTCCAGGGAAGGAAGCAGCCCTTCCCTCCCTTGTTTCCAGGCCAGGGAGGTACTGACACTGTGTTCTGTGGCCAGTGAATGTCAGGGGCTGTTTTCAGGAATTTTATCTCTGCTTTTTTAATAGTCGACAAATGCTTTTGTAGTATTCTATGTCTCCTTTAATACTTTTAATTTAGTATTAGTTTCATACTTTTAATACTTTCAATGTCTACTTTTTAATACTTTTAATACTTTTAATATCTACCTTTTAATACTTTTAACGTCTACTTTTTAATACTTTTAATGTCTGCTTTTTTGTAGTATTGTAGTATGTCTACTTTTATAGTAAATAAATACCTTTTGTCTACAAACACCATAGTAATGAAAGTTCTTCTGCAGTCTGTGCCCTGTGTGAGTTCCTGGGAAGCAGTGGGGCTGTGCCTGTGCTCTGATGATGGAAATTCTGTGTGGCAGAGCAGGAGAGTGCATCTGAGGCCTCCTGCATGGCCACGTGTGCTGTGACAGGAGGGATGGTGGCAGTGAGCTGATGGCTTGTTCTTCTGGGATAGTGGTGGGAATTGTGGGAACCCATAAATCAGAAAGGTTTGGGAAAGCTGCAAAAGGCCTCAGAGACAGCAGAACTGGGATTGGAGCTAAGCAGCAGCCATGAGATTGGTCAGCAGAAAAATTATGTAAAATGTAGAAAAGCAAGGACAAATAGAACAATGGTCTGTGTATTAACCCTTATCTAGAATAACTCCCTAAGCTACAGAAAAGTTTATCTAGTGAGATATTAGGCAGTTTTAAGCTTAATAATGGAGCTCTGTGCATTGTGTTTGAAGGCTCACAAGCAGGTATTGTATTTGAAATAAGCAAGCATTGTTTTAACCAAAGGTACCTGTGCTTATAGTGATTGGATGGAACTACTGTCAATGTGCTTTTGCTTTGTGGGATTGGTCAAAAAACTTATAAAGTGAGTTGTAACATTGAGTTCTTGGCCTGGGATGTGAGCTGGTGGCATCTTCCCATTGTCATAACCATGGAATGAGGCTGATGCTGGAAAATCAAACAGCTCAAGGCACGTTCCCAGCAGTCCTGTCCTGTTTGTGATTTGTACACAGCCCCCAACCAGTGATAGGAAGAGTGTGCAAGGGCCTCTCTTTTCCCTTGGGATGCCTTTTTGAGTGCTCCCCAAGGTGGTGATGATGTGTGTCAGCTTGCCAGGGATGGGAAGGCATCTCCTGAATGCAGCCTGGTGCTTTTTGGGGAACCCCTGGCATTTAAAACCTGCCTGTTTTCCAAAAGATGGATCAGGCCTCTCATAGAGCTTTGAGCTCACAGTGCTGTCCTGCACCTTAGAGAAGCCAAAGGCCCTTTGGACATGAGTGTGAGTTCTGGTGTGCTCAGAGGGGCTGGTTTTAGCTGGATGCAGCATCTCAGTCCCACTTGAGAGATTTTGGAGGCTCTTGGACACCAAACACTTGCTCACCCAGACATGGTGATGATTTCTGGAGACAGACAGTGAGGATAAGTGTTCCCTTCCCCCTGCCTTTGTTGGGAAGCTCAGACTCCTCTTGATGAGCTCATTGATTCCCTTACCACGAGCCAGAAAAACTATTTCTCTGGATGCTGCCTGATCTGCCTTGGCCAACCTCCTGATTCCTGGGTGAGTGGCTGTGAGCCAGGCACCAGCAGATGCCACCACTGATGGGAAAAGTAATTTGCATGCACAATTTATTGTTGTTTACATAGTTAATATAAAACAGCTTGCAAAAACTGATAAAGGGAGCTTGGACTGTGGACTTGTTTGGTTCAGGGGATCTGTCTGGTGTTGCATGTACAGATAATATATAAAGGGATCTGTGACAGCTTCTTTGTTGCAGGGATTTGTCTCACCTCAGTCGTTTTGATGAGGCCCTTGGGAGCTCTCTAAAAGCATTATAAATAGTAGCACCAGCCTCAGGGCAGGAGTCTGGCTGTGCTGTGCAGGGCCAGGCTTGAGGCTGAGCTGTGCCATGGGCAGAGCAGGAGCTGCTGGAGCTCCTTGAGAGGCTGCACGGGGCAGTTGTGCAGGTTTGCAGCACAGGACACTGGGTTTGACACTGGGCATCCCTTGCTGTGCTGATTCTACTGATGAAATGGTGGTGTTGGTAAGCCAGTATTTGGAATGTGAAGATTTCAATTAAAAACTTTCAGGAAAAATTGGTGTCTCCTCTGCTGTTTGTGTGTTGGTTTTCTCTGGCACCTTGGAAGGCAGTCCAAGTGTGCCTTGCTCTGTGTTCTTCTGAGTGTGGACTTTTCCTCAAGCAGTGTTTTCCTGACAAGGTAGACGGGAGACTTGCTCATCTTCTAATGCAGACAAATCTCAACTTTATTGACCAACAGAATTACTTTTATAATCACAGTAATAAGGCTCATGCATATTGCAAAACTAAAGCTCACTATTGGTCAGCTATAAAAGTCAGTCACACTTATTCTCAAGATGTTTGTGGCTTCTTTTTTACTTCTTGTTATCACATAATTTACAAAACAACTTTTTGCTCAAAGAAACCATGTCTTTGAATTAAGCAGCTGTTGTTTTCTTAGATGCTCTTTCTCACGTTACTTTTCTTATGGACTGTGTCTCAGTAAAAAAAACTGTCCACATTTTCCTCCTTGTGCTTCATCCTCTTGCTTGCTTTGTTCCTTTAGCCAATTTTCTGTTCTGCTCCCCAGGTTTCCAGGAGATTTCCCTGCTCACTTCCTACGAAGTTGTAACTCCACAGAGATTGGGGAGAGAACGACGAGAGGCTTCCAACAGCTCCTCCATACAGGTACTGGGCACTCTGAGCCACATCTTCAATTTAGTGCCCATTTCCACATAAAGTCCACCCAAAACTGACCTGAAATGCCTGTGAGATGCTGCTGGATGCACCTTGCAGCAGGGAATGTCTGTCCTTGCAGAGAGCAGCACCTGTGGCACTGCTGGCAGCTGAGGGACAGGAGAACCTCCCTCCTCCAGAGGTCACAAATTGCTGCAGTGGATTTTGGGTCTGGGTGTAAAACTTGCATCATGTTCAGTTAAAAAACTGTGTTGTCGTTTTCTGGCTCTGTCTTGGAACTTTTCTGTGGAAGTTTTAGAAGGACAGAATAAGAAAACCACATTTCTATTTTGAAACTGTTTCCATTTCTATTTTAAAACCATTTCCTTCATGGGATTTTTTCCCCAGTCACACAGGAAGAGATGCTGAATTCTCAAGGCAGGGACAATTATAAAATAAATATCAGGCTCATCCACTGTTGTTGGTTTGAAAGACTCTTTCATTCCTTAACACAAGTAAAATTCACCTTTCTTTATATTCAGGACAAGGTATCATATGCTATTGAGATTGAGGGAAAAGAATACACCATTCATCTAGAAAAGAACAAGTAAGTGATGAATTTCTTTTAATTATTAAAATACTCAAACTGTTGTGTCCAGATGAGAAGCTGGCAGGTAGCACAGGAGTTTTGAATCCTGGGGTTGTGTGTGGGAAGTGCAGGTACACCCCAGCTCTGCACAATGGGAAGAGATTGAATCCTAGAGGTCCTGGCCATCAGCCAGAGATGGTTTTTGATTCCTGCAGCCCTGGGGAAGCCCTCAGAGCAGGAAGCTGCAGATTACTCCTAGGAGACCCAGGGAATCTACAACTCTTTCCATTCACAGCTAAAAATAAACAAGCTGAGCTCTATTTCAAGTAAATATTTTCACTTTTGTCTGGATCTTGTTTATTGTTTTAGTTTTGTGTTTTTTCCTGTCTCAGTAGCACAAGGACAGTAATAAATGAGGAACTGACTCTCTCCAAGGTCTGAATGCTGACACCTCACAGCTGATACAGACTCTGTCTGTCTGTCTGTCTGGGGTTTAAGGGCCACTTGCAGCACCAGCACATGTTCATTTACCAGGCCACTGCTGCCCTTGTGACAGAGACACAACTGTGCAAGCCCTTGGGGAGCTCCAGCTGCCACTTGCCAAGGCCCTGACCCTCAGAAATGTGGGAATTGAGCTGCACCACATCAATGGAATTACCAGGATGGTGCAGCAGTCTTGGTCGTGGGAGACTTTCCAGTGCACTTCCTCCTCAAACTGGGGAGGAAAAGGCATATGCAGCAGACTGAGGGCTAGAATTTTTTGTTTTCTGCTTGGAAACAGGCTTTTAGCACAATTTAATGGGTTTTGCTGCTTGTTCTACTCTCTGAGGTGAGGGGGTTTGTTTGATTTCATTACAGTTCTACCATTCTGGTCTCTTGAATTTTGCTGTGAAAATATACTATTTCTTTGTTAATTTTAGAGGATTTTCCTTTTTAATGTTTCCTGATTTAATTTCAATTTATGTATTTGTCACACTTTTGATTAGGGCCATCTTACTGCTCTGTTCCAATGTCACAGCCATCCATGAAATTCCTTTTGTGTTCCTTGTCCCCTGTCATTGCAGAGAACTGCTGCCCAAAGATTTCACAGTTTATACCTATGACAAGGAGGGGAAGTTGCAATTGGAATATCCAGATGTGCAGGTAGGACTTCCTGCTATTCCTACCCTCTGAGGGTGACAGGAACAGAGCATCTGTGGGATGAGGGAGTTGGGATTACAAAAGGATATTCTATTTTCTGCTGGGCTCCCTTCAGTACACACTGCTCTCTTCCTGGAGAAAATCTTTAATTTTAGATGAGGCTCTAACCTGTGAAAAACCTGTATTTCTGCTCTGGAGGTGGTTGCTGTCTCATTAGAAGCTGCTCCTCTCTCCAAGGCAGAGCAGCTCTCAGCTGTTGGTGTCTCATTATTGGGGTGCTGCTGTCCCTGTCCCACAACCCAGTGCAGGGCTGGTGGCTCTGGGGGCTGAAAAGGCAAATTTGCTTATTTTTTTGCACACAATGAGCTCCCAGATCAGTCCCTGAGGCATTGTGACCTGCATCCATTCAGCAGGGATGGCATTTAGGAACTAAAAACTCTGTGAGTCCTGACAGGTGGGAGCTGCTGGAAGGGATGCACCAAATCTGAAGGACCTTTGGGAAGGATGGGATCTGTGCAGTGTTGGAGTTACTCCACAGAAAGCATTTGCTGCCTGACATGTTGCCTTTGGAAATGTAGAATTGAAAGCAGGTTGTGTGATACAAAATGCAAGAGAGATTTCCTAATGGTTTCACTCTTAGGGATCAGTGTTATTCCTTTGAAAGGGAAGTATTAGTCATACATGATTCATAGGATCTTGTTCTTGAAAATAGAGCACCTGAGTCAAATGACTGTTTGCTTCCAGTTAAAAGGAATTGGTGAGAGGAAAAATGCTTTTTCAGCATTAGCTCACAGAAGTCATGCTGGCCCTGAACAATTAGCACAAACCCCCTGTGCTTTCTGCATTCCTTGCTGAGCAACAGGGGACAGAACCTGCATTATAGACCACTATATCAATATCTAAAGATGCCCTTGCCAGAGGAAATGGAGTGTGTTTCCCCATGATCCTCCTTGTCTAATTTCCAGATTTTTTATGTGCATGTGTCAGCTGTGCTGCCCTGTGCAGCACAGCTCTGGTTGTGGGGCACAACAGGTGCTGTCCCCCCTCCTGCTACAGAGGTGACAGAACAAGACAGAGCAACAGGGGACAGAACCTGCATTATAGACTCCTGTATCAATGTCTAAAGATGCCCTTGCCAGAGAAAATGGAGTGTATTTTCCCATGCTCCCCTTGTTTAGGTTCCAGAATTTGTATGTCCATGTGTCAGGGCTGCCCTGTGCAGCACAGCTCTGGTTATGGTGCACTGCAGGTGCTGTCCCTCCTCCTGCTACAGAGAAGGGACAGAAAAAGACAGAGCAACAGGGGACAGAACCTGCATTATAGACCAGTATATCAATGTCTAAAGATGCCTTTGCCAGAGAAAATTGAGTGTATTTCCCCATGCTCCCCCTTGTTTAGGTTCCAGAATTTTATGTCCGTGTGTCAGGGCTGCCCTGTGCAGCACAGCAGGTGCTGTCCCTCCTCCTGCTACAGAGAGGGGACAGACAAGCCAAAACTTTCTGCCAGAAGACTGAAGAGTAATTTGGCCCAAATCAGGAGGGAGGGGCTGGCCTCGAAATATTTGAGGCAGGGTGGAGGACAGAACAGGAGAAGGATAGAAATCCAGCTGTGGTAAATTGAACTTAATAAATTGAACTTAATACATTTAACTTAATACATGTTGTGTTCCTGAGTTGTAATCACTGCTGCTCAGAGGCAGCTCAGAGGTTGCCCTGGCTGTGCAGGGATGCCTGAAACACCTGATAATGCACCTTTGTTTTCCTGCCCAGGATCACTGCCACTATCAGGGCTTCGTGGAGGGGACCCTGGATTCCCTGGTGGCTGTCAGCACCTGCTCAGGGCTCAGGTAACACAACTCCTCCTTTGTGTCCCTGCTGTCACTTTGTGGCTCTGAAGCCAAAACCCAGATCTGCTGCTTTTCACTGTCACTGGCTGCACTGAGCTGCCTTGGTGCTGGTGTCCTTTTATTCAAGGAGTTCACAGATATTTGAAGTACCATCAAATAAGTTATTAATGCAGATTGTTAGCAGAATGCAATAAGTTGGTTTTGATGCATATTTGCAAAATAACTTAAAAAGTAAGTTATTTTTTAACTTACACAGATAGTCATGACAATTGTACTTATTGCACAAGTGGAATGTTCAACATTAGTTCCAAATTTCACAAAATTGGCCCTAAACCTTATGCACCTTAAGTCTGATGGAGTTGTTTTCTACTTTGGCCTAATTGCCATATATTGTGTGCCATTGATTTTTTTGCAGGGCCATGTCAGGCACCAGAGTGGCAATAGTGTATTTGAACTAAAAGACCTGTGATGTAATTCCTGGGGCATTGCAGAGCCTTACAGAGGTATTTAATGTCCTGCATTTGTAAGGCCCTGCTCAGTGAAAGGCCTTTGGAAATGTAGAATTGTGAAGTGTGCTGGTTCACAAGAGCTGAGGTATAGGCAGGCTTTGGTTATCCAGTAAAATAAAATTATGGGTTACTGTCTTGTGTGTTCAGTGTCAGATTTCTTACACACTGCCTTATTTTAGGGGTTTGGTGACAATAGGGAATGTCACCTATGGGATTGAGCCCATGGATCCCTCCTCTGGCTCTAAACACATTTTATATCGACTGGATCATGTGAAGAAAGAGCCCACAGAGTGTGGAGTAAGCACTGCAGGGCAGGAAGGGGAGCATGCAGAGGGAGAGCTCCATCCCAGTATGACCCAGCTGCTGCGGGTAAGTCCTGCCCAGTCCCACACAAGGGGTTTTGTGAGTTCATTTAAGAGTGTGCAAGCAGCTTAGCAGATTTCCTGGGACTTAGTGCATACCTAAAGGTTTATGATTTGGGGGTTTGAGCTACAGGACAACTCAGTTTCTTCCTCAAGTAGGCACAGTCTCCTCCTGCTTTTGCACATGGCAGTGAGGGTGGGGCAGCTGGTTTTAGAATATTCCCAGAATTTTTTGGGGGACTTCTAAGGGCAGGAGAATGACCCTCATCATGGAGAGGCTTGTTAACAAAGTACTGCATCAGGAACCAGGAGAATATTGTCATGTTTACTCCATCCTCCTCACCATCATCACCATCACAGTGGCAGTTTGGTGTGAAGACCCCTTGTCCTTCAAGGACTGTCTGTGCAGGAACAAGATTGAAGAAATGTTGTGTTTCACATCAAATTCATTGGTATTTGCTGGTAGAATCTTTCTGCCTCTTTATCAGTGTGTGGTGACTTTCCAAAGCAATTTGTGCAGAGGTGCCTTGCTTTTGAAACAAGGGGAGTCTTTGTGCAGCTGAGTTTTAGTGTAAAACACAGAGACTCTCATTGCATTGGATTCCACTGCTTAGGTTTGGCACTGTGTGCTTTGGGTGTGGCTCAAACCACTGGTGGTATCAAGTGAAATATGACAATTTCATGAGGGGTTTTTTTTGTTTACACTTGAATTAATAAATCTGAAGTTGTCTAAAACAGTTTTGGTTTTTTTTCCCCAGAGAAAAAGGGCAGTTCTGCACCAGACAAGATATGTGGAGCTGTTCATAGTTGTGGATAAAGAAAAGGTGGGAGCTTTATGTGTTTTTTATTTTTCCTTCTCTTCAGGAGAGGGCCTGGAAAGCCCTCAGATTTCATTACTCCCAAATGGATTGTTGAAAAACACTTGACAATTTACCCAAGTTGTACAAATATGCTGCCCTGGAAATGGATAAATGTGTGCAATGCAATCCTCCTCAGAAAAGAAGTGAGCCATCAGACAGGGAGAGGTTCTGTTAGCAGGAAATCTCCTGATGTAAGGAAAGCATGTGGTAAAAACTGCCTTTGCTGTTGTCTTTGGAATACTGAGCTGCTGAGCAGTACCAGTGAAGATGTTGCTGAATTGGTTTGCATTTTCTTGGAGATTTGGAGCCAGGCAAAAATGTTCTGTTTCTTTTTCTAACTGTTGTTTCCATCTCTTCTCTTCATGGAGATAAGTTTCTTTGTCTTGCAGTTTGAAGATTTTGGGAAGAGTGAAACAGAAGTAAGAGAACACATGGTGCAGCTGGCAAACTTCCTTGACAGTGTGAGTAGGAGGGATGCTGTGTGCTGCTGCCTTTGGGAAATGTCCACCCTGGGGTCTGTTCTGGTAGCACTTTGGGGAATGCATCCCCATGGAAGCTTTTCCATCTCTAAATTCATCTGCACTTACCCCCCTTGAGAATTTGTTCTAACCTGTGCTACATCCAGCAAGTGACAGGACAGATTGCTGCAATTATTGCAATTCTTGTGTCTGTGTAAAGGTTAGAGAAAAAGCATGTCTGGAACTCCACTGTTTCACATGATATTTGTCAGAATTGAGATTTCTTTTTATTTCTGTTTGGTCTTGTTTTACAATGTAGTCAGTGTGGCATTTAAGCATTGATCCTGTAGCTAATGAAGGTCTGAGTCACAGGGAAAATGCATCCTGGTGCTTCCAGTTGTGTACTAGCTGTGAAAAAACCTCAAACTCACACAGAAAAGATGAATGCTTGCAATAAGTTCTATAACACCAGTGTCACTGTCATATTTTCTGAAAAATCTCTTTGCCCAGGATTTTCTCCTGGGAAGCTGAGAAGCCTTAGAGAAAAAGGAAAACAATATTATCTCATTTGCTTCTCGTTTTGGAATGTGGTTGGAGATTGTTTATCCAACAGGTGATTGTTTCATTGGTTTCATGTGAATTGTTTTAATGGCCAGTCCTGGACAAGCTGTGTTGAGACTCTGGAAGGAGTCATGAGTTTTCATTATTATCAATATTATAATATTTCATTATTATTGTAGCCTTCTGTCTGTATCCTTTCTGTATTCTTTAGTATAGCATTCTTTAATATAATATAGTATCATAAAATAATAAATCAGCCTTTTGAGAACACAGAGACAGATTTATCATTCCTCCTACCACGAGGGAAATACAAGACACCAGACACTTGTTTTTCTCTGAAGCTATAAACAAATATTTCTCCTATTTTTCCCCCCAGATGTACGTTATGCTGAACATCCGCATTGTGCTGGTTGGGCTGGAGATTTGGAAGCATGAGAACATCATCAGCACTGATGGAGGGGCTGGGGATGTGCTGGCAAATTTTGTGCAGTGGCGAGAGAAGAACCTCGTTCTGCGGCGGAGGCACGACAGCGCCCAGTTTGTGCTGTGAGTGCAGCTCCTTCCCTCTGCTCCCACTGACAGGAATGGGGGATTTCTGTTTCCAAACAAGCTGTGGAGAGAGAAAACCAGAAAAGAAACAATGGGAAGGATTCCACGGATTGATGAATGGAAAAAGATAGTTGGTTTTATAAATAAACTTTAGGTTTGGTGATAAATGAGATTAGACGTTGAAAGATGAAAGAAACAATGGGGAAGAAAAAGCCCAAAATTCAGTAAGAATTAAAAATTAAAAGGGGGGGTTATACATTAGAGGGAGATCTTCAGTATCAGGTGTTCCAGGAAGTCTGAAGCTCTAGAGTACCTCAGAAATGGGGAAAAACCCCAAAATTCAGTAAGAATTAAAAATTAAAAGGGGGGGGTTATACATTAGAGGGAGATCTTCCATATCAGGTGTTCCGGGAAGTCTGAAGCTCTGAAGTACCTCAGAAATGGGGAAAAACCCCTAAATTCCATAAGAATTAAAAGAGAGGGTTACACATTAGAGGGAAGTCTTTGGGATCAGGTGTTCTGGGAAGTCTGAACCTCTCAAGTACCTCAGAAATGGGGAAAGAGAGAAGGGAAATGTGGCTGGAAATTGGGATAAAAAGGGAGGCTGCATCCTCCAAAATTGGAGAGGCCCCAGGGAATGCCCCATGGCCTCTCCCTTTATTGGAATAAAGCCAAAGGACTCCTCTGTCTCCTTTTCCTCTGGTGTTTGTGGATTAATTTTCCTAACGCCAGGAAGTTCATTCTGTCCCTGCCTGCTCAGCCCAGCTGTGTAGCAGGCACAGGGCCCTTTCAGCAGCCTAAGATAGAAATGCCTGGTCATGATGAGTGGACCTAAGAAGCCCCTCTTTGCCTTTGGACCCTTGTTATCTCTCTGTAAACCTATAGGACCCTCACCACTGGATAATTTCCAAAACTCCTGTCTCCTATAAAAACCCTACTTTTGCCCAGTTTGGCAGAAGAGCTGTCCCTGAGACTCTTTGCAGAAGATACCAATAAAGGCATCTCTGTGGAACCTCACACAGCCTTCTCCTCTCTCCCTGCTACTTAGCAAGCTAGAGAGCTGAAATCACTAATGAGCTGATAATCACTTAGAGCTGAACTGCTTGCTAAGTCTGGAGTCTGCCTGAGGGGCCTGGACAGGTCGTGCTTAATTGGACTTCTCTGTCTTGGGCACCCACGGCAGAGAGACTCCAAAAACACCAGAGCTGCCTCACAGCTGTAGTGCTCCTTATATACAGAGGGATGATGTGGAAGAGGCTGAATTTCTCTGTAAACACTTGTTTTAAATGAACTGAGTAAAGGAATCTTGAGCAGCCAGCAGAAGCTTAACTGGTGCCATTTGTGCTTGCAGTCAGTAGCAGTGCTCCTGTGTCAGCCCAGGGAAGCTGGAGCAGCAGGGTTTGTGCCCCACAGGCAGGAGTGGTGTGCTGCTGTGGACTCTGTGTGTGTCTGTACAGACTGATGATGGTCTCTCCTTTCTCTTCATGATCCAGGAAGAAGGGCTTTGGTGGCACAGCTGGAATGGCCTATGTGGGAACAGTGTGCTCCAAGAGCCATGCAGGAGGAATTAACGTGGTGAGATTTCTTCACTGATCTCTGAATGTGATTTATTGCACTCTAAAAGTCTTCCTGGAAGCGCATAACAAAGCTGAAGTGCTTAATGGGGCTCTTATGTTGTCCCAAACAATTTCTGACACTTCCAGGCTATCTGGATCACAACTTCTCTGTAATTTTCTGCTCAGCTTCTCCTCTGCTCAGTGTGCAGTACTCATGCAAGAGGATTTCTCTGTGTTGTTTTAAGCATCTCTGCCTCGAAAGTTTGTGGGAGCTATAGGTATTCTCAAATCTGTCCTGTGCTGTCTGACCTGCACTGTGACCTCCCTGAGCAGTGCTGGTTCACTCCATGTTTAATATGGAACTGCAGAGCCTTAATGAGCCAAGCTGCTGGTGTCAGATAACTCACAATCCCAGAAATCTGCTTCTTTGGACCAGTGACAGAAGTGCTGGAATTTGCACATTTCAGGAGAATTGGGCTGGTGTGGAGTGTTCTAGTTTTTGTGTTAATGTTGCAGCTGCTGTGGAAAGTGGAGGTTGTTGGGTAGTGTCCCAGAGAGGTTTCTCTTACTGCTAAGCAAATTCCATCTACTTGGTTAGAAACCCAGCACTGTTGGTTTGAGAATCCTGATAACGTAGAGCCAGAATGGCAAAAGGATCTCCTTGGCACAGAAGCAAACATTGACTTTGTCAGGATAAGGTCTGTGCTAACTGCCTTCTGTGTCACTCCTGTGCAGTTTGGGAGGATCAGTATCCAGATGTTTGCCTCCATCATGGCCCACTTTGACTTTGTCAGGATAAGCTCTGTGCTGACTGCTTTCTGTGTCACTCCTGTGCAATTTGGGAGGATCAGTATCCAATGTTTGCCTCCATCATGGCTCCTCACTTTGAGTTTGTCAGGATAAGCTTTGTGCTGATTGCCTTCTGTATCACTCCTGTGCAGTTTGGGAGGATCAGTATCCAATATTTGCCTCCATCATGACCCACTGACTTTGTCAGGATAAGCTTTGTGCTGACTGCTTTCTGTGTCACTCCTGTGCAGTTTGGGAGGATCAGTATCCAGATGTTTGCCTCCATCATGGCCCACGAGCTCGGCCACAACCTGGGGATGAACCACGATGATGAACGGGTCTGTCACTGTGGGGCAAGCAGCTGCATCATGAGCTCTGGAGCATCGTAAGTAGCTGACCAAGGGAAGGCAAACAAAGCTCAAAATGCCCCATCCATGTGCTTTGTTTTTATGGATGCATTTCACCTTCAAATTCCCCTTGCAGAGAGTTCCTGCTGTGCTTGTGATGGGGGATAAAAATGTCCCTGTAGTGGGGGATACAAATGTCCCCCTTGTTCTGCAGACACAGGGGGTGCTGGCTTGGCTCAGTGTAAAGCTCAGCTCATTTTCTCCATTGCAGGGGATCGAGGAACTTCAGCAGCTGCAGTGCAGAAGATTTTGAGAAGCTGACACTCAACAAAGGTGGGAGCTGCCTGCTCAATGTCCCAAAGCCTGATGAGACCTACAGTGTCCCTTACTGCGGGAACAAGCTGGTGGATGCTGGGGAGGAGTGTGACTGTGGCTCTCCAAAGGTTTGTAGCTGTGTGTGTAACTTATCCCAGTCTGTGCCCCCTCTCAGAGGGGACTGTTTGTGACAGAGGGGGAGATTTTGTGACATTCACAGCCCTTGTGTCCTCAGGAATGTGAGAACGATCCGTGCTGCGAGCCGGGAACTTGCAGGCTCCGGTCTGGTGCTGAATGTGCTTATGGGGACTGCTGCAAAAACTGCCAGGTAGGAGACTGAGAAAAGGAGAGTGTTGGCTTAGTGCATCCGTGAGAGGGAGTTGTCCTGTGTTATAGATGGATAATGAGATGATTGGCTCACACAATTAAAAGATAACTATTGTGTGAATATTAAGAAAAGCTTTAGTGATGTACAGTTATGTTATTGTGGTTTAGATGTCCTCTGTTCTCCCCATAGTTCCCTTTCCCCCCTGTATTGTTGCCATCAGTCAGCCTGGACTGTCTAGGACAGGTACAAAGAAGGTGTGCACATGTGTCCCTTACCTGGGGCAGCTGGGAATGGCAAAACTTGGTGCTTAGGGGGTGCAGCAGGCAACACCTGACCTCCAATCCAGTTACAAAGCAGTTTCCACTGATAAATGGCACAGAAGAGCTGAGTGACAGACTCTGGGAGGGGCCAGGGCTGGCTGATGCAGCCCCAGGGGTATAAAAGCCTGAGCATCCCTCTTGAAGTTGTGGTATCCATGAGGGGCAGTTCCCAGCACTGCAGCTTTTTCCTTATATAGCCCTTTGCTGTTTTTGTCAAGGTTTAATAAACCTTTTTAAACTTTCAAAGTGAGCAGTTGTTTCTCACACCTGCCCCACAAGGACACACAGATCAGAATTCAGATCAGTCCCTGCTTTGGGGCCTGTCATGGCTCAGGTGCAGCACCACTCTCTGCTGTGAGATTCCTCTTTTCTAACACAACTTTCCCTCCCCTCTCTCTGCTCAGCTCCTCCCTGGAGGCACAGAGTGTCGTGCCAGCACCAACGAGTGTGACCTCCCTGAGTACTGCAATGGCACCTCCCAGTTCTGCCAGCCAGATTTCAGCGTGCAGAATGGGCACCCCTGCCACAACCAGGAGGCTTACTGCTACAACGGCGTGTGCCAGTACTATGATGCTCAGTGCCAGGACATCTTTGGCTCCAGTAAGGAAGGGCACAGGGTTACAGTCTTTCTAAGAGATGTAACTAAAGAATACATGAAATATTGGTCTCCTCAAGCCAGGTCTCAAAAGCTCTTGGAGATTTATTTCACACCCAAGATAGCTCAGCTACCTCAGAAGGTATAAAATCAGCAGGATGGCTTCTGTGGTAGTGTTGGAAACAAAAAGGTTTTAATAAAAGGCAAAATAACAAAACTCTTTACAGAGAGAAAGCTCAGTGCCAGGACATATTTGGCTCCAGTAAGGAAAGGCACTTGTTGCAGTCTTTCTAAGAGATGTAATTAAGAATACATCAAGTATGGTCTCCTCAAGTTCTTGGAGATCTATTTCACACCCAAGATAGCTCAGCTACCTCAGAAGGTATAAAATCAGCAGGATGGCTTCTGTGGTAGTGTTGGAAACAAAAAGGTTTTAATAAAAGACAAATAACAAAACTCTTTACAGAGAAAAAGCTCGGTGCCAGGACATATTTGGCCCTAGTAAAGAAGGGCACAGGGTTACAGTCTTTCCAAGAGATCTAAAGAATACATCAAGTATGGGTCCCCTCAAGTTCTTGGAGATCTATTTCATGCCCAAGACAGCTCAGCTACCTTAGAAGGCATAAAATCAGCAGGATGGCTTCTGTGGTAGTGTTGGAAACAAAAAAGGTTTTAATAAAAGGCAAAATAACAAAACTCTTTACAGGGAAAAACCAAGCCTGCTCCAAGAAGTCCTCCTGCCCCTGGTAAAACACCTCACAAAAGGAATTAGTTTCTTTGTTCTCTTCTTTTTCTAGTAAATTGCCCAAGCAAAACTTTTTGGCTCTTACCCAGTTAGCTATCCTTAAGTTTGAGGTGAAGTCCCCTAAGTCTTATGAGATGCTTTTTCACCTCATTGAAGAGAAAAACTTCTAGGCTTATTTCCTTTTTAAAAAAACAAAAGATAGTTTTGTCAGTCCATCAACAGGGGGCACATTCCTATAAATTCACTAAGTTTATTTAAAATATATTTATTTGCTTGTCACTAACAGAGACCAGCTGGCTTTGGCAGAGAATTTGGAGCAGTGGCAGTAATGGCTTAGCATCATGGTCATGCATTCTTCCTGTGTTACATTTAGTTTTGTGCTGGGGATCCAAGTAATAATTTTGTTGCACTTATCATTTCTGGTATGGTGGGGTTTCTACTCTATAGGTCTGTAAAGAAATATAAAAAATTATCAGGTTAAGTAACTTTTTCTCAGTTTTTAGAGAAAAACAGTTCTGTAATTCTGACATTGTAACCTCTTTAGTGTTTTGCCCAAGTTCCTAAGCTCACTGCTGCAAATACTTGGTGTAGCAGGGTGGTTGCTCTGGGTGCAGGAGATGCTGTGGGAGATGTTTCTGTGCCTGGGTAACGTGGCTCCTCTCTCTGGGGTGGGCTGTTGTTTGCAGAAGCCAAAGCAGCCCCCAAGATTTGCTTTGCTGAGGTGAATTCCAAGGGGGACAGATTTGGCAACTGTGGTTTCCATGGCCATGACTACAAGAAATGTTCCAGCGGGTGAGTTGAGCCCAGTGCATTGGGAAGTGCTGAAATAAATGGTTGGGAATATGCATTTGGGGTCTGTGGTGTCAGTTTGGGATGTTGTAGGGGAGGGATGCAGGGCTGTGCTGAGGAGAGGCTGTTCCACATCTCCTGTCAAGGATTGTGCTTTCCCTAAGTGATCACATATGGAAGATGAGAAGCAAATCATCATGTTTTCCTTAATGTAGAGATGCCAACAGCTTACAGAAAGAAGGGATAAACTACTCTTGCAGCACTGGAATGAAGCCCAGTTCAGTTTTATTTGTCAAGTTGCCTCAATTTTGTTTTCAAGTAGCATCTTCCAGTAGAAAGAAAAGATGTTATCAAGCACATGGTAGTCTGGTTCTCAGAATAAATTCAAGTGTCACTACAGTGTTCCTGTGTTGCTGTTGTAGGAATGCCATGTGTGGGAAGCTGCAGTGTGAAAATGTGAAAGCCATGCCTGTGTTTGGAATCAAGCCTGCTATTATCCAAACTCCCATCAGAGGCACCCATCAGACATGCTGGGGAGTGGATTTCCAGCTGGGCTCTGATGTCCCAGACCCAGGAATGGTGAATGAAGGCACCAAGTGTGAGAATGGAAAGGTAATAAAAATTTTTTAAATGATATCCTAATGTAATGATTTGTGGTATTCATGGGAATAAAATTTTCAGCTGGACTGTTTCATGAACAGTTATGATCATTACTTTTGGATGCCTGTAGTTAATGTGAAATGAAATGAGTCCACTGATTTCCCAGCACTGCACTGCATGTGCACCAAACCTTTAATGAACCTTTCATTTGTAGGTGAAGTGAAAGAAATTGAGTTCATTGAGAGCCAGAAACTTTGCTCTGTCAATGAGCAGGAAGAGCCAGGCCCACAGAAATGCCTCGAAGACAACTTTCAATTAAAATCCAGCTAAACTAAAGAGTGCAGAAGCTTAGCCCCAGCACAGGAATGTGCATTCCACATGTCCTTACTGGGCACAATTTAATTGCTGTTCCTTTACATTCACACTGGACACAAAAGGCTCCAGTGCCAGCTCAGCCCCATGCTGAGAGGCCTTTTGTGGAGCAGAGTTTCTGCAGAGTTTGGAATTATCAGTGAGTGTGTGTGAGGCTTTGTGGCAGCAAGCACAGCCTAGGAGCAGGGATCTGGGCAGGCAGGGGAGCACTGAAATGCCATCATCCCTCATCTGTGTGCATTTCTGTTCCCCAGATCTGCAGGCACTTCCAGTGTGTGAGTGCCTCTGTCCTGAACTACGACTGTGATGTGGAGAAGCAGTGCCACGGGCATGGGGTAAGCAGGGGAGAGAGGCAGCAAGTTTTAAAATATTTTAATTTAAAATCTTATTTAAAATATTTTTATTAAAATATTCTTAATAATTTTTAATTTAAAATATTTTAATTTAAGATATTTTTATTTAAAGTTTTTATTTTTCTGTTTTGTTGAACTGTAAAACTCTCTATAAAATGCCTCTAGGCAAGAGAACCTGTAGCAGTGTCAAAAAAATCTTTGACACAGCTCTCTGCCAGGCAAGAATTCCCAGTTCCAGTATTGCTAATGAAATTTGACTCTGCATCTCACAAAGGAAAAAAACAAGTAAAAACCATGGTGTGTAAGCTGTTGGGATAGCTAATCCTTGGAAGCTCTTCCTGACCAGTGCTGTGTGTGCTCAGTCATGTGAAATCTTGGGATGCCTGGCCAAGGACTGTGGAGTAACTGGGTAAAAGTCTCCAGGCTGAGCAGCACGAAGGGCAGAGCAGGTCATGGCTGCTGCAAGCAGATTGAAATGCACAGAAATGGAGCTTACTGAGTGGAGTGTTTGTGTTCTGGCATCCAGGTGTGCAACAACAACAGGAACTGCCACTGTGAAGCAGGCTGGGCTCCTCCTTTCTGTGACTCCAAAGGCTATGGGGGCAGTGTGGACAGTGGCCCTCCATACAATGGCAAGTGACACTGAGAGCTGGGCTGGGCTGGGCTGGGTGCTGCAGGGCTGCCCCACGTGTTGGTGAACTTTGGTGCATGGCTCTGCATGCACCAGGCACCTCTGGCTTTCACTGGCAAAGAATTCTGCCAGAGGTTTTGTGCTCAAGGTGTTGCACTTCTGTCCCAGGGTGCTGGGGTAGGGATCTGTAAGGATCTGGTTTAGTTCAGGGGATTTCTGCCACCCCAGAACAAAGATCCTCTTGGACTTCTCTGTATCCAGGCTTGGAAGGGAAGCTCCAGTGAAGGGAAGCATGATTCCTGCACAAGAGAAATCAAATTGACAGAGCTGGGAAATCAAACTGACAGAGCTGGGAAGCTTGCTTTGCTCACTGAGGGTTTGAAGGTGAAATAGGAAGCCAGAGCCAAGCTCTAATCTGGAGAAAACTTGCTGTGTCCAAGATGGGATTGGTGTAACTTCTGTGGGCTGCAAGAATGATCTTGAAGACTGTTTTTCATAAGCTGGTGTGGGTTTGGGAAAGCCAGGGACTCTGATGCAATAACAGGCTGGAGAAGCACACTGGAGCTCAGGCAGATCCCTCAAATCATCAGACAGAAAAAGGGAAAGGCT
This sequence comes from Setophaga petechia, assembly GCA_024362935.1. Classification (NCBI taxonomy): domain Eukaryota; kingdom Metazoa; phylum Chordata; class Aves; order Passeriformes; family Parulidae; genus Setophaga; species Setophaga petechia. The sequence continues at coordinate 563,511 of JANCRA010000123.1, read as the reverse complement.
GTTTTGGTACAGCCTGCAGGGGAGAAATTGCTGCATATAAAAATGTCAGAATTAAGAGCCCAAGTTCTTTGTCTACAGCAAACGGTGGCTGGAGAAGAGGTAGATTTAACACCAGCCCAAAAGGCAGAAGCTGTGTTTTCCTCTCTCATAAAATCTTTAGTAATGAAACATTACAGTCACAAAAAATGAGGATTGATCTCCTAATTTAATGTGCTCCTGCAGCCCAGGGTGTCAGCTCTAAAAGATAAACAGACAGGATCTATTTGGGCACCTATCTCATTGGATTCTTTGGGGTTTTTTCTATGAAAAATGAAGAAGTTACAGAACCATTCCTACCTCATATCCTCTGCTGTAAGGTTTATTTCTTCCCCGTGGTTTTGTGCCCTCAGACAAAGACACCTCCCTGCGCAATGGGCTGCTGGTGTTCTTCTTCCTGGTGCTCCCCCTGCTCGTGGCTGCTGCTCTGGCCTTTGCCAAGAGGGACAGGCTGAAGAGGAGCTGCAGGAGGCTGATGTCCCGCTGCCACTCGTGAGTGCCTCCTCCTTTCTGCCTTCTCTGCCCTGGAACAGGGCAAAATCCATGGGTGGTTGTTTACAGCAGTCATGCCAAAGTGTGGAGGCATCTCCCAGTCCCAGGGTGTCAGGGGAAGGGCCCTGCATCCAGTGGCACATTGCCTCTGGAAATGACAGAAAAGATAAATCCATCCCAAATCAAGAGAGCAGAGAGTTTTCTCTTTACTGTTATGTTTGTTCTTGGGCATGGGTGATAGGGCTTTATATTTTTGTGTCTGATCTTTTTATAGAGGGGCAAAGGGAAGCTGCCAGAGTCTTGAACTGAAAAAAGGTTGTTTTTGTTTATTAGATTTGTAAATATTAATATTATTTACAATTAATATTGTAAATATTAATATTGTAATATTAAATATTATCTTTCTCACACTTGATACTAGTGCTAAAATAGAATAAATCCAGCTCAGGTTCACAGTGCCTGTGTTCCCAGCCTGCACAGGGTTATGTGCTCACTCAGTCCATGTCCATTGGATTTCAGGTCACTTCAGTCACCTCCTCCTCGGCCAGACACTGAGCCCAGGGACTACCAGCCAAGAGGCTTCTCCCGTGGCATGCCTTACCCTCCAAGAGCTGTGCCCATGGTAGGAATCAGCCACCTTCCCTTGCTCTGTTTGTTACTCTCAAGCAAAGACATGAAGGCAGTTGCTCTAACTTTTGCCCTAATAAAAGCTTTCAAGTTACTTCTTCACTTCTGAAAATTATGTTTGTCCTTGATAAAAAGCAGAGAGAATATTTGTTTTGTGGGGGGCTCCTCAGTTTCCCAGTTTAAGTGTTGTCCCAGGCTGTGCTTGGTTCACCTGCTTTGCTGCTTCCTTTTCCTCATGACAGATGCCCAGCCCATGTGAGATCTCCTCTCCTTGTCAGAGCAGTTTTCCTCTGAAAGCCACAAACAGCCAGAACACACTCCCAGAGCAAACCAAGTGCTGTTGTGATCAGCCTTGCTGTGTTTTCAAAATACAGAAATCCAGCTGTTGTGATCAGCCTTGCTGTGTTTTCAAAATACAGAAATCCAGCTGTTGTGATCAGCCTTGCTGTGTTTTTCAGAATACAGAAATCCAGCAGTTTCCAGGCTGCTGTTGCTTCTTTCTGCTGAGTTTCTCAGAGGAAAGAGCACCTCTGACATTGCCAGGCTGCTCTGCAAGCCTTCTTGAGCATCACTTATTTAGCGACACAAATATTTCGATTCCCTGACGTAAATATTTTGATTCCCTGATGTAAATACTTTAATTCCCTACGTGCAATTGCTGACCATTCTCTTTGTGTTTTCCTTGTAGGATATGCATCCCAACACCTTTCCTGTGCCAGCTTACCCAGTTAACCAGCACCCCCAGCAGGCTTTCCACCAGCCCTACTACTCCCCACCGCAGTACCCGGTGCAGCAGCCACCGAGGGTGCCCAGCAGGTCAGTGCACTTACTGCAATGCCCCCTGGCAGGGCCACTGATGGCATTTCTTGGCCTGGCTGTCACTCCTGGCGTGTTCCATCATGTGTTGTGTGTGATTTGGGCTGGTTTTTCACCGGGAGAAGTTTCTCCTTCACTTCACCCTGGAAGGCAGCGTGTTCATCGTGCACTGACACGGCTGTGTGGTGATGGATGGGGCTCAGAGTGCTGCTGTGCAGGCAGATCAGCCCAGCAGGTGGATGAAAGGCCTGTTAAAATAGTCAGTTCAAAAGCAAATTACTCACAAATCTGTCATTGTGCTGATTTGTGAATGCTGTGGCCAAGTGCAAAACCATTTCTCTTAACTTTGAGCAGGAAGTTCTCCTGTGTGTTTCATCTTATGTTTGAGTTGTGCCACACACAGACCCAGCAAGTGCCAGTGCTGAGTGGGAGCATCCTAATGTAGCTCATTTTGGGGGGGCTCTTGGGCTGGGGGATCTTCAGAGAATTTTGGAGAAAAGGTGAGTGTGGTGGTCACATTTCTCTTCACAGAGAAAAGCAAGGCACAATTCTTGCCAAGAATATTTCTAGGTTTCACATTCTTTGAACCTCAGAGAAAGGAAAAACAATTCTTATTGTTTCTCTACTATAAAAGTAGAATGCAATGTGGAAATTGTTTACCCAGAGTGATGGTGTTTTGTTTCTTTGGCCTGTCAGGGCCAAGTGTGTAGCCCCACATTTCTCTTCCCAGAGAAAAGCAAGGCACAGTACTTTCCAAGAATATTCTTCTCTCATTTGCTGTGCCTGTGTTTGTGCCAAAGCAGAATGCAATGTGGAGATTGTTCACCCAAAGTGATGGTGTTGTGTTTCCTTGGCCTACCAGTGCCAGGTGTGTGTGTGTGTGTGTGTGAGGACAGTCATGAGATTCTGTGCAGTGTGAGCAGAGTTGTGTGCTTGGCAGATTCAGTTTAGATGTAATGTAATATAGTATAGGATAATATATATAATATAGAATAATATCTACTATACAACATAGAATAATATAGTATAATAAAGTAATTAATTAGCCTTCTGCTAAGATGGAGTCAGATACATCATTCTCTCCCCTCGTTAGGGGTTCCCTGTGAATACTAAAGGTGAGTTTTACCAGATGGGGGTTCCCAGAGGATTTCAGGCCATTGAAGGCACAGCCTGAGCGTGGCATGTTTGGAATGAGTCTCAGTGTGCTGGCTGGGGTGCTGCAGTGGTGGGGCAGGGTGGGGTGTGATGCTGTGGCACTGACTGCTCCTCCTCTGTCCCCTGCAGGCCTCCACCCCCTCAGCAGAAGGTTGTACCTCAGGGACCGCCTGCAGCACAGCAGAAATGTTTACCTCAGGGACAGTACTTCCCCTCCCGACCGGCACCTCTGCCTCCCAAGTAGCTTTGTGAGCTGCTGCCTGCGACAGCTGAAATTGCAGTTTCCCCTTCTGGCATCCCGTGGCAGTGCAGTGCCGGCAGCCTCCCTCTGCAGCCTGGGACAGGGCAAACGACAGATCCCAAGCAGGAATGTAGAACTTTACACTCAATAAATACCTCGACCAAAGCTCCAGGGACTGAAACACCCAGCCCGTCCCTCGCTCTGGCCAAGCTTTGCCGCTGCAGCCAGGCTGGCAGCAGGAGTGCAGCACCTGCAGGGAAATAGTCCTGAAATCCAGCACGTGGCTTTGGGGTTCCCCCATTTCTGCCACGAGCCCTGGTAAGGAAATTGTCTGATTTGTTGTTGTCTCTCTGACTGTGCAGTGAGGAATTGGAGTAACCCGTTTGCAAAGCAAGATCTGTCAGTTAATTTACAGTTACTCTGCATGGACTGAAAGTGTTTCCCATAAATGGAATGAGGTCTCAGAGGACTTTTTCAGGAAGAGAGATACATTTTAAACATGTTTATGCATGTATATATGTTTATAGATGCATAATAATGCACTTAAATTCTTAACTCCATGCTGACTGACACTAAGCTGTGCTATAGGAGCACTGAGTTTAATGCTTTTTAATTAGAGAGTGGCTAAACGAGTCTCCTGTACTAATTCCCACTAATCCATGGATGGGCAGTGAAGATAAAGGTACGAGAAGACACGGCCATATTCTGGTTTTAAAAAATGGGCTGCTGCTAGGTTTTAATTGAGGTCTGAAGACAGCAGCAGCCTCTGCAGAACACTGGGAAGTGGGAAGTGTCTCTGCCTGGACCACCAGAGCTTCTCTGAGCACTTTAAATGGGAGCCTGGTGGCTGATGCACCCTGAATTTAACAGCCAAGCCCTTGTAGTGCCAGTCAGGGCCCCTGTGTGTCAGACTGGGCTGCCCTCTGCTCCTGCACCATGGGCTAGACTGGATTTTGGAACTTCTCCTGGGCAGAGGTGCTCAGCATCCACTCTGCTAGGAGAGGGAACTGTTGATCCTGATCCTGTGGTGCCATGGGTAGAAGCTGGATGTTGTTGTCACAAATAGAAATCTGTTGCACAAACTTGCTAAAAGTGAGGTTCTATTGCACCAACTTGCTAAAAGTGAGATAAGTGCTGAAGAGCCTGCTGGGCTGTTTCGCTCTGTGCTCGCCCACAAGCACAGCTCAATCTGTAAAATCCCCCTAATATTGCCAAAAAATAATCTTTTTCTCTGTATATACATACATAAATATATATATAGTGTGTGCAGTAATAAAATACTTGAACTCCTGTGGTTTCCCATAAACTTAGATTAAGATTTATAACACCATTAAAATCTGTAAAATGTCACCTAGAGTTTCACCAACTGTACTGGTGGGGGGTCTCCTTTTTGTTCCAAGATAATCAATTACTTCCTAATTGTGTTGCTGTGTCCCGCTCTGCCTGAGTGGGCAGTCTGTCTGTCTGTCTGTCTGTCTGTCACAGTGAGCTCTGCAGCTGGATGCAGCCCATCTCCAGCCCTGGTCAGAGGGTGGGGAAAGAGGAGGGGATCCAGGGAGTGAAGTCATCCAGAGAGATGATGTACTTAACTGTGTGTGTGAACTAAACTATGCTGAACATGGTGCCTTCATAGACAAAGAGTTTTTGTACTCCCGGCGTGCCCGTTGGAACAGCAGGGATGTGTGGTGTGAGGAGCGATGCCACGGACAGGAAATGGCTCCAGTTTTTGGTGGTGAATGCTGAAGATGACTACTGACTTTCTTTTGTAAAGTGTAGGGATACCTGTCCCGGGCAGGTCGGGAGCTGTGTCCCCCTCTGCAGCAGCCCCGCGCTGCTCCCTGGCCCAAGGGCTGCTCCCAACCCCTTTGTACAGCCCCAACAAGCAATAAAGATGCCAGTTTTGTACAAATCTCTGCCTCAGCCTCTGCTTTAAGGGGTGGGGAGGCTGTTACTGGTGGGGCTGTTAGCTGTGGGCAGTTACTGGTGGGCTGTGGGGCCGTTACTGCGGGGCAGTTACTGCCCGGCCATGGGGCCACTTTGTGCAATGCCCCCACTGCTGCTCCTGCTGCTCCTGGAGCTGCTGCACGAGGCTGGGCAGGGCCCCCCCGAGCCCCCAGCCCGCCAGCACTGGGCTCAGCCATGGGGGTCTCTGTCCCCTGTGGGTGGGCAGGTTTGGTCCCAGATCACAATCCCGCAGCAGCTGGGGGCCAGCACAAAAGGAGAGGAGGGGCTGAAGCAGGCACGGTGCTGGGGGGCTCTGGGGGAAGGAGGGTTCAGCTGAAGAGGAGGGATGGGGGAGTAGAGATGTGGGGGTAGCTGTAAGAGAGGCTGGGGGAAGGAGGGTTCAGCTGAACAAAAGGGGCTGGGGGAGTACAGATGTGGCAGCTGTAACAGGGCTGGGGGAGTACAGATGTGGCAGCTGTAACAGGGCTGGGGGAGTACAGATGTGCTGGCAGCTGTAACAGTGGCACTGCCAGCACCATTGATGGCTGCAGCCACGCTGTGCTCCCCCTTTGCTGTTCACAATCCAGGCCTTGGACTGTGCTATTCCCAACTCCCTGTTGCCATTTCTCCCCTTCTCTGCTTTTCTGTGTGCACAAGGAGGCAGTGTCCTACACCCTGAGGATCGAGGGGAAGCCTTACACCATCCACCTGCAGCAGCAGTGAGTTGGCCCTGCCACTGCCCTGCTCCCTGAGAAGCTTGAGGAGCTCTGGGTGATGGATGCTGCTGTAAGTGCCTCTCTTTGTGCCTCTCTCTTGCAGTGCCTTTTTATCTGATGATTTCCAGACTTATGTGTCCAGTGAGCAGGGATCTTTGCACGCTGATTCTGCCCCCTCGGAGGTAACCTGGCCTTGCTTTGGGCTGTCTTTGTCCATGTTGGGTTTTGTTTTTCTCTGCCCAAGGCAGCTGCTCCAGCTGGGGTGGTGGGTAAGGGGATGTCCTGCCCAGCCATGGAAGAGCTCCCTGTCCTCTGTCATGTCACAGGGAGGCTGCCACTACTGGGGCTACATCGATGGCTTCCCCAGCTCAGCAGTGACCCTCAACACCTGCTCAGGGCTCAGGTACAGCACCAGCCCTACCCCTGTGCTGCCCCTGGCCTGCAGAACAAACAGCTGGGGCAGCTGTGCCAGTGCCCAGCAGCAAGTGGGCAGTGCTGGTGCCCTGGCAGGGGTTTGCTGCAGTTTGAGAACGTGAGCTACAGGATCCAGCCCCTGGGCTACTCCCCTGCCTTCCAGCACGTGCTGTTCCGAGTGGGTGAGGAGCAGATGGCAGCAGCCCCCCCTGCCCACAGCCCCCCCGAGGCAGGGCAGGCTGGGCTGGCAGCCTGGGACGTGCTGGACGAGGCCCCCAGGGATGATGAGGTGAGTGCTGCTGTTCTCACAGTGCTGCTGCTGTCCCTGTGCTGTGAGGAGGGACCTGCTTCTGCTGGAAGGTCTTCTGTGTGTCTTTGGCCAGACACTTGGACACAAGCTTTGAAAAGCACAGCCAGCAGCAACAGTGAGGGGAGCAGAGAATGCAGAATCTGTACTTTGAAGCCCATTTTCTCTTTCAGCCCCTCTCGGCCTCTGCACAATCTCCCAAATACCTCACAGTGTACGTGGTTTTGGACAAGGCTTTGGTAAGTCCATGCCAGCCACTTTTTCCTTCTCTTTGCCTGACTTCTGTGAGCATGGAAATGGTAAATTTCCCAGCTTTTACATGGATTTGTTTTCTGTTTTGAAAAGTTCCTCATGCTGTGGATTTTGTAGGAAATAAGGAACATGAATTTGTAGCTCCATGGCTCAGTGTTGGGAATCATTTCAGTGTTCCAACACTGACATGGTAAGCACCTTGTCTGCCCTTGTGTCCTCTTGGGTTGTTTTTCAGTACAACTATATGGGATCAGACCCAAATGCTGCGACACAGAACATAATCCAGGCCTTCAATTTAATCAACAATGTGAGTTCTTAAGTCTGGTTTGTACTGCAGTGAGATGGGGGATGAGGGGGATGTTGGTGTTAGCAGTGGCCACCTCTTTTCTAGCTGCTTTTAGGTTTAGGAGGATGTTATGTAAAGAATTCTGTGTTTCCTGAGAAGGTTTTTCCTCTGGACATGCCACAGAAGAACATCTTGCCCTGTGTGATGGCCATGTCTCATGCAGATGTACAGAAACACAGGCAGTTTGCCTCAGGGCAGCCAAACCCTGCATTTTGAGGACTCCTGGGTTGCTTCCCTCTCCCCTGATCTCACTGATCCAATTCACCTGCTTACTCTCAGGGACTTGTAACCAACTTCCAGTCCTGTTCTTTACTCCACTGCTGGTCTTATGGTTCACTTGTGCAATGAGAAGTTATTTCCAAAGCCCCTAACACTTATGAAGTTATTGAAATTTGGCTCAGGCCTCTTGCTGTATCTCTTTATTCTTTAGGTGTGTTCATTCTTTTTGGCTACAGATGTCATTGAGGCACTGACAGCAGCAATTTACTTTTCCCCTGTGTTTACTGTGTGCAGAGTGGTGGCTCTGCATGAAGGGAAGGTGTGAGAGCAGATGTTTCTTCTCTTATTCTTTCAGATGTTCAATCCCCTTAATGTCACCATTGTGCTGTCCTCCCTGGAGCTGTGGGCAGAGGGGGATAAAATATCAACAGCAGGGGACACAGATGACCTTCTACAGCGATTTTTACAGTGGAAACAGTTGTCCCTGGAGCCACAGGCTCACAACATTGCTTCTCTCTTAGGGTAAGATAAAGGTTCATGAGTGTTAAAAGTTATGTGGTAGCAATCAGTCAAACCAATGTGAATTGAAACTGACAAAAAATGCTTTTAAAAAAAAATCCATTTTTATTAAGTCCTTAATATTCTTCAAGTATTTCTTCCAAGTGATGCAGCAGCTGCAATGGTGCTGTCCATCCCTTGTCACCCCCCAGTCCCTGCCAGCACCAGGCACCAGACCCTGCCCAGCTCCCCTGGGGACAGCAAACAGGGACACCAAGGGGACTTGGGCTGTACAGAGCCATCATCCCCCACTGACCACAGCAGTGACCCCAGCTCTGTCACAGGTACAGGCACCAAGGAGCCCTCGTGGGTGCAGCGGCTCCAGGAGGGGCATGTCAGAGAGATGCTGCTGCCACCGTGGCCCTGGTATGGTCCCCCCTGTCCTGTGCCTGTCCCTCAGCAGCCTGGGCAGCAGGAGCAGGGGTGGATGGAGCTCGTGGGAGGATCTGTATCCCTGCAAGGAACGCTCAGCTCTGGCAGCTCCCCTCTCTCCTCCCTCCAGTACCACGGGAACGTGACCCTGGAGTCCTTCTCCGTGCTGCTGGCACAGGTGCTGGGCCAGAGCCTGGGCATGAGCCCCGACAGCCCCCGAGGCTGCAGCTGCCCTGGACGGGTCTGCACCATGAGCCCTGCGGCGCTGTGAGTCTGCCCCAGGGGCTGGGGCACGTGAAGGGGGCACAGGGGTGGCTGCACGGTGTCCCCTTGTCAGAGGTGTCCTCCAGCACTGTCATTCCACTGCAAAAATGGAATCACTCAGGCTGGAAAGGGCCTCCAGGAGCTTGGAGTCCAACCTTTGACCAATCACCACCTTGTCAACTGGACCAGAACACTGAGTGCTGTGTCAGTGATTTCTTGAACTCCTCCAGGGATGGGGACTGCACCACCTCCCTGAGCAGCAATTCCAATGCCTGAACACCAGTTATTTCAGTTCAATATCATTATTTCAATGAAGAAATCCCTGCTTTTTTTCCTCTAAGAAGAAAAAAAGAATTCATTAAATAGCAATTTAGCACTTAATTTGACAAAGGAGACCTTTGCTCTCTAAAATGAAGGTACTTCAGGATGTTTTCCAATCTCTGTTAATAATGAGCTGTAGATCAGGTGAATTAATAGACCCTGGGGGGCTGTCAGTGTCTGGGTGAGCCCTTGACTTGCACAGAGCTTGGGGGAGAGAGAGGGGCAGTGAATGTGTAAAGTATAACCTGATCATTGCTTTGTGTAATGTATAACCTGATCATTGCTTTATTTTAGACATCTCAGTGGGGCGAAAGCCTTCAGTAACTGCAGCATCAGGGACTTTGAGACCTTCCTGAAGCAGGGCAGAGGGGATTGCCTCTTCAGCAGCCCCCGGCTGAGCCGCCAGTCCCGGCAGAGCGGCGCCGTCTGCGGCAACCGCGTGGTGGAGCCGGGGGAGCAGTGCGACTGTGGCACGGCCCAGGTGGGCACAGCCCAGGGGGGCACAGCCCTGGGGGGCACAGTCCTGGTGGGCACAGCCCAGGGGGGCACAGTCCTGGTGGGCACAGCCCAGAATGGGCACAGCCCAGGTGGACACAGCTCAGGGGGGCTCAGTCCTGGTGGGCACAGCCCAGGGGGCACAGCGGTGGTGGGCACGGTCCTGGTGGGCACAGCCCAGGTGGGCTCAGCCTAGGTGGGCACAGTGCTGGTGGGCACAGCGGTGGTGGGCATAGCACAGGTGGGCACAGCCTAGGTGAGCACAGTGCTGGTGGGCACAGCCCAGAGGGGCACAGCCCTGGTGGGCACAGCCCTGCCTTTGTGCTCCCAGTGCCTGTGGAGTCACCAACCTTTGGACACAGCCCCAGTGTACCCAGCAGGGTATTGCCAGCCAGGGGCTGTGTACAGATCACAAACGGGATGGGAATGCTGGGAACGTGCCTTGAGCTGTTTGATTTTTCAGCATCAGCCTCATTCCATGGTTGTGACAATGGGAAGATGCCACCAAGCACAAATCCCAGGCAGCAGACAAAGAACTTAATGTTACAACTCACTTTAAAACTCTTTTGATCAATCCCACAAAGCAAAAGCACATTGACAGTAGTTCCATCCAATCACTATAAGCACAGGTACCTTTGGTTAAACAATGCTTGCTTATTTCAAATACAATACCTGCTTGTAAGCCTTAAAACACAATGCACAGAGCTCCATTATTAAGCTTAGAACTTCCTAATATCTCACTAGATAAACTTTTCTGCAGCTTAGAGAATTATTCTAGCCAAGCATTAATACACAGACCATTGTTTTATTTATCCTTGCTTTTCTACTTCTTACGTAATTTTTCTGCTGACCAATCTCATGGCCACTGCTCAGCTCTAGTCACAGTTCTGCTGTCTCTGCCTTTTGCAGCTTTCTCAAAACCCTCTGATTTTATGGATTCCCACACGGGGAGCAGCCCAGGGAGGGCTGTGTTGGGTTGGGGATTGTTTCTGTGTGGCAGCTTTGCCCGTTTGTTCTGCTGGATATTGCCCACGTAATATGGGGAGAGGAGGAGGAGAAGCTCGGGGGGACAGCAAAATAAAATAATGTGGGTTTGCCATGTGTCCACAGGAATGCCAGAAGGACAGGTGTTGCACTCCAAGATGTAGACTGAAGCCAAGAGCAAGATGTGCCTCCGGATTATGTTGTAGAAATTGTCAGGTAAGGCAGATTTTTATAACTATAACAAAATCATTGTCTATTTTTGGACAAATGGCATATTCCCATGCTGAGAGATAGAGCCAACCTTCCTGCTGTGCAGTGGGAAAGGTTCCTGGGGTTTGCTTGCAGTCTCAGCTCTTGGGAGCCCCTGGGGGGAATATTACCTGGGGACTGTCCCAGGCAGTGTCACTCACCTGTCACACCTGAGTGCCTCAAGGGGGGGGGGGCTTGGGCAGAGGGGGCTCAGCCTGGGAGACCTGGGGGGCTGCAGAGCTCCTGCTGCTCAGGCTGGGAGATATGGGGGGCTGCAGAACCCCTCCTGCTCAGGCTGGGGGACGTGGGGGGCTGTGAAGCTCCTCCTGCTCAGCCTGGGAGGCTGCAGGGCTCCTGCTGCTCGGCCTGGGAAACCTGGGGGGCTGTAGAGCTCCTGCTGCCTAGGCTGGGGGACATGGGGGGCTGCAGAGCTCCTCCTGCTCAGGCTGGGGGACATGGGGGGCTGCAGAGCTCCTCCTGCCTAGGCTGGCAGAGCTCCTGCTGCTCACGCTGGCAGGTGAGGGGGCTGCAGAGCCCCTCCTGCTCAGGCTAGCAGGTCAGGGAGGCTGCAGGGCTCCTGCTGCTCAGCCTGGTGGGCTCGGGAGGCTGCAGAGCTCCTCCTTCTCCGCAGTTCAAGTGGAGGAACACGCTGTGCCGCCCGGCCGCCGATGCCCAGTGTGACCTGCCCGAGTTCTGCAGCGGCTCCTCCGCCTCCTGCCCGCCCGATGTGTACGTGCAGGACGGGCAGGAGTGCTGGCGTGGCACCGGCTACTGCTACCAGGGACGCTGCCAGTCCCCGGACCTGCAGTGCAGGAGGCTCTACGGGACAGGTAACGGGCTGTGCTGGTGGCACTGGCGCTGCTCAGGGGCTGGGGTGGCCACAGCATCACCTGCCTGTGCTCCTCAGTGCACCCAGCTCAGCAGAGTGGGGCACCTGGAGGGAAGGCACAGCTCTAGGAAAGCGTTTCGAGCTCTGGTTGGAAGCACAGAGTTCCCCCAGTGCTTCACAGATAATTTGCTTTTTGTTCTTTCCATTGTTATTTTATGCGGGCAAACTCAATTAGAGAACTTCCCCTGCTGATTCCTGAGGTTCAGGACTGCTGAGGGTTTGGGCAGGGATAGGTGTGTTTTCTCTAATTAAATAATGAAAAATGAAGTTGTTAGATAGCAGAATATGTTCCTTTGTGTTCCTTTTAGTGGTACTGTTATAAATGAATTAGTTAATTTGATTAATAAGGAAAATGTTTTCAATAATTAAAATACAGTCATAAAAAAGGCCACAAGGAAAGATAGGTCAGTGCTGAACCAGGCTAAAAGCATCAGGTGAGATGGGGGACCACTAGGGCTCCACTCCTCTGTAGATCATGGAGAGACAGCTCTCACAAAGTCTTTTTTATATATTTCCAAACTCCTAGGGTTGCTGGGAAGGGTTTCTTGCTTTCTTACTGTTGATTTTATCTTTTAAGCATATTCATGTAATTTTTCCTTTCTTGCTGCTGCTCTTGCTGAGAGTTTCCTGAAAATGGCAAACAATTCACTTTGTTAGAAAATCTCCTGCAATATACATTCTAGGAAACACAGATTTATCTTATCAATGATTTATCTTATCATTGATAAGATTTATCTTATCAATGATAACCCCATATTGCTGGGGTTTGGCCAGATGAATAATCCTCTGGAATCAACATTTCTGGAGATGAATATTCAGGCTGGGATTTTGCAGAAAATCTCCTGCAATATACATTCTAGGAGACACTGATTTATCTTATTGATGATGAATGCATATTGCTGGGGTTTGGTCAGATGAATAATCCTCGGGAATCCACATTTCTGGAGATGAATATTCAGGCTAGGAGACACATATTTATCTTATCAATGATGCATATCAAATGCATGTTGCTGGGGTTTGGTCACATGAATAATCCTCTGGAATCAACACTTCTGGAGATGAATATTCATGCTGGGATTTTGGTGCACATCGCTGTAATCTCATCAGAAGGAATTTCCTGGAACCCTCCTTTGGTATGCCAGGATTTTCATTCAGAGAGATTACTCAGCAGGAATTTATACATATTATCTAGCAGAGTAACAAATATTCTTGCTGAACTTGCAGACTCCAGGAACGCCCCCGTGATGTGCTACGAGGAGATCAACGGGCAGCGGGACAGGTTCGGGCACTGCGGCTTCAAGTCCAACCACAAGTACCAGAACTGTATGTGGAGGTATGCTGCCCAGGGGGCTCTGGATCTGATAAAATCCAGCTTTCATTGGGGTTGGACAGTCAAGAGAAGTGGCAAGAACTCCAGTTTATGGTGAGATTTGTGAAGCAGTAATACCTGTGTGTGTTCTCCTCGGTATGGTGTCTCTTCTTGTGTCACAGACCCTCCCAGTCCTGCTGATGTTTTCTCAGCAGACTGTGCTGCTCAATGTCCCAGTGTTCATCAGGCAGTGTCTGTGTGTGTCTGTGTCACTGTCACATTTTCTGAAAAAATCCCTTCACCAGGATTTCTTCTCCTGGGAAGATGAGAAGCCTCAGAGAGAAAACCATATTCTCTCATTTGCTTCCCCCTGTTTTACTGCTTTGGAATGTGGCTGGAGACTGTTTACCAACAGGTGATTGGGTTCATGTGAATTGTTTTTACTAAATGACCAATCACCATCAGCTATGTTGGACTCTGAGGAGTCAGTCATGAGTTTTTCATTATCATTCTTGTTAATCTTTCTGTCTGTATCCTTTCTGTACTCTTTAGTATAGTTTTAGTATAGCATTCTATAATAATATAATGGAATGGAATGGAATGGGATGGGATGGAATGGAATGGAATGGAATGGAATGGAATAGAATAGAATAGAATAGAATAGAATAGAATAGAATAGAATAGAATAGAATAGAATAGAATAGAATAGAATAGAATAGAATAGAATAGTAAATCAGCCTTCCAAGAACATGGATTCACTCATCTCTCACCTCGTCCTGGGGACCCCTGTAAATACCACAAATGGTGACCTCAGATGCTGGCTGTGGCCTGTGCTGAAGAACAGGCCCACGTGTCTGTGTATGTTTGATACACATCCTGTGCAAATTGGCTTTCCAGGGATCTCAGGTGTGGGAAGTTAGTCTGCACATACCCATCCCACAAGCCCTTCTTAGCACCTGCCACTGCTGTGATGTACGCCCGGGTGAAGCATCACATCTGTGTGACTCTGAACTACCTGAATGTGTCCACATGGCTGGATCCCCTTCTGGTCACTCCAGGGACAAAGTGTGGCTCTGGAAGGGTAAGGAAATATTCTGTAATCATCCAGAATGACAAATAGAAACTGTGAGTATTAACAAGATCATCAAAACATTCATTGCTTGCAGCGGTGTGCTTGATATTTAAAAACACTACAAAAACTCATTTTTATAGTGCTCACACTTGGTGGGGTGTGAGAACTAAAATGACCTGGCCTCAGGGCAGAACTGTGGCTTCTTTATTTTTAATTTTTTTTTTAATAGTGTGTTTTCATTTCCCTGTGGCCCAGGGCCACAGCCTGATGTGCTGAGTGCTGTATGGGTGAGGCAGTGCTGGGCTGGAGCTGCCATGGTTTTTCCCAGGTGTGTATGAATGGCACATGCCAGCCAGTGTCGGTGCTGGGACCCATCTGTGACAGCAAAACAAAGTGCCACGGCCACGGGGTGAGTCCCAGGGGTGCTGGGCTGGGGGGGCAGGCTGTGCCAGCCCCCTGCACACCTGTACCCCTCCCTGGCCCTGCAGGTGTGCAACAACAAGGGCAACTGCCACTGCAACATGGGCTGGCAGCCCCCCGACTGCCAGTTTAGGGGGTCACGCCATGGGGGCAGCAGGGACAGCGGGCTGCAGTTCACAGAGGGAGGTGAGTGGGCACCATGGGATGGCACGGGCAGGGCCCGGCTGGGCTGGACAGGCTGGGCTGGCAGTGCCTGTGCAGGGCTGGGCTGGTGTGCCAGTGTCTGGCTGGGCTGGCAGTGCCCAGCAGGGCTGGCAGTGCCTGTGCCCAGCTGGCAGTGCCTGTGCCCAGCTGGCAGTGCCCGTGCCCATCCAGGCTGTCTCCCGCCAGGCCTGCATCGAGCACTGGAGGATGGTGAGATGGCCTGGCTGGTGCTGGGCTCCAGCCTCGTCCTGCTGTTCCTGACGGCGGCCCTGGGGCTCGGGCTGTGGCGGCAGCAGGTGCCCGGCCAGCGCCACGGGGAGCAGGCCCCGGGCACCGAGGGGTGAGTGGGGCCCCATGGCTGTGGGGGCCTGGGGGAGGCAGGGTGTGGAAGGGCTGGGGGCGTCCCTGAAGAGGAGGGGATAGGGTGACTGCCATGGGGACATGAGGGCACTGCCCAGGGCTGACCCTTGGGCAGAGGTGACCTCAGGCTGAGGCACCCCCTGAGCCAAGGCAGGGCCAAGGCCCCACTGCAGATCCCCCCACAGCACCAGCCGGGACACGGGCAGGGAGCTGGAGCCAGATCTGGAGCGAAACCTGGAGCCAGACCTGGAGGTAAAACGGGAAACAGGCCTGGAGCAACACCAGGAGCCAGGCCTGGAGGTGAAATGGGAGCCACACCTGGAGGTAAATAGGGAGCCACACCTGGACCTAAATCGGGAGCCAGACCTGGAGATAAAACGGGAAACAGGCCTGGAGCTGAATCTGGAGCCAGGCCTGGAGCTACATCAGGAGCCACATCTGGAGGTGAAACAGGAGCCAGGCCTGGAGCTACATCAGGAGCCACATCTGGAGGTGAAACAGGAGCCAGGCCTGGAGCTACATCTGGAGCCAGACCTGGAGCTAAAATGGGAGCCAGACCTGGAGCTACAGGACCCAGAGCTGACCCCAGAGCTGCAGACAGACACAGAGCTAGAGCCAGAGCTGGAGATGATGACAGACACCACACAGACCCACCAGCAGAGCCAGCGCTGGGGCAGCACCACGGGCACTAATTAAAGGTGTTGGGCAAAGCTGGTGTCATGGCCAGTGCCCCGTGGTTTCCTGCTTACGTAGTCTATGTTTTTTATCATAGTTAACCCTGCTCTTGGGGCCTAGAGGCCACAGCTGCTGAGATTGTCCCCTTTTCTTGTGGGCACATGGTGGTGGATGGGATTTGCCCGTCTGTGAGGGCTGTGAAGGTGCCTGATGCTGGGGCTGTTCAGCAGGGCTGGCTCAGGCACTGTGGCTGCCACTGGAGTGGAGTTCTCCTGTGTGGATCATCCTGTGTGGATGTGTGTGGCTCATGGCTCCCCTCCTCAGAGCTGGGGACCAAGGAAGGCCTCATGTGGTGGCCCTGGTGCTGACTGTGAGGGTGTCACCTCTGTTTTGTATGTGAAGTGCATGTTTCCTGCACTTGGTGCAGGTGCCCTTGGACCTGCACCCTACAGGGATGTCAGTCCTGCTGTTGTACCCCTGCCCTTGGATCTGCACCCCACAGGGATGTCAGTCCTGCTGTTTGCACCCCTGGGCTTGGACCTGCACCCCACAGGGATGTCAGTCCTGCTGTTGCACCCCTGGGCTTGGACCTATATTCCATGGGGGTGTCAGTCCTGCTGTTGCACCCTGGCCCTTCCCTTCCCCTGCACTCCCAGTGCCTCCAGCCCCAGCCCTGCCTGCACAGGCAGCACTCTCAGGGTTGATTTTCCCCCAGAAAGCTGCTGTTGGGGAAGGCCCTGCTCAGGGCATCCTGCTGGGACCCCCCTGGCAGCCCCAGTGGCCCCAGCAGCACGGGGAAAAGCAGCAGCATCCACTGTGCTTGTGCATGTCTGGCCAGGGACCAGCATCAACCATCCCCAGGCTGGGAGGATGGATCCTGCCTGCCACAACCAGCTCAGCAGCCCACTGCACACAGGTTTGGCATTGCCAGCACGGTGGGGATCCCCAGGCACAGGAGCAGTGTCCCTGAGCTGCTGCCCCAAGCCACCTCCTGTTGGAACCCAGGACATTCCTCTGGCTGCCCTGGAGGACTCCAGACCCTGCCCAGGGGTTCAGAGACCTTGGCACAGAGCCCCTGTGCCTTTGATCTTGACCCATGGAAAAAACAATTACCAACCTTTATATGAAGAATTACAAGTCAAGAGAGTTTAAGTAGAATAATATTTAGTTTGTCACGGGGTGAAAAATAGATTTTTTGGGTTTTTAGAATGGGGGTTAGGGAGGCAAGATGGAGGAATCAGGGTGTGTCCAGCCTCTCTCCTTCTTCTTCTTCTTCTTGGCCTCCATCTTCTGCTATGTTGGTGGCACTTTTGGATTAATTTAAGGTAGAAGCTCACTGTCTAACACAGGTGATAGGTATTTGTGACAGTGTTCACAGGGGTCTGAGGATGAGGGAAGAGATGAGGATCTGACTCCATGTTTCAGAAGCCTGATTTATTATTTTATGATATATATTACATTAAAACTATACTAAAAGAATAGAAGAAAGGATTTCATCAGAAGGCTAGCTAAGCTAAGAATAGAAAAAGAAAGAATGATAACAAAGGTTTTGTGGCTCGGACAGAGAGTCTGAGCCAGCTAGGCTGTGATTAGGCCAGCTAGGCCATTAATTAAAAACAACCACATGAGACCAATCCCAGATGCACCTGTTGCATTCCACAGCAGCAGATAACCATTGGTTACATTTTGTTTCTGAGGCCTCTCAGCTTCTCAGGAGGAAAAATCCTAAGGAAAGGATTTTCCATAAAACATGTCTGTGACAAGTATTGGGAAGGTATTGTAAATAATGTACAGTAGTTTTTAGTATAAAACGTTAACAGCATCCTGAAGGCAGTCAGTGTGCCTCAACCCGACCTGCCAGACAGAACTCAGCAGGTAAGAGAAAAAATATTATGCATAAGAAATAATAAATAACCTTGAGAATGAGAACAGAGGAATCCTGACTCCTCCTTCATCTGCTGGGCTGGGAAAAGGAGATTTGTACATATCTCAGAGTCACTGTGACCAGCAGAGATTCTGAGAACCTCCTACCCACGGGAGCCTGGCAGCCCTGGGAGGAGCCAGCTCACAGCCCCTGCTCCCCAGAGACAGGTGAGCCAAGGCTTTCCCATCCACAGGGACAGAGTGTAATGTAGGGGTCTGAGGCCATATATCATGCTGCAAATTGTAGGATAGATCATGATATGAACAGTGCAATGGGGAAGAAGGTAAGGGAGTAGAAGTCTATTTTTAGGCTGATGGGGATTTTGAAGTTTTTAATGAATTTTCATTCTCAGAAGGAGGTGAGGCTCTCTGTCCCGGAGTGGATGTAGATTGTTGTGTTTGCTGCAGACAAATCCTTATCAGCAACCTTTAGCCGTGTTTGCTCAGACCCTGTGGCCATTGGGCAGCCAGGCTGACCCCTCCAGGCCCAGCTGCTGGCTCAGCACATTCTGCCAGCGGGGCCAGAGCAGCCCTGGCAGGCAGGAGCAGCCATGGAGGGCAGCGCTGACACCGAGGAGCCCCCGCTGCTGCCCCTGGCACTGAGCAGGTTCCACATCTCCGAGGAGTTCGGCTTCCTGCTTCCCAACCCTCTGGTAGGAGCTGGCTGTGCCTCCCCATCTGCATGCACAGGAAATGGAGGGGTTGGTGAGCAGCTTTCTGCTGGGGGAGCTTGGATCTGGCATTTTGCTGTAGCACTTTACAAAGGACTGTGAGGAAGGCAGGTGCTATTCTGGCACAGGGAGTTTCATAGGACAAACCTCTACCCTTGAAAATGATGAAAGCAGCTGCAGCAAGCAGCACAGAGGAGAGGTGGGGGAGATCTGACTGGCCTTGGCTCTACAGAATTTTGGGGAGCACAAGAAGAGCAGGTGTCCTGTGCCCAAAGTGGGGCCATTTATCACTTACAGGAATGTGTTTCTTGTTGACGGAGTGACAAAACTATCTTTTGGTTTTTAAAAAAGGAAATAAGCCTAGAACTTTTTCTCTTCAATGAGGTGAAAAACTCATAAGACTTAGGGGACTTCAACTCAGACTGAAGGATAGCTAATTGGACAAGAGCCAAACAAAAAAGTTGTGCTTGGGCAATTTACTAGAAAAAGGAAGAGAAGAAAGAAACGAATTGTTTTTGTGTGGTGTTTTATCAGAGGCAAGAACCTCTTGCACCTGGCTCAGTTTTCATCTGTAAAGAGTTTTGTTATTTTGCCTTTTATTAAAACCTTTTATTTCCAACACTGCCACAGAAGCCATCCTGCTGATTTTATACCTTCTGAGGTAGCTGAGCTGTCTTGGGTGTGGAATAGATCTCCAAGAGCTTTTGAGACCTGGCTGGAGGAGACCCAGATTTCAATCTGGCTCCACAGTGGGAGTGGGTGGGGACAGACAGATCGTGGTCTCTGTCCATTCATTTGTGACCACACAGGTTCACCTTACAGGAGGGGGAACCAGACACAAGCCATCAGCAGTGGTGTGTGGGGCTGGGTATAGGAATGTGTTTTTTGTTGATGGAGTGACAAAACTATTTTTTGTTTTTTTAAAAAAGGAAAGAAGCTTATAAGTTATTTTATTTTATTTTATTGGTTTAAGAGATGTAGCTTTAAACTTAAGGATAACTAATTAGACAGAAGCTAAAAAGTTTTGCTTAAGTAATTAATTAAAAAACCCAAAGAAATTAATCACTTTTACAAAGTATTTCACTAAAACAAAAAATGTTTAACATCTTAGGTTTTTTGGTTTGTTATTTCACTTTTTATTAAACTTTTTTTTTATTTTTAACACTGTAACAAAAGCTATTTTATTGATTTTTAGAAATAGCTAAGTTATTAGTTTTTAGAAGTAGCTAAGTTATTTTAAGTGTGTTATAATCTTTTGAAAACTTATTAAACCTAACTCAAAAAAGCTGCTATAACAGCTGGGAGCCTGGGCACATTCACAGCCCTCCCTTTGCCTCTCTCCACCAAGACAGAGCTGCCAGCACCCTACAGCCCCTGGATGGACATTGCCCATGAGCTGCCCCAGCTGATCACGAGCCACCAGCTCCGCTCACGTGTGCACCAGGTATGGCCTCCTGCCCACCAGGTATGGCCTCCTCCTTCCTGCCCACCAGGTGTGGCCTCCTGTCCACCAGGTATGGCCTTGTCCCTCCTGCCCACCAGGTATGGCCTCCTCCCTCCTGTCCACCAGGTATGGCCTCCTCCCTCCTGTCCACCAGGTGTGGCCTCCTCCCTCCTGCCCCCAGAGCTCTCTGAAGCCCTGCTCTGACCCAGCAGCATCTGTAAAATCTGCCAAAGCAGCCCAGATGTGTGCTGAGCCAGGGCTGGCACCAGGCGACAGCAGAGTCTTAACTTTGGCACAGAAATAGCTCCTGCAGCAGATCCCAGTGCTCAGCAGGCAGCAAGGGCTGAGCAGGGCCCCTCTGGGTGTCACAGGAACCCCTCTGGGTGTCTCATCCCAGCCGTGCTCCCTGGTGCCAGCTCCCAGTCAGGCCTGACCCTTTTGGGATCAGCTGTCCCATGGGCACCCCAGCACCAGGAGGAGGAAAGCCCCATGGATTGCTGTCCCTGCTCACAAAGCAGTGACAGGGCAGCAGGAGCAAACCTGCAGAGTGGCTGGGAAGGGAGGCATAGAGAGAAGCAGCAGGAGGGTTCCCCCCAGCTGGCAGTGTCACCTGTCCTGGCTAGATGGTGACAGTGGCGGGGTGACAATCCCCCTCTTTTGGGGCTCTGCAGGATCCCAGCTACCAGTGGAGGCACAACACAGGACAAAAAGGCCACAGCAGCAGCACAGGCCTGGGGTGGCACTGGGTTACTTTATTTGATGTTATACTCCCTGAATCTTGGGGTCCAGGCAGTGAGCTGGGGGCAAACAACAGCTCATACAGGGGGGCAGGTCTCAAGGGAGGATACAGTGTTCAGCTAATCAGGAAAACTGGGGGTGGAACACAAGGGAGGAGAACTGCTTGGGACAGGAGGGGTTAACAACTGGATGTGGGAGGAAGGGGTTTTGAAACTTGGCAGAAAAGTAGCTAAGTAGCAAAGAGATAAACCAACACCTGGCTCAACTGAATAACAAAGACAGGTCTGTGTCACTCCAAAAGCAAGGGGAAAAAAGCCCAAAAAACTACCAAACAACAAATTGAACAATAACCTACAAAATAAAAACACACTACAAGATGGCAGGGCAGCCCCTCCACCACAGGGGCCTTGGCATTGCTGGCTCTGCTCCTTGCTCCCAAGGGTTTCCCTGGCAGATGCCGCAGCTGAGCCCGCAGCAGCTCCGAGGCCGTGAGGAGCTGCACCTGGCACACCTGGTGCTCAGCTTCATCACCATGGGCTACGTCTGGCAGGAGGGCGAGGAGGGCACCGTGCAGGTAAAGGCAAGGTAAAGCAGGTTCACCTGCTCTGGGAGCTGCTGCTGCTCCCTTAGCACTTCCCCATGGGAGCCAATCCCCCTTTCCTGTGGCTGCAGCAGGAGCTGCTGCCACCTTTCCACAGCCTGACCACATCCCCACCTTCCCCTGTGCTTTGTGACACTCAGGTCCTGCCCAGAAACCTCGCTGTCCCCTTCTGGGAGGTGTCCCAGGCCCTGGGCCTCCCGCCCATCCTCAGCCATGCAGACTTTGTGTTGGCCAACTGGAGGAGGAAGGATCCCAACGGGTAAGCAGCAAATGCCAGCGGGCTGAGCACGGTTCCTCCTGCAGGTGTTGGGGACAGATCAGTGATCAGCAGGACAGACTGTTCCCAAACTGCTCCTGCTCTCCCAAAGCCCCTTGAATCCCACTTTTGCTGGGCTCAGCCTAGTGGCTGTGGGCACAGGAACTCTGTGGGGACGTGGGTGTCTCTGGGAGCAGCTCCTGGGAACAGCTCCTCTATTCCCTGCAGGGCACGGGGCTATTTCAGCTCCATCAAATGAAAACGTCATTCCTCTGCTGGGTATTAAATCTTCCTTCCACAGCAGACAGTCTCAGAGCAATGGAAAACACCTTCTGTGCCCACCACAGGTCCCAAGGTCCCCCCAAACCCTCCTGCCCCGATTCTGCCCAGATTTGCACACACCAGTCACACAGTGAAGTCAGGAGCTCCCTCCATGCCCAGAGGGAGAAAAAGAGGGAAAGTGGATGAAGAGCTCTCCTGTGCAGAGCCAAGGTTGCTAGAACAATTGTTACTAGAACAATTTATAATCTCTCTCTCTCCTTTTCTTGTGCATTTTGTTGGCCATAACTGCAATGCCTTCAGGCCTCTGGAAATGGAGTAAGTACTTACTGCTCATTTATTTTCTAACGGTGTTGGTTATTGTTTGGGTTGGCTCAGCTGTGTAGCACTGCTTGGGCTGAACCTTTCTTGATGTGAGTTGTATTTGTCACACAAGTGCCACTGCAGTGACAGCACAGAACTGGGGAGGGCATAGGGAGGGCACAGGGAGGATGGCAGGGCCCCTAAACCACAGCAGTCCTGCTTCCCTGTCACTGTCACATTTTCTGGAAAAATCCCTTTGTCAGGACTTCTTCTCCTGGGAAGCTGAGAAGCCTCAGAGAAAAATTAAAACAATAATTATCTGTTTTGCTTCTCCTGTGTTTTGCTGCTTTGGAATGTGGTTGGAAATTGTTTACCCAACAGGAGCAGGTTTGATTGGTTTCATGTGAATTGGTTTTACTTAATGACCAATTACTGTCCAGCTGTGTTGGGGCTCTGGACAGTCTTTAGTTTTTAATTAGTGTCTTGTTAAGCCTTCTGTAAGTATCCTTTCTGGATTCTTGTTCATAAAATAGTTTTATGAACAAGAATCCAGTATAGTATAGTTTTAGTATAGTTTTAGTATAGCATAATGTAATATAATATAATATAATATAATATAATATAATATAATATAATATAATATAATATAATATAATATAATATAATAATAAATTGGCCTTCTAAGAACATGGAGTCATTCTCAATTCCTCCATCCTGGGGACCCTGGGACTCCTCTTTCATTCTGTGCCAGCTCCTCTCAGCACAGGGTGCAGATAAGAGGCTCTGGAGTCTGGGATGGTTTTGTTTCCAGGGTCCCACAGTCTGTAAATAAATCCTGGGCCAACACCACCTCCAATTCCTGTTCTTGGCCCTTTTCTGTAGGAACCTGGACACAATCATCACACTGCCTGGGGGAGAGAGCCTGCGGGGCTTCATCCTTGTCACCCTGCTTGTTGAGAAGGCAGCTGTGCCTGGCATTAAGGTGGGTACCACCCTGTGTTGGGGCTCTAAAGTGCCTGATGTGCACCCACAAGGTGTTCCTGCCCCTGAACCCGGGCTGGGGAAGGGGCAGAGCTGCCATGGGTGGCAGCAAATGTCCAGAGCTGCTGTCCATGGACATCCTCCCCCTTTGTGACCTGGTGCTGTCCCTCCTCCTCCCACAGGCAATCCCCCGGGCCCTTGGTGCCACCCTGCAGGGGGATGAGGAGTCCCTGCACAGAGCCCTGGAGGAGCTGGCAGGGGCCATCGAGGCCATGAGGGAGGCACTGAGGAGGATGCACGGTGAGAGCAGCTGGTGCTGTGCATGCTGCAGCTCATCTGCAGCTCATGACACCCTCTGCTGCAGCTGCCCATCACCTCTGATCTGATCTGATCTGATCTGATCTGATTGCTTCCTCCTAGACTATGTGGATCCAGATGTATTCTACTCTGTGATCCGGATCTTTCTGTCTGGGTGAGTGGATCTTTCTCTCTGTTTCCCTTCAGAGCCACAGGGCTGGGGGGAGCTGGGGATGTGCAGGGAAGGGCAGCCCAGGTGGGATATGGAGTCCCCCAGGGCAGGGTAGGGACCAGCATTGCTCTCCCTAGAACATCATGACCCTGTCCCTCAGGAGGTCTTGGGCACTGGATCAGTTGGGCATGGATGTGGCCAAGGGCTGGGGTCTGCCTCCCTCCAGCTTCTCTCCATCTCATGCTCCAGCTCAGCCCTGACAGCCCCAACAGCCAGAATTGTGCATAAATGAATCTTTCCTGCTCTTGGCTGAACAGTTTTGACAGAAGAGGAATTTCTCTTTTCTTCCACTCTGTGTACACAAAGCTGAGCAGAGGCTCTTCCCACTGCGTGTTAAGCAAATATCTGTAACAATCCTCTTGCTGCTGCTCTGTTACAATTCTGTCACTTCAAAAGAACGAAAATCCCCCCCAAATACTGAAAATACTGTTTGGGCAAGGCAGAACCACAGCCCAGGAGCCCAGCATGGCTCCTTCACCATCCCCCAGCACCCCGTGGGGCTGCAGCATCTGCAGACACAGATCCCAGGCTTCTCAGGGGGATTCTATTTTTATTTCTCTCCATCATATCTCAGCATTCCCAAGTAAAAGGCTCCGTGCATCGTGATTAAGTTTGTCTCATTTTTTATCCAAGCTGACCTTGTCTCGATGGTCATCAGCTTGGGAAAACATGCCTTTTAAATTCCCTTCTGCTTCTAAGAACTTCCCACTAGTAGAGGTTACTATAAATACAATCCTGGGAGAACTAAAAATATTCTGGTATTTGATAATGAATCTATTTTCTCTGCAGTTTGTGTAAAATCTATTCCTGTAGCCCAACAGGCACTGCAGCCAGCACCCAAAGCCTCCTGGAATGATGCATTCTGCTAAAGGCCAACAGATATTTTTGTGCCAGGCACTTTACCTCCCTGAAATCCTAACTCCTGTCTCCATTTGGGTGTGAGCACTTCTCCATTTCAGCACTCAATGGCCACTGACATTCAAGGAATTGATGTAAAGTGCCACTGTTGCCCAGAAAAGTGCCCCCTCCCCTCTCTGCCTGCAGAAACCTTCCTGAGCTGGAGCAGGAGGTGCAGCCAGGCAGGGCAATGTGTCCCAGCACCGTGCCACAGGGTGCTCACCAGGGCGTGGAGATCCCAGAGAACGCTCCTCTGGCAAAGGAAAATCAAGGATTTCTCCTTACCCCCATGGGCTCACTGTGTGCTTTGGCACAGAATTTGATTTCTGAGTTTATCTTCTGCTTGAGGAAAGCTGACATGGCTGTGTTGAAGGAGGAGATTCATGGGCTGGGCCAAATTTGGGCTCAATCTTGCCAGCCCAAGGTCCCTTCTCACAAGGCCCAGAAAAAATTAAGAAAAAGGCCCAGAAAAAGTTAAGGATTTCTCCTTACCCCCATGGTCTCACTGTGTGCTTTGGCACAGAATCTGATTTCTGAGTTTATCTCCTGTTTGAACAAGGCTGACATGGAGGAGGAGATCCATGGGCTGGGCCAGGAGATCCCTGGGCTGGGCCAGGACAGTTTTGCTCCATCTTGCCAGCCCAAGGTCCCTTCTCACAGGGCCCAGAAAAAAATGAAGGATTTCTCCTTGCCCCCATGGGCTCACTGTGTGCTTTGGCACAGAATCTGATTTCCGAGTTTATCTCCTGTTTGAGGTAGGCTGACATGGTCGTGTTGGAGGAAGAGATCCTTGGGCTGGGCCAGGACAGTTTTGCTCCATCTTGCAAGCCCAAGGTCCCTTCTCACAGGGCCCAGAAAAAAATGAAGGATTTCTCCTTACCCCCATGGGCTCACTGTATGCTTTGGCATAGAATCTGATTTCTGAGTTTATCTCCTGCTTGAGCAAGGCTGACGTGGAGGAGGAGATCCATGGGCTGGGCCAGGAGATCCCTGGGTTGGGCCAGGAAAGTTTTGCTCAACCTTGCCAGCCCAAGGTCTCTTCTCACAAGGCCCAGAAAAAAATGAAGGATTTCTCCTTACCCCCATGGTCTCATTGTGTGCTTTGGCATAGAATCTGATTTCTGAGTTTATCTCCTGTTTGAGGTAGGCTGACATGGCCTCGTTGGAGGAGGAGATCCCTGGGCTGGGCCAGGGCAGTTTTGCTCAATCCTGCCAGCCCAAGGTCCTTTCTCACAGGGCCCAGAAAAAAATGAAGGATTTCTCCTTACCCCCATGGTCTCACTGTGTGCTTTGGCACAGAATCTGATTTGGCACAGAATCTGATTTCCAAGTTTATCTCCTGTTTGAGCAACGCTGACATGGTTGTGTTGGAGGAGGAGATCCCTGGGATGGGCCAGGACAGTTTTGCTCCATCTTGCCAGCCCAAGGGCCCAGAAAAAAATGAAGGATTTCTCCTTACCCCCATGGGCTCACTGTGTGCTTTGGCATAGAATCTGATTTCTGAGTTTATCTCCTGTTTGAGCAAGGCTGACATGGAGTAGGAGATCCCTGGGCTGGGCCAGGAGATCCCTGGGCTGGGCCAGGAGATCCATGGGCTGGGCCAGGACAGTTTTGCTCCATCTTGCCAGCCCAAGGTCCCTTCTCACAGGGCCCTGTCCCCAGCCCCGTGGCCGCTGCCTGACTGCCGTGTCTCCTGCCCAGCTGGAAGGACAACCCTGCCATGGCCCACGGGCTCATCTACGAGGGGGTGTCCGGGGAGGCGCTGGCGTTCTCGGGGGGCAGCGCGGCGCAGAGCACGGTGCTGCACGCCTTCGATGAGCTCCTGGGCATCTGCCACCGCCACGACTGTGGTGAGCCAACAGCTTTCCTGTCCAATTTGCAGCAACCCCAACGAGGGGAGAGATGAGTGAATCTGACTCCATGTTCTTAGAAGGGTATTTTGTTATTTTATGATATTATGTCACAGGCATATTTTATGAACAATCCTTTCGTTATGATGTTTTCTCCCAAGAAGCTGGGAAGTTTCAGCTTCTCCATGTTTTGCTGCTTTGGAATGTGATTTGGAGAATTGTTTATCCAGCATGTGAAATTGTTTTTACTTGATGACCAATGACAGCCACCTTTGTCAAGGCTGTGAGCAGCCACAAGATTTTATCATTCCATTCCTTTCCTTTGTTAGCCTTCTGATGAAATCCTTTCTTCTATTCTTTAGTATAGTTGTAATATACCTTTTTATTTTAATATAATATATATCATAAAATAATAAATCAGCCATGTGAAGCATGGAGTCAAGATTCTCATCTCTTCCCTCGTCCTGGGACCCCTATGAACACCACCATTATATTATATTATTATATTATATTATATTATATTATATTATATTATGTTATGTTATGTTATGTTATGTTATGTTATGTTATGTTATGTTATAGAATGCTATACTATAACTAAACTAAAGAATAGAGAAAGGTACAGACAGAAGGCTTAACAATAATGATAATGAAAACTGTGACTCCTTCCAGAGTCCTGACACACATCCAGATGGATGGTGATTGGTCATTAATTAAAAACAATTCACATGGAACCAATCAAATAATCACCTGTTGGTAAACAATCCCCAGACCACATTCCATGCAGCAAAACACAGGAGAAGCAATCAGATAATTATTGTTTTAATTTTTCTCTGAAGCTTCTCATCTTCCCAGGAGAAGAAATCCTGGTGAAAGGATTTTTCAGAAAATATGATGGTGACAATTTTCCTTCTCCAAAGCAGATGAGGGGCTGGGGAAGAGATGAGCCAGAGCAATTCCCATGAGTGTGCCAGCTCTGGCAGGCAGGAGGATGTGTGCCCATCTCATCCTGGCTGGCACCAGGCTCTGCCCAGTTCCAGGGGGAGGAAGGTTATAAATGTGCCTCTGGCAGGTGCTTCCTCACCATGATAAATTGACAAAAGCACTCATTTGGCTTCTTGCATGTCAGCTTTTTGCTGAGGTTCTCTATGGGCCCAGAGATGAGGGAGCAGAGCATGCAGGCATCCTGCCAGTGAGAGGCCATTCATAAAGCTCCACTTTAGTCCAGCCCACAACGAAAATATTTACCAGAAATCAGAAAAAAAAAAGAAAAAAAAAAAAAAAGAAAACTGAAAGGCTGGGAGCAGGGCTAAACCCTGCCTTTTAGGGTTAGCACCAGCTCTAATGGAGCACTGACCTAATATGGGTTTTCTTTCTCACTTAATTGGAGGCTGTGCAGGCTGTGCCAGCACCACAGCTCTGTGGTATTCACAGGCCCTGTGAACAGAGAGAAGCTGTGAGACAAGCAGAGAAGAAGGAAAACACAATCCTTATCTTGCTTGCTGTGCTAAAGTAGAATGCAATATGGAGATTGGGTACCCAAAGTGAGGAGGTTTTGTTCCCTTGGCCTGTCAGGGCCAGGTGTGTGTGTGTGGGACAGGTATGAGAGAATCAGAGATGAGTGCAGTGTGAGCAGTTGTGAGCAAGAGTGAGTGCAGGGCAGATTCAGTTTAAGTAAAATGTACTTAGTATAGTATAATAAAGTATTATAGAATAATATATAGAATATATTATACTATTATATATATATTATACTATATATATAATATATATAGTATACTATAATATATATACTATTATACATATTATAGTATAACATATAGTATAATATAGCATTCTATATTTTTAATATATATTTATTATATTATATTATATTATATTATATTATATTATATTATATTATATTATATTATATTATATTATATTATACTATACTATATTATATATTATTATATTAAGTCAGATGATGCATCTGCCTCCATCATCCCCATTCTGATGATGGAGTCCTCCTCATCATTCTCTCTCCCCTTTGTCAGAGTCGCCTTTGATTTACAGCACAGCTCCAAGCCAGCTTCTCTCCTAGAGGGTCAGGGCCTTTAATCCACTTACCCACAGCTTACTCCTGCCTTTTCTGGTGTCCCACAGCCGCCTTCCTGCTCAGGATGAGGGAGTACATGCCCCCGGCACACCGAGCCTTCGTGGAGCAGATCCGCGGCGCGCTGTCCCCGCGGCGCCTCGTGCTGTCCTCGGGGGACGCGCGGCTCCGCGCCGCCTTCAACCGCTGCGTGTCGGCGCTGGCAGAGCTCAGGTCCTACCACATCACCATTGTCACCAAGTACATCGCTGTGGCAGCCTCCAAAGCCAAGGCCAGGCGGGCAGAGCTGAGCGGGGCCGGCCCTGCTGTGGGAAAGGCGCCGTCGGCTCTGGAGGATAAAGGAACAGGAGGCTCGCACATCTTCAGCTTCCTGAAGAGCATCAGGGACACCACCAGGGAGGGGATGATCAGGGCCTGACTGTGGCAGTGTCTGTGGGTGTGGTGAGAATCTCGACTCTGTGTTTCAGAAGGCTGATTTATTATTTTATGGTATGTATTATATTAAAAATGCTATACTAAAACGATATGAAAGAAAGAGAAAGGAGATATCAGAAGGCTAGCAAAGAATGATAATAAAATCTCGTGACAGACTCAGAGCCTCAACACAGCTGGACCATCACTGTTTTTACTTGATGACCAATCTACGTGAGACCAATCAAAGATGCACCTGTTGGTAAACCATCTCCAGACCACATTCCACAGCCATCAGATAGTTATTGCTTACATTTCACTTCTGAGGCCTCTCAGCTTCTCAGGAGAAAATCCTAGCGAATATTTTTCAGAAAATATGTCAGTGACACCTGACCCACCCTGAGGGTTGCCCAAAGTGGGCACAGGAGGCCAAGAGGCTCCATCTGCAACAAGCCAAGATGCAAAATCTCCCATCAGCAGCACCTTCCCTCTTGTGCAGGTTTGGGACACAAGGGACACGCTCGGGGCTGGAGACAGAGAGCAGTGATGCTGTGAGCTCAGCATCCTCCCCTGCTGGAATTCAGGACATCCCTCTGGCTGTCCTGGATTGCCCAAATCCCTGCCAGGGGGCTCAGAGACCCTGGCACAGAGCCCAAGACCCCTGTGCCTTTGTTCTTGACCCATGGAAAAAATTACCAACCTTATATGAAGATCTGCAAGCCACAACAGTTTAAGTAGAATGATAGTGAATTTATCACGGGGTGAAAAATAGATTTTTGGGGCTTTTAGAATGGGGGTTCAGGAGGCAAAATGGAAGAATCTGAGCATGTCCTGTCCTCCTCCTCCTCCTTCTCCTTCTTCTTCTTCTTCTTCTTCTTCTTCTTCTTCTTCTTCTTCTTCTTGGCCTTCATCTTCTGCTGTGATGTTGGCACTTTTAGATTGGTTTAGAGTAAAAACTCAGTGTCTAACATAGGTGATAGGTATTAGAAAGTTATTGTAAATATTGTACACGTAGTTTTTAGTATAAAAAGATAACACCACCCCCGAGGCAGGCAGAGTGCCTGTGTCTGTCCTGCTGAACAGGAGAAAAAATTTTATAGATAAGACACAATAAACAATCTTGAGACCGAGAACTGAAGAGCTCTGACTCTGGCAAAAGAGACTTTCTAACACATCTCGGGGTCACTGTGACCAGCTAAAGCCCCGAGACTCCCCTGGCACAGGCACAGGGCCCTCCTGTGGCACTGGCACCAGCACCAGCACATCACCCCCGGGCCCCGGGAAGGGCTGTGTCCCTCCAAGCCCCGCTTGATCCCCGCTCCACCCCGGATGGAGACGGGTGGGTCACAGGGACCAAAAAAGCCGTGAACTGCCGGGCCCTGAGATGTCACAGCCCTTTTGTGGCCATCACCAGGTGGCGGCAGAAAGCCGCGTTTGGCACCGGGGGAACCGAGCGGGGCAGGGATGGGATGGGAGGTGGGCACGGGCGGGGATCGGGGGATGCAGGGCGAGAAGGAGCTCCCACAGCTGGCACCCGGGCACGGCTCTGTCCCCCCACAGCTGCAAAGGGACCGCGGTTACTCCAGCAAACACCAACCCTCTGTCGTGGGAGTGATGCTGAAGGTGCTCAAACCCAAGCTCCCGAAAGGAGGGTGGGTGAGAAAAGGGGACAAATGTGGGGTGCCCAGGAGGCTGCACCGAGGCACAGGGGTTACTCAGGGGTTGCTCTCCATGCCAAATCCACCTCCTGGTTCATGAAGGGCTCAGGATGTCCCAAAAAGTACAAAAGTGCAGCATTGGAGGTCACACAGGCTTCACTTGAAATCTTGGTGATAACACAGTGCTGTAGTAGGGACATGGGGACACACGGCTTGCCCAAGGGACCAGCATGGCAAAAATATTTGTGACAAAGCCCTGATCCTTACAGAATGATAGAACAGAATAGAATAGAATAGAATAGAATAGAATAGAATAGAATAGAATAGAATAGAATAGAATAGAAGTGAACAGAATAGAATAGAATAGAATAGAATAGAATAGAATAGAATAGAATAGAATAGAATAGAATAGAATAGAAGTAGAGTAGAGTAGAGTAGAATAGAATAGAATAGAATAGAATAGAATAGAATAGAATAGAATAGAATAGAATAGAATAGAAAACACACAGCCTGGTGGCAGGGTCAGCCCCATAGAAAGGCTCTTCTGACCCCTCTGCAGGTGAAGTGAGACCCTGGAGCATCCCCCGTGCTGGGTGTGGCTGCTCCCAAATGTCACAGCCCAGCCCAGGCTGCAGGAATGGGCTCACCTTGCACCACCCAGCTGGGCTGAGTGGGCACAGCCTGTGCCAAGAGTCGTGCTAAAGCTTTTTTTAAAATGCCAGGTGCCTATGCTGCCCTTTTCTAGCAAGTCAGCACGCCCAGATTCCTTGGAATTTTACATCTTTAGGGAAATGGGGCCATATGGCTCTGTTTTGCCTCCCCAGGTTTTGCTGGCACCGGCACCAGAGGCAGGATTCACACCCAATCAGTGCCTTGGTGCAAAAATAGCCCTGGCAGTGCCCCTTCTGCACGACCAGAAGACAGTCAAGGTCCTTTGAAATGAGATGATGTTCCCATAAGGGCAAAAACAAGCTCAGCACGCTGTAGCTTGAATTATTAAACTCTTGCTAAATTGTATTTTGTGCTCTTTTTTTGAATACAGCCCTAAAACTGGGGCTTCTGAGATGACTTCAGTAAACAACCCACGGGAACGTGTCAGCACCTTTAAATCTCTGCCTGGCAGCACTCCCTCCACTTGATCTTCATTTCTGAATAGCTGCTGCATATTTCATGGAGGAAATATTTCATCCCAATGATTGTCTTGGCCTATTACATTTCAGACCATTTCAGGAAAACAGCAAACTTGGACCAGGGGAAAAATCACTCCATCTAAATGAGAAACGCAGCCAGGACTGGAGGGAGGTTGGCCCTGCAGGGATGGGGGCTCTGCACGGGCTGGAAATGCCCAAACCCTGCTGGGAGCAGCAGTGCTGGTGCCAGGGGGGCCTCAGGACCCCCAGCACAGGGATTTTCTTCCTTCTGCAAACTCCCTTCCCCAAACACGCTGCCCTGTGCCACCAGGGTCCTCAGGAGCAAGGATTTGTCACCTCAGCAGAGAAAAGGGGAGATGGGAAATCAGAGAGGCTGATTATCACCAGCCAGGGTTTGTACAAATCACAAACAGGACAGGACTGCTGGGAACGTGCCCTGAGCTGTTTGATTTTCCAGCATCAGTCTCATTCCATGGTTATGACAATGGGAAGATGCCACCAGCTCACATCCCAGGCAGCAGAAAAAGAACTTAATGTTACAACTCACTTTAAAAGTTTTTCGACCAATCCCACAAAGCAAAAGCACATTGACAGTAGTTCTACCCAACCAATATAAGCACAGGTACCTTTGGTTAAACAATGCTTGCTTATTTCAAATACAATACCTGCTTGTGAGCCTTCAAACACAATGCACAGAGCTCCATTATTAAGCTTATTCTAATATCTCTCTAAATAAAGTTTTCTGTAGCTTAGGGAGTTATTCTAGACAAGTGTTAATACACAGACCATTGTTCTATTTGTCCTTGCTTTTCTACTTTTAAAATAATTTTTCTGCTGACCAATCTCATGGCTGTTGCTCAGCTCTAATCACAGTTCTGCTGTCTCTGGGGCCTTTTGCAGCTTTCCCAAAACCCTCTGATTTTATGGATTCCCACACTGATCATGTCAGAGGGCTCTGGAGAGCCAAGTTTCTCTGGAGAGCACACTGCCCTTCTTTGGTGGACAAGCAAGGTGCCAAAAAACCTGCAGAGACAAAGTCAGCCAGCAAACTGCACAGCCCAGGCTCTGTGGTTACCAACCAGCTCACAAACAATCAGCAGCTCCTTTGGAACGGGGCTCAGCAAGGATCCTGCAGCTCTGGGAGAACCCAGAGCTGAGCCACAGTGAGCCACAGGCCTCTCCTGTGTGCTCTCCTGGCAGCCTGGG
Source organism: Setophaga petechia (assembly GCA_024362935.1). Taxonomy (NCBI): domain Eukaryota; kingdom Metazoa; phylum Chordata; class Aves; order Passeriformes; family Parulidae; genus Setophaga; species Setophaga petechia. Next base: position 530,781 of record JANCRA010000123.1, on the reverse strand, counting down.
ACAGCTGCTCCAGGAGAGCTTTGATTCCTCTCTGTTTTCAAACCATTCCTGTCTAACACTGATCACAAGACACAGACATCCAAGCCCTCAGGTGCATTCTGACTGGAAGCACGTGGCATTTTCAATAATTTATGTCTGTGCCTAAAAATGGCACGAGGTGTTTGAGGATAACCGTGTGCTTGGCATCCCTGCTGCATCCCACCAGTGGGAACTGTGCTGCCCTCCTGAAGCCCTGCTCTGTCCCCAAGGGTTTGTTTTGGCAGCTCTGCACACCCCAGAATGTGTGGGGTGAGTCCAGCACAGGAGCCATCCTGAGCAGCAATGGCCAGGCTCTGCTGCTCTCTGTCAGACCCCAGCTGGGACAACCTGAGCCCTGGGACAGGAAGGGTTAAGGCCATTTCTGCAGCTCAGGAATAGAATTTATGGTATTTCAGCAAAAGAGCTGCTCCCCTCCCTCTTTCAGAGGTGCTGCCCCCCAGACCTCAGCTGCCAGAGGTACAGGGCCTGTAGGGGTCAGAGATCCACTCCCAAAGCTTCTCACTGCCTTCTGAGATTAAACCCAGTTTGGAAAGATTTTTGGATCCTTGATTGCCAAGAACCTCTTCAAAAACCACCACTTTCTGTGCAGGCCTTAAGGCAGTGGCCCTGTAATTTCCACTTTTCAGGGAGTTTGCACCAACTCCCTGAGCCCAGCAGCATCTGCTGGCTCAGCTGGGACTGACACCTGCCAGGGAGTGGATGGAAAAACAGGAGAGATGTCACAGCCCTGGTCCACATGCAGAGCAGCAGCTCCAGACCCAAATCAGTGCCACCCACACAGAAATCTCCCTTATCTCTGGAGCCAGCCCTGTCCCTGCAGCACTGGGCACAGGTTTCCATGGTGCAGCTGCCCAGCAGCTCTTCCAGCCACAAACTGGAGTGTCCACCTGACTCCTGACTCTTTGCTTTTGTTAAACAGAGATTTCCCCATGATATCTGATGGTCAGGCCTGTGTGATGGAGCCTGGTGCACACCCAAGGTGGCAGAAGGAGACCTCACCTGGGCACACCTTCCATGCACCAATGTCGCCCTGATTTTTAAGATTTTCTAAGCCTTCTGATGTTCACATTCTTGTAACAAACTTTCTGACACACTTTCTGTAAATAACTCATTGTTTTGCATTCTTTTATAGACAAAGATAAATTTGATGGACTGTTGATTTGCCCAGTGTCATTGGTGAGGTGGCACTGTCATGCTCCAATCCACTGTCACTTTTGAAAAACTATAAATGCTGGAGTCAGAAAATAAACTTCCCTTTTTTCACCTTAAGAGCAGCAGTGTGTGTTGTTTCGTGTCCTATAGCAACACACCAAACCCCAGAGAGCCTCACCATCCCTGGGACCAGCCCATGAGAGGTGGCCAGCCCTGCCTGCAGGCTCCCTGTGCTCCCTGGGCCATGCCCAGCCTGTCATCCCACCCACACTCTGCTGGCTCAGATTTTCCATCATCCCCAATCGCTTTGGCCTCCGGGTCCCTCCTTGCCGTGCCCAGGTCTCACCCTGAGACAAATCTGTGCAAAAGTTCCTGAGCACCTTTGCTGCTGCTGGTCCAGCCCCCTCCACAGGGACTCCCAGAGCCCCCAGGCAGCTCCAGCCAAAGCTTTGCTGCTTTTGTCCCATGAATATTTGAAATCGAACAGGAACACAAACATTTGGATTCCAGACACTTCCCAATTCCGGCCTTATTTATCATACTTGGCTCTGCTCCTGGAGCTGGGGCCAGAGGAGGCTCTGAATGATTTAAGTGATTTAGCATGCTGTGCATAGATCAATCTCACTCTCCCCTCCAGCCATAGGTTTCCCTTTGTGGTTTGCTGCACACTTATTATATCCATCAATATCCAAGTAATTAAAATCCCCCATTATCTGGGTCCTGGCTCCCTTACAAACCCCTCATAAGCCATAAACTCATTCATGATCAACCTCCCTAAAGTGTCTGGGAGTCTTGCAGCCCCATCTCAGGGTCCCCAGGCTGCTGTTACATCCTGAAGGTCCCACTGGAGCCATGGCCAATTCCAGCCTGAGCCACGGCTGCAATTCCTCTCCCTGTGCTCCTGTCCGTGCCAGGATTGCTCATTTCTCTCCCCATCTTTCTCCACTCTCTGCTGAATTTATCTCAGAGCAATTCCCTCAATTCCTGCCTCACCTGTGCTGCTGGAGCAGAGCTTTGGAGCTGCTGCATTCCTGGGAGCACCCAGGGGCTGCTGGGCTCCAAATGCTGCATCTCTGTTGGGGAAGATGGAACAGGAATATAAATAGAATTGTCTGGCAAAAGAGTTTGAGAATATGGAAACTATAAGTGAGATTGAAATGAAAGCAAGCTTTGAGATCCCTCAGGTACTGAACAACTGGAAAACAATGGTGTGGCTGGCTGAAGGTGATCCTCTTTGGATGGAACAACACCCTCTGCTTGCAGACAGCTCCAAGGGGCAGAGCAGACCCTGCAGCTTGGCAGAAGGGGCCCAAAGAGGAGTTTATAGGGTTTAAAATGGAACACAGGATGGTAATGTAATGATTCTTATAGGCTGTATGGAAATGCTGTAGGATTTGTATCTTGTACTGGATTGGTGAGTGATAATCAGAATATTCAACACAGAAGAAGATTTATTGTGTTGTAACGGGAACCTCACTCTCTTACCCTTTTTACTCTCTTACCTTTTTTACTCCCTTACCCCTCTCTTCTCTCTTACCCTTTTACTCTCTCCCCCTCTCATCCTCTCTCCCCCTCTCTTCTCTCAGGCCTGCTCTGAGCTGTGCCTGGCAGCTCCCAGCAGGGCCCTGCACCCAGGCCCTTTGCAATAAACCCCAAATTCCACACCCTGGCTGCAGAGATCTCTCATCTCCATCCATCCTGACCCTCCTACATATCCCAAACCTTGTCCTGCTGCAGAACCACCTGCAGTACCTTGGGAAGGCAGCAAGTCCCCAGTGCTGTCACACCTGTGGCCCCAATGTCCCTGCTCTGTGATCAGGGACCATCCCAGGGCTCTGCTGGGGGGACAATTCCTTCTCACCTGGTCAGGCTCTGTTCCTGCACACCTCATCCACATGTCTCTAAGCAATTTATTAATAACAACCAAGTTTGTTTGTGATTTCCCATTGGGAGGGATCTGAGAGCACAGAAAACAGCTGCCTTCCCCTTCTTTCTGTGCTGCCTCTTGCCCCAGAGCTCAGGCTGTGCCTGGAGCACAGTGTCCCACTGAGCTTGGCACAAGCAGAGCCTTATCTGCACCTGGGGAAGGCCAGATACGATTACAGGCCATGACTCAAGCCAAAAAGTGCAAATTACAGCAAGGGGGAGGAGAGAGGAGCTGCTAAATTACACCTAATATGGAGAAGGATTGGGGAACAGATTGAGAAGCCACCACTGCTGGATGGCACAGGGCTGGGAGATGGTAAAATCTTCATTATCAGATAAAGGATACCCAGAGGGACCTTTGGAAAGGGGTTTTATTTCCCTAAAAACTTTGGTGTCTGGCCACTGTTTGTAAAACATTGCACTATTACAGCTGTTGGTAAATAAAGAAACCCAAACATTGGCACTAGAATAAAAATAATGTGGGGCAAAGGGTGGGAATAAGACACAGGCAGGTCCTGATGAGGGTGTCAACACCTCTGTGCTGCCCAGGGTGCCCAGGCAGGGTTTGACCAGTGGTGCAGGGTGGCACGTCACTGGTGCCACGCAGAGGATGTGCCACGGGCCTGTTTGCCAAGTTAGTCAGCACAGCCCACAGTGCCAGCCCTGGTAAACAAGGGCACCTCTCCCTGTGCTCCTCTGATTTCCATCCCCATCTTTCTCCACTCTCTGCTGAGTTTATCTCAGAGTAAACAAGGCCAAGCACAGACCCTGCTGTCCAGTGAACCCGTGAGGCAATCACCACCCGGCTTCCCAGGAGCTCTACTCAACCCCATTTCTTAGAAAAGAGAAAAAAAAGGAAAACAGACAGGCACTGCTATTATTGCAGTAAGAGGCTGTGTCATGCTGGGCTCTGCAGCTAAATTTATTCAGTGTTTACTGTAAGCAAGGACAGTGGGAAGCCTTCACAAACGGCACGGGGGCTGCTTGCATTTTTTCTCAGCTATCAATCACGCCTGGCTTGAGCCATTTTTATCCTGCCACAAATGGAAAATATTTTCCTGGTTTCATTTCTACTGATCAAAGATTACTTCCTCAACAGAGAGGAGCCCCACAGCCCCAGGAGTGGGTGTGGGGAGAAGTCCCTGAGGAAAGGATTTGCCTGAGGGGACGTGGGACAGAGCTCAGAGCAGATGGGGCACATCAGGACAGCACCCCTGAGGGTCAGGACAGTGTCCCAGAAGCCAGGACACCATCCCACCAGCCCAGGGGCACTTGGCCAGGCTGTTATTCCTTTCTCTTCCCCAATTAGTCTGCCAAACCAGCAGCTTGGTGCTCACCAGTGCCTGCCAAACTCAGCACCAGGAGCACCTTGGGGTGAGGATCCCCTTTGCTGCATCAGCATCCCCTTCCCCAGCAGGTCACAGAGGCCTGCACAGGGGCAGGGTTTGGGGGCAGACATCTGTTTACTTTCTCGGTAAGATTTCCCTGAACAGAATTGGAAAATGCTCCTTGCACAGGGGCCAGAACTGACTCAGCTCTGTGCACAGAGGGTGCTGGACATGGGCTCAGGGCCTCAGTGACCTGACGTCACACTCAGCACTGTTTACTGCCACACCACAGCTTTTATTTTAGATTTTTTGTTCCCATCACAGTGGTGAGGGCTCCCCATGTGTCCCCTGACCTACAACCTCCCTCGGTCTCACACAGACCCTCGTGATGGGCGGATTCTCTCCACGAGGCAGACACCAAATCAAACAGGATTTACTTCTCCCAGGCAGATGCCAACAACTCCACAGCACAAACTGCTGGCTGGGCACATTCCTCCTCCTCCGAGTTACCCTAGGAGCGGTGTTGGACTCATCGAGCTTCCCAACCTTGAGCTGATCATTCTGGTTCGACCCTGAGCCACTGAGGGCTCAGATCCCAGGCTCACCATCAGCACTTCTCTGCTCAGCCAGACCCTGCCAGAGGGACTGCACAGCTTGCTACACACAGCATCACCCCTCTCCCCTTCCCTCCCCTCCCTCCCAGAACTCAAATCTACTGGCAGCTCTAAACTGGTTCTTTTTTGTCTGAACTGCTGCATAAATAACCCAGCAGACAGCCTGAAGCCCCTGCACGCTGACACCTGACAGCGAGTCAAGGGCAGATCTGGAGAACAAAGACAAGGCTCCCATGTAAACAAGGCATCACTCACTGAGACTGAGATTGTGGCTGTGGGGAAACATCTAGAAGGCGTTGCTGGGAGAGTTAAACACGTCTGAGAGCAGGGGCTGGCAGCAGGCTGCTGCTGGTGGCCAGGACACGAGGGGAAGCGCTCTGAGCTGTCCTGAGCTGCCCCGTGTTATAAGTAAAAAAATCTGCCAATTTTTGGGGGGAAAAGGGTTGCAGAACCAGTTACACCAGTTGCTGTCAAGGTGAAGTTCTACCTGTTTGTTCTTGTAATCACCGGTTGTTTTCACTAATTGCTCCTTTTGTATCAGTAAGGCCCTGCCTGGGGATGAGTTGATGGCCCTGCTACCCAGACAGTGAGAGCAGGGCACATGGGTGGGCATCAGAGGGAATGCAAAATGACCTTGGGACCAGCATGCCATGGGAAGATACCCCACCAAACTTACTGAAAAGACCCCAAAAACAACGAGCCAACACAGAATTAAGAAATCAGAGTGATGTCTGGACGTGAGGAACAAAGTACCAAACCTGCAGAGATGCTGAGAACCTTTGTTGCCCCTCGCCCTGAGCAAAGACTTTAGCTGGAACTAAGAGGGCAACCTTGGAAAACTTTAGAGTTGTAATATGGGGGTACAAGCCCACTGCTCTTGTGAGAACAGGACCCCCCCAGCTCTACCCTTTAATGGACAAAGCTGCACATTCCTTCTCCTCCGAGTCACCCTAGGAGCGGTGTTGGACTCATCGAGCTTCCCAACCTTGAGTTGATCATTTTTAATAAAGGCATTCAAAGCAGAGAAAGTCTCCTGCCCTGTTTATTTCACCCCACAGGTGATTCAGGGCTCCTGGGAGCCTCCCTGCTCCAGTTCTGCCCGGCTCAGACCTGCTGCAGGCGGCTCTGCTCTGGTGCCTGGAGCTGCCAGCCTTGCCTGTCCCACTGATAGGCTTTACAGCCCTGAGCTGCTCTTTGAGCAGGGCTGACGTGTGCAGCTGAGGCAGCTCTCTGGGGAAAACAACACTGGCAAAAGTTCACTTACCTGCCCTAACAGCTGCAGTGGCCTTGGGACAGCCAGAGCCCCAGCACAAACCTGAATGGCAGCCCTGGAGCAGCTCCCGTCCTCCTGCAGCAGCTGCACCTGGGGAGGATCTGCAGCATGCAAAAAATGCCCCAAAAATACCCCAGTACAGCCAGCAGCCCCTGTGGATCAGGCACTGCCACAGGGGTGGGAAGGGGATCACAGAAATTGCTTTTCTAGCAGCTTCAAAGCAAAGTTGCTGGGCCACCAGAGATGGTGGTAGGAGCCAAACACCATCTGTTCTCTCCCAGAAACTCTTTTGTTAGTGGAGAAATGAGCTATAAGGCTGATGACTCTGCAGTGCCAAGCTCATCTCCCAGACGATCAGCACGGCATTGATAAATCTCTGATAAATCCCTGATCAATCTCCACAGATGCAGCTTTGCTCTTCCCCTCCTTCCCTTCCCTTCCTGGTATTCTTCTCCCAGTGTTATTCAGCCACACAAACCTCAGCCATTCCTGTCCAAAACACAGCCATGTCAGGAGCTCCCTTTGCTTTGACACAGAATGAAGGAACTGAAAACTGAATACTGCTCAACAAGGCTGTGCCTCTGCCCTTGGACCTGCCCTAGCTCTTCCAGCACGAAGCCAGTGTTTCCCAGCCTGGGCTGCTTGCAGGGTTTCACACATTGCACCGAGGTCAGCCAGGCTTTCCCCTGTGCCTGGCCCCAGAAAGAGCCTTCGGTGTTCCCTGCCTGGCCCAGGATCTCCTCTGCACGGCCACAGCCCTCCCTGGGTACCCCAGAGCCCCCTTAATGCTACAGATGGATAATGAGATGATTGGCTCTCACAATTAAAAGATAACTATTGTGTGAATATCAAGAAAAGCTTTAGTGATGTATAGTTGTGGTATTACAACAACAGCCCTTTGTTGTATTTTTGTTAAAGTTTAATAAACCTTTTTAAATTTTAAAATAAATAATAGATAATAATTTTTAAATAATAAAAATTTTGAAAAAATAATAAAAAATTTTAAATAATAAAAATGAGCAGTTTCTCACCCTTAACACACCCCCAGCCCCCCAGGCTGCCCCAGTGCCACCATCCTGCCCCACCTTTGGCACCCACCCTGCTCCCTCCATCCAGCTCTGGTGGCAGCTCTGTGGTATTCACATGCCCTGTGAACAGAGAGAAGCTGTGAGACAAGCAGAGAAGAAGGAAAACACAATTCTGATCTTGCTTGCTGTGCTAAAGTAGAATGCAATGTGGAGATTGGTTACCCAAAGTGAGGATGTTTTGTTCCCTTGGCCTGTCAGGGCCAGGTGTGTGTGTGTGGGACAGGCATGAGAGAATCAGAGATGAGTGCAGTGTGAGCAGTTGTGAGCAAGAGTGAGTGCAGGGCAGATTCAGTTTAGATGAAATGTATACAGTATAGTGTAATAAAGTAATTAATGAGCCTTCTGATATCCATGGAGTCAGATGCATCATTCTCTCCCCTTTGTCGGAGTCACCTTTGATTTCCAATGGCCACGGGGGCTTTGGGGGCCATGCAGCCCCCCAGAAGGAGGAGCAGTGTAAAAACCATTGAGTGCAATACAAGAGAGCAGCACAAAGGCACCGAGGCACATCCTGTCTGCCACCTCTCCTGCAGCAGAGGAAGGGCTGGGCAGGGGTTGCAGCCCCAGCAGCGGGCACGGCGGCGCCGAGCGCGTGCGGGGCAATGTGACAATGACCCGGGCCAGCCCCGGGCCAGCCCCCAGCCCTGCCCACGGCAGGATTTCCGTGGGCCCGTCCCCGAGGCAGAGACAATGAACTGTCTGACAGCTGGAGACGGCTCTGCTGAGCCCCTCTGCAGCCACGGCTCCTCGGGACCTGCAGGAAGATCAAACAGGAAACTGGGCAGGGAAAGGAAAGGTTGTTCGTGCTCCAAAGTCCAAACTTTCATTCCTGGCCCGCCAGGAAGATGCTGAAGTCATCAGTGTATTCAGGGGTGGAATATCAGGGATGTTCAAATACTTTCCTTGGCTCCCAGGGGAACAGCAGGACATGAAGGGCTGGTGCCATCCCAGGGGATTGGTGCTGTCCCAGGGCATTGGTGCCATGCCATGCTGTTGGTGCCATCCCATGGGGTTGGAGCCATCCAATGGTGCTGGAGCCATTCCATGGTGCTGGTGCCATACCAAGGGGTTGGTGCCATCCCAGGGTGTTGGTGTTATCCTAGGGAACTGGTGCCATCCCAGGGCACTTGTGTCATCCCAGGGTGTTGGTGACATCCCAGGGCACTGATGCCATCCCATGGTGCCAGCGCCATGCCATGGTGCTGATGCCATCCCGTGGTGCTAGTCCCATCCCAGAGGGTTGGTGCCATCCCATGGTGCTGGTGCCATCCCAGGGCATTGGTGCCATCCCATGGTGCTCATGCCATCCCAGAGGGTTGGTGCCATCCCAGGGCACTGGTGCCATGCCATGGTGCTACTGCCATCCCAGGGGTTTGGTCTCCTGCTGGCACATGATTGAGTTTTCTCAATCCCCACCCTGCTGCACACCCCTGGGTGTTATTGTTCACCTGCATCCCCACAGACCAGGCTGTTCTTTTTGTGGCAATGCTCTGGATGGCAACCCATCACCATATTTCAGGAATCATCTCCCATAACATGTGGGGAGCACCACAGCCAGAGTTTCTCTTTGCAAGATGGATTTCAGAAGTCTCAAGCACCAAGAGAATCACCTGTGGCTTCCTTACACAGCAAGCCCTTGCATCTCCAGCCCCTGCAGTCCCCCAGCATCCACACCTGATGTGTCCTCAGCTCTGCTTTGCTGAATTCTTCTCCCAAGGGGTCCTGCCTGGTAAAAGTGCCTGTTTCTCTTCTGTTTCTTACCAGACATGATTTACTTACTGGAACTGGCCATCCGTCATGCCCTGCGCTGCATTATTAACTTGGTGATCGTACATTTAGCAGAGAATTTATGAGAAATGAGGAGACATTCATTATCAGTAACACCACAGGCTTTACTCTTATATGGTCTCCCTGCACAGAGCAATGCTTGGCTCAGCCAGCTCCAGCCATTCCCTGGGCCAGAGCAGGACAGGGCTGCTCTGCACAATTCTGGGGCTGCATTCCCCTCACTTAGAAAAAAATTCTCCCTATTTTTTCCCTTATTAAAATATTTTCTGATGGAATTTAATTGTGCCATCATGCCTTCTGTTGTCTGAAAACCAGTATGTTTTTCCTGTTTTCAGGCCAGGGAGCTGTGTGAGGATTGTCTGAGATATATCTGTGCTTCCCAGCAACTGAACTGCAACAGAAGTGCCCTTAAAAGACCCTCCCTATCCTGAATCTCTGACCTGGGGACAAACATCCCCTCCTTCCTGTACCTCTGAACTGGGGACACATACCTGCCCTGACCCATATCTCGGAAATGGGGACCTCAGAGGAGTCACAAGGAGCACAGATGGCCAAGTTAAACTCTTGGGGTTTCTGAGCAAAGGGTACGGTGTCCTGCCGTGAGATTGGGACAAGTGTTCCCAGATGTTCTACTAAAGAAAGAACAACCACAGAAAAACCCAAGCAACGGCCAAACAAACAGAAATCTCAGGTGGAGTCCCAGAGGCACACAAATCCCAGAGGCACACAAGTCCCAGAGGCACACAAGTCCCAGAGCAGAGAGGCTGTGGGCAGGTTGGAGCCAGGGCAGGCACTGCCATTCGCACGACCTGGATGTCTGACAACCTCCCAGGAATTTGGATTCCAAGAGCAGCACAATGAAGCAGCTCCTCCTTGACCTTAGAGCCATCCCACAGCTGTCTGCAGAGCGCTGCATCTCGGAAACCTTCCCATCCTCAGAGCCCTTTCCCAGCAGCCAGTGGCATTTGTGGCTCCTGAGAAAGGCTGGGTTTCCCCAGCTGTGAAGGCTGTGAGGAGCCAGAGCTCCAAGCCAGGGAAGGGATGGGAAGGGCAGAGATGGCTGGAGGCTCCTGGGCATTTCCCATTCTTAGGTTTTCACTGAATTGGCCTGAAGACAAAGCAAATATCTACCTATATCTATCTATATCTAATCTATATCTATATCATATTTATCTATATCTATATAATCTATATCTATATCTATACCTATATATCTCTATATATCTATATATCTATATCTATAGCAATATATCTATATATCTATCTATATCTATCATATTTATCTACATCTATATCTATCATCTTCATCTATAGCTATAACTATAGCTATATATCTATATCTATTTATATCTATCTATATATCTATATTTATGTATATTTATATCTATATCTATCTATCTATATATTACAGATATATAGATAGATATAAATAGATATAATATATATTATATATCTATATATAATAATATATATAATAATATCTATTATATATCTATCTAATATATCTCTATCTCTATATATATATCTATATCTGTATCTATATCTATATCACCCATATCTATCTGTTACATCTCACAGGACATTCTGAGTCTCAGTTTCTCAATGCCCCATGCCTGGGAAGGGCTGGGCAGCACGGATGCTCCATGGGTGCTGCTGCATCCTCTGACCCCAAATGGATGCTCCAGACCGTGCAGGCTTTGGCAGCAGCCAGTGGAGGGAAAACTATGCAGAACATGCCCCAGGGAGCTGCCAGGCATCCCGGATTGCCTTCTTTGGAGCGCTTTTGGAGGTTGCATGAAGGCAAAGCCAGCTCTCTGCAGGAGTTTGTGGCTGCCCCAGCTCCCTCCAGCTCCTGCCCTGGGGCTGCCAGCTCCCTGCCCAGTCCCGGGGCTCTCCTGGCAGCAGAACCATCCCCATCCAGAGCACCCCGGGCCCGCCACGCCGGGAGAAGAAGCAGAGCACAATTAGAGATGTGGCTGTGCCTCTCTGCAGACGGTGGGGATGGGAATTAATCCTCCCATTAACGGGTGAAATGGAGCGTTTGCGTCTCACAAAGCAATTACACAAGAATAGCGGGAGAACGATGATAGAAATCACATCTTCTCTGAAGTTGCTCTCCAATCCAACACATGAATAATTCCTCCTAGGCATTACTGGGAAAGCAGTATTAAAGCACCCATATAAACAAGAATTACTGGAAAAAAACCAGACGAGGCATGCTTCATCGCTCTGTCAGAGCCAAGCACAACTAAATTTATACAAAGTGGGCAGAGAAGCTTGAAGGGGCAAAGACATTTGTTACTGCTCTGTGCGAGATGAGCTCACAAGGAACGCGTGCTTGATCTTGGCAGCTTTTTGATGTCTTACTCCTAGAGCATCAGCTTTAGTCTCGGTTTCCATGGCAGATACTTTTCTGAGCTTGTATCTTCCCCAGATATTGCTAATTTATGCTGTCAGCCACATCTCTGCAAATACCTGCAGAGTGATTCCATGTGCAGTGGGAGTGGTGAAAACAAGGCGCACGTGAACCTGCCTCAGCTCTTGCTTTTTGACCAGGGGACAAAAAAAAGGATTTGTTTTCTTCAGCCCACAAGATCTTGGCTGATCTCCTGGCACTGAATCTTGCCCCAAGTGCCCTGACACTGTGTTATCTGTCCTGTGAAGAAAAGCACTTGGAGGATTTCACCCAGGCACGTGTTTTGGGCAGATTTACCCCTCAGTGCAGCTCTGAGCAGAGAGGGTTGGGCAGCACATGTGGCCCTGCTTCCTTCTGCTGCCCCATCACATTTCATGGTAGCACAGCCTATAAACCATGAGATCTTTTCCAGGCAGCCACACCAAAACTGTTCTATTTTCAGGGTGGATTTATCAGCCCTGCAAATGTTGAACGAGCAGCTGACGAATTGGTCTCACCAATTTTTGGCAGGGCCATGGCAAGGTGAGAGGCTGCACGTCTGGCTGGTGGGAGAAGAATCCCAGGGACTTGCAAAGCTGTTGTTTACACACTGAAGCATGGAACACCCAGCCCATACAAAAGGAATTGTGAAAAACTTGTAAAAAGTAACTCACACAATGACAGAACCACAGGAAGGGATGGCACGTGCAGAGAGAGCTCATGGCAGAGCAAAGTCCTGGCAGCACTGAGGAAACCCATGTCCTGGCAGGATATGGGCACTGCAGGGTTCAGGGCTGTTTCAGGATGTGCCCAGCAGCACCAAGTCCCAAGTCCCAGGTAGAAAAGTGGCCAGACACTGAAATGGGGCCACTCCCTTTCCTAAGGAAAGAAGCCTGGCAAGTCCTGGCCAGCTGGAAGTTGATCTGAGCCTGGCTGGAGCTGGGCTTGGCAGTTATTCTGGGGCTCAGGAGCAATCTGCCCTGCTGTATCTATATATCTATATATCTATATATCTATATATCTATCTATGTATCTATATATATGTCTATATATCTATGTATCTATATATCTATATATCGATATATATATATATATATATACATCTATATATTTGTATCTATATCATCCATATCTATCTGTTACATCTCTCAGGTATCACAGGATGTTCTGAGTCTCAGTTTCTCAATGCCCCATGCCAGTTCACCTGGTGACCAACAGGGCACAGGCAATCCCCTTCTCCATTCTGAGCCAGCACAAACATCTACACAAAGGCTTCAGGTGTGCTCAGCTCTTCACTGCTCCTGCTGAGTGCCAGAGAGGCCCAGACATATCCCCTGTGTGTGGCTCAGACCTATCCCTTCCCTCCATCCAAAGGAGCTGAAGTTTTAAAGGGAATGTGGAGTAAAAAGCAGCTGGGTGATGTTTCCTTGGATCTGCTCTTCAGTGTGGTCAGAGGTGATTTCCACATCTCTCTGGTAAAAAAGGGAAACCCCTGGTCTGAGTGGGATGGGGGCAGAGGCTGCTCCTAGAGCCTTTCAGCCAGGATGAGTAACAGGGTCAGCAGCAACAGTAAACAAACGTCTAGTTTACCAAACAGAGCCTCTGCAGCATCCGGCTGCTTTAAAACATTAACCAAAATACACTTATCTCTGGCTCCTGGCCTTAAGTGACTTTTGAACCCACAGCTATTCTGGGCCAGGTTGGATTGTGCTCAGCCCAGGTGTGTGAGGCCAGCAGGAGCCCTGGTGGGCAGAACCAGCCCCTTGCTGGCAGCTGTGCCCTGCCCACAGTGCCCCTCGAGTGAGAAGGGACCCAAAGGGACACGGAGTGCAGCTCCCTGCTCCTCACAGGAGCCAAAACTGACCTGCATGACTAAGAGAGAGTCCTCCCAGCCCAAGGGCTTGTCATTGACCAAGGGTGGTATGGAAAGCCTTGTGGAGCAGAGGTGAGTTTTCTTTCCAGCTCTAATGAGCACGAAATTTAAGCAAAAGGACACTGGAGGCAGGAGTAGGGCAGCAAACTGAGATTTCTTGCTCTCCCTGAGCCCATTGCCAGCGCAGCTGAGGGTGTAACACCCAGGGAAGTCATCTCAGGGGATTTTATGGATCACCTGCCTTTGGGACAACACTTGTCAGTCAGAAACTGCAGCTCTGTGTGCACTAAAGATCAGTTACATCTGCTGGAAGCAGCAGAAAGGAACCCGTGTCCAGACAGGAGCAGGTTTGCAGTGCTGGCAGTGGAGACAGAGCCAAGTTCTTGGCTGTTTGCACAGGCTCCAGCCTCTCGCTGGCATTGCAGCACTTCTCACCTGGAGTTTTACTCGTTTATTATATAATCCACTGTGCACACAGTGCTTTTCACATGCAGCAAGGGCAGCAGTGGAGTTTGGGCTGTGCTGGCTCAGTCCCATGGCTGAAGCCTGTTCTGTGATGGGTCAAAAAACCCCAACATTTCCAGAAGAACATTTCCAGAAGCCCGCTCTGTGATGGGTCAAAACCCCCCAACATTTCCAGAAGAAAAAGAAGATTTCCAGCAGCAGAGAGGACTTTTCATCTGGTCCGCACGACAGGAAAGTTGGCAACTTAAATGTTAAACTTTGCCTGCGACTGTTGGGTGTTGACATCATCGTGATCTCACCGCTGTAACCGGAGCCCTCCGGCTTTTTCCTCCAGCCTGCCTTTAAATACCACTCCTGGAGGCAGCACAGCGGCAGGGCAGAGCCGGCAGAGCTTCGATGAAAGCACAGACGAGCTCCAGCACTGCAGCCATGTCCACATCCCTGCGGGTGAGCCCCTCGCTCCATGGGTACCGCTTCGACACCGCGCTGCGCAAGAAAGCCGCGGCCAACATCTTCGAGAGCATCAACGAGGCGTCCCTGCAGAAACTCTTCAGAAACTCCGGCGACAAAAAGGCGGAGGAGAGAGCCAAGATAATCCTCGCCACCGACCAGGACATGGAGGAGAAAACGAGAGCGCTGATGGCGCTAAAGCAGAGGAGGAAAGACAAACTGCTGCAGTTCCTGACGTTTCGGAAATACTCCATCAAAGTTCACTGAGCTGGCGGACGGAGAACGCTTTGTGACGGGACTGTTTGAGAGCTCCTAGCACGCTCAGCATGCTCGGCTGCCCCGTGGGCCTGGGGAGCTGAGAGCCCACGCACGGGGCTTCAGCTCCACCGCAAACCATGGGCCGACAGCGGCATCACTGCGGGCAGCGGCATCGGTGCCCAGGGCAGCATCGGTGTGGCCAGCAGGACCAGTGCCCATGGCACAGCAGTGTGGACAGCAGCCTGATCAGTGCCCATGGCACATTGGTGTGGACAGCAGGACCAGTGCCCACAGCACAGCAGTGTGGACAGCAGCCTGATCAGTGCCCATGGCACATTGGTGTGGACAGCAGCCTGATCAGTGCCCACAGCAGCACTGGTGTGGCCAGCAGGATCAGTGCCCATGGCACATTGGTGTGGCCAGCAGCTGTGGTGTGACCAGCAGCACTGGTGTGCCCACCAGCATCAGTGCCCACAGCACATCAGTGTGGACAGCAACCTGACCAGTGCCCACAGGATCATCTGTGCCCATGGCACATTGGTGTGGACAGCAGCATCAGTGCCCACGGCAGCACTGGTGTGACCAGAAGGACTGGTGTGGCCAGAAGGATCGGTGCCAATGGCACATCGGTGCCCACAGCAGCTCTGGTGTGGCCAGCACCATCAGTGCCCACAGCAGCACTGGTGTGACCAGCAGGCTGATCAGTGCCCATGGCACATTTGTGTGGCCAGCACCATCAGTGCCCACAGCAGCACTGGTGTGACCAGCAGGACCAGTGCCCATGGCACATCAGTGCCCACAGCAGCTCTGCTGTGCCCAGCAGCATCAATGCCCACAGCACACCAGTGTGACCAGCAGCCTGGTGGCCAGAGGCTCTCAGAGCCAGAGCAGCTCCCAGCTGGGGCAGACGAGCTCCTCTGGGCAGCCATGGGACTGAGCTGGGGAACCCCCACACCCAGGACTCCTGATGGACTTGGTGCTCACAGATCTGCTCTGCCTCTTCAGCCTGAGCCCCGCTGCTGTGGCTGGTGGGGGGCTCTGGAGAGCTCCCAGCTGCTGGTCAGGGTCAGAATCTGTGAAATGCCCCCAAGGCAGCGTGGTGCAGCGAGTTCAGCTGTCCGGGAATGCATTAACTCTGCACAGCTGTGCCTTTCCTTGCCAAGCTCTGTGTGTGCAGGAAAAGTCGTTTGCACAGAAGCAATAATAATGACAGATTTCCCTGAATTTACTGTGAAGTTCCCTAATATTATGTTCACTTACCACTAACACTAAAAATCTAAATATAATAACTACAGTTCTTCTCTGTGTAGGTGACAGCCACTATTAGATGAGTACTTATTTCATGGCAATATTTTATGACAATGTTAATATTATATTGGCTATAATTTATTGCATACAGTGATGTGAAAACTAATAAATTATGAAGTAAATCTAAATTATCTTGTCTGAAATGCTCAGTTCTCCTGGAGTGGTGGGGTTAGACTTTTTTTGTCATTTCACAGAGGCCTGGTTTAGGAGCAGACTACCTGCACCTCTCCCTCATTCCCCTGATGTGGCTTTGGCAGCCCATTCTCAGGATGTGGAGCAGCCCCTGGCTCCCCCATCCCACCTGCCAGCACCAGCTTGGCCCACAATTGCTATGGCAACCATGTCATTTCCCCACCAAATTTATTTCCAATCAACTCCAGTGTCAGTTTCCCCTCTGTAATAATGCAGAATAACAACTTCTGCATTGAGGAAAGGTGTAGAAAATGATGGTTCAGGAGCATTGCTTGTCAGCCTTTGGCATTTCTGCAGAGCAGAGAAGGAGCCTGGGCCTGGCTCCTCACCACCCAAAGAAACAGCAATAAGTTACAAAGCTCTGGCAGCAGAACTGAGCTGTTTTTCTGCAGGTTGTGCTGTACTATCATGATAGACGATGCTGAAAGTACTTAAAAATAGCAAAGACTGGTTATTTATACGTCTGTCCTCTAATAACCTGATGGTTTAGATAAAAACATTCCCATGACTCTGCTTAGAGCAACAAAGATAAAGCAGCTTGGAAGAGCAATAGCCCAGCTACAGGTTTTTTCTTGCCTACAGTAAGAACTCCAAATTGCCAATAAGTCAGGGAGACTGGAAATAATCTTTTAAGTCACCTAATAGAACGGGCAATTGTAATTATTTATAACTGGAGTGGGATGCATGGTGATTTCCCCTCCCAGGAAGACGAGTGCTGGATTTGGCAGAGCCTTGTCACTCTCTGGGTCCCAAAACCAAACCCAATGCTGGATTTGGCAGAACCTTGTCACTCTCTGGGTCCCAAAACCAAACCCAATGCTGGATTTGGCAGAGCCTTGTCACCCTCTGGGCCCCAAAACCAAACCCAATGCTGGATTTGGCAGAGCCTTGTCACCCTCTGGGCCTCTAAATCCAAGCCCAGCCAGTGCTGGATTTGAGAGAACCTTGTCACCCTCTGGGCCCCAAAACCAAACCCAGCCAGGCCAGTGCTGGATTTGGCAGAGCTTTGTCATTCTCTGGGTCCCCAAAAACAAACACAGGCAGGGCCAATGCTGGATTTATGAGAACCTTGAGACTCTCTGGGTCCCCAAAACCAAACCCAGCCAGGGCCAGTGATGGATTTGGCAGAGCCTTGTCACTCTCTGGGTCCCAAAACCAAACCCATTTCTGGATTTGGCAGAGCCTTGTCCCTCTCTGGGCCCCCAAAACCAAACCCAGCCAATGCTAGATTTGGCAGAGCTTTGTCACCCTTTGTGCCCCCAAAAACAAACCCATGCAGGGCCAATGCTGCATTTATGAGAACCTTGAGACTCTCTGGGTCCCCAAAACCAAACCCAGCCAGGGCCAGTGATGGATTTGGCAGAGCCTTGTCACTCTCTGGGTCCCAAAACCAAACCCAATTCTGGATTTGGCAGAGCCTTGTCACTCTGGGCCCCCAAACCAAACCCAGCCAGGGCCAATGCTGGATTTGACAGAGCCTTGTCACCCTTTGTGTCCCCAAAACCAAACCCAGCTCCCCTTTGCTACCCATGACCTGGGCAGCATTTGCCACCAGCCTTTCCTTGAAAGAAGGAAGCCAATCTGGCAGAAGCCAAGCTTGTGGCAGACTGAAATCCACACCCTCTGAAGTGGTTGCCCAGACAGTCCTGTTCACAAGATTTGCATAACATGATTCATAACATCTGCTGACTTGGGGATTTTATAGTCCCTCTTGTCTCATTACTCTGAAATTATTAGTCTGAGTGGTATCCCTGATAAATAAAGGCCACTTACTAAGAAGTTATGTGATTATTGGATATTTACAGTGAAAAAAGGCACTTTTCCTTGGTTGTAGCCTGTCTGCTGCTTTGGCAGGTTTGTGCTCCAGGAACGTGCCTCACTCAAAAGGCTCAACAAAACCTGCAATGAATTCTCACAGAACATGGACCAAAAAGAGTTTGAGGTACAAATATCCAACCATCCCAGGGCCCTTGCCCACACTGCAAGAATTAGCAGTTCTTGCTAGTTTAACCTCCCCTGGGCAGGTAAGAAGGGTTTAACTTCTATTTTTAGAATCACAGCCTAATGTTTTGGTTGAAACTATACTTGCACATGGGGATACCAGAGATTAATTTGGGTTTGAGAGGTGGGGGAGTCTCAGAATCTCTGCTGCTCACAGTGACCCTGAGGTGTGTTAAAGTCTCTTTTCCCAGCCCAGCAGTCGAAGAAGGAGTCAGAGCTCTTCTGTTCTCATTCTCAAGGTTGTTTATTGTTTCTTATCTATAAAATTCTTTCTCTGGCCTGCTGAGGTCTGCTCAGTAGGTCAGACAGAGGCACTCTGCCTGCCCCTGGGGTGGTGTTATATTTTATACTAAAAACTACGTGTACAATATTTACAATTACTTCCCAATATCTATCACCTATGTTAGACAGTGAGCTTCTACTCTAAACCAACCTAAAAAAAGCCATCATCACCCAGAAGATGGAGGCCAAGAAGAAGAAGGAAAAAGGACAAGGCATGCCCAAATTCCTGCATCTTGGGACCAATCACACAAAGCAAAAGCACACTGACAGTAGTTCTATCCAATCACCATAAGCACAGGTACCTTTGGTTAAACAATGTTTGCTTATTTCAAATACAATACCTGCACAGAGCTCCATTATTAAGTTTTAACCTTCTTAATATCTTGCTACATAAACTTTCTGCAGCTTAGAAGGCTATTCAGACAAGCATTAATACATAGCCTATTGCTCTATCTGCCCTTGCTTTTTCTACACTTTAAATACTTTTTCTGCTGACCTATTTCATAACTGCTGCTTTAGCTCTACTCTCAATTCTGCTGTATCTGAGGCCTGCCTTTTGCAGCTTTCCCAAACCTCTCTAATTCCATGGATTCCCACAAGGGTGGTGCTGTCCCTGTCACTGTCACCAGCCCTTCCTGAGCTCCGGTGCCGCAGCCCCGGCGCCTGCGGGGCGCACGCCGCGCTCCGGGCCAGGAGCAGAGCCCATTGTCAGCCCCCAGCACAACAAACGCAGGAAAAGGCTGTTCAAGGAATTTCCTCCCTGCAGGAGCCGGGCGTTTCCATTAATTCTTCTCCATGAGTCAGGCTGGCTGTACTGGGTGTCCCCTGGCCCAGCATCCTGAGGAACGTGCGGGTGAACAGCTAATTTTATCCAGCTGGTCTAATGCCCTGCTCAGCAGCTGTGCTGGGAGGGTGCTGCTGGTTCCACACTAGCACTGCTGGTGGGGAGAAGCCACAGAAAGGCAGGACACAAACTAAGGAGAAGACTTTTGGCAGAAGCTCTGGCTTAACAGACTGGGGAGCAACTCAAGGTGCTGCATTGAATTTGCAGGCAATCCCAAGGAGGGGAGAGAGAATGATGCATCTGACTCCATCTTTTCAGAAGGCTAATTAATTACTTAATTATATTATTCTTTACATCTAAAACTGAATCTGCCAAGCACTCAAACCTGCACACAACTGCACAGAATCTCATGATTGTCACCCAACAGTCTCAACACACACACACACCTGGCCCTGACAGGCCAAGGAAACACAACATCATCACTGTGGGTAAACCAAACACCATCACTGTGGGTGAACAATCTCCTATTGCATTCTACTTTTGCAAAACACAATCACAGCAAATGAGATAAGAATATTCTTGGGAAGAATTGTGCCTTGCTTTTCTCTGGGAAGAGAAATGTGGGGCTACACACTTGGCCCTGACAGGCCAAGGAAACCAAACATCATCACTCTGGGCAAACAATCTCCATATTGCATTTTACTTTGGCACAAAAACAGGCACAGCAAATGAGATAAGAATTGTGTTTTTTTTCTCTGAGGTTCAGAGAATGTGAAACCCAGAAATATTATTGGGAAGAACTGTGCCTTGCTTTTGTCTATGAAGAGAAATGTGGCTACAGTGATGGAATGAGAAAGCCCAGAGCAAAGGGGGTGTCAGTGACAGCAGACCACACAGAGGTCCCACCCTCTGTCCCCTCATCAAACACCCATCACCTTGATTTTTAAAGATTTTCTAAGCCTTCTGATATTTACATTCTTGGAACGAACTGTCTCACACACTTTCTGTAAATTACTCATTGTTTTAAATTCTTTCATGGAGGAGGAGAAATTTGATGGGCTGTTGGTTTGTCCAGTGTCATTGGAGAGGTGGCACTGTCACCCTGCAATCCACTGTCACTTTTGGAAATCTATAAATGTTAGAGTCAGAAAATAAACTTCCCTTTTTTGCCTTGAGAACACCAGTGTGTGCCTTATGTTATTTCATGTCCTACAGTAACAAACAGCCATCCCCATCTCTCCAAAGATGAAAAGATGGGGTTGGAACGAGCCAGCAGCCCGGCTCAACCTGAGCAGAGTGTTCAGGAGCAGATGAGGATGTTCCCAGAGTCTGAACAGCCAGTACTGTGACCTTCAGTGCCTGCTGAAATCCAGCACACAGGCAGGAGCAGAGTCCAAAGCCAAGCCCTCACTTGGCTGTGTTTGTGTGTGTGGGACAGGGTGCTCCAGTCAACAGCAACACCTCCCTGGCAGCTTCCCCTACACCGTGGAGCAACAGGCAAGTTAAAAATTAACTGCTGAGCTGAGCTCCTGCCCTGCTGCACCCAGAGGGACAGACTCTGCTTGGCAAATGTGAAAAAAATGCCTATTTTATGATTGGCTTTTTGCAAATATTAAAATGAATATTATATGTGTTGTGTTAGAAAGTGATGCTGTGTTAATTCTCTTAAGTACTGTGTGAAATATAGTTTTAGGTCATAACAAAATGTTAAAATAGAAACTATGCTATGTAGGATACTTTTTTTAAGGAAATGACTTGCAGTGAGATAGCAGCCACAGGACACCTAAATTTTTCAGAGAAAAAGAATTTATTTCTCCATTATCAGAAGAAATGAACTCCTTCCCACCTTGAAGGCGCTGTCAGGATTCAGAGGAAGAAGCTGACACTGCCCAGACAGAATCCTGTGTTTGAATGGAATTTATGCATCATGTATGAGATGTATGAATATGCAAAAGGCTGTTGTTTTTAAGGGTTAATCCTCTGTTAACGTGGGTCCTTTTTCAGCTCGTGCTGCCCAGAAAAAGGTATCCAAATGTCCATAACTCTTTGTTTCTATTGTCTCATATTGTCCTAATTCAAATTGCCCAAATTATTATTACTCTAATTGCATTACTATTTTTATAACCATTTCATTACTATTAAACTTTTAAAATTTTAAAACCAACTGATTGGCGTTTTTCACAGCAAACCAGGAGAGCAACAAGCCTTGGTGCCCCTGGCATAGGGGTGCCTCGTGCTTCTGAAAACAGTCACAGGTGAAGCATATTTCATCTGCAGCTGAGGGAAACCTCTGCTCTAAAGCAGGTTAAGTGTGAGTGACAAGCTGTAAAGAGTGAGATTTGTGGATGTGTTCGTGTGGTTTTCACAGAAAAGAGCTGGGCTGGGGTTTCAAAGCTCAAACGCCTCACGTGCAGCAAAATGATGCCCCAGTGTCAAGACAAGGCTATTTATGAGACAAAAAGCCTCTAAAATACTGCAGGCAACAGGAGATGGCACAGTTGCCATTTATCTCTGCTAAAAAACCAAAAGCTGGGCCATGATCAGAATCTTAATACACCACCCTGAAAAAGGCCCTTTTTCCCAGTGAGCTGCACCCATGGCACTGAGAGGAATGGGGGATTTGTGTTTCCAAACAGGCTGTGGGGCTGCTGGGAGATAAAACCAGAGAAAAGAAACAATGGGAAGGATTCCACTGATTGATGAATGGGAAAAGATATTTGCTTTTACAAATAAACTTTTAGGTTTGGTGATAAATGAAATTAGACATTGAAAGATGAAAGAAACAATGGGGAAGAAAAAAGAAAACCCCCTAAATTCTGTAAGAATTAAAAATTAAAAGGGAGGGTTATACATTAGAGGGGAATCTTCGGGATCAGGTGTTTTGGGAAGTCTGAACCTCCCAAGTACCTCAGAAATGGGGAAAAACCCCTAAATTCAGTAAGAATTAAAAATTAAAAGGGAGGGTTATACATTAGAGGGAAATCTTTGGGATCAGGTGTTCTGGGAAGTCTGAACCTCTCAAGTACCTCAGAAATGGGGAAGGAGAGAAGGGGAATTGTAATAAAAAGGAGTCTCTGTCCTCTAAAAATCTGAGAGACCCCAAGGCAATGCCCCATGGGCTCTGCCTTGATTGGAATAAAGTCAAAGGACTCCTGTGCCTCCTCTTTGGACATACACCTCTGGTGTTTGTGGGTTAATTTTCCTAACAATAATTAAAAGTTAAAAGGTAGTGTTATACATTAGAGGGAAATCTTTGGTATCAGGCGTATCGGAAAGTCTGAACCTCTCAAGTACCTCAGAAATGGGGAGAAAACCCCTAAATTCAGTAAGAATTAAAAGTTAAAAGGTAGTGTTATACATTAGAGGGAAATCTTTGGGATCAGGTGTTCTGGGAAGTCTGAACCTCTCAAGTACCTCAGAAATGGGGAAAGAGAGAAGGGAAATGTGGCTGGAAATTGGGATAAAAAGGGAGGCTGCATCCTCCAAAAACTTGAGAGACCCCAGGGGAATGTCTCATGGCCCTCCCTTTATTGGAATAAAGTCAAAGGACTCCTCTGTCTCCTTTTTGGACATAAACCTCTGGTGTTTGTGGGTTCATTTTCCTAACAAGCATTAAAAATTAAAAGGAGGGTTTTACAGTAGAGGGAAATCTTTGCGATCAGACGTATCGGAAAGTCTGAACCTCTCAAGTACCTCAGAAATAGGGAAAGAGAGAAGGGAAATGTGGCTGGAAATTGGGATAAAAAGGGAGGCTGCATCCTCCAAAAATTTGAGAGACCCCAGGGGATGCCCCATGGGCTCTGCCTGTATTGCAATAATGCCAAAGGACTCCTGTGTCTCCTTTTCGGACATACACCCCTGGTGTTTGTGGGTTCATTTTCCCCACAGCAGGCCCCAGCAGGCCGTGCTGTGGAAGCTGTGCCATTTTCTGGCTCAGGGCTCCCAGCTGGGCCCCGGGCAGTGAATCAGAGCCGGCTCCTCCCGGGCTGAGCGCCCACGCCGAGGGAGCATCAGCGGCACAATCAGCGCGCACTCATCGGGGCATCACCCGGCTGCAGGCTCCCGCAGCCTCCCCCGTGGAAAATCCGCATTTCCCAGCGCTCAGCGCTGCCCCAGGCCTGGGAAGGGGCGCTGATTCATCTGCAGGATTGTTGTGTGTGATGTAAAGCAATTCGTGCTCGGGTGGAAAATGTATAAAATAGAAATTGTAAAGTAAATTATAACGAAAGTCCAGCCTCAGAGCATGGACAGCCTGGATTACCACGCAGAAGTTGTGAAACTCCTGGTGGCAGCAGGAAAGAATGGCTCGTTAACAAATAAAAGATGAGGCTGGTGCAGAGATGGGCTTCCCCCAGAACCACCTGAGAACACCCAAGGACAATCAGATTTGATAATATCATCAATCAAGATCAGTTATCAAACATTTATAATTTTCCAAAAGTGACAGTCTGTGCTGGTGTTCACAGGGGTCCCAGGATGAGGGAAGAGATGAGGATCTGACTCCATGTTCCAGAAGGCTGGAATATCTCATATCACATCTCATATCACATCTCATATCACATCTCATATCACATCTCATATCACATCTCATATCACATCTCATATCACATCTCATATCACATCTCATATCACATCTCATATCACATCTCATATCACATCTCATATCACATCTCATATCACATCTCATATCACATCTCATTATAATGATATATTGAAACTATGCTAAAAGAAGAGAGAAAGGATTTCATGAGAAGGCTAGCAAGGAAAAGAATGGCATGATAATAAAATCTTGTGACTGACCAGTGAGTCCAAGCCAGCTCACTGTGATTGGCCATTAATTAAAAACAACCACATGAGACCAAAGATCTGCCTGTTCCATTCCACAGCAGCAGATAATTACTGTTTACATTTCATCTCTGAGGACTCTCAGCTTCTCAAAAATCCTAGCAAAAGGATTTTTCATAAAACATGTTAGTGACAACAGTGGGTGGGACGGTGACAGTGCCACTTCTCCAATGACACTGGACAAACCAACAGTCCATCCAATTTCTCCTCCTCCACAAAATAATGCAAACCAATAAGTTATTTACAGAAGGTGTGTGAGAAAGTTCCTTACAAGAATATGAACATCAGATGGCTTAGAAAATATTGAAAATTCAGGGTGACACCGTGCCATCCCCCCAAAGCCTGCTGGAACTGACCCTGGGGGCCAGGACCCATCCCTGCAGCAGAAGGAATGTTGTTATCAAATAGCAAAAGTCCTGTTGTTATCACCTAGCAAAGGTCCCATACCTTCTCAGTGACTTCTCATGAGCAGCTCTTCACATCACTGACTCCTCCTTCCTCCCAGCACAGCCAACAGACTCCAATTCTTTTCACAGACATGACTGTTCCTGTCCTTGCAGCAGCCATCTCACTTCTCTTTCAGATCCCACCAATCCACTCTTTTATGCCACTGTTCTTATTGGCTGCAGGTGTAGCTTCTTAACATCAGGCCTGCTCCTAATCTTTAGTAATTGGTACAGCTGCAACTCCTTAAGGGTAAAATCACTTTCCACACAACCTTATAGTGCATCCCCCTACAAAGGAATTCCCAGGGGGAGCTGTGTGAAAGCTGCTGTTTTCCCACATCATCAGAAAATTCAGTTTTTAAAACATTTATGCACGTGAAAAAGTGGATTTCCATTGTCCTTGCAATGCAGAGATGCTTTAATGCCTCAAGGAATCAGGAAGAATCTGACTCAAAGTACTTTCTCCACCTGCTGCTGTTTCTGCCTGGACCATAATGGAAAGGAAAGAGAGAACTGCCACACTGTGCTTCCCAGACTGGCTGTATTCCAGCTGGGCTCTGTTTAAAATTCACCTGCCTTCCCAAATGCTGAAAATATTCCAATCCAGACACCTTTTTTTTTTTTCCCCTCTTCCTGAACAGTAAAGTACAAGGCACAATTTTTCATTTAGAAATCAGCTTGGGAGCCATCAGAGCCTTTCTTCCCCCAGACTTTCTGGGAGGCTCTGATTTGCACCCTCACCCTGGTACCATTTTCTGAGCCAGTTTTGCAGGAAGGCAGCACAGAGAGGACAAGGACAAATGTACAACTCTAAGGCAAATTGAAACCTTGAGCAGAGCGCAGTCTGTGGAAAAATTCCAGGTGAGTTGAAGGATTTTATACAGAAGTAAAAAAAACCTTTGATATATTATGCAGAACGTGCTGCCAAACACATGCTGGTTTTATCCTCGTTCAAACAATAAACTCCTTCCCAAACACAGAATGTCTTAGCACAATATAAATATGCAAAACCACGTTATGAGGTTGGAGAAGCATTTACCAAAATCAGGGAGCAGGCAGAGCTGAACCAATGCTGTTCCAGGTCTCTGTGCCTGGGACACCCCAGATTTAAACACTGAATGTCTTAGCATAATATAAATGTGCAAAAACATATTGTGAGGTTGGAAAGGCATTTACCTGATTTACCCAAAGTCAGGGAGCAGGTAGAGCTGAACCAATGCTGTTCCAGGGTCTCTGTGCCTGGGACACCCCAGATTTAAACACTGAATATTTTAGCTTAATATAAATGTGCAAAAACACATTGTGAAGTTGGAGAAGCATTTACCAAAATCAGGGAGCAGGCAGAGCTGAACCAATGCTGTTCCAGGGTCTCTGTGACTGGGACACCCCAGATTTAAACACTGAATGTCTTAGCACAATATAAATATGCAAAAACAAGTTATGATGAGGTTGGAGAAGCATTTACCTGATTTACCCAAAATCAGGGAGCAGGTAGAGCTGAACCAATGCTGTTCCAGGGTCTCTGTGACTGGGACACCCCAGATTTAAACACTGAATGTTTTAGCACAATATAAATATACAAAACCAAGTTATGAGGTTGGAGAAGCATTTACCAAAATCAGGGAGCAGGCAGAGCTGAACCAATGCTGTTCCAGGGTCTCTGTGCCTGGGACACCCCAGATTTTCAGGGCTCAGGCCCTGCCTGTCCCTGTGCTCAGCAAACCCCCCTAAATCCACTGCCAGGCACGTCCCCTGACTCCCAGGAGAGCTTGGGACATAAAGCCTAACACGCTTGATTGCAGAGCTTACCGTGTGCCATAAGCAAATAAATTAGGTATAATTGAATATTTGATTGTAAGATTTACTGTTCTACCCTTTACAGCTTCACAGGTGGATACCCAGTAATGGAGGGAGAGGAAGAGCCCCATTAATTCTCAGCAGCCTGGACAGGCTGGGAGAATTAGGAGCCTCTTCCAGCCAGGTCTCATAAGCTCTTGGAGGTTTATTTCTCACCCAAGATAGCTCAGCTACCTTTGGAGGCATCAAATCAGCAGGATGGCTTCTGTGGCAGTGTTGGAAACAAAAAGATTTTAATAAAAGGCAAAATAACAAAACTCTTTACAGAAAAAAACCCAGCCAGGTGCAAGAGGTTCTTGCTCTTGGTAAAACACCCCACAAAAGCAATTTGTTTCTTTGTTCTCTTCTTTTTCTAGTAAATTGCTCAGATCAGACTTTTTGGCTTTGTCCAACTGGGTATCCCCCTTAAGTTTGAGGTGAAGTCCCCCAAACCTATGAAATGCCTTCTTCACCTAATAGAGGAGAGAAACTTCTGAGCTTCTTTCCTTTTTAAGAAGACAAAAGATAGCTTTAAACTAACTTTAAACTCTTCTTTAAGAGGACCAAAGACAGTTTTATCACTCCATCAGCAAAGAGCACATTCCTGCAGCTGGGGAAACCTTCCAGTCCCTGCTGGGGAGGATGAGGAAGCTCCTCCTGGATTCAGGGGAACAATTTTTGCTCTTTGCCTGTGGCTGATGCCCAGAGCCACACACGCATCACGGGGCAGAGCAGAGTTCAGAGTCTCCTCACAGAACCCAACGTGCTTTGGCACAAAGCTCAGCAACGACCTGAGGCTGCTGTTTACAGAGTGAAATTCAGCTTTGAAACCCTTCCATTTTGAATCATGTCACCTAATTTTTATAAGATATTATGTAGCCATATTTTCTGAAAAATCCTTTCCTTAGGATTTTTCCTCCTGAGAAGCTGAGAGGCCTCAGGAACAAAATGTAACCAATGGTTATCTGCTGCTGTGGAATGCAACAGGTGCATCTGGGATTGGTCTCATGTGGTTGTTTCTAATTAATGGCCAATCACAGCCCAGCTGGCTCGGGCTCTCTGTCCGAGCCACAAACCTTTGTTATCATTCTTTCTTTTTCTCTTCTTAGCCAGCCTTCTGATGAAATCCTTTCTTCTTTTAGTATAGTTTTAATGTAATATATATCATAAAATAATAAATCAGCCTTCTGAAACATGGAGTCAGCTCCTCGTCTCTTCCCTCATCCTAAGACCCCTGTGAACACCACCACAATATTAAAGCTCAGTCAGAACCTGAACTTGAAGCAGTGCCCCAGTGTATTTTAGCAACTTCCCAGTGCTGGATTGCCTCACACCCTTGAGGAAGCTGGGGCTCACCTCCCTTCTTCCTTTCAGCTGTGTAGAGAAGGTTTTCCCTACTATAACATTAAAAAATTATCATTTTATGGAGTGTTTGAGATCAAGTGCTCCTCAAAGTTCTCTAATCACACTGTCTGGTACAACACTGCTGTTTACTCAGCATGTTTGGGTCCTTCTCTGTGACAGTGGTCACAGAGGTCTGAGGATGAGGGAAGAGATGAGGATCTGACTCCATGTTTCAGAAGGCTGATTTATTATTTTATGATATATATTACATTAAAACTATACTAAAAGAATAGAAGAAAGGATTTAATCAGAAGGTTAGAATAGAATAGAATAGAATAGAATAGAATAGAATAGAATAGAATAGAATAGAATAGAAAATAATGATAACAAAGGCTCTGTCTCGGACTCTCTGTCCACGCCAGCTGACTGTGATTGGCCATTAATTAGAAACAACCACATGAGCCCAATCCCAGATGCACCTGTTGCATTCCACAGCAGCAGATAACCATTGGTTACATTTTGTTCCTGAGGCCTCTCAGCCTCTCAGGAGGAAAAATCCTAAGGAAAAGATTTTTCATAAAAGATGTCTGTGACACTTCTCCAGGATGGGATCAAACACAGTTTGATTCCTCACAGTCCCATCCTATGGGAATTGGGTTTGCAGTGTGAGCTCTTCCCACACAGCTGCAGATAAAAGCCTGCAGGTGCCAGTGCCAGGGGAAAGCAAATAAAAGAATTTCATTTTGGACTCTTTTTTCAGGGTTTGGCTGGTTCAGGTGTTGATTCCCTTGTCACTGTGTGCCAATTCTTAATTTAACCTGGAGTGGTTGCAGGGACCTCTCTCAAAAACATCTCACTTCAACCAACCAAACAAACAAACAAAACTGTTTGGAAGGCAATGCCCTTGCCTTGCTGCAGACTGAGCTCTGGCCAAGAAATTATCTTTATCCTGAAGAAAACATCAGCAGGGCTGGCCTGGCCTGGCCTGGCCTTAGCCTCACCCTCCCCTCAGACAGGCAAATCCCATCACCTGAGCAGGTTTCAGGTTAAACATCAGCCAAGCTGCAGAGCACTGCCAGCAATTCTGCATTTCTACACCATTTAGATAACTTTTCCTTTATTTAGTGAAGCAGGAGGTTGAGCAGGAGCTTTAAGATCACCCCTGGGGGTTTCCCTGTGGCTCCAGGCACCCTTGAGCCTCCTGACCCCACAAAAGCTGTACCCAGAGAGACCCTGGGACCTCAGCACCCACTCATTTTCTCTTTTAATCATTTTCCAAACCATTGTAAACACAATAAAAACAGCCACCAAATTAAATCTTTGCCCTTTTAAAAGAGATATTTAAAATGGTAAATGATTTGTGGATGAACAGTGCATTATGTCATTGTCCAAGTCTGTTGCAGCACATTTAGACCCTGGAAAGGTCCCACAAAAATCCTGCTGGGACAGGGAGCTTCTGCTTCTGCTCTGCTTCTTGCAGCACATTTAGACCCTGGAAAGGTCCCACAAAAGTCCTGCTGGCTTTCTAGTCCTCCCTAGCTCTTAGAGGAAACAGGGTGCTTCTTCTAGATCACTTCATAGGGGATTAATCTCCTTTTGATACTTAAAAAATGATTTAGAAATTAATCTTGCTTTGAAAAGTAAACACACTTTCCTCCTGCATTTGCACAAGGGCTCAGCAGGGCTGGGTGATGCTTAAGGGTTCCCTCCTTCCTTCCTGTTATATTTTAATCTTTTATTTCGTAATATACACATAAATATACGCTAATTTGGTTCGTGATTTTGTTTTATTTTTCTAGCAAAGCCAGGCTGTGACCAGCGCTTTGGCAGCTTGTGCTGGTGCCGCCCTCCTGTGGCTGGAGAGCCACTCAAAACCAGCTTAAAATTCTGGAACAAAACCAGCTGAAAATTCGGATGAAATGTCACCAAACGGACAACACCAGTATCTGTTTAGTGACATTTCATCAGAAAGGCTCAAACCCACCCCAGCAGGGCTGGACACAATAACTGCTCCCAGTAACTCCCACCAAGGGCTCTGTAAAGTTCATCCATGCTGTGATAGATGAGTAATGCAATGATTGACTCAAAATTAACAGGCAAATCTCATGTATGTAGGTTAGAAAAGTTTGATAGATTTATAGTTCTGTTGTACCCCCTCGGGTGGTTATCAAGGCACATCTGGGAGGGCTGGCTTGTCACTATGGAAGAGATTTGAGATCTCCACCACTGGACAGCCAAGAAGGGGTTGATGGACAGAACTCTGGGAGGGGTTAAAGGGTTAAAAAGGAAAAACCTCCATTGTGAGGGGGCTGAGCACATGGAGGGGAAAATCTTTTGCTCTCAGCACCGTAACCTTTTTTCTTTCTTCAGTCTTCTGTTGTATTTTTAATAAGGTTTAATAAACCTTCCTGAACTGTGAAAAGTGAGGAGCTGTTTCTCACAAGGGTTCTGTGTGAGACAGAACCTGTGTGAGACAGAATTTATGTGAGACAGAGCCCCTGTGCCATGGAACCCCTGTGCCATGGAACCCCTGTGCCATACAACCCCTGTGCCACAGAACCCCTGTGCCATACAACCCCTGTGCCACAGAACCCCTGTGCCATGGAACCCCTGTGCCATACAACCCCTGTGCCACGGAACCCCTGTGCCATACAACCCCTGTGCCACAGAACCCCTGTGCCATGGAACCCCTGTGCCATACAACCCCTGTGCCACAGAACCCCTGTGCCATACAACCCCTGTGCCACAGAACCACTGTGCCATACAACCCCTGTGCCACAGAACCCCTGTGCCATGGAATCCCTGTGCCATACAACCCCTGTGCCACAGAACCCCTGTGCCACAGAACCCCTGTGCCACAGAACCCCTGTGCCACGGAACCCCTGTGCCATACAACCCCTGTGCCATACAACCCCTGTGCCATACAACCCATGTGCCATACAACCCCTGTGCCATGGAATCCCTGTGCCATACAGCCCCTGTGCCATACAACCCCTGTGCCATGGAACCCCTGTGCCATGGAATCCCTGTGCCATACAGCCCCTGTGCCATACAACCCCTGTGCCATGGAACCCCTGTGCCATACAACCCCTGTGCCATACAACCCCTGTGCCACAGAACCCCTGTGCCATGGAACCCCTGTGCCATACAAACCCTGTGCCATACAACCCCTGTGCCACAGAACCCCTGTGCCACAGAACCCCTGTGCCATGGAACCCCTGTGCCATACAAACCCTGTGCCATACAACCCCTGTGCCACAGAACCCCTGTGCCATACAACCCTTGTCCCATGCAACCCCTGTGCCATGGAACCCCTGTGCCACGGAACCCCTGTGCCACAGAACCCCTGTGCCACACAACCCCTGTGCCACGGAACCCCTGTGCCACAGAACTCCTGTGCCATGGAACCCCTGTGCCACGGAACCCCTGTGCAGGTTCAGCTCCTCTGTGTCTGTGTCACAGCCAAAATCTCAGAGCAGGAAAGCGGTGACTGACGAGGGCAG
The DNA here is from genome assembly GCA_024362935.1 of Setophaga petechia. Taxonomy (NCBI): domain Eukaryota; kingdom Metazoa; phylum Chordata; class Aves; order Passeriformes; family Parulidae; genus Setophaga; species Setophaga petechia. Next base: position 499,591 of record JANCRA010000123.1, on the reverse strand, counting down.
TGACGCAGGTGCATTGTGACTCAAAATCCCAAACACATCGGAAACAGCTCAGTCAATCAACAACCCAGCACCAGAGTCCTCTCTCTGCATTCCTGAGGAATGTTCAGGGCCAGCATTCTGACAATGAGCCACTCATTGTCAACCTTGGCAGCCCACACTGCCAGGAACAGCAAAATCACACCAAAAACTGCCCAAAAATGTGCAAGCTTCTGATGTTCTGAGGACTCCCACTGCAACAACAAGGCCCTGGGCGAATTCAGAATTACAGCACCCTTAATTCACTTAAAAGGATATGTCAAAGCCTCCCTTAATTGTGATAAATCCCATTCCTTCATCTGAGAAGGTGACATTTCACAGCAAATAGTCCCAGGAAATTGAGTGGAACAAGGAAGAGTTTCCTGTTTTGTAAGTGATTTCCTGTGATGACAAAGCCCAGCATGGGAGCTGCATGGCTGGTGCTCAGGTTTTTTTAGGTCTTTGTTGTTCCCGGGCAGGCAGATGGAATTTGTCACAAGAAACTAATCAGGGACACTGAGACCTAGTTGCATTTACAGGGATAAAAATCTCAGTTTGAGGAGTCATTAGAAAGCTGCCTGCTAAGTCACAGCCCATTTCCCAGGCAGAACATTGCTGGCAGGGGGAGCAGGGGCAGCCACCACCAACCCAAACGTGTCCCTGCTCCCTGTGACAAGAGCAGCCCAAGAGGGCTCTGCCACTTGGGACAGGGCCAGAAGGAGCCACCTGACCTTTAAACCATGCAGTGGTGGCCCTCTGGGGCAGACACATCCCCCAGCTCCTCCTGTTTGGGGGGACAGGAATGGGGGATTTGTGTTTCCAAACGAGCTGTGGGTCTGCTGGTGGATGAAACCAGCACTGGGAGAGAAAAGAAACAATGGGAAGGATTCCACTGATTGATGAATGGAAAAAGAGATTTGCTTTTACCAATAAACTTTAGGTTTGGTGATAAATGAAATGAGACATTGAAAGATGAAGAAACAATGGGGAAAACCCCTAAATTCCATAAGAATTAAAAATGAAAAGGGAGGGTTATACATTAGAGGGGAATCTTTGGGATCAGGTGTTTGGGGAAGTCTGAACCTCTCAAGTACCTCAGAAATGGGGAAGAAACCCCCAAATTCAGTAAGAATTAAAAATTAAAAGGGAGGGTTATACATTAGAGGAAAATCTTTGGGATCAGGTGTTTGGGGAAGTCTGAACCTCTCAAGTACCTCAGAAATGGGGAAAGAGAGAAGGGAAATGTGGCTGGAAATTGGGATAAAAAGGGAGGCAGCATCCTCCAAAAATCTGAGAGATCCCAGGGGATGCCCCATGGCCTCTGCCTTGATTGGAATAAAGTCAAAGGACTCCTCTGTCTCCTTTTTGGACACAAACCTCTGGTGTTTGTGGGTTAATTATCCTGACAGAGGTCATATCATATCATATCATATCGTATCATATCATGTCATATCAATCATATCATATCATATCATATTCAGCCTTTTGAGAGCATGGAGTCAGATTTTTAATCTCTCACCTCGTCCTGGGGACCTCACAAACACCACAGGGGCTGTGTGGGGCTGCCAGCCCAGCACCCCTTTGCCTTCAGGGAGCATTTTCTGAGCTCTGAGAGGTGGAATTGCAAACAGGAAAGTGCTGAGCCAGCTGGGAACAAGCTGTTCGCCTGGCCCTGAGCGTTTCACTCCCAGCAATGTTTTAATCCCAGCTCCAAGTGCCAACAAAAGGAGCTCCTTAATCAGCAAAGCCGCGAGGAAGGGCAGCTCCTGTTCCTGCAGGGTGTCCCTGTGGCTGCACTGCCTCTGGCCACCACCCTTCCTTCCCCTGCAGACGTCGTGCTCGTGGCCATGTTGGTGCCAACCATGCAAAAATCCCTTCCACATCCTCACAAAGGCCAGCACACACCCAGTCTGCCAGATCCTGCTGAATGGAAGATCCTGCTGCAGCTCTTGGTGTCCCCAAAAAGAGAGGCTGCTTTGGTGGATCAGTGGATGTCCCACGAGAGGTGCAAATTTCCCTGACTTCTGCTCTTCCAGAAAACTTGGCCTGAAAGAGTCCAGAAAATTTTGGTGAAAAATATGTGTATTTTATGATTGGCTTTTCACAAATATTAAAATGAATATTATATGTGTTGTGTTAGAAAGTAATGCTGTGTTAATTCTCTTAAGTAGTGTGTTAAATATAGTTTTAGAAACGATGCTGTGTAGGATAATTTTTTTAAAGAAAGGACTCACAGCGAGATAGCAGCCACAGGACACCTGAATCTTTCAGAGAAAAAGAATTTATTGCCCTCTTATCAGAAGACATGAACTTCTTCCTGCCTCAAAGGCTCTGTCAGGATTCAGAGGAAGAAGCTGACACTGACCAGACAGAATCCTGTGTTTGAATGGAATTTATGCATCATGGATGAGGTGTATGAATATGCAACAGGCTGTTGTTTTTAAGGGTTAATCCTCTGTTAACATGGGTCCTTTTTGGGCTCGTGCTGCCCAGAAAAAGGTACCTGGACATCCATAACTCTTTGTATTTGTTGTTTCATATTGTCCTAATTCAATTTGTCCAAATTGTTATTACTCAAATTGTATTACTATTTTTATAACCATTTCATTACTATTAAACTTTTAAAATTTTAAAAACATGTGATTGGTGTTTTTCACAGCCTTCATGCATTCCAGTGCATTCCAGACAGAGTTTTGATCTCCCACAGTTGGGCTTTGCCATTTCTCTGATGTTTCCATTATCCCTGCTGTGACACCCAGCAAATTCTGCCTTGTACCAAAAGCCATTTCTGTCAAATTGACTTAAAAGGAAGCAGTGAAAAACTAAAAACTCTGTATCAAATCCTGCCACCTGGAAAATCAGCAGAGAAATATAATTTTGTGGTCTTTCAAATTAAATCAGATTCTGGGCACTCTGCTGTTGGGTTTATCCAGTGCTGAGTGGAATTGCTCTGCTCAACCATGACTAGGTTTAGGCATGTTCAGTTCATGGCAAAGCAGTTCCAGTTCAGAGATGCTGCTTTCAATTTTATCCTCACACCATTTTTAAAAATTTTATGATTTGTCCATTAATGAGGCCTCAGCAGGAAGTGGCCTTTAGTGGCAGAGCAGCTCGTGCTAGCACACAATGGGTCACAATGTCTGTGCTTTGTGTACCTGTTGTGTTGTGATTTCAGGGTTTACCTCGGGTCCCTGCCCTGATAATTCCCTCCCAGGTGTGTCAGTCCCCTCTCCTTTCCCCTCCCAGAACTGTCTGTCAGTCCTGGAATTCCAGAATTGGCAGATCCAAAGGATGCCCTCTACCCCTGGGGGCACTGGGCCATCCAGGTGTCCTTTGTCCCTCTGTCCCTCCCCTCCTGTCCCTGCTTGGTGGCTCCCTGCCCCTTCCCTGCCCCTCTCCCCGGGGCTCAAAGGAGCAGCAGCCACGGGCTCAGGGAGTTCTGCTGGAGCTGCTGCTGCATTCAGAGGCCTGAGGGCCAGAATAAAGCTCTGGATCCAAAGCCTCCATCAGAACCGACTCCTTTCCTTCACCATGGCCTCAAAGCTTCTCCACAGAGGGAAACCTGAGGAGCAGCCCCTGTTATGGGGGGAAGCTCCATCCCAGCACCACCAGAGCTCCTGCAGGCCTGGACTTGTCCCCACGGGCCCAGCTGCAGCACCCAGGCAGCCCAAAGTGTCTGTGGGGTGAAACACCACACACCCAGCCAGCCCAAAGTGTCTGTGGGGTCAAACACCACACACCCAGCCAGCCCAAAGTGTCTGTGGGGTCAAACACCACAGTGCTGCTGTTTGGTTCAGCACCAAGGGCCAGACAAGCTCAGGCACGTCCCATCCACAATATTGGTAATTATTTCAATATTAGCCTTTCCCCCCCCTGAGCCTGCCACCCCCACACTGGACCCTCAATGATGCAGCACCCCCAGCTCCATCCTGGGGCTCAGCAGCAGCTCTGCTCCCTGCCCTGCTCTGTTTCTCACTCACAATGAGGACAGGGAATGCTCCTGCTGCTTTTGCTGGCTTCTCTCTGAACTCTCTCCTGGCTGCTGCTTTCCCCAGCCAGCCATGCCCAGGAGCAGTCACTCCCACTTTCTTTGATGTTTTGTATAAAACTGACCTCCAGTTTTTCCTCCCTATTCTCCTTTCAGCATGCCAAGTACAACCGCTTTGCATTATTTTGGTTTTTTTCCCTGCTTGCTTTTCACAGGCAAAGTCCAGAACGTCACACCTGATCTCTCATTTTCCTACAGGTTTTCTGGGGGAGCTTAGAGCAGGTGCAATAGAAGTAGCAAGAGTGCTTGGAAGTGTGATGGTGCTGAGCCATCACCCAGGGCTCCTTCACCTTCAGTCCTTGAAGTCAGAAGATTTTGGGAGCATTGGGCTCCCAAAAACCAGGGTCAGAACTGTGTCACCACACCTGTGCTGGCTGCAGCTCCAGGCTTGGTGCTGCCAACACTCACCTCCCCATTTTCAGGCCTTCTTTGCATATTCCCCTGTAACAGTTCCAGAAGGGCAAACACCTGCAATTCCCTCCTTTCACTGTGAGCCTGAGTGCTCTCCAGTGAACTGCTGCTGTTTCCTGAAGGAATTATAGACTGGAACTCAGTAATTATGGGCTGTAGTCATACCTCCTTAACTAGCAGGGAAATAACAAAGCTGGATGAAGAAAACTAACCTGGGGCTGCTGAGATCTCGGCGTGAGACTTTTCAAGTTTTACATTTAACAAGTTAAAGGATCATGAAATGTTTTTTCTTCTTTTCCTGGCCTTGGAAGGAGCAGGGTTGTTCACATTCCACCAGGGCTCTGGCTCTGCTGACCTCTGCAGGCAGTGAGGCAAGGCTACAGAGGTGACATCGATGACAACAGCTATTTTTTACAGAAAAACAGAAATTACATCTTTTTTATTTCTTCAAATGAAAAACCCCAAACAAACAAGAGTAAACATGAACGAGGCGGCTCATTCTGAGAAGCTTTTCTGGTATCAAGAGACATGATCTTACACAATATGGTGTTTTGGTTTGGTTTCTCTCTTGTTTTCCTAATTTACGATGTGTTTTAGCATCTCTGAAAAATATCCCTCAGGCTGCCAATGGCAACAGGACCTAGAGTGGTGATTTAACACGAGAGAATATGTTCTCTTACCCCGTTTTCTCACACTCTTCTCTTTGTGCTGTGATGTGATTAAACCACTTATAGCCTGGTGCAGAGGCTGGATCTCCATCCTCTGCCCTGGTGGGGTTGGTCCTGACAAGAGGAGGAGGAGGATGAGGATGAAGAGGAGGATGAGGATGGTGATGATGAAGATGTCTGCCTGGGAAGCATTGCCCTGGACAGAGCACAAGCCCCGTGCTTACCTGAAGGCATTTTGCATTTGAGCACAGTGACACTCACAGAGTCAGGCTATCATTCTCATATTTTCTGGAAAAAATCCCTTCGCCAGGATTTCTTCTCCTGGGAAGCTGAGAAGCCTTAGAGAGAAATGAAAACAATAATTATCAGATTGCTTCTCCCTGTTTTTCTGCCTTGGAATGTGGTTGGAGGTGGTTGTTTGATTGGTTTCATGTGAATTGTTTTGACTTAATGACCAATCACCATCCAGCTGTGTCAGACTCTGGAGAGTCACAAGTTTTCATTATTATTCTTGTTAAACCTTCTGTCTGTATCCTTTCTCTATTCTTTAGTATAGCATAATGTGATATAATGTAATATAATATGATATGATGTCATATGATATTATGTAATAGGATATTATATGATGCAATATAATATGATATTATGTAATATAATACAATACAATATAACGTAATATAATATGATATAATATAATATAATATAATATAATATAATATAATATAATATAATGTAATATAATACAATATAATATATTGTATATATTATATTGTGTTGTATTATATTGTATATATAATATCACATAACATAACATTAACATACCATTTACATAACATAACATTAACATAACATAACATCACCCTTCTAAGAACATGGAGTCAGACTCACTCATCTCTGGGCACTCCAGCAAATCCCACATCAGGCTGCACCTGGTATCACCCCAGTGGACACTCACTGTGCTCCAGAGATTTAACAACCATCCTCATCAAGAGCCTAAAAAAGCAAAGGCTGTGAAAAAGGCAGCAGCAACTCCTGCCAACAGCACAGCTGTCCAGGCAAGGGGGAGCAGAGCTGCTGGGAGAGCAGCTGGGCTCATATTGGTCACTGTGGGCAGGGAAGGAGGAGCTGGAAGCTGCTCCTTTGACCCAAATCTGGCATTTTTCCACATGCAGGGAAGGCAGTTTGCCCTGCTGTTCCAGAAGAAGATGAATCTATTGCTCCTCTCTGGGCAGCTGTTGATGGATTGTTTGTGGAGCTGCAGAATCTCCCCGGCCCTGAGATGAAATCAAATCTCCAGGAAATGTTCCAGTGCTGATATTCAGGGCTGTCTAGAAAAGGCAGCTCCTCAGGGTATGGCTCTGCCTGCAATCATCTGCAGCACTTCTGTTTCCTTTAAAGAGACCCAGGAGTGCAGTGAGAGCCCATTCCAAGGATCCAGAGGAGAGGGCAGGGTCTGAGCTCTCTCCATGGCCTTGTGGGCAAGCAGGAGGGAAGGAGGCAAAGCAGGTAAAGGACTCAGAGAGGTTATCAGGAGTTATCCAAAGCCATCTCTGCCTGGATTTGGGGGAGATGTGGGAAGTGCCACAGAGGAGCAGCACCAGGGCCACCTGTGACAGTGGTCACAGGGGTTTGTAGAGGATGGAAGAGTCAGGATCTTGATTCCATGATCAGAAGGCTTGATTTATTATATTATGGTATATATATGACATTATAACTATACTACATAGAGCTAGAAAAGGAAAGGAGCTTCTTCAGAAGCTGGCTATGCTAAGAAAAGAAAGGAAAGAATGAATAACCAAGGTCTGTGTCTCACAGAGAGCGAGAGCAGCTCCACCGTGAGTGGTCAATAAATCCAAACATCTACAGGGGACCAGTCACAGGTGGACCTGTTGCATTCCACAGCAGCAGATAATAATTGCTTACATTTGTTACTGAGCTTCTCAGCTCCAGCAGGAAAAGTGCTACAGAAAGGATTTTTCACAAAGGATGTCTGCGACAGCCACCCTCCAGCCAGGCACTGCTGGGGCACCTTCCCCTGGGCTCAGGCATGGACTGGGAGGAGCAGCAATCCCTGGCTCCAGAGAGCTCAGGATCAGCTCCATCCATCACTTGCTTTTGATTTTCTCCTGTTTTCCATCCATGACCCGCTTTTGATTTTCTCCTATTTTCTCCTCCTCGCTTTTGATTTCCTCCATCCCTCTCCCAGCCCAGGGCACACAGCTGGGCACTGGGCAGTGTGGGTGCACAGAGCAGCCCTTGGCAATATCAAGCTGATGTGTCTTTAACTCCACAGTTTGAAAGCCAGACTCCACAGCACTGCCACTTGAGAATTTCTGACATGTCATCCAGTTTTAGTGCTATTCTATTTCATTTGCTACCTTACCTTAGTAATTTTTTAGCACTCATTCAGTTTGCATTTCTCTCTCTTTTCATTTTCATCTGTTCCTGATATTTTATTTTTCCAATAAACGAAGTAATTTAATGGCCTTAATCCCAAGCCTCCTATTCAGAGCATGGATGTGGAGGCTGCAGAAGGAGAAATCTGTCAGTCAAACATAACTTAATCTATCATCTTCTTTATATTAAAGTCTAATTTACATGTTCTCCATTTCACTGGGACCAGGACCTGTACAAACAAACCCTTGTGTCTCAATCCAGGGATGGGATCAGAGGCTGGGGAGCAGCTCTGGGTGTGAGCACTCACTGTCCTGAATCATCAAGGACTAAACAACTGTGCTCCCACAGCGAAATGGGAATTGTGATTGTGTTAGTTTGATGCCATTCCTCATGAATCATTAAGGAAAATCCATCCTCAGCACCAGCTGGATGCTGAGCAGGTGGCTGAGGGTCCCTGCAGCTCCAGAGCTGCAGCAGAGCAGGGCAAGGCATGTTCATGGACCCTGCAGGGCACATCCACACACCTGCAGAGTTCCAGAACAGAACTGGGCACATTCACAGACCCTGCAGAGCTCCAGAGCAGAACTGGGCACATTCACACACCCTGTAGAGCACATTCACACACCCTGCAGAGCTCCAGAACAGAACTGGGCACATTCACACACCCTGCAGAGCTCCAGAACAGAACTGGGCACGTTCACAGACCCTGCAGAGCTCCAGAGCAGGGCAGGGCACATCCACAGACCCTGCAGAGCTCCAGAACAGAACTGGGCACATTCACAGACCCTGCAGAGCAGGACTGGGCACATTCACACACCTGCAGAGCACATTCACACAACCCTGCAGAGCTCCAGAGTCTCAGAACTGTGCACACACCTCTGTCACACACCTCTGCTCATCTGGGTACATTTAGACTAAACCTGCACCACTGAGCCAAGCCATTTCTCCTCTTGAAAGTTCCCATGGGCTCTCTGCTTATTTGTGGCTGGTCCATCACTGATGGCTCTGTGGCAGGAGCTCAGCCCCAGCTCTGTCAAAGCCCAGAGAAATCACTGCACAATCCTGCCCAGAGCTGGAGCATCCAAAACTCCACACTCAATATATTCAGGGCTGCAGCAGACAGCCTGACAGCTGGGTGCAGCAGCCATTTAGCAGATAACCACATTTTATTCTGACCCTTATTTCATCCTGCAGCAATTAGCCAGGAAAAAAAAGAGCTGCATCCCACTGTCATTTCAGCCTGGTGTTCCAGCATGTTTAGTGAGGCAGAACCCAGACATACCTTCTGGATCCTGAGTAAAACCACCATTTTCTGCTGGTTCACAGCAGTTTTCACAACTACTGCATGAGGGAAAAGCTGCTGCTGGGTTTAGCCAGCTTAGGGGATGATTTTGAAGAATTCTGAGGCAATCCAGTGAGCCCTGTGAGGAGGCAGCTGCACTCTTGGTGGATGAGCCCCCCACCAGCACTCACGACATTTATTGCATGTTAGATCCTTCCCTTTGCCCCATCTTATACTAAAAACATAAATTTGATGTCCATATTCTAGTTTTCTGAAATGGTATCTTCCCCATAAATATCTTCTCAATAGTCCCAACCCCAAGCCCAGCTCTAATAAAAGTGCTCTTTATGATTATTAGACAAGTGAGATATCCCTGGACTGAACAATTACTTTCAAATTTCTGTCCAGAACAGGCTGGGAGTGGAAATCAGTTTCTTCCTCCCCAGGTACAAATCCATAATGAGGATTTATTTCTGAGGCAGTGGAAATGAGGTAATCCCTCTCCTTCTTGAGGTGAGATAAGGAGAATGAAAAAAAATAAAATTAAGCAAGAAATAGTCCAAGTTAATAGTGAAGCAAATGATTTGCAGGAGGTAGGGCCAGGAGAACAGCTTTGAGTGAGAAGGGAAAAATGATGGATTTGCCTGATCTGACCTGGGTGGAGGCATGTCAGCCTCTCAGTTATCCTTGGTTGCTCTAGCACCCACCAAAAGCAAACAAAATACTGAAATCAAATACTGAAATCAAATACTGAAAGCAAATACTGAAGTCCTGGGGAAGCCTTGATGTGCTGTTCCTGGCAGCTGACAGACAGTGCTCAGGACAGACAGACACCAGCAGAGCTGGGGTTACTCTGGCACAGCATTAATCTGCATTTCTGGATATGGCCCTTTCTGCCTGTTTTGTTTCAGTAAATTCTTCACTATAATAATGCAATTTCTGTAAATAACAGAAAATTGCCGTGAAATGAAGCAGATGAGGAGAAATTAAATCATTGTGGAACCCAAACTGATGCCCAGCCTCTGCCTCAGCAAAGCCACAGCAGATCTGTATTGCCCTGTGCAAATGTAGTGACTTGAGAAGCTGAGCAAATGATGATAAAGGTGTGTATTTATGGAAGAAATTGAGGAAAAGCACCTTGGCTCTCTCCTGGGATTCACACTCCAGGTTTGCTATTGGCTTTGCTCTCTGCCAAGCCCCAGCAGCTCAGAGGCAGAATCTGTTGATGCCACAGAAAGCAAATTCATGCAGAGCAGTCAATGGGAAATAATGGATATCAATTACACAGCTTGAAGTGCCGACTGGATCAGGTTTTGTAACTCCTCACTCTTGTGGGCTTCTTAATAAATCCATTGGGAGAGATGCCACATCCTTTATAGCAATGTTTCAGTGTTTTATTTTCTATGGAGGAGCAAGTGGCCACTTCACAAAATGCTCCTTGGAGTCTCCCAGAGCCTCATGAAGGAATCAGAACTGGTGTGAGATGAACATGAGATGTTTGTTCCCTAATACAGGGAGCAGTTTGCCATGAGGTTCAGATATTGCTGCTGGAAATCAGATTAATTCCTTCCCTTCTGCTTCAATCCTGTTTATAACACAGGGGCAGCTTCTGAAGGATGTGGGAGCCTTGCAGTGAGGTGCTCAGAGCTCAGGTCACCTAAAAGAAAATCACACATTGAGGAGAATCTACATTTTTGTGGCAGGCAGAAAACAGCATCAGTCTGTGGGGGTGTGAGATTTTCCAGCCCTGAAAGTGCAGGGAAAGAGCAGACACATCACTCAAATGAAGGTAAAAAATTCACATGGAACAGGGGTACAAAACCCCCTTATCTTTATCTATCCTTGCAGTCTCTTATCTGCATTTTTATTTCAACCAGCACTAGAAGCAGAAATGCAGCCTTCTTCCATGGCACCTTCCCTATGGTAAATCTAATTAAACAGCCATTAAAATGTGTCTTAGCTTGATTATATCAAGGTGACCTGGAGCTCCTGCTAAATGTTAGCAGCAGCATTCCCCAAAACTGGCATCCAAGAGGGAACAGGCAGTACTGTTTCTCCTGATGTGGCCTTTAGATGAATGTGGTTATTAAAGTGCTTTGTGTACAACAGATTTTCAAATAAATGACTCTAATTTTCTGGCAGCTGAAGTGCTCTGTGTGCCCCTCCAGTGCTCCCAGCCAGGGCTGGCATCCCAGTGAGCATCCCAGCTGGACTCTGCAGCACTCCTGCAGGATGCCAGCAGCCATGGGGGCTGGCACACGGGGACAGGCAGAGCAAAAGTGCTAAAATGTCAGAAAGGAGAGGAGAGAGGGCAGAGTCTTACCTGCAACAGCCAGAGCAGCTTCCACCTCTGTGGAAGGACCCTCCACCTGCAGGCAGCAAGGCTGATTGTTCCCCAGCCCAAGCAAACACCTGGCTAGGGGTTTAAATATCTTTAAATCCCTAGGTGTCAGTTCAGATTAAAGTCTAGAAACATTTCTTTGATTCACACTGGCCTGACCTGCGGTGTCAGAGCCACACACAGTTCATGTTCATGATGAAAAACTCTGTAAACCAAATTCCACATCTCTCCTCACAACCAGACCTGCTAATGCCCAACAAAGAAATAGCTGGTTTATAAGCAATTTATCATGCTCAGGTTAATGAGAGCAAAATGCTAATGATCAGACTGAAAACTGGGAACAGTGTCTGTTGATTACTGCAGGTTTTCATCATGCACCATAAGAAATATCATTATGCTAAAGAAAATGTTCACCAGGTACTGAATCAGAGAGATCTGCAGCTAAAAACGACTTCTTTTGGTTGTTACCTTATGTTTGACTTCACAAATGTATTCCTTTAACTGCAGCGACAGTTAAAAATAGGAAATATCCCACCAAGCTGCAAACTAGCTGAACAGGTGGGAAATATCTCACTTCCCCCTTGCACATGTCAGCAGCCACAGTTTGGGCACTGGGGCTCCTTGAGTGTGGAAATCTCTCCCCACGCTGTGTGCAGGGGGCTGGAGAAGCTGGAGGCACAGGAATGATGAATTCCCAGGTGCTGTGAGAAAGGAATCAACTGGGTTTAAAAACAAAATGAGAGATGGAGCCAGGCAGTGGCACAGAGCTCTGGATCCTGGGTTTGGAAGTCTTGGGAACACACACAGCCTTTGTGGGCAGCCCACACAGATCTGCTCAGGGCACCTTGACAGTGCTCACAGCTTAAACTCTGCCTCAGCCCAAGTGTGACAAACATGCTTCAGTACAGGAATGTGCCCTTTGTTGATGGAGTGACAAAACTATCCTTTGTCCCCTTAAACAGGAAATAAGCCCAGAAGTTTCTCTCCTCAATTAGGTGAAAAGACATCTTGTAGGACCTGGTGACATCTTGTAGGACTTCACCTCAAACTTAAGGGTGGCCAATTGCACAGAAGCCAAAAGTCTTGTACAGGAATGTGCTCCCTGTTGATGGAGTGACAAAACTATCCTTTGTCCCCTTAAAAAGGAAAGAAGCCCAGAAGTTTCTCTCCTCAATTGGGTAAAAAGACACCTCATAGGACCTGGGAGACTTCACCTCAAATTTAAGGATAGCAAATTGCACAGAAGCCAAAAAGTCTTGTATAGGAATGTGCTCCCTGTTGATGGAGTAACAAAATTTATCTTTGTTCCCTTAAAAAGGAAAGAAGCCCAGAAGTTTCTCTCCTGAATTAGGTGAAAAGACATCTCATAGGACCTGGGGGACTGAACCTCAAACTTAAGGACAGGAGCCAAAAAGCACAGCAGGGAAAGGGGTGATGTACATAGCAGGGAAAGGGGTGATGTACAGAGGGAAGGGGATGATGCACAGAGGGAAGGGGATGATGTGCACAAGGGCAGGGGGTGATGAGCACAAGGGCAGGGGATGATGCACAGAGGGAAGGGGATGATGAGCACAAGGGCAGGGGATGATGAGCACAAGGGCTGGGGGTGATGTGCACAAGGGGTGGAGGTGATGAGCACAAGGGCAGGGGATGATGTACAGAGGGAAGGGGATGATGCACAGAGGGCAGGGGGTGATGAGCACAAGGGCTGGGGGTGATGAGCACAAGGGCTGGGGGTGATGAGCACAATCCAGGGTCACCATCTGCCCAGCTCCAGCACAGAGCACACACAGTGTGGGGCTCACAGCCTGTCCCTGCACGGTGAGAAGCTGATGCTGAGCAGGGCACAGCACTGCTCCACTCACCTCCTCTGCCCCTGGGGCACAGCACTGCTCCACTCACCTCCTCTGCCCCTGGGGCACAGCACTGCTCCTCTCAGCTCCTCTGCCCCTGGGGCACAGCACTGCTCCACTCACCTCCTCTGCCCCTGGGGCACAGCACTGCTCCACTCACCTCCTCTGCCCCTGGGGCACAGCACGTCCCACCTGCTCCCACCCAAGCCCTTTGTCACCCCCAGCAGGAGCACTGAGAGGAAGAAGAGCAAGCCAAGGGCCAGCGTGGGGGATCGTGCTTGGGAGGGACATGGGGAATAAAGGAGCAGCTCTGTGCAGAAATCTACTGTCACAGGGGGTAATGAATTAAATGAAGTGGAAAGCATGGCATGAACGGGAGATTTGCTGTAGTGGCTAATGTAATTAACCTCTATTGAAATAATTAGGCCTCCTGATTTGTGCTGCATGAGCAGCACAACTGCAAGGGCAGGTGTGGGCAGCACCCACCACGCCGAGGGCCCTGGGGTCTCCTCTGCTCTGAGGAGCTGCTTGGCTTCTCCTGCAAATAAAACCCTACAGGTTTAGGAAGAAAAGTCATGATCACAAATATCCCACAAAATGCTATGGCTTGTTCCTCTTGGACTTGACCTGCCTCCTCATAAACTGTGACATTTTTTCTTCCTTCAGCACAGGATTGCTTTATGCCAGTCAGAGAAGCAGGGTTTGTTGTCTCTAGTTATTAATTTACTTTTATTGACTGCAGTGCCTTTCCTGGTTTTATTACCCAATAGCTCACACCAGCAGAACAGCTTTTCTTTTAGGTTACACATAAACATTTGACTTTCCCAAGCGGGCACCAAGGAGAGGCAAAACCACTGCAGCTCCTGCTGGGTGCATCTGCTGACCCCAGGAGCACCTTCCACAGCCCCATCCAACCAGCAAAAATGCTGATCCCTTTCCCCCCCTTTCCACTGCTCAAGGCACATGATGAAAAAGCACAAGATTTAGATTGATTTTTTTTTTGTGTGTCCTAAAAATATGCTCTGAAACGCTTCCATTGTCCATGGCCTGCTCCCTGTGATAAGGCACATTTTCCCTCCATAGCAATTATTTTGAACACCACTATTAGGCTGACTGAAAACCCAAGAGCACCACAGAAGGTTCTGGGGATGTTAAACCATCAGGTTCCCTGCTGCTGCTGGACACGTCCTGCTGTGGCCAGGACAGCAGGGAGCTGCAGAGATTCTTTTTTTCTTTTTTCAGAAAACAGACAGCTGAAATGAGTCCTCCACTTAAACAACTATTTGTGCTAAAGCTAAAAAAAAAAAATAAAAATAAAAGCAGCTCAAGTGTTTGGCTGGCTTTGAAGCCCAACAGAGGAAATTCCCTGGAGCTGTCAGGGATGGGCAATGCAAGGTGGTGGCTGGGAAGGGCATGGCAGCCCAGCAGGGACATGAGCTGGAGCTCTGTCCCACTTCCCAGCACATTTAGGGACAGGAGCAGAGGATTCCAGTGGGCCAGTGCCAGGCTGAGGGGTAGAGCAGGCTGGTGGTGCCCAGTGCTGCTGGTGGGGTGTGCCAGGGCTGGGTGAGCACATCCCCACTGGGGCTGCTGCTGGATGAAGGACAGGCAGCATCAATTCTAACTCACTGCATCCCTGCCAGCAGTGCTGAGCAACACAGCTGCTCTCTAAATGTGATTACAGCTGTTCCACTGCTGAAGATAATTGGGGGACGTGTCACCAGTCTTACATCAAGTACAGCATGTATTTTGTCTTTCAGTCATATTTACTTTAACTTCACAAAAGGATTAAATGAAGTTTACAGTGATATGCAACAACTGTTGTGAGAAGGTGAGAACTCAACTGAGAAAGAGGAAAAATCCCCCACAAACAGCAAAAAATTAGCTCAGCAGTGTCTTATCCTCCCTTTCTCACTCTGCTGGAGATGATTTTCCCAATTCTACTCATGAGCACAGAGGAATTCTGAGAAGTTTAGGAGAAAGTGCCCTGGTGCAGGAAGCAGGAGATGCCCTGCAGCCCTGGGCACACGTGTAGGGGGCACAGGGCACTGAGCTGACAGAAACCCCCCTGAGGTGCAGGAGCTGACCAAGTCCATGTCTCAGTGCCATTTGCACATTCCTGGCTCCCAGCCCTTACTGGTAGCGAGGTGCAGACTGTAGGAGGTTTCTTCTACAGCTTTTCAAAATTTCAGGAGCTGTTAATCTCCAGAATATGGTTTCATCTGTCTGCAGCATCTGCCTTTTGCACAAACCTCCCCTCTGGGGGGGATGCTCACCTTTGAGGCAGCACCCAGCACTCAGCTGTGCATGCAGCATCTTCCCCCTCCACTTTTTGGCTCTTCTTTTTTATTTATTTCAGATTCTGAAGCTGGGACAAATATTTTCCATCTGTGTTTTGACAGGTGAAGGAGCAGAGTAGAGATCCAGGTAAAGCAAAGCTCCTGGTCCTGTAGCTCCAGCAGCTGCTGAAGGACAGGGCAGGGCCATGAGGAATTGCTGCTGGGTGTAGCTGAGTGCCAAGCCCAGCATCTCCATCTGCTGGGATTCAGAGCCCAGGACACGTTCTGATCAATAGATTTGGGGTTTGTGCTGCAGCACAAAGTGGGTACAGCAGCAGGTGTGAGGAGTTGTCCCTCAGCCTTCTAGACACAGCACAGACACAGTGCTGGGAGCATTTTTCTCCTGGAAAATGCCCTTGGACCCTTCTCCAGAGCCCCCAGTTCTGAGCTGTCCCTCAGCCCTCAGACACAGCATTTCTCCTGGAAAAATGCCTGTGGACCCTTCTCTAGAGCCCCCAGTTCTGAGTTGTCCCTCAGACACAGCATTTCTCCTGGAAAATGCTCCTGGATCCTTCTCCAGAGCCCCCAATTCTACTCTTGAAAGAGGCAGAGCTGAAGATATGAAAGGTTTGTTCATTTGTTTGGGGGTTCACTCCCCTGGAAGATTGACAGGCTCCCACTGAGTGTTTATATGAATCCATTGAGTCTCTACATTTAATTACACTTGACTGAGTGCATTAACACAACCATGAAATTTTAAAAGATATCAATTTGATTCTGTTTGACTCCAAACCTGACAGTGAGTTGCTTTGCAGCATATCCAATCCTCCAAGCCCTTTTCCCAGGTGTCTGCAGCTGAGCTCTGGCAGCTCCTGAACCAGAGGAGATGCCCCCCAACACCCCCCTACAGCAGGAAAACACCAATTCCAGCCCACAGGCCCTGTGGGGGAGAATGCATGTGCCCTGAGTCATGGCAGGAAAGTCTAATTAAAGGGAAGAAATACATTAACAAGACTGAGCTGGCTGAAAGATGAGCCCCATGCATATTATATATATAAATATAAAATTTTGTTTATAATTGTTTACAATTTTGTTTACTGCACAAAAATATAAACTATCCCAGAAAGCTGCTCTGGATGACTTTTAAGGATTTTTCACCTGTAAAGCAGGTTTCTTGGAAGGATTTCACTATGTGGATGAAAGACTCTTTCATCCACCTATTATTTGGAATTTATCCCTGTGCTTGCCCCGTGGAGAACCAACAGATTTCCAAAAAGTGAACAGCTTAAATGCTACTGACAACACACACAAACACAATCATTTAATTTCAATAAGCTGCCAATTTAAGAAATGAAGTGGCATGAAGTACAGCAGGAGGGGAGTCTGGATCAGCAGGATGGACAGGGAGATTTTCCTGTTGGCTGGAGTCTTTCCCACAGCCTGGAGAGAGGTGGCATCTTGTGCTATTTTTAATCTGCTCAAAACACATTATTTAAATGCTGTGAACTTTAAGTAAAACAAGAATATCTTATAAACATTAGCAAAACATGCAAAAGGCAGCTGCTGCAGACAGATGAAATCATATTCTGGAGATTACCTGCACCTGAACTTTTGTAAAGCTGCAGTTGGAGTGGCCATTGAGCAGTTGTACTGCCTTGTACCTTGTTTTCTGCTGCCTGAGCGGCCAAGTCAGCCTTTAAATAGGTGTTTAATCGCTTGGTAAATGGGGCAGTTTATTACCTTCCTGCAATTCTGCCTTCCACCTGCACTGCAGCACAGCAGCACTGCAGCACAGCCCCCCTGCACCCTGCACCTGCACTCACAGACCCTCCTGGAGCAATTCCCAGCAGGATTGTTGGGAATTGTCCACCCCACGGGGCAGGTGAGGACCCTGGACAGATTCAGAAAGGGCTGCACTGGATGGTGGCTTGAATGGCTGAAGGTCTTACAGTTATAAAAGTATTTATGACTATAAAAGCTGTCAGGGGCTGCACTTAAAGCTTTTCACAGCTTAATGGCATTAGAAGGTGGCTGAGTTAATCAGAGAATCTCAAAATGGCTTGGGTTGGACCTTAAAGCTCATCTCATTCCATGTCCCTGCCATGGGCATGGCTTTAGTGGATATTTTTGCCCCTGACAAAGGAGAGGGATGATGAGGAGGACTCCATCTTATCAGAAGGCTAATTACTTACTTATTGTACTATATTATTCTACACTATATTACATTACATCTAACCTGAATCTGCCAAGCATTCAATTGCACACAACTGCACAGAATCTTGTGAATTTTAGCTGAAACTCCTGACATACACTTGGCCATGGTAGGCCAAGGAAACAAAACACCATCACTGTGGGTGAACAATCTCCATATTGGATTCTACTTTGGCACAAACAGAGGCACAACAAGTAAGAATTGTTTTTCCTTTCTCTGAGGTTCAGAGAATGTGAAACCAAGAAATATTCTTGGGAAGAATTGTGCCTTGCTTTTCTCTGTGAAGAGAAATATGGGGCAACACACTTGGCCCTGACAGGCCAAGGAACCAAAACATCATCACTGTGGGTAAACAATCTCCATATTGCATTCTACTTTTGCACAAACACAGGCACAGAAAATGAGATAAGAATTGGTTTTTCTTGCTCTGAGGTGCAGAGAATGTGAAACCCAGAAATATTCTTGGGAGGAATTGTGCCTTGCTTTTCTCTGGGAAGAGAAATGTGGCTGCAGGTGAGTGATAACAGTGTCAGGGCATCGATTGCAGCGTGAGGAGCAAATGGAGAAGGATGGCACCTTCCACCTCATTGATCTTTCTGTTAGCCAGAATGGCAGCTCACTCCATCCTCCCCAGCCTGGCACAGGGGCTGCACACGAGGGGATCAGCAGCCTCAGCCACACACCTTTGGCCACAAGGGACATTTGAGGTGGTGAAATCACATTTGCCTTTCAAACCCTCGGTGCAAGGGGAGCAGCTCCACACTCACACACAGCTGGGCTCCCCCTCAAAACACCCCATGACACCAGGAGTGACCCTCAGTGCTGCCTTGTCATCCAGTTCCAGCCCTGGCATAACTGGATCTCTTCCTTTAACACACTCAATTCATTTCACTCCAAATCCTCTGTGATCCTGCCTCCCCTGCTCTGATCACAAGAACTGAAAGCTGGACTTGGAGCCTAGATTAGAAAGCCAGTCTTCTGCCAGTGACAAGGTGATGTTTGGGTTTTTTTAAAAAATCTATTTCAAGTTACAGTTCATGCACTGTGGTTTAATTGCATTTGCCCTCCAGCCTTCCCATTAAAAATAGAACAGAAACCAGCACTTCCAGGATGGATATGAGAATGAGAAAAAGCCCTTTTAAAAAGGAAAATGCTATGTTTGGAGAGGAAGAATAATTATTGCCACAGGTATAATAAAGAGGGAAGTAGTTGGATTCTGTGTCATATCCAGGGGCCAAATGCAAGTTATTCAGACCTTTCAAAATGAGGTCACACTGTCACTGGAGGCAAAATGAGAACTGCAGGTTATGGCAGAGCTCACAGATTGATCTGTTCTACCTGAAATTCTGAGATGCTAAAAACCCTGAGCTGGAAAGAATTCAATTCATGATTTTAGGGAACTTCCCCTGAAATTCTGCTCCATGACACTAAACAAGGGCAGTCACCAGGAGCACTCAGGGAAAGCTGGGCCCCAAGGGAGCCCCAAAAGAGCTACAGGGGGACTTCAGGAGGACACAGCAGGGAAACCTTCACCCCAACACCCTCCCAGGTTTCAGAAGGAGGAGGAACAAAGAGGTTGTTCTGAGCTGCCCAGAGGTTCTGCAGCTCAGATGGTCGAGTCCCACCACCTCCATCAGGAAGCTCAGGGCAGGAGGACACATCCAAGCCCAGCTGAGGTGCCTCGAGGCAGCCAGGAGCTGTGTCTGCCACTCTTTACTCAGGGCTACTTCTCTTGCCTCATACACTAAGAAATTGTGGTGACTCAAAACCTTGGAGGCTTGTGGCCCT
The DNA here is from genome assembly GCA_024362935.1 of Setophaga petechia. NCBI lineage: Eukaryota > Metazoa > Chordata > Aves > Passeriformes > Parulidae > Setophaga > Setophaga petechia. The sequence goes on along the minus strand of JANCRA010000123.1, from coordinate 480,297 downwards.
GAATATTAACCACCAACATCCCTGCTGACTACAGCTCTGGAATATTAAAAAAAATAATCTGATTGTACCTTCAGATAAATCATATCACACTTTCTGCAGTGCTATGAATAGAAGATATTTTCATAAGAAAACCAGGAGGGGAGACACCCATTCCTGCTATATGAATAATATATGAATGCCATCCCAAACCAGACCTTGGAGAGAAGTAAGTCAGACTGCACAGACTCAGAACAGCCTCATAAAATGACCTTTTCAGCACTCTCAGTCTCTTGCTCCATATCCAGCTGTTCTCACATTGACTTCTCCACATTTCTGCAGCAATCACCCACAGGGATGTCCTGTCCCACCACTGGGTTTTACCCACACTCCAGTTTGGCTGATCCACACAGAACCCCCCAGCTTCTCTGGGAAAAGCTCTCCAAAGCAAAAGGAAACCAAAATTTCCTTGTTTAGGGCAAATTTGGGAGAAAACCTCCAAAGGGAGCCCCTCCAGAAAGCAAACCAACACCAACTGGTTTGGGAAGGATTCCTCAGAGAGAAGTGGAAAGAACCTGTTTATTTAACAGGCAAGGCACTCTTTAGCACACAAAATGAACAATACTGGATAACAATGCTCTTTCACTGCTCTGAAAAAGATGACAAATTCAAAAAGTCTCTCCTGTGGTGCTCGCTCTGTTATCAGTACCCCTGGCTGCTGCTCAGAGCAGGCCCCGCTAGGCCTCAAAGGGGCCCAGTCTGGAGCAGGTTTGAACAGCTCCAAGAAAAGGAAAGAAAAACAGGGAAATTCAGACTGTCTAGCTAAACTAAATAACAAGCACGAGGAAAAGCAAGAGCAAAGCAGGAGCAAGAGCAAAAAGCAAAAGCTTCACTCTGTACTGCCCCGTCTGTGTCCCGCTGTTTGTGGGGGAGTGAGCAGGCTGATAACTGATAACAAACCAAAATTTTGCTCTTCAGAGCCAGTCTTGAAGGCACAGAATGTAATATCCAGCATAAACAGAACAACAATGGGGATAAAGGCATCATAATGTCACCCCAGGACACAAACCTTCAAACCAAACTTCCTGGTCCCATCATCCTACCCAGGCCTTCCTCGCTGCTGGTGACGGGCATTGGCAGCTGCTCTCCAATTCTCATCAGGAAAATGTGGTTAATTAACACGGGAGGTTTAATTAGCTAAGGAGCTCCTGGGGTGAAAGGCTCAGATAACTGCAAAATGTTGCTGTGCTTGGCCAGCAGAGGTTCATCACCTTTAGCTCTCCTCTGTGGTGGTGTTTGCAGGGGTCCCAGAATGAGGGAAGAGATGAGAATCTTGACTCCATGTTTCAGAAGGCTGATTTGTTATTTTATATTATATAAATAAAATAATATATATCATAATATCATATATTATATATTATCATATATATTAATATATAATATATGACATATATTGTATTATCATATATATTATATATTATCACATATAATATATACATTATCAAATAAATTTTATTATATATTATATTAAAAGAAAATTATATAATATAACTATACTAAAAGAATAGAAGAAAAGGATTTCATCAGGATTTCAGCAAGGAATAGAAAGGAATGATAAAATCTTGTGGCTGCTCACAGCCTCAACACAGGTGCCTGTCATTGGTCATCAAGTAAAAACAATTTCACATGCTGGGTAAACAATTCTCCAAATCACATTCCAAAGCAGCAAAACATGGAGAAGCTGAAGCTTCTCAGCTTCTCAGGAGAAAAGATCCTGGCAAAAGGATTTTTCATGAAATAAATATGACAGCCCCACAGCCAGCAGGGCACAGGTTTGGGGCTGCTGGGGAGCTCCAGGCTGAGCTCAGTGATGTGGGAGCTCCTGGGGGTGCTGGGGGCTCAGCAGGGACACCCTGCCATGTGCCACCAGCTCCTGCACCCTGCTGCAAACAGATCTCCAGGCTGGTTTGGTTTTGGGTTGGATTTCTGCACTGCCATTAACGTGTGCTGAAGCCACGGGGAGCTTTTAAGGCAAACTCACCGGGTTTATCTGACGATGTGAAGCGTTTGTTCCTCCCACGCTTCCCCTCACTCCCAGCTCCCACCCAGATGGGCTTTGCCTCTTCAGCCCACTCGTCTGTAAAGGAGGCACCAGGCTTGGCAAGAGGGAAGCAGAAGGGAGCAGCTTTCCACACAGCAGGGCAGAGACTGGGAAGGAAGGGGGAACAGGGAGAGTGAATTTTAATGGATGGAAGGGGCACAGAGCAAACCAGGCTGCAGAAACTCATTCTGCTGTGTGGACAAGTTTTAGACTGCAGATTTACAAACCTGGATGCCTAAAAACAACTAAGCATTAATGTTGCTTTCTCACACCCCAGCTCACCTCAGCGAAAAAGCAGCAGCTGCTTTTTTTTAGTAGAAGCTTTCCTGCCTCTACTCAAGTCCACACACAGCAGAGCTGTGACCCCTGGGCAGGGAATATTGCTGGGAATCCACTTGAGTGAAAACCCAAACATCAGTGAAATAAATGTGCCAATAGCAGGATCCCCTGCTGCAGTGTGTGTTGGCAAACAGATACTGACAGAGGGAAAACAAACCAGATAATTGACAAAACATTAAAGACATCTCAGCAAAGCACTTTCACCAGAAAGAGACAGACACAGAACTGGCTGCAAGGCGAGTCTGAAGCCTGCAGGTTTGCCATTTAAGATCCTTCTAAGGCTATTTAAGATACTTCTCCTGCAAAATGCATGTGCAGACATGCACGGACCTCTTCAGCTCATCAGGTCACCTGCCTGTCACCCCAGGGAGCACAGCAGCACCTGGGAACTGACAGCCACTGCAGAAGGCTTAGAAAACCTTAAAAAATCAAAGCAGCACAGCCCTGCTGTGCCTGTGCATCTATTGCAGCTGGCAGGAACTGCTCTGCAGCCCAGACAGCCTCTGCTAGACAGCAGCAACAGGAATGGAAGGAGCTGATGAGCAGGAGACTACAGAGTTCCCCAAAGCCTGCTATTTTTGGCTGAGGCATGGTTAAACACTAGCACAGACAGCACATAAAAGTCAGCATAAAACCCAGCACATTTTGCACTCTGGATTCATTCTCTGGCTAATGTTTTTTTCTACACAAGTCACTCAAGCTAGTATGCAGGAAGCCAAGAAAAATGAGGAAAGTTTGTGGGGAGGAGACCCAGGAGATATTAAATGACCCAGACTGATCAGCACCAGAGATGAGAGCACCTCCAGCCCTCAGGGCTGCCCTGCTGTGAGGCTCAGCCCTGGCTCAGGCACAGCTCTGTCACAGCAATAAATCTCCCCAAGGGGCCAAATGACTTCATAATCCTTGGGTTCTTCTCAGCAGGAAAGGGCAGGGACTTGCTCTGGGCACCAGCATTGTCCCCAAGGGCACTGCTGAAGCTGCTGGCAGCTTATTGCTCAGCAAGGAGGAGACAGCAGTGCCCTGGTGACACACTGAGGGGCAGGGGAGCCACAGAGCATCCCTCTGCAAGCTGCAGATATCCTTTAACTGTGTGTTTAATTAAATAGAACACTCGTGTTTTGTATTAAACCCGCACAGCAGCTGACTATTTTAAAACATGCACACTGAAGCCAGCCAGCAGGGAATGGCTCCAGAGCTGCTCTCTAGATTGACTTCCAAGAGAAAATTCTGTTAAATGTCTCAGAGGCCTTTCTAAATGCCCCTCCTGGGATGGGAGCCTGGTGTTGCTATGCAGAGAAATGGGTCTGAACCATTGGGTCTGAATTTAAAATATTACTTTATTACTCATCACTGTGAACACACTGAGGCAACTGGCACGGAGGGGAGGCAGGGCTGGCTGGGCTGTCAGCACGTTTGCACGGTGCTGAGAGGGTGATGGATGATTTCCTGAGCTCCATTTGCTGTTCCCAGCACTGCTGTCCCCTGTCCCCAAGCAGAGATGCAGATCAGGGCTCCTGCTCTGAGAGGAAACCTCAGAGAGGAGCAGGAGGCACAGGGAGAGACTGGTGTGACCCAAACAAGCATTCTGCTGTGCCAAAGCCTCTCTGAGATGAACAGGGGTTGGCTGGGGAAAGAGAGACACAGCTGAAATAAATCCTCAAAAACCCAAAACTAATCCAACCATACAGCACAGTTTAAAATAATTCATTTTTAACATTCCTTTTGCAATGCACCTCTGTGCTTGTGCTTGCACAGACACAAATATCCTGTTCTCAGAACAGCAATCACCACGTTGGGCATTTTCACACACAAGTGCATGATGCTGAATGGCAGCAGAAGGGTGGACAAGCCCCTAAACACAATCCCCAACATGTGCAATCACAGCTGGCAACTGGCACTTCCAGCTTTCTGTCCAATGCAAAACAACAAATTCATTTCCACCCCTGTGAAATTAGCTGATGATGTAGCACTATCTAAACCTCTCAAATCTGAAATAATAAATTAGGTTTACACTATTTAATTTTACAGGGACTTACTACCTTTTGCCCCACACTGTCTAATTTGTTGCCATAATTACATTAAATTGAAGCAGATTTTTTTTTTCTAGTCTAGATCTAGCTGGAAGCTTGTTGTTCCTACTCTTGATCCAAATAAGAATCTGTTGTTGCCCTAAAGCCTGTCTGGGCTCTAAATCTACTGGATACTCTAATTTCACTATAAACCTTTGTCCTAGGTTGACCCCTTTGGGTGTTCTTTCCAAAATTTGCCCAGAACCAGGACACCCTTATTATCCTATAGCCTTAGATCCTCACTGCTACAGCACTGATAGTAAATTGCACAGAACTGATTATAAGGGTGAAATAAGCACCTGAGCTGGGCCAGGGAGAGGCTGCAGATATTTGGGGTATTTGGAGAGGAAAACAACTTTTGGGCACAAGAGCAGAGATTAATTTACCTTCCTGTTTCCAGGGCCTGGGGGCACTCACTGGTCAGTGGCCAAAGATGCTCAGGACAAGAGGGAGGAGGGGGAATTGTTTGGGTGTTGTATAATTAGCTTTGCCTTTTCACTGAGCTCCATTTTAATGCATTACTGCACTACTGAACTAAATATCTGCATTCGAAAGTGACTCATGGTGGGAGCAATCGAGACAGCACTCCCTGCTTTAGAGGTGCATGCTGTGAGCTGGATTCTGGCCAGACCTTTCCAAATTTAAACTGCAATTCAAACTGCAGGAGCAGCCAAAGGCATTGCCTGAGCAGTCTGAGCCACTTCTGAGGGCTCCTGTTCCATCCACAGCCCTGCTCCTGCCCACCCCAGCCCAGTGGCACAAACCTGCCCATGTCTGTGCTCCCCAGGGCCAGCCACAAAGGCAGCATCCTCACAGCACCCAGCCAAGGCTGCCACTCACCCCTGGCATGGCACCACCACGGTTTTGGCACTGGCAAAGATGCTTTTCTGTTATTAATCCTGTGCACCTGCTGGGTCCCACACTCCCTAGCACAGATAACAATTTCCTCATTAGGAGAAGCTATTGGATTGGGTGAGCTGAGGTTGTCTGTCTGTTCAGAGCAGCACTGCTCTCCATAAATCTGTGTGTGCAGCACTGCCCCTGCTGCAGCTCTTCCTTCAGCTCGTTTCATGAGGGCAGAGCTTTTTCCTCGGGGCTTTTTCTTTGCATTTTCTATTTCCATAGCTCTCCTTTATCACTGTTTGAGCTTTCCCTCATCCCAGTCCTCCTGTGCATCCTCTGAGGAGCAGCAGCCCTGCTCCATCTGCCTCCTGTGCCACCAGCACCACCACAGCCCAGTCTGGCACTGGGATGGATGGGGAAGCCAACACTGTGGAGCTGTGGAAGGCTGGAACCTGGAGAGCACTGCCATAATGTTAATTATTCTTCTGGGTCAGCTGCAAAAAATGGCTCCCAGAGCGGGGCCACCTTTTGTCATTTCACAAAAGTCAAAAGCACTGAACAAGACTGTTGTATTTAGCTTGGAGCTGTCACAACAGGCACAAAATCTTGTCCCAGTCTCTTGTTAAATGATCCTTGTTCTAAGGGGAAAAAAGAAGCTTAATGAATGCATCTATATGAGCCATTAAGAGCAAAATAAAGGCAGAGATAAAGGAAGATAGAGACAAAGAATGGACGATCCTCAGACATGTTTTCTGCCAAAGTCATTCTTTACATAATAGATGCAGTTCCTTTCTCTCCTCAGATGGGAAGATGGGCTTGACACCATCTCATCAACAGCAGCTGTAATAACAGCTCCTTGCTATTAATATGCAAATTGAAATGCACACACTGATTAAAAACGTGTTAGACAAAGGCTTTTGTCAGAGACCTGCGAGTGGGTGCCAGGGTTCAATGAGGGAGCAGTGCCCCAGTACGGAATTCCTCCTGCAGGAACTTCAGCAGGAGCACCCCGCAGGGTTAATGGACATTTGCTCTCTCTCTGCAGCTCTCCTTTAACCCCCAGAGTGGGTCCTGCTTGTCCCCAGCCCCACTCCAGCCCTGGGCACTGCCCACAGCCTCTTGCTGTGCCTGGCAGCTGCTCAGGCCCATGACCTCAGGCAGGTGCAGCCCAGAGGAAGATGCAGACTTCCACATACTTAATTTGGAGATTATGGAAGGTGGTTTTAAAGGTCAGGACTTGCTAATTGAGTCGATGCAATGGGAACTTCACAAAGGAAGCACCACTTACAGCAGGAGCATTCTTCTGCCATGATTAATCTCTGTATGAAGCTGCTGCCTCAGGTTACACCCTGTTGCCATAGAGCTCCATTGCCACCACATAAGGAGCCAGATAAAACCACATATTATTTGTTTTGGGCTGTGACTGAGCATAAAACACCACTGGAAGTCAGTGTCCTGCCCCTGAAACACAACCTGAATCACCCCAGACTCTGGAGAGCTGCCTCAGCATGGCTACATTAATGAAACACTTCCAAAACATTGAATTTCCTTGCAGCTGTCTCCCAGTTCCACCTGGATTCCAGTTAGCACTGACTGTAAAGTGAGTCTGGGGAGAGACCCAACCACACTGAAGATCTGTTATTGAGATTTGTTTTCTTTACAGACTATCTTGCACAGAATTTTTAAACCAGTAAAACATTTGGCCAGAACAGACAAAAATCAAATTGTTACCTATAGGTGTTCTGCATGAGAAATGCTGAGTGTGTTTATGGTTTAATATACTCAAATGTTTTCACCCTTCAGTTTAAAGTTTCCTAGGGGGATGCAGTGGTTGCACTGAAGCATTTTCAAAGCTCTCTAATACATCCTCTCACACATTCCAGCCTGGGGCCATTGGACCAGGCTTGACATCAGAGATCTGGCATCACTCCTACAAGGATCACTGACTTACCATGAGCAGATTTGTCTTTTTATGTCTTGCTTTGAAAGCCTAATGAACTCAGGAAAAGCAACAGATTAAAAGGATTTAGGGACCAAAGACCTGGACAATATTGGCAATAAATGGAAATATTGTGCTGCTCTGTCCTTCCAGGCAGAAGTTGGAGGCAGGGGTGTGATGGGGCAGCTCACCTGCCTCCCACTCACCTGGGCCAGGTGCTGAGGGGTGGGAATCCCATCTGCAGTGCCACAAGACACCAGAGTGACAGCAGAGTGACACCTGGACACCCCAGGGGGAACAGCCAGCCCAGCACAGGCTGGGAGCAGAGCCTGGGTCCAACCCAGCTCACTGCAGAGCTGTCTCCATGCCTGCCTGGGGAAGGAAATTGTGTTTGTGCTGTAATTAATTTGCTGCAATTAGCTTGTAGCGATTACTAGAGCACACAGATTTTTGGACTTGTCTCCTGACAAAAACGCCTCTGCAGCACCCTGGATGCTGCTTGGGGGAGGGTCCTTTGGGGAAAGAAGGCTTGGAAAAGTCAGGCTTGAACCCACATGACTGATGTGCCCTATTTCTGTAAATCATTCTCTCTGTAAAGAGGCAGTTTAGCTTCAGGAACACTGGCAGCTCGTGTTATTACCCAAAACACAATAAATGAAACCACCCCACAGCTATGAAACCCAAGGAGATGTTTACTCATCTGTGAAAAACCCATTCTCCTCCACACATGAAAGGCATCGATGCAAGAGCACAAATTAATCACACAGAGCTTCTGCAGTGCCTCTGAGTGTCCCCAAAGAGGGAAGGAGGTGATGCTGCAGTGCACCCAGGCTGTCCCTCCACAGCTCTGGAGGCTCAGGGAGAGCCCAGGGCTCAGACATTGCCCAGGGGCTCAGGGACAGCTCAGGGAGGGCTCAGGGACAGCCCAGGGGCTCAGGGACAGCTCAGGGTGGGCTCAGGTATAGCCCAGAGGCTCCAGCACTGCCCAGGGAGGGCCCAGGGACAGCCCAAGGGCTCAGGCACTGCCCAGGGGCTCAGGAACAGCGCAGGGAAGGCTCAGGCACAACCCAGGGGCTCAGGTACAGCCCAGGGGCTCAGGTAATGCCCAGGGCCTCAGGGGACAACTCAGGAACAGCCCAAGGCTGGGGCTCCTGGCCAGCAGAGCTCTGGGCACTGCCCAGGGGTTCAGGGACACCCCAGGAGCTCGGGCAGAGCTCAGGGCTCAGACACAGCCCAGGGGCAGCTCAGGTACAGCCCAGGGCTCAGGTAATGCCCAGGGCTGGGGCTCCTGGCCAGCAGAGCTCAGGTACAGCCCAGGGGCAGCTCAGGTAATGCCCAGGGGCTCAGGCATTGCCCAGGGCTGGGGCTCGTGACCAGCAGAGCTCTGGGCACTGCCCAGGGGCTCAGGCACAGCCCAGGGGCAGCTCAGGCACAGCCTAGGGCTCAGGTACAGTCCAGGGACTCAGGTACAGCTCAGGTAATGCCCAGGGCTGGGGCTCCTGGCCAGCAGAGCTCAGGTAATGCCCAGGGGCTCAGGCAATGCCCAGGGGCTCAGGTAATGCCCAGGGCTGGGGCTCCTGGCCAGCAGAGCCCTGGGCACTGCCCAGGGGTTCAGGGACAGCCCAGGGGCAGCTCAGGTAATGCCCAGGGCTGGGGCTCCTGGCCAGCAGAGCTCTGGGCACTGCCCAGGGGCTCAGGTAATGCCCAGGGGCTCAGGTAATGCCCAGGGCTGGGGTTCCTGGCCAGCACAGCTCTGGGCACTGCCCAGGGGTTCAGGTACAGCCCAGGGGCAGCTCAGGTAATGCCCAGGGCTGGGGCTCCTGGCCAGCAGAGCTCTGGGCACTGCCCAGGGGCTCAGGTAATGCCCAGGGCTGGGGCTCCTGGCCAGCAGGGCTCTGGGTAGCCCCAGGGTGCAGAGCACTGCAGGGCTCTCCTCCCACTCAGCTCCTTCCCTGCTCAGGTGCCCAAAGCAGAACGAGCTGCTGCAGGGCAGAGCTGGCTCAGTGCAGGGCTGACCCCTGTCCCTGCAGGTGCCCAGGGCACCAGCCTTACCTGGGAGGGCCTGGCCAGCCCAGCCTGTGCCAGGGCTCTGGTGGCACCTGCAGCTCTCCGGTGGGCACGGCAGCGTCCGGCCTCGCAGCAAAGTCAGGGAAGCAATCAGCTGCTGCTGAGCCTGCAGGAATCCTACCAGCAGGAAAGAGAATTCACACTTTCTTTTCAGTGTTCTTTACTCATGGAACCCATTTGTTTCTTTAGAGACAAAGAGGGAAGGAAGGAACTCATCCATTACACAATCCCTACGATTCACTGCTGCTGCTCTGTGTGTGTTGACACAAACCATGCTGGAGAAGGTGAAGAAAGTGTGTTTATTTCTGATTGAAGACTGATTACATCACTATCATGGATAATGTAGTAGAATAATCTTATACTCTTGGGAGAAATCTAGGAATAAATATGAAAAAGTAAAATAGTTTGTTTCCACTGTCCCTGAAGATGACTGATGAGTAAGTGCTGTATTTACAGGATAGTTATCATACTCTAGACTCTGTGCTGAATAAATATTGTCTTGAAAGGGTAAAAAAATCCATCGAAATATTTTAACTCACCACAAAATTAAAAAAAAAAATATCCATGTACTTGTCCAAAGCAAAGGTTAGTTACATGTTAATTATTGAATCCACATAGGATCACAGTCCAAGAAAGCTTCCTCTCCTGCTGACCTGCTCCCCTCCACAGAAGCAGCATTAGTGCTTGTCCTCTTCTCCACTGATGAGCCACTATTGGTTCTTCAGGCTGCAAGAGATGAAAGAAGCACAAGTCACGCTCCATCCTGGTGTGTTTTATGAAAGAAAACCACCACAGCAAATTGGAAAAAGTCTCCTTTCTTTAGGTCTTAAATTAGAATTTAAGAGCCTCACAAATCCTGCCCAACTGGCCTCCTCCATGGCCCAGCACAGCTCAGCTGATGAGGAATTCCTCACTGGAATTGGCATTGGCAAGCTCAGGTTTGTGCTTTGAGCAATTAACCCAGTGTTTGGGTTTTGCATTAAAATGATTAATCTCTACACCCCACACCACAACACAGAGCTGTACAGGCTGTTCTGGGGCTTTCAAATTATGATCAAAACAGAAGATATCAGAGATATCTTCATTTTCACTTACATTAAAAGGGAAGGGAGACAAGTCAGATCTATAATGAGGGGAAGTATTACATTCCCTTTCTTCCACAGGCAGTGTAATTATTCAGCTGCTCCCTGGAACTGAAACTATGACAAATTAAAATGCCTATCAATTCCATCTACCTTTTGTAACTATTCATCTTCTGGAGTAGTTACTGCTCTAAAGGCTCCTTTACCATAACCCACTATATACTCATGGAAATGCTACTATTTCCAAGAGTTACTGTTACTGTAGAACAAAATCATTTGGCTTGGGTGTGAAGTGCACAATACAACTCAGTTACTACAATTTCCAGAAATTTACAGGAAATCTTCTGTCAAAGAACACCTTCATCCTGAGGGAGGATGTCTCAGGTTTTCGTGGTTGAAGTGACCCCTGAGGTATTAGAAAGTCTTTTTTCCCAGCCCTGTGACCGAAGAAGAAGTCAAGATTTGTCAGTTCTGCTTTTCAAGGCTGTTTATTTTCTCTTCTCTATTCCATTCTTTCTCTGTCCTGCTGAGATCTGTCCAGCAGGTTGGGTTGTGGCACAGTCCCTGCCCTTGGGGTGCTGTTGGCTTTTTATACTAAGAACTACCTGTGCTTTATTTACAATAATTTTCCAATACATACCACCTATGTCAGACAGTCTGTCTCTACTCTAAACCAATCCAAAAGTGTCACCATCACAGCAGGAGAAGGAGGACAAGAAGAAGAAGAAGACAACGAAGACAAAGAAGACGAAGAAGACGACGGAGGAGGAGGACAGGACACACCCAGATTCCTCCATCTTGCCTCTTGAACCCCCATTCTAAACCCCCAAAATTCTACTTTTTCACCCTGTGACAAATTCACTGTCATTCCACTCAAACTCTTGTGGCTTGTAAATCTTCACACAAAGTTGGTAATTGTTTCCATGGGCTAAAATCAAAGGCATAAATGTTTGTGACTCTGTGCCAAGGTCTCTGAGCTCTTGAGTCCTCCAAAGGAATGTCCTGGGTTCCATCAAGGTTGTGTAGAAGGAGCCCAACCTGCTGGCACCAGGAACAGGGCTGGAAGCATCCAGGAGAAACAGAAACAGCATTTGGCACTAAATCTGACCCAGGTGGAGCCAGGCCAGGCAGCCCCAGAGCTCCCCATGTGCTGGCTGTGCCAGACACACAGACCCTGGGACAAGCTTCAGCCACAACAGGCTGTCAGTGTTCGTTCACACCTTCTTAAATAGATGGGAAAAGTGATGGAAATGCAACCATGGGAAAGGGTGACATTTCTCAAGGCATGATATTAACAATATTTTGATTAGCTCATGCCTGAATAGCCAAGCAGCTTATGTTGATAAATACCCTGTTCCAATTAGACATCTGTGTTCTCAGCCTGAAAATAAAAAAAGGAAAGAAAAGAAGAAAGAGCCTGCCCAGGCCCAAGCCTGCTGCCTCTGCTCCTCAGCAGGACATCAACCATCTGGGCTTGCCCAAAGTCAAGGCTGAGAGCTGGGCAGGAAAGGCTGCAGAGCCCCCTCCCCTACTGGACATGACCACTCCCAACCCCTCAGAGTTAATTTTGACCACTGAATTGGTTTTACCCCAATGATGGCTGCAGGATTGGGTCCTCTCTCTGCAAAAATCCTGAAATCAACCAGCAAGCCTGAGTCTGAAAGGAAAACCCTTCCATGTATTAGCATCTATGAAAGTGCAAATGAGTGATTATAAAAGCCTGGAATACATTTGTGAGCTCTAGATGTGGCAGAGAGGTCTGGCTGATCAAAGAGACAAAAATGAAGGCGAGAAGACAAAGTTCTTCTTTATGGAAGTGGGAATGGTTATCCCCACACAGTCAGACTGTTAATTACCAGGGCTGGATCTCAGCCCTCCATGGCTGCCAGCCCAAGCAGAGGAGCTCAGATCTCAGCTCTGACTCTGGCACATGTGACAGACCCACAGCTGGCCCTCTTTTGGTCAAACAAATGCAGTCAGAAGCACTTGGGGTAGCACCTGAAGTTCCTATGAATGATTAATTTCTCCTGGCCACACCATTCAAGGAAGAGCAGCTCAGCTGCTGGGTAAAAGCCTCAAATTGTGCTGCCCATGGAGCCCCAGCCCTCAAACTGTGCTGCCCATGGAGCTCCAGGACCCCCAGCCCTCAAACTGTGCTGCCTATGGAGCCCCAGGACCCCCAGCCATCAAATTCTGCTGCCCATGGAGCCCCAACCCTCAAATTGTGCTGCCTATGGAGTCCCAGGACCCCCAGCCCTCAAATTGTGGTGCCCATGGAGACCCAGGACCCCCAACCCTCAAACTGTGCTGCCCATGGAGCCCCAACCCTCAAATTGTGCTGCCCATGGACCCCCAACCCTCAAATTGTGCTGCCCATGGAGCCCCAGGATCCCCAGCCCTCCCCAGGGCAGTGCCAGCTCCTGGCTAGCACAGCTGCCAAGCTCCTGGTGAGTGTGGTGGGTTATTTAAGGCAGCTCTAACTGGGGCTCTCAGCTCTGCAGAGCTCTCAGGAGCAGTCATAAATAACCACAATGCAGCTCATGCCTCATGAAAGTTCTGAGCTCCTGAAGCAGCTTTCCAGGAAACTCATCTGCCTGGCATTTTTTGGGTGGTATCAGCATCCTTCCTGCAATCACTGTTCCCTGTTTTGCCCTTTGTCCCAGAGCAAAACCCCTGTGTCCCTTCAGCCCAGCCCTTCCCTAACTGCCCCTTTCTTCAGGTTTGTTTAGTTTTTAACTGTATGAAGTAGGACAGCTACATAAAATGTTTTGTTGCCTTGGCAACTGCAGTCCAGTGGCTTCAGCCTGAGTTAGGAGGCAGAGGACAGCCTTGACATTAAGCAGCAATAATGAGAACAGCAGAAACCAGGGGGAACAGTGGCTGAGGAGCAAGAAGGGGATGATCCTCACTGTGCACAGAGCACACCTGGGAGCCACATGGACAGCACAGCTCTGGGAACTCACAAAGGACCAGCTCTGCATTCCCAAAGTCCCTTTCTTTGTATGGAAGAGGCAATTGCTTGGAAAAGCTGGTGAGACACAGATACAGCCCAGAATCTGCTTGTGCTGCCCAGCACATTCCTTTGCTGACCAGGCACCCTTCTGGTGTGGGGGATTGGTGACACAGATTCCTGCACATCTCTGTCTCCCTTCCATGAGGCTGCCCTGGGTTGAGACAAAATTCTTTATCTGAGACCAGGCTGAGCCCAGGGCAAGTGTGTAATCTGTCAGTCCTACCATAGTCAAAGCACAAATAACTTCCCAAGGTGCTCATTCACAGCACTAGAAATTAAGATTTCTTCATCTCTGCTAATTGCAGGAGACTGCACAACAGAGCAGAAGGTGTGGGATAAACCAGAGGACCCTTCTGGTGTGGGGGATTGGTGACACAGATTCCTGCACATCTCTGTCTCCCACCCATGAGGCTGCTCTGAGTTTATCTCTGGTTTGAGATGAACTTCTTTCTCTGGAATGGGCTGAGCCCAGGGCACACGTGTCATCTGTCACTCTTACCACAGTCAAAGCACAAATAACTTCCCCAGGTGTTCATTGACAGAGATTTCTTCATCTCTGCTAATTGCAGGAGACTGCACAACAGAGCAGAGGGTGTGGGGATAACCCAGAGGACCCTTCTGGTGTGGAGAACTGGACACATCTTCCTGCAAATCTCTGTCTCCCATCCACGAGGCTGCTCTGGTTTGAGATAAACTTCTTCATCCTTCACAATAACACCACCAGCAAGCACAGCAATAATCACACAGACTTGGAAAGGGAAGGATAAATGACAGCTCTGGGCCAGGGCAGCACAGCACAGATGCTGCCATTCCAGGTTTCCAAGAGGAAGAGCTCTCAGCTGTTTTCCAGCACTGGGAATTTCTTGCACTGGGTGTGGACCCTGACCCTGTCCCAGCTGCTCCCACATGACCTGGCTGGGCAGGGATCCCCCAGCAGGAGATGGAGGCAGCCAAGGTCACAGATTGTTCATGGAACAGCCCAAAATCACACCTGGCTCACTCACCTGGCCCAGCCCCCTGCTCCACAACACACCTGCACTGCCAGGTGTGCTGCACTGCTGCATTTGGAGGGCATTCAAATAAATAAATAAATAGAATAAAGCTATTCAAATAAATTCAAATAAATAAATAAATAGAATAAATAAATAAATAAATAGAATAAATGTGAATAACACCAGAAACGTGAGAAGGTCTGACATCAGCTGAGGAAGGGCTGGTTTTATCCTTTGCTGGCTTAAGCAAAATGAGCAGTCATTGCTAGTTCTGCTCATCCTGCTCACTTTTCAGAGTATCCTCAAAGCTATCTGAAGCACTTCAGGTATATCCCTTTATATTCCTCTCCTAATCAGGGCAGTTCCAAGTGATTCAGCCTGAAATGGTTCCCAAAGCTCACATATAAGTGCATTAAGAGCAATTAGTTCATTAATCTAGTCTCTGGTATCATGTTTCTCCATCACTTCATTTTAATAATTTGTAGTAATTGACAGAGCAGACTCCCCCCAGTTCTCATAGCTGGGTAATGCATAATTACTCTAAATCACAGCAAAAGAACTATTTCACTGGGAAACACCTAATCCCCTTAGGCTCATGGTGTCTCTTCTGAGGTTCCACAAATGAAGGAAGCTGCAAACTCAGTATCATTATCCACAAGTCAGTGGGACTGCAAACCCATGTGGGTTCAAGCCCTGTATTGGGATATTACCAATATTGAGGATGGGATGTGCCTGAGCTGGTCTGGCCATGGGTGCTGAACCAAACAGTGGCAATTGTGGTGTTTGACCCCACAGACACTTTGGGCTGGCTGGGTGTGTGGTGTTTGACCCCACAGACACTTTGGGCTGGCTGGTGTGTGGTGTTTGACCCCACAGACACTTTGGGCTGGCTGGGTGTGTGGTGTTTCACCCCACAGACACTTTGGGCTGGCTGGGTGTGTGGTGTTTCACCCCACAGACACTTTGGGCTGGCTGTGTGTGTGGTGTTTCACCCCACACACACTTTGGGCTGCCTGGGTGCTGCAGCTGGCCCGTGGGGACAAGGTCAGGCCTGCAGGAGCTCTGGTGGTGCTGGGATGGAGCTTCCCCCCATAACAGGGGCTGCTCCTCAGGTTTCCCTCTGTGGAGAAGCTTTGAGGCCATGGTGAAGGGAAGGAGTCGGTTCTGATGGAGGCTTTGGATCCAGAGCTTTATTCTGGCCCTCAGGCCTCTGAATGCAGCAGCAGCTCCAACAGAACTCCCTGAGCCCGTGGCTGCTGCTCCTTTGAACCCCGGGCAGAGGGGCAGGGAAGGGGCAGGGAGCCACCAAGCAGGGACAGGAGGGGAGGGACAAAGGGACAAAGGACACCTGGATGGCCCAATGCCCCCAGGGGTAGAGGGCATCCTTTGGATCTGCCAATTCTGGAATGCCAGGATTGACAGGCAGTGCTGGGAGGGGAAAGGAGAGGGGACTGACACACCTGGGAGGGAATGATCAGGGGAGGGACCCGAGGTTCTGAGGTAAACCCTGAAATCACAACACAACAGCCCTGCCTTCCTCCACCTGGAGTGCCTCTGGTACCTGTGCTAGCACAGCCCCCAGGGCTCCTCTGCTGGGGGGGCTGGAGGGCCAAGCACTGACCCAGAGCATCCCACCCTGACAGACAGACAGACAGACAGACAGACAGACTGCAGCCCCTGGGAGAGAGAGGCACAGGGACACTCACTTGGTCTGGTGTTTGGAGCCCTTCAGGTGTGCATGGTACTGCTCTATGGAGTTCAGGGTGACGTTGCAGATGTTGCAGGTGTAGCTGCGCTTCAGGCCTGTGAAGAAAAGCAAAAATTAACTAATTATTCATTAATTAAGTCTTGGTTCCACCTGTGCCACGTGGCGAGGCTCAGGGGAGCAGGGGCTGCACCAGAGGGAAACACTCTGGGGTACAGACTGTTCAAAATGGCAGCTAGGAATTACAAGCAAGTGAAAATGACTGAAGAAAGGGAGAGAAATAGGAAAAAAAAGCAGTAACCTGTGCTCTAAGCAAACTTCTAGTTAATTAGAAGGTACTTGGAGCCCACATTTCATTTCCATTTTCACAGACATTTCTCTTTACAGTGACCCACCTATTGACTTTTCCAGGCCAGGCTATCCAAGCACTAGAGAAACTTAAAGGAGTATTTTTAGAAGTGAGCAGAAGAAAGCCAGGTTCAAAGGCTCATCCCTCCTGAGAGCGTGGTGAATCTCTCCTGTGCTCTCCTCAGGGCATCAGAACTGTGCTCACACTAACAAGCACTCCAGGCACCATTTATCCCTCTGGTTTTTGGTAGTGATCATAATTCAGAGCAATTCCCCTGTTAGCACATTCAGCAGCCAGACCACTTAGGAGCTCTCTTCTCCCCAGAGGGATCCACTCTGATTTATCCAGCACAGTGAACCAGCCAAGCACAGATTCTGCTCTCCCAGAGCCTCTGGCTGAAGGTCAAGGCTGGCAGCCCCAAAAAGCCAAAGCAGGAGCTCTCTCACCTGCTGGGCTCTCTCCTGGCTGCAGAACAAGGGCTCTGCTTGGAAACACTGGGGATTCCTAGCAGGGATTGCTGTGCTCCTCAGCAACACTCCTAATGTTCCTTGTAATAGTCTCTTCTGGCTTTCTACAGTATTATTTCTTTGCCAAAACTGTTAGAACGACTCATTCAGAACAAATAATGTGTGGCATTGTCAAATTTGATCAGTCCATGCTCAGCATAATGAACTGCACAGGTAATAAACACACTGACTCCTCCCCAGCTGGACCTGCTTTTTTTGGCTCTCAAAAAATCCCTTGTCTTGTTCTGCACTAGGAACCAGCTACACCAACAGCCCCACTCTTCTCAAACACTTCATAATATCTCCCACCCAGGAATTTGGCACAACACGAAAATCAGCTTTAAATAATATTCCAAAAGCATTCAGATGAGTGCTTGAAAACAACAAGCCAGCAACTGCAGAGGTATTTAAGTAGTTTCTGTATTTCTGTGTCACGACGTGGCACAGAACAAAAATCAATTTGCAAATGTGCATATGGATTTTCTCCTTACAGAATTCATTCTTGATGAAGAAGTGATGATTTTACAGTCATGCCCTTTGTCCTGTTGGCAGCTCCTGTTTCCCTTTATTCAACCAAAAGGCATCAGGAGCCACATGAATCTCCCAGAATGCAGGTGAAGGAATGGGAAGGGCAGGAATGGGAAGGGCAGGAATGTTGTGTCAGCACACTGCAGCAGCCTCAGAACTTGGACCCCACCAGGATCTCCACATCAGAGTGGGACTGGAGAACTAAGAAACAGGTAATTCTTTAATTTAAGGTAATAAGGTTCTGCTGCTCAGCTAATTTAGCAGCACGTTAAGAGCAGCCTCAGTGAATCTTAATTACTGGTGTAGGTGGAAACGCCTTCAGCAAAGCAGCTCCTAAGTGGGGATGATGATTTTCTCCCTCAGCATGTCAAGGCTACTCACAGAGATGAACCAGGGGGAACCCTGTGGAATCAGTGCTGTTCCCTGCTCTTCCCACAGGCTGGAAGATGCAGCCCCAAACTGGGCAGATTCCATGAACTGGGATGGAGATGGAGGAGGAAACCAGCCTCAAATGAACAGCAGGGTGACACCACAGGCAACAATCACCTCCAGGATATAAAAACTACCACAATTTGACCTCACTGGAGCTCATCAGAGCTGCTACTTGGCTGAAACTGGTTTTATAAACTCCCCAAGCAGTGCTGTGGGACTGAGCTCAGCCCTGCAGGCCAGGAGGTTGGAGCAGTCCAAAGTGGGAGCTCTGGGCTCTGGCTGGGCTCACATCCCCTCCTGCATCCTCCAGACACATCAGCACTGCCTCCCCTGCAGTGTGACATGCATTCATGTAAAATTGAATGTCCTCCCATCCCCATTAAATAAAATATTAACAAGTCAAGTTATTAATGTCATCCTGCATGAAATGAATTAAAACCCATTCCAGGGGAGTTCTTGTTAAGCTGCTTCTTACTAACCACAAGTGACAGCACAGAATGAGAGGTATTTATAAGGCATACAAAGAAATTATGAGCTGGGATGAAAAAGGCAACACAGCTCATTGCCTGATGCTGGTGCATCTGCAGCACCACCAATTTACCTGAGAACACAAAGGCTCCAAGTGACATCATCTCTGAGCCCTTGTCCATCTGTCCTGCAGAGTCTGCTGTGCTTTATTTTAGGGATTCAGAGCACCTGTTGCAGGGTTTTTTAGGGATTCTGATTTATTTTAGGGATTCAGAGCACCTGTTGCAGGGTTTTTTAGGGATTCAGATTTATTTTAGGGATTCAGAGCACCTGTTGCAAGGTGTTTTAGGGATTCTGATTTATTTTAGGGATTCAGATTTATTTTAGGGATTCAGAGCACCTGTTGCAGGGTTTGGCTGCAGGGTTTTTTAGGGATTCAGATTCATTTTTGGGATTCGTTTTAGGGATTCAGAGCACCTGTTGCAGGGTTTGGATGGCCCCAGCACCTTCCAAACCAGCTGCCACTGCAGAGCCCACCTGCCTGGGACAGGGAACAGGAGAGCTGGGCCATGGGGGACACCAGCCATGAACCACACCTGGTCAGATGTGACTTGAGGAAGGAAATTTAACATTTCTCCTGAGCCTGGGACAGGCTGGGGAGGGTGAGAGCTGTCAGATGGAGCCCAGGGCTGCCTCCACCTGAGCCATGGCCACTTTGAGCTGTGGAATCTGGGGTTGGTACCCCCCAGGTTTTGTCTTCCTATGACAAAAGGTGCAGGGGAGGCAGCTCTGCAGGAAGAAAACTCCCAATTCCTTCCTTTTTTCAGGGGTTCCAGGTCAGCCACACAGCAGGGTGGGTCCCAAAGCAGCTCTGTGCCAGGGCTAGAAAGCCCCACAGAACTGCTCTGAGGGTGGGCTGGACCCTGCACCCCATCCAGCCAAGGAAAAGGGATCTGTGTGCCCTGTGCTGCAGCTTTAACTCAACACACACTGCAGAAACAATGCTAATTTCTTTTTTTTTCCCCCTCTCCTCATTCTTATTTCTGAGAAGAAAATAGGACTTCAAAATTGCAGGATGAGCACTTGGTAAGAAGAATCAATGTTTTGTTTTCTATAAATATCAATTGTCCAAAAATATATCTCTATTCTTATTTCTCCAAATATACATTCATATTTATCAATAAATATTTTATTACAGCCATTATCAAAACATCAAAGGCTGCTGAAATGTTGTACTTCAACTGACACTGCCTATTCCAGGCTCACACAATGCATCAAATGCTCATCTCCCACACTAGTCAAAATAGAATTAATATTTAAGCTGTGATGGGAGAAGCCACCAGGGATGCAGAGGAAGGAGATGACTTTGCAATCCAGGGAAAACTGAGGCAGCAAAGACAGGGAGAGAATGGGGATGGTGTCCCCAGCACATGTCCTGCTGCCACTGCTGCCCTGTAGGCAGAAATGATGTCACCTGGCCAGGTGAGGCTGGGTGTCATGGTGTGGTGGCCACTGCAGAGGCTGCTTTGCACACCTGTCATGATCAGCTTTGATCTTGCAGCTAAATGCAGCCAGGAGAGCATCTCTAGATGGACACAGGCAGATGCTCAGGACCTGGTTAGAAAAACTGAAGGATTTCCCCTCCTTGGCTCCCTGTGCAAGATCTGCTCTAATCTTGCAGCTAAATGCAGCCAGGAGAGCATCCCTAGATGGACACAGACAGATGCTCAGGACCTGGTTAGAAAAACTGAAGGATTTCCCCTCCTTGGCTCCCTGTGCACCTGGCTGGCACTGCAGGCTGAGCCCCTGGAACAGCTCCCTGAAGTGCCCAACCAGAGGTCCACTCCTGTTTCTCTGTACCAGGCACACACAGAGCCTGGACACAGCTCTGCTGTCCCCTCTCCTGTCACCCACACCACACTGCATCCAGGGCAAACCCCAACCATGCACAGCACCACCGTGAAGGGAAAAACCAGCAGCTGACCTCCAACTTCAACTCTCCCAGGAGCTAAATGAATAAAACACTTCCCAGTTGATTTATTTACACTTAATGACATTCCTCAGCCACTCCTGGGTCTTGGCACAGCTCAAAGTACTGAGCACTTCCATGTTATTGTCCCAGGTTTTATTCCCACATATTTCCAGCAGCGGGCAGTGACTCAGCCAACATGAATCATTGATGGCACTGTGAGTCACACTAGGTAGCACAGGAGGATCAAGATAACCATTACAAGGTTTATGGGAGACCAAGAAATGCACAATATACTGTACAGTCATTAGTACCTAAAGAAAAATTATTTCATTTAGCACGGAGGAAGACCCAGGTGTATCAAACTGTTATTGCAAAGTCTCACTGGCAAACCAAAGCTCTTGCACATGGCTCTGAATCAACCTTGTCCTTTTTCCTCAGCTGCCTGAGTCAGTCCCTGTGTGCACACAGGATTGTGACCCTGTGCCTACAGCCCAGAGCAAGCAGGTACTTGTCACAGACATCTTTTATGGAAAATCCTTTCCTTAGGATTTTTCCTCCTGAGAAGTTGAGAGGCCTCAGGAACAAAATGTAACCAATGGTTATCTGCTGCTGTGGAATGCAACAGGTGGATCTGGGATTGATCTCATGTTGGATGTTTCTAATTAATGGCCAATCACAGCCCAGCTGGCTCAGACACAGAGCCCAAGCCACAAACCTTTGTTATCATTCTTTTCTATTCTTAGCCAGCCTTGTGATGAAACCTTTTCTTCTATTCTTTTAGTATAATGTAATATATATCATAAAATAATAAATCAAACCTTCTGAAACATGGAGTCAGATCCTCGTCTCTTCCCCAGCCCAAGAACCCCTGTGAGCACCATCACAGGTACTTGTCAAGATTCATTCCTGGACTCAATCACAGCGCACCTCTCCATCACCAGCTCACAAGGGCCTCACCTCGCAGCTCCCCCAGGTCCAGGGTCTTCCCCAGCTGCTCCAGCAGGTCGGCCCTGGCCGCGTTCTTCTTGTGCTTTTTGCCCTCGTAGTGCTGCTGTGCCATCAGGGGGTTGTTGAACCAGGCCGTGCAGAGCTGGCAGTACCTGTCCGAGTCGCGGCGCTGCGGCGGCGGCGGCACGGCCGCGCTGCTCTCCGTGTGCGCCGGCTTCAGCGGGCCCAGGGCAGCCTCTGCACAAGGCAAAGGGGACACGTCAGTGTAGCCATGGTATTTTCTGAAAAATCTTTTCCTTAGGATTTTTCCTCCTGAGAAGCTGAGAGGCCTCAGGAACAAAATGTAACCAATGGTTATCTGCTGCTGTGGAATGCAACAGGTGCATCTGGGATTGGGCTCATGTGGTTGTTGCTAATTAATGACCAATCACAGCCCAGCCGGTTCAGACTCTCTATCCGAGCCACAAACCTTTGTTATCATTCTTTCTTCTCTATTCTTAGCCAGCCTTCTGATGAAATCCTTTCTTCTATTCTTTTAGTATTGTTTTAATATAATATATATCTTAAACTAATTAACCATGCCTTCCGAAACATGGAGTCAGATCCTCCTCTCTTCCCTCATCCTCAGACCCCTGTGAACACCACCATAAGTCAGCTCTGCTGGGCTCCTGAGGAGTGCCAGAGCCTGAGGCAGATCCCACAGCAGACACAGGGAAGAGTTAGCTGCAGTTACAGGGTTCCTGTGGATATTTCAGATTGTGCTGTGTCCCAGATTGCAAGGCAAGATGTATTTATTACCATCTGCATGGCAGTTGTCTTTTGTCAAGTGGGCAGTTTTCCTTATCTCTTCTTTAACCAATCCTCCCTCAAGGAGGACATCTGCTGATAAGAGGCCATTGAATGCCCCTGCATGGCTGATAAGAACTACAGCATCCCATTGGGAGATGTGAGCCCAGAGGGAGGAGCCAAGAATTCCTACCTGGATAGAATCTGGAGATTCTGGAACACCAGCCAAGCATTCCTACCTGGATAGAATCTGGGGATTCTGGAACACCAGCCAAGCATTCCTACCTGGATAGAATCTGGAGATTCTGGAACACCAGCACGGCTTCTCCACTGGATTGCCCAGAGGAGCAGCAGCTGCCTCTGCCCCTGGATCTCCAGAGGAGACTCCACCCTTCTCCAGGATCCCTGCTCCAGCAGAACCAGCCCTGACCCTGCAGGAGGGCTGAGCCACAATTCCAATGGCACTGCTGCCAACAGCCTGACCCACAGGGTGTCAGGCTGGGTTCTGACTCTGGCAGTGTTGGTTTAGTTTACTGCATTGTTTATTTCATCCTTTCTTCCCTATTAAAGAACTGTTATTTGCTGCTCTCATAGTTTTTTTTTTTGCCTGAGAGCCCCTTAATTTAAAATTTATAGCAACTCAGAGAGGGGAAGGGTTCATTTTCTCCATTTCAGGGGAGGCTCCTGCCTTCCTTAGCAGGCACCTGTCTTTCCAAAACAAGACATGCTGCTTGGAAAGCTACCATTTCTCATTAAAAAAAGCATCATGAAAGGACAGCCCAGGACTGTTCCTCAGCTTTCTGCATTTCACTAACTGGGAAGGGGGATGCACTCAGTGCAATTACACGTCTTATCACTGTTCTGACTAAATTTGCTAAACTTATCCTGCTTGAATTGCTACTCCCAGGAAAAATCATCAGTGGAGAATAAATACACCATGCAGAGCCATCTCCTTCTCAGGATAGAGAGACATATTTATCATTATCTCAGGATTCTTATTTTTCAATTTACTTGGTCTCAGAAAGAACAGGAAAGCCACAGTCATTGCACACTGTCACAGATGAAAAAAAAAAATACTCAACAGACAGTCCCATCCTTCAAAGACCTTCACATTGTGAATTGTCAGGTACCAGCAACACACAACCTTAATTTAATTCTGTTTTCCTTCAGATTCATCAAAAGCCCATCCAGGAACACAAATATGACCCCCAAATCATCCCAAAGAAAAGTCAGTGATTAGTCTTTATATAATGGAATGCACTTTGCTCAACAGAGTTTCCCAACTTTGTACAATACAAGTCACAAACCCATGGAAAAAAAGAGTTTGAAGTAAAATAAAGTTCAGGTAACACTGGGATACAAAAATATACAATGACTAGCACTTAATTATCATGCTTCATTCAAAAATTCCCTTTTATGTGGCTTTCCTTTTCCTTTCTTTTCCAGATGAAATGTCTGCTCCTTAAATAATTAACAACCTGCTCTCTCCATGGTACTGGAATAGGCACATTTGGAGGTGTGTGGTGGCTGTCTTTGATCAGGAGATGATCCAGCTGAGCCCTGATGAGCTCACAGGGCAGCAAATGCCAAACCCACCTCAGTGCCTGACACCAGGAACAGCAACTCAGGGATATATTTAGACATATAATTATGCCAGGAGCCCACTGTGATTGACTCCTTGGCTTGAGAAAGTTAATATTGTTATAAATCTTCTGCTGACCTGCTCAGTAAGGGACACCTCCAAGGAAATTCTATCTTACATATAACATTACTTACAACCTTATCAATTTCCAGGGGTTTATAACCTTCTATTGTTTTTGATGATGACTGCCCAGGTATCAGAGTTCCAGCAGTGATGATGCTGCCTCTGAAGGGCTGCTCCAGGCTGGGCCAGGCAGGGTCTGGCTGGATTTTGCTCCTAAAAAAAGTCTTTTCTATGGCTCCAGCAGGGAGAGACACAGCCCAGCCCCTCCAAGGTGCATGCAAGACACAGCCCAGCCCCTCCAAGGTGCATTCTCCAAGCAGAACTGCCAGGGTGAGCAAAGAGCAAAGCCAGCGGCCAGCACAGTCATTAGGAGGAAAATTAGGGAATTGCAGTATTTCCTGGCCAAACTGGGGTTCCACAGACTTTGCACCTGCTTGACTCATGAATAACAAGCACAGCTGGCTCCTTGCTGATGTGCTCCTGCAGGAAGGGGTCCATGCCCAGAGCCCAGTGATGCCACAGGGACTTGGACCAGCCCTGGTGAAGTCAGGACAGGGCTGAGTCCAGGGAACCAGACTGAGCTGCAGAGAAGTTTGGAGCATTATAAACCAGCAGCAATTTCAGCAGCCCAGGAGCTCTGCAGCAGATCTGCCTTGCTGTTCCACAAGCCCCAGGCTATAAAGTTCAATCCATCCAATCTCCTGGCCAGCTCTCTCCTTGTTTCTATGCACGCTGCTGCCCGAGGGGCACCAGGCAGGCTGAAGCTCAGGGAGCTGGTGATGTCCACAGGAGTTATAGCTCCTGCTCACTAAGGAAACCTGACAGAGGCATCTCTGCTCCCAGCCCCTGGCTGTGCTTCTGAGCCCCTGTCCCTGAGGCTGGTGGTTTGTGCTCCCCCAAACTCCATGCAGAAGGGAACTGGCACTGCTGCTGCAGGGGATGGCAGCAGAGCCCCCCATGCCCACCCCTGCCCACATCCACAGCTGGCTCCCATGGGACCATGGGCTACAGCTCCACAGCAGAGACCCTGCATCACATGGGGGCTGCCATGGGCAAGAATATCCTCTAAGCACTCAGAAAATGCCAAAATATTTTCTTTCAATTCACATTCCTCAGGTCCCACTGACAACCCCTACCAGCCCTAAGGTGTGCTGAACCCAGCCTGGCAATTAATGAAAGCATCCCAAGTCTACCAAATTCTCCCAGAGAGAAACAGATGAAAGTTGACTTCCCCACAAATGTGAATTTATCATTTTGATATGCACTACACAACTGCTGCAGAACAGCAAATGCCACCATTCCCTGAGCAGCGACATGAAAATTAATAATAAACACTCACGAAACGTCAAAAGTTAAAAATGTTTCTCCATCTAAAACACAAACATAAAAGCTGCGAGTTTGACTATTTCAAGTATTTCAAAATGCTAAATAGCTCATGACAGTCTGCCTTACGTTCCCTTTCGCTGTGGGAGGGAAGTGAGAAAGTCTTACTTTGCTTCAAGAGGCAAAATACAAAGTTAGAAACACTTTAGCACTCCGGCAATGAACTAATGTTTGACTTCTTTCTCACATCCAAAGCTTTTTATTCCAAGCTGGATTTAAATGGCACCCAACTTCTTCCATTGGCACGCTCCAGAAACTCAGCATGAGGACAAGAAATTAAGTGAGCCACAACAAGGAGGCACTGGGAAACTCAGTTTTTTTCCAGAAGAAATCCCAGAAATCCAGGACTAAGACTCCAGCTGCAGCTGGACAGATCCCAGCACCCAAACCAAAAGCCATTTGTTCAGTCCCTTCTGATGTCCCAAAGTCTCTACCCTCTGTAATTTATGAAAAGTTGCATAGCTTTGGAATGGAGAAGAGCTCCCTTTTATCTCCACATCTGACCCTTTTTAATATCTTCCATATCATTCAAGCTTTCCTCTCAACATGGCCTTGATTTAAAGCCTATTGAAAACAATGGAATTCCACTTAAAATCCGTGCCTATGTCTTGATGATCACAATGTGACTTTCCAAGAGGCAGCTGAAAAGAACAAGCAGGGCCACCACCATTTCCCTGGAATGGTGCCTGCAGGTCCTCACACTTGGATGATGAAGACAGCAGGTCTTCCCCACAATCCTTTGGTTTCCAACTCATGGTGATGATGGGATGTAAACTGACAGGGGATGCTGGAAATGACTGGAGGAATTCATCTGCAATAGTGCTGACATGAGGCCTCTGAGGGCTGCAGCCTTGTAGAGCAGAGAACAGGGAAGATCACAACTATCTCTCTGTCATGATGAGACATGGTTTTTGTGAGAAACCCAACTGTTGGGCCACTTCTTCTCCTGAAAGCACCAGCAGAGAACAGGACATCTGTGCTCCATCTGGATGGTAACTGTGAAGGAGAACGTGGATCTCCCTAAGGGCCCTAAGAATAGATGTGATTTTTTTTGGGATTGATGAGACAGAAACCCCAGAATATCCAGCAGCAGAATCTCCTCCCCAGGAGCATCCAGCACGCTCAGGGCTGTGCTTGGCTGGCTCTCAGGGCTCATGAGAAGTGGAGTCTCTGCTCTGAGAGACTTAATGCTCCCTAGTGTGAGTCACAGAGGACTGGCACAAAAATCCAGTGAGAATTGCTGGGTAGGAAGCCCAGAAAAATGCTGTGTCCAAAGGGCATATTGCTGATAACTCCTGGAGAGCAAGGAGGTGCTTATTAATGTATTCCTGAGCTCAGCTTCATCTTCCAGATCAAGTGTCTGTAAGAGCTGATGAGTCCTTGAGCTGCTCCTTCCCAGTGATTAGGATGGTTGAAGAGCCCATTACCCCAGAGCAGGCAGCATGGCTCACTTGGAGCCTTGTGAGGCTGATCTAGATGATTAAAAAGTGAGACAAAAGCCACAATGCAAGGCTGCAGCTCTCAGCAATGCCTGCCTTGGCCAGGCCCTGTGGCTGAAGGGTGAATCCAAACTGTCAGTGT
The DNA here is from genome assembly GCA_024362935.1 of Setophaga petechia. Classification (NCBI taxonomy): domain Eukaryota; kingdom Metazoa; phylum Chordata; class Aves; order Passeriformes; family Parulidae; genus Setophaga; species Setophaga petechia. The sequence goes on along the minus strand of JANCRA010000123.1, from coordinate 453,513 downwards.
AACACAGGATCAGCACTGCTGTGAACATCAGCTCACCTGGAGCTCCCTGGGAGTACCAGGGCTTGTGGCAGGTGCTGTGGTGCCAGGGGAGGAGCTGCTGGCAGGCTGCACCTCGAGGGATGGGGCTCCAGCAAGCCCAGACACACAAACACCAAGCCTGAGTCCATGCCAGCTGTGCCAGCTGTGTGCCAGCTGTGTGCCAGCTGTGTGCCAGCTGCAGAACAGCCTGAGAAGCCCCACACGAGCCAGGTGTGGAGCACCATGACAGCTCAGGGAGAGCCTTCCTCCTGGCTGCCATGGCTTTACCTTCTCCTCCACAGGACACACTGGTGCCCCAGCATGGCCAGTTAAACCAAGCCTAACACAAACAGCCTAACCTAAACTACCACCTAACACAATTCCCCACATTCCCTCAGGCAAAGGGGCCAACAGCTCCCAAGCCCACCCTTGGAAGGCAAGCCCTTGTCTTCCAAGTCCCTGGCAAAGGACAAATTACACCCTCTGTATCAGCATCTACAGTCTGTGAAGTTAAAAAGGCAACAAACCACACACACAGAGTGTTAAACCCTGTTATCTAATCACATCTACAGCACACACAGCTCCATTTGTATTTTGTGCTGAAGGAAGTGCCACTGGCAGCAATTCTGGGTCACATCTGGCTGCAGGACCTCAGCCCAGCAATCCTTCCTGGAGAAAGGTGAGTGATTTGTTCAAGCATTTTCTGCTTCCACAACCACAGAGGAATTTTTTTTTTTGCAAAGATTATTAGTGGTTTTCAAGGACTTTATGGTTAAGCAAACAATAAGATGGTTAAATTGTCCAATTTCAACATTTGACTTTTTAAATGTGAAAGTTAATAGGGTGCATTACTAGAATCACTGTGGAGGAAAGCACAAAACCCATCTGGGCAAAAATCAAGAGACAATCAATCCAAGGGTTTTTAAAGCCTGGCTTTCCCTCTGTGGTAAGAGCAGATGATGCTCTGTACTGTACAGCAACACCAAAGGTTTATTAAACATATTAGCTGGGCTGATAATTAAACTGCTGATAATTAAAGCCAGGCTTGGCTATCTACACCCAGTGGAGACTTTGTCCTCCTCTGAGAAAACACTTTGGAAGTGTGGAGCTGGAGATAGGGCTCTGGCACCAGGGCCAGTCCCAGCTGATAAACCCCTAATCTACATAAACAAAGCAGACAGTAATGAGCATCAGGAGTTTTTAAAGGTTGTTATGACAGCAACAGAAATGAACAGCTGCTTCTGCCAGCTCAGCTTTCCACCTTGTTCCCATTTTCTGCCTGCACACACCGAGCCAGCCCCTTGGCCAAGCCCCCACACCCTCTGCACCAGCCCCTCTGCACCAGCCCCTCTGCACCTACCTGTGGCCTTCAGTGCTGGTTGCTCCCCTAGCAACAGTTTTAACCTTTTGGCATGGATTTTCCCTTGGTAATGCGACTCTGCCACCACTGCTGAGGTAAAGGACATGTTACATAGTGTGCAGCATTTGTTCTTATCCACTGAGTCACCATCACTGCCCTGCGTGGAGACAAAAACACAGACACAACAGAGAGGGGTGTGAGCACAGCCACAGAGAGAGGGGAGGAACAGGAGGGAGGAATCCAGGTTGTCATGCCAAGGGGTTTCCCTTCCTCATCTCTCCCAGCCTTGCTTGTGCTTCATCCCAGCCATGTCCAGCTTGGGGACACCTCCAGCTGCCCAGCACCTCCACCCTGCTCTGCACTGGGAGCTCAGCCTGTCCCTGTGTCCCTCAGCCCATCCCTGTGTCCCTCAGCCCGTCCCTGTGTCCCTCAGCCCGTCCCCATGTCCCTCAGCCCATCCCTGTGTCCCTCAGCCTATCCCTGTGTCCCTCAGCCTGTCCCTGTGTCCCTCAGCCCATCCCTGTGTCCCTCAGCCTGTCCCTCAGCCTGTCCCTGTGTCCCTCAGTCTGTCCTAATGTCCCTCAACCCATCCCCATGTCCCTCACCCTGTCCCTGTATCCCTCAACCCATCCCCATGTCCCTCAGCCCATCCCCATGTCCCTCAGCCTGTCCCTCATCCTGTCCCCGTGTCCCTCAGCCCATCCCCGGGTCCTTCACCCTGTCCCCGTGTCCCTCAGCCTGTCCCTCAGCTTGTCCCCATGTCCCTCACCCTGTCCCCGTGTCCCTCACCCTGTCCCAGTGTCCCTCAGCTTGTCCCCGTGTCCCTCATCCTGTCCCCATGTCCCTCAGCCTGTCCCCGTGTCCCTCAGCCTGTCCCTCATCCTGTCCCCATGTCCCTCAGCCCATCCCCATGTCCCTCAGCCCATCCCTGTGTCCCTCACCCTGTCCCCATGTCCCTCAGCCTGTCCCTCAGCCTGTCCCCGTGTCCCTCAGCCTGTCCTTCTGTCCCCGTGTCCCTGGAGTTCCTGGCGCACCCTGAGCCTCCCTTCCCTCAGCCTCTGCTCCTCCTCTCTCTGAGGGAGTCACACAGACCCAGAGCTTCCCCTGCCATCCAACACTGGTGCTTCCTCCTGATGCACTTTTGAAGAGACCCCAAAACATCTGGGGGGACACATCTGGAGGGCACAGCCCACTCTGCAGGTGGGAGAAATAAATGAACTGGCTGAAAGCTCTCAGGTCCCTCCAGCAGGATCCAATACCAGCCTTGAGTGAACCCAACACAGAGTGGACACCTGACCCACCACTGAAGGTCATTATTCCCCCCCCCCCAAAAATCCACTTTTAGAAAAATGACTGATTTTCATCACTTTTTTGTTGTTGATAACTGTAAATCAAACCTTAGGGAGGAATCTCAAGAGGTGTTTAGTACTGTTCTGAGTGTAATTTGCACTTCTTTTAAATAGCTTTCTCTCAAGATATTTTATGCCTTCAAAGGGAAATCACTTGAAAGTTAAGAGCAGAGTAGAAAATTTCCAGTATCTATTGATCATCAGTGGCAACACATAAAGAGCCTCCAACAGAGCTCGTTTGAAAAGCTGATACACTTCAGTGTTAATGCACCAGGGTCTCTTCCTCTGCCAGGGCTGCTCTTCAGTGACATTTCTTCCTTTTCAACCTACTTTCTCAGCTAGACTGCAATTAAAAATAAAAAATTAAAGCCCCCTCAAAGAGCCCTCAATAGCTCATGCAGAGCTCAGGGTCCCATTGACACTGACCCACAGCTGGCTGTGCAGCTCACCTGGGCTCAGCCAAGTCTCTGGGCCAGCACCTCCATGTGTGGCACCACCAGCAGGACAGGGGTATCCCCAAACCCTTGGTGAGCCTCTCTAGACGTGCCATGACAGACCTCTAGCAGAGGTTTTATTTTTAGAGCAGTTTTATACACCAACACGAGGTATTTGGGCTCTGCTGTGTTAAGAATTTCCCCAGGTCTGGACCATCCCTTATCAGCATCACCTCCCTTCCCTCCTCCACCACCCAAAGCCCTGCCCAGAGCCAGAGGTGCTCCAGTGATCCAGCCCTGAAGGGTAATTATACCTTCTCATTTGTCAGGGGCTGTTTTACCTGAAACCCAAGAGGGCAGGGGGAAGCTGATCTGGGTGTCTTTTGTCACCTGCTGAATGACACGGTGACAAAAGACACCCAGGGCTGGGCAGGTGCTGCAACCACAGGGCTCAGCTGGGCCACAGGGCTCCACAAGGGGCAGCTGGATGGTCCTTGGGGTGTTCTGACCCACAGTCCACTCCTGTGGCATTCCCATTCTCTGAAAAATCCCTTTGTCCAGGATTTTTCTCCTGGGAAGCTGAGAAGCTTCAGAGAAAAAGGAAAACAATTATTATTTCATTTGCTTCTCCTCTGTTTTGCTGCTTTGGAATGTGTTTGGAGATTGTTTACTCACAGGTGATTGTTTCACTGGATTTTAGTGTGAGTTATTTTGACTTATTGGTTAATCAGTACCAAGCTGTGTCGGGGCTCTGGAAAGTCACGAGTTTTCATTATTATCTTTTTAGCCTTCTGTCTGTATCTTTTCTGTATTCTTTAGTATAGTTTAGTTTAACATTCTTTAATATAATATAGTACCATAAAATAATAAATCAGCCTTCTGAGAACACAGAGTCAGGTTCATCATTTCTCCTGCAAACAGGAGGGGATCCCTGCAAACACAAAACACTCCCAGGGCTGGAACAGTGACCAGGCACTGACAGCTCTGGTCTGTAAATCCACCAGCAGCTCCTAAACCCCCTGCTGCCAGACCCAGCCAAGGGATATTTCTACATTCTGCTTCTGCAGCTTCCTCCAGCCCATCTCACCCCACAAACCTTCACTACAATGCAGCACAGAAGCCACTGGCTTCATACAAACTGAAACACAACAGAACACATCCCTGGAGTTACAGCATCCATCTCCCAGCACTGACATCCCCACTCTTCCCCTGCTCCAGCCTCATTTATTAGGCTGCTTTTTGTAATATTAGAAACTTCAGTCTCATATGTCCAACAGAATTAACCTCAGTTATTTGGCTGCCTGTTAACAAGGCATAATCCCCACACAGGCCATTCCTTAAGCAATCCACAGGAAAAGGAAGGATTTTCATTCCACAGATACAAATCTGCTGTCTTCATTTCCCAAGTTTTGCTAAGAAGAAAAGATTATACAAACCCTAGAACACAGCAGCATAAACCACAGCATTAAAGTGCTGCAAAGTAACTTTGAAATTTGAATTAATTTTTGGTGCATGAAGGTGCTGCTGTAAAGAGCTGCTTTCTGTGCTGCTCCATAGGAAATTCAGGTCATTTCTATTCTGGAGCCTGTTTTTGCCATGCTACCAGCAAAAAGCAAGCACCAGTTCATGGAAGGTCAAGACATGAGGGTTTTCCCCTCCTCCACACCAAATCAAACCAATCATGAAGAGCACAACAATTGAGTAATCCATGGGAAGACCACTTGTGTAAGGCTTCTACTTCAGGGCTGTTTTGGAAATACAGTTTTTTTGCAATCCTCAAACAGCAGCCAAGCCCTCCCTTGGCCTGACAGAAAGGTCAGGAAGCAAATTCTGTTTCCAACCCCATTGCACTGAGTACCCACAGCTGCAGCCACCTCCCCCTCCTGCTGCCACCTGGCAGAAGGACAAGGTGCTAGTTCTGTGGTCAGCACAACACAAACCCACTGGCACTCAGCCATGTAACACTTTTGATGAAAAAAAAAAGGCTAATATTCCCTTTTTAGCTGCAGCTACTTCTACACAAATTTAATTGGTTTTCACGGATTGTTTCTAATGCTCATTAAAGTCTCTGTGCCATGGCCTGAGTGACACTGCTGGGATTGGGCACTGCCCTGCACGTGCACGTGGTAGGGATGCAATTGTGCAGCACTAGAGACATCCTAAATAGCTCTGCTCTCTCTAAATGCAAAGGCTTGTATAAGATCTGATCAGCAGCAGGCCTACTCTGAGCTGGAAATGTTGGCAGATTTTCCCTGCTGTATTTTTACAACACAAATAATTTTAGCATTTAGGTCTGGCCTAGCCTGGCATTCACCTAGAACATGAGGACACGTTAATCCACCCCCACGAGGGCTGCCCTTGGGAAAAGCATCAGCACACACAGAATTACATTCCTTCTCCACATTGCCTTCCACAAAAGCAGTGGGAAATGGTTCAAATTTGACTTATTTGAGGTCTGGTTGGTTCTCTGCCCTCCACATCCCATGTTGAGGTGCCCATGCAGTATGGGGATCCTTGTTAGTCATAATCCCCTGTTCTCCATCTCCATGTACCTGTCCACTGTAGTGCCCACACTGTTATTAATGACAGTAAAAATAATATATTTAAAATATATTTATATATATATATATTTATATATAAAAATATATTTTAAATATATTACTTAGAAAATAATTATTATTAAAAATATATATATTATTAAAAAATAATATATTTAAAATATATTTTTATATATATATTTATATAAAAATATATTTAAAATATATTATTTAGAAAATAAATATATTATTTAGAATACAATTTTAAAAATACATAAATATAATATTAATTAATATATTAATATATTTATTTTTAAAATACATAAATATATATAATATATATATTTATAATATATTTTTATATTTATATATAATACACAATAAAATATTTTGGTTTATTTTATTAATAAAATCACTGCAAGGTCCTGTTGTGGAGGGGTAGAATGCAACTGCAATTTGCCTGTGTGCAACAGGAAACTTCACTGGTGTTTCAATTTTCTGTGTGCAACAGAAAAGTTCACTAGGGTTTCAATTACTACGTAAATGAGCTTTCAGATTCCTTGGGCAAAACTTGCCTGCTTCTCCCCTTAATTACAAGAAATCACACTGAATATCAACAGCACTCAGCCCCAGTCACACTGAACTGGTTTGGGAACCTCACTGCAGCAGAACGTGGGATGGAGCCAAATGAATAATTCCCCATGAAGCCATCTCTTAAAAATTCAGCCTCCTTCTATCTATTGCCTGACAAATGGCTCTGAGCTGGTCCAATTCCTCACCTCCCTTTGTTTATCTGAACACAGCTGAGGGAGCCAATGGCCAATCTTTAAACTTGCAGACTGAGAGCAAAGGTGAGTGAGGAGCCTTTGGGTACAGCACATCAACCTGGAGGCACTGCCCCTATCACCTGGCCCAGCTGCTCACCAGCAGACTCAGCCTGGTCTGGAAGAATTGGAAGAAATGGAGCAAGCCCTGAGTATTTGCTATCAGCACATTTTTTCCCATAAAAGAACATTCAAATAACTAAAAACACAATTACAGCTGCTGATGCGCATAATAATTCTTGTGCAGTTTATTGAAAATTATTTCCAGTTACTTTGCATTTCAGCTAATCTAAATGTTACCTCTGGGCACCTGATCAGCTGTGGCTGTAAGAGAGAGACAATGTTGTGGGCCAGAGCCAATGATGCACAAAGAAACTGAATAAACAGGGCTGGGATTGTACCCACATTTTCTGAGCGCAGCTTTTTGGCCGGGCAGCCTCCATCCACGGGGTGAAGCATGTAGTACAGGCGGACTTTGCTGGCATGCTTCCGACTCTGGAATGCAAAAAAATTAAAGAATTAAATTTGCAAGGAGCAGGAGGCTCTGTTGTTGTGCTCACTACACCAACCCACAGTCGGATTTCACATCCCCCTGGAGGAGAAAAGGCAGAGGGATCCAGGTGAGGAGCATTTGCACTTCTCTGAATTTTCACAGAGCTCTGCACCCAGCTGGAATGAGCTGTGGGATGAAGAAATGGCCCACCCTGCCCAAGTCCTGTAGGTCCTCCAAGACACAGACAACCCAGCCAGGGAAGGACAGCATTTGTTACCAGACCATTTCCACGGAGGGCAGATTGAAGGATGGGGATTACTGAGCCCCTGCCAGAGACACAACAGCATCCTGCAGTGTCAGAAGCACACACAGACACATTTTATTGAAAATCCTTTCATTAGGATTTTTTCTCCCGAGAAGCTGAGAGGCCTCAGAGGAAAAGATAAACTATAATTATCTGCTGCTGTGGAATGCAACAGGTGCATCTTTGGTTGGTCTCATGTGGTTGTTTTTAATTAATAGCCAATTACGGTCCAGCTGGCTCGGACTCTCTGGTCAGTCACAAGATTTTATTATTATTCCTTTTAAGCCTTCAGATGAAATCCTTTCTCCTATTCTTTTAGTATAGTTTTAATATATAATTTTTAATATAATATATATAATAAAATAAACCAGCCTCCTGAAACACGGAGTCAAGATTCTCATCTCTTCCCTCATCCTGGGACACCCCCACAGGCACACACACAGACCAAACCCACAACTCCTACTCTTCCAGAGTGATAAAACATTAGAGGGGCAAAAAAATCTCCTGTGAGGGAGACACCAGCAGGTCTCACAGCTGGAGCTCACGGGCAGGTGAGGGTCAGAACACACAGGAGCTCCCCTGGTGACCCCAGCAGCAGCAGCCAAAGCAAATCCTTGGGACTGGCAAGGCTTAAAGGAAGATTTTAAAGCTCCTACAGCAGCAGCACAGACATAAACCTTCAAAAGCCTGACTTACATCGGGTCTTGTCTTCTAGCAGATGCAGGGGGAAAAAGCCTGCAGCCACAAAATAACTGCACCCAGCATATGGGCAGCAGGCACATGGGGAGCTGTTACCATGCAAATGTTTCCTTTGAATCACCCTTTCCTACTGCCCCGGAGAGAACAGCACTGTAATGTTATAATTCCACATCACAGAGCTGCAATTTGAAAATATTAAATTACCATTAGCATGTTCTGGAACATTCTTTTTCCTGTGGTATAAACTTGGAGCTAAATTTGCAGGGAGCTATATTTGTATTCCCATGCAGAAATGTGACTGTGCAATAATTTTTTCCACAGAGCAAATCAGTCAAGATAAATAATGTCAAATATCTGTCCCCAGCTCGACTTCCTGCTGCATTTAGCAAATGTGACCTTCCATGGTCAGAGCTAAGTGCAGGAAACCCCAAAGCTCCAGCTCTTAAATGAGCAGCCCAGACAGCGACTGCGTCATTAGAAAAATGCCAAAATAAATGTTTGAAATGCACAGGACAGAGGTGCAAAGCCAGTCCTGAAGTGATGCTCAGCCTTGCACCACACAGGGCCACTCAGACACGCTGTAAAGGCAGCATGGCCGGAGTTTTTCAGTTGGATTTCTTGCACTGCCACCCTGCAGAGCAGTCAGCCTCCCTCGAGTCATCCTCCCCAGAGTCACGAGGATCTTCCCTCGCCTGGCTTCATCCAGCACGTCACCGTGCCCACGCTCACACAGCCACAGCCTGCTCTGTTGGGAGGGCAAAAAATCTGGGAGGGGTTGCTGGGTGTGTGCAAGCTGCAAAGATGCCAAGAGGAATCATTTTTATGGGTCACAGCTGCACCCAGGTGTCAAGAGTTAAAAGACAGCAAAGCTTCAGCCTTCTGTAAAACACCTCTCACCTTCCTTGGGGCAATTGTTTGGAGTTGTGAAAGCCAAGGTAAAGGAATGACTTATGTTTGGCATAACTGAAAACTACACAGCTCCTTATGCAACCTTATTATCTTATGATCATAAAAGTGGAGCTTAAAATCATCCCTGGCCTCCGCGTGTATGTGCTGAGCATCTCCTTCCCTCTGCAGAGCAGAGGAAGCACAGCCCATTTGTCATCCACTTTATCTCTGGCATTTTCTACATTTACATGTGTATTTATCATCCCAACACCCCAGCAGGAGCACGGCAGGAGCACAGTGATTATTCTGAGCGTGCTGCTCGCAAACAGCACTGCAGGTTATCCTCGCCCTGCTGGAAACCTGCAGCTCCAAGGAACAAGGAGGGCAAGTGCCCTGAGAACTGGGATGAACTGGGATGAACTGGGATTAGGGCACCTCCAGCTCCCATGCTGACCCATCTCACCACATCCACAAGCTTTAGGAAGGACAAAACCTTGCCACATCTGTAACCACAAACAGGAGCCAGAAAACTGGGATGAACTGGGGTGAATTGGGATGAACTGGGATTAGGGCACCTCCAGCTCCCATTCTGACCCATCTCACCACATCCAAAAGCTTTAGGAAAGACAAAACCTTGCCACATCTGTAAATCTCTCTGTTATCCTCTCCCTGCTGGAAACCTGCAGCTCCAAGGCACAAGGAGGGCAAGTGCCCTGAAAACTGGGATGAACTGGGATTAGGGCACCTCCAGCTCCCATTCTGACCCCATCTCACAAGCTTTAGGAAGGACAAAACCTTGCCACATCTGTAAATCCACAGGATTTACATGGAATGAGCACTCAGGGCTCCAACAGCCACCACAAACTCATTTTGGGTACAAAAAGGGGGTTTCTGTGCCCCTGAATATTTTTTTTTTGTGCAAAGTGTTATGCCCAAGGCATTGTCACTTTCCTGTCTCCAGTGGGAATAGCACCTGTGGAAGAACCACAAACAGGAGACAGAAAACTGGGATGAACTGGGATGAACTGGGATGAGGGCACCTCCAGCTCCCATTCTGACCCATCTCACAGTATCCACAAGCTTTAGGAAAATGAAAAAACCTTGCCACATCTGTAAATCCACAGGTTTTACATGGAATGAGCACTCATGGAATGAGCACACTGCCTCGTGCTCCAACAACCACCACAACCTCATTTTGGGTGCAATAAGGGGTTTCTGTGCCCCTGAGTATTTCTTTTGTACAAAGTGTTACACCAAAGGCATTCTCATTTTCCTGTCTCTAGTGGGAATAGCACCTTTTCAAGGCACTAAGTCTGGTTTAATACTGCAGGCTTAAAAACCAGCCCTGACTATGCAGGGAGCTCAGTCTGTTCTCACACAGCTGCTGCAGAGTTCTGCATTGCAAGCTCATTTGCTACTGTAAGGCTCATCAATAAAAGTAAATAAATGGATCATTTCTATCTCTATCAAGTCTACTCCAGTACAGGAGATCGTGGCAGAGACAGCAAAGTTCTGGCAATTCAACCCTAAAACATAAAAGGGCAGAGCAGAGAGAAATTGTGCTATGAAATGCAATTTGATTTTGCATAAATTGGGTGCCTGGAGCAGGCAGGGAGGTCCCTGTGGGAGCAGTGGCAGCTGGCAGGACCTTGAGTTGGGGCTGGTTTGAGTCACAGCCCTGATCCCCCTGTTTGATGGAGGGGCTTCTCATCCCTCTTCCCACCCTGAGCCACAACAAAATACGTTGTTAAAATTATTTTTTTCTTATTTGCATTAACGCCTTGAGAAAGCAAAGCATCTCTTCATAGAAATAAGGAATTTTTGACATTGGAATGGATTTTAATGATCATCCAATTCCAGCCTCTCATGCTGCCCAGCCAGCCTGGCCTTGGATGGAACCAGCTCCCTCTTGTAGGACAAGCAGGGTACATTCAGATTTTCTGGCATTTGGCTGCATGGCTGGAAAAGGACAAAAATGCTGAAATTAAAGGTGGATCAGTGGCTCTGGGGAGGACTGACCCATGTCCCTTCACTGACCCAGCTGAGGCACTGCAGCCCGGGGGTCACCAGGCTACACAGGCACACACAGCTCTTCCCTTCTGGGGTCTGGGAGAGGAGTCCCCTCACAGCTGAGGAGCTCAGAGCCCACCATGGCCCTGGCACTGCTCCCACTTTACACCACGACTCCAGCTGACCCAGCAGTCTAAAACACTTTGCCTGTGAGAGCCTCTTCCTGTCTCCTGCCATCAGGCTCAACTCAACCATCTCTGCAGCTTCCCTCAGGCTGTGCTAGCACATAATCTCATTTCCCTATTCCCCATATATCCCTTCATCAATCCTTGCTGCCTCCTGTGCTGGCAGCTTTATGGTTTTGGGCAGTTTAGCTTTTCTCTCCTGCTCCTCTTCTCCAGCCAAAGGCCAGGGACTCCACACTGAGGAGCACAAGCACCAGCAGAGACACAGGTGAGGGATGAAGGAAGGAACCATGGCAGCCCAAATGCCTGCAGCTTCTCTTAGTCTGCATTAAACTCTTTTTCAGAAGGCCATTGGTTGGGTTTTAATCCTTTTAGTGTACACTGTGTTGGTTTTTTTGTGTGCTGGCAGTTTCTTAATTAAATTGCCACGCAACACGCAGCCACGTGATTATACCAATTTTATTATCTGTATTGGCCCTACTTGTAATCTCATCAAAGGAGAGAAAGTTACTTTGGCTGGCCCAGTTGTCCAAACCTTGTGCAGAAACCCAGTTCCATGGTCCTGCAGCCCCTTTCCTGAGCACGCTGTGCCCAGGGGCTGTGCCAAGCCAGACTCCCCTGGCACTGCCAGGCCTGGCCCTGTGCTTGCTTCCTCCTGGAGTCTTCCTCCTCTCTCCCATGCCCCCAGGGTCAGCAGTGACAGTGCACAGCACGTGGCCAGCACACTTCAAGCACCCACTTGTGAATTACTGGACCTGCTGACCTGAACTACATCATTCTGGAATTTGTAATCGCTGCCTAACAACCTCTTCCAAATTTCTACTGGAATGGAACCAATCTATTTCTTCCTCTATGATATAACAACATCCTCTGCGTTTTTTAAATAGACAGGAGAAGTATTTTCAGCAAATGCCTTCCCTTTTCTGCCTCTACTACCCACACAACAAACATTGTCAAGATCCCTGTGGTTCGCTGCAGAGCTGAACTCCCCGGCTGTTATTCCAGACACTGCTGGATGCCAATGTCCTTTTTCTCCCTTTGTAATTTTTGAAAAGCCTCATTTATAATTTATGGTCATTTCTATCAACTTCCCCTTTTTCCTCCACGAGTTAATTTTTTAAAAAGTGTCTACTCATGCCTTTGCCTTCCTGGGCACACAGAAATGTGTCTGCAATTCCCGAGTGCTCAGCTGAATTTGCACCCCCATCAAACCAGCTGCTCCAAAGCAAAGACAGGCACATTACTCGTTTGGACATTGATTTGTTTACACATTAAGGCAACTACTGAGGATCTATTCAGCCAAGCAATCACTAGCTCCACTTCCTTATATCTGCTTATTCCTTATATCATTCCACCTGGATGGCCAGGCTGACTCCAAGTGGGGATCCTAGACGTGAATTTTCTGTCTCAGGAATCCCCATTTCAGCTGTGATCTTTAACTTTACTGCTTCCTATATTGGTTTTGACTGTAGTCAAAGTATCTCTAGTCCAACACACTGCTGGGTACCCTGTGGAGAGGAAACAACTCTCCTTAGAGGCTGTGGCCAGAGCAGCATGGCAGGAGCAGCCAGGCTCAGCACCTGGGGCCACCACAGGCACCTGCTCCTCCCTGAACCCCTGCTAGTCCATTCTGAGGGCCTCACCTTCCTTCTGCAGGTGGATCTTACATCTACACTAATGCAACCATGCATTTAATCCGTTGGTATTATGGGATTTTTCCAGGCAATGTACCTCCCTGATAGAGCTGAAGGTGGCCCTGCTCTTGGCAGAGGTTGGACCAGACCTTTAAAGGTCCCTTCCAACCCAACCCAACCCAACCCAACCCAGCCCAACCCATTCCAGGATTCTGTACACATGACAAGGGAAAAGGGATGCAGGGACAGAGTGAGCAGGCTGGAAACTTCTGATAATGCAAATAAAAGGCAACACCGAGGAAGGGGAGAGAGAATGATGCATCTGACTCCATGGGTATCAGAGGGCTAATTAATCACTTTATTATACTACACTAAATACATTTCATCTAAACTGAATCTGCCAAGCACTCACTCTGCACACACTGCACAGAATCTTGTGGTTGTCCCCCAACAGTCCCGACACACACACACACCTGGCCCTGACAGGCCAAGGAAACAAAACATCCTCACTTTGGGTAAAGAATCTCCATATTGCGTTCTACTTTGGCACAGCACAGGCACAGCAAGTGAAAAGAATTGTGTTTTCCCTTTCTCTGAGGTGAATCTCAGAGATCCTTGGGAAGAATGGTGCCTTGTTTTTCTCTGTGAAGAGAAATGTGGCTCCACACAGCAAGCCAAATTCTTGCTGCTCACCTGCAGCTCAAGTCCCTCATCCTGGGTCACTCCTGGTGACTGATATTTGAGGCGAGGGTGGACTTCACCGTGGGTACAGCCCCCCATCCCAGCACCAGCAGGCAACAGAAGAGTTAACACAAACACAGTGGGCCCCCAGCAGCCCCAGTGCTGCTGCTCCCATTCCATCCCCATTTGATCTGTGTGGAACAAATCCCCCGGCAGTGCCAGTCACTCCCCAGCGCCCGAGCGCACGGGGGCGGGTCTGTCACAACACACACAGAGCTGCAGACTGCTGCCAAACACCCAGAACCCCGATCCAAACACGGGCTGCCAGCTTAAATAATGAATACAGGCAGGAGTGAATACCTGGAACAAAGAGAGGTGCCCTCCTGTGCAGCAGCATCAGTAAGGAATGATGCAGAAGGGCAAGAGCTGCAGGAACTCATCTCCCAGGGATGCTGGCCAGGGTTGAGCCAGTGCAACCTTTCTTTGTTTTCATTCCATGCAGCTTTAATGTGACATCCCTTATGCCTCCCCACTACTGCTAACCCTGGGGTCCCATTTTCCCAGTGTGTTTTACTGCTGCTCTGAAGGACCTTTTAACTTCAGCTATTTTTAGGCAGCAATAGGTCTCTGTGTGCAGAGGTGTCTGGGAAGGGAGCTGTGCACAGGCTTCATCTGCTCTGCTACCACTGCTGTTCAGCAATAGATTTTGACACTGGGAGTGCATTAAAAATAATGCCCAGCCATTAATGTTGACAACAGAGCAGTAACATAGAGCCTTGTAAAGTCCCATCCCATCTCCACTGGCTCCCAGCATGATGCAGCAGCTGCTGCTGCCCTGCATGCAGAGAGAAGCACGAGCCTGGTGCCCTAAAACCCTGGCACCCACCTGTCTCCCTCACACACAATGGGTGGCCACGTTTTCCTCAGCATACTTTAATTGGGGCTGTCACCACGACACAAATTGCCAAGGAATATCCATTCCTGCATGTGCACACAAAAAAAATAAACCAGAGCAGCACCTTTGTCATCTCTGCACCACAAATATGCCCTCCTTAGCTTTTTCTCCTCCAGCCAAGGTTCCTCTATCCAACACCAGCATGATCTGCAGGGTAACTGTAATGTTTGAGCAGCCACCAAAACCTGTGGCAGAGCAGATTCCAGCAGTGGTGGGGAAGGACGTGGCAACAACAGCCAGGGTGTCCCCTCCTCCTTCACCCTCTGAAGGATTTAATGTCACTGCCACCAAAGCAAGACAATATAGCAGGTGAGCAGCAACACACAACAGAGACCATGGGCAGCAAATGTCACATTCCCTTCCATGATCACTGACACACAACAGCCCTGTGCAGCCTTTCCCTTCAGCTAAAGCACATCCTCTCCACTCCTCCAGCCTGGAAATGCTTGCAGCATCTCACACAGGGAGCTGGGAGCAGAAACACACCATTCCAGCTCCTTGCTTTCTAGCACAGCATTTATTTTGTTAAATAGGGTATGTGCTCCTTGCAGCACATTAATATTTCAGACACAGGATTGCCTCTCTGAGCGCACACATCTTGATCCTTAAGGCACTAATGTGCCAATAGTAAACAATGTTTATTATTCCTTCAGACAAGCCATTGCTTTACAGGTTTCCAGCCAAGGACAGCCCAACTGGAGGCAGATTAACCCCAGCAGCACTCCAGCCCGTGCACACAAGGAGCACTGATGAGGCTGTCGATAGCACTCGCCTGCTTTGCTCTGGAGACAGAGTGAGAAATTCCACAGTGCACAGCTCCAGAGAGCAGCCAAGGGGCACTGGCACTTGATTTGTTCTCCCCAGTTCCTTCTGCATTTGAATTTTAATATCTTTGCCCTCCCCTGCTGCTCCACCACAAGCATTCCAGCAGCATTCCTGCATCCCATAAGGTGACACTTGCACGGGCAGGCCCCTCCTGGGCTGCTCTTCCTCCAGACCTGGCATCTTCCTTCATTTAAAATGGAAAAATAAAGCACTCTCTGAACACCTGAAGCAATAAAGATTATGGAGGAAATGGAGAAGAGCATTACAGCAGCTTGAGGAGCAAATGTGGTGATGAATGTGCAGCTCAGGGTGAAATCTGAGAGCAACTTTGTAGATGAGGTAATTTTCCTGCAGGATTTTCAAGGGGAAACATGAAAATAAATGGTAACATCTTCCTAATGGCTGTGAACACTTCTACATAGAGATGAGGACTCAGAGCTAACTAAGAAACCTTAGCTCTCTTTGTTTTAGCTTTTTAATTTACAGCACAGCTCACCAAAGTGATTGAAACAACCTCTCTCAAAGACAGAGCTGGAAGGAAGTGTTAAATTACAGGTAATCCAGGGGGAATCCAGTGCCAAAGAGGCTTCCTGCTCCAGAGGAGGGAAAGATGCAGAGATACAGAAAAGAAAAACCTCATTTCTGCAGCACAGACTTTCAATGGCATTGCAGCAAGTGCAGCACATTGTCACCCCTTGGACCACAAGGTGTGAAATACCCTCAGGTGTGAAACACCCTCCCTAAACTGTGCCTGGCCACCTCCTGCAGCCAGCCAGCACCTGCAGCACATGGATTCATCACCAAACAGCCACCCTGCTCCCTTTTGTTCCTCCCGAGGAGGAAAGGGGAGCCAGGGGAGCTCAGGGATGCTTGGCATCCAGGGATTGTCTCAGGCATCCCTACTTCCCTGCTTTATTGCAGAAACAGAAGTGGGGAGAGAGTTTTCTGATACTTCAGGGGACAAATTAAGGCAGTAATTTGCTTGGAGAATTAAAATATGCAAATGCACACTCTGTTGGGCACCGACAGTAAGGTTTGCCTCATCCCTCACTCCCAGCTGCCCAGCAGCATCTCCTGGAGATGCTCAGCACTGCAGAGTGAGCTGGGCTCCTTAAGTTGGGAGCCAAATCAATACCCCAAGGCTCAGCTCTGTCCTGGGGTGAACCCTGGAGAGGAGGGCAGGACCTGGCACTTCCAGCAGCATGGGAAGGAGAGCCAGGGTGCATCAGACACATCAGACAAAGGCAGGGACACAGTTGCATGAAGCACATGCAATAAAGGCAGTATTTGCTGTATGTCAAGCTGGAAGCACAAAGTGCTGCAAACACTCTGATCCTTTTGTCATTTTTCCACTACGCTTGCCCTTGGAAATAATATCACTTAATACTGCGTGACTGACATAAAATCATTTTTTTTATTCCTGGCAAAGTAGCACAGGAGCAAAGTTATTGGTTGGTGATTTGGAGAAGGAGATGAGACAGCGATTGGAACTGACTATTCCTGTTTGGCAAGATAAAAACGTCCCCCTTTCATAGGCTGCTTCCCTCTATTTTCTTACAGAGAAATGTCTTATTTTGCATGCACAGAGAGCCAAGATTCCAGTCCCTGGCACAAGGGCTGCAGAGCTCACTTGACTGCGCTAGTGAGGCAGTGGATCAATTCCCTTTCTCTCCAGGCTCTCTCAGGAAGGATAAGGGCACTGCTGACCAAAACAAACCCAGACAGAGCCCTGGCACCCACCAAGGGTCCTCAGCACCCATGGGTACCCAGGGTGGCCACCCCCAGGGCACCTGGAAAGAGATTTGCAGAAAATTCAGTGTTCTGAAGTTGGTATTTCCCCTATGAAAATAATCAGTTTTTAACTATACAGCACTTTCTAAAAGTAGGAAGAAAAAAAAAAGAAAGGTGTGAAAATTGTGACCAGCTACTGTATAATTAGAAAGAAACAGTGAATTTTACACTCCTGTATTAACTACTGGCCTGCAGCAAGGGCTGACAGTCTCAGGCAGGATGGAGCACCCAACTCCACCTCCCTGGAGAACCTCAGGGCAGGTTTTCAGCCTCTCACGTGCCTGTGGGTTCTTGGGACCAGGCTGCCAGAAAGTTACCATGAGAATGAACATCACACTTGGGAGTGGTGACCAGAACAGCCGCCCCAAAGGGACACTGAGAGCAGCAAAGTGTGACACAGCCACAGGGCAGAGGCACCCCCAGCCTCTGGGCCACCAGAGGGGTTCCTACCTACACCCTACAGCTGTTCCAGATTGCAAGGCAAGATGTATTTATTACCATCTGCATGGCAGTTTTCTTTTGTCAAGTGGGCAGTTTTCCTTATCTCTCTCTGAATGATCACAATCACTCCTCCCTGGGGAGGGGACACTGCTGATAAGAGGCCATTGAATGTCCCTGCATGGCTGATAAGAACTACAGCATCCCATTGGCAGATGTGAGCCCAGAGGGAGGAGCCAAGCATTCCTACCCGGATAGAATCTGGAGATTCTGGAACACCAGCCAAGCATTCCTACCTGGATAGAATCTGGGGATTCTGGAACACCAGCCAAGCATTCCTACCTGGATAGAATCTGGGGATTCTGGAACACCAGCCAAGCATTCCTACCTGGATAGAATCTGGAGATTCTGGAACACCAGCCAAGCATTCCTGCCTGGACAGAATCTGGGGATTCTGGAACACCAGCACGGCTTCTCCACTGGATTCCCCAGAGGAGCAGCAGCTGCCTCTGCCCCTGGATCTCCAGAGGAGACTCCCCCCTTCTCCAGGATCCCTGCTCCAGCAGAACCAGCCCTGACCCTGCAGGAGGGCTGAGCCACAATTCCAATGGCACTGCTGCCAACCCCCTGACCCACAGGGTGTCAGGCTGGGTTCTGACTCTGGCACTGTTGGTTTAGTTCACTGCATTGTTTATTTTATCCTTTTATTTTCTTCCCTAATAAAGAACTGTTATTTTCTGCTCCCATAATTTTTTTTCCCCTGAGAGCCCCTTAATTTAAAATTTACAGCAATTTGGAGAGGAGGTTCATTTTCTCCATTTCAGGGG
Source organism: Setophaga petechia (assembly GCA_024362935.1). Lineage (NCBI taxonomy): Eukaryota > Metazoa > Chordata > Aves > Passeriformes > Parulidae > Setophaga > Setophaga petechia. The sequence goes on along the minus strand of JANCRA010000123.1, from coordinate 435,261 downwards.
AGGCTCCTGCCTTCCTTAGCAGCCACCTGGCTTTCCAAACCAAGACAACACCTCACTCACTCCAAGCCTCCTCCTCTCTGTGTTATGTAACCCAGCAGCAAGGTTTGGGAATGACATTATTGTGCCCAACATCTCAGCGTCTGCTGGGATTTCACAGCGGATGACAAACGAGCACAACACCTCGCACTAAAATATACAACAGAAAACAGTGTTGTTTTCCACATTTCAAAAACATCTGCTATGAATTAATGATTCAGCTCATACCTACAGTGACAGGCGCAGAGGAGGCGAGATTGGCTGAGCACCCTGAGGCTCACCAGGAGCTGCTCCTGTGTCTGCAGCACTGCTCCTGCCTCCTGCAGGCAAAATTTGGCATCCACGCTGCCCAGTATCAAGATCTGGAAGGTGTCCCTAAAACTGCAGCCTTCAAGTTCACAGAGTTGCCAGGGATCTGTGCTGCACACAGAGGGCAGCCAGAGGAGCAGTTACAGAAGAGCTCCTAAGAAATTCACCAAAGCAGACATGTAAAGTGCCCTACAAGCACACGTACATTCTTGTTCCCATTGTTAATTAATGCAGCACAGCATCCTCAGACCATGTACATTAAGCTTCCTGCACATCCTCTGCTGGCCACACAATTGTCTCCCTCGTATATCAACGGCAAAACACTCGAGTCAAACAAAAGCTTGGGGTAACTTCATCTTCCAGGTCCCTGTGCACAAACTCTGCATCTGTTGGAACTCTGCAGACACTGGGAGTCTCCACGTAACCAAAAACAGAAGCAAAGCAAAGCACTCCCCTGAGTGCAGAAATCCCTCATCCCCCAGCTCATCACACAGAATCACAGAACTGTTCAGGTTGGAGAAGACCTCCATGACCACCAAAATTATTCCATATTATCCAAATATCTGTATTATCTCCATTTTATATATTATGAATACTCAGAGTTAATATAGTTTATTCTCCATATACAAGATAATGCAGACATGCATCACTTCTGGAGTCCTCCAGGACAGGCTGGAGCATCTCACATGCCCCCAGGGGAGGACAGTCCCTTGTGCACAGGCACCACACAGTGACCCTGCATCTCCTCTGCCTTTGAACCTGAGAATTTCTGTACAAAAAGCCCCTCACCCTGGCAGGATCTACACCCAGGCAGTGAGTTTCCTTCCCTGAAGGATTTTACAGCATCAAATCCCTCCATAATTTCCTCCTTGTTTAATAGGAATGTATTTAAGTTTGTTTTGAAGATATGCAGTGCTGTTAATTGCTGTTCTAACATGTCTCTAATAATCCATCCTTTCTAATTATTCATTGCTCACTACTTCTTAAGTGCTTAAATACATTCACAAATTCTAATCTATTCTCTGCACAATCAGTGATTCCTACTCACCAAACCACAGTGCAGCACATTTAATACAACCTGAGCTTGTTTTTGCTGCACTCTTAATTGCTCTCCTTGCTAACTGTGCTTCCTTCAGCCCTGATCAAATTGCAGGCTGACTTGGCAAAAAACAGAAGAAAAAAAAAGCCAGACACGCAGCAGACACCGCTGCAGTGACATCACTGACAGAGTAAGTGTAAAAACAGGAAAAACGGGAAAAAAAACAGGAAAAACGGGAAAAAAACCAGAAAAAACGGGAAAAAATCCAGGAAAAACGGGAAAAAAACCATGAAAAACGGGAAAAAAACAGGAAAACCAGGGGAAAAAACCAGGAAAAATGGGAAAAACAAACAGTAAAAACGGTTCTTCAAATGTTGAGTCTTCCAAGCAGAACTGCAACAGTGGAGTGAGGAACCAAGAACATCCTACCTCGTAATGGGCCACGCGCTGGGACTCGGAGATCAGCTGAGCACTGCACACCTTGCAGTAACTTTCAGTGAACAATTCTTGGTCGATGTCAGAGGATTTCATCTGTACATGACAGAGAGGAGAGACAAGAAGCAGAATCAGTCACACAAAGCAGGCAGATGTGTCTGACAAGGCTCCTACAGAGCCAAGGGCAAGGCAACACTTGAGCCAAGCAGTTCTTGTCACCATGAGGGAGTGAAACCAATGCTGTGCAGGTGAGAATGTGACACACAGTTATATTTTCTGGGAAAAATCCCTTCACCCAGGATTTCTCTCCTGGGAAGCTGAGAAGCCTCAGAGAAAAAGGAAAACAATAATTATCTGATTTGCTTCTCCTGTGTTTTGCTGCTTTGGAATGTGGTTGGACATTGTTTATACAACAAGTGATTGTTTATTGGTTTCATGTGAATTATTCTGACTTATTGGCCAATCAAGGTCAAGTTGTGACAAGACTCTGGAAAGACTCACAAGTTTTCATTATCATCTTTTCAGCCTTCTGTAAGTATCCTTTCTGTATTCTTTAGTACAGTTTAGTTTAGTATTCTATAATATAATATACTATCATATACTATAACATACTATAATATACTATAATATAATATCATATCATATATCATAATAAATTAGCCTTCTAAGAACATGGAGTCAGATTCATCACTCCTTCCTGCCACGAGGGACCCCACAAACACAAGTCCCCCCACATCCCCAGTCTCTCCCATTTGCAGCCCCCAGGTTTATGCACCACAGCCCATTTTAAGCACTCATTCCTCACCCTGGGCAGTTCCCAGGGACCAGAGCAGGGCCCCTTTGCTGCTGCAGAGGGAGACACAGGTGTGCCCAAGCCACAGGCATGCTCTGAATGCCACAGACACAGCACAGGCTCCACAGCAGGGCTGTCCTGCCCTGACACCCACCTGGGAAGGGCTGCTCCTCATCACCTTTCCTGTCTAGCAGCACCAGGCACAGAACCAGCTCTGCCACAGATCCCTCATGGCTCAAAACATGCTTGGCCATTTGTTATACAACAGTAAAAGAGGTTATAAAAGCTTTTATAGAGAAGGCAAACAGCATCACAACCTGGAGGAAGGTGGTTTTAAGCTGGAAGAGCACTCTGTTGTAATTCTGGATTTAGACATGGAAGAGAATTGTTTGGATGATTTACTGGGCTGTGCTGTTCCCCAGCAGCTGTTTAAATATTTATGTGCTCCCCAGAACTTTCTAGGAGGACACTTGCACCTTTCAAACCAGCTTGCAGAGTGCTCTGATTCACAGGAACACACTGCTCCTCTCTCATAACCTCCTCCTTGTGCCACTGCAGGTACACAGACCTGAACTCACAATCAGGGTGTACCAGGAAGGCTCAGGCTTAAAACAGTCTGAACCCAAGCAGAGCCAGAAAGCAACAGAGGCAGCTACACAGAGAGAATATTTAAAACCAAGCCCTATGCAAAGTAAGAGGGAAAGGAGAGGCTGGTGCCTTCTCATTAATGCCAAGATAAAATCTATTAATTCACAATCATAACAAACCCGAGCATAATGAAGACTGATAACACAGGTTTTATAGAGCTCATTCCACTGACTGGGAAGAAAAATAACATGGAAATGAAGAGGCAATGAGATCTCATTAGCAGACAAAGGCAGGTGCAGAAGGGCTGGTCACTGCTGGGCTGTGCCCAGAGCTGGAGGTGCTGGTGCCAAATCCCAGTGTCCTGCCACCCCACAGGTATTGTTATTTACATTTTATGAAAACGAGCAGCTGAGCTGACACAAGAGACTGCCAGCCTGGAGAGACCAGCTGGCCCTGAGCTCCAGGAAAAGGTTTGCTCAGGTGTTCTGGTTTACCAGACAAAACCACTGATCCCAGAGCTCCTCTGCTGCTGCACTTGCTCTTTCTTTGATTCTGCAAAGACATTTCCTTGTTTTCTCTTGCTATCTGCCTAGTTTTAATCCTCATTTACTCTGTCCAGAGAGATGCTGCATTGAGAAACTTTCAAAGACACCAAAAGACCCTTTTAGGAATACAAGAACACCAAAAGACCCTTTTAGGAATACAAGAAGTGTTGCAAAATTGCATCAAAGGCAAAACAAAGTGGGAGGAAGAAATCTCACTTAACTCCAACAGATTGACACAAAGCAAACCAAAGAATCTCATTAAACCTCAATCCAGCAACCAAGCCAGAGCCAGGTAACATCACCTTCATTTGCATGCAGCCTGCAATGCTAGTACAAGCCCTCATTGCAAAAATCAGAGTAAATCAAAAGCTTCTCAGCATTGGTTGAGCATTCTGTGCTCTGATAACAGAGGCAAAGTCTATTTTTCTCAAATGGAATCGTCTGTCCTCCTTTATAGCAGCAGGGGCTGAACAGGCTTATCCAGGAGCTGCATCTCAGGCATTTTCTCTAAGCAGCAAGTTGTGACACAGCTGTGGGATGTGTTCCCCTCATATCACAGGTTCAGCACCAGGAGAACACGGTCGTTCTGCTGATGGTGTGACTGCTGTGCACCACCATTCATGTGGAAATATTCCAATTACCTAATAAAAGTCTCTCTGGAATGGGAGACCCTCACACAACACACCCAGAGCACAGTTCCATGTGACAGAAGCTCCCACTCTCCTGCCCAACCCTTCTGTGGTTAATCCCAGCAGTGATTTATTAACTTCTTCTGCCTGCAAGTGTGATAAAGGCAGTTCAGAAGCAATTAATATTTATGTATTTCTAATCACTTAATACCACTGTGACTCTCTCCCTGCCCACACATGCCCAACTGCCCCAGGACTGACCAGCCTTCAGCTGATCTCCCCTCACAGCCCATCTGTCAAAATGCAGCATGGAAGGGAGGGGTTTCCCTGCCACCAGCGTGTCCCCAGCTGTGAGGGACATCCAAGGGCTGAGCAGGGTGGGACATGTCCCTGAACACTCTCAGAGACTTTTCTTGCTGAGAATTGAAGAGCTAACACAGGGTTCATAAGTTAGTGACCGGGACAGACTGTCATGCTGAGCAGAAGCACTTCAGGTATAAAAATCTGAAATTCCTGGTGCCCTCCTTCTCAGGTGGGGCATCTCCCAAAAATGACAAAGGCTTTGTGGGGTTTATTATGGCCTCCAGTGCCAAGTGCCCTCCCTGCCCCAGATCCATGGCCCTGCACACGTCAGCTCAGCATCTCCAGGAATGGCTCAGAGTGTCACAGAGACCCTGTCTGCAGCACCTTGTGCCATATGGTTGCAATTCTTCTCAGCAGTTTCAGGGACTGTAACAGCTCAATGAAAAATCAATTTCATCAGACTGACGCCAGGTTTTGGCAATGTCCAGGAAGGTGCTAACTAAGCTGCACTAAATTTTACAGGATAGCAACTCACAGCTGACATCAGAGACATGTGCAAAGCCAAATTCCTTTCTAAGGAAATGCTGTGCACCAGCTGAATCCCTCCAGGTGGGGTCACATGCTAAATGTGTCCCTGTCACACAGCAGAGTGCTGCAAGTGCCCTGGAATTCCTGTACACATTCATTTTTTCTATTGCCCAATCGAGGACAAGGAGTGCCACAGAAAACACAGGGTTCAGCAACTTGGTTTTCTCCAGTCAAGAGGAGAGAAGGAAAATATGATCTCTGATTTACTCTTGAAGGCCTACAATCACTTTTTCCAAAAGTAACAGCCTCCAAAATTTCCACACCAGAGCACAAGAGAAGCAGCAACTGAGCATGTGCAGGAATGCCAAATGCAAACAACAAGCCAAAAATTAAATGTCCTGATTTTCATGTTATGAATTATTTGTGGCTTTTGCTGCTGCCACTCTCCCATGGATTAACATCTCGTGTAACACCTCCTGTTTTTGTCTGTTGTTTAATTTGTCTTGCAATAAAAAGAAAAGAAGCCTTTACTAATAATTAATGTGCTTTGAGCAACTCTGTCACTGCACTTACATCGAGGCATCTGAAGAAATGCAAAACTGCCTTTTGAAGTGCCTGATTTCCCAGCACGACAAGACAATGGCTGAGCCTGTTCCATGAGTGCAGTTCTCCTCCTGTTTTTATTGCCTTGAGGCAGTCTGGGTGCTGGAGGCCACAGCAAGGGCTGGGATGGGGCAGCCTGGGTCCATTCTGTGCTGCTGGCAGGACAGGGCAGGACAGGACAGGAGAGCCCACCCCATGGTGGTGACAGAGCTCTGCAGCCCACCCTGAGCTGGTGCAAGAGCCCAGATTCACAACCATGGCATCTGCAGCCTCAGCCAGTACCAACACCTGAATGTCCTTGCTGTCCCAGAGAGGCAGAGCAGGGCAATAACAGAGCCCAGATAATCCTGTGTCCCACAGGTCATGGCAGTGTGTCCCTGCCCACAAAGAGCTCCCTATGGGCCACATCTCCAGAGGATGTGTGTGCTATTTTCAGTTTTTCCCACTCTCCTGCCAAACCAAAGATGTTCCACGTCCCTCCAGCTGTGCTGAACATCTGCTGTCTCCACCATGCTTCACCTTCCCTGCAGTTCTTGTTTGGTTTGGGGTTTATCCCAACTCCCTCCATTCCCTAAATCCTCCACAGAGTCAATTTGCTTCACTTCTGCACTGAGCCTTTGATGCATTTGGACACGCTTTATTGGAGCCCTGAAAATCAGAACAAGATTGTGTGTGGCACGAGCTGGGGAGCAGGAGAGATCCTGCACGTGGCTGCTGCATGTGTCAGCACAGAGAGGAGAGCTTGTGGAGAACAACAAGGGGGAGACACAGCCCCAGGGCACACCAGGCTCAGCCTCAGCACCCCAAATGTGCCTCACTCCCCACGATTTCCCCCAGTGCAAGCAGGCAAGCTGCTCATTTGCTGGGCTTCTTGATGGAAGTGCCCAAGGGAGCCAAGCTGGATGGGCCTTGGAGAAACCTGGGCTAGTGGAAGATGTCCCTGCCCACAGAGGGGAATAAGAACAAGGTGATTTTTAAGGTCTTTTCTAACCCAAACCATTGTGGGATTCTGTGTTTGCCAGGACAAAGAAAAGTACAGTCACACAACAATGGACAGAGATGGTGCTTTTGAAAAGAGCCTCTCAGCTTTCATGCCACTGTGGGGAGGAAATTGCCACGGATGTCTCACTGAATCCCCAAGACTCATGAGCTCTGAGCTAGGGGGAAAGCTGCCAGATGTTCCCATCTCCTCACCTCACCATCAAGGTCCCATTTATATAAACTGAACCAAGCAAGGAAACAGCCTGATGAACACATCAGGAGTGCTCAGTGGCAGAGGGAAGCCAGGAGAGACAGGCAATACCCTACTACAAACTATGTGTGCTTTATTTACAATCATTTTCCTCCAGGCAGAACAACAGCAGGGTCACACCCCCAGGTGTGCCTCTGCATCCCCCACCTGCACCACAGCACCCACCTGATGGAGGAGCAGGAGCAGGAACTCCAGCTTATGGCACTAAAATCCAGCTGGTGACTTTCTGACCTGCCTGTTTGAAGGGGAACAAAAGGCAAGCAATGGAAATTACAGGCACACAGAAGCAGAGAGCAAAGGACAGATCTGGCTGTGCAGTGGAGACAAGCCCTGCACGCCCCAAAGTGCCTCAGGGACATGAGGGAAGGGCACTGCCAAGTTTAGAGGGAGCCACGCTGCAGTTCTGGGAGTAGCATCATTCCCTCCCTACAAATTCATTAAGCACATGACTTTTTCTAATTATTCACACTACATCGTGTAGCAGGGTTTAATTGCAAACATGTGCTGATTTGAATAAAAATACATTTTAAAAAAGGAGATTGATATATTGTGACTGTTTTAATACAGTTTGCAGGAGCTCAAGGCAGAGCAATCAGATTTTGTGTTGCAGGACTCTGTGTCCAGCACACTTCAAGGACAGAGCTCTGTCACTCACTCCAGCATGGCCAGGTGGCACAGCTCAACCCTTAGCACAGGGGACAGCCCAGAAACCTCCTGAAATAAGCATGAGAACAGACCTGAGCAGGCTTTGCAGAGACCACACTCGAGGTAGAGGAGCTGCTGGAGGCAGAGGGGAGGGACTCACCTGCATCAGGATGTTGAGCAAAACAGGGACCTTGACCTGATCTCCCTGCAGGAACAGGCTCTCCTGGACTAAGCCCAGGCCTCCCCAGCCTGGGGATGATGCCTGGTCCAGCACAGACTGGTCCAAACTCTGGGTTTCTGTGGTTGAGATGACTTTGGAGGTATTAGAAAGTCTTTTTTCCCAACCCCACAACCGAAGAAGAAGTTGAGATTCCTCGGTTCTGCTTTTCAAGGTTATTTTCTCTTATCTATTCCATTCTTCCTCTGACCTGCTGAGATCTGCCCAGCAGGTTGGGTTGTGGCACAGTCCCTGCCCTTGGGTGGTGTTGGCTTTTTATACTAAGAACTACCTGTACTTTATTTACAATAATTTTCCAATACCTGTCACCTATGTCAGACAGTCTGTCTCTACTCTAAACCAATCCAAAAGTGTCACCATCACAGCAGAAGATGGAAGTCAAGAAGAAGAAGAAGAAGGAGGGGACACGTCCAGATTCCTCCATCTTGCCTCTTGAACCCCCATTCTAAATCCCCAAAATTCGACTTTTTCACCCTGTGATAAATTCACTGTCATTCTACTCAAACTCTTGTGCCTTGTAAATCTTCACACAAAGTTGGTGATTGTTTCCATGGGCTAAAATCAAAGGCACAGGTGGTTTTGACCCCGTGCCAAGGTCTCTGGGCCCCTTTCCAGGGTCTGGAGTCCTCCAGGGCAGCCAGAGGAATGTCGTGGGTCGTGACACAAAACCCTGGCATCACTCTTCCTCCCACCCCACCACCAGCAGGGGTGTTTTTGGCAGCTCTGGGTGAGCAGGGCTGCTGCAGCCCCAGGGACCCTGGCGGGTGTCAGGGCGCCTTTCGGGCTCACACACCGCAGCCAGGGCTACCATGTGATGCTCACCGTTGCCATGGAAACGGTGGCTTCTCACAAAAAGACACATAAATAGCCTCAGCACTGGCTGAGCGTGGGCACAGACAGGCTGGGGTGCCCCTGCAGCCGGGTCACTGCTGCCCAGCACAGCCCTGCCCTGCCCAGCCAGGACCACACACTCATTTTTGGATAAGCAGGACCTACTTTTTCCATGGTTCCCTAATAACACACAAAATGGCAGCAAGTGAGGCAAGCTGAATCCCATGCAGGCAGCCCGTTGCCTCTGGTACTTTGCATAATCAGGGCTTGTCAGTCCCCATCAGCTTCAGCTCAGAAATCCAAGAGGAAAAGCCATGTAAGGTGGCAACAGACTTAGAAGAAGCCTCCAGAGAACAAATCTGTCCATCGCTGATGGGGGATTATTTTAATTCTGGATCCCTGATAAAAGGCTGCATGCTTGGCTGGCTGGCTAAGCTAAAGCACCTCTTCCCAAAACCACAATCAGGCTCAGCAGCTCTAACCCCAGATCAGTTTACTGTCACTGCTGACAGCTCTAAATGCTCCCTGCCCAGCTGACATCAGAGAGTGAGAGCAGAGGCAGAGATGCTCCAGGTCATCCATGAGTTTTGGTGCAGCAGGTGGGCTGAGCTCCTCTCCACTCCCCAGGATGGCTCCTCTCCCACCCTGTGCTGCCAGCCTGAGATGACTCACTGACTGCCACCTGGTGAGGATTTACAGGAGCTCGGGTGCCACCAAGGCAGTGAGAAACTCCAGCCAGGAACCCTCCCTACGTGCGATGAGCGATGGGCTCTGCTCCCTCCAGCCACAGCTCCCAGCTACAGCACAGCTCCTTGTCATCAGTGGAATGATTTAGAAACAAGACACCAGGAATGCAAATGTTTCCAGAGTCAGCACAGAGCAGCTAAACCTCTGGCCTCATTAAACTGCACATCCAAATTCCACATTCTCTAAAGGGTATCAGCAGATTTCATTAAACTCCTTCTTGTTATCATGTAATCTGTCTATTAGCTTTGTGAGCACCAGCAAACAAGGAGCTTTATCTTAAGTAAAACATAAAACATTTACATCCTTCCTACAGCACTTTCTTTATCTTTGCCCATCTTTGATTTAAAATAAGAAAAAAACAAACCCCTCCTTTTGTTTGCATTTGCTTTCTTCTAAGAAACAGGAGCATCTCCCACTCTCAGCCACACTAAACAAAAGCGTGCTGGACTTTTGTTTTATGTTTTATGAGTTTTTTGTTTTATGTTTTTTGTTTTATGAGTTTTATGTCAGACCTGTCTTCCTTGGGCTTGCGAGCATCTCAGCAAGCCACTCAGATAACTCATGTTTTATCTTCTCTGGAAAAAAAACCCCATTCTGTCCCTTACTAATAGATGAGCAATGGTTCATCAATGCCCACTGCAGTGCTCCAGCCCCGCGTGCCAAAGGGTCCCCAGAAATGCAAATTGTTCTATTTCTGTGAGAAATTAAACTGCAGAAGGGCTGGAGCTGGGCACTGGCTGCTCCTTTCAGAGACCAGCTCTGACTCATAGGTTTGGAAAGGTCTCCCTTTCCCTGCATAGTCTGGGGACTCCAATTCCTACAGTATTTATCAGGCATCCCCTGTGGTACTCAGAAGCAGCAGAAAGGCATTAAAACCAGTTAATGTGTTTCATATACCATCGGTTTTCCACGTGGAGCTTGTAGATTATCCTGCACCCGTGGCTGTCAGCCTTATGGGCTGGCTAGGAGGAAAAAGGGCTCAAAAATGCTCTTTGTATATTCTGCAAAGCCAAAACCATCCCAGCTGCTTTGCAATGTCCTGTCTAACCCACTGTCAGAGCAGAGCACTATGGAGTGGCTCCTCACATCCCTCTGTCCTCACTCCCCTGCTCCCAGATGTGGGGATCTGCTGGGAACCCCCCTGTGCCTGTGGGAGCAGCCCAGCACCTCCTCAAAAAGCACAACAAGCTGAAAGTGCACTGATAATTAACCAGAGAAAATAATGGGTCCCCACACTCTGTGTGACTCCTGCCCCCGCCAGACTACCACAAACTACAGCTGCGTGCTTGAAAATTAGACAGATTAATTATTGCCACAATTAGTAGTATTGTGAATCATCTCTGGTGGCAGGAAATAATATTGTCATAAACTTGTCTAATTGCTCAGGATTTCCAAATGAGCAGTTGAATCCACAGTTATCATCTTGATGCTTTCACTAGTGACACCGTAGGGTGGAAAACACGGAATTGATTAATTAGTTTTCATTTTAAGTCAAACTAAACTCTGGCTTCAGTGCTGCTGCTGAAGCCAAGACTGAGGCTCAGAGGTGGCATCCCCAGTGTCCTGAGATCCAAGGTTACAGCTGAGAGCAGGGAACTGCCAGCCTGAGCACCCTGCTCACACAGCCAGGCCACAACAGCTTCTGCCTCCAACACAATCAGCTCACATGTGCTCATTGTATATCCAATAATAGAGGGGCCTGCACAGCATTCTGCAGAACAGCAGCTTTAACCCACTAATTTATGGTTTCAAAGGCTGTGGGTGTTCAATTCCATCCCGTTCCTGGGGGTTTCTGACAAGCCACTCCAGGTGCTGCAGATCCAGCACTCCGAGCTTTTCCCGTTTTCTCGGTGCATTTTGAAACCAGAGCATGTCTCACCTTCACAGCTCACTGCTGGGTGTCATGTCTCTGGCTGCATCCCCCAAGCTTTAAATACCAACGTCTCACTTCAGCACCAGGTCCACCCACTGTTTTTAAGCGGCTGGATCAAATTTAGGAGCAGTTTTGAGTTCACAGTGCAGCTCCCCGTGTTTCTCCTCATGGTTCCTGTCACTTTCTGAGAGCTGTGGGTGCAGCTCCATCACACCCAGCTCACGGGCAGTGGGCTCAGGTGCCCTTTGTGACACACACAAATAACATGGATGTGATATATAAGCAAGAAGATCAAAGCAGGAGACAAGTGACACCTCTAGGGTGTCATAAACTGGAAAGGTTTATTTATATTCTCCCACCTTCAGGATTTGTTTCACCAACAAAGATGCACTGGCAAAAAGCAGGTCTAAGCTTAACCATACCTTCTACACCATTTCCCCTTAAACAAGGCAAAGTAAATATATTTCTGCTTCAGAATTAAGAGCAGCAATATTCTTCTCCCCTATTGCTTTCTAAATGAAGCTCCTGAAAAACCCTTTTTGAAGCTTCCCAAATTCATTTCCAGACCAGCTCCCCACTGTGCTCAGGAGAAATGGATTAAACAAGGCTTTTGAAGAGCAGCTGCCCGTGAGCTGCTCTGGGGACAGCTCAGCTCAGCTTTTTCCATGTCTCCAGGAAGCAGGACAGACACCAAAACACTCAGGACCAAACCTGCATGTGTAGGCAAAATGCTGCCTTTGGGTGAGAGCTGCACCTGAGGTTTGAGTCCCAGGCAGCCAGGGCTGGCAAAGTCACCCAGGCCCCTGACAGCACAATAAAGGTCTAAAACCTGTCAAGCATTGCACAACAGGCAAGTTTTGATATTGCAAATATTCATCTCCAGCCATTTCTAGTTAATGAAACAGAGCAAACTGTCGAGGAAAATGGGAACATTACAGTAAAAACAACAACAAATTAAACTCTAATGCAATTAGAGAGTAATTAGGGATCTATCCTCTGGGAGCATTTTGGAACTCTGGGTCTTTCTCAAAAATCTGATCCCTCTGCAACTTTATTCCTTTCTAGTTAATAAGGAAGAGGCGAGTGGCACGGCTCCCCCTGGCTCCCTGCAAAAAGCCATCTTCTGCTCTGCAGGAGCAGGAAGTGCTGCCAGGTAAAGCATTCACACCTCCAGGCCCAGGAAAACGCAGGTGTCAGCAGAACAGGGTGCAAAGGGAGGAGAGAAACCACAGCAGCCTGTGCCTGCTGCAAGGTGACCAGAAACACACAGACCCACAGGCTCTTGTGTATGAGGCTGAGCAGGCACAAGCCAGCCTGGAAAACCCTTTGTTTTCTTGCACACAGCTCAGAAAAAGATGTATTTAATACCTCTTGACTTTTTAAATGTACTCACAAAGGCACTCCTATATATACACCTTAACTAAACCTACCTTAACTATACATATATATAAGGTATATATAAAATAAAGTATATATATAATGAGATATGTATATAAAATAAGGTGTGTATATATATAAGGTGTATATGTAGATAATAAGGTATTTACATATATATATAAAAATAAGGTGTATATGTATATATTATATATATATAAAATAAGGTGTATGTATATATATTATATATATAATAAGGTGTATATATATTATATACAATTATATATATATTATACATAATTATATATATTATATATAATATAATATATATTATATATAATATAATATATATTATATATAATTATATATATATTATATATACATATATATATATATATATATATATATATACACACACCTTAACTAAACCTTTCAAGCTTGCAGCAGGACAGAGCAGGGCAGCCTTTGGGCATCAGTGGTGCCCCAAACCTGCACACTGCCTGACACCCAGGAGGGCAGGGGATGTGCAGTGTGGTACCCACAAGGCATGCAGGAAATCACAGGAGAAGTGGAAAGAAGAGGCAAGGAAGCACTTTCAGCCCCATTCAGCCATTTCTCCACCCAGGCTCATCCACACGGTGCCTGAGGGTTACAGCAAAGCCTGGTGCTGTGAAATCCTCCTCTGGGGGATGCAGACACAGTGAACTTCAGAGGGTGAGGTGGTAGGGCACAAAGAAAAGCTTTATCTCCATTCCCTGAGGCTGCTGCTATTGCTGGGGGCAGCCCCATCTGCACTTCACAGCTCCAGTATTTCTCAGCAAGGAGTGTTTTTCATGCTTTGAAAGGAGTAATAAGGCTGTGTCCTGCCATATGTCCTGCTACCTGCCCTGTCAGGGACATAACCCGCTCTGTGCTCAGCAGAGGAGGCACCTGTGCAAGGAAGGGAGGTGAGAACCTTGACCTTCAGCTGTTTCTGTACCTAAATCTGCCCTTGGGACACCCAGAGCCCCATCCTGGCCTAGAAATTGGCCCAGTTCTGATCTCTCAAACCAGTTCTGGATCTCAAGTCACACCTCTTTCCTTGGGAGCTTAACCCAGATAAAGTGAGAACCCCAGATCCCACAGTGCCCAGGGCAGCAGTGCAAGGACCAGCCTGGACCAGCCCCAGGACCCCACAGCCATTCCCAAGATGGTTTGAAGAGCCTGCCTAAATGTGAAAGAACACCTTGCAATGGAAAAGGGCATGATTAGAGACTCACAGGTCTCAAAAATGTGCCAGCTTTTGGTCAAAAGTTGCTTCTTGCAAAGGAATAATTCTCAGCAAACTGAGAATTTTGTCTGCCCTTAACCACTGGCATGAGGGCTGTCTGTTGGGGGCCTTGGGGCTCTTCCCTCCCTCCCTGCAGGGAGAAATTACAAATCCACCCCCAGACCTGACCAGACATCAGCATTCCCAGGTAAATCCCCAGCAAAGGGGGAGAGGTGGTGCAGGAGCCATAAATCCCCAGAGGGAGGAAGCCAGCTGTGAGCAAGGTGCTCAGTCAGCAAGGACCAAGTGGCTGCACCAATTCCTCTGCAACCTGGGAGCAGCAAATAAAACAGATCCAGGCAAATATCAGCAAAAACAACTCCTTATACAGACACTTTTCCAGTGGGGGAGGCAGCAATGCTGCCAATAGCTGGGGAGGCCTCTCAGGGTGCAGCACACCTGGAAAAGTGAAAGGCAGCAGCACTGCACCTCCTCTGTGCTGACCAGGGCAGGAGAAGGCAGAAAAGCCCAAGGGAAAAAGGTCGGATGAAGAAGAAAAGTTAAGACTGAGCAACTCAGAGGGAAGGGAAATGACTTCTGAAACACCCCAGCCAGGCAGGCACATGCAGAACCATGGTGAAATGTACAGACTAGGGTCAATTACTCGGAGAAACTCACAAGTGAATAAAAACGGTCAGATAAAACCAATCGTGAGGACTGGAAATCACCTCAAATTTTGAAACTGCCCCACCCCAGGATGTGACCCGACAGCAGCATCCTCCCCAGGGACAGGGATGCAGGAGGTGCTGGTACAGGGACACTTGCATCAGGAGGTTTATAACCTACAGGTCTGCACTATTCTGAGAGTAATAAAGGATTCCCAACCTCCTGTTTCTGATAAATTCAGGGGGAAAGACCACACTATTCTCAGAGTAATAAAGGATTCCCAACCTCCTGCTTCTGATAAAATCAGGAGAAAAGACCACACTATTCTGAGAGTAATAAAGGATTCCCAACCTCCTGCTTCTGATAAAATCAGGGGGAAAGACCCATTTGTACTCTAGAAAGCTCCTGTGCTGCCCCTCCTTCGTGTCCCTTCCTACAGCAGATGAGTCACTGTCTAGAACCTTTAGCAAACACCTCTCATTGTTTATCAGGTCCCTGCTACTCGCTGCCCCACAGCACAGTGCAGTGTCAGGCAGTGCTCCTGGTCACTCTCCCTTTTCTGTGGGATGAAGAGGAAGCCAAAACTGAAGCTCCTCTGTCCAGCATCCCCCTCCTGCCCAAGAGCATCCCCTGCTCACCTCTCACCTCCCTCGTTGTGTTTTGCAGAGGGACCGCACGTGCAAGAGCAAACAGCACAACCTCACGCAGAAAACGCAAACTGACGGGTTTTAACTCAACGCTCTGCAAATCTTGTTCTTCACCAAATGCCACACACTCAGGCCACTTCAGCGTCACGGGAGGTTAAGAGGAGTGTGGGGGTGTCCCAAGGACAGCCGCCCAAGCATGATTAGGGTCAGGAACCAGGGGGGCACTGCCCAAGCGCGGTGTCGCTCACTGGGGTACACGAACCGCGGGCAATCCGCTCAGGGGGCAGCTCCAGAGACCCTTCCCACAGCCCGAGCCAGGGGTCATTCCACTCTCCCTGAGCCAGGGACAGCTTTAGCCGGGCTCTGACCTCCGGACAGCCCCAGTGCAACACGTGGGGCTCCGCAGCCCCCCGGCTCACGGCCCGATCCCCGCAGCCGGCCGGGCTGTCCCCAGGCACGGCGGCCCCAGCCCGGCTCAGCGGCCTCCCCAAGCCCTGCTGCCTCAGGAAGTTCTCCCAACTTCCCAAACAACGCAGAGAGCAGCCTTGTTTTCCTGCATCTGCAGACATCTCTGACCGTACCCCGAGAGCCCCGGGAGCTCCCGTTCCGCCGCCGGTGCGGAGCTCATCCCGGCGGAGCAGCCCGAGCTGCACCCGCAGCAGCAGCACAGGGGCTGCTTCCCCAGGGTCCTGCACCCACAGGCCTGCCTGCTCCGCCCGCCGCCTCACAGGTGGATGCAGCATTCCCTAAAACTCCGCCGGGAAAGCAGCCCGGGGACCGGCGGGGCTGGAGCGCTGGCAGGGCGAGCGCCGGTCACCGCCGGGCTGCGGGGTGGCACGGGGGCACAGCATCCCGGGGGCGAACCCGCATCCCGGCTCCATCCGCAGCAGCGCTGGCATCGCCCGAACCGCGCCGGCAGTCAGTCGGTCCGAGCCGGCACCGGACCGCCTCCCACCGCCCGCACCGACACCGCTGTGAGCAGCCTCCGCTCCCTCCGCAAACTTTCCTGCAACTCCCATCAACAGATCCCCGCAGCCACCCCCGCGGACCCGGCGGGTCGCTGCCCGGTACCTTCGGGTCCGGCCGCTGCCTGCGGGGCCGATGTCCAGCGCCTCCAGGGCCGGTGCCTCGGGCGCGGCGGGGCCGCTCCAGCCGGGCGCCGGCGCCGCTGCCCCGCGCTCCGGGGCCGCCGCAGCCGCAGCTCCCGCCGCTCCGCCGAGCCCAGGCCGAGTGCGGCGGGGGGCGGCGGGCGGGGCCGGGCCGGGGCCGCGGCTCCTCCCCGGCAGCGCCATTGGCTCCGCCGAGCTCCGCAGGGCCGCCCGCCCGCAGCCCCCGGCCCGGCCCCGCAGCCCCCGGCCCCGCGGCTCCGGAGCCGCCCGGTCCGGCCGCCCCCCGGGGCACGCGGCTGACACGGGCAGGAAGCGTCTGTGAACGGAAAGAGAGGAGATTTGGATCAGAGGTGTGAAGAGATTCCTCCCTGTGAGGATGGGGAGGCCCTGGAGGACCTGTGGCTGCCCCTGGAGGTGCTCAAGGATGGGTTAGCTGGGACTTGGAACAATCTGATCTAGAGGAATGTGTCCGTGCCCGTGTCAGGGGTTGGAACAGGATGGTCTCTGCTATGCCTTCCAACCCAAGTCGTTCTGTGAGTCTGTAGTTTTCCCCGCTGTGAAAATAGAAGGATGTGCGTGTCTGATTTGCAGGGGCTGCGAAGGGTATCAAAGAGAACACACTCCCAGACTCTTACTTCTGCAGATGACACACTCACTTTAATCCCCTGGATTTATGGAAGGAACACGCCTGGCACTGCAGGCGCCCACCCGGTCCGGCCGGCTCCCGAGGCACGGGGCTGACAGGCAGGGAGTGAGGAAACGTCTGTGAATGGAAAGGGAAGATATTTGAATCAGAGGTGTGAAGATATTTGAATCAGAGGTGTGAATCATCCTGTGAGGATGGGGAGGCCCTGGAGGACCTGTGGCTGCCCCTGGATCCCTGGAGGTGCTCAAGGATGGGTTAGCTGGGACTTGGAACTGTCTGGTCCAGGTGTCCATGCCCATGTCAGGGGTTGGAACTGGATGGTCTCTGCTATCCCTCCAACCCAAGTCATTCTGTGAGTCTGTAGTTTTCCCCGCTGTGAAAATAGAAGGATGTGGAGAACACGCTCCCAGACTCTTACTTGTGCAGATGACACTCTCATTTTAATCCCCTGGATTTATGGAAGGAGCATGCCTGGCACTGCAGGCGCCCACCACGCACAGCCCACGGGGACAGTGGGAGGTGAGCTCCTGCACGGGCAGGAACGGCTGGGAGGAGAGCAAATGCCAAAGGGAACTGGGTTCATCTCCAGTCCAAGGTTGGTCACAGCCCCAGGAAAGGCAGCGGGCACTGAACAGGTGCCCCAGGTCAGGGTCAGAGCAGAGGAGCAAGGCAAGGACCAGAGCAAGGCAATGAACAGGGCAAACAACATGATGGGAAGATGATCCCTAACACAGCATGAGACACACATGCCTGGGACTCTGTGATGCAAAGTCAGGCTCAAAGCAAGCTCTCTCCCCACTCTGAAATCCAGTAATGCCTGAATCTGGAAAGAAGATGGATTTCCCTTATCTTTGTGCACGCTATCCCCAGGCAAAGCCACTTCAGGATGCAGAGTGACAGTCCTGGAAGCATCATCCCTCTGCCAACACACACCTGCAGTGGCAATGCCACCTTGCTGCCCTCCTTTCTGCCTGTGGTGGAGAGGAGGCTGAGGACTAACTGCTGTCAGGGAGCTTTTCTGTCCCAGCTCTGCTGAATTGGCTGGTGCCTCATTTACCTGCAGATGAGGTAAGGAGAGGGGGATGTGATGGAGCAGAGATGTCCTGCCTGATGCCCTGTCCTTCCAGGTGTAAGGCTGTGCAAACAGCCAGGACAAAGGCAGTTCATCTGGCTCTGCTCCACCTCCCTTAGTCCCCATAATATCCCTCAGCAGGGATGAGGTGGTTGTGTCTCCACAGGGGAGGGGAAATGCCTTAAAGTCTCTGCAGCTCAAAGCAGTTGGTGGTTGCACCCCAGAAGAACTGTGGCATCCTTGTCTTGCATGTCAGGATATGGAAAGGTTCTTTTGTGCCTTCAGTTCCAAAGCCAGGTGGAACTAAGCTTGCACCATTCCCCTCCTGAACACTTGGCTCATCAGGGTGCTTACATTGTCCCTTTTCTCATCAAACTGCTCTGCTGTCCAGGTGTCAGCTTTGCCAGGTCTGACAGAGATGCTGCACCCTCAGCAGTCCCTATTTGTGGGAAGCAGATGTGGCACACATCAGAGATGGGCCTGGGGCCTGAGAGAGCTCTGCAGGCACCCACAGCCCAGCCAGGGGTGTTGTCAGGACCTCCAAGAGCTGAGTCTGTGTAGTTTCATTTGTTTCTAATAAATATACTTTGCAGACAGTCTCAAGGATTTTCTCTGTGCAATGCAGCAGGCTGAGCCATCCCCACTCTCCTTTTGCTACCAGATACCTGGGGCCTCACCTCAGTGCTGAAATAAACTTTAAATCACCCTCTATCAACACAAACATTAGAAAGAAAAGACTTCACCAGCAGATTTTCCATTTCCAGCTTAATCTGCTTGACAGCAGTTTTACAAACTATCTGAGCTTCATGATCCTGCTTGCCTCTTTAGCTGTAAAAAAATAAGTGTTAAGGAGCATTTAAGCCATGCAACTAAGCCTTCAAAATTGACACAAACTCTTTAGAGGTGCCACCTGGAGTCTCAGATACTTCAGTGCTAAGAAGGGCAGATCAGACAATATTTGCAATGATGCAGCTTCCATTCAGGGAAGAGCTGGTTCTTAAATCCTTTCCTCACATTATTTTGGGGATTGTGTAATTCCCAGGAGCATCCCATGCTCACTAGCAATAAATGGCAGCATAGGCACAATAAATGTTGGAAATAATGTTGAAAACTCAGCTTTTGCTGTATCCCAGAACCCTGCAGGGCTCAGGAATATATTTCCTGGCCCTGTGCTGGGCTAACTTTGGAACAACCCAAAACACATCAAAACAAGGAGCTGTAAAGCAGCAGCTGTGATTGATTAATCACAGTAGTGAAGCTGAAGGGTTTGATCATTTTCATAAGCTCTTTAACATCTTATTCTCCAAAGAAGGAGGAATTACCACAGACGTGGAACAAAGCAGATCAAAAAGTGGAGCTGATTCCTTCCTGGAAAGGCTCTGGAGCTGCTGAGTGCCCAGCTCCTGTGTGCACTCACAGCTCAGTGCCTGCACATCAGAGAGCACTGCAAAACCTGCCAAAGGACCAAAGGACACTGCAAAACCTGCCCAGAGGACCAAAGGACACTGCAAAACCTGCCCAAAGGACCAAAGGACACTGCAAAACCTGCCCAAAGGACCAAAGGACACTGCCAAACCTGCCCAAAGGACCAAAGGACACTGCCAAACCTGCCCAAAGGACCAAAGGACACTGCCAAACCTGCCAAAGGACACTGCCAAACCTGCCCAGAGGACCAAAGGACACTGCAAAACCTGCCCAGAGGACACTGCCAAACCTGCCCAAAGGACAGCAGCACCAGGAGGGGAGCAGGTCACCTTGTTAGACAGAGGGGGATTGCTGCAAGGAGCTGCATCTTGCACTTTGAAAATCCTAATTTCTATCTAATTTATATGTCAGTCAAACGACTGATATGTGGTGTGCCACATCCTCCAGGGGACACCATTCCAGGCCTTCCCCTGGAACAATCTGATGTCAGCCTGTGGATTCAGAGTGAATTCTGAGGAGAGGAGAAATGATGCTTCACCAGGCAATGCAGCAACATCTGCTGCTCCTGATGGCATTTTCTGTTTCCCTTCCTCCTTTGTGACAGCCACCTCACACATTCTCTCCTGCTCCATGAGACCCTTTGGACTTCTCCTTCCCTGAAATCAGAGCAGACAGCAGCAGGTTCTTGGCAAAACAAAGTTTTTGAAACCTGTGCCTCTTCACCAAGGTTTGTGGGTCCTCCTGCCAGCTGGTGCTGCTTGAAACAACCTGAAGGAGTGGCTGACCCTGGCTCCATCACACTGCTAAATATGCCCATGGGATGTCTCCAGATAAGTTACTTTGATTTCTTCAGCTCATCCCCAACTGCAGTTTTAATCCTGGGATAACAAAAGGCTGATCCTCAGCTGCCTCCCAGGATCCCAGGCTCTGGCAAAGCATCCTTAGCTCTGTGCTAGAATTGCAGCACCCAGGGAGTTTGAACAAAGAGCCCCAGGCAGTCCCAGCCTGAAACACTGGGAACAATGCCATCGTTCCCAGAGAGGGGAAGATGTTTGGAAATGCAATTTCCGAGGTCACCTTTTATGATCCAGGCACACCACAGAGCCTGAGAGCTCCTTCTGACAGCCAAAGCCAGCACTGGGACTTCCCACAATGCTGAAACAGTGGATTTCCAGCTGTTAACAGCTTCATTTCCAACAGGTCCTCTCTCCCTCCCCATGTCCCACCAGGACTTCTCTCAGAGGGATTTCAGTCTCGTTCCTGAGGAGGACAAGGCTTGGTCCACTAATCTCAGAGGCTAAAATAATTTTATGCTTTCTTTGAGAAATGGTTCCAGCAAAGCCCGGGAGATGCAGCGAGCCCAGACAGAAACAGATTTCCCTCGTGGTTATGCTGCTGCCCGGCTGCCAGCACACAGACAGGCTGTTTGTGCCTCACTAGGCAGAGCCCAGTCAAGTGTTTAACTCGACAACGGGAGCGTTTCTCTGAACGGTGCCACCTCAGCTGACCCCAGCTCGGCTCCACAGCTCCCCCAGCACCTCAGCATCTCCGCTTCCAGCCAGCGCTTGCCTCTGCACCGGCTCCACGGGCTCCTGGCTGTCCAGCATCCTGCAGTTCTCCACTGTAGCCACATTGCTCTTCACAGAGAAAAGCAAGGCACAATTCTCCCCAAGAATATTTCTGGGTTTTGCATTCTCTGAACCTCAGAGAAAGGAAAAATAAATCTCATTTGCTGTGCCTGTGTTGTGCCAAAGTAGGATGCAATATGGAGATCGTTTTCCCAAAGTGATGGGGTTTTGTTTCCTTGGCCTGCCAGGGCCAAGTGTGCAGCCCCACATTTCTCTTCCCAGAGAAAAGCAA
The DNA here is from genome assembly GCA_024362935.1 of Setophaga petechia. Lineage (NCBI taxonomy): Eukaryota > Metazoa > Chordata > Aves > Passeriformes > Parulidae > Setophaga > Setophaga petechia. The sequence continues at coordinate 413,819 of JANCRA010000123.1, read as the reverse complement.
GGCACAATTCTCCCCAAGAATATTTCTGGGTTTTGCATTCTCTGAACCTCAGAGAAAGGAAAAACAGTTCTTATCTCATTTGCTGTGCCTGTTTTTGTGCCAAAGTAAAATGCAATATGGAGATTGTTTCCCCAAAGTGATGGTGTTTTGTTTCCTTGGCCTGTCAGGGCCAAGTGTGCAGCCCCACATTTCCCTTCACAGAGAAAAGCAAGGCACATTTCTTCCCAAGAATGTTCTTAATCTCATTTGCTGTGCCTGTGTTTGTGCCAAAGTAGAAGGCAATGTGGAGATTGTTTCCCCAAAGTGATGGTGTTTTGTTTCCTTGTGTGTGTCAGGACTGTCAGGACAGTCACAAGATGCTGTGCAGTGTGAGCAATTGAGTGTTTGGCAGATTCAGTTTAGATGTAATGTAATATAGTATAGAATAATATAGTATAATAAAGTAATTAATTAGCCTTCTGATAAGATGGAGTTCTCCTCATCATTCTCTCCTCTCGTGAGGGGAAAAAATATCATCAATACTCCCCTGCAGCCTCTTTGGCTGCTTCAGAAAGCCCCAAGATCCTCCCACCCCTCACCAAGGCAAAACCCAGGCACAGGGAGATGATTGAATCCCTCAAGCAGAAATATTGACTCCTGCACAGGAAAAACATGGACTTCAGCCCAAGCTGAGCTGTGTCCTGGCAGCCTGTAAATAACATCTTCCCTTGCCTGTGACTCACTGAGCATCACCAGTGCCCCAGTTTCTCAGAGACCCGGGGAGCAACCTCTGCCCGTGGTGCCAGCATCAGTGTGGGGGCAGAGAGCAGTGCCACACCGAATTAACAGCTACAGCTGCTGCTGCTGGAGCCCCCAGGTGGGAAGAGAGCTGAGTAAAGGGCTCTTACCAGCCAAAGCATCTCAAAAGCTCCCTGGTGGCTGAGCAGGTGCAATCTGCCAGCCCTGAGCAGCAGTGCAGACACAAAGGTGTGCTCCCAGTTTGCTGTACCTGCCCTCTGCTGCTGCCAGCACAGGGAAGGGCTGGGCCAAGCAGCCTGGTGGTGTCACTGCAGGATTCTGTAGGAAATGCCACAAGCCTTGCCAAGTGGAGGCTTTAAGGATAAGAATGCTGACACAGCAGCAGAGGGGGTTCTGACCCCAGACTCACAACGTATCTTTGTATTCTTAAAGGAAAAAACCTTGTTAACTCTTCTATTGGTCACTTGTAAACCCTCTAATCTTTACCCATTGGTCAAGTTTGGAGCCTGGCCAAGGGTATAAAAGTAGCTTATTGTACCCTACTTGTTGTTATCAAATAGCAAAAGTCCTGTTGTTATCACCTAGCAAAGGTCCCATACCTTCTCAGCTACTTCTCACGAGCAGCTCTTCACGTCACTGACTCCTCCTTCCTCCCAGCACAGCCAACAAACTCCAGCTCTTTTCACAGACATGACTGTTCCTGGTCCTTGCAGCAGCCATCTCACTTCTCTTTCAGATCCCACCAATCCACTCTTTTATGCCACTGTTCTTATTGGCTGCAGGTGTAGCTTCTTAACATCAGGCCTGCTCCTAATCTTTAGTAATTGGTACAGCTGCAACTCCTTAAGGGTAAGATTACTTTCTATACAACCTTATAGTGCATCCCCCTACACCTACTAACTCAGAAGAAGAAGAACTGGGTCCTTTCACATCCTCCTGAATAAACCATCCCGTGGAACAGCCGGTGTCTCCCTTCTCCTCTCTCTCTGACTGAAGCCATGCCCAGGGAAGCCAAGCCTAGCAGCAGCTGAAATCCTAAAGAGCTGATATCACTATACAGAACTGTTATCACCCTGCAGGCTGGAAGGCTCCCCATGGCTCGGGTCCGAGCAGGCTGGACTCTGGGGCTCTGTCCCTTCCTGGGATAGAGGTCTCGGGGCAACGCTGGCTACTGAGACCCCCAGAGGCTTCAATAGGTTTCTGTCTGCCAGGACAGCCCACAGCAGTGGGAGATGCAGACCAGCTGTCCCTTGGGATGGTGACACCCTGCAGGGGATGGCAAAAGGGATTCCCCACATCTCAGGCAGTTTGCACTGTCTCCACTAGATCAGAAAGGGAAGTTCCCTCCTGGAAGCAAATCACCCTCTGCATCTGGGCCCCACACCACACATGGCATCAGAAGCAATTTTCATACCCTAGCCTCATGTGCAGGGCTTTCTACCTCGCTATAAATAGTTTCTAGCACTGCTGAGCAAGGATTAATGACTTTTCTAATTACACTGCCATTAGCTGGTGACAGAGGAGTGATACTGTGCAGATGTCTGAGCCCACTCACCCAGCACGGCTGGATTGCTCTGTGCAGAACATACCTGTGTGTGTCACCTCATCATTTCAGAGAGCAACAAGTCACAAGTGCAGGAAAGCAAAAAACAAACAACAAAAAAAGGGACTTTCTCAGTATTAAATAAGAGATGTCTGAAATCATAAGTGCTCCAAGTTCCTCAAAGGAATCCCATCAGCCTTGGGTGGCATCTCAGAGAGCTGCAATTTCCATGTAAACATTACCTGTGATTTGTAGCCTCTCACAGCACCACTCTGGAGCCTACTGACCTGCTTCATATTGGCTTCCTGACTGACCCTTGATTTTAAATTGGATTGCCTTATTTACCAGGCAACTGCTTGCTTTGTCCTGCTGAAAAGGGGCATTTTTCACATGGCCTGGCCTGCCAGGATGCCTGAACCATCATTCAGCCCCTTGTGGCAGCCCTGGCAGACCCAAGCTGGAAACCAGCTTTGCCCAAACAGCTCTTTTCCATATGACCTGCTAATAATGCACTCAAGAATTTCTGTAGAAGGGCTCTTACTTCAGAAAATGCTGATTTTCTGACAGGAAAGCACCTCTTGCAACACCTTAGGGAGGTTTCAGCCCACCTTCTGTGGTTTCAGCTTTACCATTTATCACAGCATGAAGAAGGTGCAGTTTTGGAGGGGAGCACAGTATTTCAGTGCCAAAATAACTCTGTTTTTCTGAACAGTGGATGGGTATGGCAATAAACATTTTCTCCTGAGGCTATGGCAGGTGCATCGTTTGCCTGGGAAAATTACTGGAAAACTTAACAGACAAGGAGCACTTAGCTCAGCAATGCAGCACTGCAGGTTCCATCTGCAGGACCCCAGCAATGAGGCAGCAGGCTCCAAAATCTGGATTTTCCATCCTCTCTACACAGGCTGAGCCTCTCTCATCAAATTCTACCAGGCTTCTGACAGAGATGTTCTGTGCAAGGGCTCCCAGAAGGGGAGGGATCAAGCAGGTTCTTTTTGCACAGTCATTTGGAAATAATCAAAGTCACCCCTTGCAGCTGACATCTGCCTGTGTGGGGTCCCATCTATGGCAATCACAATTCTGTCAGTTCCACAAGGCAATACCTGTGTTCTGCAGAGCAGGTGAAAGGAGCTGTCCTGCCATGGGCACAGGAAGCAGCCCCTGAGGTGCATGTGCCTGGTGTCACTGTCACATTTTCTGGAAAAATCCCTTCACCCAGGATTCTTCTTCTGGGAAGCTGAGAAACCTCAGAGAAAAAGGAAAACAGTATTATCTGATTGGCTTCTCCTGTGTTTTGTGCTTTGGAAAATGTTTGAACATTGTTTACCAACAGGTGAATGTTTCATTGGTTTATGTGAATTATTTTTGAGTTAATGACCAATCAGGGCCAAGCTGTGTCAGGACTCTGGAAAGAGTCAGTATAGCATTTAGAAATGCTTATAAAACAATATTACTTATAAAACAATATTATCTCATTTGCTTCTCCTGTGTTTTGCTGCTTTGGAAAGTGTTTGGACATTGTTTACCAACAGCTGATTGTGTCATTGGTTTCATGTGAATTGTTTTCACTCTTTGTTCAATCACAATCAGGCTGTGTTGGGACTCTGGAAGGAGTCATGAGTTTCTTTATTATCTTTTTAGCCTTCTGTCTGTATCCTGTATTCTTTAGTATAGTTTAATATAGCATTTATAAATGTTTATAAAACGATATTGCTTATAAAACAATATTACTTATAAAATAATATGATCTCCTTTGTTTCTCCTGTGGTTTTTTGCTTTGAAATGTGTTTGGACATTGTTTACCAACAGGTGATTGTTTCATTGGTTTCATGTGAATTATTTTGACTTAATGACCAATCAGGGCCAAGCTGTGTCAGGACTCTGGAAAGATTCACAAGTTTTCATTATTATCTTTTTAGCCTTTTGTAAGTATCCTTTCTGTATTCTTTAGTATAGTATAGTATTCTTTAATATAGTATAGTATAGTATTCTTTAATATAATATAGTATCATAAAATAATGAATTGTATAATAATAAAATAATAAATTGTATAATAATAAAATAATAAATTGTATAATAATAGAAAAATAAATTGTATAATAATAAAATAATGAATTGTATAATAATAAAATGATAAATTGTATAATAATAGAAAAATAAATTGTATAATAATAAAATAATAAATTGTATAATAATAAAATAATGAATTGTATAATAATAAAATAATAAATTGTAAAATAATATAATAATAAATTGTATAATAATAAAATGATAAATTGTATAATAATAGAAAAATAAATTGTATAATAATAAAATAATAAATTGTATAATAATAAAATAATAAATTTTAAAATAATATAATAATAAATTGTATAATAATAAAATAATGAATTGTATAATAATAAAATAATAATAGTCTTCTGAGAACATGGAGTCAGACTCATCATTCCTGCCTCTGTCCGGGCACCCCAAATACAATTGCCCAGGTCTTGCAGAGATTGTCCCCAGCACCCCCAGGGTGACCCAGCAGCCCAGGGTGACCCCAGGACAGTGTGGCTGCTCTGCCCTGGAGCCCGTGGGGTGCAGGGATCCATCCCTGCCCCTCTCCCCTGAAGCACAGCCCAGGCCCCCATGGCCATATGGCAGCTCCTGTCCTCTGGCTCCCGAGCGTCGCTTCCGCTCTGTTCCAGCGCCAGCCTCAGAGTGCTCCAGAAACCACTGCTGCTATTTATAGAGGGTTAACAAATACCTCTAGGAAAAAATAATCCGCTGGTACGTGACTCCCTTTCAGCCCAACACTGCAAAGGGCCACAGCGTCAGCTCAGGAGCTGCAAAGATGAAACGAGACCGATGAACTCTGCCTACCCTCACCCACCTGCCCACGGTGAGGGAACACGAGAAAACAGCCAACCTTCTCTCTGGTTGCCAAGGTTTCTCATTTTTATGTATAGTTACATATATTTATAGTGCCCCTTGCTATCAAAAATGAGCAAAGGGAACAGCAGATAAGACAGCCTAGCAGGATTGTTTCTCCACACAATGTTTTTTCACTTTTCCGTGAGGCGTCAGCGGCTCTTTAAAGTCTTTTTATTACATCCTGCATTAGATGCAAAACCATATTTCAAAGGCACTTTAACTTTGAAAAAGAAAAATGCAGATTCTGTGCTGTGCCACCTGCAAACATGGAGGCATGACCCACATTAGAGAAACTGGGGAGGGAAGAAGGCAGAGAAGGAGGGAGGGAGGGAGCTCTGTGGAGGAGACCAGGCCATTTAAAACACTTCAAAAATAAAAACTCATGGGGAAATCGCTGCCTTTCTAATTATGGCTTTTAGGGGAGCTCCTCACCCTCTCCCTAGTGAGGCTGGGGAGGTCTCAGGTACCCCACATTCTGATTTAAATCCATGTAGCAAAAATTAACCAGCTTGGATTTCCTGTTAAATGAAAACAACAAAGCTTCCATTATGTTTTGTTCCTCCTTAATTAGTTAGACCACAAAATTACGAATCAGAAGTCTTCTCATCTCTGCTCCATCCAGCACAGAGACTGTTATCATTTCCTGAATTTTCTGAGGATTGACTTTCACTTTTTTAAAGCATGAAAAGCTTTTAACAGCCACAAGCAATTAGTGAAAGGAATAAAGCAGCAGCTCGGATGTCCAGATTAGTTATGCCACAGAGAGGCACCGACCTCATTAGGCCAGACTGGGAACTCTGACAGCTGTGCTCAATCCCAGAAACCAGGACAGGTGCAGAATTCAGCAGCTCTTTATCACTGGCACAAATTGTGTTACTGGTTATTACCTGAGCACAGGAGAAGAAAATCTCTGCTGCTGCTCTTTGGGATTATTCTTTAAAAAATACAAGATTTAAGGCAAATGGATCTTGCCAAGATTCGTTCCAGAGTGGCATTGAAACAGAGCAGAAACAAAAATAATGAAATATATTATAGAGATACTGTATATGTATATATGTGAAAAACGCCAATCCCTTGTTTTAGAATTTTAAAAGTTTAATAGTAATTAAATGGTTATTAAAATAGTAATATAATTAGAGTAATAATAATTTGAACAATTATGATTTAGGACAATATGAGACAATAAAAACAAAGAGTTACAGACAGTATTGGGTACCTTTTTCTGGGCAAAATGAGCCCAAAAAGGACCCATCTTAACAGAGGATTAACCCTTAAAAACAATAACCTGTTGCACATTCATACTCCTCATCCATGATGCATAAATTCCATTCAAACACAGGATTCTGTCCGGTCAGTGTCAGCTTCTTCCTCTGAATCCTGAGAGCTCTTCAGGGCTGAGTGAGGTGGGAGAAGTTCATTTCTTCTGATAAGGGAGAAATAAATTCTTTTTCTCTGAAAGATTTAAGTATCCTGTGGCTGCTATCTCTCCGTGAGTCCTTTCTTTAAAAAAAGTATCCTACATAGCATACTAAGATACTATTCTATTTTAACCATTCTGTTTTTCTATTATTCTGTACTATTATATTTTTCTATTATGCTATACTATTCTATTATTCTATTCTATTCTATTCTATTCTATTCTATTCTATTCTATTCTATTCTATTTTTTCTATTTTTCTATCTATTCTATTCTATTCCTTTTTTTCTATTTTTCTATCTATTCTATTCTATTCTATTCTATTCTATTCTATTCTATTCTATTCTATTCTTTCTGTAAGATACTATTTCTATTTTAACATTATGTTGCAACCCAAAACTACATTTAACACACTGCTTTAGAAAATTAACGCAGCACAACTTTATAATACATGTAATATTTCATATTTGCGAAAAATCATAAAACACGCATTTTTCACAGCACAGATAATATCTAAATGAATGAAAAATTACAGAAGCAATGAAGCTGGACAAGGACAGGGAGCCGAGCTGGGCTCGGGGATCCCGGCGCGCTCCGAGCGCCGTTCCCGGGACAAACGCGCCACCGCGCGGCTTTGGGGACAAAGCCCGGGATGCCGCAGCCCTGCGGGGACACAGGGACACCCGGCCCGGCAGCAGGAGGCACCACAGCCCCAGGAAGGGGAACCCGGAGAGCCCCGCTCCTCCTCCGCACTGGGGAATGGGGAGGTTTCCCCTGTTCTCGGTGATGGTGAGACCTCGAGGGCCGTGTCCGGTTCTGGTTATTCCATTTAGGAAGGGTGTTGAGATGCTTGAGCGGGTCCAGAGGAGGGCGACGAGGCTGGTGAGGAGCAGGAACACAAAGCCTGTGTTGCCACGTTTCTCTTCACAGAGAAAGGCAAGGCACAATTCCTCCCAAGGAGTTCTGAGGTTCACATTCTCTGAACCTCAGAGGAAGGGAGAACACAATCCTTGTCACTTGCTGTGCCTGTGTTGGGCCAAAGTAGAGTGAAATATGGAGATTGTTTGCCCAAAGTGAGGATGTTTTGTTTCCTTGGCCTGTCAGGGCCAGGTGTGTGTGTGTTGGGACAGTCACGAGATTCTGTGCAGTGTGTGCAAAGTGAGTGCTTGGCAGATTCAGTTTAGATGAAATGTACACAGTATAGTATAATAAAGTAATTAATTAGCCTTCTGATATCCATGGAGTCAGATGCATCATTCTATCCTTTGTTGGAGTTGCTTTGATTTACAATAGCCCTGTGAGGAACGCTGGAAGGAGCTGGGGCTGTTTAGCCTGGAGAAGAGGAGGCTCAGAGGTGCCCTTATTGCTCCCTACAACTCCTGAAGGGAGCTTGGAGACAGCTGGGGTCGGTCTCTGACAGAACCAGAGGACACAGCCTCAAGCTACAGCAGGGAAGGTGTCACAGAATCCCAGAATCCCAGAATGATGAGGTTGGAAGAGACCTCTGAAATCATTGAGTCCAACCTGTGCCCTGACACCTCACCCAGACCATAGCACCCAGTGCCATGTCCAGGCTTTTCTAAACACATCCAGAGATGATGATTCCACCACCTCCCTGGGAAGAGCATTCCAGTACTTTATTATTCTTTCAGTGAAAAACATTTTCCTAATATCCAACCTATTGGTCTCTTCCACTGGGTAGCACTGACAGAACCAGAGGACACAGTCTCCAGCTACAGCAGGGAAGGTATAGGTTGGATATTAGGAAAAATTAGGATTGCTTCTGTGCAATTAGGATTGCTCCCAGTGTGCAGCTCCAGCAGCATTCACAGCTGGTTCCTCCCAGCACAGGTACTGCAGGAGGAGCTCCTCTTATTCATAAAGTAAGGTGATCCACAGGGAATTAATTTTGGATCCCATCCCAAAGCTGAAAGAAAGAGCAGATCAAATTCTGTGCCACTCTGGAAAACACAACAGTGCTTTTCTGAGAGTGAACTGAAGAAATTTCAGTATCTGCAGGCAAACAATGAACCTCTTTCACATTCTACAGGATTATGTCTGTCTTCCTATTAATTCAGTCATCTAATTGCAGACAATCTGGTTTCTATGCTGTAATCTGATATTTGCACAAAAGTGATACAAATATCTTGCCATTGAATCCTTTTTACTGGGAGGAAACAGTTCAGGTATTGAGAGATGCTTATCAAAGAGCAGGAGCTCTGTGTTCCCAGCTGGAGCTGAGCTATCCTGCTTCAAGGACAAGGAGCTTGTTGGGGAAAAATGTGTGTGCCCACCTGGATGAGCTGAAATGCCCTTCTCCTTCCCAGCCTGTACCACACAGGTGCACCAGGAGCCAAGTGACCACTACAAGGGTGTCACCCTGATTTTTTAAGATTTTTCTAAGCCTTCTGATGTTCACATTCTTGTAGCGAACTTTCTCACACACTTTCTGTAAATAACTCATTGGTTTGCATTCTTTTATGGAAGAAGAGAAATTTGATGGACTGTTGGTTTGCCCAGTGTCACTGGAGAGGTGGCACTGTCACCCTCCAATCCACTGTCACTATTGGAAAACTATAAATGTTGGAGTCAGAAAATAAACTTCTTTTTCTTCACCTTGAGAGCAGCAGTGTGTGTGCTCCTGTTGTTTTGTGTCCTACAGTGACACAAGGACACCTAGAAGGAGCCCCAGGGAAGACAGGATGACTGAAGACAACAGAGAAGGTGAACTCACAGAAAACAAGGAGCTTTCAAGGATCAGATGTGGCCTGTGAAATATTGTACAGGGATTTTGGAAGTGACTCAGGTTCTCAGTTAGAGCAATCTGTTTGCTCCTGCTAGAGAACTGTATCACTTCCATCTCCAAGTGAACAGAAGGGCCACTGAAGAAAATCAGGGTGGGAAAATAAAACTCTGTTTCAATTCTCCCACTGTACAGATGTCTCCACATCGAGGATTTTCTAAGGCAGAAAGCCCTGGTTCCACAAGAAAGGGGAAATGTTTGGGACACAAAGGTCAGCAGAAACAATGCAGAACGTTAGAGCCACAAACACAGCAAGAGAGCCCCTGGCCCCACTGTGCTGGGACTCTCTCAGCCTCTCTGCCAAGACAGAAACAATGGCTTGTACCTCGCCAGCACAGCACAAATTCCAGACTGCCATCTGGGAATTCCAGGCTGCCATTCCCTGTGCTGCCAACTGCTGAGCACGGAGCCAGGCTGATCCTCTGGGGGCTCAGGATCCCTGCAGGAGGATGAGCACAGGGTGATCCTCTGGGAGCTCAGGATCCCTGCAGGAGGATGAGCACAGGGTGATCCTCTGAGAGTACAGGATCCCTGCAGGAGGATGAGCACAGGATGGTCCTCTGGGAGCCCAGGATCCATGCAGAATGAGCACAGGATCCATGCAGGAGAACAAGCACAGGATCCATGCAGGAGAATGAGCACAGGATCCATGCAGGAGAATGAGCACAGGATCCATGCAGGAGAACAAGCACAGGATCCATGCAGGAGAATGAGCACAGGATCCATGCAGGAGAAGGAGCACAGTATGATCCTCTGGGAGCCCAGGATCCATGCAGGACAATGAGCACAGGCTGGTCCTCTGGGGGCTCAGGATCCCTGCAGGAGAATGAACACAGGATGATCCTCTGAGAGCACAGGATCCATGCAGGAGAAAAAGCCCTGGATGATCTGCTGAGAGCCCAGGATCCATGCAGGAAGATGAGCACAGGATCCATGCAGGAGAAAGAGCCCAGGATGATCCTCTGGGAGCCCAGGATCCATGCAGGAAAACAAGCCCAGGATCCATGGAGAACAAGCACACAATCCATGTAGAAGAAGGAGCTCAGAATCCATGCAGGAAAACAAGGCCAGGACCCATGCAGGAAACAGAGCCCAGGCTGATCTGCTGGGAGCACAGGATCCAAGCAGGAGAAGATGTCAGAACCCAGGAAATTCCTCTGGCTGCCCTGGAGGACTTGAGTCCCTGCCCAGGGGGCTCAGAGACCTTGGCACAGAGCCCAAGAGCCCTGTGCCTTTGATTTAGCCCTTGCAAAAAACAATTACCAACCTTTATATGAAGGATTACAAGCCGCAAAAGTTTAAGTAGAATGATAGTGAATTTATCACAGGGTGAAAAGTAGATTTTTGGGGTTTTTAGAATGGGGTTCAGGGGGCAAGATGGCAGGATCTGGGTGTGTCCAGCCTTTCTCCTTCTTCTTGGCCTCCACCTTCTGCTGTGATGGTGGCACTTTTGGATTGGTTTAGAGTAGAAGCTCACTGTCTAATATAGGTGATGGGTATTGGGAAGGAATTGTAAACATTGTACAGGTAGTTTTTAGTATAAAAAGATAACACACAGAGTGCCTCTGTCTGTCCTGCTGAGCAGACCTTGGCTGGACAGGAGAAGGAATTTTATAGATAAGAAACAATAAACAACCTTTAGACAGGGAAATGAAGAGCTCTGACTCCTTCTTTGAGCACCAGGCTGGGAAAAGAGACTTTAAAACATCTCGGGGTCACTGTGAGCAGCAGAGATGCTGAGGAGAAGGAGCCCAGGATCCCTGCAGCAGAAGGAGCCCAGGCTGATCCTCTGGGAGCCCAGGATCCCTGCAGGAGAAGGAGCCCAGGATCCCTGCAGGAGAAGGAGCCCAACTGTTTCACAGCAAGCAAAAAGGATCCAGGAAAATGTTTTTTCTCTGAGTAAACGACTGTGAGGAGCTGCTGTAAACACTGCACTCAGAGTCCAAGAAACACAAAGCTGAATTTTACCTGTCACAACACATTGCCAGCCCCATCCTGCCCGTTTGCCAGGAGCTGGCACCTGGCTGCTGCTGTTTGGGCAGCTCCACCACAGTAATGCTCCAAAAGAGGAGAGAGAGCACAGCCCTCTGCTATTTGGAAAAAAAAAAAAGAACAACCCATGCAGACAAATCACAGAGCTTTTCTTAATGCTGCCATGATACACAAATAAGAGGCTTAAATATAATTATAGGTTGTTTAATCAGTGAGAATAAAGAAATATGTAGTAATTGATGCCATATTTTATAAATATCCTAACTGTTTAAGAAACGGGAAATGTTTTCAAAAGAAATACTTTAGCATAATGATTATAAAGCCCTTTAATGTGAGAGAGCTGCATTCTGAAGCCAGTTTTAGATTCAGGCTCATGAACATAAATAGAGTTAATTGCCCTTCTGTGTGAGCTGGATGTTAGCACATTCCAGCAGAGCGTGCATTTTCCAATGTGCCAATTCCAACACATTCCACCCTGTGCAATTTTTGCCTTTCTGTACAGCACAGAGAGCAGGCACATCTGGGCAAGGGCAAAGTGAGCCTTGGAGATGGATTGAGACATCAACTGCTGCTAGCTGGGTATCCAAGTGAAAATGTGGGGTTTTGTCTGATTTCACCCCATAAAGGAGAGCACATTGATGTGCAAATGGTGATGGGGGATAAGGGATGCTGGTGGCTCCTTCTCTCTTCCTTCCCAAAAACTGCAGTGCAAAGGGAAAAGGGGAAATGCTTGTTCAGAGGCAGCTTCTCAGCTGGCAGCCTCAAGGGAGCCCAGAGGGGCAGGATGGACTCACACCCATGGAAAGCTGCCAGACTGTGCCCTGCCCGTCCCTGCAGTGGGCAGCAGGACAGGTGCCACCCCTCAGCCTCCCCTCAGCCCCCCCAGCTGAGCTCTCAGTCCCCCTGAGGTCCCATTGAGGGATGTTCCTCCCCCAGGCCAGGCACACTCCCAAGCACAAAACTCGATATCAAGTTAGACATGAGAAAAGCAAATGAAAATACAACACAGCTTTACCCAAAGATCCTACAGAAACAAAACATCCACATCCCCGAGAGTAAACACTGTGGACAGTTTTTTACTGAGACATAGTCGATGGGAAAAAACTGATGTGAGAAAGTACATCTGAGAAAGCAGCAGATGCCTAATTCAAGGACGTGGTTTCTTTGAGCAAGAAATTGTTTAATAAATTATGTGATAACAGGAGGTAAAAAAGAAGCCACAAACATCTTGAGAAAGGTGGGACTGACTTTTTATAGCTGACCAATAGTGAGCTCTAGTTTTGCAATATGTATGAGCCTTATTACTGTGATTATAAAAGTGTTTCTGTTAATCAATAAATCTGGGATTTTGTCAGTCATCATCGGATGAGCAAGTCTCCCGTCCACCTTGTCAAAACACCACCTTGGATTTGGGGCTGTGGCAGGAAAACAGGGACCACTCTGTATGAAATGCTAAAAATAACAAAGCCATCCCCGTTGGGACGTTTGGCATTCCCGGCTGCCAGCTCCCAGCGTGGAGCAGCCCAGTGCCAGTGACCCGTGTCAGGGGCAGCCTCAGGGCACCTCCTTCCCTGGGGTTTTGGGTTTCTGATTTAATGAGCTGGTGATGAGTGACCCTTCTTCACTCCCGGGCCTTCTGCGAGTCAGGAAGAACCTTTTTAAATCCAATTTCCTCCTAGGGAGCTTCTGAGGCTGGGGGGAAAGAACTCTGTTGAGAAAGCACAGTCCCAGCTCCCTGCTGCAGCCTTGCTGCCCATTCCCAGTGTCTGTCACCACAGCAGATGGCCAAGCATGGGTGGCACCTCTGCTGCCATCCCAAATTCCAGCCTGTGGTGTTTGTGAGGGTCCTCAGGATGAGGGGAGAAATGAATCTGACTTCATGTTCCCAGAAGGCTGATATTAATTATATTATATTATATTATATTATATTATTAATTATATTATATTATATTATATATACTAAATATATTTATATTATATTATATTATATATACTAAATATATTTATATTATATTATATTCATATAATATATAAATAACCAATATCATATAAATATAAACATTTTATTATTTATAATATCATTTAAATATTTAAATAGAAATATTTTAAATAATTATATTATATATTATAAAAGATACTGCATATATATGAGATAGATATTATATATCATATATATTATATATAGCATTTATGATATATATTATATAGCATAGCATATATATTATATATAGCATTTTATGATATATTTATGATATATTTATTATATATATTATATGTATATTTATATATATATGATATATTATGTATACCATATATATATAAATATAAATGCTATACTAAAACTATACTAAAAAAAAGAAAGGATACATCAGAAAGCTCCACAAGAATGAACAATAAAAACCTGTGACTGACTCAGAGAGCCTGACACAGCTGATGGTGATTGGTCATTAATTAAGAACAATTCACATGAAACCAAACAAACATTCCCCTGTTGGTAAACAGTGTCCAAGCCACATTCCAAAGCAGCCAAACACAGGAGAAGCAATCAGGTAATTATTGTTTTCATTCCTCTCTGAGGCTTCTCAGCTTCCCAGGAAATATCCTGGGCAAAGAGAATTTTCTAGAAAATATCATGGTGCCACCAGCCCCACCATCTGCCTGAGGGGATGCTGAAAATGCAGAAAAATCTGTATTGTGGGCTCTTTGGGATCAGTTATGGGGTTAAAAGTGAAATAATCTATGTGTCAGTTCTTAATTGGATAGTTTAGCTTTAAAAGACCTTGGAACAAGAGATTGCTGGGCATTTTTGTGCTGCTTTTCCAGCACACTGAACCTGCTGTGTGCAAAACTCTAGATAAGATAACAATAAACAAGAACCTGAAGACCGAAAAATCCAGTGCATCTCTCTTCCCTGACACAAGACCACCCCAGGAGGGTCTCCCCCATCAGGGCAGGGCCCAGCCTGAGTCCCAGCAGTTGGGGGATCTGCTCAGGTTCCCCGGCTGAAATGCTGGGATGCAGCACGAGCTCCAGCTGGGGCAGCTCTGGTCAGGGCCAGGATCTTCTGGACCCTCCCAAGGCTCTCCTGGACCCTCCCAAAGCTCTTCTGAACCCTTCCAAGGCTCTTCTGGACCTTTCCAAGGCTCTTCTGGACCTTTCCAAGACTCCTCTGGACCCTCCCAAGGCTCTTCTGGACCCTCCCAAAGCTCTTCTGGACCCTCCCAAGGCTCTGTGCCCTTGGTCATCAGCAGACCTGCACTTTGGGAAGGACAGCAGAGCATTTGGCTCTGTGCCTGAGCTGAGCACAGCCCCATCCATCAGCAGCTTGGCTCCTCGTTCACATGATGGGCTTGTTCTTGGAGCCATCTGTTTTCCCTCAGCCTGCATCCAGCTTTCCCTTGGCCAGCAGGGCCCTTTCCAGCCACAGCCCCGGGCATGGGGGTGGGTGGGAAAGCTGCTTCACTGGCTGCTCTCTGTGGCCAGGAAAAGGGAATTTTCTTGGAGACACACAGCAATGACCCCTTTCCTGCAGGTAGAGGTGAGATTGGCAAGGTTTGCTAGTGAGAACAGCCTGAGCAGGAGCCCTGGACAGAGCTGAGGGTGCCACTGGGGCTGCTCATGTGTGACTGTGCTCACAGGGGTCTCAGGTTGAGGGAAGAGATGAGGATCTGACTCCATGTTTCAGAAGGCTTGATTTATTATTTTATGGTATATATTATATTAAAACTATACTAAAAGAATAGAAGAAAGGATTTCATCAGAAGGCTGGCTAAGAATAGAATAAGAAGGAATGATAACAAAGGTTTCATCTTGGACATTCTGTCCAAGCCAGAAAAGCAGAGCTCTGTGCTGCTCTGTGACCCCACAACATCTCCAGCATTTACCTGGGGGAAAAGCAGAGCTCCGGACTGTTCTTGTGTCCCCATGGCAGCTCCAGCATCTGCCTGGGGAAAATCAGAGCTCTGAAAAGCAGAGTTTTGGACTGCACTGTGTCTCAGATGGGCTCACCTGGGACACAAGTGGCCTCTGGCCTGCAGAAGGCACCTGGGCAGTTGTGCCTCCTGCCCTGCAGCAGCCAAGGGATGGAGGGAAGGTGAGGCAGAGGGACAGAGCTCTGTGTGCCCATCAGGCCTTTCCCTGCCTCGAATGCAGCAGAGTCTTGCCCAGCTGAGCAGCACAAACAGCTCCAAAATCCACAAGGGTGAACTGTGCAGCTCTAGTGCTGCAGGAGGGAAAGAGAGCATTGCCTGCAGGTGTGTCCCAGCCGAGCCTCCCCCGCAGCCCCCGGGGCTCCCCCGGTCCCACGCAGAGCCCCCGGCGCCTCCGTTCATTGCTCCCCTCCCTCCAGCCAGTGGAGCTGCTGCGTGCTCTGGGTGCTGCATGGGCTCCTCACCCCGAGCTCTGCTCCAAGCTCCTCTCTGCTCTGCTGGAGTCTCCACTGACACCCAGCCCTTGGCTGAATGTGTCTCTGCATCTTTGTCTCTCACAGAAATGCCGTGTGTGCACAGCCCAGCGTCCCATGGCCTGAAAGGACAGCCCTGATTGTGCAGGGAGCATCCCAGCATCTGCTGCCATCAGAGCTCACCATGACATGGGGGACTGGGCCTGACAGGAACATCCCCTCCCCACTCATTGCATCTAATAACAACCCTTGGTCAGCACAAATTCTTTCACATTCACTTACACCATCTATTTATAATATCAACAAAACCACAGGACATAACAGCCTCAGGAAGCTCAAAAAGCTTCCAAGAGCTGGAGACAGAAGAGGGTTTCCATCAGCAGCAATTCCCCAGCAAAGGCAGGAGAGCTTTGTGGCTGAGGCTGTGGATGGAGGCACAGCAGACCTGGCTGAGCCCTGCCACCACCATGGTGGCCCCAGCTGGGCTGTGAGGACTCCCAGGGCATGGCCCTGGCACAGGGACAGGCTCTGGAGTCTGCAGGAGGGAGCCAGGGCACTGCCCAGGTGAAACACAGCCCAGCTCAGTCCTCACCAGGGCCCCCTCGGATACTGCACCAACAGCTTTTCCCTGTCTCCCTCCCCCACCACTTTTCTTCTTTACAAATCAAGTGGAAATAATTTAAAAATATCTCTTTCTTCCTGAAGCCCTGACTGATATCTGGGTTAGAAGCAGCTCCTGTAGCTGCCAGACCTTGTGGAGCACCCAAATTCTTCAAGAGCCCTACCAAAACCAGGACACATAAAAGCCAGTTTAGTCACAGAAATGAAAGTTCCCTTGGGATCCCTGAGCCCAGACACAACCAAGTTCCTTGAGGCCTTTAGGCCTGGCAGGACTCCTTCCTGCAGCTCACATTTTTGAATAATCACATCCCATTGTTTTGATACATCCCCAGATTTTTTGGTGTCTGCTGTGCTCCCTGCCATTTCTCCTCCAGCTTTGCAGCACTCCCTGACTTCCCAAGCCTGAATCCCCATCACAGCTGGGCTCTGTCCTGTCCACAAAGCAAGCACAGGAGTGAGAGCAGGGCTCCAGGGATGGAAGCTCAGCCCCTCTCTCGTGTCTGGCACCCCCAGCCCAAGTTGTGGCAGCTGCCCTTGACCCCGGGCACATCCCAGTCTGCACTGCAGGCCAGCAGAGCTGAGCATTGCCCAGAAACATTTCTCAGCCCCCAAATGCATTTGGGATCATCCAGGGGCTGCTGCTGGCACAGAGCTGGGTGGTTTGGCAGACATGGGCTCTAAAGAAAAAGAGAGGGGGGAAAAAACTGGAGGAAAAATGTCCCCTCCAGCCCTCTTGTTGAATTAAACCACATGTATATTTTTAAAATACAGCGGAAAGGAACAACTCTCCAGCACATGTTCAAGAGCAGAGTCTTATTTCAGAGATTTCAAAAAATTAGTGGCTGAAAGCTGAAACAATATCGCCCTTAGAGGGGGACATTTGGAAGTGATTAACGAGCCTGAACTCATGCCTTCAAAATAAAAAGTTAGTGCCTCACGCTGGTAACAACTGTCAGCTACTAAAAATCTGGGGAGAGGGGAAGGGATCAAACTCCATCTCCTCCCACTCCTGGAGGGCAGCTGATGGACAGAGATGATGGGGAGACCCTGCAGCCTGGGAGAACCTCCAGATACATCCAGACACTGCTGGCAAGGCAAGCTCCAAGCTGCAGGTCCACACTGGCAGCCTGGTCCCCAGGGTACATATATATATATATATATATATATATATATATATATATATATATATATATATATATATGTATATGTATGTATATGTAGATATATATATATAGATACAGATATACAGAGATATACATCTATAGATAGATATCTATATCTCTATATATCTATATCTATCTATATCTATCTATATAATAAATAAATACATATATACACATAATAAACCAATGCATATTATATATATATATATATATAAAATAAATATAGATATATTTTTTACATATATATATATATATACACATAATAAATAAATATATATTTTATATATATACATATTTTATATATATATATCCCCATGGGGGTATTTGGGGAGCTGCACACCAGGGGCATGGCTGCTTGGGTATTTATATATGTATATAAATATATATATATATATGTGTGTGTGTGTGTGTATACACATATAATTAAATAAATAAATAAATACACATATAATTAATAAAATAAATAAAATAAATAAAATAAATAAATAAATAAATAAAATAAATAAATAAAATAAAATAAATAAAATAAATAAATATCCCCATGGGGGTATTTGGGGAGCTGCACACCAGGGGCATGGCTGCCTGGGTATTTATATATGTATATAAATATATATATATATATGTGTGTGTGTGTGTGCGTGTATATACAAATATAATAAAATAAATAAATAAATACACATATAATTAATAAAAAAATAAATATCTCCATGAGGGTATTTGGGGAGCTGCACACCAGGGGCATGGCTGTCTGTCTCTTCTCCACTGAGGGGCTGCAGAGCCAAGAACCAGCCCACCCACCAGAATGTGGTACCCAAATGGGCATCAAGAGTCTCCAAGCCACTCTGGGGTCACCTGGCTGTGGAGACCCTGCAGATGCTCCAGGGCAGGTGCTCTGCCCTCAGTGGGATGCCACAGCACATCCCACCAGGCCAGGGCTTAGCTGGGAGCTGTAGACAAACAAACCTCCCCATGTGTCATGGCTGAGAACTTAAAGATGAATTTAGCTCGGGTTTACTTCAGTCAAAAGAAATGCTGGTAAGGCATCAAACATCTGGGAGTTTAAAATTAAACCAGACTGTCTCTGCCCTGCAGGGAACAGGCTCGTCCTCAGGCTGGGCAGCCAGCAGCCCCTGGCACACACAGCTGAGCAGACAACAGGAGCCCAAACAGAACTCCTGCTGTGGGATGCTGCTTCCCTGGCCAGATGTTTCCTCCTTGCCCTAACAAAGATTTGGCCGTCCAAGCTGCCCCCAGAAATTCGTGGCATTGTAGAAATTAGCTCCAGAATTTTCTCCACCCTTCTTATTTCTTTGTTTTGTTCTCAAGTCTGTCTGAATTCCATGGTGCTTCTGTGGATTTCCCTGGGCTGGAGAATGGTCAGGGGCTGGTGGCAGCACGTTCACGCCTCACACACTCGTGTACAGGCACTGCCACTAGCCCAGGAGCCCAGGATATGATCCCCATCCCCAAAGCAGATGAGCCCAGGATATGATCCCCATCCCCAAAGCAGGTCAGTTGTGGTGGCAGAAACCAAACCTTAGTGATCTTGGGACAAGGGACAGCATCTCCATATCAGCAAGGAGACAGCTGGCAGAGCCTGGACCTCTCTGGACAACGGGCATCTGTCCAGCTTCACTGGGGAAATGTCTGTCTGCACTCCTCAGCCTCTCCCCAGAGGGGAAGCTCCACATCCAAGCACAGAAATGTACAGCAAGGAACAGGAATTGGACAGGAATTGTACAGCAGGGAACAGGAATTGGACAGAAATTGTACAGCAGGGAACAGGAATTGGACAGAAATTGTACAGCAGGGAACAGGAATTGGACAGGAGTGTACATCAGGGAACAGGAATTGGACAAGAATTGGACAGAAATGTACAGCAGGGGACAGGAATTGGACAGAAATTGGACAGCAGGGAACAGGAATTGGACAGGAATTGTACAGAAGTGTACACAGGGAACAGGAATTGGTGCTGAAGGAAAAAAAGAGCACAGAAAGTTCCCAGAGCCAGGGATGCTGTTCCTGTGAATCTCCCAAAGTTGAAGCATAAGGAACTTTCTTACCTGAAAGGCACTGAATGCAATTCCAGCTACTCCTGGGGGTATTCCTGAGCACAGATCATTATTGTTATTATTTTCTCGTTTCTTTTATGATATTGAACATGCCTTAAGACCCTTTATCACAAAGGAAAGGACCAGCAGCAGAGCCACTCCCTCCCCAGCCTGGCCCTTTTGCATGGGAAACCCAGGACTCACTCTTCATTCTTCCCTTGATACCAATCTCATATTTTATCCTATGATGTTCTAAAACAAAAGGTGAAAATTCTAAATGAAACATATTCCTTTCTTTGACACCAGGAATTATGAATTGATAAAGATTTCCTATTACCTTATAAAATCCACCAGGCCAATCCTTCAGCAAGGCCATGCCCATAATTGCAAGCAGATGTCTTTGTCTGCTGACACATTAAATGGAAGCAGAAAGACCCGCTGCTATCTCCCATCAACAATTTGCACTTAAGCAGAGAACAGATTTTCACAGAGCAGGGCTGCTGGAGGAGGAGGAGGAGGAGGAGGAGGAGGGGGATTAGGTTCCTGCAGCCCAGGCGTCTCAGCATTACAGCAAAACAAGGCAGCTCAGGAAAACAATGAACTCCAAACAGTCCCTAATTCCAAAGTAACCAAAAGCTTTTGTGCAGGAAAATGAATTTGTGAAACTAATACTGCCAGGAGCCCATGGAGAGCACAGGGGCTGAGAAATGCAGGGGGAGATGATCCAGCTGACAAGGACCCACTGTGGAGGTGTTCAGAGGGGTCCCAGGATGAGGGAAGAGATGAGAATATTGACTCCATGTTTCAGAAGGCTGATTTATTATTTTATGATATATATTATATTAAAAGAAAATGATATATTAAAACTATGCTAAAAGAATAGAAGAAAGGATTTCATCAGAAGGCTTAAAAGGAATAATAATAAAATCTTGTGACTGACCAGAGAGTCTGAGCCAGCTGACTGTGATTGGCCATTAATTAAAAACAACCACATGAGACCAATCAAAGATGCACCTGTTGCATTCCACAGCAGCGGATAATTATTGCTTTTCTTTTCCTCTGAGGCTTCTCAGGAGAAAAATCCTGGCAAAAAAGATTTTTCAGAAAATATCATGGTGATACTTTCTACCCTGCAGGGCTGCCCTGGCTCTGGAGATCTGTGTTAGCACAGAGCTGCCCTGTCCTGCAGAGCACAGGGGCTGGAATTATCAATACAAGTGACAGGCTGTTTAGCAAACATTAAACCCAGGAAGCTTAAAAGGTCTTCCAGGATTATTAAATAAACATTTAGGATGAATGAAAGACTGTGAAATGGTGAAGAAATTGCAAACACTCTGGAGCAGGCAGTTGGGGCTGCAGAGATTCAGCTGTGCAGGACAGTGTTTAATCATTTATGAAGTGTCACACACAGCCATGCCTCAACTCTTGGCAAGTGTTAATCCAGGAGTGGGACTTTGATAAAACTTTAGCCTGATACTAACATTTTATTAAAGATTTAACATCCAAATCTGAACATGGTGCCAGCCACCACCACTGTTCCACAAGCCCTTCGAGGTGACACATGGTTAAATTACCTCAGAGCTTCCACAAACAGCTCAGTCTTCTCCAAATCCATATTTCCCCTTGCTGTACAGTGACTGGGGAGGTTCTCTGGGCTGGGTGTGCTCTCTCCCACTTGAGGATGACCAATCTAAAGATGTCACATCTGCCTCAAGGGGCTGCAGTTTGTTCTTTTCAGGGTTTAATGTGCACCACACAGGAGAGGCTGCACACATGCTCATGGGTAAATGCCCTGATCTCCTCATTTCTTTCCAACAGCAGAGAAACTCACACTCCACCATCCTCCTGGGGCCATCATTTATTCATATACAATACCACACCTCCTGTAAATTAGCCTGTGTGCCACATCAGTGACTCAAGGGTTTGGAGAAAGCCAGATTGAGGCAGTGAAGGGCCAATAGCAAAGGTTGCCAATAGCAGAATGAGCCCCAGCCTGAGCTAAAGGAAAGGTTCTGGTGGCAGCCCCATGGAGCTCTTCCTGCACCCCAGAACAGGAGCAGAGAGCTGGACCCCAAAGGATTCTGTACTGACTGCACCAGTGGATCCCTCCAGCTTCCTCCTCTCCATGGAACTGCCTGGCAAACTTCTCCTGCTTGTGTCTAAAGGAGAAACATTCCAGCCAGCAGTGAATTCCCCACCCTAGCACACTTCTCCAGCACAGAGGGGCTGTTTGCTGGCTGCTGGTGGCCCTTGGCACACTGTGAGAGGAGCCTGCTGAGCTGCAGCATGCCCAAGCCCTGGCGAGTGGGGACAGATCCATCACTCTGATGTGGCAGCAGGAGACACAGCCAGGGCTGCCCTGGCACTGCCAGCCTCTGTGCCAACGCTGAGCACAGCAGCCCCTGTCCAGCCATGCTGCCCCAGAGGGGATTCCAGCTCTGCTGGGAAGCTCTGGAAACAAAGCCCTCGTTTGTTTCAAGGCTGTGAGGCCACCCTGACAGGTTGACCCGCACTCCCTCCCTCCCTCCAGGCTCTCCAGGATGGGCTTTGCTTTGGGGATTTGTGCTGCAGAGCTGCTGGGCCCTGCACGTGGCTCTGGCTGCACTGAGGAGCTCCCAGGAGCAGAGGAGCCCCCAGCTTGCCCCACTGTCCTTGCAAGGAATATATTCAAGCATGGCTTGGACACCTACAGGCTGCCAAAAGCAGCTTTTCCAACGGGCTGCACATTCAGAGGCTCAGATGGGATCACTGGGAAAGAAACAGTGATAAAAAAATGTCTGTTCCTTTGGAAAACAGGGATTTTAAAAGCACTTGCTTGTAGCCACGATATTTTCTGAAAAATCCTTTCCTTAGGGTTTTTCCTCCTGAGAAGCTGAGAGGCCTCAGGAACAAAATGTAACCAATGGTTATCTGCTGCTGTGGAATGCAACAGGTGCATCTGGGATTGGGCTCATGTGGTTGTTTCTAATTAATGGCCAATCACAGTCAGCTGGGTCGTACAGAAAGTCCAAGGCACAAAGCCTTTGTTATCATTCCTTCTTTTTCTATTCTTAGCCAGCCTTCTGATGAAATCCTTTCTTCTATTCTTTTAGTATAGTTTTAATGGAATATATATAATAAAATAATAAATCAAACCTTCTGAAACATGGAGTCAGATCCTCATCTCTTCCCTCATCCTCAGACCCCTGTGAACACCACCCCACTTGCTAAAGACACTGGAAAATGCTTTTCCTCAGGTCTGAGGGAGCTCTTCCTCCTTGGTGGTGCCACTGCAGCACACAGAGCCTGGCTGGGATGGCCAAAGGAGCCTCTGAGCCAGGGCCCAGCAGTTTCCAAGCACAGCTCAGGCCCTGGGGTGAGGGTGGCTTTAATTAGGGCTGTACGTGTGTCCTTTTTCCTTTTCAGGGGTCACCCAGCATGTGAGAAAGCAGGAGCAGCCTCTGGAACACTGCAGCATTTTCTCTGCAAGGTTTCCAGGGTTGGGGAGGGGAAAGGAGAGTTCCACTGTGGCTTTAGAGAACGTTTCAGCTGAGACCTTGCATGTTCAGCAACCCCTCACTGCTGGGCCATCTGTAGCCCAGGGAGCTCAGGGCTCCATCCCTGCTTCCCCTGGCCCTGCACAGAGCAGGGAGCTGAGCCAAGGCAGCCCCACCTGCCCACAAAGGGAAGGAGCTGCTTATTTCCATTTTTACTCTGTTATTTTTCAGTTATTTGTGCTGAAAATCCACCTGGGCTGCCTTTTTATGGAAGAGCTGATTAAAGCAGGAGCCAGCTGCAGATGTTTAGCTGATGACCCCAGTGAGGAGCCAGCTTCAGGCTGGCACAGCTGCAGGGCATCACCCCCTCATCCTGCACAGCATTCAGAGCCCCACACCAGCCTGGTGTGGAACCATCCTCTCTTCTCCAGAAAAAATCCCCCCCAGCAGCAGAACACAGACTGCCAGCAATATATTAAAAAAAAAAAAAAAAATCAGCTGAGGGATGGAAGATGAGTTTTTGTATAGCATGAAAGAAAACTGTGTTTAGTTTGTAACTGAGCTGCAAACTGGAGGCCAGACAGGTGGAACTCAACAGAAGGAATGCTGGAGCAAAGAAGATAAACATTATTGGGAGGATAAAGTGAGTCACAAAAGGATGATATTTTATTTTAGGATTTAAGGTTCATACTTCAGACAAGCCCAGGCTGTAGCAAGCCTGAGTGTCCCAGAGGTGGCACAGCAGTGTCCCACAGACACCCACAGCAGGGGAAACTGAGGGTGTCTCCCTGCACAAAGGATGACTGAGCACTTTTACACATGCTTGTAACTTAAACCAGACTCATTAGAACAATCTGACATTTTAAAATGCAAAGTGAATCCATGAACTGCACAAACACCCATCTCTGTTCTGGGAACACTATGCCAGACACATGGTGCCTGATTTAAGGAGATTTTTGTGCTTTCTCATTTTAGTAAACATCTGTTTGCTCCACATGGCTCCACACAAGCACAATCCAGGATCTTGGGCACTTTCTCCATAGTTTATACTTAGCCCATTTCAGGTTTTAATAAACCTTTCTTGTTGGGGAGCAGTGTAGGAAATCTAAAGACAGCAAAGGCACCCACATGCAGCATTTTGACTGCAAGTCTCACTTTTTACATGACCAAAAAATACTTCAGGAGTTGCCAGTAAAGGAACAGATTCTGCAAATTTCCAGCAAACACACTGCCTGGCTTCCTGCATCTCTTCAAACTGACCTGATGCTCTCACTTTGTTGAATGACCACAGATAAACCAGCAGTGAAATCAAAGCAGAGGCAGATTCAGCCCTGAACTGCCCCAAATCAGTCTCAGACTGTTTCTGAGCTGGTTAAAGGAGACCCCAGGCAGCAGCTCAGATTCAGAAGCAGAGCCAGATTCAGCCCTGAACTGCCCCAAATCAGTCTCAGACTGCTCCTGAGCTGGGAAAAGGAGACCCCAAGGAGCAGCTCAGATTCAGAAGCAGAGCCAGATTCAGCCCTGAACTGCCCAAATCAGTCTCAGACTGCTCCTGAGCTGGGAAAAGGAGACCCCAAGGAGCAGCTCAGATTCAGAAGCAGAGCCAGATTCAGCCCTGAACTGCCCCAAATCAGGTCTCAGACTGTTTCTGAGCTGGTTGAAGGAGACCCCAGGCAGCAGCTCCACAGCACTGACCTTACCTGGTCTTGTGGTGGCAACACCTCTGCAGCTGATGTCTCAGGTGCCCCAAGGGCACTGCAGGAAGAATTGTTGCTTACCCCAAGCTCTCAAACCTTCCCTGAACTAAAAACCCAGCTGGGGCTGCAGCACATTGTGAGCTGGGTAAAAAATCATTTTGATTAAAAGCACCCAAGAGCTGCAGCCAGGGCTGGCTGAAGCAGCAGGAGCTTCCCAGGAAGGGCACCTGCTCTCCCTGCAGCCTGCTGCATGCCATCACTGAACCATGGGATCAATGAGGCTGGAAAAGACCTCCAGGATCACTGAGTC
The DNA here is from genome assembly GCA_024362935.1 of Setophaga petechia. Lineage (NCBI taxonomy): Eukaryota > Metazoa > Chordata > Aves > Passeriformes > Parulidae > Setophaga > Setophaga petechia. The sequence goes on along the minus strand of JANCRA010000123.1, from coordinate 388,690 downwards.
CAAGCCCTGGCTGATCAGCACCGTGTCAGCCAAACCAACGTGCCACATCCTGTCAATTCCTGGAGCATTCCAGGGATGGAGACTCCAGCACTTCCCTGGGATGGTGATTCCCCCAGCACACCCACAGCCAGCCCCAAAAGGGTCAGGAAACAGCATCTCTTTATAAAAAGGGAGGTTGGGGGAATCATTGAATGGATTAATTTGGCAATTGCAGCAGCAGCAGCAGTGTTCTCTCTGCCACAGCCAGCCCTGTGCAGTGCTGTGCTCAGGAGGGTGAGGCACAGGGGACACAGGGTCCCTGCCCTATCCCAGTGGGGCTTTTTGGGGCACTGTGGGCACTCACAGAGAACCACACCCTCAGCTCTTCATGGCCTGACTCCATTCCCCACTCCTCTCCATCATTTCACCTCATCAAATCTGTGATGTTAAAGCCCATGGTTTGTTTATTTATTTCTTTACTTCACTAATAAAGCACATTATCTACAATGATTAATTTTGCAATAAAGAAACAACACTACTACAAATGGTGGTCTAAGACAACCTAAGGGGACTCTACAAAGTTCACATCCTAAATCCATCTCTCTGTTAGCTGTGAAACATCATTCCTCAGAGTACTTGGCTTGTTAATGGAATTCTTCTACAACCAAGTCCATGGCTCTGTCCCCATGTGGGAAATAAGCACCACTCCCAAGCTCAGGAATAATTAATTTACCAGTTTTGAGGGGGTTTGGTTCAAACCTCAAAAATGAGGATTTGTTATTTCACTTAACTCTGATACAACAGGATTATCTCAGACATCAGATATTCATTCTCTTAGAGTATTGGTGATGGATGAGAATACTAAATGGAAGGAGGAAGGATAATGAATACAGAGTGGTGTGGGTCTATGAAAAAGAGAACTAGTCCAATTAACAGAATAATGGATTTCAGCTTGGTCGATAAATGTAATCATTTGGGTAAGATATTCTTTGTCTTTCATAAACTATTTGAAATCATACAAACATGACATTTCAATTAGGGCAAAAAAGACATAATGATAGAGAGCCAAGCTGTCACAGATCAAACAGACAAAACCCCAGACTGGGGTCCCACAGCAAAGAGGGGAAGACAGAGACTGTACATTCCCTGTGAGGCTCCACAGGGAAAAGTCCTTGGCCTTCTGCTCTCTGGTACTCTGCCAGCAGCTTAAAGGAGCTATAAAAACATCACTGCTGAACTGAGGGAGTGCCACAAGCTGGAGGGGCTGGCCATGAGCTCCCCCCAGGCAGGCCAGAAACTGAACCTTTGCTCGGGCTTAAAATGGAGTGACAGGTCTGGGCACCAGCAGCTCAGCCAGCTGTGCAGGGAAATGCCACAGCCAGGAGGGGAGCTCAGCCCAGGAAGGAGAGCTCAGCCCAGGAAGAGGTTATCTCAGCCCAGGAAGGGGAGCTCAGCCCAGGAAGAGGTTATCTCAGCCCAGGAAGGAGAGCTCAGCCCAGGAAGGAGATCTCTCTCAGCCCAGGAGGGGAGCTCAGCCCAGGAAGGAGAGCTCAGCCCAAGAAGGAGATCTCTCTCAGCCCAGGTAAGAGATCTCAGCCCAGGAAGGAGGTCTCTCTCAGCCCAGGTAAGAGATCTCAGCCCAGGAAGGAGATCTCTCTCAGCCCAGGTAGGGATCTCAGCCCAGGAAGGAGATCTCTCTCAGCCCAGGAAGGAGATCTCTCTCAGCCCAGGTAAGAGATCTCAGCCCAGGAAGGGGATCTCTCTCATCCCAGGAAGGAGATCTCTCTCAGCCCAGGAAGGGGAGCTCAGCCCAGCTAGGGGAACTCTCAGCCCAGGAAGGGAATCTCAGCTGGACACTGCTGAGACAGGGGCCTGCTCAAGGCCAAAGGCACAGGTGCAGGCAGGGAGCCCCCTCTGCCCCCCATGCCAGTGCCCCCACACACTGCACACAGTGAGGAGGCCCAAAGGCTGCCTGGGTGCAGCACAGGGGCTCAGCTGGCACAGCAGGTGCCAAGGCAGGCACCCAGGGGGACATCACAAGAGATGCTGGTGAGGGAGGGCTCCAGCCCAACAAGGCACCACAAGGAACCAGGGTTAAGGCTTAAACTAAGCAGGTTAAGACTACAATGGGATATTTTTACAGTGAGGGCAATTAGCTATTAGGAATTCTTATCAGAGGTTGTAATGGGTTCTCCACTACTCATTTATTAACTTTGATCATGAAGATAGGATCTCTGTCTAATCAGCCAGCTCTGGTTCCTACAGGAATTCAGGGCAATCCTGCAGCCATGAAGATGGGAGTGATGTGGTCCACGAGGGTCCTTTCTGCAAGCATGCAAGCTCTGAGCATCACCTCCCAGCCCTCTGCTTGCCCTCTTTACCTGACAGCTGCTATTTCAATATCTGTACAATAACAGGTCTTTAACAATGCAGACATAAATCGTGTGTGACCTCAGCCACTGCTTGGAGCACGTGCCCAGGCCTTCAGGCCGAGGTTTGGGAGGGCTGAGATCAGTGAGGAGCAGGATGGAGGAGCAGGAGGGCTGGGCTCCAGCATCCCTGCTGCAGAGCAGCGAGATGGAGCTGCTGTGCCCACCTGAGCAGGTCCAGGAGTGGCTCTCCCTCCCTCCTGCCAGCCAGGGCATCACTTGAACACGGACGGGAACGTGGGGCAGTCGGGCGATTTCATCTTCTTCATGAACTTCTTGAACTCTTTGTTCTTCTTGTCCCACTTGTAGATGGCTGTCAACAGGTACTGGGTCTTCACCTGGCGGCCCATGATGAGGAAGTAGTGGCTGAGGTTGTCCAGCTGGTGGCAGGGACAGTCTGCCCCGTTTTTTAGGAACAGCACCAGCTTCTTCAGGTTCTTCTTCCTGATGGGGCCCAGCTTCAGCGCCTTCCTCTTCCGTGGAATGATCATCTTGTCCCCATTCTCCTTCTTCACTTCCTTTATGGTCATCTTCAGAGCTGCAAAACAAGATGGGAGAGGGGAAAACCAAAACTCCTAAGCAGCTTTCAGCAGCACAAAGCCTCTGCTCTGTGAGGCTGAGGGGCAGCAGTGCCATGGCCCCACACAGCAGCAATGCCCTGTCCCTGTCCCTGTGCAGACACACCGTGCCCTGCTCCCCTCCTGCACTCCCCTTCTCCCTTCTCTGCCCCTGAATGCTCCTCCTCCATGGCATCACCCTGGCCATGGCCTGGCCCAGTGTGACACCCATACCCTTGCACCTGAGGGGGAGGGCCACACACATATTTTATGAAAAGTCATTTCATTAGGATCTTTTCTGAGAAATTTCAGCTTCTCCATGTTTTGCTGCTTTGGAGTGTGATTTGGAGAACTGTTTGCCCAGGATATGAAATTGTTTTTACTTGATGGCCAATGACAGCCACCTGGGTTGAGGCTGTGAGCAGCCAGAAGATTTTATCATCATTCCATTCCTTTCCTTTCAAGCCTTCTGATGAAATCCTTTCTTCTATTCTTTACTATAGTTTTAATATATCATTTTCTTTTCATATAATATATATCATAAAATAATAAATCAGCCTTCTGAAACATGGAATCAAGATTCTCATCCCTTCCCATGTCAGGATTGCCTGCAAATTCCACAGGGGAGCTGCCCCATGCCCAGGAGAGCACCAAGGTAAAACACTGAAATCTTTGTTCCCCTTCCTGCAGCAAAGCACCCAGCACTTCCCACTTGAGAGGGGACTTGTTCAGCTGCCAAGCACAAATGTTAACTGAGTAAATTAGGTGACTTCCCTGCTCTAGAGGCATGGAGAGACTCTTGAAAGGATCATTTAAAAGGTCAATTTGGCTTCTCAAGCATTTGTTTGCAGTCACACCAGCCCTCAGGTGCCTGTGAAACAAGTTTCCAAGCACTGGATGTCCCTGGATCAGAGCTGTGGAGATCCCAGCATGCAATCATGAGCCTGCACCTTCCCTGGGAGAAGGGAAATTGGTCTGATACAACTGCCATGGAAAATACTCTCCCCTCTTTGGGTTCAGCATTTTCCTGAGTTAATCACAATACCCCCCGCCCCAAAAAAAAGAAAAAAGGGTTTTTTGCCATGACCATGAAGAGGAATTTTGCATACATGGAAAAAATGATGAAAATGTGTTGTACATTAAAACATCATTTCAGTGCCATTTGGCTCTGCCTCATTTTTGGGGGAAAGCACATATGGACCAAAATTGCTAACATATTTTCATCATTTGGGAGTTTACTTCAGAGCTGCAGATAACTAATGCTCAGAGAGGTGATTGGTTGGCTGCTGTCCCTTCTCATTAGAGTCTCAGGGCAGTTGCAGGCAGTCCACAGGAACCTCTGGCTCTGGCAGGGAGATGGGTCCTCACAGCATCATTCCTTGACGTCCTGCTCTGCAGGAACACACAGCAGTGAACTCGTGCTGCTCCTGGACAGGAGCACTGCTCCAGAGATGGCAGCAGGACAGCTCAATGACAATCCTGAGCAGGCAGCAGAGACTCAGTGTCACCACCCTGACAACAGCAGCAATGGTGTTTGTCTGCCCCTGTGCCAGAAACATCCCTTAGGTTTGCCAAGATCCTTGTCATGTTACTCTGCTATTGTATAGGGAAGTCATCTAGGACTGGAAACTAAAGTGAAATTTTCATTCCATCTGTTTTACAAATTCAGGAGCTAAAGAAACTCCTGTTTTAAGGAGCTAAAGATGCTGAACCACATCAGTTTGCAACAGATCTGGAAAATGAAGTAAGGAATTTTCAAGCAGCTCCAAGCTCCATCAACTGGGCAGCAGCAGCAGCAGCAACACCCCTCAATGTCAGCATCACTTCCTTTATCCATGCTGACTGGAGCCCTTGCACTAAGCACAGGGGTGGCCAGGGCAGGAGGGATGAAACAGGGAGGGGTGTGAAACACCAGGGCAGGAGGGGTGAAACAGGGAGGGGTGTGAAACACCAGGGCAGGAGGGGTGAAACAGGGAGGGGTGTGAAACACCAGGGCAGGAGGGGTGTAAAACACCATTACAACAGCACAATAAGACAATTCTGCAAAATGGCTTTTTTGCTTAGCTGAGATCACTGCAAAATTTGATCTTTTTTGCTAGAGGAAGAAAAGGATCTGCCAGCTGGTGGAGGTGCTGATCTAGTCCAAGTATCACACAGCATGGAAGACAAAGGAGGCCTGGTAATCCTGTGCTGTGGGAGCTCACAGCTGCTCCTTCCCTGCACACAGCAGTTTGTGAGCCAGCAATGCAGGTTCAGGGGAGCTGCCCAGAGGAACCATAAATCCAGATGTAAACCAAAACCTCATCCAAACCTTGCTCGTGCAGAGCAGCACACAGAGCCAAGATGGGCTAAGGCCAAGGGGGATGAAGGAGGAGGCTGACCAGGGGTGCAAACAGTTTGTGTCAGACTCTGCTCTTCCCAGCAGCAATGTCTGCAGTGTTTACCTGCAGTGCTGCCCAGGGGAGCACAGCTCATGGAGCACCAAGCTTCACCTGCCTTTGGTGCTGCAGGCTGAGCAGCCACACAAGCAGGATGATCTCTGCTCAGCCCTCATTCCTCTGGCTCCCCAAATTCCCCTTTTCACTTGATTGGGCCACATTCCCTAAATTCCAACCCACACTGCAGGTGAGATCCCCAGGTGTGAGAGCTGGGCTCCACAGTGGCAGGACAGACACACAGCCTTGGCAAACACCAGAGAAGGGCTGCCTGAGGGTGCACTCATTCCAGGGCTCATCCCACTCCAACAGCTCACCTCCATGCAGTGGGAGGCACCCTCCACCTTCTGGCTTTCCTAGAATATTTGGTGGGGGACCCTGGTGCTGCAGCAGCTCTCCTGGCATCCCCCCAGCCCTTTTTGCCAGGCAAAAGGCTCGAGCAGGATGATTTGAGTCTTGGCTCCAGGACCCAGCTGAGCTGCCAAAGCAAACAGCTTCCTCACTGGGAGCCTTGGCCTTCCCACTCCCCCCATGCCACACCAAATCTGTCTCAGCAGCAAGTGGGAGAAGAGCCAGAATCACTCTGAGATCCCAGGACAGCCTTGCTCAGACAGATTTCATCTTCAGCCGTGGCTGCCAGGCAGGAGCTGACCCCAGGAGAGTTTTCCACCTTTCCAGGCCAGCAGCTGCATTGTGACCACAGGCTGCTGCAGCATCAGCTGTGGCACTGGTGGCAGCACCAGCAGCCCAAGAGGGCTGCAGGATCAACATGCCACCCACAAGCCCTTAGTTTCAGGGGACACAACAGTTGCAGCACAGCCTTCTCCAAGGACAGCTCTGCACCAGGGCAGTCACCAGCTGAGAGCAGAACCCCTGTGCCCTGTTCACAAACCACCACCCTGCACCATTCCTGCTCCTCACCCCTCTTTTTCAGCACAGGACTAGGATGCTGTCTCTGCTGGGGCCCCACTCCAGCACCTCATGTGCAGGAAAGGGAATGTGAGAGAAGGGAAAACTCCACTGTTCCTTCAGCCTCATTTTTCCTTCCTTTAGAAATCACTGAGAAGGAAGAAACCTGCCAGAAGACACATTAGGGCTGTAACAGGAGAAGGCTGCAGGCAAGGACCTGTCAGTCACAGAGAAAAAATAAACAGCATGTATTGATTGTTCTGCAGTCCCCAGTGCCACAGAGCCCGTTCAGCAGGATCCCCTCAGACCCCAGAGAAAGGGCAGAAACAATAAATAAAATCACTAAGAGAAACAGAGCGTGGAATGAACTCCTGGAGTAAGAAACAAGCGCTGGCTGCAGCCCAGGGCAGCTGGGGGAGGTGGCTGTGGGGGCTCTGGAGCCCCATCTCCTGCTCCCAGTGCTGCCTCAGCACAGCAGCACCACGCTGAAATCCACCCTGCAGTCACCCCCACGTACCTGAGCCAGCCCCCTGTGCTGCTCTGAGCTCTGGCACCCCTCACTGACACCCACCCCAAAGCTGTTTCATTCTCAGAGAACAGCCCAGCTGCCTCAAAGCAGCATCCCAGAGGCCACATTCATCCTTGCTCAAAGGTGAACCCAGAGTTCTGCTGCACCATGAGGGTGGCAGTCTCCTGGCACCCCTGTGACCCCCAGCATCGTGTCCAAGATCCTCTCCTGCTTTATCTTTGCAGTTTGTGTTCACAGCTCACTGCAGCACTGCTGGGAAGAACAGAGCAGCATCTTCTCCAAGATCCTCTCCTGCTTTTTCTTTGCAGTTTGTGTTCACAGCTCACTGCAGCACTGCTGGGAAGAGCAGCATCTTCTCCAGGATCCTCTCCTGCCTTGTCTTTGCAGTTTGTGTTCACAGCTCACTGCAGCTCTGTCCCTGCACTGCTGGGAAGAACAGAGCCTACAACAAAGTATGTGCACCCCTGGTCAGCCTCCTCCTTCATCCCCCTTGGTGTTATCCCATCTTGGCTCTGTACTCTAGGCTGGCACAGCCACACATCCGTGCTGGGCAAAGTGGTCCTCACCTCTGTTATGTACCAAGCTGCTGGGATGTAAGAGAAAATCTGCAGTAACAGCAGGAATCAGTGCAAGACCTACCAACAGCTGCCCCAGGCTGCACATGTTAGTTTAAACATTTATTGTACATGTCTGGCTTTGATGAGGATCTGTAACCTGTCAGCTGCAGTGTTTACCTTGGTGGACGTGCATGAGGAACCTCAGCCTGAAGGGTTGGGAGTTTATAATAGTGCCAGATAAACAGCTTTCCTTGAGAAATCACCCCATGGCAGAACCCCCAAGACTAAACAAAGATCCAAGGGCCATACACTGTGCTTTGGGAAAACTTCCTGAAGCTGAAGCCTCCTCCAGCAGCCACTCCCTCCTCTGAGACATCCTTCTCACCCCTGCATTGCCCTCCCTTCCCTCACAGGGTACAGGTAGGACCATTCTATCCCTGTTCCTGCTCCCCAGCTGGCCACATCTGCCAGGAAATAATTCCATCCTTTGGACACTGTCCCCACTGTCCTTCCCAGTAACACTGTGGGCAAGTCACTGACCCAAGCTGCTCTGCTGAGGCAGGGAATTCCTCTGGTTTGGCCTCTGCTCCCTGCTGTCTGACTGCCCCAGAGCACAGGAGGATATTTAGCAGCAGAAGATGCTGACAAGCATGCAGTTAAGTTTGTATTTCCCTTCCCAGCTGGAAGGACACCCCCTTGGCTCCCTGCTTGCACACCTCTGGCAAGGGGATGGGTATTGCAGTGCCCCTCTCTCCTCCTCTGGGCTGGGGCAATGCCTCTGCACCCCTGCAAGGAGGCAGGGAGCTCCTATCCAAACCAGGTGTGCTGATCCCAGAGGCTGTTTGTCCCTCCCTGTATGTGCAGTGAGGCAGGGGCAGCTCTGATTCAGCTCCCATGGCCTGCCCAGAGCACAGCTCTGAGCACTCAGCACCTCCCACTCCCCAGGCAGGCCAAGCACTGAGTGTCTGCTTCCATTCCCCAGCCAAGCCAGAAGTATGCACATTCCTGGGAAGCTATTACATGGGTGTTCCTGTTGGTGCTTTTCCCTGTTAGAAAAAGTCTGTGCTGGACTGGAGACTTCTGGCATACCAAATCTGCAGGACAGTTGGGAATTCATTTCCAGCAGAAAGGGTAGCACACCAGCATGCAGAGCAGGTTTGGGTTTGCATAAGCACGCTCTGGTACAGGGCACATTCAAGTGCTAATCCCCCAGGAATGCACACCTTGTTCAATATGCCTTTAATAATCTTCCAGGAAGGTTACAGACACCAGCAAGGATGTCAAAAGCAGTTAATTCTGGGTTTGATCTGAGAAAGTTAATATATTTCCTCGTGATAATCTTTTTTTCTAAATGAAGTTCAGTTTACCACTGTTTGTCTCTCTCACTCACTCATTTAGGACAAAGCCTTCGAGCAGCTTTGCATTTTTTAACCACGTCCACCTCTGCATACCCACAGTGACATCTAGAGGCACACGTGCCTGGCCTTGGGGACAGATTGCAGGACACACAGCACACGGTGGACAGGGAAAGGCAGGGAAAGGGGGCAGCTCCAACCCAGCCACACACAGTCATGCTGTCCATGAGCAGCTGGGAAGCCTCCCCGTGCCTCCAGTGCTCCTTCTTACCAAACTCGCTGGCACACAGGTGCTCCACGATGGCCTCTGACTTCATCTCATTGTCACAAGGGGGACACACGGTGGTTCCTGGCAAGAGAAAAGAAGTGAAGACAATTGAGAGGTGGCAGGGAGCCAGAAGAAGCAGCACCACAGAGCCAGACTGGCCATGCTGGCAGACTCACCCTCGAGGGGGATCCATGCCCATGCACCCTGCCACGGGCTCCCAGCTCCCAGAGGTGTGGGACAACACCCTGCTGGGTGTAAGGAGCCATCCACTGGCTCACAGGGCAGCCCTGGCCAGGGCAGCCTGCTGCCAGCCCCACCACAATGCTGTCAGTGGCCCCAAGGGCAGGCACAGGCAGCTGCTAAGAGTAGAGGGACAGCACTGGCAAAGAAAGGAGTTCTCAGGGCCAGGCACTCAGCTGAGGGAAGAGCTTGCCAAGGGGCACTGCCCATGGCCTGCTGACATTCCCTCCCCACTGCATGCCAAGGCAGGCACACGATGCCTGAACCCCAGCACAGCAGGAGGATGCTGCCCAGAGATGCCTCAAGTGTGCCAAGGTGGTGCCAGGAGAGGGGGTCAGGACTGGCACAGCCCAGCTCAGTGCTCCCCTCACTACTGGGGACCATGCCACAGACTGCCCAGGAAAACCCTCACTACCCTCCCTCCTGCCCTGTCCCACAGCAGCACTGGCTGGGGGTGCACCAGCACAGCTCTTGTGGATGCTGCCCCACCAAGAGTGCTCATCCACCACCAAGAGTGCTCACCCACCACCAAGAGTGACCATGCACCACCAAGAGTGACCATGCACCACCAAGAGTGCTCACCCACCACCAAGAGTGCTCATCCTCCACCAAGAGTGCTCACCCACCACCAAGAGTGCTCACCCACCACCGAGTGCTCACCCACCACCAAGAGGGCTCACCCACCACCAAGAGGGCTCACCCACCACCAAGAGTGCTCATCCACCACCAAGAGTGGTCACCCACCACCACGAGTGCTCATCCTCCACCAAGAGTGGCCATCCACCACCAAGAGTGCTCATCCACCACCAAGAGTGGCCATCCACCACCAAGAGTGACCATCCACCACCAGGAGGGCTCATCCACCACCAGGAGGGCTCATCCTCCACCAAGAGTGGCCATCCACCACCAAGAGGGCTCACCCACCACCAGGAGTGCTCATCCTCCACCAAGAGTGCTCATCCACCACCAAGAGTGCTCACCCACCACCAAGAGTGCTCATCCTCCACCAAGAGTGCTCATCCACCACCAAGAGTGCTCACCCACCACCAAGAGTGCTCATCCTCCACCAAGAGTGCTCACCCACCACCACGAGTGCTCATCCTCCACCAAGAGTGGCCATCCACCAACAAGAGTGGCCATCCTCTCTTTTGTTTTGAGCCCATGGCTCCCCCAGAGCAGAGCCACCTCTGCCTGGCAGTTGCTGGCAGTGGTCACATCTGCCTCTTGGGAAATGCCAGCCCAGGAGATTTCACTGGGATCTGTCCTGGGAGGAAATCTCACTTCACCCAGAGAATAAGAATCTGTTTCCAAGTCCTTAACTGCAGTTGGAGCAGACCACCCAGCAGCACAGACGTCGATTTGAGCTACTGGCAGATTAATTTATTGAGCTGGGAGATGCTGCTTGTTCCTGGTCCAGCAAGAAGGAGGGCTCTTCCCACACAAGGGAGTTATTCTCAGGGACAACACTGCAGCAAAACATCTGCCAGTAAACACAGCACTCATGGCCTTCCAGCCCTCAGCCAGGCCAGCAAACCCACAGCATGGCTGGAGTGGAACAGCAGAGAGGTGTCTCAGGAAGGGGTGCAGAGCCAGGGAGGCACAGCCATGACCATGCTGCTGTGTCTCCTCAGCCTCAGATGCCCCACGGGGATTCAGGCCAGACTTTTGTTTTCTGTGGCTTGTTGTTTCCCTGTCGCCACCCCCAAATCTCTCCTGTGCCAAATGCTGATTCCTGGGGACGTGCAGCATGGCTTTATTAATCACACATGCACAGCAACTTGCTCCTATGTGCAAGTCACGAGTCAGCCTTCACAGCAGCAACATCCACACCCTCTGTACCTCTGAGAGCTGCCCATCCCCTGGGTAACCCCTCTTTCCAGAACCCTGACATGCAGCCACCACTATCACCATCTCAGAGTGACACAGGCAGGAGCCAGCCTTTGGAGATAGGATGACTTCTGCATCAGAATATTTCTTTCCAGGCTGTGGAAAGAAATATTTACTGTGCTCATGACAAGGGAGAGAGGGTGCTCACAGGAGGTGACACAGGCCCAGCTCTCCATCACTCTGCTGGGGAACAAGCTGGGGTACCTGCCATGCCAAGCCTTCAATGTCTCAGCAGCCCAAGTGCACATGAAGCTGGCCAAGCCTGCACCAGCCAGACATGAAAGCCACCACTGCATCCACTCTAAGAGCTTTCCAGGCAACCAATTAAAATAGGGAAAAAAAAAAAAAAAGCAAACAAAAATGGAAAATAAGACTCATTGTTCCACGGTGCAAATACAGGCTTTGTTCTAGCTGTGCTCCAGCAGCCCCTAACAGGCTGGAACACACCCAAGGTGGCAGAGACCCCTGCCTTGCTGCACCAGGAGCCAAGAGCCATGCTGTGGGCTGGACCTGGGAGCCCCTGGACAGCCCCTTCCACAGGCAGCAGCTTCACTCATGCACAATCCCCCTGCCCTAATCAATAACCTTGATCAGATTGCTCAGAGTCCCTGACCAGGAATGTTTCCAAGCATGGGGCATCCACCATGCTCCTAGATAATCTGTGCCAGCGTTTTACAACCCTCACTGCAAAAACTTCCTCCTTATAACCAATCTAAACCAACCCACCCTCCAGTCCTGCCTCCTGCAGCCCTTCCACAGCACAACAGGAATGCTGGCAAGGGGAAGAGAAATTGTCCTGTGCTCTGGATCAGCACATCACAGCACAGACAGGAACATAAATGCTGGGGCCCAGGAGCTCCTGCACAGCTCTGGATCACCACATCACAGCACAGACAGGAACACAAATGCTGGGGCCCAGCCAGCTCCTGCACAGCTCTGTACCCCAGGAAAGCTGTTCTGTGGAGCTACCCCAGACCTGCAAGCCCTCCCATCCCTCCTGAGGCACTGCAGCAGACATCCCCAGCCCACCCTCGGGGCCCACTGCAGCTTGGCTGGGGCCCATCTGCAAACTCCAAGCACAATCTCAGCTGCCTCCAGCTCACTTGTTCCCTGCTGACCATTTTTCCAATGCCTGGCTGTAGAGCCAGCTTACTCCAGGGGCAAGAGAAGGAATGTGTAATGCTGTATTAATCTGCAACTCCCCTGATGCATCCTGTGGGCCTGCAGGCTTTACTGCCTGTGCTTAAGGAGAAAGGAATTCAGCAGGTCAGCTCTTTGAGAGGCAGAAACAAATTCCAATTTCAAGGTGTTAATGGGGGAAAATACTGAAAGGGTTTGTTCTTATTAGTACCAAGAGAAAAGGGGGGACACTGCTTGGTTCTGACCCTCTTTGAATCAACAGGAAACACCCCTGTGCCCAAGAGCAAAGGAGTTGGTGCTGACAGAAAACACAGACAGGGTGCAGAACCCAGGCAGACAAGTACCCAGCCAGCACAGGGACAAGGACTGAGCTGCAGGTCACCCAGGATGACATGACATCTGCAGGAGGTGGCAGGACTGAGCTGCAGGTCACCCAGGATGTCACTTGCCATCTGCAGGAGGTGGCAGTACCAGAGCTGGAGCAATGGGTGCCTCATGGACCACTAACAGAGCCTCTGTGGCATGCAGGACATCCAGCAGTGCTGGTTCACATCACACCAGTGGTTGCAACTCACTTGGAGTTTGCTTTTTTTCACCCCAAACTGTTTGAGGCACCACAAGAAAGCAGCAGTGTCCCACCCCACTGACAGCAGTGTCCCAGCCCAGGTCCAAAAGGTGAAGAAAAAGTCATTAAAACTACTCAGTGGAAAACCTGGCAGATGCTGCTCCTTTAGGAGACTGCTCCCAGGTCTTGGCTCGTTAATGTCTGTAAAATGAATGACCTGCACACAGCTCAGACTCTATCCAGACCCAGGAAGGGGCAGCTCACACCCAGCTGTCCCAGGAGCATGCTTGGCTGCAAGTCCCTGGGGAAATAAAAGCAACCTTTGTACCTGCAACACGGAACACGGCTGTGGTCTTGACCAAGGGTCCAGGTTCACACCAGACACATTAATTTAGAGCATTCCTGGAAAACAAGGAGGTTTCTCCAGCAGGAAGGGCAAGCCACGACAAGGAAGCTGTGCTGCCATCACTGTGGGGAGAGGCTGGCCCCTGGCAATATCAGGCCCCCATTTTCCCCCTGGCACTGGTACAAACTTCACAGGGATGTCACTGGGGCTCCTGCACACACTCCTCTGGGTGTCCCCTGTGCCTGCCATGCCACAGTCGCCGTGCCACTGCTCTGCACTGCCCTCCTCAGCTCCTGGAGACCCCTGGGGGTGCCACTCCTCTGCTGCAGGATGCACTCCCTCCTATCTCTGCAGTACGAGTCCTTTCCAGATGGGCAGGATGGCACTGCCCAGTCCCCGTCGGGCTGGGTTACCTCTCCCAGTCGAGCACCACACGCAGCTTTTGTCTGTACAGGTAACTGCAAAGGGCAGACGAGCTCTGACACAGCACAGAAGCCACGGAAAGCACTCAGCCCCCTCCCTGCCTGCGCCGAGCTCCTCCCGAGCGCCGGCACTGTGTCCCCGTGGGACCAGCAGTGACAATTCCCTTCAATTCCCTTAAGCACTGCACTCTCTTAGAGCCCTCTGCCATCTCCCTCGACAAACATTCCTCCTGCCAGCCTTTCACAGTGCTCCAATAGCAAACACCCAAGTGACACCGGGATATTTATTTATTTTCAAGTTTCCAGCAACAAGCCAGACTCACTACAACTTGAACAAGCCAGTCTGGCACCACAGAAACGTGCTGCACGCAATGGAAACAAACACGAACCACGTTCACTTTCCCCAGCTGTTTTTGAGCAGGTTCTTTGCTCCCTCTCCAGCCCACAGCCCACCCGAGGGCAGGGCTGGATCTCCAGTGCATGCCCAGCCTCTTGCCCTAGGACTGCACTGGGCGTGGGGACAGCCAGGACTGCTGTCACTGTTGGCTCCAGTGTTGTGGACACCACACATCCTCCTGCTGCCCAGAGCAGCCCTGCAGGAGCCTGGCTCGGGAGCAGAGCCAGGACAGAGCAGTAGCTGAGGACGGAGGGTCACACCTTGGTCCATCAGGGCTGGAGCCCAGCCCCAGTGCCCGTGCAGGGATCAGAACAAGCACAACCCCACCGTGTTCCAAAGAGCCTCTCCCAAGGCTCTGGGATAGGGATGAGGAGCTGGCAGGGCATCCCACTCCCTCTGGGACAAGAAATAGAGTGCTCAGAGGCTAGAGGAGGGCTGCTGCCAAGAAGAAGAGTTCAGGTGAGCCTCCTCCTGCCACAAGAACCCCTCCTGGGTGAACACCTGCCCTGCCAGCTCAGAGAGGAGCGCCAGGAGCAAGGCTACAGCACGAGCCATGCCTTACCTTTGGGCCTGGAGACCTCGGTGGCATTGGGAGCTGTCATAGCAATGCAGACGTCATCCTGGGGAAACTGGTCACACTTGAGCATCTCTGGCCAGAAGAAGCCAAAGAACTGCATGACAGGCTCACAGGAGTCACGCACGGCCTCGCACAGCCAGCGGCAGGGGTAGACCGGCCGGTCCAGGCAGACGGGGGCAAAGAGGGAGCAGAGGAAGACCTGGGTACCCATATGGCAATTCTTGTTGAGCAGTGGCACCCAGCTGCTCGCCTGGTGCTTCACCTCGGCCATGGTCTCGTGGTCCAGCAGGTTGGGCAGCACCATCTTGTCGTAGCCCACGCTGTGGCACAGCCGCAGGTCGGCGGGGATGGCCACGCACTGGTGGGGTTTGGAGTAGAAGCGCCCGCCAGGGTAAGGGCCCAGGTCTGACTGGTAGCTGACATAGTCGTACTCGCTGGCCACGCCGCACGCCAGCAGCCCGGCGGCCACCGACAGCACCGCACGCACGGCGGCCCCACCGGGCCCCCTCACGCTGCCCATCGCCGCCACCCGCCGACGGTGGCCCCGACAGCACCGCACGCCGCTCCCCGCCGGGCGCCCCGCTGCCGGCGGCCGCCCCCGGGGACTCTCCTCGCGGCCCCTCCGCTGCCCCGAGCTCGCTGCCCGCCGAGCCCCGCCGAGCCCCTCACAGCCCCACCACCCTCCCGCCGCCCCGGCCCCGGCCCCGGCCCCGCTCTGGCCGCGCTCCGGCCGCGCCGCGGGTTTGTGAGCCCGCGGCAGCCAATCAGCGCCGCGCCGCCCGCCGCGCGCTGCCCCGCCGCTGTCAATCAGCGACCGCGGGAGCCAATCCCGCCCCGCCCCGCCCTGCCTAGCGCGGCCCCGACGGCCCCACAGCCCGGCCCGGCTCGGCTCGGCTCGGTCCGGCCCGGCTCAGCTCAGCTCGGTCCGGTCCGGCTCGGCTCGGCGTCACCTGCAGCGGCTGAGGGCCCGCTCGGTTCCACTCGGCTCGGTCCGGCCCGGCCCGGCCCGACGGAGAGCAGCCGGGGCTGCTCGGGGGTACCCAGATCCCCCGGGCCGGGGCTCGCCCCTTGGCTCCGCTCGGCGGCAGCCCCGGTGCGCGGCCCGAACCCCCGGAGCCCTTCCCGGTCCCTGCGAGGTCCCGGCGCTCCAGAGCAGCTGTTCAGAGGTTGCAGATATTTCTGTGAACCTGTACTGGACCGTGCAGAACAAATTCCAACAGAAACTATGACATTCAAAGAAAAAAGAAAAAAAAAAAAAAAACAACAACCAAACTAAACAAAAATCAGGAGAGAGCAAGGGGCCCAGTTCGGTAAAGGGTGCCCTGTTCCAGATGTGCCGCAGGAGCAGGAGCTGCATTCCCCATTCCTCCACCCTTACCTTGCTGTGCTCCTCGGGGTTTGCAGGGACTCGCTGCCCTCCAAGGCTGGGAGGAGGAGGATGGAGGCCGTGGGGCTGCCCAGGTGCCAGGAGGGTGTCCCTGGGTGCAGGCCAGGCAGGAGAAGCTGTCACATCCTTGTGCACATCTGGCCATTGAGCAGCTCTGCCCCTGCGTGCCTACAGGGCACTGAGCTCTCTCCTCTGGGATCCTCCAAAGTTCCCCTTCCTGCTGCTGCCTTCGGCTGGAACAACTTGTACCACTTAAAACAGGAACTACACCTCATTGAGAGGTAAATGGAAGAGGCTCTGCAGCCTGGAGGGCTGAAAGAGCCACTTTCACCCGAGGGCCAGCAGAACAGAGCAGCCAGTTAGCAGCACTAATGAAGTGAAGAATTTAGCGGTAAACGAGGGACCCGGAGCAAAAGAGGCATTTTTGGATGGAGCAGGCTCTCTCCTGCTACTTGGGCTCAGGAAATGATGGCAAAGCTCTGATCACTGCTTGTACCAAGAAACAGCTGCAAAATGGACTTCTCATTCCTTGAGAAATCCTGACAGAATCTGCTTTTACCAAAAGTAGTTTAGGAACACTGAAACATCTCATTTTGAGAATTTAGAAAATAGTGCTGTGTCCCAGGAAATAAGTGTGATGTGTAACAGGGCACTGATCTGCTGAAAGATTTATTCAGGCATCCAGGTGTTACATCCATGGGCACAAGTCTCTGGTTGGGAACTAAACTGTGCCAGTGCCTCTTCATTTTCCGTGGCAAGATCATAGGAAAGTTTCAGAGCCTCTGTGTTTGCAGAGCAGCAATGGGTGTGTTTGACTTTGGCAGTGTTAGGATCCTTCTGTTCCAGGGTGGATGCAATAGGAATATCACAGGCAGGCAAGGTGAGCTCTTAGGAAACTTATTCAAAAATTGGAGAGCTCTCCAAAGGCAGCAGCAGTAACACTGCAGCAAAACTACAGTCAGGATTCCAGTTATCTTCCAGTTATTGCAGATGAGCAATTAGCACATGGCACCAGGTAAAGGTGCTGTGATGGTCACCCCAGGGATGTGTATCCTGGAGCATCCCATGCTGATTACTGGGTTTTACTGAACAGTAGCTGCTGAGCCTGCCACAGTTCACAGCTCTTGATCCAAGCAGGAAAGCTCACAGTTCAGCACGCCTTGGCTGCTAAATCTGACCACATGCATGGTCTGGACAGTTCCTGAACTTGGCTCAGGGAAGGTCTTTGCTGGCTGCCTTCTCTCTGCTGTGGCTGACATCCACATTCATGACAACAGCGCCTGAATGGGAAATCAAGAGTAAATTTTAAACTGAAATACAATTGAGCAGCAAATACAATTACTGGCAAACCATTTTTTAATTTAAAAAAATGTAAGAAATCAGGAAGAAGGAGGGAAAAACCTAAACCAAATGAAAATGCCAACTCTAGTCTAGGCCACTCAATTGCTTAATACATGATATCAGACCTCTTAGAAAGCAGCTGCCCAAGAAGGGCTGCTCTTCCAACAGACCTCTTCCAGACTGCACATGAACTTTTCTGAGTGAAGTCTGCACAGCCATTTCCCTTCATAATTACGAAGCCCACTGCTTCTTAAATCTCTGCCTTGTCTCTAATGTCATAGCCATTTATTGCTGCCTTTCCCACAGGGGCCAACATTTTCTTCTTGAATAACGAGACGCTTTGCACCACACACCATTCTGGCTGTCCCAAGACCTCTCCTGCCCTGTGAAAAGCCCAGCCCAATTAACCGTGCCTATTTCTGGCTCCATTGTTCATCCCAGCAGCCTGTGCAGGACCAGGCACTCTGCCCTCATCTGCAGCTCAGCATCCCACTCTGCTCCGTGTCCACTGCACTGTGTGCTCAGGGGTGACAGGGCAGGTGGCAGGGGACATGTCCCTGTGCTGCTGGCAGTGGTGTTGTCCCACCTGTCCCCTCCTCCCTGCCCACACTGGGCACACTCTGCCCTGGCCACCTGGTGCTGGAATGCGCCTTTCCCTGCATGCTGCCCTGGGGAAACAGGCAGGCATGGAGGGGATAATAGAATATATTAGCCCTGAGTCCATTCAGGCCCTGGCTCTTTATGAACAAAGCCTGCTAACTGAGCTGATTTTTGCCAAATGACTGGCTTTCGTGCATGAGCAGCAAAGTGGAGCCCCCAAAGACTCCCATGCAAGGAGCACTGTTGCCCAGGGCTCATTGTTTTACGCCTGCACTTGAGGGCATGGAGGAGTCACGGCCTTGCCTGCCCTGGCATTTCTTCTCCAGTTTCCCACCGCTGCATTAGCCCCATCTCAGCCCCAGCAGAGGCAGCAGGGATGGGGGAGATGGGACAAACTCAGGGACAGGGATCCCTGCAGTCCCTGTCCCAGGGCTCACGTTGTCAGATGGGATGCACCAGCAGAGGCAGCCCACCTACCATGTCCCTACATGGAGAGCCCACCATGCCAGCCCTGCAGCAGGACAGCTCCTGGACACCCCCAGGGAATATTTGCTTTAGGTTAGACCCCCCTCAGCCCACCAAGACCTGCCAGGGTCAGTGCCTGAGGAGGATGTTGGTTTTGCCATGTTTGTTTTCTGGTTTTCTCAGCAGATTGCTCCAAGACTCCAATAACACTGCTGCAGCCAGGAACACTCCCTCAACCCATGATAAGGACAACCCCCATGATAACGTCCTGCACAGGGAGGTTTTGCAGCTGTGGGGACCCAGTCTGATGCCTCAGGCAGGTGCCCAGTGCCCCTGGGGCTGCAGGAGACACCTTCACCAAAAGCTGGCCAGGATCAAGGCACACGACAATTCCAGCTGATGTCTCCTGTTTGTGTGAAATTAGCACCAATAAATGCTATAACTACACATGACCAACAACAGATTTATTAGCTAACATTTAAAAGACTGCACGAGCAAATGCCTTCAGCACTGGTGAAACTCTTGACCGTCTGCCCCGAGTCCCAGGAGGGAACCGATGGCAAATGTTTACAGGGGCTTATAAATATTTATCCTGTAATAACTTGCTGCATTACAGCACATTCTTCTCCACAAGGCTCAGCTTTGCCCTGGACCAGGTGCAGGCTGCTGAGAGGGTCTGTGGCACATATAAAGTTTGCCTGAATAACATACAGCAAGTGCTGGTGTTCAATAAAACAGCAGCAGCCAAGCTGCACGCGTGAAAGGCACTGCAAGTCATTCCTTACCCAACAAAAGAAAAATGTGGCTGGGGAGCACAGGTGTGCAGGCACGTTGGTGTGGGTGCAAACCCCTTCTGGCTTGCCAGAGTAACCTGGGGAAGTGCTGCAAGTCACTGGGGAGGTATAAATCACACTGCTGGGCTGGCCTGATGGAGGTTTTGGCCCAAGAGTGGCCCCATGCTGCCTGAGAACATGGGGACCCTCAGCTGCTTTTGTAAGAACCCCAAAGAAGGGAACAGGAGCCCACCATGAGGAAATATCTCCTCACGCTTCTTGCTCTTCAGCAATCCTATCTGCTCACTTCCCTCTAAAAATTTTTGTGCCATTATTTATTTATCCTTCTGTCCACTTATTTATTTATCCTTCTCATGCTAAATGATTTGCAAGAGCATAAGATACCTGTGGTTTGGAAACCATGTGATAGTCTCCAAGCTGGACCAGAGATGGAGTTCAGAACTACTTTCTAACAGGAGTAAATAAGCAGATTGGAAAGGCTCCATTGTGTATATTCTAGGTTGCTATTTTCTTAACCCTGTCTCATTAAGATGGATGGGGTTTCTGCTTATTAGTAATTTGGCAAGTTCCTCTTTGTGTACACTCTGCACTTCTCACTAATGACGCTGTGCTTCAGTGATTAACAAAAGAGATTCCAGCACAGTCAGTGAAAACACAGCCACGCACTTGGGGCACTGGGACACAAACCCAACGTTCTGGAGGTGCCCTCTGTGGAAGACTGCAGGGAACCCAGCAAAGGAGAAGTTGCTGGTCATAAAACCTTTCGTGTCACTCAAATAATTTTTGACCTGAGGACATTGGTTCTTTTATTTACATGCAGAGCTGACAGAGCCTGCCACAAAGTGATTCAGAGCCCTTCCTCTGCTGTTCTTAAGACACATCTGATGGAGATGAAGCTGGCACTGCTACTGCCTGGATTTACAGCTGGCCATTAAAGTATGTTTACAAGTCTTTAGTACAGTGTACACATCTGGTAAATCATTGACTGAGCAAAAAGCTCCTCCTGCCATGCTCCCTCTCTCAGCTTTTCCTGCTACTCTGGTAGCCAGCCTGGAGCCTGTGTGCAGTGGTGGTGTGGCTGTGGTACCCAAGAGCACCAAGGGCTCTCACCAAGGGGGGAAAGCCAGGACTGGCAGAGCTTGGCTTTGCTGCACAGGTACAGTGAAAGAAAAGCAGAATGGAAATGGCACAGCTCCAAGTACACCAAAAACAACATCCCTTTTCCCTGGTACCAGGAAGTGTTGAACACAGCCCACAGAACTGCACTGCACTGGAGCCTTCCCTGCAACAGGAATCACAGAATCCCAGAATGATGAGGTTGGAAGAGACCTCTGAGATCATCGAGTCCAACCTGTGCCCTGACACCTCACCCAGACCATAGCACCCAGTGCCATGTCCAGGCTTTTTATAAACACATCCAGAGATGGTGATTCCACCACCTCCCTGGGAAGAGCATTCCAGTGCTTTATTATTCTTTTGGTGAAAAATTTCTTCCTAATATCCACCCTATACCTTCCCTGAGGTAGCTTGAGACTGAGTCCTCTGGTTCTGTCAGTGCTGCCCAATGGAAGAGACCAATAGGCTGGATATTAGGAAAAAGGTTTTCACCAAAAGAATAATAAAGCACTGGAATGCTCTTCCCAGGGAGGTGATGGAATCACCATCTCTGGATGTGTTTAGAAAAGCCTGGACATGGCACTGGGTGCTATGGTCTGGGTGAGGTGTCAGGGCACAGGTTGGACTGGATGATCTCAGAGGTCTCTTCCAGCCTCATCATTCTGGGATTCTGTGATTCTGTGATAACTTCCCTGCTGTAGCTTGAGGCTGTGTCCTCTGGTTCTGTCAGAGACTGACCCCACCTGTCTCCAAGCTCCCTTCAGGAAATTGTAGAGAGCAATAAGGGCACCTCTGAGCCTCCTCTTCTCCAGGCTAAACAGCCCCAGCTCCCAGAAAAAGATGCTGGGTTTGGTGTTCTGCCAAGCATGGCAGGGGCTGGGGTGAGGAGCAGCAGGAGCTGCTGCTGGTGAGCCCCCAGCATGGCTCTTTGTGCCATGCACAATAAACATCTGGGCAGCTGTGCAGTCATCTGTGGCCAGACCCTTGCTCTTGTGGCCACAGAGCTGGGCAAAGGCCAAAGGGTAAAGGGCAAACCACGGGAGCAGAAACAAAGCTGGATCAGCTCATTCATGCAAACCTTTTCAGGAGTTGTTGGTGGCAGGATGAGCAGCCAGGGGAGTGCAGGACTCGCTGGCTGTGTGTGAATTGCTCTCTGCACATACAGGCTGTAGGTCCTGTGCTTTGAAAAGGTGCAGGATCCTGGAGGCCTAATTAGAAGGCACCCACAAGGATCATCAAAGTCCAATTCCTGGCCCTGCTCATGTGCCTGAGGATCCCACCCTGTGGCTGAGAGCACTGTCCAAAGACCTGAGCTCTGGCAGGCTTGGGACCACTGCCCTGGGGAGCCTCTTCAGTGCCTGACCAACCTCTGGGGGAAGAATTTGCCCCACTTCTCATTGTCACCCCTCACCACCAGGTACAGCATCCACCTGTGCTCAAATTCTACTCTAGTATCCTCAAAGTTAAGGTCTCATTCAAGTGCTTGTCTGAATAAAAACTTGTTAAGAGAAATGCCTGCAAGGCAAGGCAAGTCCTGCTCTCCCTCCTCTTTTTAACAGTGAGAAAATGGGGTGGCTTTGCCCCAAGACAGTTTTGCCTTGGGATGGAAAGAGAGGAGCCTGGGCACTCTCCTTCCATCCCCACATCCAGCTGCCAGTGCTGGCTCCTGAGGTAGACTTTGACTTAAAGCTGATTCCCTGGGGAACAACTCACTGCCTCTCAGTCCCAGGGTTTTAAAGGACTGGCAGGGTGTCTGGGAAGGAGGAGAGGGAAGCAGAATTTTCCTTTCCCCATAAATAATTTTATGAAAGATTTTAAAAGAGATTTCAAGAAGAATCTCTTTCCTCCCTTCCCCCTTTCTCAACTGTACTGTGCATTTTAAACTGTTTGTGGAAGGGAATTAATTAGTGCAGGCAGCAGAGCCCAAAGCTCTGCAGCAGCCTGTCTTCTACACAATGGAGATCCAATGCTTTCTCCCCTGCCTGGGAAACACATGCCCAAAATCCAAGTACATACATTTTTTTCTAACCTAATTCATTTTGTAGATTGATGGAGAAAATCCATAGCAAATATTTATGACTTTGCAATAAATAACCCTCACAGAAGTTACAAAAGAGTTCTGGCGAGTCTCAAGGTAACTTTCAGCGAATTCCAGGGGTCAGGGCAGACTGGGATACTGAGCCCATAGTGCTCCAGCCTTTGGCTCATCTGTTTTGAATTATTGGTATTACTCAGTGTAGCATTGCTCTCAATGGAGTAGCTGTGCTGTGATTCCACGCCATATTTTATTTCTGTGGCAGGAGAGAAGCTGCAATAACTATTAGTTCTACTCTGTTGTAGCCTGCAAAAAAAAAAAAAAACCCCAGGCCCCAGCAGGGCTGGGCTGGTCCTGCTGGTGTTTGCAGGCTGGCAAAGGAAGGTGCCCAAGTGCCTGGGACAGGACTCAGGGCCTTTTCTTGGTGCTTTTTCCTGCCAGTTCAGAACATGGACTGCTGAGGTGCTCCCAAAGGTGGCAGTGAAGGCAGCTGCCCATGCTCTGGGCTCCTGGAGCCATTCTATTAATAAGGGGTGATGGGTTTAATTATTATTTATTTATTATTTTTATTTATTAAGGAGTGGTGGGTGCTGCTGGGGAGCCACACACACATCCTGAGAGTCACACAATTGTCCTGGGAGCCACACAAATGTCCTGGGAGCCACACATCCATCCTGGGAGCTGCACACCCATCCTGAGAGCCACAAACCCATCCTGGGAGCCACACACCCATCCTGGGAGCCAAAAAATTCTCCTGAGAGCCCATCCTGGGAGTTGCACACTCATCCTGGGAGTTGCACACCCATCCTGGGAGCCACACACCTGTCCTGGGAGCCACACACCTGTCCTGGGAGCCACACACCTGTCCTGGGAGCCACAAACCCACCCTGGGAGCTACAAACCCACCCGGGGAGCCCATCCTAGGAGCTGCACACCCATCCTGGGAGCCACACACCCATCCTAGGAGCTACACATCCACCCTGGGTGCCACACAAATGTCCTGGGAGCCACAAACCCACCCTGGGAGCCACAAACCCACCCTGGGAGCCCATCCTGGGAGCCACAAAATTCTCCTGAGAGCCCATCCTGGGAGTTGCACACCCATCCTGGGAGCCACACATCCAAACTGGGAGCTGAACACCCATCCTGGGAACCACACACCCACCCTGGGAGCCCATCCTAGGAGCTGCACATCCACCCTGGGGGCCACACACCCATCCTGGGAGCCACAAACCCACCCTGGGAGCCCATCCTGGGAGCCAGGACTGGGGCAAGAACAGAGCCAGCTCATCCCCACTCCATCTTCATTTGCTCCTAATCAGCACAGCGGAAGGAGAGGCAGCTCCAGCATCATGCTGCTCTCCCTGAAGGGCATGGGCTCCTTTCAGGGCTTTCAGAAAACAGGGTCAGACGTGTCTTCTGACCTGTGACCTGTCGCTTCCCTCCTCGCCATAATTATCTAATACAGCGCTCTCCCTGCCAAGTACAATGAAACAATTTGTCACTTCAATTGTCTGTCAGTCAACACTGGGGCCTTTTCAACAGGCCAACACATGTTTTTTGAGAGCTTGTCAGCAAGGGCTGTCTGGCCAGGCACATAACCATGGAAAATGGAACCTTTGTTAATTCTGGTTCTTAGAAAAGTAAATCCATTCACTTGTTTTTTTTCAGGCCTTCAGTTTGGAATTTGCACAAGAAGCTGAATTGCCCCTGATCCCTAAATGATTGGTCAGAGGATTTGCATGAGGAAGCAGAAATTAATTATTCTTTTCTTTTCTTTTTATTTTCTGTAATTGTGTGTTTAGAAATGAGATTACATTCTACAGCAGCACGAGGGGCTGAGGGGGGAATTGCTTTGCATTTGTTTAGCTCCTTAGAGTTAAGATCACCTAATCGTTTCAAGCATTTCCTAAGATTCCCTCTCTCTTTTTCTGCTTTAATGACCAAACAAAGATTGTGCTACTTCCCGGGGAACTTTTCTGGCAGCTGAGCTCAGCAGTGGGAGCCAGGGGCTTATCCCTCTGCCGAAACAGCCTCAGAAATCACACAATCACTAAGGTTGGAAAAGACCTCGAGGATCACCGAGTCCAGCCTTTAACTAACTCACTGCTGCCAAGGTCTGCTTGCTGCTTTTGGCTTGCAGGGCACAAAAGGCATTGCAGAGCCCTCGGGTTTGGGTCTGGGCGGCTCCTTGTGTTGCAGGAAAGGTGTCAGGGTTCCAGGCAGCCCAGGAAGGAGCTGCTGCTTGCCTGATTCACAGTCAGCACAAGCTGGGGTGCCTGGGGAGCCCCACGCATGGCAGGGGGCTGGGAGCATCCCAGTGGGGTCACCTGAGCTGTCAGGACATGGAGCTGCCACTTCCAAACCCTGCAGTCTGCTCCTGTTCACACAATAAAACTGATAACCTTGATGATAGCACAAACTGGTAGAGAGAAAAAAAACCCCTTTATTTTTGGTGCTCCTTACAGCTTCCTTCTGTTGGTTTTTTTTTTTTTTTTTTAATTTTTCTTTTGAAAGCAGCACCCTTTGAAATTCTCTGTTGATATATGAAATCCTATTCCTGAACATTATAATACATGAATATATATTATAATATATATATGAATATATAATTATATATGAATATATAATATAATACTACAATTATATTATATTATACATATATATATATATATATGTATTTACTACAATTATACTACAAAAATACTACAGATAGATATATCCATTTTCAGGTATTCATCATTTTCTTTGTCATGTGGAAGCTTGTGTTCTGGAATATTTTATTTAAGAGAGAAAAATATTTTATTTATTACAGAAATGCTGGATGGCCCCTACTCAATTTCAAATGCCCTGAATAAAAGTTTCTCCAGATATGCCTTTCCAGAATACCCCTGTCCCAAACTAATTCAAACCATACAGGGACCTCTGACTTAGAATCTTTCAAGCCCATAAAATGACACAAATTGGCTTTGTGAGTATATCTCCCAATCTAAGCCATGTCTGTAAATTTGATTTGTCCTCTTGCATGTCTACTGCATTAGGTGGCCTGAAAGACTATTTCACAGTGTCTGTGTCCTCCAAGAGCCACAAGTGTCCCTTGGATTGGTTTTCCAACCCTTTGGATTGGGTTTTTTTTGATCCTTCATCTGCATGAAGGATCCAAAAAGATTGAAGATCCTTCATCTTCATTTTTTTTGGATCATTCATCTGTTTTAGGCCTTGATTGGCCGTTACAGTTCTGTCCAGGCTGGCTCGTTTCACTTGGGGGAGGTCCCAGGTTCATCCCAGGTGGGTCCCCAAGTTGGTAAAAACGAGAGCAGGCTCCTGGTACTGAAGTGATTTTAGCATTTATTATTAAAAAAGGAAGGGCCTAAAGCAAGGGTGATTTTCAGCATTTATTATAAAAAAAGAAAGGCCTAGAGCAAGAGGGCCCCGTGCCGAGCAGGAGCGTTCCCGTCGAGGATGGAGCAGCGCCGATGCTGGGGCTGCTCAGCAGTGATGGCCCCGATGCCCCAGATGGAGCAGCACAATTCAGTGGGTCAGGAGCCCCTTTTTATCCTGTTTTTTGTCTGTTTAGATCCTTCATTCGCATGAAGGTTTAAGGCGCTTGATTGACCATTACAGTTCTGTCAAGCCTGGCTCGTGGTGCACTTTACTGAGGTGTGTTATGGTACCTTGAGTACCGGATTTCCCTTTTAACCCCTTTTACAATAGAATAACCAAACGAACAGCACATGCTTAACGATCTAGCAACTATTTTACAGCAGTTTTTAGCTTATTTTTAACAGCTCTCAGCAGGAGCAGAGGGGCACCGTCAGCACGAGCAGCCCAAGGGCCCCTCCTGAAGGACGGGTCCGGGAGGATGAGCTCCCACCGACACGGCCCTGCCTCCTCTGACCTCTCTGCTGCCCTCACGGCAGCTCCCAGCCTTGCCTCAGCCTGAGGCACCGCTACCCTCGCTGCCGCCCGGAGCTCTGGCCAAAGGTCACCGGGCCGCCACCGGCCCCCGTGTGCGGCAGAGCTGTGGGGGCGGCTCGGTCTGCTCGCAGCGGCTCCGCTTTCAAGGAAAAAGCATGGAAATGATGAACGAGCTGGGAGCGGCGCCCCGAAATAGCGCCTTGTCCCGGAATAGCGTTTTGTCCCGGGACAGCGCCGCGTCCCGGGACACCGCCGGGCGCCGATGCCTGTGGGCGCGGGCGGAACCAAGTACGGCCGGGGGGGGGGGGGGGAGGAAGCCGGGACAGCGCCGGCCGCCGGGATAGTGCCGAGCCCCGGGATAGCGCCAGACGCCGGTGCCTGTGGGCCACGGGACAGCGCTGGGATCCGGGATAGCGCCTTGTCCCGGGATTCCGCCTTGCCCCGGGACAGCGCCATGCGCCGCTACCCCTCAGCATGGGCGGTACCAAGTACGGCCGGGAGGGGGGGGGGGTGTGTTACGTGAGCTGACCGCGCTGAGGTGAGCGCTGCAGCCAATAGGATACGAGCACCTTTGCGCATGCGTGCTTCTGCCGTTCTGCGGCCTCCGAGGCTGCGCCTGCGCACTGCCGCGCCTGGTGGCGCCTAGCGGCACTTCCGCCCTGAGCCGGAGCCGCGGCGGTTTTGCGACAGCCGTAAGTGCGCGGGGCGGGCGGCGGAGCGGACGGGACCGGAGCGGACGGGAGCGGGGCGGCGGCGCGATGAGGCCGCAGCAGGCGCCTGTGTCGGGCAAGGTGTTCATCCAGCGCGACTACAGCGGAGGGACGCGCTGCCAGTTCCAGAGCAAGTTCCCGGCCGAGCTGGAGAACCGGGTGAGGCGGGGCTGGCGGCGAGCGCGGCGCACGGAGCCCGCACACCGGGCAGGGCCGGGCCGGGCCTACGCTCGGGAGGCGTTCGCAGGTGCCCTGCCTCGGTCGGGGCCGGTTCCGCGGGTTCCCCCAGGGCGGGGAAGGCAGCTCCTGCGCCGATCTCTGACCGGGGCCGTTCCGGTGCGGTTCCTGCCCGGTGTCCCCGGGCTGTGGTCGGTGCTGGGGACGGCGGCTGCTGTGCAGCGGTAGAGCAGAATGTACTCGCTGTGTCTGTGAGAGCAGAGCCGGCTCAGTGCTCTCAGGTGACAGCATTGTCCTCTCCCTTGAAATCCTGCCCAATCCGCTCACAGGCCTCACAAATGCTGTCCCAAGTACCAAATGCTGTGCCAAGTATTTTCCTTTTGGTCACTGCTATCAAAAGTGGTATCTTAGGGTGACAGACAAACTAACACTCCTTCCTACCCCGTTTTCTTTCTCTGGTTGGCTTTTTTCTCTTCCCCGTTGCTGTGTTGTGGGTGTGTTTGGTCAGCACTGCAGCAGCACCGAGGCACTGTGGGTGTGGAGTGTCCCTCCACTCTGCTCCTGTTCATTTTAACCATTTTAATGTGGTTTAACACATTCATTTTAGTGCGTGTCAATTTCGGCTTTTTCCCAGTTGAATTGCACAGGCGTGTTGTTCTGAATGGTTTTGTGTCACTGTCGTATTTTCTGAAAAATCCCTTCACCAGGATTTCTTCTCCTGGGAAGGTGAGATGCCTTAGAGAAAAATGTAAATAATAATGATCTGATTGGCTTCTCCTCTGTTTGGCTGCTTTGGAATGTCGTCTGGAGATTGTTTGATTGGTGTCATTGAATTGTTTTTACTTAATGACCAATCAGCTCTGAAGAGTCAGTCATGAGTTTTTATTATTCATTCATGTTAAACCTTCTGTCTGTATCCTTTTTCTTTTTTTAGTATAGTTTTAGTATAGCATAATGTAATGTAATATAATATAGTAATAAATCAACCTTCTAAGAACACAGAGTCAGATTCTCATTTCACCTCATCCTGAAGACCTCACAAACACCACAATCTTGTGTCCTTGTTGTGTTTGAATTCAGAGTCAGCCTGAGCACAGTGCAGTGTCTAACGAAGAGCTGCAGCTCTGTAACTCTGTGTTCCAGGCTCTGAGCACCCTGCAGATGATCCCTGAGTGGAGCTGGATGTCCAAGGGTGCTGGTGAGTTCTGGGCTGTTCTCCTGACTGCCTCACTTGCTTTTCCTGCAGATTGACAGGCAGCAGTTTGAGGAGACAGTCCGGACACTGAACAACCTCTATGCAGAAGCTGAAAAACTTGGGGGCCAATCTTACCTTGAGGGCTGTCTCGCCTGCCTGACTGCCTACACCATCTTCCTGTGCATGGAGACACACTATGAAAAGGTAGGAGCTTGTTTCCCCCTCCATCCTGCAGGCAAGCCCCTGGTTCTTGGTGGGTTTTCTTTGGCTTGCAGTGTTTTGGTGCAGATTCTGTGCAGATGTACCTCAGACGTGCTGGTACTACTCAGTTTGGGACCCATGGGCGTCGCTGTGGATCCACCAGACCAGTTGTGTGTTAGTTCTCACCTTGGCCTTGCTGTGACTTCTGTGCTGTTTCATTCCCAGGTTCTAAAGAAAATTGCTAAGTTCATTCAGGAACAGAATGAGAAGATCTATGCTCCTCAGGGCCTTCTGCTGACAGACCCCATTGAAAGAGGATTAAGGGTTGTATCCTTCTGTGCCTTGTGATGTTGTCTCCTGGTTTGTGTCAGTGAGGCACCTCTGCTCATGCTTGATATGGAATACAGAATCAGTGATTGTTGCTCTTTGTTGTGTCCTGGTTCCCAGTCAGGCTTTGGTGTGTTAAGGTTTGGTGCATGGTGAGCCCATGCAGATGTGGAACCTGACCTTAGTGAGTCAAGATCCTTCCTCTGTTCCAGTAACCTCCAGAAATGCTGCTTTTCTGACTCTGTTGGTAGGACAGAAATTGATGTTGTGACAAAAAGACCTGGCTGTTAGTTAATGTGCAACCCTCAGCTCAGGTTCTGCTGAAGATTTTGACATACAAACATCATTGCAAGCCCAGCACTTGCTCTTGCTTCATTGTGGCTTATTTCAACCCTTTTTCTTCAGCTTTTGAGCCACACTTCCCCCTCTGGAGGAAGAACTTGCCCCACTTCTCATTGTCACTCCTTGCCACCAGGTACAGCATCCACCTGTGCTCAAATTCTACTGTAGTATCCTCAAAGTTAAGGTCTCATTTAATACTTTTCTGAATAAAAACTTGTTAAGAGAAATGCCTGCAAGGCAAGGCAAGTCCTGCCTAGAAAGGTTTGTGGAGGGGAGCTTTTGGTTTGACTTAGCAGGAGTTTCTAAACTTCTTTTCTAGCTGATAGCTCACCAGTGGACTTGCTGTACCAGACGTTTTATGTGGTTATTGCCCGAAATTCTAAAGATCTCTCATAGCAAATGGGGAAGTATAATGAGCAACACATCTTTCTTTGAAAATATTGAAACCACAGCAACTTGGAACCCAATGTATGATAAGGTTAATTCCTTGCAGTTGGGTTTTCTGTGGCCTTGTTCAATAGCTCAGAGCTGTCACCTGCATGACTCATTTTTCTCAGTGTGTTTTCCATTGTGCATACACCTTCAACATTCAACTTGAGTAAAAGCATTTTCAGTTTGGTAGGTGACTTTTAACAGTATTAACTTTTTTTTCTGCTTGGTGCACAGCCTTCCCCAAAATTTAGCAGGGGAACAAGGCTCAAACCCACACTGAATTCCTGGGCTGGGAGCCAGTGCTCTTACCTGATGAGGCATCTCACATAGATTGTTCCCTTTGCTTTGGAGCTCTGGGACCTGCCTTTAAACAGCTAAGATATCAAAAGTCCCATCATTTTAATGTTTTTCTGCCTTTTTCTGGGTATATTTTCATAGTCTCTTTATAGTGTGTTTCCTTAACAGCTTTTCTGTACAGATTGAAATTACCATTTATGAAGACAGAGGTTTGACCAGTGGAAGATAAAACTGTGGAGTCTCAGGTATGTTACCCTTATCTCAAATCAGTCTCAACTTCTTTCTGTGCTCAGAAAGAGCACACAGGACTGGGTGCTGTCATGCTGAGAGTTTATCCCACCCTTGTACATCATCAAAGACTGTTCACATAAATCCTGTGTGGAGCTGCTTTTCTTGAAAGTAAAAATATCAGTACTGGGCAGGATGTTGCTTAACCTTGGAGAAATTTGAGTCTTGATTGTGTAAATTTGCTAACTTGTGCTGTATTATGTCCAAAATTCTTCTCAGGTCAGTAAAATGGGCTCTGTCTCTGGGTGTACTCTAGCATACAGAGACTTTTTGTTGCAGTTTTTCAGTTGGCTGCTGTTCAGGCTATCATGCTGATGTCTTTACTTGTGGTGTTTTCAAGTAAGAGAGCCCAGCAGCTTTGAAAAGCTCTGCTGAGAGGCTCTCAGCTCTCTTGATGCTGCTCTCACAAAGTGAAGGGTGTTTGCAGGACTGGGGCTTGTGGTATTTTTTGGGGTTCCCCTTCAAAGGGAGAAATGATGAATTTGACTTCATGTTTTTAGAAGGTTAATTTATTATTTTATGATTTATATTACATAAAAAAATACTATACTTAACTATAGTAAAGAATAGAGAAAGGATACTTATAAAAGGCTAAAAGATAATAATTAAAACCTTGTGGC
Source organism: Setophaga petechia (assembly GCA_024362935.1). Lineage (NCBI taxonomy): Eukaryota > Metazoa > Chordata > Aves > Passeriformes > Parulidae > Setophaga > Setophaga petechia. Next base: position 357,853 of record JANCRA010000123.1, on the reverse strand, counting down.
TCTTTCCAGAGTCCAACACAGCTTGACACTGATTGGTCATGAAGTAAAAACAATTTCACATTAAACCAATGAAACAATCACAATGTCCGAACATATTCCAAAGTAGCAAAACACAGGAGAAGCAAATCAGATCATTATTGTTTTCATTTTTCTCTGAAGTTTCTCAGCCTCCTAGGAGCCAAGTCCTGGGCAAAGAGATTTTTCAGAAAATATAACAGTAACAGCGGCTCATGCTAATTGTATCCAATATAGACCACCAAAATTACTGTCAGCTTTTGGAAAGCTGACATTGGGACTGGCTCCCTTGTGTTTGGTGCTCTGCAGGCCCTGGGGTGGGAGTGTCAAGTCCAGATTGTTGGCAGTATATGCAGAAAAGAGTGGGAAATATTTATGCCTGTTATGCAAAAAGAAGCAAATAGTAAAAGTCTTTATTTTTTGTTCGGACAAATGGAATCGAGAGCTCTGGGTTCTGCTCACAATACTCACCACAGCACATGGTAACTGCAGAAAGGTTTGTGTGGGGGAGCTTTTGGTTTGACTTAGGAGGAGTTTCTAACCAGCTGAACCTTCTTTCCTAGATGATAGCTCACCGGTGGACTTGCTGTACCAAGGTTCCCCTACCTCCTACTTTAGAGCATCATTCCTTTCTCTGCTGCCAGATCCACAGTGCCATCTACTACAAGGACTAACTTCCTCAAACTGCTCCCCAGGGGGTGACCTAGCTGGTCAGCATCCACTTTGCAGTAGATTTGGAAGCAAGAGGATCACTTTTTAGTTTTTGTTTGGTTTGGGGTTTTTTTCTTCTTCCTAAAGAAAAGGCAGAAGTGGTAAAGCTGTGTTCTCTCCTGAAAGAAGTGGGGCTCTGAGCCCAACAGAGGTTTAGTTTTAGTCCTGTAAGTGCAGTGCTGTTTGTCCCTGGTTCTTAAACCCTTCTGTGTGTCAGCTGGGCTTTGGATAGCTCCAGCTCCAAGTTGGGAATTTCCCTCCAGTTCAGTGTAAGAGTGCAGAGATACACAGTGCCTCTTCCCAGTGAGGAGTGACTCAAGGCAGCGTCTCTTGTGCTGATCCTTGTGCAAAACCAAAAGGCAAAAGTGTTCCTAGAGTTAAGGTCTTGGTTATCCCTGGGGAGAGGGGGCTGTAGCCAGACTTTAACCCTGCTGGTTTTTCTGCCCCTGTGTCTGTGCTGTTGTTGGCCAGGTCAGCCATCAAACAGTGAGCGCAGTAAAGTGGATGCTGAGCCAATAAAAATAATGATTCCCACCCTTCTCTGATTAATATGTGAAGTGTAAAACTGTTTCTTTATGGATTTCTTATATATAATTTATAGGAAAACATTGATTTGACAAACTGTAAGATACTGTGTAAGATGGATTTCTTAATTCTGTTTCTGGCACACATTGAGGAGTTGAGCTGTGCATTCCTCAGCGTCCCCGTGCATTGCTCAGCAGAACCTGCACGAGTGCAGCCTCCCACAGTCCAAGCTGCCTGAATCCCTTCTCTTCCATCCTTTTCCCGTGTCACAGCCCAGGTGTCCTGGTGTAGGGGCCGAGTGTCAGTGTCCAGTTGTGGAAGGAACTCAGGAGTTCGGAGGAGATGCTTTGCAGGATAGAGGGGCTGGGTTGGTTGGTGGTGGTGCTGCAGGTGCTAATACTGGATGTGGAACTCCAGGCTCATTCCTCAGCCACTGGGGGGGGGTTGAGATTTGATTAATATTTTCATTGTATAAACTTGTTTTTTTTTCTAAACTGTAACAGTGTTTGCCTTTCACAGCTGTTGCAATATTGGCAGAAGTACTGATGGATCAGTAAACCTTTTCTTAAACTGTGTGCAGGTGTGTTGTGGCAGCGCCGTGCTGTGGGTCCGGGGGTGACTCTGGAGTGCTGGGCTGGGGGCTGTGTCCCTGTGCCTGGCACTGGGGGCTGTGTCCCTGTGTGCAGGCTGGGGACACTGTCCATGTGTCCCTGTCCCTGGGGGCTGAGTCCCTGTGCCAGGGCTGTGTCCCTGTGCCCAGGCTGGGGACTGTGCCTGGCACTGGGGGCTGTGTCCCTGGCTCTGGCTCCATCATGGCCAGTGCCCACCTGGTGCTGGGGGCTCTGTCCCTGTGTTCGGGTTCCATGGCTGTTGGCTCTATCAGGACCAGTGCCCACCTGGTGCCTGGCCCTGGGGTCGGGAGATGTCAAACCTGCTGAGCCCCGATTGGCTGAAACAGCTGCAGCTTCCCTGCGCCTCCTCATTGGCCCAGAAGTTGCAGCTGGACGCCGTTCCCTGATTGGTGGAGGCGGCTGTAGCCCGAGCCGCCTGACCACCAAAAGAGCTGCATCCGCCTCCTGATTGGCCAGCTCAACCCGCTTCCTGATTGGCTGATAAAGCTTGCGGCCTGGAGTCGAGCCGTGATTGGGCGAGAAAGCTTCATTTCAATCCGCTTCCTGGTTGGCCTACCTAGCAGCCTCAATCTGCGCTCTGATTGGCTAAAGAAGATGATTTTTTTTCAATCTTTATTCTGATTGGCTGAAGAAGATGGCTTTTATTCAATTCGCCTCCTGATTGGTCGGTGGGAGGAGCGGCGGCCCCAGTCCGTTTTCTAATTGGCCAAACGGCCGCAGCAGGCTTCCCCATCCATGTTCCCGGGCTGCCGCGCATGCGCAGTGGCGCGGCCGGCCGGGTCATGGCGGGAGCGATGGCGGCCGCGACCGGCGGGGACTCGGACGGCGACAGCGAGGAGCTGGTGCTGACCCCGGCCCAGCTGATCCAGAGCCTGGAGCAGGTACCGGGGCTGCAGCCGCGGGCTGGGCTGGTGGGGCTGTGCAGCTGAGGATTTCCTCGCTTTCACTCACAGCGTGCCTTCTTTCAGGCCTGGCTGAATGAGAAATTTGCTCCGGAGCTGCTGGAGAGTAAACCTGAAATCATCGAGTGCGTTGTGGAGCAGCTGGACCATATGGTAGGTGTGAAAAATGCCTATTTTGTGATTGGCTTTTCGTAAATACTCGAATATTATATGTGTTATGTTAGAAAGTAATGCTGTATGTGTTACGTTAGAAAGTAATGCTGTATGAATTCTCGTAAGTACTGTGTTAAATATAGTTTTGGGTTATAAAAAAAATGTTAAAATAGAAACTATGCTATGTAGGATACTTTTTTCTACAGAAAGGACTCGCAGTGAGATAGCAGCCACAGGATACCTGAATCTTTCAAAGAAAGAGAATTTATTGCTCCGTTATCAGGAGGAACGAACTTCTTCCTGCCTTGCTCGGGCTTGAAGGTGCCGTTAGGATGATGAGAAAGAAACTGACACTGACCAGACAGAATCCTGTGTTTGAATGGAATTTATGCATCATGTATGAGATGTATGAATATGCAACAGGCTGTTGTTTTTAAGGGTTAATCCTCTGTTAACGTGGGTCCTTTTTTGGGCTTATGCTGCCCAGAAAAAGGTACCCGGACATCCATAACTCTTTGTTTCTATTGTCTCATATTGTCCTACTTCAAATTGTCCAAATTATTATTACTCTAATTATATTACTATTTTTATAACCATTTTATTACTATTAAACTTTTAAAATTCTAAAAACAACTGATTGGCATTTCTCACAGTAGGTGCTCCTGGCTCGGGTGTGGTGTGGGCAGGCCCTGCTCACCTGAGGCTCTTTGGGAGTGCCAGGCTCGTCTGCTCCCCTGTCTCTGAGACAAAACTTCTTTGAGTTTCTTCTTCGAGCTTGCCTTGGAAAGGGGCTAAAGTACACAAGTACACTTTGATGTCTCAAAGTACACTGCTAAAGGAGGCAGTGAGCTTTGGGTCATCAAAAGCAGCTGTAGTCTGTATACAAAGTTCTATATACAAAACTCGTCTTCCTCTGTTACTTCTTCTTTGATGTTTGAACTGTTTAATTTTAATTTCTTGTTGGTTTTTTTTGTAGGAAGCCAACCTGAAACGGGCCAAGAGAGGAGATCTGAAGGTCAGTGTGCATCACATGGAGATCGAGAGGATCCGGTTCGTGCTCAGCAGCTACTTGAGGTGTCGGCTGGTGAAGGTAACACTGTGCAGCCCAGAGGGTGAAAAAGGCTCATTTCAGGAGGGATTTTACCTGCACAGGGCTTCCTGCCTCAGCACAGCATTTCATTAAAGTGTGTTCTCTCTCTGTTCTCTGAAATGTAACTCGAATTAATTTCTTGGACACACTTTGGTACTGTAATGAAGGAAGATCATAGCAATGTTGATGATAATATTGTGAGTACTGCTGGCTTCATCTGACCCTGGGCTGGCACAGCTGAGTGTGTCCCACTCCTGTCCCTGTGTCCTGCTGGTTGTGTGGCTTGGTGGTGTCACAGTTACTTCAGGAGCAGGGATTTGGGCAGGCCTGTGGCTGCTCCTGCAGCTTGTAGGGAATCCAGTGGAGAGTAGGGGTTTAAACACTGAACTCATGAGAGATCTGTGTCATTCTTTTGGGTTGTGTTCCAATATTAGATAGAGAAGTTTTTTCCCCACATCCTGGAGAAGGAGAAGTCTCGAGCTGAAGGGGAGCCCTCCATTTTATCACCAGAGGAGTTTGCTTTTGCTACAGAGTGAGTAGGTTTTCAATGTATCTTCCTCCCCTTTAATACATTATAGAAACTTACCTGTGTGCTTTTGCTGAAGTTCTTGAGACTGTGAGCAGACAGTTTGAAGTAAGAATCAGTGTGTCTTTCCTTGTGGGCAAGAAAGGAACTGAAAATAACTCTGGTGACTTTGAGTCAGCTACCAGGGTAGGCCAAGGGCTTGTTTTTGGCTGTGCCCATGGGATGAGGAGCTGTCTCTTATTCTTCTTTTGAGTCAATACTTTCCCTTCAGATTTGTATTTGATTAACTAACTCAATACTTCAATGGTTTGTTTCAGGTATATGGCAAACACAGAGGCTTACCTGAAAAATGTGGCCTTGAAACACATGCCACCTAACCTGCAGAAAGTGTCTCTCCTAAAGTCAGGTGAGTCTGTCCAGACTTCTGGGTAATCTGAAAATGGTAAAGCAGGTGGAAGTGTGGGGAGAGCTCCAGGGAGCCCCAAATGTAAGGGCTAGTCCTTCACTTGCTGCTCAGTTGAGCAAAGATGATGATGATAATGTTGTAATGTGGTTCCATGCTGCTGCTGTCAAGTCCTGTCTTGCACTGAGGCTGAGTGCACACATCTGGTTACAAGGGTTTGGTGTTCCCTTTGTTTACCTGTCAGTTTGTTTGTCACCTGTCAGAGCCCTCAGTGCTCTGCAGAGGAGCATAAGTGAGGGCTGAGCTTGTGCTCTCCACGTTTTGTCTGCAGTTCCAAAGCCCAACCTGGACTCCTTTGTGTTTCTGAGGGTGCTGGAGCGGCAGGAGAACATCCTGGTGGAGCCAGAGACAGATGAGCAGAGGTAGGTGGGCATTTCTGTGTGGGGTACAGGTGTCCCTGTGTCTCAGTGTCCCTGTGGGCTGCAGCTCTCATCCCCCCTGTCTCTGCAGGGAATATGCCATCGACCTGGAGGAGGGCTCGCAGCACCTGATCCGCTACAGAACCGTGGCCCCTCTGGTGGCCTCGGGGGCTGTGCAGCTCATCTGAGGGGACAGGTAAGCAGGACCTGGTGGGAGGAGCAGCTAAGCACCACCTCCCCTGCCCACCCACCACAGTGGGGTCCCCGTGGGGCTGCCTGGGGGCTGGGTCCCCTCCCAGGGCCGGGTCCATGGCAGGCAGAGCACGGTGGCACTTGGTGAGTTCCACAGTGTTGTACTGTGACCGTGCTCACAGGGGTCTCAGGTTGAGGGAAGACACAAGGATCTGACTCCATGTTTCAGAAGGCTGATTTATTATTTTATTATATATATTACATTAAAACTATACTAAAAGAAAGGATTTCATCAGAAGGCTAGCTAAGAATAAAATAAGAAGGAATGATAACAAAGGCTCTGTCTCGGACACTCTGTCCGAGTCAGCTGACTGTGATTGGCCATTAATTAGAAACAACCACATGAGGCCAATCACAGATGCACCTGTTGCATTCCACAGCAGCAGATAATCAATGCTGACATTTTGTTCCTGAGGCCTCTCAGCTTCTCAGGAGGGAAAATCCTAAGGCAAGGATTTTTCAGAAAAGATGTCTGTGACATTGTACCACAGAGGCATTTACTACCCCCACAGCTCATCAAGCTCCTGATTGCCTGTGACATGCCCAGCAGAAAATCCTTCCTGTGGCATTCCTGGGTGAGGGCAAGCTGTGTCACAGGGAAAGCTGCAGTGCCTTGTTTAAGAGCAGTGGCAGGTGGCATCACTAAAATGGAACAGCTGTGGTCATGGACTCAGGAGAAAGTAATTTCTGCTTTGTGTCACCTCAGTACCTGCCCTGCAGAGGGTGAGGGGCTCTGGTACACTTCAGGTTGCACTGTCAGACTGCCTTGTGCAGAAGCCACTGCTAAGGGAAGTTCACAGAGTTCATTTTTACTGGTCACACAAAGCAGTGCTGTCCCACGATTGCTTCTTCTAGTTGGAGGAGAAGCCAGGGTGTTGTGTGATACCTCAGCTCAGAACCTGTGGCAGACAAGGGCTCATCAGAGCAGGGTTTCTCTTCCCTGCATGAGGAGTTTGTGGGGAACATCTTCCTCTGCAAGGCTGGGGGTGACACAGGGCATCTTGTAGTGTGAGTGGCTTTGCATGTGTGGTTTGTAGTCTTCCTAATTAATCCATTTAGCTAAAGAAGATTCTTTCAAGTATAGACATTAAGAGGGGGCTGGGTTTAATCCTTAGGAATCAGTAGCATGTTCCTCTGGACAGCCCTCCAGGAAGGGCTTGTGAATTGTGTATTTACAGCCAGACGACTTCACAGAGGTGACTGAAGCTTCCAGAGAAAATCCTTGTTAATCTGCTGCTGTGGAAGCGTGCTCCACGGGATCTGCCTGAGCAGTGTGCAGGTGGCACCTCTGCAGCCTTTCTCCTTGGCCCTGTTCAGTTTGACTGAAGCTTGTCCTGACAGGCTGTGCTTGTCACATGGCTGCAGCAGTGTGAGCCTGAGGGGCATCTGTCCTCTCCTAGGGGCTGAACTTTATCTGACCTGATGGTTTCCAGAGTGCCTGTGGTGTAGCTCATCTCTGCAGCTTGCAGCTGGCTCATTGCTGTGTCCTCATGGCTAGGCAGAGAGTGGAGATGGCTGAGATCAGTCAGGCTCCAGGAGAGAGTCACTTGTGGCACACCTGAAAATGCCACCTGCTTTTGTGTCCTTCCATGACTAAATACAGGGACATCTCTGTAGCTGCTCACACTGCACCCCTGCTCTGTGCTGGGGGAAGGAGAAGTGTGCACAACTTTATTGAGAAAATGATAGGTTTGGCTTGTCCTTTAAATGGAGAAGACACAGCAGAGCATCCACCTTAACCTGTGCTGCTGGGAGAGAATGGGTAGAGTAGGGGCAGCTTTTCCACTGTCCGTGGGTTCTGCTGTTGTTGTCAAATACATTCCTTATTCTCTGCTCTCCCCCAGGTGGAAATAGCTTGGGCTTATTTAGTGGTTAGCTCTGAACACCAAGTAGGTGGATGGTGGAGGAGGTCACAGGGAGGGCACTGATGCTGAGCTGCAATTTCCCTGCCTGAGCCAGAATTGCTCTCCTGAGGGCAAGAGGAAGGTGGTACAACTTTCATTGCTAGGAAAACTCATGCTTGTGTTGGCTACCCCGGGTGGCTGAAGTTGGAAGGTTTGCACTAAGATAATGTGTTCAAAGCATGTTTTTGCATCATATTTTTGCCTGCTGGGCACCGGGTTCAAGCTCACTTTGGCCAGTCTTGCATTGTGCTGCAGACATTCAGACATGGTGGTGATGGAGAGAGAGCCATGTAGAAATATTGGTAGGTCGGTCAGCTGTGTCATGAGCTGATGAAAATCTGTGCTGTCAGCAGGAGCAATCAGGGCTGCTTAACATAAATGGCTAGACAGCTCTGGAGAGATTAGCAAGGAGAACAAGGCAGGGGTGATCTGCTTTAGGTGACAGTCTTTACTGTCAAGGAGTCACATGTGACCTGAACAGTGAGGGTGATTTTGATTATAGATGTCAGGGACACCACAGTGTCTCTTGCGTGTGAGCAAATTTCCTTCTCAGTGCACATATCCAGGGTAAGAACTTCTGAGCTGGTAGAGCATGAGCCAGAGGTGTAGGGTTTTCTCTGCTTAGACACCCTGGAAATAGCTGAAAAGGGGTGTATGAAACCAATTCAGACCTTCCTCATTAAAGCCTGGGTCTGAGGAACATGTTAAAGCCTGGGTAAGAGGAGCATGCCCCCCTTTCTCCCAGAGCTCCTTCCCAGTGTTGATATTGCACAGCTGCTGCTCCTCCAAAAGCACTCGCGTTTTTCTGGCACCAGGGCCATTTCTGTGCTGTTTCCCCTGCCTGGCGCAGTAAGAGCCGCGTTGTGTCCCCTCCCCGGGTCGGTACCGGTCCCGGTGGTTCTCCGGGACTCGGTGCCGCCGCCGCCGGGCCCGGGAGTAGCGCGGCCTCGCCAGGGGGCGGGGCGAGGCGGTACAGCCCGCTCCCATTGGCCAGCGGAGAGCGCGGGGCGGCGCTGATTGGCCGGGGAGGGGTGTCCCGGCCGCGGGCGCTCCCACGGCTCCATTGATGCGGAGCCGGCGCGGCGGGAGCGGAGCGGAGCGGGCGGGACACGATGAGCTGCGGCGAGTGAGTGGGGCCGGGCCGGGTGGGACGAGGGGCTCGCCGGGGCCGCGCCGCCTAACCCCCTCTGTTGGTCTCTAGGCTTTTCCAGGTGTGCAGCGGGCGGGCTGTCGCCCCGCCAGCCATGCCCGTGGACCTGGCCGTGCGGCTCTGCCTGAGCCATTCGCCCCCCATCCGAAAACTGCTGAACTCCTACGAGGAGCTGCGGGGCAACCGAGGCCGCAAACCCCTCCGATCCTGTCTCAACCAGAAGCTGAGCACAGAACCTGAGCCAGAGCGGCGAGACAAGGGCTCTAAAGGCCAGAAGAAGAAGCAGGTTGTGTTTGCTGATATGAAGGGGCTCTCACTGACAGCTGTCCGCTTCTTCTCAAAGATTGAGGAGGACCTCTGTGATTTGCAGCATGCCCTGTCAGACTTTGCCTGTTTCAGACCTAAAAAGAGCCCCCTGTGGGAAGCAGGTAGGTACGTGCTGGACTTCCCACAGCCATCTGCAAACTACGTGGATTTCCGGAACAGCCTGCACAGCAACTTGGTGTGCCTGGAGAGCTGTGTGATCCAGGGCCGTGCTCTGTCAGGGACAGTGAAGGTTCGAAACATCGAGTACGAGAAGAAAGTGATGGTCCGCATCACCTGTGATGGCTGGAGGAGCTTCCGGGACATCCCTTGCCAGTACATGCACAGCACGTACGGCTCAGCTGACACGGACATCTTCACTTTTGAGCTTACCCTGCCCAAACCATCCATTTCCCACAGGGGCGCAGAGTTCTGCATCTCCTTCCAGTGTGGACAAAAGACCCATTGGGACAACAACCATGGGAAGAACTACAAGATCTGCCAGGTGGGCATGATCCGCCCTGCCTCCTGTGCTGTGAAGAGCGCCAGCAGGGCCTGGGAGCATCTTGGCACCTCTAGGGCTGCTGCTCTAGTCCTTTCTCACCTGCAGACCTGGCGGCATTCAGAGACCCAGGCTCCTTATTGGTAGTGTGAGGACATGTAGGTGCCCTCCCTGTCCCTTGGGGAGGGGTCAGCTGCAGAAGATGCTCCTCACATTTTTATTAGCTCCTTCATGGCCTGCTGCTCCATGAGCAGCCGCCAGTCACTGCAGAAGCTTCTTCACTTCTTGCTGCTGCTACAGAGGCTGGAAGCTGCTGCTTGAAGCAACTCCTTCGTGTAGGTTCTCAGGGCAACACGAGAGTAGGGGCAGGGCTGCGGGCTGGGCCTCGCGGCCAGCTCTGAGCCGGGCCGGGAGCCGCGGTGGCCGGTGCTGCCCAAGTGCCTTGCGTGAAGGGAGGGGGCACCATCCTGGCGCTCCCGAGAAGAGCTCACCGCGGGCTCGCTGTGCCAGGAGCGGCGGGTGCCTGCGGTGGTTGGTGCTGTAACGGGGAGTTAATAAAGTGACGGCGTTTGGCGACTCCTGCCTCCTGTCCGCCTCCCGGGGCTGGGGCGGGGCTGGGCCCTCAGCGGGCGGCGGGAGGGACGCGCGGGCGCCCCCTGGCGGCGGTGGGAGAGCGGCGCGGCCCTGCGGGCGCGGCCCCGCGGGCGGCGCGCTGACGCCACGCACGCAGCGCGGAGCGGGGGCGCGCACGGCACGTGGCGGGGCGGAGCGCGGCCCGGTGGCGGCGGCGGCGGCGGCAGCAGGTGAGTGAGTGAGTGAGATAGTGAGTGAGTGACTGACCGACCGCGGCGGCCTCCGCGCCCCTTCCCGCCCCGAGCGGGCCCGGCAGAAAGGCCCCGGCCCGCCCGCCCGCCCGCCGTTATCCCCGGGAGTGCGGCCTCCGTCAGGCCGCGCCGCAGTGCCCCCCGCGCCGGCCCCGCGCGTCCCCGCCCCGCGCGCACCGAGGACGAAGGGCGTCGGGAGGGCCGGGCCCGGCCCTGCCGCGATCCGCCGCGCTCCCGGGGAACGGAGCTGAGATCCGGGCGGGCCGTTATGCTGCTGTGCCGAGCGGTGAATCGCTGCAGCCCCGACACGGCGGAGCGGGCTGCGGGCTGTGTGCCTGCCGGGCCCGCCCGGCCGTGCCTCAGCCCCGGGGCGGGGCCGGAGGGGCGGCTGCCGGCGCCGGGAGCCCGCGGGCAGGGCCGCAGCACACGTGGGATGTGCCGGGCCGGTGACTCGGGGCACGGGAGCCATGGCTGAGTCCTCACGGAGCGGCTGCCGCCTCAGGGGGCCCGTGTGACCGGTCCTGCTGCTGATGGGTGACAGCTGTGGCATCATGGGCACGTGCGGCTGACGAGCTGCCGGTACACGGGCTGTGTGTATGACTGTGGAGCACTAACACTATTCTTAGCGTTACTGGTACAGTAGTGTTTAATCAGCAGCTGGAACACAGTGTACAGGGGAGCAAGAGGATCTTTACAGACTCACTTTTGCCCTGTGTGCTTGTCAGGTGCCTGTTAAATTCCATCCTCAGGGTGAGACTCCGTAGCCTGGTGAAGGTGGTGTCCAGAGGTTAGGCTCCCCCGAGCAGATTCATTTTTTATCATAAGGCACCATTGGCCCTGTGGGTGCGTGACCTTTTGACTGGTCCCTGTGCCCCAGCAAGTTCTTCTTTGACTAATCATCAGCTGTAATTCTCCCCTTAGGGGCTAACTTCCTGTCCTGAACTGTTTGTAAATCTGCCCTTTGTCACTGGGGATGAGACGTGCAGGAGCAGAGGAAGTGATGCCTACCCAGGAATCTGGGTGCCTTGCTTCCTCACTTCTCTCGGATGCCCCTGAAATGAGAGACATGATAAGGTCTTTGTCATGAGGAAGGGTTTTCTGTCACTCCTTTCCTGTACTCGAGACCTGATTGCAGCATCCTGTGCCGTAGGCGTGGCTCTGGATGAGTGTTCGTGGTATGAAAATACAGGATGAATGGCAGCAGGAGGTGATTCCCCAGGCTGTGTCAGTGACAGGCAGTAGCTAGAGTATCAGAGTTGCTGATACAGAGTCTCAGTCTTGTTGTCTGGGGAGCTGCTGTGAATGGTGTGACCTCAGCCCAAGTACTGCCTTGCAGGTTTCAGAGCCCACTGTCTCTGCTCTCTGCGTTGACATCTCTCCGATCTGCTGACTCCAGTCCCTCTCCTCCTCCTCTGCTGCTGCTGGCATGTGAGTGCCACATCTGCCAAGAAGCCAACTTGCTGTTTGAAAGCTTTCCAGGAGCACAAGCTTCCGTCGGTGTCTGTAATGACCCTTCAGCGTGAGTGGACGCCAGGGGCCTCCAGAACTGAACTTGTTCCAGGCGTCATGCGAGGAGCAGCCGTGCTGGTGCGCCTGCCCTCGTGGCCAGAGCAATAATAGCTCCACACACGGTAGGCTCCTGTGAGTGCCAACTCCCTCGATCTCCTCCAATGCAGGCTCAGGGATGGACTCCACCTTGTCCCTCTGAAGAGACTCTGCATGCTCTCAGCAGCCACCAGGGGATTCTGCTGCCAGATTCTCCACAAGCTGCCCCGCAGCAGGACTTGCTCAGTGGCAGCCTGGGAGGGGATCAGTTCCTGCACTCGTGTTGCTGCCCTGCCCTGCCCGTGGACAAACCCGTGTGTGTGCTCTGAGCTCTTTGGCCTGCATCGTCTGAACTCACCTGAGCTCCTGGCAGACTCTTGGCTTGTTTTCCCAAGTGCTCTCTCTGATCCTGTTGCATTCCCTCTCTCAGAGCCCCGAGAGGATGTGAACTTTGGAATGGGGTCTCTGAGCACGCTGCAGACTCAGTGCATGTGTGACACTGTTGCTGAGTAACAGGAGGAGGATTGGTTCATTGCTGTGAGCAGCCCTTCTGTCTGGCTGCAGGGCACCAGCCTTGCCTGGGCCCTTCACCATGTTCCTCCTGCTCCCCTTTGACAGCCTAGTGGTTAATCTCTTGGGGATTTCCATAACTGTCCTCTTCACTCTGCTTCTGGTTTTCATCATCGTGCCAGCAATTTTTGGAGTCTCCTTTGGCATCCGCAAGGTTTACATGAAAACTTTATTAAAGATTTTTCAGGTAAGTCATATTTTAGAGTGTTCTCTGTGTTTGCAGGGGTTTGTCCAAGCATGGAAGAGAGGCTTTTGCCTCAGGAGGGGATTTTGGGTGCCTAGAGTGGAAGATGAGGCTGTGGATGTCATGCTGCTGCCAGTTCACCTCTTTGGCTCATCTCAGCTAAATGCCATTGATGACACCTCTGTTTGTGGTTTTTTTTCCTCTGTAATTAATCTAGTAAATCTTCCAGTAAGGCAATAGTCTGGCAAGGTGCAGCCAGCAGGATCTGAGGGGGAGCTTGGAGGGGTTGGTGTCCCAGGCAGGGCAGGGTCAGCTGCAGTGATGTCAGGTGTGATGGGGAGGGACCAGAGCCAGCAGGCTGCTCCTCTCTGGGGCTCATTTGGATGAAGCAAGAGCAGAGGAGGTGAGGCAGGACATTTGTGCTGCAAGCCCTGAGTGGTCTGTGGCCAGAACCCAGAGCTCTCCACATGCTTCTGTCCTGGAGTGTCACCTACTGAGCCCTGTCTGGACCTGCTGCCTTGGAGGACAACCAGCAGCCCTTGCCCACCCTCTTGGCACAGAGAGGCCAAGTGGAATTTTCCAGCTTGTTGTCATGCTGTTCCCTTGCCTGCCTTTGGTGGACTAATTTTATGGGCTGTCTCTGAGCCAACACCTCTTGAAGCAAGTTCCTGACCAGACCAGAATTTTTTATCTACTAGGAGTAGTAGGTAAAGCCTATACCACCCTACCCTGGCAGCCCAGCTGAAAGGCAAAGTGTTTTCTGGGGAGGTTTTAGGCTTTTAAATATGGAATTTGTGCTGCTAAAGGATGTATGGTATAGCTGCTGCTGTTGGAACAGGGCTGATTGTCCCCACAGTATCCCTGGACTGGAGCTCACAGTGTTCAGTTCTTTAAACTCCTGAGTCCTCCCAAAAGCCTGAGGAATAACTGGGAAGACCCTTGGCTTTGTGAGGGGCGTCATTAGCACAGATATCAGAAGACCTGACTACAGATTTACTGACTGAAGTGAGCAGGAAAAAAAGTTTTAAATAGAACTTTTCACAATGTTTTATTTTTTTTCCCTCTCTCCCTTCAATTCAGGAACATTTACTCCCAACACCTATATTGGTGTTTGAAATCATTTTTCTGAAAAGACTGGGAAGTCTATTCCAGCTTTTATAAAGCATCTTAGTGGTAGGATAGAGGAGCACTCATGCACAACTGGTCACTGATTTGGTGGAAAATTCACTCATTAAGTTTGGACATAGAATTGTATTTTGGAGGGCTATTTCCCAGCACTCAAGGCCAATGTTGGGAACCCAGAGGGGCAGCAGAGTCTGGAAGATTGTGGGACACAGCCAGAGCTGTGAGGCCTGGCTGGCAGCAGCACACCTGTGTTGGTGGGAGGGAGGGCACCTGCCTGGTGCCTCTCAGGTGGGAGCCTGGTGCTACCTTCTAATGCAAGGTGAGGCGACTTGGTTCCGAGGAAACGGCACGGCAGCTTAAACTTTCCAGGGTCACTCGGGCCAAGAACACTCGCAGACACCAGTATGGTGGACGGTTCAAGACCTTTATTGTCTCGCTTTGTCGGGTTTTATACTCTGCTAGTTCTTTCTCTACGTCAGGGGGTCTTACCTTACTGTAATTGGTTAGTAAGGGGTAAAAAGTTACAAATGTTAGGGGGGACTACATTCTTGGGTGATCCTTTATCACTAGGCGTTAGGGGGAGAGCAACTCTACTGCTTTCCGTGACATCGCGAGATTTTCCGAGCGCCTAACCCTATTCACTACAGCCTGGGTTTGCTGCTGCCACAGTCAGGATGGAGATGTGCTGGCCTTGCAAGCACTGCCTTCTCCATAGGCTGCTCAGCTCCTGTGAGCTCAGAGCTCCTCTCCTGACTTCTGGGATGGCAGCATCCAGGCAATCTTGTGCAGTGCTGGAGTGTGGCTGCTGGCAGAGGCAGCTGCAAGGTGAGCAGGACTCTCTGTATGCAGTCAGCATTCCCTCATTGCTGCCTCCTGATCTGGTATGGGCTGAGATTGGGATGTCAGAGTTCACAGCAACTTCCCCTCTTCACAGAGAAGCATGTTATACACAATTCCTCCTCCTTCAGAAGCTTCTCCTTCCAGACCTATATGAATTACAGGCTGTGAAGGTTATTTGGAGGGCAGGCAGGAATACTGCACAGAAATACAGCCTGCAGTTTGTGCTGCTGCCCTTGAAAATTAGCTGATAGAACAAGTAGTCCTGGCACAGGATTTGGCAACCAGCTGTCTGAGGGTGCTGCTGCTGCTGTTTTGGGCAGATTGCTGAGCTGAGAAGCAGCAGCAGCCATCAGCTGAATCAGAGGGGACAGGATCCCTTCCCACCATCAGCCTAATGTGTCAGCAGCAGCCTGAAAACACAGTCTGTGCTTTGAATTTGGAAGAAACGAGGGTTGAAGAGTAGCACTGGTGCCCTGAGCAGCTTCCTACCCTGTGCTGCAGACACCCCAGCAGGTTGCACAGCGCAGCCAGAAGCTGTGCAGTGGCAACCACGTGCAAAGTGCAGCAGAGCTGGGTCACAGAAACTGCAGAAAACCTTGCTGTGCCATCTCACCACTGAGCTGAGAGGTCACAGAAACTGCAGAAGACCTTGCTGTGCCATCTCACCACTGAGCACTTTTCTTCCCTCTGGCACTCCCTGTTTCCCAGGCCAGTCTCTGCTTCTACCTCAGTTGGGTTCATCACTCACTTTTTCTGTTCTGTATGGAAACCTCCTACTTTAGCCCCATCTTCTCCCCTGCACTATGGTCCTTCCTGAAAGTCAGCTCTGAAATGGGCAGTTGTGTGGAGTTTCTTGCCAATCTTGGTTGTCCTGTCTATCTTGCAGTGGGCAACACTGAGAATAGAGCGTGGTGCCAAGGAGAAGAACCATCCCTTGTACAAGCCCTATGTCAATGGTGAGACCCTACCCTGCATGGGTACATGGACATCAAAATTCTTGTGTGGAGGTGGGGTAAATGTGATGTCTCTGAGCAGCTGAGGTCTGCTGGGAAGTCTTTTCCATGTAGGAGGGAGTTGTGGAGAGCTCTGTTTCATGAGGGAGCACCCTGGGAGTGGGGAGGTTTATGCCTGAATGGACTGGAGAAAGGAAGGGGACCATGAGGAGGGTGACTTTTGTCTCTCTTTGAGTGGGCAAATCCCAGTGTGCTGAGAGCTGCCTGTGGTGTGTTGCAGGCATCATTGCAAAGGAGCCAACGTCCCTGGAGGAGGAGATCAAGGAGCTGCGCCGGAGCGGCAGCGGCAAAGCCCTGGACACCCCTGAGTTTGAGCTCTCAGATATCTTCTACTTCTGCCGCAAAGGCATCGAGACCATCATGGATGATGAAGTGACCAAGAGATTCTCAGCTGAAGAGCTGGAGTCCTGGAACCTGCTCAGCAGGACCAACTACAACTTCCAGTACATCAGCCTGCGCCTCACTGTGCTCTGGGGGCTTGGCGTGCTCATCCGCTACTGCTTCCTGCTGCCCCTCAGGTGAGGCCTGCTCCTGGCACCTGCCTGCCAACAATGTGCTGCTGGCCTGGTTTTTTCTAGCATGTAGTTTCTCTCTTCCTGCAGGATAGCCCTGGCATTTACTGGCATCAGCTTGTTGGTGACTGGTACCACAGTGGTGGGATATTTGCCAAATGGAAGGTGAGCGCATCTTTGAGGGAGAAGCAGATGGGGAGCACTCCGTCCTTATAATCCTGAAATTTCCCTACAAAGCTTTCTGTTCTACCACCTGCAGGCAGAGCAGGTGGTCTCTCAGGAATGGATACCCTGTAATTTTCAACCAGGGGGCTTAGATGTGAGCACTAAGCCTGTGGCAGAGCACTCAGCCCTGAACTCTGAAAGGAATAATAACAAAAAAGATCAAAGGCCAAAATTATATTCTCATGAGTTAAGAATCAGTGATCATAAGCTGACAGCAAAGCTCAGGACATGCTGTGTTTCTGTAGGAGAGATGTGAAGGCTTGGCTGGATTTCACTGGGCTGAGTGGCAGTGTTACAGGGGATATTGTAGTATATACAATATATATAGTGTATATATAATATATACAATATATATAACATAATAATTATATATATATATATATATATATATATATATATATATATATATATATATAAAAGTATATAAATATATATATATATTATATATAATGGGGAGTGATGTTCTCTGTCCTGGGCTGCAGGTGTAAGGATTTCCTGAGCAAACACGTGCACCTGATGTGCTACAGGATCTGTGTGCGTGCCCTCACAGCCATCATCACCTACCACGACAGGTAAGGCCTGTCTGCTCCAGGCTGTCTCTGCCCCAGGGGTGCTCCATGCTGGGCATTATGGAGCTCTCATGCTTCCTTCCTCTTTGTTCACCTCTACCTTTGTTTTGTAGAGAAAACAGACCCCGAAATGGAGGCATCTGTGTGGCCAATCACACCTCCCCCATTGATGTGATCATCCTGGCCAGTGATGGCTACTATGCCATGGTAAGGTACCAGGCCTGGCATGGAGGGAGCAGCAAAGCTTGTTATGGGGCAGGAAGTGGGCAGCAAGAGTCCTTTGAGCATGTAGAACTTCTTGACCCTGCACGACATGGTGGGGCACTGTCAGACTCTGTTGTCTGTGGTGTGCAAAGCTCAGCCTGGAGCTCAGAGCATCAGAGGTCTGTGGGTGCAGCTTTGCAAGAAGAGCTCTTGGCTTTGCTGTTGCTGGAAGAGCAAAATGCTTCCCCATGGGGAAAGCACTTGGGGTTTGCTATGTCTGTCTTTCAGATCACAGCCTGGGACTTTTCCTCTTAGCCTTTCCAGGGTAGGGGCAGGAAGATGAACCTCAGTTTGGCTGTGGATGCAGCCTTGACTTTCATGTGTGCCCAGGTGTTGTAACTTGTGTGTTCTTGCCCTGTTCAGGTGGGTCAGATCCATGGAGGGCTCATGGGTGTGATCCAGAGAGCCATGGTGAAAGCTTGTCCCCATGTCTGGTTCGAACGCTCTGAGGTCAAGGATCGTCACCTCGTCGCCAGGAGGTGTGACAGGGTGTGACAGGGTGTGACAGGGTGTGGCAGTGTGTGACAGGGTGTGGCAGTGTGTGACAGGGTGTGACAGCTGCCTGCAGGGGTGGTCTGAGGGCTGAGGGAGGTACAGGGCTGCTCACCTCCCTTGGATGAGGCCTCATAAGTGCTGGGAGATTGTGCCCCTGTTTTTGCACCCTGATAGTCCCTGGTGGCTGCAGGGTGTGGACTGTGTGCTGTGTGGATTGCTGCTGAGAGCTTCTGTCCCTTCTGCTGATTCTTGACACTCTTCTCTTTAGGCTCACAGAACACGTCCAGGACAAAAGCAAACTGCCCATTCTCATTTTTCCAGAAGGTGAGTGCAACAAGGCCAGAGAAACACCAGGTGGAGAAGGCACCTGGAGATAGCACCACATCTCTGTTCCTTTCCTTCTTACATAGCCAAGGGTTTGAGATCCTCCAGTGGGACAAAAGGGACATTGTGTCTTTAGAGCTGAGTGAGCCCAGAGTGCAGGAGACACACATGATGTCCCAGTGACCCTTTCTGTGCACACAGAGAGCAGGGCTTGGATGGAGAGTCAGGGGAGAGTTGCTGGGTTCCTGTTACCCTGCCCTTGAGCCTGTAGCTTAGACTTCTGAACTGACTTGCAGAGGAAATTAAAGATTGTGCTTGTCTCTTACAGGAACATGCATCAACAACACATCTGTGATGATGTTCAAAAAGGGGAGCTTCGAAATTGGGGCTACAGTTTACCCTGTAGCCATCAAGGTATGACAAGGCACAGGTCTGTCTGTCCCTCTGTACCTCTGTCTTGGCAGCCCAGCCCAGCCTGGTCTGAGGGCACAGGAAAGCTGAGGTCACTCCATGTAGTGAGCTGACCTTTAGCTCAGTTTGGGGTGGAAGTTGGAGCCTCAGAGAGGCTGCAGCCCCTGCCTGACTCCATGAACTCTTCTGCCTTTGTAGTATGACCCACAGTTTGGAGATGCCTTTTGGAACAGCAGCAAGTATGGCATGGTGACCTACCTCCTGAGGATGATGACCAGCTGGGCCATTGTCTGCAGTGTCTGGTACTTGCCCCCAATGACCAGGCAGGTAAGGTGAACCAGCCTGTCTGATCACTTTCCTGTGTGGCCCTTTGCTCCTGCTGAGCACTCCTGTTTTGCCACAGCCTGAAGAGGACGCAGTGCAGTTTGCCAATCGAGTGAAGTCAGCCATTGCCAGGCAGGGGGGCCTTGTGGATCTGCTCTGGTGAGTCCCAGCAGGCTTTTCTCTTCCTGGTGCCAGAGCTCCTTGTCCTGGGATGTGCTCATGGGCTGTAGAGCTCCATTTGTTTCTTGCTTAGGGTAGAGCAGGCTAGGGTAGAGCTCTACCCCCTTGCTTTGGGTGGAACAGGGTAGGATAAAGTTCTACCTCTTTGCTTAGGGTAGAGCAGGCCTCTGGAGGAATGTCCTTCTGTAGTAGGGACCAAAATCTTTGCATCTTCTGTATGCTGGGCATCAGAGCTTCATTCTGTGATTGCAGCTTGCACTGGGATGCCCTGGGTTTGACTTGTTTCTGCTCAGCAAGGTGTGTTCAGCTTGGCAACTTGCTTTCCTAGGCCTGAGGGCTCAGAGCTCAGGAGGCAGGCAGGCAGTCTCCTGTAGCTCTACTAGAGTAGCTCATGTTTCTGGCAGAGTTGCTATTTTGAGCACAGTGAAGGGCCATGGGGGCAGCTCCTGGCAGCACCAGGTAAGAAAGTGATGCCCTTTGGGGACAGGTGTGCCCTGGCAGCATGTGGCACCAGGGCAACTGGAATTCTGACTTGCCCTGACCACTCCCAGATGAAGATGCTGCCTGCCTGCCTGCAGCCTCTCTGATATGACTCTCTCCCCAGGGATGGAGGACTGAAAAGGGAGAAGGTCAAAGATGCTTTCAAGGAGGAGCAACAGAAACTCTACAGCAAAATGATTGTAGGCAGCCACGAGGACCGGAGCCGCTCCTGAGCCTGCTGCCTCCAGCACTGCCACCCTGCCTCCAGCACCAGCCAGGGCTTGTCTGGAGCAACTCTCAACCTTCGGACTTGGGCTACTCCAGAGCTGCTTGGACTCGCTCTTTCATCCTCTGGCTGTTGTTTTGAGGAGCACTGTTGCTGCCTGGAGTCTTTGGGCCCTTGGCAGCTCATGGCAAAGATGCCTTCTTGTTACTGTTACAGTGAAGCCCCTTGCAGGGGCAGTATTAAATGAAACTCTTATGGTGTCATGTGCTTCCATCTGGTGTGTCCAGCCCCAGGGAAGGACTGGTGTGATGTGCATGTGTGTCAGTCACAAGTCTCTCACAACACAAAAGCTGCTGAGCTGTGCTGAAATTGGCTGCCTTGACAACCAAGGGAATCCTCATCAGCCTGTCCCACTCACGTGTGAGGCATAAACAAACCCCTTAGGAGCAGAATGTGCCTCTCAGGCCGTTTTCAGATCCACTTCCAGGAGAAATCTTTTTCTTTTGCCACCTTCCTGTCAGCGTGTTGCTTCTACAGTGTCTGAGTAACAGCCTCTTCACTGCTCCTGGTGCAGTAAGGATCACACTCCTTGGAAATCTCCCTCTGTCCCCTGGGGCTGCAGGGTGCCAGGTGTCACTGGAGTGCCAGGTGGGGCTCCTGAGGAATCTGAACGTGCTGTAGTGGGAGCCTGGAGTGTGTAGGAGAGCCCAAGAGTTCATGGCTAGGGCAGCAAATCCCTTTTCAGATGTCTCCTGAGGGCAACAGTGGCACCTGATCTTGTCATGCACACATGAGAACTGAAATCTTGTGCTGGAGGTGGTGCCCCTTTCTGCTCTGCCAGTAAATTATTTGGTAAAACAACTTGCATTTGAGCATTTCTCCCATGTACTTTCCCATTTTCCTTACATTCCTACAAACTTGAGCACTTACACTGGGGCAAGAGCTGTTTCCCTGCTCCCTGCTGAAGCCTGCTTGCATTTCCCAGTGCTCTGGAGAAGGCAGTTACCTAAGTGCCTCCTTTGTACCTTCAGTGTTGTTGGGAAGGGCATCTGCTAAGCCAGGTGAGGACAGCTGCTCTGTGTAAGTGGCCTTAAATCGGAATTTTCACTTTTTTATCTACCTGATGGAACTTTGCTGCTCTGGCTGCCAGCTCAGGGGCCATTTGGATGAAGAGCCCTGATCTGGGGAGCCCTGGGGGAGCCACAGTGAGTTGTGGGTTGCTGAGGCAGTGCTGTGCTCTGTGTGCTGTGGATGGCTGCAGCTGGGGACACACCTGCTGGGGACAGGGACATCACTGCCTGCTGATCCCTGCAGGCTCTCCTTCACTTCTCCCTGTTCAGCAGCCCCTCCTGAGCCCTAGCAAGGGCTCTCCTCTCTGAGGCTGGCACAGACATTTCCTTCAGGTGCTCAGCCCTTGCCATGTCCTCAAGCACTTGGATCCACCTGCAGGTGCCCACAAATCTCCAGCCTGCAGAGCCAATCTGCAGAGCCCTCCTCAGCTTTGCAGGACATCCAGCCACCCTGCTGTGCTTGGGGACAGTCCCCAGCAGCATTCAGGACACTCCAGAGCAGGCAAGGAGCTGGCTGGACAGGTTAGGAGGCACACATCCATCTTTCCTTGCCTCTCCCACCCCATGCCCCCAGTCAATATGTCTCTCTCCGATGAGAAAGTTAATAAATTTAGCTCTAGATTAAAAGTATCGATCATTTCATTTGTAAGCCATAAATAACCGGGGGGGGGAGCACTGGGTGGCCCACGGGGTAGGGGCTGCTGGCTCTGGCTGCAGCAGCCGTGCACCCCACTGGGGCCAGGAGCCCTCATATGCATTCTGCCCGGATGCTGGCATTGATTTGCTATTAGTCTCCACGCACCACCCAGTAGCACATCATTCCCGGAGCTGCTATTAATGGCCTTTTGATAAATAATCACTTGTAAGTCAATAAATTTTTATTAAACAGTGTGGCGCTTTGATTTATGAAAATCCGACGGGGTTTGTCTGGGAGAAAAGGGATGCGGAATTGAAGCGGAGCTGCCATCCATCTGCCTGCCAGCCTGGCCTGCCTTGTGCTGCACCCCCTGTGTGGCTCCTGGCTCTGCCCACACAGCCTGAGCCTGCCTGGCACGGGGGACAGCCTGGGCAGAGCTGGTGCTCGCTGCTGGCTGCTCCCCCAGCACCGATGGGGCACAGCAATGCTCAAAGCGGGCAGCACAGCAAGGAGAGGGCTCAGTCCTGCCTACCAGGCTGAGCCCAGCGTGGATCTGCACTGTTTGGGGTCCTGTCTCAACGTGGGGATGCACAGGGCAGCCAGGCTGCAGCAGCCATTTGTCACTCTCCCTGGCTACAGCAGGCCCTTTGCCACCTGCTTTATTTGTCTCCCAGCCCTGACGTGGCATCAGACAGGTGTTAAACTACTTAATCACTTTAAAATTGTTTTAATTTTCTGTTTTGTATTGATCTCCACAGCACCAATTAATCAGCTCACTGGACCAGGCAGTTAGTACATTAAAAATTGTCAGCCAAGCTGGGCAGCTTAGAAAATGTTAAAAAAATATCCCACCAGCAGCCCCTCACTTCTCCCACCAAGTGGAACCTGCTCCTGCTGAGCTCCGGCTCTGTCCACAGAGTGATGTGTCCCCTCCTGGTGGCACTGCCACCCATGGGAGCTCCCTGCCATCCCAAAGGCTCCAGCAGCTCTGTCCTGGCCCAGCATCCATCCCATGGAGGCAGTGGAGGGGCTGAGGGGGAGCATTATGAGCCCCTCATACTGCAGGGGCTGGACAGGGACCTGAGCAGGGACAGCAGCCCCCTAAGCTCTGCCAAAGTGGCACTGAGCACTCAGGGCTCCTTGCAAAGTGCCCAGAGCCCAGTGAGAGATCGAAAAGGGCTCTAAGCCAAGTGTGGGCCCTGGCAGGTTGCACAGCAATGATCTGCAGCCCCACACAAGGCTGCTGCTCAGGCCACTGAAAGGTCCCAGTGGCCTGAGTGTGGGCTCAGCCACATTGCAGGCGCTGCCTGCAGCCTCAGGGAGGGACAGCCCTTCCCCACCCCACCCCTGCCCCTTCCTGTGCCTGTGCCACGCTGCTATCAGTGCCTGATGGGCTGGCAGCACCTTATCTGCTATCGATTTCCTTCCAAGACACAGCCCACGTGTTTGCTCACACCTGGCTGGCACTTAGCTGGCTCTTGGCTGAACAACTGCCAAGCTTGTTGTCTGTGCCAGCTGGAGCTCCTTTGGCAGGTAAGGACAGCTGGCAGCCACAGCTGGCATGCCACTGGTAAGCCACAGGGAGCCAGAACAGGGGGTGTGCAGCCCCATGTGCACACAAATATCTGAATGTGCAGCCCCCCTTGCACAGGGGTGCAGCACAGAGCAGGGGGGGACCCAACAGGTTGGCAGGCAAACACACTGGGGCTATTGATGCCACATCAATCCTGCAGCCCCGACAGGTGAATGGGCTCTCACTCACACTGTTAAGATAAATGATATTTATTTGCTGCTAAGAGCTTCCAATAAGAGGCCCCAGTGAGTGACTTTTGAACCAGCAGCTCTTGCTGGTGGTACACACCCAAACCAGAGAAAACCCTGGGAAAATCTCCAGGGCTCCCCTGCTTCTCTGGGCATTTCCTGTGCCACATGCAGCACCACAGCACAGCCCCTTCCCCTGCCTGGCATGCAGACCCTGCCCCATCCATCCTATCCCCAACCCCTCTCTAGCCCAGCCTCACAAGGCCACCCTGGACCACATGCCCACGAAACGAGTGCTGGGACTTGACTGGCACCTTTATTTCATCAATAAAAGCCGTGCAGGATGGCACAGCTGCACCTGCCACTACCAGCGTGCTGCTCCCAGCCCTGTGAGCCGTGCTCCCCACGCAGCTTCAGCCAGCCCAGCCCATCCCAGCAGCCAGGCAGGCCTCTGTGCTGCTCAGGGGGGGTTCAGAGGGTCAGGCCGTGCCCCTGCTCAGCCGCTGTGAGTGCCCAAGCCCAGCATTGAGAAGGCTGCACGGTGCTTCCTCAGC
This sequence comes from Setophaga petechia, assembly GCA_024362935.1. NCBI lineage: Eukaryota > Metazoa > Chordata > Aves > Passeriformes > Parulidae > Setophaga > Setophaga petechia. Next base: position 334,233 of record JANCRA010000123.1, on the reverse strand, counting down.
AGCAGCCGGATCTTCTCGTCATCCGAGTCAGGGTCCAGGGGTTTGTTGTACTCATCGTCCTCGGTCTCGGAGGCCGCCCGCTCTCCGCCAGAGCCCCCCGCCCGCTGCGAGGATGAGGAGGGCTCCAGGGCGCTCTTCTTCCTCCATTTGGTCCGTCGGTTCTGGAACCAGACCTGGTGCCCCAGCTCAGTTAGCAGCCAGCACGCTGCACACCCCGTGCCGCAGAGGGAGCCATACTCACCTTCACCTGCGACTCGGTCATGCCCAGGGAATAGGCCAGCCGTGCTCGCTCCGGACCCGCCAGGTACTTGGTCTGCTCAAACGTCTTCTCCAGAGCAAAGATCTGGTGTCCTGTGAAGGTTGGGCGCGTGTGCTTCTTCTTGTGGATGCTGTCAGCCAAGTGAGCAGGGGCTACAGGAGAGGAAGGGACAAGTGGGTGAGCTCTGGGCAGCCCACGACTCCGGACAGCTCTCTGTCCACATTCACCAGCCCTCAGTGACTAAAGAGTCCTTCCACACCTGCTCCTCTCCAAATTAAAACTTTATTCCTGCTCCCCTGTCCCAGAAGGGCTGAGCTGCCCACTGTGGAGGTCCCACAGAGGTGGGATAGGCACCTCCTGGTCAAGGACAGTGCTAGGTGGTTCTGCTGAGAGGGTAAGGGTCACTATCAACAGTGCTTGACCCCAGAGCCACGCAGCAGTGGGAACACTGTGCCCCCATGTCCCACACCTTGCAGGATGCAGGACAGAAGACAGCCATAGCTGGTCATCAGCTCGTAGCTGCTTAACCCATCTGCTCCAAAATCATCACCTGCAAAGGGATGAAGGGACCAGAGCTGCAGGTTCTGAACAGCTGCTCACAGCCTCCTGGGGCTTCCCATGGGACAGCGGATTCACCCATCCCACCCACCCTCGGGGACAGCAGCAACATTCTGCAATTGCCCTGACAGCTCTCCACCAGTGCTGCCAGCCTGGGGCTCCTGCTCCTGCCTATCTCTGCCATGAACTACCCAGGCACTGACCCCCAGTGAGGCTGCTTGAGAGCCAGGGAGATCCTGTGAGCCAGAGCGCTCTGCCCGTCCTTGCCAGCTGCGGCTGCCTGGGGGCAAAGAACTGGCTCTAATGACAAATCCTGGCAGGAGCGGGGGCAGTCGGTCCTCTGGCCTCTGCTGTACGTGCACGACTCGCTCTGTCCTCCCTCTCCCTTCTCTCCCCACTCTCTTAGTGAGCTCTCTGTGGCTGTATGAAAGTCAAGAGCCTTATTCTTGTTCCTGCAGACTCTGTCCCCCCCTTGCCTGCCCCACTCCCCAGACACTCCCTGGCTCTGCCTGTCTCTGGGGCACCGCTCCTGTTGCTTTCCTTTCGCAGTTTTCCATTGTGTGAAAGTGGCCAGTATTTGCCATTAGAGCCAAAAAAGTTCTGTGACCATTTGAGGTCCAGCAGCTCCAGCGCTGGACTCCTTCCCACTGCCTGCTGGCCAACCTCGAGCGGGGCAATGGAGCAGACCCAGCCTGGCCCATGCCCTTGCTCTGTTGCAGTTTGTCTGTATCCCCTGCGGTACCCACGCACCCACCCGGCCCGCAGCAGCCGCTCCGAGCCCCCCGGTACTTACGGCCGCCGCACTGCCGGCCGCCCCGCCACTCCGGGGCCGCCTCCGCCCAGCAGCTCCGGCCCCTCGGCAGGTACTCGCCCCCAGCCTTGGGGAGGGCGCCCACCTGGGGCCCGTAATAGACGCCCGGCGAGCTCAGTCCGTTAAATCCGCCCGCGTGCGGGTAACCGGGGAGGATGCTGCCGTTCGGTGCCGCCGCGGGCCGGCCGAGGATGTCGGAGATGCCGTGGGGAGTGCCGGCAGCCAGCTGGGCGCCCAGCCCGGGGGGGTCCCAGCTTGTAGAAGGAGCTCTGCACTGAATACTGGCAAACGGGCGCCTTGGCCTCGGGGAAGGGGCCCAGCGAGGGGCCGTTGAGCAGAAAGGTGCCCGGCAGGTTGGCATCCATGGCTCCAGCACCGAGGCGGCACTCAGAGCCCGCAAGCCCGGAGGTGCGACGGCTGGCCCATTACCGCCAGAGCCCCGGGGTCCGCGCTGCCCGGGGGGGAGGCTGGCACGGGGGTCCCGGGATGCTCCCGGTGACCTCGGGGGGCTCCGGCCCCGGCCCCTCAACTTGGGCTCGGGCAGCGCCAACATTTCTCTGATAAAGACGGGGGCCATTAGAATAACGCGCTCCCATTGGCCGCGCGGCTGCGGGCGGCGCGCCCATTGGCCAGGACTCGGCGGCCGCGCCTCCCATTGGCTGAGCCTGGGCGGCAGCGCCTGATTGGTGCGGACCAGACAAATGGAGCTTTGAACGGCGGCGGCGGGGACGGGACCGGGACACGGGACAGGACAAGACACGACAGGACAGGACAGGACAGGACACGGGACACGGGATATGGGACATGGGATACGGGGCACGGGACACGCGACGCGGGATATTGGACACCGGATACGGGGGACGGGATACGGGGACGGGACCGGACGGGACACGGGCTACGAGACACGGGATGGGACGGGACACGCAACACAGGACACGGGATATGGGATGCGGGGGACGGGACACGGGACCGGACACGGGATACCGGAATGGGTCGGGATGGCATGGCATGGCATGGCATGGCATGGCATGGCATGGCATGGCATGGCATGGGACACGGGACACGGGACACGACGCGATACGGGAATGGGTAGGGATGGATAGGATGGGAAGGGATGAGCGGGATACAGGACCGGAGCGCGGGGCGGCGCGGACCCTGGACAGCGCCGGGCGGGCCGGTGCTCTCGGGTGCGGTCCCAGCAGCGCCGCGGCTCCCGCGCCAGTCCCCGCAGGGGTGACACGGAGGCTTCGTCCCTCGCCCATCCCCGGGAGAGGCCGCCGCAGCCCCTCGGAGGCTCCTGCTCCCTTCAGCCGCTCCAGGAACGGCAGAAACGCGGCCGCCCCCGCCCTCCCGGCAAGAGGAGACCCGGCCCCAGGCTCTCCATCATCCCCACCTTTGGAAAAGCAGAGACGAGACACTGTTTGTGTTGATTTCTTTATTAATTCATATTCTGATAGCTGGTGTACAGGGAAATGATCTATACATCAGGGGCCTAAGACAGGGAGATCCAAAAGGCTTCTTTCCATAACAATTAAAAAAAGAAAATAAAAGTAATCTTTAAAACTTCTAAAAAGCTTCTAGTGTGCAGACTGCAGCATTCTCTAGGCTCAATGTCGGGTGCAGCCTCCCTCTACCAGCCCTACAAGCAATCTGAGCGCGAAGCAATGTCACTGCAGGTGCCTGGCACGGTTGCAGCACAGCACATTCCCTACGGCATACACAAGGCCAAAGCACTGGACCCACACACAACTCTAGGGTGATGCTACGGAGTCAGCTGTTGCAGTGGGTCTAGGGAGGTTATTGTACGCAGCGAGGGTGATGGATGGAGAGTCTGTGCCTGTATGGCTCAGCTTTGGGGCGGGGAGGGGACTGCTTTGCTCTCCGAGGCTAAGCTGGGTCAGTGGCTCGCTGCAGCGAGGCTTTCCGGGCAGCCAGGGGCTCTCCCAGCAGATGTGCAGCCACTGAAAGGCAGGGCTGCCCTGCCAAGGCCACCAGCACGGAGCCTGCAGCTGGAGGGGCGCTTGCTCTGCACCTGGCCACAGAGAACAATCTCGGACTCTGCAGAGCAGGGCCGTGGCCACTTCCAGGAGAAAGAGCAGGGGGTCCCCACATCACTGTGCTACAAAGGGCCAGGTCCCCACATCAGCTGGCTAAAGGACAGGGGCAGGGACCTGGGAGCAAGTGCCACTACCTTCTCCCTGCTCTCCTGGGCTCAAGTATTACAACAGGGTCAATGTCCTGCCCAGCTCTGAGCTGCCTGGGCAGCTCTGCCCAGCACGGCTCTCCTGCTGCTAGAGCAGCCTGGAGGCTGCCCCAGCCCCCAGGGCTCAGGCAGATTCCACCTGGAGAAAATGCAGCCACCGGGGCAGCAGCAGCTCCCGTGGCTCTGGGTTTGGTCCCGGGAGAGTCAGATCCAGGGCTGTCACCCCCCTTGCAGGGAGGCCAGGGTCCCTGCAAAGCCCTTGCCTGGGGTGCATATTGCACAGCTGCTGGCTATTGCTAGCTCCTGGCTCATCTCCTGAGCAGATATTGTGCTGAGTAGAGCTAGGCACAACCCCACGTCGTGGCACGAGCACCTCCTGCTCTCTCTCTCTCTCTGCACATCCTCCCTGGGCCCCGAGCACCTCGGCGCAGCTCTACAGCTTCAACCCAGCTGGAGCCAACACAAACTGAGGCTGGAGCGTGGCACTGCACCTCTGGCCCTCCCCTCTTCAGGCCAGGAAGGGGCCAGGCTCAGGCAGAGGGGCACAGGACAGGGCAGGCTGCTGCCCTCTCACTCCTACAGCCTTCCTGCTCAAATATTCCAAAGGCTTTGCCCACCCTGCAGCCTGAAGAGGTATATGAGAGCAGAGCTGTCAGTGCTTTGTACATACTGCTAGAGTGTCCCTAGGGGTTTGCATAGTATTTATTGGTTCATATACACAAGGCTGATTGCTGTACAGTTTACACTTTCAACAGAAGCAACGAGCTCAGTGCTCTGCCCTGATGGGAGACTTTGCACGTGCTGGGGAGAGGAAGGGCAGCCCTGCAGCAGCCCCTCTGCCCAGGGCAGCCGTGCTCCCTGCAGCCTCCCCTTGTGCACCCTCCGGCCACTGCTGCCCTCCCCAAAACCCAACACTCACAGGGAGGGATGAGAAGCAAGTCCAGCAGAGGCAGCACAGGCATTTGCAGGGGGGGCAAGCACCTCTCCTTCCACGCTGAGCTGGGCCATGCTGTCCCAGCTTTCCTCCTGCAGCTGGAGCTCACTCACACCTGGGGATGCATCTACGCACGGAGGTGGAATCTCCTTCCCTCTCCTTTTCTTCTGCTCCAGCTCTCGCCTCCCCAAGGAGCTGGGAGCAGGCCCCTGGTGTGTGGTGCTGTCTCTGGGGCAAGGATGGAGGCCCCTCATCTGTTTGAAGTACTGTAGCTCATGCGTCTTGCAGTCAGTCAGTCATGCGGATAGGAGGGTAAGTATATCTCATACAGGAATCATGCCATTAGCCTATAGAAACATGTACAGCCAGCCCTGCTCCCCTCCACTCTCTGCTCTCCTCTCCTCTCTCCTCAGGTATGTGTCAGAACGTGGGTGAAGTTCAGTGGTTTGGTGTTGAGGTGTGATCCTGGAGAGAGAGACACAGAAATGGGGTTACCAGGGACCCGTGGTGGCACATCCAGGGTTAATGGTGGGGGCTGGGAAGTCCCTTCTGTGCACTGTGCTTGTCCCACATGCACCCAAGACAAGTTCTGGGGGGTGTCAGACAGTGACAGAGCACCACGAAGTGGCAGGCCTGGAGCTGGGAGCAGTGACATGGAGGGCACTGATGGTGCTGCCCCGTCTGCTCAGAGCAGCAGCAGCAGCTGAGCTGCACCAACGTGGCACTGGGAGGGAGCTGGGAGGGCTGCTCAGGGATCTGGGATGGGGGAGGCCAGCCCTGAGCCTTCAGGTACACCCCACTCTCCCAGCAGTGAGGAAGACCTGCCCAGTGCACACCCAAGGGTGCTTTCCACAATGGAAAACTGCAAAAGCAAAGCAGCAGGAGCGGTGCCCCAGAGACAGGCAGAGCCAGGGAGTGACTGGGGAGTGGGGCAGGCAGGGGGGGCAGAGTCTGCAGGAACAAGAATAAGGCTCTTGACTTTCATGCAGCCACAGAGAGCTCACTAAGAGAGCGGAGAGAGAAGGGAGAGGGAGGACACAGCGAGTCGTGCACGTACAGCAGAGGCCAGAGGACCAACTGCCCCTGCTCCTGCCAGGATGCAGTGCAGGGAGCACCATGCAACACCTCCCCCAGTGCTGCACTGTGAGTGTGCAGAGAAAAATGGTGCAGCTAGGCTCAAACGTGCTGTGCCAAGCACCCTGCCCTCAACCTGGCCTAGTCCCACTCCACAGGGGGATCAGGGAACACACCAGGCTTCAGGGGTCATTGTGAGCTCAGTGAGGATCAGTGGAAGAAACATCCTGGGCCAAAGGAGGGTGCCCTGCTGTCAGCCCCTACAAGTGCCACATTCCTGCATTTGCCACTCCTGCAGCACCTGCCAAGGCCTGCTCCCATCCTGCCTTCAGCAGACATCAGTGCTTTCCTCTGCACGGCTGGCAGAGGCAGCAGCTGCACATCCCACAGCAGTGCTGTGAGCACTGGGAGCATCCACACCCCACAGCAGTGCTGTGAGCACAGGCAGCAGCTGCATGTCCCAGAGTAATGCTGTGATTACAGGGAGCAGCTGCATGTCCCACAGCAGTGCTGTGAGCACAGGGAGCAGCTGCATGTCCCACAGCAGTGCTGTGAGCACAGGGAGCAGCTGCACATCCCAGAGTAATGCTGTGAGCAGGGGCAGCAGCTGCATGTCCCAGAGTAATGCTGTGATTACAGGGAGCAGCTGCATGTCCCACAGCAGTGCTGTGAGCACAGGGAGCAGCCACAGCCCCACAGAACCCACCCTGCATTTCCCCCACAGCTCTGCCAGGGCTCAGCTGCCCCCCTTGGGAGGGGGCACTGCGAGGCACCAGCTCCAAGGGCTGCTCTCATGTGCCACAAGGCTGCACAGTCAGTGCTCATGCATGAAGGGGCAGTTCTGCTCTGACCCATGCAAATGCAATGCAGTCCCTGGACAAAGACCATCCTCTGTCTGTAGCCCAGGAGTAACGACTCTGTGACCGTGTCACTGGGGACAGTCACAGTGTGTTGCCACTGTGCTGCAGTGGGGTGCTGTGCACACAGCTGGCTGCAGCATCTCTGCAGAACAGGGCACCCTGCGCCCACAGCACCCAGGAGCATCAGCAGGGCCACACTGCTGCCCACCCTCGGTCTTTTTCTGCAGCACAGCAAACCCTCAGTGCCCCCAAGAGCTGGGCACTGCCCCACCACACCTTCCCCAGGAGAATGTGCACGACCAGCAGCTCAGTGCAGGCAGCCAGGACAGAAGGAAGAGCAAAGGTAGGGTTACCTCAAAAAAGAGGCCATTTGAGGGGGGGTCACTGCTTCCCCCTTTTCAGGCTGGCTCGTTTCACTATCTGAGCCCCCATCCTGCCCCCAGAGACCTCTGGCTTCGGGACACGCACTCGCACCTCCTCCTGAGGGAGCCGAAGGGACAGGGAGCAGGACATCACCCAGGTGGACAGACAGACAGACAGACAGACACAGAGAAAAGGACAGGAAAGGGAAAGGAAGAGTCAGTTGGCAGGCAGAAAACACCAAGCAAGAAGACTGGCGCAGTGGGCATGATTTGCTTTAGAAATCTTAGAGGGGAAACAGGAGAGGAAGAAGAAAGGACAGAGGGTGACATTGACCCAGAGCCTGAGAGTTCTGCAGAAATCCAGAGCTGTGAGCCACACCGTACCTTGGCACCCAGACCATCCCGGTGCAAGATGGAGTATTTCATGAAGTGATCATCCTCAGCCTCCAGGTCCTGGGGCTCCTGCAGGGAGCCCTCCAGGATCAGCTCCTCCTGCTCCTGCCTGTCACCCATGTCACCAGGGCCCAGCTGGCGCACCACCTTCCGGATGATCTGTGGAGACCCACACGGGGCTGAGTGTCACACAGAGCCAGCCCCGGGCACCGCGAGTCCCTGCTCAGCCAGCCCGCGGGGCGAGAGCTGGAGAAATGCCGTGAGTGTAACCCAAGACAGCGGCACAGCAATGCCCTACATGGGCTGCAGGGCTGGAAGGGAGAAGGGAAAGGCTGCAGGGTGGAGGGGAGAAGGGAAAGGCTGAAGGGGAGCAAGGAAAGGCTGCAGGGTGGAGGAGAGAAGGGAAAGGTGCAGGGCTGCAAGGAAGGAGGGAAAGGCTGCAGAATGAAGGGGAGAAGGGAAAGGCTGAAGGGGAGAAGGGGAAGGCTGCAGGGAAGAAGGGAAAGGCTGCAGGGCGGAGGAGAGAAGGGAAAGGTGCAGGGCAGGAAGGGGAGAAGGGAAAGGCTGCAGGGTGGAGAGGAGAAGGGAAAGGGCTGCAGGGCTGGAGAGGAGAAGGGAAAGGCTGCAGGGTGAAGGGGAGAAGGGAAAGGCTGCAGGGCTGCAGGGCTGCAGGGAAGAAGGGAAAGGTTTACCCACACCCCGATCGCTCACTCACCTTCTTGGTGATGATATTGCCTTGATCGTCCGTGAACTGCTCCTCAGTCACCTGCTCTCCAGGCAGATGAAGGGCTTCGTTCCCCTGCAGGAACAGGGATGGGGAGATCAGGGCATGTGAGGGCGGTGAGGGGAGTGGTTCACCTGGCAGAACAGCACACCTGGCACGCACCCCCCATCCCTCCCTGCCCTGTCCCGTCCCTGCTTTCCTCTGCGGCTGCCCGGGCTGCTCTCTCCGCTCTCGTTACCTTCAGCAGGACTCGCCGGCGGACCACCCTGGCGGAGAGAGCCTCCTCATCATCCGCCAGCCCCTGGCTCTCCCCGAGCTCCTTGTCCAGCTCCCGGTGGGCGTGTTTGAGCAGGAAGCGCACCGAGCCCCTGATGATGTGCATCACGTTCTGGCAGCTGACCAGCAGGAAGGCCAGCAGCACCAGAGCGATCAGCAGCTGGGCTAGGAAACCCCACATGGTGCCCGGTGCCGCTGTCAGAGCCCGGCCATGCCGCCCGCCCGCAGCTCCCGGAGCTCCGCCGGCGGTGGGCGGCGAGAAGGGAGCGGGCAGGGGGAGCGTCCTGGGCGGTCACATGTGGCTGGGAGTGCCCGGCCAGGCAGCGACGGGACAGAGCTGTCCCTGTTCCCTGTCACCCGGCCAGGCAGCGCAGGGCAGAGCTGTCCCTCTGTCACCCTGCCCAACAGCCTGTCCCATGGCCAGGGAGAGCAGGACAGATCTGTCCCTCTGTCACCTGGCCAGGCAGCGCAGGGCAGATCGGTCCCTGCTCCCTGTCACCCTACCCAATAACCGGTCCCATGGCCAGGGAGTGAGCAGGACAGATCTGTCCCTATGTCAGCTTGCCCAATAGCCTGTCCCAGCCAGGCAGCGACAGGACGGATCTGTCCCTGTTCCCTGTCACCCGGCCAGGCAGCGCAGGGCAGAGCTGTCCCTCTGTCAGCTTTTCCAACAGCCTGTCCCCCTGACTACAGCAGCAAGCAGGACAGATCTATCCCCTTTGTCACCTTGCCCAACAGCCTGTCCCATGGCCAGGAGAGCAGGACAGATCTGTCCCTCTTTTCTGTCAGCTTTTCCAACAGCCTGTCCCTCTGACTATGGCAGTGAGCAGGACAGATCTGTCCCTGTTCCCTGTCACCCTGCCCAACAGCCTGTGCCATGGCCAGGGAGTGAGCAGGACAGATCTGTCCCTGTTTGTCAGCTTGTCCAACAGCCTGTCCCCCTGAGTAAAGCAGAGAGCAGGACATATCTGTCCCTTTCTCTGTCACCTTATCCAACAGCCTGTCCCATGCCCAGGGAGAGCAGGACAGATCTGTCCCTTTCTCTGTCACCCTGCCCAGCAGCCTGTCCCCCTGACTATGGTGGCCAGTCCTGGGTCACAGGACGACTGAAGCCCAGAGCTTTGGGGTGTCATTGGAATCACACCTGACTCAGGTGACACAGGGCAGAGCAGCCACCTCCAAGCGTGGCCGTGCTTCCCTGGCTGGGGAAAGGTGCTCCCCCTCACCTTGTACCTGCTGGCTCTGTGTGACCGTGGCATCAAGCCCACCACCCAGCCTGGCCCCTAGAGCAACTCTATTTGTGGCTCCAGCGGCTGCTGGGCTGCCAGCCAAGGCAGATCCTCAATAAGGAACGACTCTGGGAGGGTGACGGGGTTATAAATGGAGAGCAGGAGCTCAGGTATCAAGCACAGCCGGCTATTCTGGGCTGAGAGGCACCCCAAAGGGCAGGAAGTATGCCAGGGGAGTTGAGGAGGTCTGCTGTCACCTGGTCTGCCCGACAGGCCCTGCAGCAGGCTCCAGCACAGGCTGTCCATAGGGTCACACCTTCCTGCAGGGCTGACTCCCCTGCTCCTACTCTCACCTGCCCAAAGAAGCGGCTGTGGGGCTCCTCCTGCCAGCCGCCCGTGGGGTGCTGGGGCTGCCAGTCGCTGTCCTCTGCAGAGCTGACCCTCATCAGCTCCGTGGCTGCCACCAGGACCTGCTCTTGCTGCTGGCCCTGCGCCCCAGAGGCTGTGGTGTGCGTTGGGAGCAGCCTTCGGGTGACTCCCTCCTGCCAGGAGCCCGCTGTCAGGTCCTGTAGGCAGGAGATAAAGGAGCCTTCTGCATTCCAGTCCCTCAGCCTGGGCACCAGAGAGGGACAGGGATAGGGAGAGAGAGACAGAGAGAGAGAGGGGCAGTCAGCTTTGCACGGAGTGCTGCACCCTGAGCAGCAGCCGAGCTCGGGCAGGCACCACCTGCACCCCACAGGCACCACCTGCACCCCACAGGCACACCTGCACCCCACCTGCACCCTACAGGCACACCTGCACCCCACCTGCACCCCACCAGGCACACCTGCACTCCACAGGCACACACCTGCAGCACCCCACGGGCACACCTGCACCCCACAGGCGCTGCTGGGAGCCCAGCAGAAGCAGCACAAGGCACACAGATGCACAAAAGGCACAGGCCACCTCCATGCCATGCTCCCTGCCCATCCCACAGCCTCACAGCTTGGTGGCCTGTCGCAGACATCTTTTCATGAAAAATCCTTTCCTGAGGATTTTTCCTCCTGAGAAGCTGAGAGGTCTCAGGAACAAAATGTAACCAATGGTTATCTGCTGCTGTGGAATGCAACAGGTGCATCTGGGATTGGTCTCATGTGGTTGTTTCTAATTAATGGCCAATCTCAGCCCAGCTGGCTTGGACACAGAGCCTGAGCCACAAACCTTTGTTATCATTCTTTCTTTTTCTATTCTTAGCCAGCCTTCTGATGAAATACTTTCTTCTATTCTTTTAGAATAGTTTTAATATATCATAAAATAATAAATCAGCCTCCTGAAACATGGAGTCAGATCCTCGTCTCCTCCTTCATCCAAAAACCCCTGTGAGCATGGTCACAGTGGCCAGGGTTTGAGGCAAGAGCATGCTGTGCTCTCATGGTCTAGGTGTGATCTAGCTCTAACTCTAATGTGGTCTAAATCCGTGGGGCATTTCTGGGTGCTGCCAAGGACTTCATGGGTCCAGTGCCACTGGGAATGTGATGTCGCCCTGATTTTTTAAGATTTTCTAAGCCTTCTGATGTTTACTGATTCTTGCAATGAACTTTCTCACACACTTTCTGTAAATAACTCATTGTTTTGCATTCTTTTCTGGAGGAGGAGAAATTTGATGGACTGTTGGTTTGTCCAGTGTCATTGGAGAGGTGGCACTGTCACCCTCCAATCCACTGTCACTTTTGGAAATCTATAAATGCTGGAGTCAGAAAATAAACTTCCCTTTCTCTTCACCCTGAGAGCAGCAGTGTGTGCTTGTGTTGTGTCCTACAGGGACAATGTGGGAGGAGGCAGCCCAAGTTAGGGTTGGCTCTCCTAAGTACAACCTCCATGCAGGGCCTGGCTGACTGGGGATCTCTTCCAGAGCATTTTCAGAGAGGAGTGAGGCCCAGCCATGGTTCTGTGTACTGCAGATGCCTGGGCTGCAGAGCTGGAGACCAGCAGGGAAGCAAGCAAAGCAGGGGGATCATTGCAGCTGGCCCAGCACAGGGCAGTAGCTGGCAAAGCAGTTGTGCTCCCCTGCCACGCTCAGCCAGGCTGCAGTACCTGTCTGCACTCTTCTCCACATCATGGCTAAAGGTGGGTGATGTCAAGATCCTGGTTTGCACCTTCTCCTGAACTGAAACAAAAGAGACTTCACTCTCCGGGTCCTGCTCCCCAGTCCCTGGTTGATGATCACCAGATGGCATCTTCCCCTCTGGCCTCTGCCCCTCCTCCTGCTCTAGAAGGTCAATCAGCCCATTCATGGCATCTGAGTCCACTGTGTCATCCTCAACCAGGTCCATAGAGCCCATGTGGTCTGGGCCATGAGCATCTGCCAGGAGCTGCCCTGGGAAGCGGCCTTCGCTCGTGGCATCCGAGTCCTCAGCCTTGCTGCACTCCAGAGAGGAGTCCTCAGCAGTCACCAGCGAGGGGGTGAGCCCCGAGGACCACACCTGCATGTCGGACATCTCCATCAGGGCATCCTGCTCAGTGGCAGCCATGGGGATAGCATCCATGATGGCCACCTCATTCCAGTACTGGTCGGCACGCAGCGGGGATGGCAGTGTGTAATGCAGGGAGGCAGGGGACAGCAGCTCGTCCTGCAGTGAAGCATAACCTAAATGGGCAGACAGAGGCGTCATGTCCAGCAGCCGCCCTCACGCACGCACAAGCACGGTGGGGGCAAAAGGGAAACAGCTGCTGGGAGGAATGGCAGCCCCAAGGACAGCAATGGGCATGCCCCAGCCCCCTGTGGCCAGGCCGAGCGGGGCTGTGCTCACAGCAGATTTCAGGAGGTCCCTGCAAACGCTGCCATGCCTCCCTTCAGATCCTGGGGCTGCTTTGGGCAGGTCCTGGGGCTGCCTCCTCCCTGTGAGGAGGACTGGCCTGGTGTTCACACGATTCTCCGTCCACATGGCAGGACACAGTGCCCTCTTTGCTACCCTGCTCCATCAGACCCCCTGGCCCCTGCCCACAGCCCCCATCCAGCATCAGCTGGCTGGCAGTTAGCCTGGAGTTCAGGTAGGCATCAACTCTCAAAGCCAAACACTCTCCACAGCACGGAGGAGCGGGTTGGAAGTACCACGAGCAGAGAAGGATGGCCCCAGAGCATGCCATGCATCCCCAAGGCCCTGCAGAAGGCAGCCAGGGCCTCACAACCCCGCTGGTGTCTCCAGGGCTCCAAACCATCCTCATGTCTCATGCCCAGGGCCATGTGCACAGCTCAGGCATGTCCATATGAACCACAGCCAAGCCAGGCACTCCTATCCATGCAGGTGGCTCTGCTCAGCCTTTTCCAGCTTTGAGTCATTTTTTCACCCCTGGGTTTCAGCAGTGAACCTGTTCTGCTGCCCTGGCAGCCAGGGAATGCCAGCCACAGCCAAGGCACGGGGTACAGCTTGGCACAGGAAGGCCACCTCACCCATGGGCAGGGGCATGCAGTGCAGTGCCAGCAGGGGAAGGAGCTTGGGGTTGTGCAGAAGGAGGCCTGGGATGGCTGCCTGCAAGCATGGCAGCTGTCAGAGGGGCAGTCCCTGGTGACATGCAGTCGCTGGAGCAGGATGCGGCTCCCAGAGGGCTTAGCTGAGGTGGAGACAGTGGAGACAGGCAGTGGAGGATGAGACAAGGAGAGGCCAGGATGAGCTCAGAGGAGAAAGATGAAAAGAAGTGACCCACAGGAGTGCCCGCACCTGGCAGCACTAGGTGGCATGTTTGAGAAAACAGAACAAGGGGAGAGACAGAGAGGGAGAGAGCGATGAGCCAGCGCTGCAGGGCCGCAGCCACAGTGCAGGGCTGCAGCAGCACAAAGCCCTGCCCCTGTCTGCTGTGCTGGCTCCCCAGCATGTGCCACAGCTCGCTCTGGCTGTGCCCCCACATCCAGGTCCCCTCTGCCTGGCACCCACCAGCTGTACAGCCAGGGCTCAGCGAGCGCCACTGACCAGCTTGCACAGCCAGAGACACCTCTCACCTCTCATGTGGGGCAAGGAACACATGTCAGCCCCACCTGGGGAGTTCCTGAGAAAGCAGGATGGCAGAGCCAAGCTTTCTGCAGCACAAGCCCCAGTGAAGAGGCCACATCTGCCAGCAAAGTGCCCACTCACTTCTCAGTGGGTGCAACCTGCTCAGGCCACACACCAGCCCCAGTCTCTGCACAGACTGTGCCCCCAGGGCCCTCCTGCGCTCCCTGCCAGAAGGGAGGGAAGGAGGGAAGGCTCACCATTCATCTGGGACGGGGAGAGGGAGTAATCTCTGTCCGAGTAGCGCCAGCTGCCCTTGAGGCTGCGGCTCTGCCGGCCCGAGCCCTCCAGCATGTTGACGATCTCGCTGCGGTCGATGTTCCTCAGCGCCGTGTACAGGTTCTCAACTGCAGGGGGAAGGTGCTGTCAGCAAACCAGGCGCTTGGGGGAGCGTGAAAAATGTGTGTGTTTTATGATTGGCTTTTCGTAAATATTCAGATGAATATTGTATGTGTTGTGTTAGAAAGTGATGCTGTGTTAATTCTCTTAAGTAGTGTGTTAAATATAGTTTTAGTTTGTAAAAATTGTTAGAATAGAAACGATGCTATGTAGGATACTTTTTTTAAAGAAAGGACTCGCACTGAGATAGCAGCCACAGGACACCTGAATCTTTTAGAGAAAAAGAATTTATTGCCCTCTTATCAGAAGAAATGAACTTCCCACCTTGAAGGTGCTGTCAGGATTCAGAGGAAGAAGCTGACACTGCCCAGACAGAATCCTGTGTTTGAATGGAATTTATGCATCATGGATGAGGTGTATGAATATGCAACAGGCTGTTGTTTTTAAGGGTTAATCCTCTGTTAACGTGGGTCCTTTTTCAGCTCATGCTGCTCAGAAAAAGGTACCCAGACGTCCATAACTCTTTGTATTTGTTGTCTCATATTGTCCTAATTCAAATGGTCCAAATTATTATTACTCTAATTGTATTACTATTTTTATAACCATTTTATCACTATTAAACTTCTAAAATTTTAAAACCAAGTGATTGGTGTTTTTCACAGGGAGGCACAGCCATGCCCCAGACACCCTCCAGCTGTGGGAAGGCAGATATGCAGGGACCACCACTGCAAAGCCAGCCAGTGGTCCTTGGAGATGCACACAGTGCTCTGCACAGCTCGCCCTGCCACCTCTGTGCCTGTGAAAGGACCCCACAGCTACTCACTCTTGACGTTCTTGCCCTCACGGCTGGCCCAGAGGTTGAGTAAGGCGATGCTCTGCTCCAGGAGGGAGTTGGGGTTCTCCACACGTATCCTGTTGATGTCGTCCACCCCAAACTGCAGCTCACGCGCCAGCTCTGGGGAAAACACGGGGTCAGCATCACACACAGCACAGTTCTGGTGCCCACCACCAGGCTGGGGATGCTGTGAAGGGCTCAGCCAGTGAAGGACCAGTGCAGAGACCCTCTGTTCCATACAACTGAACACAGCACAACGTGCAGGAGCTGGGATGGGGCAGAGGTTGAAGCCCCCCAGCTCAGGCTGGCTGTGATTAGCACAGCAGGGTCTCATGCTAAGAAGTGTGGGCTCGTTGGATGTGTGGCTGCAAAGAACAGCAGCAAGTACAACTCATAACAAAGCCCTAGCCTGGTGGCCATGCATGAGAACACGTGCAGAGCCACAGGAAGGTTCACCTCAGTGCCCTGGAATGCCCACAGCTGGGCAGAGAGGGCCCATCCCTTACCAAATTAATGAATTACCAACTGACTCTCAACCCTCCAGCTATGGCTTATCAACCTAGTCACAAAACAACTAATAATACCCCTAGACAAAAAAGGACACAAATGAGCCCTAATTTTAACATCCCTCATCATCTTCCTCCTACTCATTAACCTGTAGTGGCAAAGCAGCCACTCCCAGCACACAGCCAGCCTCCCTAAGTGCCAGCTTGCCCAGGAGTGCTGTGCATCCTCAGAACCCTCAGGTGGCACTCACCTGCCCAGCTGAGGCCCAGCTGCTCTGCTATGTCAACCATCTTCTGGTCTGCCTTGTCTGTGCTGCTCAGAGAGCCTGCAGGAGGAGAAGGAGTCACAGCTCAGCTGCACAGGGCCCTGCACCAGAGCAGTGAGGGGAAAGGGGTGCTGGCCCTGGGGGTCACACAGACCCTGCAGGCAGCACCAAGGGAACCTCCAGGGAAAGGGAAGTTGCTGTGAGTGCAACTATGACAGGATCATCCCAGCTTTGCAGGTGGTGGGTGGCTGGGATGCTCCCAGCAGGCTGCATACCAAAACTGGTCTCACTTAGGATGCTGTATCGCTCCCGCAGGGACAATGGGGTCAGTGTCCTCCTTCGCTCATCACTGCCACTTCCCTGCGAAGGTGGTGACAAACCAAGGGGTCAACAGCTTGCAAAGAGGGCAGCAGCTCTGCCCTGACACCACTGCTCCTCCTTCACCTCCTGAGCAGCCTGACACGGCCACGTGGAGCAGGTGAGGACAGCAAGGGCTGTCCCCTGCACTTGGGGAAGGGATGGGCCCAACCAGAGTGCCAAAAAGCCCTACACTGACCTTGCTGCAGGGTGGGATGCTGATGTTCAGGTGGCAGAGCACGTGCTGGAGGTCCTCGTATTTCATGGCCTTGCGCAAGAAGGACAGGGAGCCACTGGCTTCCCTGCTGCTGTCCCTGACCTGGGAGCCAGAGCCCAGTTAGGTGCCTTGGCACCAGCCAAGAGCCCTAACTGCTTGCCCAGCCCTGTACCCTGGTGTTACCTTGATGGGAATGACGAGACGATTCTCCCGGAAGGACTGGAAGAGGAAGGTGCGGGGCTGAGCAGCCTTCTTGACAGGCACCAGGTTCCCTGAGAGTTCCACGTGCAAAGGCATTCCCTCTACCACCTGGCCAGGAGTAGAAAATATGCTCAGAGCCTGTGCAGAGCTGCTTCTCCTGCTGCTGGACAGGCCAGGTAACCTTGACTCTCCCAGCCAGGCCAGAGCCAGCCCCTTCCTCTGGTATCAGACTCTGTCACAGACACATTTTATGAAAAATCCTTTCTTGAGGATTTTGTTCTCCTGAGAAGCTGAGAGGCCTCAGGAACAAAATGTAACCAATGGTTATCTGCTGCTGCGGAATGCAACAGGTGGATCTGGGATTGGTCTCATGTGGTTGTTTCTAATTGATGGCCAATCACAGCCCAGCTGGCTCGGGGTCTGTCTGAGACACAAACCTTTGTTATCATTCATTCCTGTACTATTCTTAGCCAGCCTTCTGATGAAACCCTTTCTTCTATTCTCTTAGTATATTTTAAATATAATATATATCATAAAATAATAAATCAAGCCTTCTGAAACATGGAGTCAGATCCTTGTCTCTTCCCTCATCCTGGGACCCCTGTGAACATGGTCACAAGTCTCCCCTCACTTTGTTATCCCTCTCCCCTCACTTTGTTATCCCTCTCCCATTCACACTTGCTGCTGAGGGGACAAACCTCAATGTCCCTGCTGCGGGCCACCTCAGTGAAGTTCTCATGCTGCTCCAAAGTCTTGTCAACCTTGTCATCAGTCATGCAGTAGCAGCGCAGCCGGCCCTCCCGCGCGTCGTTCATCTTGGCAAACACCACGAATTTGGCCATGTAGGGCACGGCTGTCAGCTCCTTGTACAGCATGGTGGCAAAGTGCACGGCCTCAGCTGTGCGTGGGCAGTCAGCCAGCCAGAACCTGCAGGAGATTTGGGTCAGGGGGCTGCTGGGCAGTGGCAGCTGCCCCTACACCCCCCTCAACTGTCACCATCATATTTTCTGAAAAATCCCCTTTGCCCAGGATTTTTCTCCTGGGAAGCTGAGAAGCCTCAGAAAAAGGAAAACAATGATTATCTCATTGCTTCTCCTGTGTTTTGCAGCTTTGGAATGTGGTTTGGGCATTGTTTATCCAACATGTGAATTGTTTTGACTTAATGACCAATCATGGCCAAGCTGTGTTGGAACTTTGGAAGGAGTCACAAGATTTCATTATCATTCTTTGTAGCCTTCTGTCTGTATCCTTTCTCTATTCTTTAGTATAGTTTTAGTATAGCATGATATGATATGATATATGATATGATATCATATCTATCATAGATCATATCATATCATATCATATCAGTCTTCCAAGAATGTGGAGTCAGATTCATCATTCCTTCCTGCCACGAGGGACCCCAAAAATCCCACACTCAACAGCCAACTGGACTGCAAATGAGGCCCCAAGATTTCTGGACACAGGTGTAGCCCCATCTTGGATGGGGACCCAGTCAACTACAAATAATGGTCCCCTTCCTTCTGCACACCCAGCTGTCATGACTGTTTCCAGAAATTTGCTCAGGGGGTCTCAAAGCTAGAGGAAACCACCCTGCATGTAGGAACAGGGCAGCACAGCACCAGGGGTAAGGGGCTTCTCCTGGCAAAGGCTCTAGCAAGGCCCAAGGAGCACCAGATATCCTCAGATGGGCACACTTTTGCCCAGGACTCACCTGGCAGACACATTGGTGGTAAAATTAGCACACTCATTTTCGTAGACTAGCTTTGTGGTGCCTGTTATGTCTTCCCACTGGGCTTGGGCTGTCCCTCCTGCAGCAGAAAGCAAGGGTGAGCATCCTGTCTT
The DNA here is from genome assembly GCA_024362935.1 of Setophaga petechia. Taxonomy (NCBI): domain Eukaryota; kingdom Metazoa; phylum Chordata; class Aves; order Passeriformes; family Parulidae; genus Setophaga; species Setophaga petechia. Next base: position 315,959 of record JANCRA010000123.1, on the reverse strand, counting down.
TCCATAAGCCTGGGGCCTGCAACCCCTGGGCATTTGCTTTCTCCACAGGGGAAATGAGCTCCATGGAGCTGCATCCCCCTGAGGCAGCCCAGCCCATCCCCACGGAGAGCACACTTGCAGCCTCACCGATCACACTGCAGAGCAGACGGAGGCTGGTGGTGTCACCCTCGCCACTGTCCCGGGGATTGTCCTTCCAGGATGGCGGCAGCGGGATCCGGAGGCCGATGGGGCGGTGGAACTTCCTCCGCCGTGGCTCCACGGTGACAATGGGGCTGAAGGTCGCTTGGTTCCCCAGCAGCTTGGTCACCAACTCATCAGGCACAGGCTGTGCCTGTGGGGAGCACAAAGATGGGCATCAGGGATGGTGTTTCCCCAGGCTGGGGCACAGCCTGGGCTTGCAGAAGCATGTCTGGGCCCCAGGCCAGGCTCTCTGAGGCTCACCTGCAGGGCCAGCCTCACTCTCTTGGTGACAGCAGCGTCTGGGAAGGTGGCCTGTACCATGGGCACCAGTGTGCTTTTCAAACACCCTCCCTCAGGGCCAATCATGTCGCAGTCCTGGCAAATCCGGGACATGACCACAAAGTAGAGGGGGAAGTCGGTGGTGATGATGCGGCAGACCCGCTTCTTGTCCAGCTCCTCCTGGCTCTCCAGCTCTGAAAGGACAGCACAGCCATCAAACAGTGCTCAAAACCAATCCAGTGGCTGTCAGTGCTCACACACCAATCCTGCGCCTGTCACTGCTCATACACCAAGCCTGTGGATGTCACTCAACGCCCCACCACGCTACACTGACCACACCACTCAGCCCCACTCCACCTCCCAGCCACCTGCAGCCTGCATAACCCTCTTCTTATCCAACTCCTCCTTGCTCTCCAGCTCTGCAAGGGCAGCAAAGCCATCACTCAGTGGTCATACACCAAGCCGATGGCTGTCACTCACTGCTCATACACCGAGTTTGTGGCTGTCACTTCTCATACACCAATCCTGTGGCTGTCACTGCTCACACACCAATCCTGTGACTGTCACTGCTCACACACCAAACCTGTGGCTGTCACTGCTCATACACCAAACCTGTGGCTGTCACTGTTCATACACCAAACCTGTGGCTGTCACTGCTCACACATCAATCCTGTGGCTGTCACTGCTCATACACTGAGTTTGTGACTGTCACTGCTCACACATCAATCCTGTGGCTGTCACTGCTCATACACCAATCCTGTGGCTGTCACTGCTGATACACCAAACCTGTGGCTGCCACTCAACGCCCCATCACGCTACACTGACCCCACCACTCAGCCCCTGGCCACCTCCCAGGCCACCTGCAGCCTGCAGGGAGCTGCCAGGCGAGCAGCCCCTGCCCTGCTGGCCCCCTCACCCTCGTCCATGCCGTTGAGCAGCTGGTCCATGTAGCTCTCCTCGTAGCGGTTGCGGTGCTCCTTCCACACGGAGCCGTTCTCGCTGCGCAGCACCACCAGCTCACGGTCCCCACGCCCATAGGAGGCAAAGTGTGGGATCTCCACGATGACAGGGCTGCAGAGAGCACAGGGAGGCCACTGGCACCCACAAGGACATGCAGGCAGCAAGGTGGCCCTGGGGAAGAAGGAGTGCTGACCTCCCTCTCTCTGTGAAAGGGCTCTGCATCTGGTGGCACAGGGCTGCTCTGGGCTTTTGTGACTCTGCTCTGTTACTCTTGAATGACTCATGCCAGAAACATGCTGCACCCCACAAGAGGTGGGATGTTTGTCGCAGACATCTTTTATGGAAAATCCTTTCCTTAGGATTTTTCCTCCTGAGAAGCTGAGAGGCTTCAGGAACAAAATGTGAACAATGGTTATCTGCTGCTGTGGAATGCAACAGGTGGATCTGTGATTGGCCCATGTTTGATGTTTCTAATTAATGGTCAATCACAGCCCAGCTGGCTCGGAGAGAGAGCTGAGCCGAACTTGTGCTATCATTCTATTCTATTCTATTCTATTCTATTCTATTCTATTCTATTCTATTCTATTCTATTCTACTCTATTCTATTCTTAGCTAGCCTTCTGAGGAAATCCTCTCTTCCATCCTTTTAGTATAGTTTAAATGTAATATATATTATAAAATAATAAATCAAGCCTTCTGAAACCTGGAGTCAGATCCTCATCTCTTGCCTCAACCAAGAACCCCTGTGAACACCCTCACAGGATGTCTCCTGTGGGAACCTCAAGAAGCAGATAGAGGCAGCAGTCTTGCCCTGTATGGTAAAGCCCTCCAGAAGAACCCAGATCTGTTCCCAGTCCTGCTGTGGGCATCCCAGTTTACCCTTGTTTTCCCAGCTGTGCTCACCTGAGGAACTGGGCCCCAGCAGGCCCCAGAGCAATGATCCGACTGCCCAGACCCTCCTCCTCGGCCAGGGGAGGGGGTGCAGGCAGCTTTTGGGGTTTCACCAGGCGGCAGGTGATGCGGGTGGGCGCGGCGCAGGCGCGGGGCGGGATGACCACGCGCAGCCCGTGGTGCCGGCTGCCCCGCATGGAGCCACCACGGGCATCCACCATGAAGCTCACCAGGAACCTGGAGGGGACAGAATCACGGGAATGTGGCCATCTTGCAGCCAGAGCATGCATGTGTCGCAGACATCTTTTATGGAAAATCCTTTCTTCAGGATTTTTCCTCCTGAGAAGCTGAGAGGCTTCAAGAACAAAATGTAACCAATGGTTATCTGCTGCTGTGGAATGCAACAGGTGCATCTGGGATTGGCCTCATGTTGGATGTTTCTAATTAATGGCCAGTCACAGCCAGCTGGCTTGGACAGAGAGCCCGAGACAGCTGCCTTTGTTATCATTATTTGCTATTCTATTCTTAGCTAACCTTCTGATGAAACCTTTTCTTCTATTCTTTTAGTATAGTTTTAATGTAATATATATAATAAAATAATAAATCAAGCCTTCTGAAACATGGAGTCAGATCCTCATCTCTTCCCTCATCCAAGAACCCCTGTGAACCCCATCACATGCATGTGCTGCCCAGGCTGGGCACTCACCCTGTGTGCACGGGGCTGGCCACTGGGCTGATGTTGTCTGAGGTCTCCGTGGCTGGGCTGCTGGGGATCAGGGAGTCCTCATCGAACTCTTTGGAGGGCTGTGAAAGGCAGGGAAGCGACCTTGTGGGCAAAGGGTCCTGCCTGGGGGTGTTGAGCCTGCCCACCCTTGCACTGGACCATCCTGTCCCGCCGGGTCGATGCCCATTACCCAGCACACACACTTGAGCTCTGGGGGAGGCCACGGCAGGCTGTGTCTCATGCTCACCTCCTGTGGGGACACCGAGGGTGCATGCAGCAGGCTGACTTGCTCAGCTTCTGTCTCCACAGGTCCTACCTGCTCAGTCTCCTCAGCTCTGGTCACCACAGTCTCAGGTGGGACGCAGGGGACCTGCAGGACAGCTGGAGACTCCACCCTGCCAGGAGAGGGTTAGTGACAGCCACGGAAGGGGTAGGGACCCTCAGCCACTGCCCATCCATCCCCACAGAGTCCTGGGGCCACAGGACAAAGGTAAATTAAGCAGCAGCCCCATGTCCTGCTGCAGGAACAGCACTGAGCAGCTTTGCCTGCTGTGCCAGACATGAGGGCTCAGTGATCTGTTCCTTGCCTGGAGTTTTATGTGCCCCTTGCCCAGCACAAGGCTGGTCCTGTGCCCTGCACCTGCTCCCTCCCCACCACGCAGTGTCTCTTACGTTTGCTCCAGTGTCGTTGTGGCCATGAACTCCAGCAGCTCTCTTTTGCCTTCCTGCTCTCTCAGATCAGGTGTCTTGGCCTTTGGTGCAACCAGCTCTTCCTCTGAAACCAAGAGTTGGCTCAGCAAGCAGAGGCAGATGGACAAGGGAACACAGATACCCAGCCCTTGCCAGGGCCCATCCCTGCTCCCACTGCTGGACACACACACACTCATACACACTCTCTCCTTCCCCCTGGGTCTCAGCCAGACACAGGGAGGGCTTTGCTGGCTGCCAGAATGGCTCTGCTGGCAGGGCAGGGCAGGGGGACAGGGGCTATGGGGGCCACTGGGAAATGTGGCTGCTCACTAACCTCCTTCTCACAGCACCAAACACACTGCAGGGACTGCAGGGGATGCCTGGGACAGGGATTTGGGCACCACTGGGGGTGCAGGAGGCTGCCCTAACACTACTGCCACTGGAGGTACAAAGCTCTGCTAATACTGACCACTGGCCCCATTAATACCTGCTAATTAGCTGATCAGGGTTTGGCTCTGACCCATGCCCTGTGGGAAGGTGTCCTGCACTTCCTGCAGCAAAGTGCCCCAGAGATGGGGAGGGGAGCACAGCACAGAGACCCCTGAGCTCTCAGGTTAATCCCTGCTCTTCTCACAGCACCGAACACACTGCAGAGACTGCAGGGGATGCCTGGGACAGGGACATGGGCACCCCTGGGGATGTTAGGAGTATTAGGAGGCTGCCCTAACACTACCCCTCACTGGAAGCACAAAGCTCTGCCAGCACTGACCACTGGCCCCATTAATACCTGCTAATTAGCTGATCAGGGTTTGGCTCTGGCCAGTGCCCTGTGGGAGGGTGTCCTGCACTTCCTGCAGCAAAGTGCCCCAGAGATGGGGAGGGGACCACAGCAAGAGAGACCCCTGAGCTCTCAGGTTAATCCCTGCTCTGGTCAGGATGGCGTGGGGCAGTTGTGGAGGGATTGTCACAGTACCAGGTTTCCTCCACCTGCCACGGACAGGGCTCTGACAGGGGGTCAGGCCCCTCCTGGGTGGGAGGATGGCCATTCATGCAGTCACACCACAGCAAGCAGCACGGACACGGGGTGGCAGGGCAGGATGGCAGGGCTGGCTCAGAGCCCCAGAGCAGCAGCAGGCTCAGCAATGGACATGGCGTGCGGATGGTCAGTGGCCATGGGGTGAAATGGGCCATTGAGCTGGGGCAGGGGACACATTTCATACCCATTACTGTGACATGAGCAGTGCCTGCAAAGTAAGAAGAGGCAAAAGTGAGGTATTGGTGGGAGGCTGCAGGAGCAAACCAGCTAGAGCTGGGCTGGGAGCTGGGACCCTCCTTGCCTGGGCAAGGCACAGTGGGGGCTCTGCATGCCCAAGGGCTCTCTGCACAGCCCCTGGGGCACGGGATCACGGACATGGCCAGACACATCCCTTGCACGGTGCAGGGAAGCACCCAAGGCAGGAGGTGCCACCTCAGGAGCCTGGTGGGCTTCCCTCACCCTCTCTGCAAGACCTCAGCAGGGCCCACAGAGCTCCCTGGCCTGGGGGTGTCCCTGTCCCAGCAGGAACACCAGTGCCACCCCCTCGGCACTGACCCAGCAGTGTGGCAGATCTCTGGGATGGTGGGACCCAGCTCCCACCCCTCACCTTCATCCTCTGACACGTCCAGAATCTCGTCTACAGTCTCTGGGAAGCTCATGCGGTGCTTGTCGCCAACAGACTGTGGGAGCAGAGCAGAGCAGGGTCAGAGGATGCCCATAGGAATGTGACAAAACTCTCCTTTGTCCCCTTAAAAAGGAAAAGAGCCCAGAATTTCTCTCCTCAATTAGGTGAAAAACATCTCATAGGACCTGGGGGACTTCACCTCAAACTTAAGGACAGGAGCCAAAAAGTCCTGTGTAGGAATGTGCTCCCTGTTGACAGAGGGACAAAACTATCCTTTGTCCCCTTAAAAGGGAAATAAGCCCTCTCCTCAATTAGGTGAAAAGACGTCTCACAGAACCTTCACCTCAAACCTAAGGATAGCTAATTGCACAGAAGCCAATAAATCTTGCCTGAGCAATTTACTAGAAAAAGAAGAGAACAAAGAAACTAATTGCTTTTGTGAGGTGTTTTACCAGGAGTAAGAACCTCTTTCACCTGGCTGGGTTTTTCTCTGTAAAAAATTTTGTTATTTTGCCTTTTATTAAAACCTTTTTGTTTCCAACACTGCCACAGAAGCCATCCTGGTGATTTTATACCTTCTGAGGTAGCTGAGCTATCTTGGGTATGAAATAAATCTCCAAGAGCTTGTAACCCCTGGCTGGAGGAGACCAATATTTCATGTATTCTTTAGTTACATCTCTTGGAAAGACTGTAACCCTGTGCCCTTCCTTACCGGAGCCAAAGATGCCCTGGCACCGAGCTTTTTCTCTGTAAAGAGTTTTGTTATTTTCCCTTTTATTAAAACCTCTTTGTTTCCAACATTACCACAGAAGAGCATCATGGTGATTTTATACCTTCTGAGGTAGCTGAGCTATCTTGGGTGTGAAATAGATCTCCAAGAACTTGAGGAGACCATACTTGATGTATTCTTAATTACATCTCTTAGAAAGACTGCAACATGTGCCTTTCCTTACTGGAGCCAAAGATGCCCTGGCACTGAGCTTTCTCTCTGTAAAGAGTTTTGTTATTTTGCCTTTTATTAAATCCTTTTTGTTTCCAACACTGCCACAGAGGCCATCCTGGTGATTTTATACCTTCTGAGGTAGCTGAGCTATCTTGGGTGTGAAATAGATCTCCAAGAACTTGAGGAGACCATACTTGATGTATTCTTAATTACATCTCTTAGAAAGACTGCAACATGTGCCTTTCCTTACTGGAGCCAAAGATGCCCTGGCACTGAGCTTTCTCTCTGTAAAGAGTTTTGTTATTTTCCCTTTTATTAAAACCTTTTTGTTTCCAACATTACCACAGAAAACCATCCTGGTGATTTTATACCTTCTGAGGTAGCTGAGCTACCTTAGGTGTGAAATAGATCTCAAAGAGCTGATGAGATCTGGATGGAGGAGACCCCTATTTTGCTGCACAGCTGCCTGCAGCTGGCTCCCTACACTCGGGCTCGGCACCCACCTGTAGACCTCTCCCAGCCCCAGCCCTCCTCCCCAGCAGCCTGGCACCCAGGGGCTCACCGGGATGTCGGTTTCCTCTGTGACAATCTTGAGCACGTCCGTGACAGAGATGTAGCCCAGGCGCTTTGCGATGGCCAGGGGTGTGGTGCCATTCTGTGCACGGGGGACAGAGGGTCAGCAGCAGCCCCGGGGCAGCTCAGGGAGCCGAGCTGAGAGTGCAGAGGGGCAGGGGAGGGGGCACTCACCGTGCTGATCTCGTTGGGGGACGCGCCGTGCTTCAGCAGCAGTGTCACCACGTCCGTGTGGCCCTGCTGTGCTGCCTGGTGCAGGGGCGTGTAGCCCAGCTGCAGGGGAGGACAGAGCATCCCGCAATCAGTTCTGGAAGGTGCTGCCCCAGAAATGCCCCCAGGCCTCACAGCTGGAGCATGAGGACAGCCCCACTCCCCCATCAACCCGCGTGCTGCTGCCTGGCGCCGTGATATTTTCTGAAAATTCCCTTTGCCAGGATTTTTCTCCTGAGAAGCCTCAGAGGAAATGACAAACAATGGTTATCTGCTGCTGTGGAATGCAACAGGTGCATCGTTGATTGGTCCATGTTGGCTGTTTCTAATTAATGGCCAATCACAGCCCAGCTGGCTCGGACTCTCTGAGTCACGAGCTTTTGTTATAATTCCTTTCTACTCCTTTCCAGCCTCCTGATGAAATCCTTTCTTCTATTCTTTTAGTCTAGTTCTAATATATAATTTTCTTTTAATATATAATACATATAATACAAATATATATATATTAATATATATAATATATAATATATATAATAAAATAATAAATCAGACTTCTGAAGCCTGGGGTCAAGATTCTCATCTCTTCCCTTGTCCTGGGACCCCTGTGAACACCACCACATTTGCCCACAGCAGAAGGGTCCTTGGAGCTCTGTACCTTAGTCTTGGCATTGACACCTGCTTGGTGCTGCAGCAAAAACTTCACCAACTTGATGTTCCCATAATGGCTGGCCACGTGCAGTGGGGTGTAGCCCATCTGAAAGACAAGATCAGGTCTCTGTGTGCCCTCCCCACTGCTCTCTGCCCTTCTGCCTTGCATAGGCTCACCCACAGGCAAGCCCCCGTGCACGAAGGATGAGGCACACATGTGGGGGCTTCCCAAAAGCCCAAGACCAAAGCACAGGGCTTCAAACCATGTGGGTACAGAGGTGAGCTATAGGAGCAGGCAAGAATCACCCCTCCAGAGAGGTGGGGGAAGAGGAGGAAAAGCCCCCAGGACACAATGGGCAAAATGGTAAGGATGCCTGCTAAAAGGGAGTCTCTTGCAGAAAGAAAAAGAAAAGAAATGCTCTTCCCTGAGCAGGCCTAGAGGTACTTCCCCCATGTGTTTTACCAAATGCAGTACTTTACCCTGGTCACTGCATCCACTGTGACTCCATGTTTCACCAGAACATCAGCAACCTGCACATGCCCCTCTTGTGCCACGAGATGGAGAGGAGTCAGGCCACTCTGCAAAGAGAGGAGGTCTCAGCACGGTGGCACTGCCACCACTGCAGCTCCACACTCTCTGGGGTCTCCAGCCTGGCAAACTGACTGACACAGAGCACTGCTGCTCAAAGGAGGGGCTGCACCACCCTCCAGACTGCTGCTGTTCTCTGCTATTCCAGGGGCTGGACCACCCTCCAGACTGCTGTTCTCTGCTATTCCAGGGGCTGGACCACCCTCCAGACTGCTGCTGTTCTCTGCTATTCCAGGGGCTGGACCACCCTCCAGACTGCTGTTCTCTGCTATTCCAGGGGCTGGACCACCCTCCAGACTGCTGCTGTTCTCTGCTATTCCAGGGGCTGGACCACCCTCCAGACTGCTGCTGTTCTCTGCTATTCCAGGGGCTGGACCACCCTCCAGACTGCTGCTGTTCTCTGCTATTCCAGGGGCTGGACCACCCTCCAGACTGCTGCTGTTCTCTGCTATTCCAGGGGCTGGACCACCCTCCAGACTGCTGCTGTTCTCTGCTATTCCAGGGGCTGGACCACCCTCCAGACAGCTGTTCTCTGCTATTCTCTGCTGTTCTCTGCTCTTCTCTGCTTTCTTCACTGTTCTCTGCTGGCTGGTTTGCCTCCACCTGGCGGGATGCTCTGGGACACTTTACCTTGTTGCCTAGGTTGCCGTTGGCTTGTTTGGAGAAAAGCAGTGCCACCATGTCTGCGTGGCCCTCCTGGGCAGCCAGGTGCAGGGGGGTGACTCCCTGCATGGACTCGGCGTTTGCAGAGGCCCCATACTGCAGCAGGCTGCTGGCCACCTCCATCTGGTTCTGCTTGGCAGCGATGTGCAGGGGGGTGTACCCGTTCTGCAGGGGGAGAGAGGCTCATGGCAGTGCTCAGCCCGGCCAAGCAGAGCTGAAGGGACAGGAGATGCCACCCCACCTCTCTGCAGGCCAGGCCTGCCCTTCCTGGCTGCCTCCAGAGCTCAGGGATGCCCTCCCCACACCATCTCTCTGGCAGCAACCAGCCCTGACACTGATGCCAAATCCCACTCACTCCTCAAGCCAAGGGGTTCCAAGGACCACCTGCTTCAGGTGTGACTGTTATGGGCTGTCTGGAGTTTTCTACATGTGAATTTCTGCAGCAGTGTGATGTCACCCTCATTTTTTAAGATTTTCTAAGCCTTCTGATGTTTACTGATTCTTGTAACAAACTTTCTCACACACTTTCTGTAAAAAACTCATTGTTTTGCGTTCTTTTATGGAGGAGGAGAGATTTGATAAAGATAAACTGTTGGTTTGTCCAGTGTCATTGGAGAGGTGGCACTTTTCACCCTCCAATCCACTGCCACTTTTAGAAAACTATAAATGCTGGAGTCAGAAAATAAACTTCCATTTTCTTCACCTTGAGAGCAGCTGTGCGTGCAATTGTGTTGTTTGCTGCCCTATAATGTCACAGACATCTTTTCATGAAAAATCCTTTCCTTAGGATTTTTCTTCCTGAGAAGCTGAGAGGCCTCAGGAACAAAATGCAAACAATGATTATCTGCTGCTGTGGAATGCAACAGGTGCATCTGGGATTGGTCTCATGGGGTTGTTTCTAATTAATGGCCAATCACTGCCCAGATGGCTTGGACTCTCTGAGACAGAAGCTTTTGTTATCATTCTTTGCTGCTCTATTCTTAGCCAGCTTTCTGATTAAACCTTCTCTCCTACTCTTTTGGTACAGTTTTAAGGTAATACATATCATAAAATAACAAATCAAGCTTTCTGAAACACAGAGTCAGATCCTCGTCTCTTCCCCAATCCAAGAGCCCCTGTGACACGGTCACACTACAATGACAGCGTGCACCCTCCTGGGGCAGACACAGGGATGAGCCTGGCTGGGGTGTGGAGCTCAGCTCCCACCACCACTCAGCACCAGCATTCAGGCAGAGCCTGCGGGGCCTCGGGCCTGCCTGTGCTGCAGGAGCAGAGCAGCTGGCACCACCCGCTGCCCGGCTGACGCGCAGGCTGCCGCTGACGCAGGCACACCGCGGGCTGGCACCGCCACCAGCCCCGTGCCAGGGAAATTAGCCCACAAACACCAGGGCTTTGTGTCCAAAAAGGGGATAGAGGAGTCTTTTTACTTTATTCTAATAAAGGGAAAGGCTATGGGGCATTCCCTTGGGGTCTCTCAAATTTTTGGAGGATGCAGCCTCTCTTTTTATCCCAATTTCCCGCCACATTTCCCTTCTCTCTTTCCCCATTGGCTGAGGTACTTGAGAGGTTCAGACTTCCCAGAACACCTGATCCCAAAGATTTCCCCTCTAATGCATAACCCTCCCTTTTAATTCTTATGGAATTTAGGGGGTTTCCCCCATTTCTGAGGTACTTGAGAGGTTCAGACTTCCCAATACGCCTGATACTGAAGATTCCCCTTTAATGTATAACCCTCTTTTTAGTTTTTAATTCTTACTGAATTTAGGGGTTTTCTCCCATTTCTGAGGTATTTCAGAAGTTCAGACTTCCCAATCCACCTGATCCCAAAGATTCCCCTCTAATGACTAACCCTCCCTTTTAATTTTTAATTCTTACAGAATTTAGAGGGTTTTCCCCATTTTTGAGGTACTTGAGAGGTTCAGACTCCCCAAACACCTGACCCCAATGATTCCCCTCTAATGTATAACCCTCCCTTTAAATTTTTAAATTCTTACGGAATTTAGGGGTTTTTCTTCCCCATTGTTTCTTTCACCTTTCAATGTCTAATTTCATTGACCAGCAAACCTAAAGTTTATTTGCAAAAGCAAATATCTCTTTCAATTCATCAATCAGTGGAACCCTTCCCATTGTTTCTTTTGTCTCCCAGCGCTGGTCTTATCTCCCAGCAGCCCCACAGCTTGTTTGGAAACACAAATCCACCATTCCTCTCACCAGCGTGTCTGCACAGGGGAGAGGGAAGTGCCAGATGGGGAGGGCTGGCACCAGCAGCCACTTGGCTGTTTTGAGGATACAGCTTTTGCAAACAGCACGGGAAGCAAGGCGCCTGCTGGTGGGCTCTGTGGGGAGATGATGCTCACCACGCTCAGGCTCAGAGCTCTCACAAGCCTGGGGTTTTGTGACTCACTGCTTCATAGCTGCATGCAAACATTTGCCTGTGCTTTCCCAAACTGCCAGACTGCAGCGCTGCTCTGCAGGACTTGCCATGGAAACACGTTCCCCACGCAGCAGCAGCAGCAGCCAGCATGCTGCTAGCAGGACCATCCCTGACACAGCCTGTCTGCTGGAGCAGGACCACGGCCTGGCACCCTGCCTGCCTGCTCCACCCCCTCTGAGGACAGGCAGGCATCAGTGTGCCTCACGGAGAGAGCCTGGTGCTGATCAGTCCATCAAATGTACCCTGAGTGCCAGGGCTGAGGGGCAGGGCTGGCCCCAGGCTGGCACTGGACACAGAGCACATCCCACAGCCCCAATCCCCACATCCCCATAACCCCACACCTTCACATCCCCACATCCCCACTGTCGCTGGCATATTTTATGAAATATCCTTTCTTTAGGGTTTTTTCCTCCTGAGAAGCTGAGAGGCCTCAGGAACAAAATGTAAACAATGGTTATCTGCTGCTGTGGAATGCAACAGGTGGATCTTTGATTGGCCCACATTGGTTGCTTCTAATTAATGGCCAGTCACAGCCCAGCTGACACAGACAGAGAGTCTGAGCCACAAACCTTTGTTATTATTCTATTCTATTCTATTCTATTCTATTCTATTCTATTCTATTCTATTCTATTCTATTTCTATTCTATTTCTATTCTTACCTAGCCTTCTGAAGAAATCCCTTCTTCTATTCTTTTAGTATAGTTTTAATGTAATATATATCATAAAATAATAAATCAAGCCTTCTGAAACATGGAGTCAGATCCTCATCTCTTCTCTCACCCTCAGACCCCCGTGAACACGGTCTCACCCCACATCCCCACATCCAGCCCGGACTTACCCAGGCCGAGTTGTGTGGGGAGCTGCCCTTGGGAAGCAGCAGCCTGACAATCTCCAGGTTGTTGTGGTGCACAGCCACATGCAGAGGAGTCAGGCCATTCTGTAGTGGGGCAGAGAGGACAGACAGGTGAGACAGAGCCCCTCCCCACACGAGACCACCCCTCCCACAGGAGCAACTCTCACCTTCCCTGCTGCATTGGGCTGAGCATCATGTGCCAATAGCAACTCTGCCACGTCCACCTTTCCATACTTGGCTGCAACGTGGAGAGGGGTAAATCCTTTCTGAGGAGAAATGCAGCCCATCACAGGGTGGCAGAGATGAAGGGAGTGCTGGCACCTGCTGCAACACAGGAGGAGGCTGCCCCTCCTGCCACAGGGACACTGTGCCACCAGCCTTGCCCCAGCTGGGTGATGCCTCCCACAGCAGCGGGCTCAGCAGCCTACCTTGGTCATGCAGGTCTGTGAGGCTCCCTTCTCCAGCAGGGCCTGGGCTGTGTCCATGTGCCCCTCTCTGGCAGTGATGTGCAGGGGCGTGTGCCCTGCTGTGGTGGCCAGGTTGGGGTCGGCGTTGTTCTCCAGAAGGAGTTTGACCATGCCGGTGTGGCCGATGCGTGCGGCACAGTGCAGAGGAGTCTGGTCATCCTGTGAGGGTGGCAAAGAAGCTGCCTGGTGTAAGAGCTTAAATGAGGGGTGTGGGACTCTAGGCAGCTCTTCAAAATGCAGTTTATTCCATCCAAGAGGTTCCAGCAGTCCAGGGCCATGGGTGACAGAGCTGTGCCCACAGCTGTCAGCTCCAGCTGCAGTCAGGCCTGGAGACCCTTTGGTTTTGGTTACAATGCATTATAAACTTTTCTTTTGGTTACAATGCATTATAAACTTTTTTTTGCTGAGCATCTTAATACAGTAGAACTAATCTATACTTTAACTATTGTCTATGGCCTATCATAACTACTGTAATTACCATATTCATGTTACTGTTCTCCAATCACTAAAAGTTAGTACGTTACAGTTTAAGCTAGAAGTTGTTTTTAAGTTTTCTTGCAGTGGAAAATTCTTAGGCTTTTTTTCTACTTGCAACATTTGCTGCCTTGTTTGCCTCTGCTTTCTGCTTGGTAAAAACATCTTGTTTGAGGTGGGTTTATCCTTTGCTCTAAGCTATAAACACTTGTTCTATCTAACACACCCTTTGCCTCCTTGGTTATCCAGTGAGACTGGCTCAGCAATCCTTTTCTTCTATATCAAAACTTGCTTCCATCTCTATTCTTTCATCAGACTCTGCATTTAAAAATTTTTCTGCCAAGCACACATATCTGTGAGACTTTCTTGTCAAGCTTTCATCCTTCCCAAGAGTCTGGGTAGACCAGTCCCTTCTTGTGATGCCAAAGGGATCCCAGCCCTGTTCCCACTGTTAGGCACTTTTCTGGGCACAGCAAAGAAACCCAGCACCAGCTGTTCCCAGAGCTGATTATCACACAGCTGATTATCCTCTGCACCTACCTTGGCCTTGGCATTGGCTTTGGCTTTGTTCTGCAGCAGGTACTTTGCCACATCTGTGTGCCCAGCTCTGGCTGCCATGTGTAGAGGAGTCTCTACTTTCTGCACCAAAGACAGGATAAAGTGGTGAGGCCAAAGGAGGGGAAATGCCTTCCTGCAGTCATTCTGAACAGAGGAGAGCAGTGCCTGCAACCCCTGCTGGTTCCTTGTGCATGGTGTGAGGGCATGGCAGATTCAGCACAAAGCAGAGGGCACCAGGGACTGCTCAGGTGAACAGAGGGTGCAGGAGCTGGATATCCTGCTGAACCCCAATAATCTGAGCACCCAAAGCCCCAGCCAGGGTGGGACTCACCACGTTGGACACATTGGGAGAGGCTCCACGCTGCAGCAGAGTCTTGACAATGGGCAGGTGTCCCATGAAGGCAGCCACATGCAGGGGGGTCAGGCCAGACTGTGAAAAGGGCCAGAAAATGAGATGGGATTTATGGCCTTGGCAATATCTCTTACTGTGCCCTCCTCCTTCTTCCCAGGACAGGTAAAATCTGAGTCCCCAGCCTGCCCAAGGAGCCTGGCAGGTGAGTGCAGAGGAAACACAGGGAGCTGCTGCCACCCCTGCATCTCCTTGCCCTTCAGGAAGACGCTGCCAGACTAAATCTGAGCTGCCAAGAGCACCAAGAAAGGTGCTGGGGGTATGGCAGGAGCAACAGGGACATCACATCCTGCCACACATGCAGAATCAAGATTGCTGAGGATGGGCTCAGCCCACCCACCTCTGTGACAGCATCAATGGAGGCGCCCGTCTTCAGCAGCAGCTCCATCACCCGGATGTGGTTTTTCTTGCAGGCAATATGGAGGGGCGTGAAGCCATTCTGCAGACAGACAGACGGACAGTCATTTGTATGAATTCTCCCTCCCCTTTGGCCCAGCCTGCCCACTGTCGCAGACATCTTTTCATGAAAAATCCTTTTTTTAAGATTTTTCCTCTTGAGAAGCTGAGAAGCCTCAGGAACAAAATGTAAGCATTGATTATCTGCTGCTGTGGAATGCAACAGGTAGATCTTTAATTAGTCCATGTTAGTTGTTTCTAATTAATAGCCAATGACAGCCCAGCTGGCTCAGACAGAGAGTCTGAGCCACAGACCTTTGTTATCATTATTATTATTCTATTCTTAGCCAGCCTTCTGTTGAAATCCTTTCTTCTATTCTTTTAGTAGAGTTTTAATGTAATATATATCCTAAAATAATAAATCAGCCTTCTGAAACATGGAGTCAGATCCTCGTCCCTTCCCTCAACCTGAGACCCCTGTGAGCACGGTCGCAGCCCACCCACCCTCCACTCCTCACCAGGGCTCGGGAGTTGGGCTTGGCCCCCTTCTCCAGCAGCAGCTTGGCCACGCGGTGGTGCCCGCAGTGAGCGGCCACGTGCAGGGGCGTGAGGTGGTCCAGGGTGATGTCGTCGATGTCGGCGCTGTACTGCAGCAGCAGGCGCACGCAGTCCAGGTGGTCACCCTGGGCTGCCATGTGGATGGGCGACAGGCCATTCTGCAATGGTGGAGAACCATGGAGAGCCATGGAGAGCCGTGGAGAGCCACGGAGAACCATGGAGAGCCATGGAGAACCGTGGAGAACCGTGGAGAACCACGGAGAACCACGGAGAACCACGGAGAACCACGGAGAACCGTGGAGAACCATGGAGAGCCACGGAGAGCCATGGAGAGCCATGGAGAACCATGGAGAACCACAGAGAACCATGGAGAACCACAGAGAACCATGGAGAACCGTGGAGAACCACAGAGAACCATGGAGAGCCGTGGAGAACCACGGAGAACCATGGAGAACCATGGAGAACCACGGAGAACCATGGAGAGCCACGGAGAACCGCAGAGAACCACGGAGAACCACGGAGAGCCACGGAGAACCGTGGAGAACCATGGAGAGCCATGGAGAACCATGGAGCAGAGCCTCAAGGATGGGTCACGAGGGGTCCAAGCATCCTACCCTGCCCTTGCCTTGCTGGGCCACGAGGGGTCCAAGCATCCCACCCTGCAGTCCAGGTGGTCACCCTGGGCTGCCATGTGGATGGGTGAGAAGCCATTCTGCAGCCACGGAGAACCATGGAGAACCATGGAGAGCCATGGAGCAGGGCCTCAAGGCTGGGCCACGAGGGGTTCAAGCATCCCACCCTGCCCTTGCCTTGCTGGGCCACAAGAGGTCCAGGCATCCCACTGTAGCAGACCCCACAGAATTGACTAAGGCTCCGTGGAGGGCTGAGACCTAACTGTAGGCATTGCTGAGTCATGATGAGACAGCAAAATAAGCTCCTGTCTTCCGCCTCTTGGACCCCAGCTTATCTCTGTAACCCCACAGGTCACTTTTCCCTAACCCCTACTATGGGACAAGTTTGGATCCCTCTGTACCCTATAAAAAGGGGTTGTTTTAGCCCATTCTGCAGAAGAAGAGCTAAGGACTCTAGCTAGGGCCAAGTAGGGCAGAAGGCTTCTTACCCCTCATCAGGGCAAAAACAGCCCCAAGCCAGTCATGGGTGCCATCCAACAACTGTGTACACCTTGTTACCCCGCTGTGCTGCCCTGGGACCTGGCACCAGTCACACCAAGCCACTGGGTACCTTGGTTTTGGCTTGAATGGGAGCCCCGTGGTCCAGGAGGATCTCTGCAATTCTCACGTGTCCATTGCGCGCTGCACAGTGGAGAGGGGTCAGCTCATCCTGGGGAGAGAGGAGGGTTCAAGAGCTCAGTGTGGCATGGAAGGGCAGGGTTCCCTCAGCTAGAGGGCTAACAGGGACTTTAGACTTGTCTGAAAAATAAGGCAAAACCTCAGCTCCCAGGGCACCCCTTTGTAGCCACGCAGATGCCTCTCACCTCTGTATGTGCCAGCAAAAAACCTGCTCCATCCCTTTAGTGCACCAGAGACCTCTCCCACTGCCAGCAGGGTGTTTGCAGGGTCAGCCCTGGGCACGGGGAGCTCAGGGAGGGAGGTGGCAGTGCTCAGAAGGGCTCTCACCTTGGTCCTGGTCTCTATCTGGGCCCCGCGGTCCAGCAGCAGCCGCACCATGATGATGTTGCCCCGGCGGGAAGCGATGTGCAGGGGAGTGATCCCATTCTGTCAGGAGGAATGAACAGCCTCTCAGAAAGGAGCACTCCCTCCTCCTTCAGAAGGCAACAAACAAAGGAGAGAGGGCAGGGAGAGCTGCATCTCTGCCCAGGGACAGCACTGAGGAACAGATTGTTTAACAGGGTAGTGCAGCTACAGAAGCTGCACAGAGCTTGTAGGAAAGCATCAGTATCACCAAACAGGGGTCTATGTACAAATCACAAATGGGATGGGGCTGCTGTGGAACGTGCCTTGAGCTGTTTTATTTTCCAGCATCAGCCTCATTCCATCGTTATGACAATGGGAAGATGCCACCAGCTCACATCCCAGGCAGCAGACCAAGAACTTAATGTCACAACTCACTTTATAGGTTTTTTGACCAATCACACAAAGCAAAAGCACATTGACAGTAGTTCTATCTAACCACTATAAGCAGACACACCTTTGGTTAAACAATGCTTGCTTATTTCAAATACAATACCTGCTTGTAAGCCTTAAAACACAATGCACAGAGCTCCACTCTTAAGCTTCAAACTTCCTAATATCTGTCTAGATAAACTTTTCTGCAGCTTAGGGAGTTATTCTACACAGACCATTGTTCTATTTGTCCATGCCTTTCTACAGTTTAAATAATTTTTCTGCTGACCAATCTCATGGCTGCTGCTCAGCTCTAATCACAGTTCTGCTGCCTCTGGGGCCTCCCTTTTGCAGCTTTCTCAAAACCCTCTAATTTTGTGGATTCCCACACACCAGCTCATGGGTTGGGCTTCACCTTTAGGTCTGGAAGAAGCATCCTAACTGCAGGGTCCATGAGCTCTGCCCTGCAGCAGCAGCACCAGCTTTCCCTCAGCCTGGACACAAGGTCCCCAAAAGCTTTGGGGATGCATGGCTGCTTCTAACAGAAGGGAGCCATAGCATAAAAGGCCCATGCTTGTTTTTAATTGCAACTCCCCGTGCATCTGTGCCACTTTTTGCATAGTCTGCATAGTCCCACCTCTTCTGCACAGTCCCACTGGCATGCCCTGGCTGCTGCTGCTGCACCCTGCATGGATGAAGAGGCACAGCATCCTCCTCTGGTGCTGGAGCAGCACAAGCCCCAGTGTCTCCCCACTCTGCACTCACCTGGGGTGTGAAGTTGACACTGGCTCCACGGTTCAGCAGCAGCTGGGCCACGCTGAGATTCTCATAGTGGGCTGCAATGTGCAAAGGGGTGAATCCAGTCTGGGGAGAGAAGGAGGGATCAGCCAACCAGACACACTCTCCCTGCTGAAACTAGGGATAAATACAGCACGCTGAGCTGCTGCTCTGCCCGAGGCAGCAGAGGAAAGGCACCCACCTTGGAGAGGACGTCGGCGTTGGGGTCGTTCTGCAGCAGCACGGCCGCCGTGCGCGTGTCGTCGTTGCGGGCTGCGATGTGCAGGGCGGGCAGGCGCACCTTGCCCTTCGTGCCGTAGTTGATGAGGTGAGCAACCACGTTCTCGTGCCCTTGCTGGAGAGCCACAGCTAGTGGGGTGAAGCCATCCTGTGCCAAGGAGAAGGGGGAGAATCCAGGAGCCATGGCAGGACCCAGCCATGGGGCTGCATCATCAGCCAGGGACTGCGTCCCTCAGCAGCCCCACAAGCAGGGCCACAGCTCCTCCCCAAGGACCTCACTGTCTGTACTGTCACACACATCTTTCATGGAAAATCCTTTCCTTAGGATTTTTCCTCCTGAGAAGCTGAGAGGCCTCAGGAACAAAATGTAACCAATGGTTATCTGCTGCTGTGGAATGCAACAGGTGCATCTGGGATTGGTCTCATGTGGTTGTTTCTAATTAATGGCCAATCACAGTCAGCTGGCTTGGACACAGAGCCGAGCCACAAACCTTTGTTATCATTCTATTCTATTCTATTCTATTCTATTCTATTCTATTCTATTCTATTCTATTCTATTCTATTCTATTCTATTCTATTCTTAGCCAGCCTTCTGATGAAGCCTTGTCTTCTATTCTTTTAGTATAGTTTTAATGCAATATATATCATAAAATAATAAATCAAGCCTTCTGAAACATGGAGTCAGGTCCTCATCTCTTCCCCAATCCAAAACCCCTGTGAACACGGTCACATCTTACCTCTGTGGCTACATTTTGGTTGGCTCCATTTTCCAGCAAGAACTTCACAACCTCCAGGTGGTTCTCCTGCGCTGCCATGTACAGAGGTGTGAAGCCTTTCTGCAAAAACAGGGCCATGAACATCAACACAACTCTTCCTTGTGTTTCCTGAGTTCCTTGAAGATCTATACCCCCATCAACACCCACTAGGTCAGTGAACAGGGCCAGAAGCATCCATTGTGGGGGTGAAAAAAAAAAAAAAAAAACTGGCAATAGTGGAACAATCACATAGAGATGGAGCTCAAGGCTCCACATGTCCAGAAAGAAGCAGTGCTTTGTAAGAGTCAGCTTAGAGGAGACACTGCTGGTATTGTCCCCAGCTTCAGGGACAATTCTCCTGAAGAGGTTTCAGTCCTACCAGCTCCAAGGAAGAGAGAGTGAAGGAAGCACAGTGTGTTTAACTGCAGGGGCTGCTGGACATCTCAGAGCTTTGCCAGGGAGGCCACGAGCCCTCCCAGGATAAACTCAGCATGTTTGTATGTGTTGACAGGAACTCCCTCAACAGAGACCACACTGGAATCCCCCCACGAGCCTCAAGATCCCTCCACACCATTTGCACACTTGTCTCTTTTCAGGAGCCTGGCAGAGCAGTCCTGAACAAGACTAGAGGGAAATTGCTGGAATTGATGGAAAGTCCTTGCTGCTGAACAAGATTAGAGGGAAATTGCAAAGAGCTGCTGAGATACCCCTGCTGGGCACAGTTCCCACCACGAGGACACCACCATCACACAGGATTTGTGCCATCCTGTGCCAGAGCAGCTCACCCTACCTGGGACTGTGCATTGACGTTGGCCCCATAGTTCACCAGCTCCCGGACCACGTCCTGCTGCCCAGCCAAGGCTGCAATGTGCAGGGCTGTGTTTCCTTTCTGAAAAACACCACAGAACAATCCTCAGGGGCTGAAGCAACCCAGGATGCCAGGGAAAGATGGGCCTGACTTGCAAAAAACCTTTAGAAGGCCATGCAGCTCTCACTCCATGTCCCATCCCTGCTGTAAACCAAGCAGCCACCCTCCCCATTTGCTGGCCAGGGAAGAGGAGAGTGATTTCATCTCTCCCATGAAGTTGCTGGCAGCAGGAGCTGTGTGCACTGTCAGGTGCTGTGCATCTTCAGCACTGAGAGAGGAGCAGAGGGGGGAGGACGGGGGAGCTGAGCTGGCAGTGCTCAGGCAAAGCTGCAGAGTGCACCCTGGCAGCCAAGGCACCCCAGCAGATAGGATAGGGATGATGAGCAGGCTGGAAAATGCACACACAGGCTCCTCTGACTCGTGCCTTTGGGTGGTGGGGCAGAATGCCAGGTCCTGCTCTGTGTCCTGAGCCCTGTGTGAGCAGCAGGGAGGTGGCAACTGAGCCTCCCCCTGTTCTCACAGCCCTTCAGCCAGGGCTGGAGGCTTCTCCTTCGTCAGCCCTGCTTGTCATCAAGAGAAAACCACACCTGCTGTGCTGATGCATGAGAGAACAATATGTTATTTACAGAGCACCAGAGCTCTCCAGGCTCGTGACAATGGTATTGAGGCCACCTCAGTGCTGGAACGTGCAGGGGCTGCCCTGGGGCAGAGCCTGGAGGAGATGCTGGTAAGGCAGGACCAGCCCATGCTGTGGTTTATGTTCCTCCTCTCTGAAGGCCAAAGGGCAGAGGCACCTCTCACCCACCAAGAGATGCCAAACCTGTGCCAAAAGCAGAGCCTGGTCCTAGGGCCCAGCCCAGCAGCACTGCACTGGCACAGACACCCTGGGGGCTTGTCACAGACATCTTTTATGGAAAATCCTTTCCTTAGGATTTTTCCTCCTGAGAAGCTGAGAGGCCTCAGGAACAAAATGTGAACAATGGTTATCTACTGCTGTGGAATGCAACAGGTGCATCTGGGATTGGGCTCATGTGGTTGTTTCTAATTAATGGCCAATCACAGCCAAGCTGGCTAGGACAAAGAGTGGAGCCACAAACCTTTGTTATCATTCTTTCTTTTCTATTCTATTCTTAGCCAGCCTTCTGATGAAACCTTTTTTTCTTCTTTTAGTATAGTTTTAATGTAATATATACCATAAAATAATAAATCAAGCCTTTTGAAACATGGAGTCAGATCCTCATCTCTTCCCTCATCCAAGAACCCCTGTGAACACCACCACAGGGGCTGACAGCAAACACCCTGATCACTGCTCAGCTGCTGCTGGTGTGTCTGGCAGAGCTGTGACCAGCGTGGCTGGCCTTCCTTACCTTGGTCGTGGTCTCCAGGACAATCTCCTTGTGCAGCAGCTCCACCACCATTTTGACGTGGCCCTCCTTGGAGGCCAGGTGCAGGGCGTTCAGCCCATTCTGCAGGGAGCAAAGGTGGGAAAGGGGAGTCAGCCATCATCATCATCTGGGGATGGAGATCTATGGGGAGCACCCTGCTCTGAGCTCCTGTGCTGGAGAGACTCCAGGCTGGTGGGGCAGGAGTGATTTCCCTGTGCTTGAGCTCTGCAGTGATGTCCAGCACCAGCCATGGTGCCATCAGCTGTCATCCTGTTTTTTTAAGATTTTCTAAGCTTTCTCACGCTGACATTTTTGTTGTGAACTTTCTCACACACTTTCTGTAAATAACTCATTGTTTTGCATTCCTTTATGGAAGAAGAGAAAGTTGATGGAGTGTTGGTTTGTCCAGTGTCATTGGAGAGGTGGCACTGTCACCCTCCAATATGCTGTCACTCATAGAAAACTATAAATATTGGAGTCAGAAAATAAACTTCCCTTTTTTTCCTTCACTTTGAGAGCAGCAGTGTGTGCTTGTGTTTTTTGTGTCCTACAGTGACAACCAGCAGCTCCATGCTGCCAGGAAAACCTCACACAACTGAGCACTGGGCTGCTGAGCAATGCTGGAGGTTTCTCCATGAGCAAACCATGCAGCCCACGCCGGCAATTTCCTATGGATGGTGCAAGCACAGCTCAGTGTTGGCGTGCTCGAGGCACAGGAGCTGCTTCAGTCCTCCCTGCTCATGGCACATCCTTTGTGTCTCTGCTCAAGTGACTTTCCACGGGGTGCCCCTCCTCAGAGTCGGGTTTTTCACTCCTAAAGCACAGAGCTGAGCTTTGTGCACAGTGCAGAGCAAGGATGCACCACAAGTGCTGTGTGAGTGCACATACAAACCTTAACCTTTAAAAGGTGTGCAGTGAGAAGCCCTGCTTAGGACAATGATTACATCAAGCAGCAGCCAGATGTAATTATTTAATTCTCAGTAGTTTGTGAGCCTCCAGGCCAGAAGCTGGCTTCCCCCTGGCTTTCAGAGTGCCCACCAGAACCCTGTTCTGCAGCCCACGCTGGGCTTTGCTCCCCCAGAGTTCAGCTGCAGCAAACAGTGTAGAGAAGGTGTTGGCTGGGTCACTGTTAAGCTCTGCTGGTTCCAGAAAGCTCCCAAAGAGCTCAGATGATTTCTCAGGAACATCTCTGCCCCAGTTCAGCTTGCTTTTTTCCTACACGTGGAGCCTGAAAGCAAAAGGTTGGCCAATGCCCCTTTAGCATCCCCAGGCTGTCAGAAGGAGGGGTGCCAGGTCAGACAGCATCCCCAAAAATGATGATGATGATGATGATGATGATGATGATGATGATGATGTCTACTAAGACAGCTTCTGCTCTGTTATTTCTGACACCCTCTGCCACCTCCCAGATGTGAACAGAAGGGCTGGGATATTTGCTGGAGAAGAGGTTGAATACCTGCAGGCATTTTCAGCTGCCACTTTTTCTCCCTGTCCCTTGTTTCTCCCAGGTGGATGTGCTAGGTTTACTCACCCCTACACAGTGCTGGTGAATGGCAGAGGGACTCCTGCCCAAATACTCCACCTTCCAATCATGTGTTTCAACTCCTGACTGGAAGGTCACTACAGAAATGCTTCATCCCCCACCTAAATATTGTCAGGGGAGCAGAAAAGTGCCCAGGGAGGGTCAGTTCCAGCCCTCAACACTCCAGATCAACTCAGAACTGCTTCAGGAGTGCTGTCAGACTGCAAAAAGGTTTTCCACTCTTTCTCATTCAAAGCACCAGTTGCCCAGAAAAAGAAAAGTAGCTGGAACGTAGCTGAAGAGTCACAGATTCTTTTGCTCAGCTCTGATTACAGCACAAAGAGCAAAAATCTAAAACCCCACAGGCTTCCTTCACACCAACACCACAATTCCACCAAGCCTCAAGCACAAAAGGTTTGCTCCAAGGGGAGATGAAGTGGGAGTGCTGTGATACCCTCAGAACACTGGAAGGAAATGCTGCCCAGCCATGTCTGGCTACTCTGAGTCCATCTTTGGCCAAACCCCATTTCTTTGACAAAGACACACCTACACAGCCCCAAACAGATAAACACTGATTATAATAATACCTCACATGTCCTCTAAGTGATAAGTGGCCACAGACATGCAAGATTTTTCTCAGTTACACTCACATAACCAACAAATGGAGAGCAAGACCACAGATGTTCAGCTGCTCCCTTCACACCATAAGCCCTTTGATGCAAAGGGTCCATAAATAACCTTTTGAATGCTATAAATCTGTGACAAATCATTAACCTGTAACAAATAGCTGTGCAACAATCCCAGAGGACTGTTTCCATTGCTGGCCCATTGGTATTTCTGCTCCAGGAGCAATCCAGGCTGTTTTGCACATTTGCTTTGGCTTGGCAGCTCATCTGACCCAAAACTGCCACAGGATGTGCACAGTTTGAAAGGTGCTGTCTTTTCCTCACTGAATGCTGCAAATAATTCCCAGAAATCCCAGTCACTAATGTAAAAATGCAGCCCTACAGAATAACACAGACACTTCACACTTTGCCTGTCCCAAAGCAGGGACCTGCTCTGGGCTGCCCATCAGGACAGGCCACCTCAACAATGACCATCTCCTGGGCACCCAGATGCCACCACGATGCTGCTCCCAGCTGGTGAGGGTCCTGGCACTCATCCTCAGTCCTCCAGCTCCTCGTGGATGAGATGGGAGCGTGCTGGAATTGGGAACATGGAAGGTGGGTGATGATGGAGACACTGATGCAGCCATGGAGGAGGTGAAGTCGGCGGGATGAAGGTCAGATGGCATGTCAAGGTCTCTGAACTTGAGTCAGAATACAGGACTTGTGGGATAGGTCTGACCACATATATCCCTCTTTATTCTATACAGGACATGTGAGGTTGGACCTTTCCCACAGGTCTGATATTCCTCAGAAGGAAACCCCAAAGTGCCATCTAACCTGAGGGAGATGGCAGGAACCAGGGCAAAGACATCACTGAGAGGAGAGCCTCATCCTCATCCTGCTGTAGCCATTGTCTTCCCATCCAAATGTTAAACACCCTCACCAGCACCAGAAATCTGGCTGGGAGCAGGACTTGAAGCTAGTCAGTGGAAGTAGCTGATGACAGACCTTCTCTTTGGTGAAGAAGTTCAAAGAAGTCAACCAGACCATCTCTTTGGTGAAGAAGAAGTTCAAAGCCATCATCTTTAGCTTGTGGATGAGTCACCTTGTTGTAATTCTTTATAGAGCCCTCTCCAGAACCCCACAGCCCTCTGAGTCAGAGCATTAACAGGACCAGTGGATGTAGAAACCCTCCCTCTCCTCTTTGGTTTGCTGTGGAAATGAGTGAATGTCCATGGTGCACTCTGCCTGCCCTGTGGGACCCTGTTCCCTGTCACTGACAACTTTTCATGAAAAATCCTTTCTTTAGGATTTTTCCTCCTGAGAAGCTGAGAGGCCTCAGGAACAAAATGTAAACAATGGTTATCTGCTGCTGTGGAATGCAACAGGTGCATCTGGGATTAGCCTATGTTGATTGTTTCTAATTAATGGCCAATCACAGTCAGCTGGCTCAGACACAGAGTCTGAGACAGCTGCCTTTGTTATCATTCTTTCTTATTCTATTCTTAGCTAGCTTTCTGATTGAACCTTTTCTTCTATTCTTTTAGTACAGTTTTAATGTAATATATATCATAAAATAATAAATCAGCCTTCTGAAACATGGAGTCAGATCCTCCTCTCTTCCCTCATCCAAGAGCCCCTGTGAGCACGGTCACAGTCCCCAGTGACTGCTGCAGCACAAAGCAGGTCTGAGCTCCCCTTGGTTTGGGGACTGAAATAGATGGGAGTGCCTTAGTGCTCCCTGCTGAGTCAGCCTCCCCAGCAGCAGCACAGCTCCCCAGAGCAGGGACAGCACACAGCCCTCAGCCTCTGCTCCCCCTGCTCAGCCAAACCCCCTGAACCTGCCCTACAGCATCTGCCCCACCTCAGCCTCAGCCGCGCATTTGGCAGCTGCACAGATACAGAGTGTTCTGATGATGATGATGATGATGATGATGATGATGATGTGCAAACAATTCCTCGGCGCCTGCAGCTCTTTGCTGCTCTTTGCACAAACCTATTTCTGTGCAGCACGAGGAGGGCTCCTCCTGCCCAGCACCTCCCAAACCAGCACAGCTGGCATTGTGCAAGCATTCACTGCTTGTGGTAAACTGCAGCTTCCAGGAATAAAAATCCTCAGCACTGCAGCACTTCAGGCAAGGGGAATAACCCCCACAAGCCATTCCTGTGGTGTTCTTCACTGTGCTGCTCTTCACAGCTATCTGCTCTGCCCTCTGAGAAGCAGCTGAGCTTCTTCCAAGTGTCCCATTTGCTTGTCACACCAAAGGAGCCCTCTCTGCTTACCTGTGAATGGCCTTTGCCATGCTCCAGCCAGTACATCCATGCTCTTTATAGCTATTGCTGCCCTCCTGCCCCCAAAGACAACTGCTCCAGGTCTGCTCTCTGGTCAGCCACATTTTCCATTAACTCGAGATAATACCAGAAGCCCAGTGTGTTTCACCTACCTGGTTACAGGTGTTAATATCTACCCCATTCCTGAGGTGATCCAAGGCTTTGTCCAGGTTCCCAGATCTTGCAGCTCTCAAGAAACTGGTTGCAGCATCAGCCTTGGAGACAAAAAAGAAAAAGCATGAAACTCAGAGCCCCCTCTGTTCTCCCCCACCACCAGCACTGGCTCAACTCTTCACTCAGCTGCAGAGAACAGAACTAAACACACCAGGCAGAAAAGGCAGGAAAGTCACAGTGGGACAGGCTGAGGTGCCCCAAATCAGACAGGAAGAAGAAGGGCTGGGAGCTGGATGTAAAATGAAGAGCATCCAAATGATGGGGCAGAAGGTCTGAAGGTTGTCCTGTCACACTATGGGGACAGCATGGAGGGAGCTCCTGCCACCATGAGAGCCTCCCTTGGCCCAGGAAACCCCCCTATAACCTGGGCTGCACTAATGAGCCCACCCCTACCCTCCTCCAGAAGCCACTGAGTAGCACCAGAGGTGAGCTTGGGCACCAGCACCAGGGACAACAGCCCCAGCTGAGCACCTCACAGCTGGGAAAGACAGAAATCCCTTTTTTGGCAGTGCTTCCCAACTCTCTGTTTTTGGCAGTGCTTCCCTGCTACACCACAGCCAGCCCAGGCAAGGCACAGCAATACTTTCAGCAACACCACTTAGCAGTGTGAGGCAGCAAATGGAGACAATGGCATGGCTCACTGGAAGCTGAGAACGGGGTGGAAATGCAGTGATGTGGGTCTGTGAGTCTGGGGACTTGAACTGGCAGCTGGAATGTGCCAGTCCAAAGGGATCTCTGCAGCCCAGAGCCACCAGATCCATGGCATGGGTGCAGCACACACTCCTCTGTCTTCAGCTCCAAGGGAAAATCAGAACCCCTCTTGTACCACCACGTACTGACCAAGGGACCTCCTGTGCTGGGAGAGCTTCTGTTCTGCCTCCCCAGCCCATCCTGATTGCCCACAGCCTGGTTGCAGAGGAGCATCCAGGGTTAGGAAGCTCCTGGACAGGAGCTGGAAGCACCACAGCAGAGCCAAAAGCTCTGGAGGCACAGTAAGGAGGATGGTGCTGACAATCTGAATTAGGAGAGGTTCAGAGCTCCTCTCTTCTCTTCTCTATGCACTCTCAGATGTTTGAACTGGGGAGCAGCACAACCCAGATGCCTTCTGGCCACCTCCAGCCCATCCTGATTGCCCACAGCCTGGTTGCAGAGGAGCATCCAGGGTTAGGAGGCTCCTGGACAGGAGCTGGAATCAACACAGCACTGGAAGAATATTAGGGAGGATGATGCACCACACTGGTTCAGGGCTCCTCTGTTCCCTTCTCTTTGCACTCTCAGATGTTGGAATTGGGGCTTTGGAGCAGCACAACTCAGACACCTTCTGGCCTCCTCCATCTGCCTCCCCCAGCTCATCCTCTCTGCCTGACTCTCCTACCAGGGGGAAAGGCAGCCATGCCCTGCTCCTGCTGTAGAGGTGAGGCCCACAAAGAGGGTGACCTGAGCTCAGGCCAGGCCACCAGCAGGGTGGCAAGGTGCCACAGCCCCTGTGGGGCAGCCCCTGGGTCAGAAGGACAGAGCTGGAGAGCAGCAGCAGCAGCACCGTGCCCATGGCCACGTGCTGATCTCATCACCTCCAGAGCTGAGCCTTGGGAGGGCTGGGGATGCACAAGAAGACACAGCAGAGCTGAGGCTTGGGAAGGCTGGGAATGCACAGGAGGAACAGCTTTGGAGGGCTGGGGATGCACAGGAGGAACAGCTTTGGAGGGCTGGGGATGCACAGGAGAAACATTCTTAGCTTTGGAGGGCTAAGAATGCACAGGAGGAACAGCAGAGCTGAGGCTTGGGAGGGCTGGGGATGCACAGGAGGAGCAGCTTTGGAGGGCTGGGATGCACAGGAGGCACAGCTTTGGAGGGCTGGGATGCACAGGAGGCACAGCTTTGGAGGGCTGGGATGCACAGGAGGCACAGCTTTGGAGGGCTGGGGATGCACGGGGGAACAGCTTTGGAGAGCTGGGATGCACAGGAGGCACAGCTTTGGAGGGCTGGGATGCACAGGAGGCACAGCTTTGGAGGGCTAAGAATGCACAGGAGGAACAGCTTTGGAGGGCTTGGGATGCACAGGAGAAATATTCTTAGCTTTGGAGGGCTGGGATGCACAGGAGGCACAGCTTTGGAGGGCTGGGATGCACAGGAGGCACAGCTTTGGAGGGGCACAGGAGGAGCACCTTTGGAGGGCTGGGATGCACAGGGGGAACAGCACCTCGGTGCTCTGCTCACACAGAGCTGCAGGAAGGCAGCAGCAGCAGCAGCAGCGCCGTGCTCGGAATGCACATTCACGCCCCGAGCCCTGCGCGCTGTCTGGGGTCCAGCGAGGAAACGCCGACAGCTTCAAGCAACAGGCTGAATGCAAAGAGCTTTTCCAGCTCCAGACACTGCGAGAAGCCTCTGCTTCTCAGGGCAGGATCGACGACAGGGCAGCAAAGCCTTGGAATGTCAAAGCACAGCTCAGCCAAGCTCTGCCATCCGTGGGACACGCATGGAGCTCTGAAGATTAAATGGCAAAACTCGACGTGGTTCTGCAGCAGAGAGGCTCCCGAAGCCCCAGCACGCCCAGCAGCAGAGGCTACAAGCAGAAAGCAAGCAGAGGAGCAAAGCAGAGGTGTCTGTGGGCATGGAGGAGAAGTGTGTTGAGTACTCACAGCCACGTCTGGACCGGACCTGCCCTTTCGTGCTGCCATAGCCCGGCACTCCGGCTGAAACCTGAGCCTGGTGTCCCCTCTCTCCCTCCTTGGTTATCTACTCCCCAGCTTTGAGAGAGCCAGTAAGTTACATTGCATTCTAGCTAAAAATACAGGCTCCGTCCTCTCTCCAACGCAGACCCTGCAGGGATCGCCAGCTGCTAATGGAATTTGTTCATTTTCTCTCCATTATTGTGTCAGACAGGATATTTAATACCAAGGCACCTCCGGAAAGCAAATGTGACTGCTGCCAAGTGCAGGGAGAGGGGTCAGAGCTGCAGGTACCACCTTGGGAGCAGCAGAGGAAAAGCAGCCCCACAGAAATGCCCAGGTACCACCTTGGGGACAGCAGAGGAAAAGCAGCCCCACAGAAATGCCCAGGTACCACCTTGGGGACAGCAGAGGAAAAGCAGCCCCACAGAAATGCCCAGGTACCACCTCGGGGACAGCAGAGGAAAAGCAGCCCCACAGAAATGCCCAGGTACCACCTTGGGGACAGCAGAGGAAAAGCAGCCCCACAGAAATGCCCACAGGTAACTCCTGCCACAGAGGAGAGGGCTTGGGGTTCCCTCCATCCCTCTGGATGCTGGGCCCAGGCCTTGGAGAAGATGCCAAGGCTGGATCATGTCAGCCTTTTGCTGCCCATGCTCAGCATGAGCCTTCCAGAGATGCACAGAGAGGTGCAGGGCATCAGACACCAGCAATCCATTCCATCAGAGAGGATGGGATAGCTCAGCTCAAGTGGGAAAAGCAGATCCACAGTCACATTGCCCTCCTTTCTGATGTGTTCCTGCCCACTGCTCAGGGCAGTCTGCTCCCCAGGAAATGGAAGCACAGGCTGGGTCACTGCCACCTCCTGAATTTCTGCAAAAGGGACAGCAAGGAGTGCAGAGACCCCGTGAGCACAAGGAGATGTGCACAGGAGGAGATGCACACACACATCCCAGCTCACCCAGGCACAGACACACACTGTCAGCACCCAGTGACAGGCACAAAGCTCAGCTCAGCACACAGACACTCCCTGTGTGCCCCAGGACACAGCAGCTGCTTCCAGATGCACAAACTGCCTCTGCTGGTTTTCCTTTGCACAAACTGCCTCTGCTGGTTTTCCTTTCCTTTCCATTCCCCTTTGCCTTCCCAGCAGTTTTGCAGGAATGGGATATTCCAGGGGAGAGGATAAGCTGCCTCACTTGCTGCTTGTACCTCCTGCACTCTCAGGTGGAATTTGCTAAATCCTAAACACAGGCATTGTGCTCTACAGACTTGCAGACATCCAAGCTGTGAAGGGTCAGGGGGATGCTGCCAGCAATTCTACAAGAGAGAAACCTCAGATCAGGGCTTTAAGTGCTCCAAGACATTCTAAAGTCAAAAACTTAGGACAGCACATCAGACTGTGCTTCTACTCTCTTTCCCTTTCTTTTCCTTCAGGAAAAATCTCCCCATGTCTGCTGACAATCTAAATTTTCCCTTTCCCTCTGTCCTGGTTTCAGAGTCAGTTTATTCTCATGACACCCTCTCCTGGCCCTGAGGAGAGTCTTCTTCTGCCCCTTTTCCCAGGTTTCCTCCTTCTCTCACAGCAATAATTAGCCTGGAACCACACGAGCCCATTGCACTGCAGCCATGGCCAAGGCTGCAAAGCAAAGGAGAAGTCAAACCAGGGGCTCAGGATGGATTTCAAGGCTGCACTCGGGGGTTTGTAAGGCTAATCTCTAATCTCTCCTGGCAGTGCCTCACTCACACCCAGGGAGGAGCTCCTGCTGCTCATCCCTGATAACACAAGGGAGGGTCTCAGCATCCAAGGCAGCCACACTTGGCAGGAGCCCACTCTGTGGGAGCTGTTAAGTGCTGCAAGTAGATGATTTCCAAGCACAGACGAGTTCAGGGGCTTGTGCTGATCTCACGGTGTTTTCTGGGACACAAAGAGAGTCAAGAAGCAACTCCCCACAGCCTGGCACACACACACACACACCCTGCTGCATTGCCCTCTTTACCCTGCCTGCCCACTTGTGTCTCCAGCCGAGCTGACATCCATGGAGCAGCAGACAGGAGGTCCAGCAAGGAATCACCAGAATCCTGGGCAGCACACAGAACCCAACAGCCAAAGAGCCCAGGACTGGCAGTGAGATGCAAACCCTCACCCTGGCACCAAGCCATATATTGCTGTGGTCTAGATGCTGTGGAAAGGTCCAAGTCACATCTCAGAGGTCATCCAGCTCCTAATGCCAGTGTCCTGAGCCCAGAGTCAGCTCTGCCAGCTGAGGATGGGGCACAAACCCTTGCCAAGGGCAGCAGCCTTTGCCACTTGCTTGGGCATTTCCTTGTGCCCAACAGTGGGCATGGTCCTCACCTTTGAGGCATCATTTCCAGCAGAAACACCAAAACCTCCCATCAGAGTAGTGGTTTAGCTTTTAAGGAACTGTCCAGCCTAGGAATGTCTCTGGAGCCAGTGCTCACTTGGAACTCCATATCAACTACACAATTCTGCAGGTGATAACCTCAGTCCTTTCCCATCAGATGAGAAGAATTTGTCAGTCCTCCAAACACACTAAAAGAGGTGCTAAGATTGAGAGCAGTTAGGGATAACACAGGAAAACCCATAGGAAAATCAGGGAAGACAGGAGATTGAACTCCAAGTGCTCAGGAACAGAAGCCGTGCTGTGTCTCCTGCAGGAGCTTTCTCTCCTGTCTGTATTAACAGAAACTGGGCCCTGCAGCAGAAACAAAACCCCACTGGCAGGTCTCTGCCTTCTGAGTAGAAGGCAGCATTCAGCAGAACACAGCATCTCCTGAGAGGCCACAGCAGCAAAGCCCCAGGCAGTCAGCCAGCAGAACAGAGAACAGGCAGAGCCTGCAAACCCAGAAGAAAGAGAAAAGCAAAAGCACTGGAAAAATCCATCTGATGAAAGGATAAACCCAGATGCTTAAATTCTAGTTTTCCATCATCCTCACCCCTATCCTCATGGCTCAGATAAATCCACACACCCAAGTTCCATTCTCCCATCACCCTCACACGATTTAGCTCAGGTCTGTAGATTTTAATAGGAGCCACGATGAGAGTCAAGGCACAAGAAGTCATCTCTGGAAGGCATCTGCCAGGTGAGTTTGTCCTCATTTCATGCACCAGCCTGAGCAAACCCTTTGTCCATGCTCATTCCTGCTTAGTGGAGGTTTCACACCAGCCCCAAGAGGGCTGATGGCTGCAACACCCAGCAGAGATGCCCAGGGCAGGGTGCAAGGGGGAGCTCAACCACCTTGCAGCAGGTGAATCAGAGCATGCAGGAAGTGCAAGATCTGTTTGCATTCCCGTGCAAAGGACAGAGCTGGAGAAAGACTCAACACAACTGGCAAAGGAGAAATCCCAAAGCAGGAGGAGGAGGGAAGGAAGGCCCCTGGCAGGTTTGTGGGAAGGGAAGCAACCTGTCAATCAGCATTTTTCCAGTGCTGAAGAGAGGGCAAGCTCTCCAGTGCCAGCATCAGACTGGCCTCTCCACTGTGCACAATCCTCCAGCGTTACATAATCAGGAGTAATGAGCTTCTGGAAAGCCCATTTTTGTGCACTCTGAACAGGAGAGGCAGTTCTGGGGCTGCCACTGGTGGTGCAGCTCAGGGTAAAGGTTAACTCAGTCCCTGCTGAGCGTTTTCAGGCACAGACACCTGCATTGCCATTTGACTCCTTCCTGCCCTGCTCACGGCCCCCCTTTGCTCCTGCCTCAGCTGGAACAGGGCAGATATCACCAACAGCCTAATCTGCACTCAGCAAGGCAGCAAGGAGATGCCCCCAGCCAGCAGGGATGCTCCTGATAAGGATCCCTGGAGGGCTGCAGCCTGCAGCTCCGTGAGAGCCTGCAGCACCTGCCTCGTGGGTTTTCTAAGGAACTCATTAAGATCTTGTTCTGTCATTTGGAAACTATCATTTGCAAAGTATCCCTTTCCCTCTGAAGTGCAGTGCTGGGTCTCCAGCAGCAGTGGAGAGTGAGCAGAGGCTGGTCCAGAGACCTGGACAGGAAAAGGAGACCAGAGCATCTTTCCTGTCACATTTTTCCTTTCACAGAGAGGCAAGAATTAACAGAGCTGCTGCTCCTGCCAGCTGAGGCCACGCACACCCAGGGGAAAGCTGTCACTCTCCTTTGATGTTAGCAGGAGCCTCTGCTCTCTGCATATCCTGAAAAAGAAAAGCTATTTTTACCTCATCAAAAAATATATAGACTGTGACTGAAGACAATACATGAGAGCTCTTTGCTCAGGCACTACACCTCTGCTAATAACACCACAACATTTACAGCTGCCAGGAGATGCAGCAGCAGAGCTTTCTCTCTCCTGCTTTCCTGCTGCTCTGCCTTTTTTTGGACCACGACATGGTTCAGGCAGTAAACACTGGGGGGCTGAGAGGGCTCCAGCATGCTGACAGTGCAAGGGGGGATCAGAAACGTGCTCTGATGTCAGCCTGGGACTAAGACACAGCTTCTGGACCAGCCCCAGCCTGACCTGGGCTCTGTCAGTGCCCTCATGCTCAGGTGAGGGGCTGGAGCCCAGATCACACCATCAGGATCTGCCCTGCTGCCCTGTGCAGAGGATTCCTTTTCTTTCCTAGTGGTGCTCACAAACTGCTCCTGATTGCTGCAGTCTGCTCTGACTCATCCCCTGCTCATTCCCTACCTCTCCTCCAGCAGGACTAGTCCACACCTGCTTTCCCTGATGCACAGAAGAGCTTAGAATGGGGTTTTCTGCAGGGATCTGCATGCTGGGGGGTGTCACAGTACAGCCCCTGTGTCACTGTAGGACACAAAAAACCACAAGCACACACTGCTGCTCTCAAAGTGAAGAAAAAGGGAAGTTTATTTTCAGTCTCTAACATTTATAGATTTCCAAAAGTGACAGTGGATTGGAGGGTGACAGTGCCACCTCTCCAATGACACTGGGCAAACCAACAGCCCATCGAATTTCTCCTCCTCCATAAAAGAATGCAAAACAATGAGTTATTTACAGAAAGTGTGTGAGAAAGTTCACTACAAGAATGTGAACATCAGAAGGCTTAGAAAATCTTAAAAAACCAGGGTGTCACCCCTGTGCTGTGGCTACCATAGATTTACTGTCCTGAGCCTCAAGCCAGGCTTGCTTGGGGTGCAACCTCTGGAAGCCATGCAGGGCAGAAAGCACTGACAGAAAAGCACCAGAAGCACAGGCCTGGTAATAAATCCCTGCCAGCAGATCCCTGGTGAGGACATGCAAGCAAAGCCTTTGCAGCACAGCCACCTGCTCCCCAGCAGAGCCAGCACAGCGCTGTGCTGAGACAGAAACGTCATCCTGTGCACCTGTCCCAGGGCAGGAAGGTGACCACACAGGAATCAACATTTACCATCACAATACTGCAAAAAAAAGAACAACAACACCTGGGGCAGCTCCCTCCTCTCAGTAAAGCAGTGGTGAGAAGGACAAGGCAAATACAGCACAGAGGGACCTGGTTTCCATGCCAGGCACTGCCACTGGCTCCAAGGATGACCTTAGGT
This sequence comes from Setophaga petechia, assembly GCA_024362935.1. NCBI lineage: Eukaryota > Metazoa > Chordata > Aves > Passeriformes > Parulidae > Setophaga > Setophaga petechia. Next base: position 281,870 of record JANCRA010000123.1, on the reverse strand, counting down.
AAGTTTCCAGTGACCTAAAAAGGGCAGCAAACGTTTCCTGCTGCTCTGAGGTCCATTTAGCAGCAGCTGTTTGGGGAGAAGAGGCATTATCTCTGCACTGAATATACCTAAATAGCCAGAATACACCTAAACCCCCTCATGTAAACCAGCTGAGCTGATTCCTCTCCTCTTTTGCTGCCCAAGGAACCCCTGCCCATGCCCAGGTACTCACCCTCAGGCAATGCATGCATGTCATCCCTGCAGGAGAAGGTCAGCTCACCCTGCACAGCCAGTCTGCAGCTCCCATCAGCCCACCAATGCTGAGTGCTGCAGCCAAAACCAAGCAGGAGCGGGCTGGAAGAGGTTTATCAGCAGCTGGACCTGCACCCTATCAGCACCCACACACCTGGCTGCAAAGGCAGCACAACTCCTGTCTGGAGTCTGGAGATTGTGGCTCGTCCTACGTCAGGACCTGGGGAGGGCTGCCAGGCTGGGCAGTGTTTGGTGAGTTCCATGCCTGAGCCACACTCACTCCATAAACATGTCTGAGGAGCCCGTGTGCGTGAGCTCTGCTCTTCAGATCGCTCGAGGGAAGATGAAACTACAGCAATAGGAAGCAAAATGAAAGCTCTGTGGCCAGAGCCACGCTGTCTCTCGGTCTGTGCTGGGCTGGAGACAGCGAGCAGGAGACCTGAGGTTCCTCACAGGTTCCTCACAGGTCCCTGCAGAGCTTGGCCGGGCACAGTCCCACATGGAGGACACCGAGATGGAACTGAAGTGGCAGATGAGGTCTGGTGACAGCAGCTCCAGGCTCTGTGCAGGGCCTAGAGCCCACTGCAACACAATGAACGCGCCCCTTCCCCCCTTCTACCTGCACAGCAGACTCCTGCTCCAGCATCCCTTCAGGAGATCCTTGCTTGCAGCAAGAAGGCAAGGGGTCCACAGTGGTTGGTGCATGCCCTCTCTGAAAGACACGCAAGGGAGTCACACCAGTTGTCCAGAGGGTCAGAGCTCCTGGAGATCACTCCCGTCCCACCCTTTCCTTGTGCTCCAGCCTGGGCTGACCCTGCAGGGCCACCATGGCCTGCCTGGCAGGGCTCACCCCTCTTGCTTTGCTCCAGGTGCTCCATCCTGGCTCCAGGTGCTAAATTGGGGCCAGCCTGGCAAAGGATTTGGGGCGCTGCCGGGGACCCACACACAGCTTGGGTTCTATTTCCAGCTGCCATCCACATTTTGCCACTTGCAGGGTCAAGAAGGCCAAGGTGGGTTACTCTCATATTTTCTGAAAGATCCCTTTGCCAGGATTTCTTCTCCTGGGAAGCTGAGAAGCCTCAGAGAAAAATGAAAACAATATTATCTCATTTGCTTCTCCTGTGTTTTGCTGCTTTGGAATGTGGTCTGGACATTGTTTATCCAACATATGAATTGTTTACAAGAAAAATGAAAACAATATTATCTCATTTGCATCTCCTGTGTTTTGCTGCTTTGGAATGTGGTCTGGAGATTGTTTATCCAACATGTGAATTGTTTAATTTAATTTAATTGCTTAACTTAATGGCCAATCACAGTCAGGCTCTGTCAGCACTCTGGAGAGAGTCACGAGTTTCCATTATCATTCTTTGTAGCCTTCTGTCTGTATCCTCTCTCTATTCTTTAGTATGTTTTAGTACCATTAATATAATATAATATAATATAATATAATATAATATAATCATAAATTAGCCATCTAAGAACACGGAGTCAGATTCATCAATTCCTTCCTTTGTCCTGGGGACCCTGAAAATACCACACAAAGTGTTTCCAGCCAGGCCCTGGGGCCAAACCAGTGAATGCACAGCCATGAGATGATCACCCCTGGAAAGGCCTGGGAAGTGTAGGGATAAATAGAGCTTTTAAAATCTGCAGCTTCAAGGAAGAAACAACTGCTTTGCCAGCTGTTATCTCTCTGGGGAATTCCTATAAAACAGCCCAGCCCACCAATAGAAAAGCTTATATAAACTGAGAGGCAGGAAAAGGAGACCAATAGACCATGTTAGGATGGCAAAATGCTTTGCATTACATAGAAATGGAGATTTTTACACTGAGCAAAGACCAAGTTTAGCATTAGAGCAAAGCAGAGTCCTTACCTCAATCTAGGGAAAACAGCTTCCCTTTGTCCAGGGTCATTCAGCACCATTGACAGCCTAGATTCCCTCTAATATTTGAGATAGGACAGACTACACCTGCAGTTCAGGTGGAGCTCAAATGTTTGTTGCCAAAGGATGGGCACTGCCACTGCTGCCAGCCTGGCACTCTGTATTTGTCCCAAAAATGCTGCTGCTCTGAACCTCCAGAGTTGCAAGAATCCGTGAATTTAGTGCAACACAACACAGAGTCAGTGTCTATCAGTGCCTCACAAAAGCCAACACTGAGTTAACCTGGGGCTCTGCAAAGGGACATTATTTACACTAGAAAAACCAGGAATATTGTCTAAAAATGAGCAAATTCACATAGAGAAAAAGCAACGAAGAATTACAGTGAAAATACCAAATAACAACCTCTGGGCACCCCAGTGGGTTTTAGGGATTTTTTTTGTAAGGCAGGGTTTCAGTATTCTCTTAGGTGCTTTTTCCTGGATGCTATAATACTTATTATACCCACATGAAAACTAATTTATCCTGAGAGAGCTCCTGGGACAAGGCTCAGCATCCCCAGTGCCTCAGAGCTGTTGCATTTGAGACAAAAACCTTGAACTCCAGCAGCACCTGCAGACAGAGCCAGGAGTGAGGAGGATCTCCATCAGAAATTCAGAAAGCAGAGAATAATCCTTCAGCTAAAAAGAGCTTTTTTTCCCTCCAAGATACACAGATCTGCCTCTGACCTTTGGAGGAACTCCTCAGCTGTGTGATGATGTAGCTGTGAAGGAATGCAAAGGCTCCTTCCTGGGTTTTGGTATCTGCCATGTAACCAGAGAAGAGGCTGCCCAGGACCAGGCACTCGCTGTCCTCAGCTGCTCTTCCCCTCATTTCAAGGGAGTGAGGGGCAGAATGTGTGCGGCAGAGAACCTCGGAGAACAGTAAATAACGTGTGAAAATGGGCTTGGAAAAGTAAATAACAAAAAAAGGGGCTTGAAAAGTAAATAATGTAAAAAGGGGCTTGAAAAGTAAATAATGTAAAAATGGGCGTTAAAAGTAAATAACAAAAAAAGGGGCTTGAAAAAGTAAATAATGTAAAAATGGGCTTGAAAAAGTAAATAATGTAAAAATGGGCGTTAAAAGTAAATAACGTAAAAAAATGGGCTTGAAAAGTAAATAACAAAAAAGGGGCTTGAAAAGTAAATAATGTAAAAATGGGCGTTAAAAGTAAATAATATAAAAATGGGTTTTAAAAGTAAATAACATAAAAATGGGCTTGAAAAAGTAAATAACGTAAAAATGGGCTTTAAAAGTGAATAACATAAAAATGGGCTTGAAAAAGTAAATAGCATAAAAAGGGGCTTGAACAAGTAAATAATGTAAAAATGGGCTTTAAAAGTAAATAATGTAAAAATGGGCTTGAAAAAGTAAGTAACATAAAAAATGGGCTTTAAAAGTAAATAATGTAAAAATAGGCTTGGAAAAGTAAATAATGTAAAAATGGGCTTTAAAAAGTAAATAACATAAAGAATGGGCTTCAAAAGTAAATAATGTAAAAATGGGCTTGAAAAAGTAAATAATGTAAAAATGGGATTTAAAAGTGAATAATGTAAAAATGGGCTTTAAAAAGTAAATAACATAAAGAATGGGCTTCAAAAGTAAATAATGTAAAAATGGGCTTGAAAAAGTAAATAATGTAAAAATGGGATTTAAAAGTGAATAATGTAAAAATGGGCTTTAAAAAGTAAATAACACAAAGAATGGGCTTCAAAAGTAAATAATGTAAAAATGGGCTTGAAAAAGTAAATAATGTAAAAATGGGCTTGAAAAATAAATAACATAAAAATGGGCTTGAAAAGGTAAATAATATTAAAATGAGCTTTAAAAGTAAATAATGTGAAAATGGGCTTTAAAAGTAAATAATGTAAAAATGGGCTTTTAAACGTAAATAACAAAAAAGGGGCTTGAAAAAGTAAATAAAGTAAAAAGGGGCTTGAAAAAATAAATAATGTAAAAATGGGCTTGAAAAGTAAATAACATAAAAATGGGCTTTAAAAGTGAATAACATAAAAATGGGCTTGAAAAAGTAAATAGCATAAAAAGGGGCTTGAACAAGTAAATAATGTAAAAATGGGCTTGAAAAGTAAATAATGTAAAAATGGGCTTTAAAAAGTAAATAACATAAAGAATGGGCTTTAAAAGTAAATAATGTAAAAATGGGCTTTAAAAAGTAAATAATAAAAAAACGGGCTTGAAAAAGTAAATAACATAAAAATGGGCTTGAAAAGTAAATAACATAAAAATGGGCTGTAATATTTTGAGGAAGCTGCATGTGCCTTTGCCTGGGGAAGGAAGCACAGCCCCTCCTGAACTCAGCCACTTGAGAAATGAGGCCGGGCTGAGAAATGCAGGGAGCTGCTCCCTCCTGAGCTCCCTCCTGCACACTGTCCTGGTGCAAGGACATGGATACACACAGGTTCACCTCACCACAGCTTGTCCCCCCTCTCCTTAGAGAGGAAAACCCTCCCTGTGCCCCAGCAGAGGCTCCAGTCAGTGAGCCATTATCTCAGGAAACATCAATGCAGCTTTAAAGCTGAGTCAACAACAGAAGCTGAATAATTTAAACGTTTGGCAATTCTGCTGCTGCTGCCCAGCCATGGATAACAGCAGGTACCCAGCACAACAGAGATGCTGTCAGGCCACTTCCTGCTGCTGGGAGAGAGCAGCAGTGATGCAGGCATAAGTAAGTGGGTAAGGATGCTCTGCAGAGCTGAGAGAGATGCTGCAGCTCAGAGCAGGCAGCCCTCAGAACATCACAGAGCTGGGGCTTGGCTTTCCTGTGGTGTTTGTGGCTTCTGGTGTGGTGGTTTGGGATTTCACTTCACAGCAAGTCCGTGGTGCTCAGCTTCCAGAGTGCTGGAATCATCAGCCAAGAGCCTATGAGGGGTCAACACCGACCTCTGCTCCTCACCTTTCCATCTGAGGAGTTGAGCAGTGTGATGTGGTGGGAGGGAGACAAAGATTTGCTGCACACAAATATTCCAGCCCTTGCTCTCTAGCTGCCTCTCCACCTCCTTTGTTGTTGGGGGGAAAATAGGGAAGACAAATCTCTCCAAATCAGCCTAAAAAGTGGCACACAGAAGCACGGAACAAATGAAAAGAAACCCAGTGGAAAGAAACCCTCTGCATGAAAGAAAAGACACCCAGTGGAAAGAAACACTCTGCAAGGCTCAGCAGCTATTAGAAATCTCTTCCTGCCATAGTCCTGATCTAAGAAACCATTTAGTGGTCATTTATCAGCTCAGAACTCTTTAATCTGAGATTCCCAAAGGACATTCAGAAATACAAATTGAATAGATCTTCTTGAGGTTGTGTTCCTTGAACTGTGCACTGTTCCTCCAAAGGCATGGTTCTGGAGATGGAGCAGCCTGCTCTCCTGCTCCAACACACAGCTGCACAACCACAATTTAATTCTTGGAGAGGAAGCAGCCTGAGCCCCAAACCAAGATGTTTCAGCAGCTTTGTGCCCCTCCCTGCACTCAGACAGAGCAGAGTTTCATAGCATGTGCCTCTCTGGCATATTACCACGACTTAACCAAGTGTTCTTTTTGCTCATCATTTGAACAAGCCAGGCAACACAACTGAAAATCTCATCACACTGATTTACCTTATTTATACTTATTTTTACCTTATTTATACTTATTTTTACCTTATTTATACTTATATTTTTTACTTATACTTATTTATACTTATATACTTTACCTTATTTATACTTATATTTACCTTACTTATACTTACCTTACTTTATACTTATTTACCTTACTTTATACTTATTCACCTTACTTTATACTTATTCAGAAAGTCTGATTCTCAGTGTGAAGACACAAAAGAGCTGCAAAGCTCCCAAAGGAAAGGAACATTCATGTCCCCATTGTTTTTGCTGCAGCTTAGTGCTGTGCTATCCTGGCTGGAAAGAAGATTTCTGCACAGATAAAGTTGTTCAGCAGCCTCTGCATGCAGCTCTCTTATCCAGTGGGCCAGAGCACACCTCACCCACAGCATTAGCACTCACTGTCTAGGCAGCTCTGAGAGCCAAAAACATCACCTAACTCAGCCTGAATCTGAAAATTCCCAGTTCTGGGAACTCAGAATTTGGCTTTATGCCCACTATATGGGCCAAGGGCAAATCACTTCTTAATTACTGCTCATGGTGCAGATTTCAGCTTTCATTCAGACAGGCACCATCTGAAAGATGTAACCAGACTCTTCTCAGGCTGCACTTAATCCACCCCAGCTATTGATCCTGTTGAATCCTCTGCTCCTGCTGTATCTGCAAGTCTATTGATAACTGAGAGATGCCTGAATGTTTTGCCTGTTTGGGAAGCTCAAAACCAAGAGATTTCCATCACTTGGCTGCAGTGCATGCCTGGAGGCAGCAGAGACTGGCCTCCTGTGAGAAAAGGTGTCCCCAGCTGGCAGGCAGATTGGACAGAAATCTGCTCTGCCCCAGAGCATCAAGGCAGAGAGCAAGAGCTCAGATCTTGCCCCACACTTCCAGTGCACCTTCATTCTCAGCCACCCTGTCTCTGAGTGTGGGAATCCACAAAATCAGAGGGTTTTGGGAAAGCTGCAAAAGGCCTCAGAGACAGCAGAACTGTGATTGGAGCTGAGCAGCAGCCATGAGATTGGTCAGCAGAAAAATTATTTAAACTGTAGAAAAGCAAGGACAAATAGTACAATGGTCTGTGTATTAATGCTTGTCTAGAATAACTCTCTAAGCTACAGAAGAGTTTATCTAGTGAGACATTAGGAAGTTTGAAGCTTAATAATGGAGCTCTGTGCATTGTGTTTTAAGGCTCACAAGCAGGTATTGTATTTGAAATAAGCAAACATTGTTTAACCAAAGGTACCTGTGCTTATAGTGGTTGGATAGAACTACTGTCAATGTGCTTTTGCTTTGTGTGATTGGTCAAAAAACTTTTAAAGTGAGTTATAACATTAAGTTTTTTAGTCTAATGCCTGGGATGTGAGCTGGTGGCATCTTCCCATTGTCACAACCATGGAATGAGACTGATGCTGGAAAATCAAACAGCTCGAGGCACTTTCAGCAGCAGCCCTGTCTCGTTCATGTCTGTCAATAGCCCCCCTTGCCAGCACCATCTGAGGTCTGCACTGTGCCTAAATGCCACCCAAAGGATCTTGCTCTGTCATGTTCAGGCAGTCTGACAAGATATTTTCTCCTTTAGTATGCAGTGGCCAACAGCACTGAGATCACAAGTCTGGGCAGTGTCTATTGCTGTGACAGCCCAAGAACAGGCAGGGTGCTCAGAATTACCTGATTTCCTGCATCAAAAACCCCAATCTGTCTCCTGTCTGCACACACACCCCATCCTCCCACCCCCAAAGGACATCTGCTACCTGCATGTCCCAATAAATCACACATGAAGAATAATAAATACAAATCTAATAAACAAAGCAGTTTTAATTCCAAAAGCTCTTTCCATTTTCATGAAAACACCTCAAAAAAAAAAAAAAAAAAAAAAGGTCTCAGGCAGTTCCTTAACACTTACCTGTTTCCCCCAGCAGATATTGCTAGAGTCACCCAAATGAGAAATGTTCACAGAGCAGCAATGAATTCCCAGGGGCCATTTTACAACACACAAGGAGGAGGAGGAGGAGGATGGGGCATTTTGCATTTTGCCCAGGACACAAAGCTTGACAGACTCACAGTGAGGGTCAACAGCAGCCCCTGGACTGATTTTTTTACCAAAAGGAAATTTCTTAATTGGACTCTGGTGATGGTGTTTTGATTCCTTGGCTGTGCTGCTGTGGCACGCTACCCAGACAGATCAATATCACACTTTCACAGTGTTCAGCTTGATGCTCACTCCTGAAAATCCACTGTGTCCAGCATTTCTGGAGCTGCAGAGGGGTAGAAGAGATATCTGAACCCACATCCCAAGGATAACCCAAAACTGAAGCAGTTTTGGGCTCCTACAGCATCAATGCTTGTGGGAAAGCTCAATGCTTGGCTCCCTTGAGAGCCAACAGAGAGAAATGAGAATATCTGAGGGTATAATTGAGCTGACCTACTTCCACATGGGAAGAAAGACTCTCCCAGGCTGGAGGGAGCTGAAGTGAGCAGCTCAGACCCAAATCCTGCACCCCAGAGCTCTTGGGCTGGGCCAGAGCATCCCCTGCCACAGCCCCACCATGGCACTGATGTGAGCAGAGCAGCCCTGGGGCTTTATGTTCACTCCTGAAAATCCACTGTGTCCAGCACATCTGGAGCTGCAGGGGGGTAGAAGAGACACCTGAAGCCACATTCCAGGGACAGACTCACTGAAGCAGTTTTGGGCTCCTACAGAGCCAATGCTTGTGGCAAGGCTCAATGTTTGGCTCCCTTGAGAGCCAACGGAGGAGAGAAATGAGAATATCTGAGGGTATAATTGAGCTGACCTACTTCCACATGGGAAGAAAGGGCTCCCTTCTCCTCTCCCAGGCTGGAGGGAGCTGAGGTGAGCAGCTCAGATCCAAATCCTGCACCAGAGTCCTCCTGAGCTGGGCCAGAACATCCCCTGCCACAGCCCCACCATGGCACTGATGTGAGCAGAGCAGCCCTGGGGCTTTATGTTCACTCCTGAAAATTCACTGTGTCCAGCACATCTGGAGCTGCAGGGGGGTAGAAGAGACACCTGAAGCCACATCCCAAGGATAGCCACTATCTCAAGCCAATATCCCAAGGATAACCCAAAACTGAAGCAGTTTTGGGTTCCTACAGAGCCAATGCTTGTGGCAAGGCTCAATGCTTGGCTCCCTTGAGAGCCAGCAGAGAGAAATCAGAATATCTGAGGGTATAACTGAGCTGACCTACTTCCACATGGGAAGAAGGGCTCTCTTCTCCTCTCCCAGGCTGGAAGGAGCTGAAGTGAGCAGCTCAGACCCAAATCCTGCACCCCAGAGCTCCTGGGCTGGGCCAGAGCATCCCCTGCCACAGCCCCACCATGGCACTGATGTGAGGAGAGCAGCCCCACTCTGCCCAACACACCCAGCAGCAAAATCCCATCCCAGAAACATCCAAATCCTCTCAGCTGCTGTTGCCATGGCAACGGCAGAGCCAGGATCCACCAGCCTTTGATGTTCAGATCTGCTCAAAGCGTGCAGAATGTTTAAAGTGTGAAAAATGCCATTTGGAATCCGGGGAGCTGCGTGCAAGAGCACCTGGCTGCCCTGAGGATGGAAGGCTCTCCAGAGAGGAGGAATTAATGCTGTCCAGCACCACTTCATCTTCCTGCACAGCCCATCACCACCAGCACACTGCTGCTCCTGTGCCCCAGCTCACCCACTTAAGGGAGTTTAATATTTAACATCAGACAAGTGCCATTTCACAGGGTAATTTGGGTTATTAATAAAAAAAATCCCCCTTCCCTCCAAGTGATGAAAAGCAGGATGCTGGTACTCCATTTTCTCAGTGCTGGGAGCTGAGCACCACGAGAGACATGAACAGGGAATCCAGGAGGGCATGGACAGCCAGAAAAAGGGATCCAGGAGGGGAATCCAGGAGGGGATGGACAGTAACAGGGAATCCAGGAGGGGATGGACAGCCAGAAAAAGGGAATTCAGGAGGGGATGAATCAGAACAGGGAATCCAGGAGGGATTGAACAGCCAGAACAGGGAATCCAAGAGGGGATGGACAGCCAGAACAGGGAATCCAGGAGGGGATGAACCAGAACAGGGATCCAGGAGGGGATGGACACTAACAGAGAATCCAGGAGAGGATGGACAGCCAGAACAGGGAATTCAGGAGGGGATGGACAGACAGAAAAAGGGATCCAGGAGGGATTGAACAGCCAGAATAAGGAATCCAGCAGGGGATGGACACTAACAGGGATCCAGGAAGGGATGAACCAGAACAGGGATCCAGGAGGGATTGAACAGCCAGAATAAAGAGTCCAGGAGGGGATGGACACTGACAGGGAATCCAGGAGGGGATGAACAGTCAGAACAGGGATCCAGGAAGGGATGAACCAGCACAGGGATCCAGGAGGGGATGGACAGCCAAAATAAGGAATCCAGGAGTGGATGGACACTAACAGGGATCCAGGAGGGGATGGACAGCCAGAAAAAGGGATCCAGGAGGGATTAAACAGCCAGAATAAGGAATCCAGAAGGGGATGGACACTAACAGGGAATTCAGGAGGGGATGAATCAGAACAGGGAATCCAGGAGAGGATGGACACTAATAGGGAATTCAGGAGGGGATGGACAGCCAGAACAGGGATCCAGGAGGGGATGAACCAGCACAGGGATCCAGGAGGGATTGAACAGCCAGAACAGGGAATCCAGGAGGGGATGGACAGCCAGAACCAGCCAGCAGAGCCAAGTAAGACACAGCACACTCTGGTCCCCATCTCCCACTGCACCCCAGCAGAGAGGAGGAAGCAGTTCCTCGTGACACACAAGTTGTGCCAAGCACAGGAGGAGCTGGTGGTCGGATCCCCTCTCCAGCAGCACACACAGATCCCCTGCATGGCAAGGACACCTCCGAGCCTGTGACTGCAAATGGCTCACCTGACAAAATTAACACTCTTGTAGCATTTAGCACCACGATTCCCTGAGGTTTTGCAAAAAAACCAGTGCTGTCAGTGCCAGGAAATGCTTTACTGTGGTAATCACATATCCTCTGAACAGAGAGACACACAGAGCTGTCCTAGGATTGTCCTGGGAAGCTGTGAGAAAAACAATTCTTATCTTAATTCTCTGCACCTGTGGAATGTGCACATTGTGGAGATTGTTTACCAAAAGGTAATTTGTTAATCAGACTCTGGTGTTTTGATTTATTGACCAATTGAATACATGTGTGTCTGGCAAGGGTGAAGGGTTTTTCATGTAGTATAGTGTGGGATGGGATGGTGTAGTAATAATAAAGAATTTGATCAGTTTTTAATATAATATAGTGTAGTATGGGATAGTGTAGTATTTATAAAATGTTTGATCAGTTTTTCATGTAGTAAAATGTAGTAACAATAAAGTTTTTATCAATTTTTCATTAAGCATAGTGTAGTATGGTACAGTGTAGTAAAAAAAAAGAGTTTGATCCATTTTTCATTAACTATAGTGTATTATGGTATAGTGTAGTAACAATAAAGTGTTTGCTTAGTTTAGTTTTTCATGTAGTATGGGATAGTGTGGTAATAATAAAGTGTTTGATGAGATTTTCATGTAGTATAATGTAGTAACAATAAAGTGATCAGTTTTTCATGTAGTATAATGTAGTAACAATAAAGTAATCTGGTTTTCATATAATATAGTGTATTATGGCATAGTGTAGTAACAATAGTTTCATAGTTTTTCATATAATAGAGTGTAGTATGGGATGGTGTAGTAACAATAAAGAGTTTGATCAGTTTTTCATGTAGTATAATGTAATAACAATGAAGTGATTAGTTTTTCATATAATATAGTGTATTATGGTATAGTGTCATAATAATAAAGAGTTTGATCAGTTTTTCATGTAGTATAATGTAGTAACAATAAAGTGATCAGTTTTTCATTAAGTATACTGTAGTATGGGATGGTGTGGTAACAACAAAGAGTTTGATCAGTATTTCATGTAGTATAATGTAATAACAATAAAGTGATTAGTTTTTCATATAATATAGTGTATTATGGTATAGTGTAATAATAATAAAGAGTTTGATCAGTTTTTCATGTACATAATGTAGTAACAATAAAGTGTTTGATCAGTTTTTCATATAATATAGTGTATTATGGTATAGTGTAGTAACAATAAAGAGTTTGATCAGTTTTTCATGTATATAATGTAGTAACAATAAAGAGTTTGATCAGTTTTTCATATAATACAGTGTATTATGGTATAGTGTACTAATAATAAAGAGTTTGATCAGTTTTTCGTGTAGTATAATGTAATAACAATAAAGTGTTTGATCAGTTTTTCGTATAATATAGTGTATTATGGTATAGTGTAGTAACAATAAAGAGTTTGATCAGCCTTCTGCAATCATTAAGTCAATGCTCATCATTCCCTGTTCAGTCTCTCTTCTACATGGCCAACGTGTGTCCTGCCCTTTGTCATTCCCAGCATTTCATTTTCAGATTCAGCTGCTCTGCAGCTGCAAAGTTTCCTGGTGTTCTTTCCCCCTCTTGCTAAAGCAGTGATCCCATACACAGACTAGCAGGAGGCAGCCTCCAGCAGCTCTGGGGCTGGGGAAACAAGTGGCTCGAAAGAAGCAGAATGCAATTACCTAAGAGAGGTTTTTGCTGAGCAGAAGAGTCAATCCATGCACACAAACACTTTATTGTGAAAAGTATCATGGCATCTTTGACAGCAGCTACAGAGGATGCTGGATATCAGGCTCACAAAAGCAGTTTAACACAAAACTTTAGGATTCCTCCTCTAAACTTCTTGAGGGAGCCTGAGTATCTGCTTTACAGGGACTGCTAAGGCTGTGCTTGTCTAGGAATGGAATTAAACAGTAAAGAAATCCCATTATTTCCTCTTTTGACCTCTTCAAGTTCTTTTCAACAGAAAACACGAGCCATTTGCACCTGCCAGCAGGCAGAGGCTGAGAAACCATTTTGGCCAGGATGCCCACATGTGAGAGCACCAGTTCAATTCCAGCTGCTGGGCTGGGTCACCTGCTGACCATGGTTTGGAACGTGGCCCTGCTGGAAGCCTCCAGCATTTCCCTCTGTCCTCCTACTTTATTGCAACCCTCGGTGCCTCTTCAGAGGCATAACACCCTCCAAACTTGTTTGCATGCATGTTTGTTGATGCTGGTCTTTAAAAACATAGCCAAAATCAGGCCCCTGTTTTCATGGTTGGGAATAGAGAGATTAGAATCTCTCTTAAAGAGATTCCTGGATTCTTTGTTGTTTCTTGGCACCTCTCAATCAGATCTCTGGCATGTCATATACCTCTTTTAATGTAAACGCAAAAAATTATATATATATCTGTTTTCCAGGCACTTTTTTTGTCATTAAAAAAGCCTAATATTATCCCAGCAACCTGCTGGCAAAGCTTGGCAGCAAACAGCAGACAGCTTGAGGGAGGGGAGCTGACTGCAGCAGCTGCAGCTCCAGAAAGAGGACAAAAATCATCTTACGTGCTTCATTTGTGGTGTTTGGTTTTCTCCCCAGAAATCTCCAAAGAAAAATAAAGGAAACTTTGAAGCTTCATCTTTTTCTGATCTTTTTTTTTTTCTTTCTCAGTGTTTTTCAATAGGTTTTTACTGTCCAGAACAAACTACAGGTTCATGTCTTATTACAGTGCACCTTCTCCAGGTAAAATGCTGCATTTATTCCTAACAAAACAGACAAAAACCACGCCACCAATGCAAAGAAGAAATCTGTTCAGACTGAAGCTGTCAATATGCAATGCCCCTTCTCAGGGATGCACCTTATCTCCCAGTTTCAGGAGGAAGTTGCATCATTATTGCAGCTGTGAACAGAGCATCCCAATCAGCTGCTCCAAGTGTCTTCACAGCTTTCTTGGCTCTAAGGCAAAGTGAATTAGTGAGAGATGTCAGCTCCTCTTCCCAAATATCTGCAATTTACCCACAGTGTCTGGCTATGCAGGAAAGGCAGAATGGATGTCCCTCACTGACCCTGTGCAGAAATTTGTGGTGGTGCCACACAACATATTGAGAGGCCCTGCAGGCCAGAGCTGCTGATCCATGTGAAATGTTGGCAGGAGACAGCAAATGCTGCTGCCTCACCTTTTGAATGGAGAGAAGGTGTTTGCTGTGCATTTTTGCACTGCTGCTGGCCTTGGAGGACTTCCCTGACAGGTCTGAGAAGCACATCTCACCACTGGCAGGGATGAATTTACAAGTTTTGAGAAGCAGTTTTTTTGAGGCTCAAAGCAGCTGATACAGTCCTGGTGGACTGTCACAGACGTCTTTTATGAAAAATCCTTTCTTTAGAGTTTTTCCTTCTGAGAAGCTGAGAGGCCTCAGGAACCAAATGTAAACAATGGTTATCTGCTGCTGTGGAATGCAACAGGCGCATCTGGGATTGGTCTCATGTGGCTGTTTCTAATTAATGGCCAATCACAATCAGCTGGCTCAGACTCTCTGTCCCAGACAGAAGCTTTTGTTATCATTCCTTCTTTTTCTGTTCTTAGCCAGCCTTCTAATGAAATCCTTTTCTTCTATTCTTTTAGTATAGTTTTAATGTAATATATATCATAAAATAATAAATCAAGCCTTCTGAAACATGGAGTCAGATTCTCATCTCTTCCCTCATCCTCAGACCCCTGTGAGCACGGTCACAGTGGGCAACAGATATTTTATATTTCTGCCCCGTGACACTGCAGCTCCTCTTACAGCAATCCCAGCTCCTCAGCCATTTGACAGCAGACTGGTGAGAAGGATTTTTCCCTGCCAGTCCTCCCAGAAAGGGGGTGAGCCTGCTGCCCATGGTGCTGCTCCTCACCAGGAGCACATTGCATCAGAGCGGTGGCACGGCCAAGCTGCGTGTAAAGGGAGCTGCCATGCCATGCTCCACTGAGCAATTCTGGCTTGGACCAAACCCACTGCTGTCACTGTGAGCTGAGATGATTCTGCCAGCAAAAGAGCTGAAAAAGCAGAGGAAATTAAAGCCTTCAGGACAAATGCTGATCCCATGCAGGCATCTCCTAGCGCTGAACCCCCTCCCTCTGCCCAAACCAAGCCAGTGTTCCACAGACACAAATTCCCTTTCAGCATTAAAGATGGGAAGAACTACAAAACTCCTCACTGCAGTAAAGGCAGCTTTAACATCAAAAGCCAATTCAGTAAGATTTACCTTTCTTAGAACTCTCTAGTACACCACCACCTCCCTGTAGTCCACTGTCAGTCTGAGTATTTTCATTCACCACAAAGGAAATGGAGAGGGGAAATAAATAAAAAAAATCACTCCAAAAGAAGAGAAACTCCATGCAGAGATTCACAAGTCAAGAAAACTGGGTTGTTGAAGTTTATCATCTTATTTAAGGACACAATAGCTCCTACTATAATCAAACCTATGGAAAGCATTTACAGGAGAATGTTATTGATTCAAACAACAGTGTGAGAACCTACAAGATATTTATGTTTATGGTTATAGCACACAGTAAAGCTCACACTTCAGTCATCAGCAAGGTACAGCTGATTTCCAGGCAGACCAAAGAAGGACTTTTTACTCTTCTCCTCCATATTCAGATCAAAGTAATAAAGAGCTTGGTACACAGGTATTTTGTTAAAGCTGAACTTGTGTTTCACTCACCCCACACCTGTCTGTCACACCCACCAAACAGTATTTATCTCACAGTATTTATCTTTTTCTTTGGTGTTGTAATCAGCAAGTCCTGGGAAAGACGTAAAGCTCCTCATTCCAAACATGGCATCATGAATGGACTCAATACACTGAATTTCCTGCAGAGTATCTGGACACCTTGGTTTGCTGGAGAAAGGACACTGTGAGAAGGTCATCCTACCATCACACCACTGGTGATGCTACACCTTTCCAGACTAGGACAGAGAGGGGACATTTCTGAACAACCCTGACACACTTAGACAATTAAAACAAATTAGCATAATCCAGACTAAACTTCTAACCACCGTAAGAAGGTGACAGTATTTATTATTGCTTTGCAGAGACAATCACACTGGTTAAAAATCAAACATAGTTTATATTCTGCAAAGGGTTTCACTGTGCTGCTCTCTGCATTTCCCATTTAAAAGTTCAAACTTAGGCACATGAATGAGCCCTACCAAGCCTGCAAACTCCTGTCACCACAGGGTAATGACTTGTGGCATTCACATTTTCTGGAAAATCCCTTCACCCAGGATTTTTCTCCTGGGAAGCTGAGAAACCTCAGAGAAAAAGGAAAACAACTCTTATCTCATTTGCTTCTCCTGTGTTTTGCTCATGTGCAATGTGTGTGGAGATTGTTTACCCACAGGTGATTGTTCCATTGGATGTGTGTTTTATTACTGAATGATGATTGGATGTGTGTTTCATTTCTGATTGATGATTAAATGTGTGTTTCACTTCTGACTGATGTTTCACTGGATGTGTGTTTCATTTCTGACTGATGTTCCATGGGATGTGTGTTTCATTTCTGACTGATGTTCCATGGGATGTGTGTTTCATTTCTGACTGATGTTTCATGGGATGTGTGTTTCATTTCTGACTGATGTTTCATTGGATGTGTGTTTCATTTCTGACTGATGTTTCATGGGATGTGTGTTTCATTTCTCCTGTGAGTTGTTTTCACTCTCTGGCCATCAGGGCCAAGCTGTGTCGAGGCTCTGGAAAGAGTCACAAGTGTTCATTATTATCTTTTTAGCTTTCTGTAAGTATCCTTTCTGTATTGTTTAGTTTAGTATACCATTCTTTAATATAATATATTAAAGAATATATTTATTATAATATAATATAGTATCATAAAATAATAAATTAGCCTTCTGAGAACATGGAGTCAGATGCATCATTCCTGCCTTTGCCAGGCATTCCCTGCAAATACAATAGATCCCAGCCTTCACCTCTGCTTGCTCTATTGCTGGAGAACCTTTTCTTTCACACAGGAATCCTCCTGGTGGCCTGGCCACACACACACAAACCTGCACACACACTCTCTCCTTCCCTCTTTCCTCATCTCTGTACAAATATAGAAACCTCGTCTGTTTTTTAAATGCTCTCCTGCTGCTGTTCTCTCCTTCCTCCTCCTGAGACACCTCAGTGAATATCTGCTGCTTTGTCTCTGCTGCAGATTTTTCACTGAGGATGCCACATTTTGAAGGCACAGATTTAACACTGTCCCCTACACTCACAGCCCCTTCACAGAGATGTAAGGCTCTGGCTTAAAGTTTCACCCAGTCAGCAAAATCTGGTTTGCAAATAGGAAGGGAGCTTGAATTTTTTTTGCTGCTGCTTGCAGAGTTGAGGCTCAAAACATGACATAATCATCTGTGATAGAAAAATGTGAATTTTCAGATGGTTCTGTCATGCTGAGAAGTGCCCTTAGAGAGAGGAGGTGTCAGGAACTTCCCTCCACCTAGGAAGCTGCTCTCTACTCATTGAAAGTTTTAACAAGGCTGGACTATTCAACCCAGAACTTTCAGAACCTACCCTTGTGGCATTTTGAGAGCTGGAGGTGAGGACTGCAAGAAAGATGTAAAATAGGCCAGGGAACCCAGAAATCTCCACCATCCTTCATCCATCCTACCATCACACCACTGGTGATGCTACTACCGTGACAGAAAGGTTACATTCTGAACAACCCTGACACACTTGGACAATTAAAACAAATTAGCATGATTCAGACTAAACTTCTACTTTTAGCACTCCAAAATCTGCTTTCTTTTGAGCTCAGCTCTACCTCAGCATCACCACACTGCAGGTGGCTCCCTGTGCTGGGCAGACTAAGCCCACCAGGCTGTCACATGCAGGATTTTTGTGCCTTTTGTGCTCACCCTCCTGCAAGCATTTGCTCCAGGCAGGGCTCATCCCTGCATTCAGCCAGTGCCCTCCTGGGGCAGATGTCCTGGCCAGGGGACAGGGCACAGCTGGAAAGAACTTGCTCCTGAGACAGATTTCTGAATGCTACAAGGCTTCAGAGACTGCTCACCTCATTTTCAGCACAGAGGGCTCGCCAAGCACACACAGATGCTGTTATAACCTGAATAATTTAAGAGCCTGCAGAGCAGCAGTGCAGAACAGCACCAACATCCCCCCAGTGCTTTCTCCCATCCCTGCAGCAGTGGGTTCTGCTCCTGCCCAGCATCCCTCACATCCAGATGCCCAAATTCTGCTCCTGTTTATGTCCCCATCATGGGGAAAGGAGGCAAAGCAGCTCCTGTGCTCTAGCAAGGTCCTTGCTGCTGCTGCTGAGCTCCAGCTTGCAGGTGAGATACCAGCACACCTCCAGCAGCTAGTGAGGGCCCTGGGGGCTGACAGCCAGCCATGCCACACCTCTGGCAGCCCCCACAGCCACTGAATGCAGGAATTTCAGTGATCCAGTGATGGCACAGTGACCATCCATGAGAGCAGGACAAGCGGAGCTCAGAAGTTTTCATCACTGGGATGTTCTGAGCCATCTGCAGCTGGCTCTGCTGAAATCCTCTGCCCTCCTTCTGTCTCCATCACTCTTTTCTCTGCATCCTCTCTAAACCCGGAGCAAGCTGAAGGCTGCTGCAAAGGAAACAGCCATTTGAAAGGATGCAGACAGAACAAACCCAGTGGCTGCTCCTTGGCAGCGCTCCAGCAGCGATTTCTCACCCCAGTTTCTCATGTGCTCATTGCATAATTCTGACAGAGGTGTCTTGATTTTCTGTCTCAGAATCCTAAGCTCAGACCACCCTGATACACCCTATCAGTGAACAGTCGCTGAGTGGCTGTGACCTCCTTTGCTTGTCACACAAAAAGCACAGGCGCAGGCACCCCGCACCACTGTGACTGTCCTGAGGAATCTCTCTAATTGCTCTTCTGTCTGATTGAGTTTGTGGCTGTTGGTCCAAACCCTGCCTGACTTGTTCTAGTTACCACATTTCCCCAGCTTCCAAAGGAGGGAAATATTAATCCACGGAAAACATTCTCATCAGCATCCTCCACGTCGCCCCAATTATCTCAGTGCTGCCTCTACCTCACACACCTCAGCTCAGAGATTCTTCTGACAGTCATTATCAGCCTTTTTATTGCCCAAATTTATCCCTTATCCGTGCTTGAATACAGGAAAGGGGTCACTTGATCCTCTGTCCTCCCTTAGCTCTTCCCCACCATTTCACTCCAGCTGGAGGAAGAGCTCTCTCTCTGTCAAATGGAAACACCTTGCTCTCACTTCCCCACAAAATCCAAACCCACTCTCACAAATTTCTTGTCTCCCTTCTCCAAAGCACCCTCCCAAGCTCTCCTGGCAGGACGTGTTTCAGTGTGTAATCCTGAGCACTAAAACATTTCCTGCTGCAGCATGCAGGAGCAGCACTGAGGATGGGTGCCAGACTGCAAAGTGGAGATCCACGAGCCCTCAGGCTGATCTGCATGCTGTTTTCAGGAAACTATCAACGAGGAAAAAAGCCAAGGAGTTTTATGCAGGGAGTTTCTTATTAGGAATCACTTACTATTCATGAACGCATTGTGGGAGATGCTCGACAAATCCATAACAAGAGACTGTCTCACTCTTGAACACTTGCAAGGCAAAGAAAGTAGAGAGAAGGAGAAAGAGAAAAGAGTTTTGTTCCTCATTGTATCTTTTCCTGCCCCCTTGCCAGAAAAAAAGAAAAAAAGGAAAAAAAAAGGAGAAGGAGAAGAAGAAGAAGAAGGAGAAGAAGGAGAAGAAGAAGAAGGAGAAGGAGAAGAAGGAGGAGAAGGAGAAGAAGGAGAAGAAGGAGAAGGAGAAGGAGAAGGAGAAGGAGGAGAAGAAGGAGAAGGAGAAGAAGGAGGAGAAGGAGGAGAAGGAGGAGAAGAAGGAAGAAGGAAGAAGAAAGAAGAAAGAAGAAAGAAGAAAGAAGAAAGAAGAAAGAAGAAAGAAGAAAGAAGAAAGAAGAAAGAAGAAAGAAGAAAGAAGAAAGAAGAAAGAAGAAGAAAGAAGAAGAAGGGTAAATTCAGGCAGCCTCATTCCCAAACAAAGTTTGCTCTGAATATACTGAGAGGATGTATCACATCTTTCATACTAAAAATTTAAACACTGACAGGAATCATCACAAGAATTTCCCTTCAATTTTTGGGTAGATTGTTATTTAATACTGTAGCCCCAGTTATGCTGCACAGAGCCTGACTATGCTCTGACATGGGCACTTGAGGAGTTCTTTGCACAGTATTGGCACTGCTGAACTCCTCCTGCTATTTGCACTCTTGTCAAAGACATTTTTGAGGTTCCAGCCTCCTGTGTGTCCACTGAGAAGTGCAGCTGGAATCTGCACCTTTGTGGAGAGGCAGAGGAAGGTGCCTGCCCCTGTTAATGGCTGATGAAATATTGGGTTGAATTTAGTACCAGGATAAGTACACTTCAATAGGAAGAAAGATTTTCGTGGAAGTACTAACTTTTATTTATTAGTCTCAGTTAAAGTTAGGTTACAATGCCACCAGCATTGTGGACCACCTGGAACAGCTGCAAGTAGCTTGAAAATGTATGTGTGAGACAAAGGGCAAGCCAAGTGCTCTGGGCCCCAGTTTGGGCCCTTTCTAACCCATTTGGTGAGCTCTGACAAAGCTTCCAGAACTCCTGGCAAGGGATTTGGTCCATTTTCTGTCTCTAATACATAACTACAATGGTCACACACAACTCAAATAAAGCTCAATAGCTGTGTTCACATAACAAGCTACAGAGATGCCTCACAAACAGGGTCAGGACACCACTTTTCCACTTTTCCAGTATATTTTGTGCTGCCCACTGACCCTGGCAAAGCCAGGGCTGTCTTTGGAGTGATCTTCATGACTTCCCAGCGAGGCCTCCCTGCTGAGGCAGCCCCACCACATCTGCAGGGAAAGGAAGGAACTGTTCCTGTCTATGACTGCCTCTCAAAACCACAAAAAGGAGACGTTTAGCTGCATCCAAAGCTCAGATATTGCTCCTATCAATCCCTGCCTCCCTGTCAGGGCAGACAGCCACACCAGAACTCCACGAGCAGCCCTGCAGCAGTGACAGAATGACTCTGGTCCCCCATAAGCTGCACATCTAAAGGAAACACAGAGGGATTTGGAGCTGGGATCCTGCAGCAGGAACAGCAAGAAGCCAGCCCAGGTGATGCTTGGCACATTCTCTAATAGCAGTGGAGTTGTGTTAATTCACTCTCTCTTTTGCTCATTTGTCTGCAGGCCATCATCAGAAGTCACAAACACATCATTCCACAGCCCTGGTAAGCCCTCACAGCTGCAATAAATGTGGGAACACACAGAACTATTGAAAACTTGGTCTCTGTGGTCACCCTAAGATTGAGACAACTTCCAGGCACTCTGCAGAGCAGAACACTTCAGGACATGCCTGGCTGCTCCATGGGCAGCTCTGCCCAAAGCAGAAATATTCCTGGAATGGACAGGGAGCCTGGAGGAGTGGCAAGGAGCCATTCCTTAAATCCCTGATGCAGGGTTTTCAAAGGAAAACTTGATGCAGTGTTTTCAAAGGAAAACTTGATGCAGGGTTTTCAAATGAAAGCTCAGCTGTCATCATCTTAAGTTGCAAAGGTTGGGTGCAGGGAATGCTGGAGAAGTGACAAGGTTATACATCTGGACTGTGCTGGTGCCAAGAGACAAACAAGAGGTGGAGAACACAGAAATGGACAGAACAAGGTCAGTCAGGTTTTCATTCCAGGCACTTAGCACAAAACCCAAGAAATTGCTGCGGAAACTGGAAAGCAACAAATCCAACCGTGGTCCAAGGAGAAGGGTTTTGGGTAACACAGCATTAAATAACAGAGCTCACTGCCTCCAAGTGTCACACAACACAAGGTTCTTGCAGGATACAGCCATGCACTTCATGGGACACATAAAACCACACAAAAATTCCAGGAAATGCCAATGGATACTAAACTGAAGGCATAACAGCAGCTCACATGGACTGGGATGAGAAGATATTTCTTCCTGAGGCCATCATCTCCTTCCCTCTGGCCATCTCCTCTGCTTTGTGTCATCCTAAGGCTTCCCTGGATCATAGGTCATGTCTGGGCTAACTTTCATTTCAGCTGTGCTTGGTGGGCTCAGCCAGAAATCAATGACACCCTGGCCTGTGCAAACACCAGGTGAAGGAACAGCCTCTGCCCCAAAGAGCCTGAATCTGTGTGCACAGCAAGACACAGCTGGCAGGCATTGACAGGAGGAAGAGGAGGAAGAGGAGGAGCAGAGGAAGGAGCCAGTGACATCTCAGTGGTCCCAGTGCATCCCAACAGACACTGCCAGGGCCTTGGGCATGGGCACCACACGAGTGCCATGCAGCTCACAGGGCACTCACAGGCACTGACCTAACCCAAACCAAACCCCCAGGACTGCAGCAAAGCAGGGTGAGAGATTCCAGCACCTGCTGGCAGAGAGATCCCAGCACATCCTGCCTGGCCCCAGGGAGATTGCACAGCAAAACCACTGCAGACACTGAGGCTTTGGGGCAGGGGGAGCAAGAGACACCAGAAAAATGTCCTGGTGTGGTGGCTCCTCACATCACATCCCCTTCAAAGCCCTCAGGCAAGCTGCTCCATCAGCTCCCAGTGCAAGGGCCCTGCAGGGAGCAGCCGTGGAGCTGCCAGCACTGAGCAATTCCCATCACTGGAGGAGGAGGAGGAGGAGGAGGAGGAGGAGGAGGAGGGTCTGACACGGCAGTGGGGCAGCTGAGTGACCCCCACACTGAACCCCCCAGCTGCTGCCTGCAGACCTCACATGGGCCCTGATGTGCCCACCCATCTCCCCCTGAGGACTCTCTGTGGGCACAGACCCTTCCAGGCTGTCCTGGCCCAGCTCTAGGACAGGCAGGACTCTGCCCAGCACTCCCAGGGCCCTGCTAGCAGCAGGATGCTCCTACAGCACAGCTCAGCTCTGAGGCTCCTGCTCAAGGGGCACATGGAATTCTCCAGCACTTAAAGGCAGAGAAGCCCACCTAAGAATCCCTGTATCACAACCTCCTGTCAGAGATATCCTCTACTATCCTTGGTTTCACCTCTCTCCTCGCTGCCTTTCTGCACTGGTGCATAGCACAGAAACCCTCAGACCATGCTGTGATAAGAACATTCAGGTTCAAGAGGTCTTCAAGGGGCAGCAAAGCTATCTCAGCAGCATGCCCACTCGTGCAGGAGGCTGGCAGCAAGGGAAAAAACTGCCAGAGACTTTTCAGAGAGAATCTAGAGCTCACAACAGCAGGATGGTATCAGCAGAGGGGACAGACATCTCTGTGCTGTCCCTGATTCCCCTCACCTGCTGCCAGCAGGGAAGGATGACCCCTGCCCCATGCACAGATACAGCTTTACCCCCAGGAGCAGCAGAACCCACAGACCTGTGCACTAAAATGCCTTCTCTGTTAGCAGTCTGCTCCTGCTGTGCCCTGGTTTCAATATTCTGCATGGCAAGAATATTCTACCCCTTCTCAATATTCTGGTGCAGATTAAGCAAGGGATGGAGTGGACAACAAAATGAGTCCTTCACTAGGCAAAGGGGTGGGGGTCTCTTGTTCCTAAGTCCTGAACACAAAAAGCAAAATTGTGGGAAACTGAAGGAAGCCAGAAAACAGTGTTTTTATCGTAGAGATCAAATCTGTTACCGGGCTGAGTGAGTCTATAAAGCTGCCTCGATAAAGCCCTCAGTTCCCTTACCCCTCATGATGTTTTTTACATCTGTGCTCCCTCCCTCTCTCCCCCAGCTCCCCTCAAGCTGTCAGGGTAAACAGCAGATTCTGCTCCCGAAAGTTGTCCTGTGTTTGACAGACTGTTCCATGGGCTGGCACACACAGGGGCCAGGCTGCCCCTGTGCCATGGTGTGCCCACCCTGCAGTGCCCCAGACACAGCCACACTCGCTGCCACAGCTCAGGCCCACTGCAGGGCTGCCCACCCCAGCACCACTGACCTTCTTCTTCCTGTCCCGAGAGCGGTTCCTGCGCTTGCGGTTGGATTCCTCCTTCTCCTTCTGCTCCTGCAGAGCCTGAGCCTCGATATCTTTGATTTTCTTCAGCTGCTTCGCCGCTTGAGCCATGGCTGGTCAGGCTGCAGTCCCCTCCAGAGTCACACCTGCACTTTGTGGGCAGCCCCCTGTGATTCTGGCCGGGGAGCGCCTGCCCCTCACTCAAATGCTGCCGACCCAGATGAGCGTGAAAGCAGCGATGAGAGGAAAATTGAAAGAAGTCAGTAAGCCCCAAAGGACAGCCAACGTCTCCAGGTAGCTGCTAGATGCAAGCTGGGACCACTTTACAAGCCATGAATAATCCCAAATCCAGGTGTTCCAGAGGCTCTCTGCACCATTGCAGCAGCCCTTGGCCGTGCTGGCACATCACGCAGGAAGGAGCCTTCTTGTGGGACAGGACGCTGGGCTGGTGTTGTGCTCTCTCCCTCACCGCTCCTCCTGCAGCAGGAAAAAAAGATGCAGGCAGTCAGCCACAGGAAGGAAAATAACTCCCAGCAATTAATGCACGATGACAATAGAGAAGCAGTGAGAAAGGAGGCCGATGCATTTCATCCGACTCCTGAGTTCTCTGTAGCAATGCCTAAAGAGCAGCGAGCTGCATCTCTTCAGTCAGGGGCTTTTCCACTGCAGTGCCTGCTGAGGCAGGCACATATTCCAGTCTCTCCAATTCTCTTCCTCCACAGTCAGTCTGTGTGCAGCAGCAGCAGCCGCATCACTCACTCACTCTCCCGGTTACGGTTCCATCTTCCTGCAAAGGGAGCAGTGGGGAATGGCTGCATTGCTCAGCAGGCAGGCAGGCAGCATCCCTGCTCACAGAACAGCAGACACTGCAAAGGATGTGCCAAGTGCTGGAGCAAAGTGCAGCTCAGCAGCATCCTTCCTTCCCTCCTCGCATCTCCCCGCTGACTGAGCAGCAAGAGGAGGGGAGGGATCTTGGCGGTGAGCAGGAGGCAGAAATGAAGGGTTCAGTCTGCTCCTCACACAGCAGCAGCAGCAAAGTAAACCCAGGCTAGCAGCTCCTGCCTGCCCAGGCGTCACCAGGGCTCAAATCCTCTCTGAGGGTACCTAGAGACTCCCAGAGTCAGCCATACCTACACAGAGCTCTACATTTCCCCTGCTGCTGTTTTCCAAAAGCACAAACAATTCCATGTTGGAGGCCTGGAGGAGTGACTTTGGTTCCTGCACACAGCATCGGTGTGTAAGGGTGTTGGGGACGATGGAACAGGAAAGCCTTATAAATATGATTGTCTGGCAAAAGATTTTGAGAATATGGAAACTATAAGAGAGATTGAAATGAAAGCAAGCTTTGAGATCCCTCAGTTACTGCACAACTGGAAAACAATGGTGTGGCTGGCTGAAGGTGATCCCCTTTGGATGGAACAACACCCTCTGCTTGCAGACAGCTCCAAGATCAGAGCAGACCCTACAGCTTGGCAGGAGGGGCCCAAAGAGGAGTTTTTAGGGTTTAAAATGTAACACAGGATGGCAATGTAATGATTCTTATAGCCTGTATGGAAATGCTGTAGGATTTGTATCTTGTACTAGATTGGTTAGTGAGAATCAGAATATTTAACACAGAAGATTTATTGTGTTGGAATGGGAACCTCACTCACTTACTTTCCATGCTGTTACTCTTGCCTCTTAGCTCTTACCCCTTTTACTCCCTTATGCTTTTACTCTCCTACCCTCTCATCCTCTCTCCCCCTCTCTTCTCTCAGCCCTGCTCTGAGCTGTGCCTGGCAGCTCCCAGCAGGGCCCTGCACTTGGCCCTTTGCAATAAACCCCAAATTCCACACCCTGGCTGCAGAGATCTCTCATCTCCATCCATCCCCACCATCCCACCCCCATTGCTCCTACATGAGGGGACCAGGATTAAACCAGGATGGGGTTTTTGGGGTGGGCTCTCCGTGGGGACCACAGCATCACCTGCAGCAGTGTGCTTATCTGTTCAGGCATTCCTGAGCATCCCTGCTTTTATCAGCCCAGTTCTTGTCCCTTGCAAAAAACATTGCCAAGGTGCAAACCCAGGGGCAAAGCACCCACGGGCAAACTGTGTGCACAGGTGGAGCTCTGCAAATGCTGCACTGTCCTGGAACCAGCTCCCAAATTCTGGGCAGCCGTGGTCCCTTTGGGATGAAAGATGGCAAAGCAGGGATTTATGTAAATTCCTCAGCAGCTACCCAACAGTCACAGGTCATTTAGACTGGAGAGAAGCTGAGATGCAAACTTAATTGTGCACACACTGTAGGTCACTTTTTTTTTTGCTAGATAAGTTTTCTTGCATTTTTCCCCCTTTGTTTCTTTTCCCTTTGAAGTTCCCCCAGTTCTGTTCCTTACCCATAGACATGGGAAAATTAGCATAAGAATGTGCTAAAATCAGGGAAAAAACCTGGCACATCATACAGTTCTTAAAGAATATGATGACTGATAATATAGAGAATGTCCTAATAAAATATGAAGGACAGGAAATGATAAAATTTTACAATGTGTTTCCTGGTACAGCTTTAGTTCTGTGCATTTTACCCACATTGACAAATAATACACTCAAGTCTAGATACAGCTGCACATCTTTTTATAGCAATGTTCTCTCAATGCCCATGGGAAAAAAAATATCACAAAATTAAATGGAAGCTGCAGAATTTAAATGCTCCACAGACAGAAGGGAGCTGGGAGCTCCCTTCAGTAGGACTAGCACCCTAATAATAATAAAATAAAAAAATATCACCTTAACTGAGCCTCCTCCACATGGGTCCTTAGCTGGGGACTGAGGCTGAGGAAACATTACCATAACTGATGGCAGTTTTCAAAATTAACCATAATAATTCACCATAATTAATTGTCAAAATTAACCATAACACAATGGGAGTGCCTCACTTGGGGATGTTGGACTCTGCATCCTAAATCCTATTATAATATTATTTTTATATATAATATAATATAATATAATATAATATAATATAATATAATATAATATAATATAATATAATATAATATAATATAATATAATATAATATAATTAATATAATCAATATAATAAAATAATAGATAATATTATATTATGCTATTAATATAATATATTATTATACTATATTACATTATATTTATTATATTATATCCATTATATTATATTTATTATATTATAAATGCTATACTAAAACTATACTAAAGAAATAGAGAAAAGATTACATCAGAAGAAGAGAATGCTATTAAAAACTCATGACTGACTCCTCAGAGTCTGACACAGCTGGCTGGGATTGGTCATTAATTAAAAACAATTCACATGAAACCAATCAAAGATGCCCCTGTTGGAGAGCAACCTCCAGACCAAAATTCCAAAGCAATCAGATCATTATTGTTTACATTTCTTTTCTGAGGCTTCTCAGGAGAAAAATGCTGGTGAGAGGATTTCTCATGGAACATCACGGTGACTCTGCCTTCAGGTTCCAAGGTTTAGGCAGGGTCGGACCCCAGAGCCTGTGGGATGGCTGAGCTGCACTCCAGGCTTTGGCACAAGAATTCCTTTTTTTCCCCATGTCAAGAAATCGCGCTGCAGGCAGGGAGCATCCCCCTCCCCGGCTGCGGCAGGACACAGCCTCCTCCTACACACAGATCCCACCTCTTAACCCCCTGCAAACCACAGCAGAGCTATCACAGAGTGGGCAAATAACCAGGGAGGAGATGCTGAGGCTGGCCAGGCTTTGCATGCTCAAAGATACAGAGAACGCTGTGGGCATGCAGTGGAGATGTCTCAGATGCTAAAAAGTAAAATTCCTGGGTTTCTACACACAGATCCCACCTCTTAACTCCCTACAAATTAGAGCAGAGTGAGCACAGAGCAGGAGCAGGGAAATAACCAAGAACTGATGGAGGAGATGCTGAGGCTGGCCTGGCTTTATATCCTCAAAGAATCAGAGAACACTGTGGGCATGAGGTTGAGATGACTCAGATGCTAAAAAGTAAAACTCCTGGCTTTCTACACACAGATCCCATCTCTTAACCCCCTACAAACCAGAGCAGGGCAGGAGCAGCAAATAACCGGGGACTGATGGAGGAGATGCTGAGGCTGGCCTGGCTTTATATCCTCAAAGATTCAGAGAATGCTGTGGGCATGAGGTTGAGATGACTCAGATGCTAAAAAGTAAAACTCCTGGTTTTCTACACACAGATCCCTGCTCTTAACTGCCTACAAACCAGAGCAGAGTGAGCACAGAGCTGGAGCAGCAAATAACCAGGGACTGATGGAGGAGATGCTGAGGCTGGCCTGGCTTTGCATGCTCACAGATTCAGAGCACGCTGTGGGCATGAAGCTGAGATGTCTCAGGTGCTAAAAAGCAAAATTCCTGGGTTTCTACAGTCAGATCCCACCTCTTAACTCCTTGGAAGCCAGAGCAGAGTGAGCACAGAGCAGGAGCAGGGAAATAACCAAGAACAGATGGAGGAGATGCTGAGGCTGGCCTGGCTTTGCATGCTCACAGCTTGGAGAACACTGTGGTCATGAAGCTGAGATGTCTCAGCTGCTAAAAAGTAGAATTCCTGGGTTTCTACACTCAGATCCCACCTCTTAACTGCCTACAAACCAGAGCAGAGTGAGCACAGAGCAGGAAAATAACCAGGAACTGATGGAGGAGATGCTGAGGCTGGCCAGGCTTTGCAGCTTTGGAGAACGCTGTGGGCATGCAGTTGAGATGTCTCAGCTGCCAAAAAGCAAAATTTCTGAGTTTAGTCTGGGAACAAGGAGCAGAGCCCACCAGCTCTGGGCACTTCAACCAGTTTGCTGAGCCTTGGAGTCTCCTTTTTATTTTGTCACTGCTGCTTTTAACCTGCTAACCCATTTGCTGCCTTATGCATCAGGCACTGTGTTCTTTCCTTTTCTGAGCAGTGAGAAGCATGTGAAGGGGAATGTGTGAGACCTCAGTTATCTATTTCTCTTTTTCTGTTCCAGGCAGTCTTATGCAGTGTTGCCAGATGCTCCAAAAGGCTGGAATAAAAAGCAGCTGCATTAAAGAACAGGGACACTTAATGAACTCAGAGGGTGGAGTTTGAAAAGCCATCTAAGAAAGGAGTTACTCACAAAACCACCCTGGAATACACTGTTCCAAGTTAACAGCACAGCTCAGAGGGATTATTGATCTAATGCACTTCAGGTATAGCCTGAAAGACCAAAAGCATCATCTGCCATCCCCAGAAAAGGAAGGTGCACTTGAGGTGATGAAGAGCTTTTACCAGTGCAGCTGATACTTGCACTTTTCTAGGGCTAAAATGTTTCCCTGTTAAAACTCATTTCCCTTATACTTGAAGCACTATTGTATTCTTCAGCCCCTGACTAGAACACAGTTTTCTCCAGTTGTTCATAAGCTGTCAGAGCTTCTGTGACCGTGTTCACAGGGGTTCTTGGACGAGACAAGAGATGAAGATCTGACTCCATGGTTCAGAAGGCTTGATTTGTTATTTTATGGTGTATATTACATTAAAACTATACTAAAAGAATAGAAGAAAAAGTTTCATCAGAAGGCTGGCTAAGAATAGAATAGCAAAGAATGATAACAAAAGCTTCTGTCTGGGACAGAGAGTCCAAGCCAGCTGGCTGTGATTGGCCATTAATTAGAAACAACCACATGAGACCAATCCCAGATGCACCTGTTGCATTCCACAGCAGCAGATAACCATTGGTTACATTTTGTTCCTGAGGCCTCTCAGCTTCTCAGGAGGAAAAAATCCTAAAGAAAGGATTTTTCATAAAAGTTGTCTGCGACAAGTGCTACCCTAGAACATCACAATTCCCTTTTCTATCTTCCTTCTGCACCAACATTTCCTCCTTGGATTTCCTGAGCCCTGTGCAGAATCCGTGTGGGCAGCAGTGATGAAGGTTCCTGTGGACAGCAGTGATGAAGGTTCTTGTGGGCAGCAGTGATGAAGGTTCTTGTGGGCAGCAGAACCTTCCAAACAGATCAAAGTGCTGTGGCACAGCTGGATAGACAGAAATGATCAAGGGTGTCTGCAATGGCCTCTAAAGACTCTGCTTTTTTCAGTTCTTTCCTTTGTCCCCAGCCTTTCAGCCATCACCTGCTGACCCCTTGCTGTCCATACCCAGGCACTTCTGAAGATTTCTTTCTGCAGACCAAACTTCTGTGAATTGCTTTGGTCTCCAGAGCATGCTGGATAACACAATGCAAAGGAGGACAAGGACACTCCTAAAGTAGCTGCAGTCTTACTTCAGACTGCAGGAGATTTTTATGGGAAGGGAACACACAGAACCTGCTCCCCTGGAGAACAGCTCCTCCCAGTGGGACTGGCTGAAGCCCTGAGCCAGGAAATCTGGTGACCAGCAACAAATTCAGTTCTTCCTGAAGTTGCACTAAGAGTATTTGTGGATGACTGAACTGACATGATGAGTTTCTTCGTATAGTCTATAAAATAAAATACTGTAGATAAATATAATGATAGTATTTTCTTCAACTCTATGGGGATTTTAATTTTGAGAAGAGAGCAGAGAGAGCTGTTTGAGTTCTCCTTAAATGGGTGACTGTGACTGTGTTCACAGGGGTCTTATGATGAAGGAAGAGATGAGGATCAGACTCCATATTTCAGAAGGCTTGATTTATGATTTTATGATATATATTATATTAAAACTGTACTAGAAGAATAGAAGAAAAGGTTTCATCTCAGAAGGCTGGCTAGGAATAGAATGGAAAGAATGATAACAAAGGTTTGTGGGTCTGGCCCTGTGTCCCAGCCAGCTGACTGTGATTGGCCATTAATTAGAAGCAACCACATGAGACCAATCCCAGATGCACCTGTTGCATCCCACAGCAGCAGATAACCATTGGTTACATTTTGTTCCTGAGGCCTCTCAGCTTCTCAGAAGGAAAAAATCCCAAGGAAAGGATTTTTCATGAAAAGATGTCTGCGACAGGTGACTGGTTTTGATTTTGTCTTTTAGTTGCATCTAGAGCTTGAGGTTTTTAAGTCATCTGTCTTGGTGAGATACGAAGCCCAAGGTTTATTTATATGCAATATCTGGGTTTTTGTAAAGTAAACATAAACAAGAAATCCCATTGGCAATTTGAAATGAAAACCTTTAAAAGATAACCCAAATGTTTTACAATATTCCTGACTCTTTCTGTTTCAAGGTGTTTCTGCACCTGTTTCAAGAGATGAAGCACGAAGTCCAGCCTTGCTCTAGGTGAAAAATCAATGTTTGGTGAAGTTGCTGAGATCCTCTGTATTCAGGGCAAAATAATTTTACATTCAAAGCTCCACTTCAGACATCTATTTTTAGGTAAATTATTCTGGCTGACAAGCTGTGCTGATAAAAGATGCTGCAGGCCTCACCTCAGCTGCTGTAAACCTGGTCTGCCTCTGTCAATCTGCATTCCCCTCTTCCTTGCAGAAATCTTGCAGAGATTGGATCTCAGCAAGGAGCTCTTCCCCTGAGCTAATTAAGATGGTTCAGTTCTTTTTAGCTTTTTCTGAATTACCTCACTGATGAGCTTTCAGAACGCTGTAACCCTTTCAGATCATTCTCCTTTCAGTCAGTTTCTTTCAAGAACAATTCCAGCCTCCCAGGCAGGGGTTGGTTTGTTGCTGTAGGTTGCATTCAGACTCTTCCCTGCACATTGAGAGCTGGAAGAGAAACTTTGGTTCATCTATTAATTAGAGCAAAGCTGAGAGTGCTGAACAGAGCAACTCTCCCCATGTCCACAGTGTGATACCTGCAGAACCTGCAGGAGGAACTGTTCACACCCTGCTCTGGGCTCTTCAAAACAGCCACATTTCAAACCTGCTTTGGCTTGGAAATTCTCCCAAACCAAACCAAAGCAAAGCAAACCAAAGCAAAGCAAATCAAACCAAACCAAGCCAAACCAAAACCAAAACCAAACCCAAACCCAAACCATTCTCCAATGGTAGGGTTTGATAGTTTGTTGGTCAAGAACCTGCAGGAGGAACTGTTCACACCCTGCTCTGGGCTCTTCAAAAAAGCCACATTTCAAACCTGCTTTGGCTTGGAAATTCTCCCAAAGCAAACCAAACCAAAGCAAACCAAACCCAACCCAAACCAAACCAAACCAAGCCAAACCAAAACCAAAACCAAGCCAAACCAAAACCAAAACCAAACCCAAACCATTCTCCAATGGTAGGGTTTGATAGTTTGTTGGTCAAGAACCTGCAGGAGGAACTGTTCACACCCTGCTCTGTGCTCTTCAAAACAGCCACATTTCAAACCTGCTTTGGCTTGGCAATTCTCCCAAAGCAAACCAAAGCAAACCAAAGCAAACCAAACCAAACCCAAACCATTGTCTAATGGTAGGATTTGATAGTTTGTTGGTCAAGATTGTAAAAAAGATGTCACCTTGTTCATAGCTCCAAGCAAGTGTGGTTGTCATCAAGTCAGCCCACACAAAGTGAGGCTGGGTATTTTGTTGTTACTTTTTATTTGACAGCCAGTTAACAATTCAGCCTGTTTGATCAAATGATGCTTTTTATAAACACATAAAATGTTTATAAAAACATTTTATATGTTGCCTTCTTGAAGACAACCTTGTGACAGCACCTCTGGGGAAAAGCCTTTGGAATGTTCTGGTGGTCAGTGAGTTTTACACTGGCCCCAGGAGGCCGAGGCAGGGGCTCTTTGCTGAGGTTTATTTATGGTGTTTGTCACAGGGAAATTCGAGCATTGATCACAGCCATGCTGGGACTGTGCTTCCCTCTAGCGTTGAGAGCTCTGAGCCTGTGGAGAACGCGCAGCCCAAGGATCCAACCGCGCCTGAGGCTGCAGGACAAACCCTGCTGGGTCAAACGGCTCCTCCTGGTCAAGGCTCTCACTGCAGATGAAAGAGCAGCTGGAGGGGATGGAGGAAACTTCAAACACACACTGCCAGTTTTAAAGGATGCGAGTCAAAATTAGAAACTGAAGCTGATAAAGGACCACACTTGGTTTTGGTCAGCCTTGGCAGAGAGGAATCTCAAGGTGGTGATTTCTGGAAAAGCTTCAGGCTTGTTCTTTTTCTGTAATTGGAAATTGTAGATAAAAATTAACATGATTGTCACAAACAACTTCTATAAAAAATCTTTTCCTTAGGATTTTTTCCTCCTGAGAAGCTGAGAGGCCTCAGGAACAAAATGCAAACATTGATTATCTGCTGCTGTGGAATGCAACAGGTGCATCTGGGATTGGGCTCATGTTGATGTTTCTAATTAATGGCCAATCACAGTCAGCTGGCTCAGACTCTCAGCCCGAGCCACAAACCTTTGTTATCATCCTTTCTATTCTATTCTTAGCCAGCCTTCTGAGATGAAACCTTTTCTTCTATTCTTCTAGTACAGTTTTAATGTAATATATATCATAAAATAATAAATCAAGCCTTCTGAAACATGGAGTCAGATCCTCATCTCTTCCCTCAACATAAGGCCCCTGTGAACACGGTCACACATGATCAAGAGATCTCATAAGTGAATTCTCTTTCAGTGAAAAGGCCCACAGGGATTTGTACTGCCAGGACCAAGTACCAGGGACAGCATTCAGCACTCGAATGGAAGACAAAAAAATTTACACGCACAACTGACATCCAAAATGGCTCAACATAATTTATTTTTTTTATGTTAAAATGTACAGAGTTCTTTTGAAAGTACTTGCTAGAAAGGGGAAAAAAAAGTGATATTACATACAAGGAGAGGAAGGGAGACCATCCAGCCAGGAGCGTATGACATGGAGAATTACAAAGGCATCTAGGCACCCCCTTCCCCTTAGCTTACAAGTCACCATGAACAAAGTACAAAGAGGTTACAAAACAGGAAAAGCAAATATAAACAGACAGGAATAGACTCAGCTTCATTTGTACATGCGGCTTTTAGAGGCATCTGGAGCTCCTATTCACACACTCTAGAGATCTCTTTAAAGAGAATTTTATCTTTCTTAAAATAGTTTTTAATATTCTACAACAAAGATAAAAAATTTTAAAGATGGAATGAAATGAAAAAGCTCTTATTTTTAAAAGGCATCGAAGTCACTAACAGTGAGTTTTTTTTAATTTCTTTTAGAAGATTACCCAAGTTATCTTGCTAAAAATACATTTTTTTTTTAAACAGAAGTGAAAAAATGGTAGGTACCAATATTACTGCGTTGGATAATTTCTTTTTATATATAGAAAAGAACTTTTTTTTTTTTCTACAATAGTTCTACAGTCACAAAGGTTTGTGGAAAAGGGAGCTGCCCAATTGATAAAAAAACCCATACAAAAACCAAACCAAACATAAAAGGCAAACAAACTAAATTCATGGCCCTCGTTTCAACAGCTTCTCCTCCTGTCTCAGAGCCACCCCCACCCCCAGGAAGCAGCGACACAGCTGAAGATCTAAGGAGAGAGGGCAGCACAGTGCGCTTTCTACACGGGTTATTTGGAACTGGAATAGTATATACAGAGAAATGGGGTCCTACACAGCCTTGTACATGCTCGAAACTAAACAGAAATAAAAACTGGAAGTCCTTTGAATTCTACCTTTTATGGTTAGCAGTTACTGGAGGAAAAGTCCGTTTTAGTGCATCTGAAGAAACCCCAACTTTTAGATTCTTTTGGTTTAAAAACAAAAGGAATTAGTCTTATTAATGTGTCTGCGTTTCTACTTCACATACAATAAAAAAAAGAACTTTACATTAAAGGGTTGTCCCTTTTTGTATTGGGTGACATGCCAGCAGTGTAGCCAAAATTAATGTAAATTGGATTTTGCAGCAATAAACAGCAAAATCCGGCCGCCTAGACCCTGCTACGGTGTTGGGACGGTTTCACTGCTGCAAAAGAGGCTGATTCCCTTCTTTTCCCCACACTGGATCAAATGTGTGGCTGTTTCTACACAATGGATATCAAACACAGTAAGAGAATCAGGAAAAAACATCACTGACCCCCCCAGAATGCGGCACATTCAGCACCTTCCTACCCCAGCCCAGAATGGAGGAGTGACGAGGACACCACGGGCTGCTCTCAGCCCAGGCACCAAACACACAATTCTTCTTCTTCCAGCCTTTCCCAGGCCAAGAGATTGAACTGGAAACAGCTGCTGCTGAGCTCAGCCTGACTCAAAAAGGCTCAGAACCAAAACAGCCTCAGCATTTCCGAGCGTGCGCTGGAGCAGTCGGGGATCTCAGGGCTGTGCCTGGTCACCAGCAGAGCCCGTGACCATTCTCTTGTCCTAACAGACCCTCACCCACCCTGTCCTCTTCACCACTGCAGAAGGGATACAGAACAAGTTCTCTCTTGAGATGCTTCCAGCAGTTCAGTGACAGAACATGTGTGCATGCATGCACATGTGTGTTCACGTGCACGTCCGGGTGGTGAACGGGATCATTTTAAAGTTACATTATATTTTCAGCATAAAACATACAATTTCAATTAACTCATCTACAAAAACACCAATGTGAATGGTTTATTGTTTACACTTAACTCCAAATTTTACTGAGGGTGAGGGAGTCAAGGAAAATTAAAGCTTTTTCCTGACTTGCAGAAATAAAGATTTTCCTTTATCCTCTGTGTCCCCTTCCAAATCTCCCAATAAGTGCCTCCTGCTAGAAGTAGGAAATGTTAGGTGGGGTTTAGAGGGAAGGGTTGTTATTCTTTGAGATGTCAAACATTTTACATGGCTGCAGCACTAGAAACTGCATACAGAGGGGCACAGGGGAGGGAAAAGGACATATATTGAAAAAAAATTTAGGAAGATGATTTCACGTTACACATAGTCTGTCCACTTTGTCAGCAAAGTAAGGCTCTTTTTAAATTATGAGAAGATTTTTTGTGCATGTTTCCCCTCTAAAAAACATCTGTAAGTGATTTTAGCTGTAAAATGTTTGACGATTGTGAAGAAAAGAAAAACAAACAAACAAACAAAAAAAAAATCAAAAAAATAAAGACCAGGCTTCCTAAAAAATAAAATAAACCAAAGAAAATCCCTCTAAATCTACAGCAATATTTTAACTGGAAAAAGGTCCATTTTCTCTGGTTCGTCAGTATAAAAGGTTCCTTTATTTATATTTATTTCAGTTTTTTAGGATGCAAGTCGATCTTGCTCATCTTCTCATGTATGGTCCATTAAGAGACTGCTTGGGCACCCCGGCAGCGTTCATGTAGCTGTGATGGGAGGGGCCAGTGTACATCATGTTTCCATGAGGATTTGGCTGCATAGGCTGCTGGGTATAGGCCTGGCTCCCCATCATTCCCATCTGCATCTGCATAGGATACTGTGCTGTCTGGTTCATGTAGGCAGGATTGCTATGGTAACTGCTGTTCATCATGGGCTGCGTCATCCTGTAGCTGTTCATGGCGTTCAGGTTCATATTCATGGAGTTGACGTTGTAGGGCGCGGTGGGCATCAGGTTGACGCCCATGTTCATGCCGCGCTGCACGGCCAGGGCGCGCGGCCCGGCCTGCATGGCCACGGCCGGGGGGCTGCGGCCGTACAGCTGCTGCTGGTGTGCGCTGGCAGAGGGCAGGGGGGCGGATTTGGAGCGGATGGAGATGTGCCCCTTGACTGGCATCTGCCCCTGCAGCCTCTGCGTGTGGGGAATGCCGATGTTGGTGGCCGACATGTTGCACTGAAGCAGAGGGGACGTGAGGTTCATGGTGGTGGAGGCCAGGTTTGGTGGGGGTGTCATGGTGGCTTGTGCTTGTGGGGTGCCGGCCAGGGGGTGAGAAGGAGCCAGCTGAGCCAGCCCTGTGTTGGAGAGAGAAACGCTGGTTGCATAGGAAGTCACAGCAGGAGAATGGCTATAAGGCATGGCATGAGGGTCCATAATGGTGTTTGTCAGCTGCTGCAACTTGGCTAAACTGAACGTGGCTGATGGTTGTGAGTAGCTCCCAGCACCAAAATCCCCTGGAATCCTCTCGTAGATACTTATGTTACCGGTGCTGCCCGACTCGGGTATTTCCATGATCATAGGTGCTGGGGTGAAGCTGTTGTTCATGCTACACTGAGATAATGGAGGTTGCTGCTGGGGTGGAGGTGGGGGCTGTGGCTGCTGGGACTGAGGCTGCTGCTGCTGTGGCTGTGTTGTTGGTTGCTGGTTACTCGGGGGCCTTTCTACTACACAGCTCTGAGGTGACTTGATGTTACAGTTTGCTGCAGGCTGGACGCTGTTTTGCTGCATCATGCTGCAACTGCTGCCAATGTTTGCCATTTGCTGAGTGACAACACAACTGTTCTGAGTGAGGCTGCTAGAAGAAGACAGTCCTCCGTACGAACAGCTGCTCTGGGAAGAGTTATTTCCACAAATGCTGCCTCCCATAGTGGAGTCATAGCTGCTGGGGTTCTCGTAATTCTCTGTAGTGCTCTCAATGCTGCCAAGGTCACTGAAGCCACTATCCACCACCTGCTGGGAGTGGTCCGATACTGAAGGCACATCCATCATGGGGCTGGTCTCCATGTTCTGCATAGAGGGTGCGGACAGGGATCCTTGCTCAGGACTGATCTGGGT
The DNA here is from genome assembly GCA_024362935.1 of Setophaga petechia. Lineage (NCBI taxonomy): Eukaryota > Metazoa > Chordata > Aves > Passeriformes > Parulidae > Setophaga > Setophaga petechia. The sequence goes on along the minus strand of JANCRA010000123.1, from coordinate 244,740 downwards.
GTAGCTGCTCTCCAGAGCAGGCACGTTTGGGCTGCTGACAGAACGCACAGACTGGCTGGGGTGGGACTGAACAGAGGATATTGGACTGTTGTGTTCTGAGGCCTGGCAATCTTCGACCATTGATATCTGAGGATCCTCCTCAGTCTGGGTATAACTCTGCAAAGTCTGACAGGCTGCAAGAGTTTCTTCACAGTCCTGGTAAGCTACATCATGCTCATTGCTTTCCTCCTGTGTCAAGGACTGGACTGCTTGAACAGTTTCAAGATCTAGTTCACTGTGAGGAATCTCTTCCTCTTCCTTTAATTCAATTAACCCCTCTTTATTACTCTGCTCCTCTTCGTGATCATCTTCAGACCCAGGGACATGCTCTGAGCCCACTGATGTCTCATTGGAAGCCTGCTCTTCCTCAGAATCTGCCTCTGCTTCATCTTTTTCTTTTGCATCTTCTCTACTGCTTGGGATGCTTGTTTCTAAAAAACATTCTTGCACCTGAGGCTCCTCCTTCACCCCTTCTTTAACAGGCTGTTCCTCCAATTCTTTTTTCTTCAAGGACTCTGGATGACCATCATCTTCATCATCAGCATCGTGATCTTCGTTTTGATTTGTCACTACTGCAACTTCCTCTTCTTCCTCATGGTCATGTTCAGGTTCATCTAATTCTTGCTGCTCTTCTTCTGATTGCCTCTGCTCTTCTAAAATCCGTGGCTTCTCCTCTACTTCCTCTTCTATCTCAGGTTCTTTGACTTCTGGCACTGGACTGCTGTTGCTGTCCACAGGAGAAACTGCTCTTACTTCAGTGCTGCCTATGTCCTCCTCTTCTCCCTCTCCTACCTCTTCTGCTTCCATATTCACATCCTCCTCTTTCCTTTCCTCAGTCAGAGGCAGGTCCTTCTGCTCAACACATTCTTCCTTATCTGAAATTTTGGCCTTACGCCCTGGTTTTGAATTAGCTACCACTTCATCAACTATTTCATCCTGAGCTGACAGTGGCACCTCTTCCCGGTTCAGTTTAAAACCTGGTTTTCTACCAGGCCTCTTCTTCCAGTGGACTGGTTTTCGGCTTTTCCCTTTTGGCCATCCCTTCTTCTTTTTCACAGGTGTGGAAGTATCTGGCTCAAGTGAAGAATCTTTTGCTTCACTATTCCTCAGCATAGATAACGGTTTCAAGGGTGGGTTACCTGAAAATACAAATTGAAAGACACTGTTCAAACATTTTTGTTTGACATAAGCATTCATGGAAGCATTCCCAACACGTTTATCAACTTCAATATCAGCTTAGAAATTTATTAGAATCACAGATGCGACTTCTGAATTGTCAGTGGACTCTAAGCAACCAGTCTCAACCAAATTATTTTATTTGATGAACTGAAGGTTCAGAGAACTTTAAGGAGATATGAGAAACTGAGAGGGTGAACATGCAATGTGATGAAGAAGAGGATGTCAGAAGAGGCAATTTAATATTTCCCTTTGTTATGGAAAATTGGGGGCTTGCCAGTTCATTTCCGTTTTATTTCTGTAAGTGACTGCTGCACAGTTTATCCACAATCACAGATAATAATTCCATTAGGAAAGCTGAATCAAAAGGAGAGGCTGGGATCAGGTCATTGCCACTAAGAAAGTTAAATGTATGCACCATGTTTTCACAAAACTAGGGAATGTCTGAGGCTAGTTTGACTGCTAATTTATGCCTAACCTACATTTCAGCTGGAAGTTACAAGCCAAAGAAAGCAGGTGCTTTTGTCATGAGCTGCTATCATCCAACACAATCTATCAAACTTTCACCAGTGCACCACCACACATACCATTATTGTCATCAGACTCCTCTTCATCTCTGGACTTCCTCTTAGAAGAGGGTCTATGCCTGAGTGTGTCTGGTTGGGCTAAGTGCTGGAAGTATCCACTGGATGAAAGTTCACTCTCCTCTTCTTCATCCTCCTCCTCCTCCTCTTCCTCCTCCTCAATCTCAAATGTGGGCTCTAATTGAGGCATTGGTCGTTCAGAGTCTGAGTCCTCAAATGGCTCATCCAGCACTTCTGTGGTTTCTGAGATGGTTTCAGTGACAACGCTGCTGTTGTGGTGCTTGCGCTTGCGGACCCGCCTCTTCCGATGAAGAATTGGTTTCTGGAAGTGGGAGGTGGGAAAAGACAGGATATTTTACCACGTGCAGTAGAAATGAAACACTAGATAAATATAAAACATGAACAGCAGAGAGCTCCCTTCTAGAATCCAGAATTCACTAGAAATACTGTCTGGCATCTGCCACTAGTTAGAATTTACACAGCTGAAGCTAAGAGCCCATCCATAACAGCTGGAACTTTAAACACACTACAAACAGATGTGAATACCTCAGAACAAGGTGCAAAAATGATACAGTAGAGAACTTATTAGTGAAGAAAGCATTTGCTTAGACACACTGATAGAATTCACATCCCCATGGTAAATAACTTCAAAGACTTTACACTCTGATTTCAGTTGTTCAGAGAGCATTTGTGTTTTGCAAGCTTCTTTCATAAGTAGAACTTCATCTGTTTCTATTCTGCATGACTGAGAAAACTTCAATAACTAAGTTAGGAAAAAAATAAAAAGCACAAGATCGAGGCTGGACTCAAAAACCTCTCAAGCTCCTACCTCTGATCCACCAAAAACCACCAGTTGAAATAGCCAGCAGGAAGTACCCTGGAACACTGAACATGTGCTCCCTGTACACTCAATACAGGCCTTGTAAACTGCACCATCCTTCAGAATGCCCTAACACACAGCCAAAACTGACTGGATAACAGCCAAAAACAACAAGAAATAATCCACAAACCTTTCGTTTCAACGTTGGCTTGGTGAGAACAGGTGGAGAGCTTGACCTAGGGCTCACAGGCTCATCATCTTCCTCTTCACTGCTCTCACTAAAACACCTCAGAAGTCCCCTGTCACTGTCACTGTAGCGCCGGGGTAATCTGTCACAGTCCTCTGGGAATCTACATTTCAGTGGCTCTGTGTTCTTTTTCAGCTGGCCCCTCCACCTTTCCATAGTTTCGCTGTGCTGCCGGTGGGGAACTGCAGCTTTTTCACCTTTGCCATACTGTCCTTGGGAAGCTGCAGATTTTTCATCATCTTCAGCATAGCGGCCTCTGGAGGCTGGAGACTTCTCCTCACATTCACCACATCTCCCTTGCAAGGCCACTGCCTTCTCCTCACAGTCACTGCACCGGCCTCGTGAGGCTGTTGACTTCTCCTCACACTCACTGCACCGTGCACTGGGAATTGCTGTTTTTTCCTCGATGGGCAGTGCTGGCTCTTTCTCACAAAAGGGCTCATGAATTTTTTTGCTCTTGCGGTTCCATCGACCTCTCCGTGATGGCTGACTGTTTGCAGGAAGACTATCCAGGGAAAAAATGTGCTTGTTTGGTCGTGTGGAATTGGCTGGAGCAACGATGTCTGGCTTTTTTTCACTCTCTGGTGGTGAGTAAGGCTCTTGCTCTTTCTTCTCCCATGACACGGATTTTACCATCTGATTTAAATAAAAACAAATAGATTTCACACTTCTGATTGCAAATGTCTATCCTGAATTTGATTCCACAAAAGTGTTTGAGAAAACAGCCAGAAATTTTAACAAAAGTGACATTTAAAAATCCAGGATTAAAAAAAGATTTGACCTTTAAGAGATTCATGTAGTGCTAATTGCTACTCCTTTCCTCAGAGGTGATAATTTACCTCACTTAGCCTCCCAACAACTCACTTCAGTGCTGTGCCAGAATGCTGACTTCACTTTGCTACATTCAAACACAGTATTTATGCAATTTTCAAGAAAAAAGTGAGAAAAAACCTTGAAGATAGTTTTCTATTAAAATGCACCATTAGTTTAATGTAAATACAGTAACAGCAGATAATTTGCCTTTTAGTATTCTACTCAGTGCTCACCACCTGATGCAAGAGTGCAAGGATTGCTCTCTAGACTATGCCTTGATGCTTTCTTGAGTTTTATTTTCTAATCTGAAACCATAAAGATATATAAACTAACCATTACTGCACTGCTTTTTAGGATTATGACAAATGCACAAGCTTCACATTTGAAATTTTGTCAGCTCTGCCTCCAAAAGCATTAAGTACAAACAACATGCCAGACAGAAATAAGAGATTCACTCTTACACTGGTCTCTGGATCCTTTTCTTTCTGCTTTTGCTGCTCTTCATTTTCCCCATCCTCTGTTTCCTCTTCTTCATCTTCAGAGACAACTGAGTTGGAAACTATAACAGGGGTCCAACGCAGACATTCTGCATCCACATCGATGGGTCGGACGTTGCTTCTGAGCTTGGCCATGTGCTCCTGGATCAGCTTCTCACGACGGATGATCACAAATCTGAGCAGCAATAACAACACTCTGATCAGTAACAGGTCACACACTGCACATGCTGCCATGTGAAACAGATATATTACAGAAAATATATTGCTTTCAATCACTACAAGTAACTTCAGAGAGAACAGGAACACATGAAAATAGTACAATTTGCAGCACCATCTCACAACTGAGGGAATGTTAAAATTCCACTTCTTGTTAATGGTGAAGCCATTATCCTTCCATAGGTAACATTCAGCTGCAGAGTATTATTTTTATTAAGGACAAGGGGTATATCCTTTGGGGAATGGGCAATATAAGGTGAAAGCTACTGAAGAGAAATAAAAGGACTGCTCAAGAAAAGTTGCAGTCCCACTACCATAGTGCATTTTGTTTAAGGGTCTGAGAGAAATATCATAGTTAAAGGTGTACTGGGAGATGAGAACATAAAACTGTTCTCTAGTTTTCCAAGTAAGTCTCAACTTTAACACAAACACAATAGAATACAAACTGCTATGGTCTGAAACAAGACTAATTCCCAGTATTTCACTTGTCAGCTGAGCAAGCAGGCTACCTCTGTTCTATACCAACACACATCATCTCTCCCAGTGATCTGCTCCACTCCTCAAGCATTTCATGTCAATCCACACAGTTTATGGCATTTTTGAGACATAGGGAAAAGGAGGGAACCAACTGTCTGCTCATTGACTGAAAATAAGGAGCAGATCTGCCTCTAGAGAAGGGAACTTGCTGTTCTTTGCTCTATTTGTGAGTTAGAGTAATCAATCTATTAGACTGATTTGGCTGAGGGATACGAAGAAAACATGACCAAGAAACCAACTTGCTCTCTCTCACAGCAGCAAATTACTCAAAATTCCCCATCTGCAGAGCTACACAGCTGGACATCTAAACCAGCTCTGGCACTGAATGATTCCTGCACTGCACATGAGCACCACAATATCTGGACACTGAAATCTTTAGTAAAATCAAGTTTATTAGAAGTGACTTGTCTTCAAACACCATTAAATTTCCATGAAATATATCTGAGGGTATTTGGGATTGCAGTGGGATGACCAAGAAACCAACTTGCTCTTTCTCACAGCAGCAAATTACTCAAAATTCCCCATCTGCAGAGCTACCTGAACCAGCTGAACCAGCTTTGGCACTGGATGATTCCTGCACTGCACATGAGTACCATAATATCTGGACACTGAAATCTTTAGTAAAATCAAGTTTATTGGAAGTGACTTGTCTTCAAACACCATTAAATTTCCATGAAATACATCTGAGGGTGTTGGGGGTTGCAGTGGGACTCCTGTACTCACTGGTCACTACGGAAGTCGAGCATTCTCAGGTGATGCAGGGTGGAGGTGATATCTTGAGGGCAGATTCCAGTCAGCTTGCTCAATTTCTTGATGCTCAATTGCTTGTCACGTTGATGATAAAGGCACTCCAATATGACACTTTTCCAATAAGCCATGTATGACAGGCGGCCCAGGTCTGACAGGGGCTTCTCTGGGGATCCTGCCTGACCCTCACGCTTTGAAAGCAAATAGCCTAAAAGACACAGAATCAAAAAAATTCAAAATATTACCTTCTGTTTCCACCCTTATTTTTACAAAAGCCTCATATAACAGCTTAGTGCTGCCTACAAGATGTAGATGATAACTCTGAAGGATACTTTGAGTTGTTGAGCCAATTTTTTGTTCTCTTGTTAAAATCTTGTTATTCAGTGATGGAGTAAGACATTTCTGAACTCTGACTATAGGTAATGCCACGAGATGGCAGCAGGTGTCTACCTAGAAATTACACCAAGCCTGAAGCACAATTGCAACAGCAATTTTGGAAATGACAGAGGAAAAGCACACTCTTAAAACTAATATGATTAATAATTTTCTTGAAAATTCTCTAGTGTCAAACTTCAGGACCATACTGGAGAGTACCAAGCTGTATTTGCAGAGATTTTATTAATTTAAGACTGTGATACATTGCACAGGTTCAATAAAGGCCAAGGTTTATATTCTACCCAGAAAGAAGATGACAAATGTGCCTTCTCACTGCTCTTCTACCATAACCTGAATTTGTTCATTTCTCAAAATACATCCTTGGGTTCTTTTCCTTCACCAGTGTTTTCAGGAGAACAAAAACTTATCTACAAAAGACATTATTCTGATATAATTCTACCAGTAGAATTTTCCTCTGAACTCCAAAATTTGTATGTCCACAGGGAGGGCTGTATTAATAAACACTAAACAACAATAAACAATGTATAGTTACAAGGAAGTTTCCTATGAAATTACAGAGATACACACAAATCTCAGAATTCTGACTATTCAGAGCTTAAGTATGTCTGGTTTTATTGCTCTCGAAATTAAGATGTAAGACAGTTTTGTTTAAGACTTAATTCACCTAATCAAGCTGCTGAAGATTTCCACAGACCATGCAGTCTCACAGCTGGCTTTCTGTATAAGGAACTACATGCACAAAACAAGATTTTACTATAAAAATCACTATACTGCCACATGCCTTTAGTTTCTACCTTAAGCTGCTTACACAGAACACACTGGAATTAAGTGGAAAATGATCAATTTTTCTTTAGAGCTGAAGTTCCAACAAAAAAAGTAAATGGTGAAGTTCAGATAATTTTGTGAGCTTTAGAAGCCTTTGTCCTGAGGTGTGTTTTATTTTGAAAAATATCTGCTCCTACTGTTAAGTCCTTTAAAATATGAAAAGACAGATTGAAAAAAGTAAAGAAAAAGTTCCTTACTGAAGTCAATTAGGAACCTGCCATAGCCCTTACGCTGGTATTGTGGAAGAATCATTATGCAGGAAACATTGTACTTCTGTTGGCAGTGTTTTTCCTGTTGGGAAAAAAAAAGCATCATATTGAAATAACAGATCAGTAAGAAATAGTGTAAGTTCCTCTCTAAGAGTGCCCAAGGAGTTCTATATCAAAAAGTGAGATAGGAAACCACAATCAAAGTTTCTAAGGAATGATAAAGCCAAGGAAAGACTTTGAAGAGACAATATTAAAGCTCTGCCATCATTTCAGATAAGAAAAGCAGAAAAGTCATTGCAAAAGACTGCAATACTCCAGTGATTCTTGAAATGTTACAAGTATAACATATCAAAATCAGGTCTCGTATCTGCTGTTCTGAATACTAAAGAAAAAGCTTCAAATAAAACTATTTTAAAATAATTGGAATAATTAAGGATAAAAACCTTAAGAAAAGTTCTATCTGAGATCTTGGCCCTGTTCCCTCAAAAAAAAAAAAAAAGGCTTCAAATCATTGCAAAGTTGCCAAACTCGTTTGGAAAACAATGTATGTATAGAACAAAAGGTGAGATAAACAGAATTACCAAGCAGTTCTACCTCACAAACAGTACTACCCAATCTCCACCAAGAGCAAGAAGTAATTTGAAAAGTGTTTTTAGCCACTAAGTTGCAGTACAAGCTCCTTAGCAAGTACATGCTATTCAATATTACAGGAAATTTGGGTTTACTAACTGGTGGTCCAAATGCAATATAAATAAAACCTGGTTGCAACAGATCTCTGTACCTGTATTACATAATTTATTATATAAAATGCAAGATTACAAAAATTTAAAGAATCCAAAGCAGCACTGCTCATCAGACCAAACAATTCATACCCAAATACTCACCTTGGAAAAGTAGCCAACAAGGTGACAGCCCTTAACATCATTCTGTGTCAGCACATAGAAAAGAAATGGCTCCACATCATAGTACAGAGTCTTGTGATCCAGGAAGAGTTTAGCTAACAAGCACAAATTCTGGCAGTAGATAGTGCTGACATTGCCATCAACCTTGGAGACACGAGGAAAATTTGCTGTTATGTAAGGACAGGTTCACTCCAGCACCCCTGTACATCTGAAATGTCCTGACATGAGAGGAGACTCCTCTGTCACAGGGAGCATCCCTTAAACCTTCCACAGAACAGAGGCTGTGACCCAGTCACTGTTACACTCGATACCTTAAAATTCATTTTTGTAAAATAAACCCCCAGTTTTTTACAAAGTAAGTCTAACTCTGTGATGAATAATCTATACACAAGGTCAGTTCCCACTGGCTGCTTGCTTGTTGTTCACTTCTGGAAACTCAGGAGTTTCAATCTTCCAAGAATGAAGATGTTTAGGACTATGAAAAATCCATTACATGATTAAGTGTTGAGGACCCTGATTTATAGATAAGAGTTAGCAGTTTCATTTTTTAACTTACCTCAAAGACTGATATATTATTTTTTCTGTAAATTTCATTGGCTGGAGGATGAAACCACCCACATTTTTTCATATGCTGTTGGAGAATAGTTCTGCTTTTCATATATTTCAGACAGAATTCACAAAGGTACAACTTCGGTAGCCTGTAAGAAAAGATAAAAAAGGAACAGACTGAAGACAGAGATTTTGTATAAACTTCCTCACTCCTGCTGACACAGAGCTTGATGAAAACAAACCCAGTATACACTCACCTTGTGTGTGTGCTAATGAGGGCAAAAGCACATTACCATAGTTAAAGTCATGACATCTATTCTGCAACAAATGCATATTAAAAAATGCCTTTAATGCCCTGTATAATTACATTTACATTAGTAAGTTATGCCAGCAGAAATATATTAAAATCCTAGGAAAAAAAAACAGTAAGCCCTCCCAGTTTTGCACTAATGGTGCTGGGATGGATGAGATAAATTGTTCCTTTTCTCTTTTTCTCCTCATTGTCACAGACACATCCCAGCTGTCTGTACATACCCTTGAGTGATCACATCCCCACCTACCCATTTGCTTTAAAACTGTTTTACATACTACACTGACATGAACAAGTGGAATTCAAGTATCCCAAAATTGTTGTGATTTAACTCCATTTATACACTGTAACTTCAGCAGGAATGTCTGTACAGTTGGAGTAATTCCTCATGACAGACCACATGTTCTAATTAAATGGCAGAATAAAGAGTTTCACTTGATTTTCTTCCTCTAGCTATAGCCCTTACAAGTCATTCCTTATTCTGAATAAAGTTCAAAGAGATTGCAGTTTAAACAAATTGCAAAGTTTTTAAGCAAGAGAAAAACAAAGCAACTACATGTGCAGCACAGCAGAGCAACATTTCAGACACCAAAATGTAGGAACCCCAGATTTCTATGCCTGCTGGAGTAGAGCTTTGCCATAAACACTGAAGAAGAACAAAGAAGAATCTTACCTTGAGTATTCCTGTGGATATGGGGAGGAGTACCAGGTCTGGATTTCGTATTTGCCAAATTCTATAACAGAAGGGCAGCGGACTTGTGGATCAGGAGGCCCAGTCACCCCTACTTTCTATGCAAGGGGAAAAAAACCCTTGTTTTTTTCATGAATTTCCAAGTGAAAGACTTTTAAGATTAAATAAATTAAAACATTTTTATCTAGACAGTCCATCCTGCTCCAGCTCACTGGTAATTAGGAAGATGCAGATGTTGCACTCTGACATTAAAAACCAGTACCAGTCACATTTCAAGCAACCATGTGATTCACAAAAAGAAAGAATTAATAAACATTATCACATCATGTTTCTCCACTACCATTCACAGTATTGCATGTCATAGTTTTAAATACAAATCAGTTGAAAGTGAAGATTAATACAATCTTTTTTGAGTCTTTTTCTAATTGTCTTACTTCAATATGTGTTACTTCAATGTGTTATTTCAATAGTGAAGAACAGAAACATAAACTGCTCCTGAGGTTAAAAACTAGAATATGAAAGTATTTACATCACCGATTGGTGTATTCCCAGCTCTGAGACTAGATGGATTACTGTGAATGGAACAGCTACCAAACCAACACTCATGATGCAACAACCTTCTTATCATCACAACTGCTGAGGAATTCAAGAAAAACCTCACATTTATTAGAAGAAAAAAATAGAAAATACAGTATTTTAGATTACTTATTTATTTACAACCTTTATTACTTATTTATTACTTATTACCTTTATTACTTATTTATTTACAACCTTTATTTCTCCTATCCCTCTGATAGTAACTGTATATTTCATAGCAACTAAAAATAAGGATGCTCTTCCAAATGCTCTTCTTCCAAAGAAAACAAATGTTTTCTCAACTCATGAAGATTTTATCTCAAAAGACTGTCACTCAAAGAATGACAGAAATCCAAGTATTCTAATATTATAATATGAACCACCTGGACTGCAGTTACTCACAAATGAGAACACTTCATGCAGGAGGTCAGCAATCAATGTGCAGAGTAGTGAAAATTTAACTTTACCTGCAGTGCTTGTTCCTGAATATCTCGAAACAACTCCATGTCTTTTTCATTCAAGACATCCTGGCTTCCAAAAAAACGCTCCTCAGTTTCTTGTTTTCCATCCCAGCCATCCTGATTGTCTGTAAAGGAAAGAGAAAATTGTCTTCATATATATTTACAAAAAAGTATTTTTTTCACACACTGGGCCAGGTTTTTTTTGATGGGATTTTCTATTCAGATTTGGGATCACAAAGGAAGAACAGGTTCTAGATTTGGGACCATGTAAGTTGTACTGCCCTACATTTAAGCAGCTCCAAATGTCACCACCTAGATATTCACAGTACCATGAAGGCATAAATGGTTTGCCACTAAGTCTGTTTCTCACAAACAAGGATCACAACTGTTTAAACCAAAAACAGGACACCTACATTCCTCACCTTAGAAATATCCCTTCAACAAAACAAATAAACAAGGCTGAACAAAAAAATCCAACAAAACCCTCTAGACACCTCACCTCACTCCCAAAGTATTAAGCACACTGCTGTTCTTCCAGCACCAGCCAGGTTAATGCAGGTAACTATTATAAAGCTAAAATATAGTATTTTATTGTGGAATATTTCCCAATGCCTGCTTAGGAGCAATTCAGGACCATCCAATTCTAAATACAAAATTAAATAAAGGTCCAGGCATAGAAACGCAAAAAACCCAAGGAAAGCAGAACTGCATTCCAAAGGGAAAGGACAGTTTCCAGCAAGAAGATGTCAAGCTGCACAAATAGGCTCCTCTATGGCTGAGAAAATTAAGGAACATTTGTGAGCACCCTAGATTGGAAACTCCTGGGTCAGTCAGACTGGTTTTAGTGATCTATTTTCCAATTCATACTTTTACCTTGTTGCTCTTAATTTTTATGAACCACTGCCTATGTTATTTCTTCCAAATGTGTCATTATTTAGCCCATTTCCTAGGCTGTCTGCAAATGCCTCCTTATCAATGGGCATTCTACCTCACTGGAACCATTTAACCCCTCCTAACACCTTGCCATCATACATAAAGAGGCAAAGATCTCTAAGATCACTTCCTTTTTCCAGCTCATTCTTCCTCAATGCACCGAAGGTTTAAGTGCATTCCAATGTTAACTTTCAGCTCAAAGTTTCCAGCCTCAGTTCAACATCCTAGCCTTGGAACATTTGCTTGGAATACAGGATACTTACATGGGCAGGGTGAAAAATCTTTACCTGTGGGCCATTCTGAAGTGCTAGATTTCCTGGTGCCCTTTTTCCTGATCCTGTACTGCTGAGAATAGTCAACCACTTCTCCTCGAGCTTTTCGTCCATCGGGGGAAGGAGTGAAGAATTTAGTAAGGCCATCTATAAGCCCTTTGGTTTTCTTGTTAAACTTCAAGGTGTTGCTGCCATCTCTGCAGTAGTCCAAGACATCTGTCTGCTCCAGGTATCCTCCCTCTGGTGATGCTGACTGGTTGGACAGAGCCATTTTACGCTTCCGACCCCGACCGGGACCGGCGCGAACTTTGCTGAAAGGACCTTTTGATCTGAAGGATGAGAAGGGAAAAATACAGTCAAAAATATTATAAGGTGGTCTACCATGTTCTCTATTTATTTATTAACCACACAGAATGTGAGCTGAAGAATTTAATAATATGGGAGTCATCAAGAGGCTGTGTACCTTCTCAGTAGAAGGTGTTGTACTATTTTTCTCTACACTGAACATTATGTCAAACTAATCTGAGTATAAACAAATAAATTTTCACCAAATTTAACACAACACTAGATTTTAAAAACAGTAACCAGAATGAATAAATGGCACAGAAAGCTTCAATGTATGCAATCATTAAATATTTACAATTGTCATTTGCCATAGTTTTTGTACTGATAGGGGATTGTTGTAAAAATTGCACAGAAAGTTAATACACAAAGGATGTGCCTATTATTTAAGAAACTATACCAGTGAGGGTCACCTTAGCTGAAAACAGCATTGCTCTCAACCAGCTGCAATCTTTAAGACTGTAAACTTTAAAACTCTACTGAAATGGAAGCCATCCAGCAAAAGAGATTAAAATGAACAGCAAAATTTATCTGTGACTATAAGGAATAGTTCAAAAATAAATAACAAATTCCTACAAAGAGTAAAAAATCTTGGCCAAAAGAAGTAATAAGGTACTCCAGTCTTTCACAGTCTTCTTCAGAAAATCTGTAATGAACACCTCTTACTTGTAAAAGAAAACTTCTCACAAAGTAGACTAGAGACTTTAAAAATACTCCCTCCCTGTCCTACAGAGTTTCACATCTCACTCTTCCTTGCAGAGACTTACGTTGTGTTTTGATTCTTTAACCTGTTTTTAGGACGTCCTATTGGGTTAGCATAACGCCTTTTTATCTGTGCTGCCTTCTTCTGTAAAAGTTTTCTTCCTTTCTTCCGTGGTCGACATATCTGACATATCCACATACCTGTAAGACAAAAGTCTCCATCACTGAATGCAAAAGTGATCTATAAAGGACAAAAGGGAGAAATACAGCCCACAGGCCTTCTGAGATTAAGGGTAGGAACAGTACCAAAGGCACTGATTATCATTTATATGTGTAAGAAGAATTATGGGTGTGCTTCAACAATCTCAACTCAAGCCCTGTTAATATTCCCCAGCTCCCAAAGAGTTCCAAACACAAAGGAAGTCTCCTTAATTGGTAGTACATCATCAGATAACCATAATTAAATGGTTAATTATCCCATTATCTGCTTATGACTATACTTCTTCCAACTATCTTATACACAGAAGTTTTCTTCTAACTGCCAAGGAAGAATCTTCCATAGATAATCTGATTGGAAAGAGAAGTTTATTTTCCAGAATATTCTACTGTCCAAATGGATAACACTTCAAAAACATAGGAGCCATCTCTTTCTTTTGTACAAGGCTATTCATGCAAATGAAAGCTGATCATCTTCATCTGTAGGGATCACTTCTACTCCTTCAAACCTCAAGAATATTTTTTCAAAATCCTTCAGAGAGAGCAACGTAGAGGAAACAGGAGATAGTGAAAAAACCTGGATGTGAAGTTGGAATACCTGAAAGGTAATTCCACACAAAAATGAGCTAAATGTAGTTAAAAGAGGACCAAATAAGTGGAAGCACTGCCTGCCCATTGATCTCTTCCAACACCATTTTAAATTATCCTTTTCACCACAAGTCCTCACCTTTTGGCATCCTGGTAAGAGGAGGATCACAGCATTCCATGTGAAAGCCACGGTCACAGGAGTCACAAAATAGCATGTTATCCTGTTGAAGACATAATCTCTCTTAATATGTGCATCAGCATCAAGCCCTCCATTAATCTGTCACTATTTCAGACAGCAGACACAGTTTTCAACTACAATTCAAGGTATTTCACAGGTCTCAGAGTACCAGACTAAAATAAAAACTACAGATATTTGCCTCTAATATAATTTTATTTTGTAGTTTAACATAACAGCCACAAAACTGGTATCCACCTCATTGAATCCATACTTGACAGTACTCACAGCATTTTTTCCTTGATCTCTACAGGAACTGCACGTTTTGCATTCAATACATTGCCACCTCAAGGCTTTCACTCGCACGGTCAGCTCTGGAGAGAACTTCAAACAGGACGGATGACCTAGAGAAAAAAGAGAAAATGTCACCTGTAAAATCATTGTACTTCTGTTAAAGGCCATGGATAGCTCATGTAGAGAGTACTTAATCAATTAGCAGAATTTTGGCTATCTAGATACTCCTATTTTTGGGTGCTTCTGTTCTTACCCTTATAACACAAACCACTGTCCTAGATAGCCAACAGTAGGCCCACACACAAAAAGAACCCAAAGATAATTCTTCATAACTGAATTGAGAAACATGGTGACACTAGTTTTCATTGCCACATTAAAAACCTCCAGGAGCCAAATGAGTTATTTGTGCTAGGTTAACTCAGCTGCCTCCTCTCTGGAACCCTAAGATTCAGCTGAACTACACCTGTATTGTTTGCCACAGAAACAAATTCCTCACATGGCAGGACTACATCAGACTTTTCTGTCTTAAATGGCAAAATTCTTACTGGATGCACAGTCCCTCTGTGCAAGGGGCAGCACCAGGCAGTGCAGCAGCTTTTCTGTCCCAAGGGAAGGGGGTAAAACCCTGGGAGTGGTCACCTACCACTGTTGCCACAGTCAGCACAAGAGATGAGCTCTTCAGGTTTCTTCTCCCGATTTTGCTCTTTTGTACCAAGGCAGAAACTGCAAATTGGAATTGGTTCAGCAACCGGCTGTGAGGAAAACAGACAGTGAGAGCACTGGGTATCTCAAGGGAGCAAAATGAAATACATAAAATGGCAAAGACATTTGTATTTCACATAAATATGGTGTAATACACATCATGTGTCAAAGATTTTATCTGGTTCTCATATTCAATACAAGTCAGTACTCCAAAGTACAACAACTGTGCAACTGTTAACACTGTTATGAAAAACTAAAATAAAATCTTCCTGCAGAAAATTATGTGAGTATGCTATACAGCAATCCCATGCAGATAAAAAGGTGTGCTCTCTCTGAAAAAGTTACAGGAGGAGTTGGACATTGTGTAGTGAAAAAGATGTATTTAAGATGAGGCACAGTACAGGCAAATAAGAAATAGATATGAACTAGCCAACAATACATTTGGACTGGAATAAGCAGGACATTTTTACATTTAAGGACTGACATTCTACAGCCTCATCAAAGATTTAGCCAGTACAATAACTGTTTGCCTTAAAGTGGTTCTCAGTTTCTTTGGGGTCAAGATTTCAGGAATTACTTTTACCTTCTACCTTTGGAAAGGAAAGCTCTAACACTCATGCAATTTTTCAGGGGAAAAATAAAATTATTTCACATGTCCTCTCCAGGAAGTGCATGAGCAATTTATTTCATCAAATAGAGTTTTACAGACAGTCAATAGCCTATGATACTAGTTCTTTTCTGTTTTAGTCAGTATTTGTGCATTCTCTGTTCATCCCCACAGTTCTTTAAATTTGGATGCCCACATGTAACACTGTCTAGGTTTGGAAGAACCAGATCAAAGATAATCCTTCACAGCTCCAATGGTTCCTGTGTTTACCACCCTGGCAAGCTGCAAGCAAACACTTTACCACATTTAAAAAAACCCCAAAACATCTACAGTTTGGGGGAAGGCTCTACTAAAATTAAGAATGTTTTAGAATAATTAATTAAATTGGAACAATTCTGAACGTGGAGATCAGGCTACTCTTCCAAAGCTTCTGTGTGAGACTGTTCTGCTAAGTATGGAGAGATTTCTCTGCTGCTGTGTTTGCTCAGCAAAGAACATCCTGGCAAGTGAAAAATGCAAGCACACAATGAAAGATTAGTGAAAACAAGACTGGAAACAGGCAGCTCCGTTTCATACTGCAAATTTTTGGCAGACATTCAACTCCTTCTGCTGTTTTGCTTGCAAGCACATCTATCTGTGTGATGTCACCAGATTCAGTGAGGGAGGGAGCCAGAACAAATTGCACTGACAGTGTCTTACAGCCTGCCAGCCTCTCTGCACATGCTGTTACTATACAAAGGGTTTCTAGAAACCAAATGTGCCTTCAAGATTCTCAGCCTGGATGTTCTCCTAAAGGAGATTATGGAGAAGTGCCTAAGGAAGAAAATGTGTGTGTAGTAATTTTACAATGGCATTTTTGGTGAATCCATCTGCTTTGTAGTCTTCTTAATTTAGGAAAAATGAGGTTAAAACTCACAGTCAAGTGTGCAGCCACAATGGTCACTTGGCAGTAATGTTGAAGTATTTTACTTCACAGATGTTTTAATACCATCTGAGGCTCACTAGGTACCAGGACTATCTTTGTCCCATTTTCACATACCTGCTTCTGGTAGTTATTGTGGTTGGAATCCAGTGATTATAGAGTTTAAATCAGCATAAAATGAACACAAACACTCACATCAACTTTTTTGTTTTGGCTTTGCTCTTTAAGATCCCCTGAATGTGAGCCCCTAGAAGCAATGCTAGATGGTTTCTGAGAATTCACACCAGATAATGCTTTTTGTGTCTCTGTTTTTAAGCAAGTGACAAATCATTACTCCTCACTTCAAGCAGCCCATTCTGCTGCAAAGGTCTCCCTCAAAAGCTGTAGCTGCTGGCAAGAGCAGATGAACCAGAAAAGACAGAGGGAAAGTACAACCTACACCACAGGGAAAAATTATTTTAAACATGAGGAAACACGTTTCAGTGAGCACAGCATCACCAAGCCTGGATTCCATCCTTTTGGATCCATGGCTGGAGAGGAAAACTGCTTCAGTTCCATAAAATCAGAACCAATGAACTTCATATTGTCAAAGTAATTTTACAGATAGTGTGGGCTTTTTTGCTGTATATAGAGAAAACTGCAGAATTTAGGAAATATTATTAAATAATCAACTTGTAGCAGCAATGGTTGGTAGCTAACCCTTCTTCTATAGAAGTTACCAAATCACAACTCTTAATGTTCCCTCCAGACAGTACAGAGAAGGAAAAAATAAAGCAACTGAGAATAAAAAAGGGAAATCCCTTAAAATATTGTTTTTACTCAAGAAAACAATGCTAAACTTATTTTAATACAACCAAGAAAAGCTATTACCATAACAAAACCATGTATGTTTGTCTGTGTAAATGGACATTGTCTCCAATTCACTTGTAAGGAAGAAGTGTATTTATATGGCAGAATGATGGCCTAAAACGTGTGATTACATTAAAATAAATTTAAGGGAGAAAATACAAAATAGCATAGAAGAAAGGAACAAGCATGAATCACAAACCTCTTCTTAAGAGAAACACTTAGAGCAATTTAAATAGAAAAATTAACATTTAAAGTAAGGGCTGCTGTTTGAGGAAGGACTAACACAACTCTGAGAAAATCTGAAATGCTGCTACAAGAGCAGAGTCAAGTGCAAAGGCCAATAGCTTGGATATAATGAGGTATACACTGGTTGAATTTTCTGCAGTGATTATTGATATCTGGAAATCAATGCAAAAAATAATGTGAATAATATCTGGGACTGCCATTCAAACTGAAGAAATTATCTTACTATCAGATATGCACATGGTAAAAACTTGACAGAATGTCAACTGGAAATGCTTAGACAGTCAATTGTTAAATAACCTTCCCAGAAGTAACAAGTTCTCTGATCAGAGGATTAAAAGTCCTCCAGATTTGTTAGTCCCAATCAGAATCACATGCCAAGACTTCCTGACTGCAAGCTCAGGGCAGAGGGAAGAGAGGCTCAGATTTCCCTCCCTGCACTCCACAGAAACTGCCCTCACTTGACACTGATTCAGGAGTTCAGGTTACTGAGGTTTTCTTTACCCAAACTTATATCCTGTGAGCTCTCACCTACACTTCATGATTTTATGAAGTGTCCCAGCTTCATAATTTTCCAGAAAATAAAGGATGCTGTCTTGGGAGTGATAGATGATTGTATTACTCTATTTTAGATCAAAAGCTATTTCTAAGAAGTCACAGACTTCCACAGCTGCAAAAGAAAAACACACCACTGGAATCTGAATTCCTCTCACTGCAAAAACCCTTTACACCATTTACAATTCTTAGATGGTCACAAAAAATAAGGAACTTCAACCTTGACTTTGATTTCTAGAAATAACAATAAGTTATTTATAATAAGAAGAAATAAGTTACTTTGGGGGTGAGATTTTTGTTAAAACTTAAGTAATGTCTGTGCATAGAGGTAATTATTCTATCTTTAAATACTGTACACACTGCTTTATTTCAAGATTAGCAGCATCCCTAAAAGAATGGAAAATACTTCAGTTAGGAAATGAAAATAAGAAGTATTTAACAGAATGCAGGGCCCCCCATAAACATGATATCAGAGAAGACACAAAAGGAACTGTCAATGAGTGTTGGATGCACATTAAAGATCTCTGCCTGAGTCAAGGCTGCCACTTGTGCTGTGCCCAGGACACCCACACAAGTTCAACCCTGAGACCAAACCCTGCTCAGCTGATAAACTTTACCACCTTGAGCACAAAATGGAGAGAACACTGTTAAAAATACTTCCTCCACAGCAGTGCCATTGAAACAGACAATTAACATCTGATGTCTCCCCAGAGTGACAAGAGTGACAAGTTTTGCCTCTGAATTATCACAACTGGTACCACTGAGCCCAACCCACACTGATGCATCAGTTCATAACATCCACTGTCCATGGCAACAGAATTTAGGATTTCCTTGGATTTGCTCAATTACTACAAACTACTTCTTCACCTGTTCACTAATGGGTGAATAAAGTTCAAAGTAATTTTTTAACACTTGGGTTTCCAGAGTTCCACAGTGTACAGATGGAGGCCATCTGTTACCAACAAGGTTTTTTTAGACACAACTACAGACTTCCCTTCCTCAGAACCAGCTGGAAGAGAGAGAATCCTAATCCTCCTCCAGCTGAGAGCCTGAGCCTGAACAGTGCCCTGGGAGAGATGGGTGAGCTCTCCATGTGTAATTACAGTTCTAGCTGCAGATCATTCATGCACTCCACCCCACATAAATCAATCCAAAAATAACCTCTTTGCAGTAATTGGACAGTTGTTTCATTTAAGACATGGAATTAACAATTACTAACTTTAAACAGGCACAATACAGCAATAGTTATTGTATGCTTAAAGGCCTTCAAAACAACTGTGATGCCCTCATAGCACAGGAAGTTTCTAAAAAGATACAAGAAGTTTGGATTCATGTGAGTTTATGAGTGCACACTGGGATCTAGAACTATATTGGGAGGAAGGATGCTGCATGGATAACAGTGCACAGTTAAACTGATTTATAAGTACCAAAATATATAAATAGCAACACAAAACAAGGAAATAGACACACATAAAAACATGCAAGACAGCAGCACAGGGAATCTGCTTTAAATATTACCCCTATTTTTCAGCCATAGAAGTTCCTCTCAATTTTTTTTTTCAGGAATCATTTCCTGAATTTTGGCTTTAAACTCTCACCTGTACTGCAGGATAATATTAAGATATTTACTTAAAGGTTGCTGCAGCCACAGACAGTTTTAACTGACATAAAACACAGTTTCAAGGACAGTGCAAATGGATATCAAATATACCACCTGTATTTTCCCTCTAATTTAGGAAGAAACAGTCCCACTGCTGTCCTGAGATCAAATTTCAGATGCTCTGGGAACTTCTAACACATAGAGCAATCATTTCCATTTCTGCTTCAGTTAGCTGATATGTTATTGCTGGTTTTTTTAATAATAATGATTTTATAAAGTTTCTTTCTGTAATAAGTGTCAACAGAACAACAGCAGAGCAGGCTATCTTTAAGGCATTCACCCTTCAGCTGTAATCAGCTGCAGGTCTTCAGTTCCTCATGATGGTGAGCAGGAAAGAGCTCCTTGCTGCTCAACAATATTAAATATTACTGTGTTGTAGCAGTCTCTCAAAGCAATTATTGCACTCCAGTAACATTATATTAACTATAGAACAGCTGTCCTGGGTTTGGCTGAGATGCTGTTCATTCTGCTCCTATTATCTTTGTTTTGTGGGATGAGAACACTCTGGGTAACTCACTGATGTTTCAGTGGTGCCCAGCAGGGTTTACACCAGAATCAAGGATTTTTTAGCTCCTCACCCACCTGCAGGGAGCAGGCACAGGATGCTGGGGTGGGACACAGCTGGGCCAGCCTGTCCCAAGAGCTGCTCTAGCCCACATCTGGTCATGCTCAGGACATGAACTGGGGCTGCTGCTCTGGGACTGTCACCATCAATTGGCAGGTGGGAGGTTGAACTTTTTTATTCTTGTTACTGCCAAGGCTCTCCTAAGAATCAAGGGAAACCTTGTCACAATACTCCCAAAGAATCTGTACCAAGTGTATTCCGTTTAAGAGAAAAAATCCCTTAGCACCTTCAACAACTCACTAAATCAAGAAAATCACCACAGCACAGTATGTCATGTCCACCTGCAAAAACTGGTTGGGATTTGACAGAAAGCAGCAGAGTGAAGGTCATTGCACTGTCTGCATGGAGAAAAAAACAAGCAACCAAGAACAAAACAAAACCAAAAAAGAAACTGTCTTAAAAATCCTGGAGAACAGGAACTTTGAGCCACCACTGATGTGCCAATCAATTAATGCTGGCAGAACCTACAAGTTTTAATATTATATCTTCAAAATTACTTCAGACTGCTATGAAACTCTGCCTAAATTACCCAGCACAGAGATGGTACATGAAGAGCAGACACCTAGGGTTAAACACAGAGAGACACAAAAACTCAGAAGAATTTACTGAAAGAATACCTTGCAAAATGTCTATTTTTCCAGGGGGACAAAAAACAAACCCCAGACTAAATTCAGTATTTATAGCAGCCCACACCACCATTCACCACTCTGATTTGTAATGTGTTAAGGCCAGCACAGGGAACAATTAATCTCAAAAATATCAAGCTGCTCCTGAGTTTCACAGACTGAGTAGGCAGTGACACTCACTGTGTTAATAACAGGCACAGCCACTATTATCCAGTTACCAACACTCTCCACCTCATGTGCAACGTTTGTTTATATCCATTTTTCATAACATTTTACACCTAAACTGATTTCATTATGGATAAAGTTGGGGACTTACATAAGAAATATTTGTGGACAGAACACTGGGATTTTCAGCATGGTCATACTTCCTGCATTCAGCCAGCCCACAGCACAGCACTCTGACAAGCTGAGTACTGTGTCCACAGTAAAGCTCTCACAGTTAAATTAAAACTTCAGGGAAACTTTACTGGTGATAAAGCAGCTGTGCAGATTTTATTTTCTTTAGAAAGACTTGTACAGCAGTTTTAAATCTTCAAATCTAATAGATCATGAAAGCATCTCTCACCAGAGTGAAGCTGACTTCAAAAATCATGAGTAGGACACACCCAAAGAATTCATCCCTGAACAGGATATTTGTAACAACACAAAATGTCCCATTCTGCTGAAAAATATAACTGTTTAGGATAAAAAAGAATAATTTTCAAATTCTAGGTGTCCTAGAGACAAGTAGCACAAATATATGAACCACTGGCAAATTGATCTTCAGTAAACAAAGACAAGCTTCTGTTCTACTCTGTATTCACAGTAACAGGAAGAATAAAAAGATACTGACTGAGTATGAATTTCACTCCAACACCTTCATCTTGATGTTAAAGGGGAGGATCAATGACCTTAGGAATGCAGAAGTATGGCAGAAAAGAGGGGGAAACCACAAAAAAATAGGAGAAAGCAACAGAAAACTTATTTTTTTAATAAAAAATACATTCTCCAGATCATAGAATGGTCTGGGTGGGCAGGGACCTTAAAATCATCCAGTTCCAACCCTTGGCACAGGTAGGAACACCTTCCACAGATCAGGCTTTTCCTATTTCACAACAAAGAGGTTCTGGAACACAAAGTTCTTTGCCCATTAGAAAGAAAGCCTCTAAGACAGCATTAGGTGGAAACAGCTAATCAGCCCCTCACTACATTACCTGAATTCAAATAGAAAGAAGAAATGGCAGTCAAATAAAAATGTGAAAGCAAGAGATCATCTCAAGTTTGTTTTGCAAATCCATCTCACTTTCCAGAGAGGAGAATTATTTCCTATGTTTTGCTGACACACCTACAGCAAGCCTGTCACCATGCTTTCAGTTCCACTGCACAGAAGCTTTATAAATTTCCCACAGTACTGTAAATATTGTCAATTGTCAATTTCCCACAGCAGCCCATCTGCAATTTTGTGATCCAAAGTACAAATTACAGTCTATTTCCTCTCATGTTTAGAAAACTGGATACAGTGGGATCCTAAATACACAGTAATAACTCCTAACACACCAGATTCAAGATTATTGGCCTCAAATTGCAACTCTGTATTGACACATTCCATCGACCACAAGAAAACAGCTGTACAAAAACTTTCTTACCTTATCCTTTTCATGGGGAAGGAGACACACTGGAGGGAGACAGGAAAGAGACTCAAAACTCTCCTTCCCATCAGCATTAGTGGTTGCTTTAGTGTTGAGTTGGTACAGAGGTCCATCCTTAAGGAGCCTGCCATGGCCAACAGCACGTTTGACAGCTAATCGTAATTGCTGGTGAAAAATGGAGGCAGCACTGCCCCCAAACAATGCAGACACATCCTTCTGCCCCTTCAGAAAGCGCTCGATGTTCTTCAGGGATGAGCCACTGGACTCAGCCAAGCCCTCGATCGCCCGTTTAATGAGTTTATTCCAGTCCACGTTTGGTTTCCCATCCACCTTGCCATGGTTCCGAGGCTTGGGAAGTGCTATTCTCCCAGGATTATCAGGATCCTTGTAGGAGTTGAGACCCTTGTTGGAGACTTTTAAAATAGTTCCATCTTTAACACTCAACTCTAACTGTTCCAGAACAGTTTTGCGGTCCAAGCCATGTGAAGATGACACTGCATTGCATATCCTCTCCTCTGAAGGTCGCTGTTTTTGCTTCTTTACCTTTTTGATTGCCTCCAAAATCCACTCTGTGTACAGCGGGTTGGCGAGTTTTACCATGGTGAAGGATTCTGTATATCCATAGAGTCGTTATCCTTTATCCTGATGCTGAACGAGTTTCAAATGATGAGAAAACAGATCCTCGAAGGAGGGGAACCAGCTAACCATAGCATACACGTTTGCTGTTCTGAATTAATCCTTCTTTCTCAAACATTATTTGTTTTCACACTGAAAAGAAGAAAATAAAACAATTAGAAACTTCTGTACTCTTTCCAATAAATCCCGTAACAGCTTGACAGAAAGGTTTTACACAAATATCTGAAGATTTCAGCGTTATCTTACCTGAGCTTCTGGTCTCACAACCAAAAGAGCTCTAATGTTAGGCCTAGAAGAAAACAAGAGAAACGTTAAAAAAAACAGTTCTGTAGAAAACAAAAAAAAAGTAGCAGACAATGTTAATTTATTAAACACATAGCAGAGTTTTAAACCACTACATTTCTGAAATATTGAAGTAATACTTCAGATTCTATCTTCACTACTAATAAAAGCATGCTTTAGCACTAAAATTACACCATACAACCTAAAGAAAAGTGTCCTTTCCATTTTGATCCATCAGTCTATACCAAGATTTGTATCACTGCTGAGCACAGCATAAATTAATATTTGGGGGGAAAAAGAAAACCACAACAAACATCTTAAAAGAGCAGCAGCTCTCTTAATTTTTACACGTGGAAGACACAGCCTGAAACTTTGACAGAAAACAGGAATAACTAAGACTCTTGAGCAAACAGCAAGAAACTTTCAGAGCACTTTCAGGAGTGTAATCGTGGGTTTACTGTCTGTGAAGAAAAGCTATGACAATTGTTCCATAAAAGTAAAAAAGTGAAGAAACACAGCTGGAGATTGCAATTAAATGCTCTACTTTTGGAGGGCACAGAAAAAATACAACATAATCTTCAGTATTGATGAGGTCCACTAAAAACACCTGAGGACAAAGTAACAGGTGACCATAGACAGCATAAAAGGAATGCTTATGACACTGCTAATTAATGATGGTGGTGAAAGGCTATGAGGCTCTACTTCAGAGCCTTCAGTTAGTTATCTTTAAAATAGCTTTTTCTGGGTATAATAACTGTTGTGCTGAAGTTCTACTTCAGGAGTACACTAAGCAAGAAGGATCTGTAGTGTTTATCACAAAAATAATAATGATTTTCTACAATGGAACTTTTAGACAAGAGCTAAGTTGACAACACAGTTATCTTGTTCTGCTTTCTAGTAAGTACTGAAGAATTTATCAACACACGGAACACATTTGCATACAGACATCAGACTCAATAGCAGAGCTCCACATGGCCAGTACTGAAAACACTCTGAACGACTGCTTAAACCAGAAAAGATGCACTGTTCGCCTAGAGTTCTTTTATTCTGCGAACAACAGACGCAAAGGGAAACACGGTCCTCGACACCTGCCCTCCTCGCACAACAGGGATGCGCTCCCGCGGCGCCCCTGCCCCTGGATCCCGAGGCCCGAAGGATTCCGTCCCCTGTCCCCGGCCCAGCTCCGTGCGCAGGGCGTTATGCAACCGTCCGGCCAGGCCGGGGCGACACCGGGACGGTCCCAGCGCCGGTGGGTCACTCGCTCGCCGGCCCTCTGGGTGACAAGCGACCCCTGCACCTGCTACCGCTCGTCCCCATCCCTGCCGCGGCTAGGTCCCGCACTAGGCGCCCCAAGCAGCGCGCTGCCTCAGCACACGGACCCGCACCGGCGAATTGGGGAAAAGCGGGGCGCAGGCCGCAGCGGCGGCAGCCAGCCGGGCCCCGCGCAGCTCTCCGTCCTCCCGGGCACGGGCAGCGCGGCCCGGCCGGCTCCTCGCACGGGTACGGCCAGGCCCGCGCCCGCCTCAGCCGCGCTCTCCCGCGCCAGACACCGATCGGAGCTCAGCTCGCGGGCCCCCGTCGGCCTCGCCCGCCTCACCCGTGCCGCGCCGCGGCCGCCACCTCCCCGAGGCGTGGGCCTGGCGAGCGCCGCGGGAGCGGACGGCGGGGCCGGGCCTGGCGCAGAGCGGCGGCGGGGCCGGAACAGGCCGCGAGCCTGGAGCGCCCAACTGGGCCTTCCCCTTCCCCAGGCCACGGAGCTCGCCAACCGCCTGTCCCCGACTTCCTCGGCATCAACCACCCGAGCCGGCGCGGCTCCGCCAGCGTTACTTACCGAGGGCCGCGAGCGCCGGGTCCCGGGAGGTGAAGGCCGGACGGCAGCGAAGCCCGAAACTGACACGGCGGCCATCTTGGGCCCGGCGCGCTGCGGCGGGGGGCGGGGGGGCGCGAGGTGGAACAGCCCGCGGGGGGAGGGGGGTGGCGAGGCCACGGAACAGCGCGGCGGGGCGCGGGCGGCCGCCAGGGGGCGCTGCGGGGCCGCAGCTGCGCCGCTGAGGGCGGGGGAGGCGGGGCCACGCTGGGAGCGCGCGGGGCGGGGCGGGGCCTGAGGGGAGAGGCGGGGCCGGGCCGCGAGGTGACGTGAGGCGAGGCGGATAGCGCGGCTTAAAAGATTTGCCCGCTGTGGAAAAGGTGTATTTTATGATTTGCTTTCGCAAATATTAAAATGAATATTACATGCGTTGTGTTAGAAAGTAATGCTGTGTTAATTCTCTTAACTGGTTTGTTAAATATAATTTTAGGTTGTGACAAAATGTTAAACTGTGCTATGTAGGATACTTTTTTTTCTAAAGAAAAGACTCGCACTGAGATAGCAGCCACAGGACACCTAAATATTTCAGAGAAAAAGAAATTAATGCTCCATTATCAGGAGAAATGAACTTCTTCCCACCTCGCTCAGCTATGAAGACGCCATCAGGATTCAGAGGAAGAAATTGACACTGCCCCGACAGAATCCTGTGTTTGAATGGAATTTATGCATCATGTATGAGATGTATGAATGTGCAAAAGGTAATTGTTTTTAAGGGTTAATCCTCTGTTAATGTGGGTCCTTTTTCGGCCTTTCGCTGTCCAGAAAAAGGTACCCAGACGTCCGTAACTCTTTGTTTCTATTGTCTCATATTGTCCTAATCCAAATTGTCCAAATTATTATTACTCTAATTGTATTACTATTTTTATAACCATTTTATTACTATTAAACTTTTTCCATTTTAAAAACAAGTGATTGGTGTTTTTCACACCCACAATCCTGAATCACAGCTGGGTCTGAAATCTCACATCTCAGCCTCTCCATGTTGGGGCAATAGTCTGATCTTCCTCCCGTACAGAAGAGGCTCCCATATAAGAAAGGCTGTGTGCTCAAACAGTTTATTTAATAGGATACAAAGCACTGCTTTTCCATTGTCTTTGGATATTCCCAGCAGTGTAGTAGGAAAATTGTCATGGCATGTTTTACTCAGAAGTCCAGAGATCTGCTATATGAACATGAAACACTAGTTCTAATTATGCAAAGGAATAATTTGCTAGAGAATTTAGGTAAATTTGGCACGACAATATTTTCACGCCAGCTGGATTATTTCTGGGGAGTTACTCCATGGTGAACGAACCAGCAGAATAATTGAGTGGAAAACGTTTCCCTAGTTATTCCTCCCTGCAAAAGCCGGGTTATTTCCTCATTTCATGGACGGTAGTCCAGTTCCCCTCTAGAAAAGAGACCGAATGAGGAGCATGAGGGGCAGGTGAACACCCGGCCGAACCAGGGGGAGCGCGCAGCGCCCTCCGCGAGGGGAATCCTCGGGTCGCGATGGCGCCGCCTAGCGGGGGCGCCCTGCGTAGCTCCGGGCCTGAGGGCGCCGCGTCTCTCCCTGCCTTGACAGATGCGTAACGGGACGGGACACGGAATCGGTCACCGGACAGAGACACGGGACACAGAGATCCGTGGGGCCCGACCGGGCCCCATCCCGTGCCCGCCGAGATCCCCGGGATTGTCACGGAGCGGGAGGGCGCCGCTCCGTCGCGTCACGAGCCGTCGGCCTATGAGGGGCGCGGGTGTGGGCGCGCCGCCCAATGGCAGCGCTCGCTGTGGAGACCCCGCCCCCGAGTGGGCGGGGGCGCCTGCCGGGGGCGGGGCCTGTGTGCGGAGCGCTCTTGGGGGTTTCGCTCCGGCACGGCCCGGCACGGCACGGCCCGTCCGCAACCATGATCCACAGTCTGTTCCTCATCAACGCCTCGGGGGACATCTTCCTGGAGAAGCACTGGAAGAGCGTCGTTAGCCGCTCCGTCTGTGATTATTTCTTTGAGGCGCAGGAGCGGGCCTCGGAGGCGGAGAACGTGCCGCCGGTGATCCCCACGCCTCACCATTACCTCCTCAGCGTCTACCGGCACAAGATCTTCTTCGTGGCCGTCATCCAGAGCGAGGTGCCGCCGCTCTTCGTCATCGAGTTCCTGCACCGCGTCGTGGACACCTTCCAGGTATGGCCGAGGGGTGTGGGACCCTCGGGAGCCTCGGCAAAGAACCCCTCTGGTTTGCATCTCTTAGGGGTTGTTTTGTTTCCTATCATGTAATTTTCATCCTGCGTTTGTGAGGATGTGGACAGGCTTGCTGTAGTTGGGAATTTACTGCCTAGGAATTGCTAGGGAGTAGTTGGGAATTTACTGCCTAGGATGGATTCGGGATCTACCTGTGCCCATATAAATCATAAATCAGTATTTCTATTTTGTAATAGAAATACTTATCTGCTCTGGGAACTGTGAACTAATACCAAGCTGGCCTTGTTCTCATAAGGAGCTTTTGCTTTTTAATCAATTAGTAACAACCTACCCGTTTACATTTAGTGATGCTTCTCGGGAGCTTCCTAAAGCAGTGAATTGCAGGAGTTGCCCCAGAGGAGCTGCATTCCCTCTGTGCTATGGTTGACACATCATCTGATCAGTTTAGGAAAACGCCAGAGATGTCTGTCTGTCTGTCTTCCGCCTGCCAACAACAGGGTTGTGTTGTCTGGGTTTGAAATGTCTTGTGACCAGCATCTTGCCAGCATACAGGAAATGTGTGTGCTTGGCCAAACGAGTGTCATGGGAGCTTCTGCTTCCAAGATGTCAGGCAGATCTGTAACTCAGACTGTGCTCTGAGTTATGTTTCTCTGATTTAGGGAGTGGATTGGCTGTTCAGGCCAGCAGTGGATGGTGTCAGACCCTTAGGTCTTGTTTTTTATGAGGGTATGAGGCATGAGTGTGTTGTCACTGGCTTAGATGCCTATTAAAATCTGGTGTGTCTGAAAAAGAGTGTAATGCAGAACTAGGATTTCTCTACTGTCACAGCATACATATACTCATTCTTTATGCAAAATGCCCAATCTCTTTAATTGCTGTAAGTAACTAGAAGCTCAGGTTTGTGTTTGTGCACGTGCTCTCTCCTGTAAGATGCTAGAAGTTCACATAGAATAAGACAGTAAGTAAATTAAATGGTCAGTTTTAAAAATTGCTGAATTAGTTGGGACAGCTGATGGGGGAATTTGCCACCTCACTGGAGCAGTGGCTGAGGTGTGCTCAGAGTTGTGTGTGTCTGGTGTGCTTGTAGTAATACAGGGAGTTTCAGTGGTTTTTTGCCTCCTCCAAGAAGAGGCTCGATTTATTCCTGTGTGGGAGAGCCTTGGACTGAATGATCACTAAGATTCTCTTTCAGAGATCACTGAGTAATTCTTTCTTTTGCACAGGATTATTTTGGTGTCTGTTCAGAGTTAATAATCAAGGACAACGTTGTGGTGGTTTATGAGGTGCTGGAGGAGATGCTGGACAATGGCTTTCCACTGGCAACAGAGTCCAATATTCTGAAGGAACTGATAAAGCCTCCTACTATTCTGAGAACAGTCGTCAACACCATCACAGGTACAGGGAAACAAGAAGAAGAGAAACCAGGGACTCCAGGTGGAAATATTCCTGCACAAGTAAATTAAGACATGGGAGAAGAAAATTTATGTTGTCCCATACCATTCATGCAGCACAGGTCTGTTAGGCAGTCATGTGTCAGTGCTTTGCTTTGAAGTTCTTTCCAATTTCAGCACCAGCTGCACTTTGGTTTTGGTCTGATTTGGGGTATTTTAACCTAAAAAAGTCAGATTACATTTTCAGTTAGACATGACATGACTTCCAGGATGAGTTAGTTCCATGTGAGTTTACCCATCCCCATGTGTAGACACTTTGCCATTAATCCCATTCTGCATTACTGTGATACATTTTAGAGCTGGGTGTAAGAGAGATGTACATTTTTGGAGTACTGGGAGTCTGGAAGAGTAATTACTTTCCTACAAAGAAACAGAGGTTCTCAGGGCTTAATTACAATTAAGCTCAATAAGACCAGAGACTTGCTCTGCAGCATTGCCTAACTTCTGTGGTTGTTGATTCCCTTTCTTTTTCCAGGAAGCACAAATGTGGGTGACCAGCTTCCCACTGGACAGCTCTCAGTGGTGCCTTGGAGACGTACTGGGGTCAAATACACCAACAATGAGGCCTATTTTGATGTGATTGAGGAGATAGATGCAATCATTGACAAATCAGGTATGGAAGTTGCTCCTGGTTAAAAATAAAATAACTTGTCCTGATAGTGGCTGAAAATAGAGTTGGGTTTTGAAATAGGTGCATCTTCATCCAAGTGTGGGAAGCTCTGTTCCTATTTTTGCTCTGGAATGATGCTAATTTGTGTGTGCTATTCAGTCAAAAATTTTACAGAGGCTCCAAGATTTTCACTTGTCTTTATTCTTGAGGTCTCATAAGCAATTCTGTATTGGGAAAATAGGTGATGAGTAAAAACTGTGCATAGCACTTTCTCTTTAGTATTTGTGCTTCTTAGTCTTGTTAGAATTGGGAGCTGTTGTCATTGGCCATTAAAATGGACATTGTTGGTGTCCATGGTTCTTAACTGAATGAATCTTCTAGAGGAGTCATTGGGAATGAAACAGATATTGAGCAGGTAACATAATGAACCATGGCATTTCATTATGAAAATCGATTTCCTTCCTCTTCACTCATAGTTTTTCCACTTTGGGATTTTTTTGATCACATTCACAAAACCACCTGTGTTTTCCTTATTGTTACAGGTTCCACTATTACTGCTGAAATCCAAGGAGTGATTGATGCTTGTGTCAAGCTGACTGGGATGCCAGACCTTACCCTCTCCTTCATGGTAAAGCTCAAGGATGTGTCTTTACTTCAGTATTTTGAGAGGGATTTCCCAGCCCTGCTGCTAAGATTGTGGTCTTGTGATGATGGACCCCAGTAGCTCAGAATCTGGGTATGCAGGATGAAAAGAGAAAGAAATGACAATGGGAAATCATCAGGAAGCTCAGCAACTTAGAGCCTAAAAGGCTTTTTTAGATGATTTGTTTGTGATGAGTGCTGTGACTAAGTTTTTGAGATACAGTGGTGCTTGAAGGGCCACCTCTGCTCTGAGTACGCACCAATGTGATTTGACTAAGTTTTCTAAAACAGGATTAAAAATATCCTATGAAAGGATAGAGGTTATTGAGTACTGCTTGCACATGGATCTAACAGCATCAGACACGTCTGGATGGAGACACCTTCACATGGTCAAATGGTAGGCCCTTCATGGATAGAAGATTGCTAAGAAGGGGAGGTCATTTTAAGTCATTTTAAGTCATTTTAAGCTGTGCTGCCTTCACAAACTTTGTGATTTTGTTGCAGAACCCTCGGCTATTGGATGATGTCAGCTTTCACCCCTGTGTGCGGTTCAAGCGCTGGGAGTCAGAGAGGATCCTCTCCTTCATCCCTCCCGACGGGAACTTCCGCCTGCTCTCCTACCACGTCAGTGCTCAGAAGTAGGTGATGAGTCTGGTGCTGTGAATTAGGAAATTTGGATCCTTCTGGATAGGAAGAGGATTAAAAAAGGAACTTTTAAAGATGAGGGGCATGTTGAGCCAAGGGAAGTAGAGGTGCATGGTGACTTGTGTTTTGCTTTTTCTTAAATTACACTTTTTCTCCTTGTGATTCTGTAATTTCTTTCTGGCCAGCCAGCATTTTTCAAAGACTGCTACCAGATAAACAAACTAGATAGTGAAAGAATTAGTGCAGAGTAATCAAGCTGTTGGTTTCTTATGTTTAAAAAAACTTTTTAGAATAAAACAAGATCGTTTGGTGCTCCTGTTAGGTTTTTGACATCTCTCCTATTAGAACCACAAGTTCTTGTCCAGGTTTACACTCTTTTCTAGAAGCAGCTTGCCAAGTACTATTTGGAGCTACAGTTGGTAAATAATTTTGCTAGATCTTTGTCAGATTTATCTCTAGTAGGTGAAAAGGAGTGGCAAATTCAACCAAAAGCACAAAAATGAAGTTCAAGTGCTGTTGCATTGCCAGGAACTGCTTGTCAACCTGGCTGTGACAAGCAAAACCAATTTTTTTTGGTCAAACTTCCTCTTTTATTGGATGTGGTTCCCTTTTCTGATCAAGTAGGACACAGCAAGCTTGATGACAAAAAGTGTAATTGATGTGAGAATGGAATCCTGACTTTGCTCCTAGCTCAAACAAACGAGTGGAGGATTTCCTTCTCTTTCAAGCAAATATGAGGACAAGAGATTGACAAGGACTTTGTGTTTGTGTCTTTATTTTAGCCTTGTGGCAATTCCTGTCTACGTTAAGCACAACATCAGTTTTCGTGACAGCAGCTCCCTGGGACGCTTTGAGATCACAGTGGGGCCAAAGCAGACCATGGGCAAGACTGTGGAGGGGGTGATGGTCACTAGCCAGATGCCAAAAAGTGTCTTAAATATGACCCTCACACCCTCCCAGGGAACACATGCCTTTGATCCAGTTACAAAGGTAAGAGGAAAGAGAGAAATTAGATTTTTTTTTTCTTTTAATCTTTCTTATCTATCAGAAAATGCAGTCAGCCTGTTCATGCTTACTTCCATGAACACTGCTTTGTTAAGGCACTATGTTGGGGTGAGAAGTTTTTCTGAACAACTGCATACTAGGGTTTTCTTAATCCCCAGAACAAATCCCTTGGTGTCTGAGTGGGTTGTAGTTCTGGCCACTTGGTGGGTGAAGAAAATTCAAGCACTGCTCTTGTATAATGGGACAGCAATCTGGTGGATGCCTTAAAACTTATCTTGTCATGCCCAGTGCTGCATGTTGGTCTTTTACAAACACTGAGGGTTGGTTCATGGGTTTGGTTTGGGGTGTTCTGGTTTTATTTTCTTCTTGCAAACATTAATCTGATGGGCTTACCTATGTGGCTTTTACTACAAGTAGTGGAAATAGAATTCATAGTAGGCTTTTTGGAAGCCTCATGGAAATAGAGGGAGAACAAAGGTTTGGAGTGATGTATCCCCTCCTTAATCCTCTGTCTGGCCAATATAAAGGTAAGATACTAAGAAGAAGACATTTTTCATAGAGAAACATTAAAAGCTGTCATTGGAAGGGGATTCTTCTTTACAAGGTGAAGCATTTGAGTTTCACTGCTGCATTTTCTGCTCCTTAAAGTTACTGTCATGGGATGTTGGGAAAATAAACCCCCAGAAACTGCCAAGTCTGAAGGGGAGCGTGAGCCTGCAAGCTGGGACATCAAAACCAGATGAAAACCCCACCATTAACCTGCAGTTTAAAATCCAGCAGCTGGCTATATCTGGTAAGTGACTGAGGTAAAGCAGTGCAATGTTCTCTGCTGTGCTGCTGCTCATTCTGCATGTAGCTGAAGTAATTTTTCAAACCTTCTGAAGGACATTCTACCTGAAACATGTTCTTCAAGCAAAAACGTTGACTGCTTTGACTACAGATATATGGATTTGTTCTTTCTAGTGGTCTGTGAAACAACTTACCTTGCATTTCCTTACAGACCTCTAAAGAAATTAAGGATATGGATGTGTTTGTAAATTTCCTTGCATTTTGTGCTTACAGACCTCTAAAAAATTAAGAGTATGGATGTGTTTGTAAAGAATGATTCTCACAATTAGCAGTTGTCAGCTTTTCTCCATTCTGTCTACTGCTTGCTAAAACTTTCCCTGTGCTTTCTTTTCTCCATTCTGTCTACTGCTTGCTAAAACTTTCCCTGTGCTTTCTTTTCTCCATTCTGTCTACTGCTTGCTAAAACTTTCCCTGTGCTTTCTTTTCTCCATTCTGTCTACTGCTTGCTAAAACTTTCCCTGTGCTTTCTGCACCACCACCAGTATGATCTTCTGTCCCTTTATCTCCAAGGCCTGTCAACAAAAAGCTTTGTTTGTGGCAGCAGCCAGTCTCATGCTGTGTTTGTTTGCCTGCAGGACTGAAGGTGAATCGCCTGGACATGTATGGGGAGAAGTACAAACCCTTCAAGGGGATCAAATACATGACTAAGGCTGGCAAGTTCCAAGTCCGAACCTAGAGGCTCCTGATGGCAAGGAACAGCACTTTTCCTCCTTCCCCTGTCCCTGGCTGTTGGATGCAGCCTCCTCTCCCATCCATCTCTTTAGGGTTGCTCCCTTGTCTGTAGTAGCATAAGCAGGAAAGTGCTCAGAGTGCTGGGAAGCAGGGAAAAGGAAGGTTGACCTGAAACCACCTCATCCCTCCCTGAGTCTGAAGTGTTTGGAACAATAGTAGATGGGAGAGTTGCTCAGGTCCCTTAGGATTAGCAAGTCAGCTATTTAAGCTTGTATCACCTTCATTTTGCTGTCTTAGAGGAAATTCTAGGGATTTATGGCCTTTTGTAGCTCCTCTTCCTTGTATTTTGTTTGGCTTTTATCCTGTTGTACCTGCTACAAAGTTGAATTTCCACAAACTGCAATGTGATGATCCAGCATCTGCATTCCTGTGTCACTGGTGTTAGGGTGTAGAGCTGTGTAGCTCTTGCCAGCAGGGAGAACATTGAGCTGTTCTGCCTCAAAAAGACTGGAAGAAACTGGAAGATTGTTCTACCCAGGATGGGAAGTTGAGAAGCCTGAGATTGGGAATGGTGCCACAAAAGGAAGAAGGGAAGAATTGCGTTTTTTCTCTGGGTATTTCATATGGCATCCTGGTCATCAATAGTCTCTGAATACAGACTTGAAATACATTCAGATCTGATAACTGATGGGCAGTGGTATCTCCATGTAATTCTGCTTCTCCTCTTATTGCATCAGTGTTTGAAGGTAGGAATCCTCCTAGCTCATTTGGGGAATCAGAAGAGACAGACAGGGGAACTTCTGTGGAGACAGCACTGATGGAATTTGAAGCTGTGGCTACATGAAGATAACCCCTGTCCTAATAACAAGGTGGAACCTCTTTTTGCCTCTCCTTTCCTATTTCAAACGATGGTGATAGTGCTGTTTTCCTGCTCACTGATGTCTTCCTTTGAGATAATTGTGACCTGGTACCTTTGTAGTGTTCCTCCTGTCCTACCTCATCTCAGTTTCTGTACCAGTCAGGTGCTGTGCAGATGGATTCCAACCTATGCCAGATTTTTCACTGGGTTCATCTCTTCCTCAGGAGCTGTTGCTGTATCTGCCCATTCCAGCCTGTGCTACATCCCTCTGTACAGCAGAAATAGGAAATGAGAGGCACCTGCACTGTTCATATTGTCTGGAGTGGCTCTTTGGCCACTACATGCCAGTGTATTTTCTCTTGGTAGCAGAACTTGCACTCAGCTGCTGCACACATGACCACACACGTGTGGCTGTGGAGTCCAGCACGTACAGTTCATGTTTGTGAACAGAGCAGGGTGACCCTGAAGGAGGGAGAGCATTCATTCCACCTTGCATGTGGTGGACACTTCCTGAGTGGCATCTTGCCCGTGGTTCCTGTGCAGCTGAAGGATTCCACAGCAGGTGGCATTCTGCTGGGGTGATGTCACTGCTGAGCATGTTCAGAGCAAACAAAACCTTCAACAAGGGCATCAATAAAATGAATTTTTACATGTCATCCGTGTCATTTCAGAGTGGTTTGTGCGGGCTTTATAAGAAATAAAGTTGGTATTTGAGGAGGAATTAAATTATGCCAATTTGATTGTGTATAGTGGGGGCTTTAGGGAGATAAATGCCTTTATGCAGTTGGCATTGTAAACCTGGGACTAAGTTGCTGTCTGAAAAACTGAAATTAATCTGAAACTAATTGCTTTCTTGGTCATTTTTCTTAGTGTTTCCCAAAAGGAGTGCTGAGCATTTCCTCGAACCTCAAGTGAAAATGTCTTTAGGAATGCAGCTGAACCATTTTTGTTTACTGTGTTGGGTAGCATGCTAAGGGCAGTGCTTTGATTATGAAGACAATAAATACCTCATCACCTTCCTGCTCCTAAAGTATTGATACTGTCCTTTGGCTTTGTAACTTTGATTTTTAAAGGATCTTTTATTTACTGCTGAAGTGATTCATACTTGAGATATTGAAAGGTTTTTTATATACATTAGGCCATCAGGCCCTTAGGACACCCCAGTCTGAGACAGCTGCAGGTTCCTGTGGGGGATGAAGCAGGGCAGGAAGGGAAAATGAACAATTTCAATGACATAAGTTGGACATATGAAGGACTTCTGGGGGGCAAGCATGAGGTGCAGCTCATTTACAAAAGATGCTGATGTCAACCAGGGCTCTGAAACAACTTGAGTATGACAGTGTCAGCTGCAAAGTCAGATGGAAGCAGGCAGGCAGATGGCAGCTGTTATTCTTAGATCTTGTCTCAAGATGGTGCTACAGTGTGCTGGAAGAGGACAAGTAGGGATAAAAACTCTGAAAGAAGTGGGAAAGGTGATGGAAAGATGGAAACCACCTCAGGGATTTCTGAGCTACTGATTGATGATAAAACTAAATTTATTTTGTACCTTCAATGCAATGTTTTCACCATTCTTTTCATTACAAAACAAAGAAGCTCTCAGAGAGGCTTCACTCTTAGGATGTGCATAGATGGCACTTAGCATCATGTGGCAGCTGCAGTGCAAGGAAATAATGCTGATTACTGATTCTGGTTCGTGGTGACTTGGTTGTACCTGTCCTGTCTTCTGTTAAAGGACAAAGGCAGCCTTGTGATATTTGATTTGGCCTTTACTTGTGGATGTAAATCTAGCAGACACTTAAAACAGCTACCAATCCACTTGTCCTTTGTTTTGACCTGCTGCACAGAAGAGAGAGCTTTTGCTTCATATCACATGATAATGCATAGAAATTTAATAGTCAAAAAATATGCATTGATTCTGTGGCAGATCAAGCCAGTATTAAATTTTTTACCTATTCCCTTACCAGGAGCAAAACCAAGTTAAAGAATAAAACATCCTAATAATGAAACCATCCTGAATTTGCTCAGAGAGTTTTAGCTCAAACTCAGTTAATTACTTGGTTCCTAAATGAAGAAGTAAGTAGTATATTAACCTGGAAATAAGCAGCCTGTACCTACAGCTTTTTGTTCTTTCTATTGGGAACCAGCTTCTATTGAAACCAGCTTAAATTGGCAAAGTCAAATAGTAAAAGGACAGAGCTTAATGGCTTCCAATTGTACAGCCAAGTAAGGAGGGAGATGAAGTTTTTCAGGAAATTAAATGTCCCCTTCAGTTCACACCCATTCCTAAAACAATATAGTTGCTACAGAGATGCATGATCTCTCTTGATTTATTCACTCAGGGCCAGAATTAATTATTCATTGTACTCCTGTGATTTGATGCAAGGTGAAAGTTTGGTGATGCTGGGGAAAAGGATGATTAGCTTCTAACAACCTGTAATAGGGAGATTATTATGAGAACATGCCCTTCCTACACACTGCAGTTTGTCTTCCTATTGTACCAGAAGTTGTGAGTATCTGGACAAACAGGAAGCTCTGTCAGCACACTCAAAGCACCCAGAAGGAAGCTCTGAGGGCATGGTCACAGGATTAGAAAGGGTTCCTTTTGCTTTCTCAGAGTTTCACAGTGTCCTGGATCCAGTCGAGATAACGAATGACATTTGTGTAGACACCAGGGATGTCTCTGCGGCCACAGCCGATGCCCCAGCTGATGATCCCGATCAGGTGCATCCGACCATCCTTCATGCACACCAGGGGCCCTCCAGAGTCGCCCTACAGAGAAGCAGCAGATTAGGAACAATCTCTTTGTTTATTTTTGCATTGCTTTTCCCACCCCTGCTGGCTTTAGGGGTGCACTGGTGTTTACAGAAGCACCCTGTGCAGTGTGCTCACAAATCAAGAGCTCTCTGTTGTCACGGA
Organism: Setophaga petechia; assembly: GCA_024362935.1. Classification (NCBI taxonomy): domain Eukaryota; kingdom Metazoa; phylum Chordata; class Aves; order Passeriformes; family Parulidae; genus Setophaga; species Setophaga petechia. Next base: position 207,595 of record JANCRA010000123.1, on the reverse strand, counting down.
CATCTTTTATGGAAAATCCTTTTGCTGGGATCTTGTCTCCTGAGAAGCTGAAAGGCCTCAGAAATGAAATGTAATCAATAATTATCTGCTGCTGTGGAATGCAACAGGTGCATCTGGGATTGGTCTCGTGGTTGTTTTTAATTAGTGGCCAATCACAGCCCAGCTGTCTTGGACTCTCTGGTCAGTCACAAGATTTTATTATCATTCCATTCCTTTCTATTCCTTTCAAGCCTTCTGATGAAATCTTTTCTTCTTTTAGTACAGTTTTAGTACATAGTTTTCTTTTCATATAATACATATAATAAAATAATCAATCAGCCTTCTGAAACATGGAGTCAAGATTCTCATCTCTTCCCTCATCCTGGGACCCCCTCAAAGACCACCACACTTAGTAACAGCACTTTTACCTAAGTCACTTTTATGTTCCAGACTCCCTCAATGCTCCTCTGATGGGGAGAGACACAGAAAAATGTAACATTAAAGTGTCTTAACTTTGTATGGAGCTCATTTATGAAACGCAGATAAAATGTTGAAAAGAAAAAAGAGAGGAAGGCCCTTATTCAAGCTCTAAAGATCAAAGGGGTTTTATACTGCTATGTGTACCAGTAAAGCAAAATTATTAAATAGCTGTTTAAACAGAAAGGATGTGGATTGAATGCATGCTTTCCTTTTTGACCATGTCATTGCTCTCTAGCATCCTTCAGCCTTTATTTATTATTTTCTCTGTTTTTCAGTAGAGGGGCACCCCCTTCCTTGTACAGAACCTCCTGCTGAGTGTTTTGCATGCTCACATAACAGAAAATACTAGGAAATGCTGGGGTGGGTTTTCCTGTTCAGTTTTGTGGTATTTCCCGTATTTGGTTGTTGCTCTGGTTTGATTGCTTAAGAGTACCCTGCCTTCCCCTCCATGAGAGGAGGAGAAATGAAAGGAGCTACCAGTTCTGTTCATCAAAATCTACTAGAACTGCCACGTAGGCAAATGCATAACTTCTTTAAACTATTTTCTGAAGCCTTTTGTTTAGTTAGCTCAAAGTACAGAGAAAAGAAAAGAAAAAAAGAACAGAATTGGGTTTACCTTGCAGGCATCATCCAGGTGCCTGGTGTCTCCTGCACAAATCATGTTTTCTGTAACTGTCCTGTTGTCCAGGTACTGTGCTGTGCAGCGACTGGCTGGGAACAATCTGACATGGCCTTCCTTCAGGTGCTCCGAGTAGAATGGAGAAACTGGAAGAAAAATGACAATATAAATATATATCTATGTCTGTGTATGTGCATATGTATGTTTTTTAAAAGTTGCAATTCCATTTCCACAGTTTAGGGCAGAGTGAACAGAAGTAGCTCTGTGGCTGAACTAAAATTTCCTTGCAAAAGGGTCTTGGGTGTTCCACTTTGATAATCAGAACAGCTTCAATCTAGCTGAGAAACAAATACTGTTTCTTCAGCAAGCTGGAGAGGTTTATGCAGGCTCCAAATTAAAGACTGCCAGGTTTCTTGGGTGGATAAATCATCTTTGCATAGTTACATCAATCAGAGTGAAGTCACGCAAAATGTCTATGAAATAAATGTTAAACTGTATGAATAGACTTTTATAAATACTTTAACTGTATGAAATAGATTTTAACATTAGACTTGCATTAACAAAAGTTAAATGCTTTGTCACAGATAATACTGAGTAACTGGTACATTATGTTGGAATGGAAGAGATTTGGGTGGTCAGTTTTGGATATTGGTTTTCTTCTCCTGTAGAGCTACAATTGCACAAAACTGAAAGTTGGCAGGATTGTTGTTATTCAGTGAAGTTTTGAATTACAGTTGCAGCATCTTTGCCCTCTCAGAGGTTTTTTCTGTACTCCCTGTAAGAAATGCTGAGGATAAGCTTTAAAAGCATTTTAAAAATACTTTATGCCTCACTTACATGCTATGTCTTTAGCTCTGTTCCAGAACCCCTATGGATCCAAACTGTGATTAGGTCTTGTATGATAAATGCTTCACAGTTTTTTGTCTTACTAAGTTTACAAGTTAGAGAACTTAAAGAAGATGGAAAAGGAAGAAAGTAAAATAAGGGCTGAGGGGTTTTTTGGTTTGCTTTAAGTACAGATCTGCCTGTGTATACTTCCAGACAGCTTTTATTTCTGTTTGTTATAGCTCACTTTAAAAACAATTTCACCAGCCTTTAAATGTGTATCTGGGATTGTTATTTTTTTTGCTAATCTCTGCATAGCCAATGTCTCTTAGAATAAGGCATCATCCTGCAACTATATGGTATATAAGGCTTGACAGAAATGGATTTCTGTCCAAATTAGAGTATCTAAATGTGCTGAGTACAGCAGATGTGGCAGCCCTGATGGCCAATCTTTTGTCTCTCCTACCTTATTCAAAAGATTGTACCATTTTTTTTTTAGTTTTGTACTGTGAAGAGTATCAAGGAAGACTCTACTACTGACAGAACAACCCCTACAACTGACAGAACTGAGATGAAAATCTCACAGCAAAACTTGATTTTGACTAACTCCTACATACATTTTGTAGTGCTCATATAAACCAATATGTTACATTACACATTTCAGTGGTGCTAAAGACTTGAATTCTTTGAGGGCAGAGGACTGAAGCTCTGGACATGTATCTTCTACTCACATTCTTCATTTTTGCCATAACCAGAGATCTCACACTCGGTCCAGTCAGGCAGCTGCAGCTCTGGGGTGGGCAGGCAGGCTGTGCGCACAGTGCCCGTTTCCACAGCACACTCCTCTGCATCTGAGCTCAACTGCAACAGAGCTGAACAAGGAGAAACATCCCCACTTCATTAATCACAAACCTGAGCCAACCGTGACCTTCCAGTCACAGAGTCAGAGAAGTTCTTACCAATGTCATTGTTGAAATTTTCTGGGTCAAATCTCTGATGCACGATGTAGTTCTTCACTTGAAACTTCTGTTCACTTTCCTCAGGAGTTGCTCGGGAGGTCCTGCCCAGCACAATCTTCAGCTGATTTGTACTAAAGCTGAAGCAAAGAGAGTCTCTATTCCTGTGCTTACTACAGTGGACCCTTCCCTTGAAGATGTGCTATTGGAAAATCTGCTTTTTTATTTTAATTTTTTAAATTTATTCTTATTGTAGCTCTATTACTACTTTGTTACCCAGGCAGCTTGACTTCAAAGTGACCTATTTACCTTCATTTTTGTTCTATGTGCTTACAGTCCCTTGCTGTTCTCAAGTTTCAGATGGTTCTGCATTGTGCATTGACAACTTTGTTCTTAAGGTATCTGATACTCTCCTGTGCTACCTTAATGCTGTCCTGCTAGCTTGCCCATTTAAATGCCTCTCTGTAATGCTCAGCACAATTAACTATAATCTTTAGTGCAGAATTACTGGGATAAAAAAGGGTTTTTTCCCAAGTCTTACACCCTTTCAGTAAAGCTCTACTGGATGCTTCTATTTTCCAGACTTTTTCCCCTCATAGTACTGAACTTACCCTTCCTCAAAACAGTGAGCAGCTGACAAAACCCAGCAGGAGCTGATCAGAATTCCTCCACAGAGGAAGTGCTCTCCAGGCACTCGGTGATACTTCACAAAGATGGCAGCTTGCCATGGGTGAGCTGCAATGTCTGTGCTGGAGCCACCTTTAATCCTGAACTGCTGCGCTCTGCGCTGCCGTAAGCCACAGCTGGCTGTGGGAGACAAACCCAAAATATCCAAAATCAGACTTTTTTGTTCAGGCACTCTTGCTTTGAGTTAGGGTTAAGAGCCTCCTAGTCACCAGTCCATGCTGAGGCAGCCTGCCATGAACTATTTAGTATTTGAGTCATCCCTGTTTCCTAGGAAACTTGTATTCTGATTTGAAAAATACAGTAAGGAAACCCTGCCTTTCCTGTTCTCCATTTCTGCAATCTTCCCTTCTGGCAGAGCAAAAGGCACTTCTGTGAGAGTGGAGCCACAGAATCTTTCTGCTCCAAAAAGCTTTTCTTGTGTGTTTGTTTAACTCCAGCTCTTTTTTCACTGGAAGATGCTGGACTGTAATACAGCATTTTTTTTCTCTAGACCTTATTTTAATACAGATGACATGCAGGACAGTAAAGCTTTAAAGAAAGAGAAGAATGAGGAGTGCAGGTATGCTTACAGCAGTTAGGCACATTGCAGTACTCCCAGGTGAGCTGATTTCCTTTCAGGACATGGCACCAGGGCTTGCTGTCATTATCAGGATTCCTGCAGCACAGGAGAGAGAAGAGCTGTTTTTATTATCAGGTCTGCAGAGAGTTTGCAGAGACCTAAAGGTGTCAGAATGTAAACCAAGTGTATTCTTTTTAGAGATACAGAGGGCTCTGAGGGCACATTAAGTTTGCACTTGCAGAGTCTGATCTTAAAGAGCCACAAATAGGTCAGGTGGAATAAAATTACAATTGGGAGTGAGTTTCATTGTCACCACTAATGTATTTTGTGTGCTTTACTAATCCATGTAAAGGACTAGAGCCTTGCCTTAAGAGTACAGCAAGGCAGTTTGGTGGGGTTATTTCAATATTCTATAACCAACTACATACCTGCAGAAATTGTGACTACCAAGGCCCAGCTGGTAAGCATCTCTCCTCCAAGCAGTGTATACCTTGTGGATGAGGATTAGAGAATTCCACCTCAAACAGGGAGCTCCAGAGCTGGTAACACTGTGGCTGCCACGGTAATCTGTGCCTCTTCCAGAGCTGCAGCTGGTGTTCCTAACTTCAATAAGAAAGCTGCACATTAACAGATTGATGTGAACCTGTCAGTTCTTCCTAGGTGTGATTTCTAGCAAGGCATCTATATATTACCTTTATGTATCTCATTCTCTCAGTGTCATAAACACTAAAAGCCTAAATATAATAAAATATTAGACTCTCAACTTTTTAGGCTACAGAAACAGCCCAAACTCACAGAGAACCCTTTATATATGCAGTGAATAATGGAAATTCCAAAGTTCATTCCCTGTCCATGTACCTTTTGAACAGGAGGGCACACTGCAGTGTTCCCAGGTATACCTTCCCCCTTTGTAGATGTAGCACCAAGGTCTGGAATCCTCATCTGGGTTTCTGAAAAAGTCCCAATATTATGCATCATTATAAAGCTATTGCCAATAGTGTCATGTAGGCCATCTATGCTTAGTCCTGCTCTGCAGTGAAGATGTGGACTGAACCATCAGAAGTTGCTAGAATTCCTATTTTAATTATAAAACTGTGGAGTACATTGAGGTGAAGATGAGATGACCAGCAGCTAGCAGGAGTGGACAGCATGTTTGTGCAGTTTAGGTCATGTACAGGAAACACTGGGTTTTTACAGTTTTGACCAGGATTTGAAGCAGTAAGAAATTGAATTACAAATGGAGTTTAGTGAGGGCTGGGAAGGGGCAAGGGAAAGACTGTGGGGTGAGAGATACTTGCATTTTGTAGTCTGCCATAAACATCCATAAACTTTAGGAAGATCTAAAGTTCAGATATATCTACAGATGGTGCAATTACTGCTCAGGGGCTGCACAGTATCTGCACCTGTGCAGAGTGTTCCCTTCCCTGCTTGGACTCTGACTACAGCAATCAGCCATTCTTTAGCTCCAGGCTCTTTGAAGGCTGATTCCTGTGGCTCTGACCTTCCACCAGCCCCTCACCTGCAATAGTTGTGATTGCCCAGTCCCAGCTCAGCAGCATCCTCTCTTTGGCCACTGTACATCCAGTTCACCAGGCCATCACTATTCCAATTTAAACATTCAGCTCCACTCTCTGTCGTGCTCCAGGTACCCCTGTATGTTACTCCAGTGTCTTTGTAGCATTTAACTTCAGTATCTGAACAAAAGGGGAACAAAATGTAAGGACAGCATCCCAATTCTTTCCCAGACAGCTTCCCCAGTCTCTGTTCTGTTTAAACTTGGCTCTCAGACATCTTGTCTAGTAAGTCAGTGAAAATTCTCTGTCAGGCAGATTGTAAGTGGACATGAAGGTCTTCAGTTGCAAAATTCACAGTTTTATTAAGAGACACCTAAAACAACCCAGGTATCCTTAAAAGTTCTTTGTAGTATTAGCTTTAGAATAAAAAAAGACAACTTTAATTAGAGATCCTGGCCTACAGCAGGAGCTTCTGGGTACTCATCCTTGTGCACTGCACAGCTTACATCAATAGCATTGCTCACAGCAGCTGATGTGGTACACTCACCTATTTCACACTGCTTCCCTGAGAAACCTGGGTGGCACTGGCAGATGAAGAGCTGTGGGGAATAATATGCCTGTGAACATTGGCCCCCATTGTAGCATTTATTTCTAGTGCAGACTGTGGAATAAGCAAAAGCCAGGAAACACTGTTAATTTCACAGAAGCAAGCAGCTGCCAATGCATACACACCTTTCATTTTCCTGTCAGTCTCCTTTAGCCTGTTCTGTTTTTCCCTACCCACCTGTTATTGCCATGTTCTTACACCCTTTTTATGTTTTTGTTTATGTTCTTACAGCCTTTCTTTGTTTTTATTTTCATTTCTATCCTCTTCTATTCCCAGACAAATTTTCTGTGCAGTAACTGTGGCCCTGACTGTTCTTGTTTAGGATGATTAGATGGACAATCTCTCAGCATTTCCTTTTTCTTTGTCATACATACCTCTGACAGGCACAGTGTGGCAGCGACTCCGACCACTGTCGCACCTACAGTATTCTATTCTGCTCCCTGAAAGCCTCAGCCAGGTCCCCCTGTGTTGGTAAATTTCTGCAGATGAATTATCTGTGCAAATGGCTGTAATCAGAGAAAGGAAATCCTCTTTTAGAGATTCAGGGAAAAGACCTGGCTGAGCAAAAGGACTCCCTTCTGTTTCCAGAAGAAAAGTAAGAGAAAGATGGGAGCATCTGTCTAATGGGCTGCTCTTTTTCTTTCTCAGACCACAGCTGTCCCATCTCTCTCTCTGATGTGTACCAGATGTACTATTCCACTGTTGGCTGGCCTCTTTTTATTTCAGGAAGAGCAGAGGGAAGGGAAAACTTTGTTGTGGATGGTATTAACGGTCTGGTATTTTGCATTTTGGAATCTCTCATCCACACAACCATGACAAAAAGCTTTCAGGCTCTGTTTCTTCAACATCCTTTGCTTTCCCCTCCCATGTTCATACTGCTCCAGCTAACATGGTTTTAGTCAGCCTGGCTTACCTCTGGATCTGGCTCCTCGTTTGAAACGCGTGCGTAAGCCCTGCAAGCACAGAGGTGAATTCTGTGAGTAACTGCTCTTAAAAATATCAGAGAATGAGTACCTCCAAAGAGTCAGTCCTTTTCTTGAGGCAATCAGGGAAGCTCTGAGGAACTGTCTGCCCTCTTGTCAGACAGCCCAGTGAAAAGTGCCTCTAGTACCTCAGGATGGGTTCCTAAGAATTGGAAATCATTTAGTTGCCACGGATTACCAGGTGATTGCTTGTCACTCAGATGTAACATTTATTCCTTTGATTTCTAGTGAGCTAAGCAGACTCTCCTCCTGCCTGATGCAGACAGCTGGAGTCAATGGTGAGGAAATGCTGCTGAAAATACAGGAAGATGGCAAGAGAATGATTTGATGCATTGGCCTCTTACCTGGCACTGGGCAGTCACGATTGCTCCCACCAGCAGAAGGAGACATGGGAGTTTCCTTTCCATCCTGAGTGTTTTCCACATCAGTTCCAAATCTCAAATTACCTGTAGAGACAAAAAAAAAATGTTGAACAAAGGAGTTTTACAGTGTGTGTTTTCTCTCTTCCTTTTAAAATATAATAGCTCCTCTACAAACCAAGAGCTGGGAGTGTGACAGAGTAGCAGGCACAAGATCCAGGCAAGAAGCCACACTTTAATTTCCAGTCTCTAGGGGTTGCCCTGCAGTTCCAAATATTTGAAATAATATTCCAGCACTGTTGCCCACACTATCACCTTTGTTATCATCTATGTTATATGCAGAAAGCTAATTATTTGAGAAAATTACTACTTCCAGAAATCATGAGCTCAGACTCTGTTTATACAAAGCCAGAGAAGGCAGCTGGATAACAGCTGCTGAAATTGAAGTATGATAGATGAGTCATGAATTCAAGGCTAATATAGAGAAACTCTGTGGTTTTTTAGTAGTTTTGTTGTTGGGGTTTTTTGGTTGTTTGTTGGCTTTAAAATCTGTTCAAAGCAAAAGGCACAAATAGTCCAGCTTCTGAAGCAGAACCAGGAGTACAACAGGATGTGATTTCTCATCATCAGGCTGCAAAAAGAGGGGACTTAAGTTGCAAGTCAGACTGAAAAGACTCACAAGAACATCTTCTGAGAACCCTAATTACTCCATACTTCATCTTTGGGTCACATCTTGGTGATAAAATCCTTACAATTTGGAGCATCTCTCAGTGATTTGTATTGGTCCATAGATTTCACAGTACACTTTTTATACACTTTCAAGCTATTTTTCACCTCTTAGGAAACATTTTGCTTTGTATAGCAAGCCTTTTTCAAAGCAGTACAAGTGATTTTCAATTAATTGATTTTCACCATTCATTTCAATTGAATCTGAACTAAATCAGCAGCATTCCCAAAGCCAAAGTGAACGATTTGAACTGCTCCAGGCCCTTGGTTTCTGCCCTAACCCTGCAGTGTCCTCACTCCCTGCAGCTGTGGCTCATTTTTACAGCTACCCAGGCCTGTGTTCTGCATCCCACGGTGACAATGTTTGTTGGTATCACTGCTGATCTCTGTTGATTCTGTGGAGAAGGTTTGAAGTTCTTACAACTGTAAGAAACAAGATTCTGGTAGCTAAGAAGCTTTCAAGGAAAGATTTGTTCAGTGAAAGGACACAGATCAGAGTTGAGCTGCATTGTTAGAATTCCTGCCCGGGAAACACAGTAAAGAAATGTTGAGACCTTATTCTAAGGTGCCTGCTAAGATACTCCAAAAACAAGGAAACACCATGGTTTTTTAAATTTTGTTTTTATTTTGAGTTTTTGGTTTCTTTTGGTTGTTTTATTTTTTTGTGGGAGGACAGCTGGCCTAACTGATATCTTGGAAGAAGTCCCAGCTACCTGAAACCAGCAGGAAAAACTGCAGATCATTTTCAGGGGGTAGCAAGAAACATCTTTTAAACTTAAAAATGTCCTTTTTATATCTTCTTTGCCTGGAAAGACTGACATGAGGAGTCTCTATTTAAAAAGCACCTGCATGGTTTAATCAAGTTCATCTCATATATTCATCTGTACAAGCAGGTTCTAGCTGTACACAGCAAGTGTTTATACTGCAAAATGCTGCAGACAGTCTCTAGAAGAGACTTCTGTTTTTGAGGGAAAGAGCTAAAAATCCAAAAGAAAACAGAAGTAAGATGCTGTAGTCTTTGATAACATTGAAGGAAATGAATATTTTAAAGTCTTTGTTTCTGGAATCATTCTCAGCATTTCCTGTGGTTTTGGCCACATTTAAGGAGAAGCATATTTAGGGGGAAGTGAAGATAACCCCTCCTCCTCCTCCTCTGTGTCCCTCCATATCATGCTTTGGACCCTGGGGTGAAAGGCACAGTCTCATCTCCTCCTGAGAAGATTAGATAAATTCTCCTTTTGCAGCTGGTTCTCTGTGTCTCCTTACCTTATCAGCAAGTTATTTGTCCATAACTCCTAAATTCTTCTGCCAATGTCCTTTGTGCAGGAGACTCCTCCTTGCTTAACTGCTCAGAGCCTGAGGCTGTCAGCCCTTTCCCTGGAACGCTTCAGCTTTCTTGAAACAACTGAAAGTTAGCAGCTTTCTCTACACTATGAATCTCCTCAAAAGCAGGCAGGCAATAGCTCAGTTAGTTAACTATCATGGTGCTTCACTTATTAAACTGGGATTTATTAAATATTAATAGTATTTCATGACAATGCCACTGATGTTGAAAACAGGAAATGCCCTTTTTGAAACAGGTGCAGAGTAGTGCCTACCTTTTTTTTTTTTGCTTTTTCTCTTCTGTATTCTCTTGATTTTCTTTCCAGGCCAGTCTGGCTTTGTGTTTCCTGTGTCTCTGCTGTGATTTCTCTGTCCTGCTCGCAGCTCCACTGCAGGGGGTGGAGCGTGCTGGTGGAGCTGGGCCATGGGGCGTGGGGAACGCATCCCACCCCTTCCCGAGCATCCCGGGCACGCTGCGGGCAGGGGATGGACCGGGCAGGGGATGGTCCAGGCAGGGGATGGACTGGGCAGGGGATGGATCGGGAAGGGGGATGGAGCGGGCAGGGGATGGACCGGGCAGGGGATGGGATGGAGCGGGCAGGGGATGGGATGGAGCGGGCAGGGGATGGGCAGGGGATGGGATGGAGCGGGCAGGGGATGGTGCAGGCAGGGGGATGCTCCGGGCAGGGGATGGACCGGGCAGGAGATGGACCGGGCAGGGGATGGTGCAGGCAGGGGGATGGACCGGGCAGGGGATGCTCCGGGCAGGGGATGGAGCGGGCAGGGGATGGGCAGGGGATAGGATGGAGCGGGCAGGGGATGGACCGGGCAGGGGGATGGACCGGGCTGGGGATGGACCGGGCTGGGGATGGGCAGGGGGATGGACCGGGCAGGGGATGGAGCGGGCAGGGGATGCTCCGGGCAGGGGATGCTCCGGGCAGGGGATGGACCGGGCAGGGGATGGGCAGGGGATGGGATGGACCGGGCAGGGGATGCTCCGGGCAGGGGATGGACCGGGCAGGGGATGGGCAGGGGATGGGATGGACCGGGCAGGGGATGCTCCGGGCAGGGGATGGAGCGGGCAGGGCATGGACCGGGCAGGGGATGGACCGGGCAGGGAATGGACCGGGCAGGGGGATGGACCAGGCAGGGGATGGACTGGGCAAGCAGCTGGAGTCTGGGGAGGGAACCCATGCAGGATGGGAGGAAAGCTGCTCGCTGCCATGCTGCTGCATTTTACATTTTGTTTGTATTGTTCTTTCTTTTTTCCAGTCAGAGAGCAGATTCAGGTTTCAAAGCATTTTTTCCCCCATTGAACACCTTGTTGTTCAATGTCTGTATCTCTTAGGAGGAACTGTCCTGTCCCGTGATGCTTCTAGGAGTGGGAGTGAAAGCACAGCTGTGTTATTTCTAATATAATTAGAAGTCTGCAGTATGTAGACTTAGTCCTAGCAATTGTGTGCTGTATTCCTAATTAAGATGCTTGGCAGAGAGGCCCTGACCTGCTTGTGGAGCAAAGCATGCCCTGAACAGAGTCATGGGAGAAGAAACAGTCACGGGAGCTTTCAAGTCAAATGAGCAAAACTTCTCAGAACTTTAGATACAAATAAGGAACAGCATGTTCAGGGCCAGAGTTAAATGTTCACTGATATTACTCACCCTAGAAAATGAAGATTTATGCAAGAGAATGTGGTCATGAGGTATTCAGTTATCAAAGTGTGGCAGAAAAATGTGATGATCAGTTTTAGAGCTGATCTCAGGGCACTGTTATGAAAACAGTCAGTGCTGCAATTGTTACAGTGATCAATGTGTCCCACCTGCTCACAACTGAGGATGTGACACACTAGCAAACAAGCTCCTGACAGAATTCAGTGTAAGACATAAGAACCAGTATGTGAGGGACTTCCATTTTCAGAAGCAGCTGCGTGGAGTCCTCATTTGGAAAGCACAGCACTGGATATTTTGCATAATGGTAAAGATGAAACGCTGGGTACTCTGTGTGTTTATCTCTTCTCTGCATGGAGATCTATGTCAAGATTATGAAATTTATTTCTCCAAGAGTCACAGTGCTGGTGATAACATTACTGCCATAAATCTGATTTCAGTGTAGCTGCATTTGACTGTTTCTGGACTTCCAGTTGTTGAGATGGAACACTGCTGAGCAAGCAGGGGCTAATTTATTTTATTTTTAAAGATAATAGCCATTTGACTTCTAGATTAATGATCCTAACAAACTGATGGCCATAGGGGAAGCTTGCAGAAATTATTTCCTTCTCACAGCTTAAGGACCACTGTAACTGTCTACAGAGTGTGATGACATTTGCAGGGCTTGACATATTTTAGGAAAGCGCTCTCTCAAGCACCATCTACTGGTTTTTCTCTAAGTTGATCCTCGGGGTAATTTCAGCCGGACAGTTTAATGGCAGTGATGAAGTGTGACATCACGACATCCCACGGCAGGTCCATGTCACCCTCTGTGCCCGGTGGCTTTGGCAGGTCCAGCGCAGGCGATGGGAGCAGTGGCAGATCTTGGAGTGCACTTTGCACCCCCGTACTCCTGTGCGTCTTTGCGGTGGCATTAAATCACCTCACGCCAGCCAGCCCAGGAGGAAGAAGCATCCAAACCCGATGAAATGCCCAGAACAGCGCTTTAGCTCGGGCGGTGCGCTGGGAAAACCAAACGCCGCGTTCCGGATTGACAAACTTTAAAGATGCTGTGGGAAGAAGACGCCAACTCCGCAATTTTACTTACACAGCCCACGAGCTTTCCTCTCCTCCCATCCCGAGCCCGACTCCAGGCGGTACCGCGGCAATCGGGGCGGCCCCGAGCGTCCCCTCTGAGGGAGGCGATCGCGATTCCCCGGGGCGGCCCCGAACGTCCCCTTTGAGGGCGGCGATCGTGATTCCCCGGGCGGGCCGAGCGCCGGCCCCGCGCGTCCCCTTTGAGGGCGGCGCTCGCTCCGGAGCCGGAAGCGCCGGGCCCGCGGAGCGCAGCGGAGCCGGGCCCGCCATGAGCCGCCCGCCCGCGCTGCAGGCGCTGACCTGCGGGCCCTGGGAGATGCGGGAGCGCCTCGGCACCGGCGGCTTCGGCAACGTCATCCGCTGGCACAACAAGGTAGGGCGCTGGCCGGGCCCGCGGCGCCGCGGCTCGGGAGCCGGGCTCAGCCCAACTCTTGCTGTGTCCACAGGAAACCGGCGAGCAGGTGGCCATCAAGCAGTGCCGGCAGGAGCTGAGCCCGCGCAACCGCGACCGCTGGGCGCTGGAAATACAGATCATGAAGAGGTGAGGCGGGCGGCGCGGCTCTGGGGCCGGGCCCGGTGCCCGCTCGGGCCGGGCCGGGCGGAGGGGTCCCCGCTCGGTGTCGCGTCGGCGGCGGGGCGGGGGCGGCCCTGGAGCTGCGGGTGCGCTGAGGGAGGTGCTGGGAGAGGCTTCGGGCCGCCGGGGGATTCCCTTCCGGGAGGTGCCCGCTCCGCAAGTGCGTGGAAATTGACGCGTAAGGAAATTGACGTTGTGCTGCGTGAGGCTCTTGGGTCTCTCACTGCCGTCCTCGGCGTGCCCTCAGCGCTACCACAACGCCGCTGCCTAGCCTGGCCTAACGTTTGTGCTGGGGCAGTCCCTTGGGATGTTTTTTCATTTTTCATTTCATTTCGGGTGTAGTGGTCTGATTGCAGTTTGGGTCTTTTCTGGACGGTGGCAACACACTGCCTTGCATTCCTCTGCAAGGCTTGCTGCTGTACCTTCTAGGCAGATCTGTCATGCCTGTGTGTTGAAGAAACACACTGGCTTGCATGTGAAATGACAGGAGATGGAAAGAGTCTAGATCCGTGAAAGATGCAAACCTTTAGAATTCACTAATTTAGTTTCTAAAAGGATTTGTGACCATGTAGGACTTCAGGTGATGACCAGGAGCATGTGAACGGTATAGCAGTTCAGATAATCACGGGTACTTGCCTGATTTTTGTTCTGCAGACTGAACCATCCCAATGTGGTGGCTGCCCGCGATGTCCCTGAGGGGATGCAGAAGCTGGCACCAAATGACTTGCCACTGTTGGCCATGGAGTACTGCCAGGGTGGAGACCTCCGCAAGGTGAGGTCCCTGGGGTGGCAGCCAAGGAATGGATCAGCTTCTAATCTTATCCTGGGTTTTCCACGGAAGTTTTCCCTTAAAACCTTTGTTTTCACATCCTGGTGCTTCCTAATTCTAATCATGGCATCAACAGGTGTTGGTGGCTTGGTCCTTGGGATTATGTTCAGTTTTTGAAGACTTAAGTGCTTTGTGAAACTCTTTTTATTTTTTTGGATGCAAGTGACACTGTGAGGAGCTTGCACATAAAGAATGAGGGCAGGTGCTAAGGGATGTGCAGCAGTATGTGAGTATGGCCAAAACCATTGTAGGGCAGGTGCATCTGTGGGCTGTACCCTTCCTGAAAGTGATTAACTCCTGTCTTTCATAGGAAGAAATAACCATGATAGTTCTAATCCTGAGGCTTTTCTGACCTTTGCTATAATCTGCCCATAGCTAAAACACAGACGTCAGGCCTGAGATTGGAGTTGGTACTGGCAGGCACAGGGGAAATGGCAAAGAGGGATGGAGCAGACAGAAGGATGAGAATGGGATGACAGTGACTTCTTTCACCTGCTTCTTTATGCTCCCATGCAATTAAACCAAGGCTGGTTTAATTACAAATCTCTAATTGCTGCTACCACATGTCACAGTCCATAGAGTTTTGTACTTCTGGAGAATTTAATTGCTGTTGCTGAAATTTGGTGCATCCCTGAGAATTTGTGGGACTGTGGGCCTCACTCAGGATGGAGGAGGGAAAGATTGCATTCTGTGTTGTTCACTTGCAGTACCTGAACCAGCTGGAGAATTGCTGTGGCTTGCGGGAAGAAGCTATTCTTATCTTGTTATCTGACATTGGTAAGTGGTAGCAGTACCTTCAGTTGTCTGAGCTATGGAAAACCTTTTAGTCCTGAATCCACTCTCCAAATATCCAGCAGTGACCTGAGTGACTCCATTTTAGACTGACCTTTATGGTCTTGAACATCAGAAGTGTTGGGAGTGTGGGGAGGTCCTTGCCTGATGGAAGCTAGCCAGTGTTACTGCAGTTTATAGGAAGGATGTGAGGGAACACCCAGAGAGAGAGCTCAGTTGTGTCCAGAGTTCTGTGATGCTGACTTTACACCTTACACTTAGTGTTTGATTGTGCAAGGTTTGATGTGAAAGCCATGCTTATTACCAGATAGGGCTGAATCCTTACTGAGCTCCTGCTAGGTACTGTTACTTATGCTCTTACAATTGGCTTTTTTGTGTCTCAGCTTCTGCTCTCAGATACCTTCATGAGAACAGGATCATCCACAGGGACTTGAAACCAGAGAACATTGTGCTGCAGCAGGGAGAACAAAGGGTAAGCAGGATGCAGTTGTCTCTGCCTGCACAGACAAGTCAGCTTACAAGGAACATGTGTGTGCTTCTTGCAGTTACCTGGGCCCTCTGCCCCAGGATAACACCTGTCTCAGGTCACTGTGTCAGAGGAGTTGTATTCTGTGTGCAGCTGGGATGAGACATTGTGTTAGACATCTGTTAACACTTGAAATTTTGACTTTCAGCTGTTAAGGAAAGAGCCAGACTGTGCTGATCCAAGATTGGAAGGAGCTAGCTGCATAACTGCTGAGTGTGCTACAACACCTTCACATTCATTGTGGTTTTAGTAATTTACAGTAGCCTCCTGTTTCTATTTCTGTCTCTTCACTGGCTTGTTTCTGGTATAGCTTTGAAGAGCTGAACCTTTCTGCTGTATATGATGTGCTTTTAGCAGGACTTGGTCTAGCATTCTTATTTTCTGATTTGTGTTTCAGTTAATACACAAAATCATTGACCTTGGTTATGCTAAGGAGCTGGATCAGGGCAGCCTGTGCACATCCTTTGTTGGGACTCTGCAGTACCTGGTAAGAAAGAAATTCAGCTAGAAGAGTTTCAAGTGGGGTAGAATTAACTGTTACCAAGCTTTGGGCTGGGATTAAGCACTTGTGTGACATGGGGTGAGTTTGTGGTGCTGAGGCTAGCAAAGGTGACTGCTTTTTTTGCTAACACTGGGTTTTCTGCTAGTTGCTTCTGTTATAAATAAGCAGGAGTGCCAGTAACCAGGAATGCTGCTCACTGTGAGAGGGTCTTAAAGCGTGTGAGAGGCAGTGTAAAGATTAATGTAAAGACATTCAGTGATGTCTTTAATCATTTGTACAAATGTTAATGAGATGTTAAGGGATAGAGGAGGCTCAGAGCTTTGTCTCATGTGTGTATAAACTGTATCAGGCTCCAGAGCTGCTGGAACAGCAGAAGTACACAGTGACAGTGGATTACTGGAGCTTTGGCACGCTTGCCTTTGAGTGCATCACAGGCTTCAGACCATTCCTACCCAACTGGCAGCCAGTGCAATGGTGAGTAACCCTGGCTGGGTGATAAATGGGCATGATGTGACTTTCCTGTTTACAGGAAGTAGAAGGGTGGTCCCTTGATTCTGAGGATAATATCCCTGTGTGGAAACCGACCCCCTTCACAGGAGTTTGAGCCACCTGAGCAAGTTCAGCATTCCTGAATGGGATCAGGGCTGACTCCTGCAGGGCAGATAACAGCAACCAAAGTGGCATCTGTATTATACCTGTCAAGAATAGCTTTAAGAGCTTACTAACTTGCTGGATGGGAAAGACAGGCAATTGTTTTACCCCTGTGCTTGCTTACATTAGGCATACAAAGGTGCGTCAGAAGAGTGAGCTGGATATTGTTGTTTCAGAGGACTTATCTGGAGAAGTCAAGTTTTCTAGCAGTCTGCCCTGCCCAAACAATCTGAACAGGTGAGTACTAGAAATTGCTGTGCTGAGATAAACTGATTCTTCTGCAAAAGGATCAGGTTTATATTATATTATATTATATTATATTATATTATATTATATTATATTATATTATATTATATTATATTATATTATATTATATTATATTATATTATACTATATTATACTATGTTATACTATATTATATTATATTATATGCATTACAGTGTTAATCTGTGAATAAATTGAGTGCATGACACAGGCAGTGCTATTGTCATTTGTCAGTCTTGGTTTCTGCCTTCTAAACACTGCATTTGTGATAGGGAGAAGTGGGGGGGGAGTTTTGTTAGTCCTCCCACATGGAACAGGCCATATGGGTACTGCAAATGCACTTTTACCTCTCTGATCTCCTGGTTTTTATTGCTCAGTGTTTTGTCTGAGAGGCTGGAGAAATGGCTGCAGCTCATGTTAATGTGGCACCCACGTCAGAGAGGGACAGATCCTACCTATGGACCCAATGGGTGTTTCAAAGCTTTGGATGACATTTTGAACTTGAAGGTAAGCAATAGGTTCCATATTACCCTGAACAGTTTTCCAGAGAGTGGTTGCCTGTAGTCTGTGAGAAGAGAGACTTGAATCATAGACTAAGGAGGAAGAGTGAGGCAGAAACTCGTGGAACTGTTAGTAACAGGTGCTTTCCTCTTGCTTCTTTGCTTCTAACTACTCCCTGAGCTTGTTAGGAGTAGTGAAAGCTTCTGTGCATTCTTAGTTCCATATTCTGATAGAGGATTCTACAGCTGAAGGTCTTTAGTTGCCCTGTGGCCTCTCACTTGATGGAGGACAAGAACTTTGCCATGAAGTTAGGAAGTAACTGCAGAGTGACTTCTTGAGTCTGCCAAGTGCTTTGAACAGATTTTGTGGTCATTGTCTCAGTCCCTGGATCTCTGCTCTGACATGAGCAATGCATCTTCAGCCTTTCTCATGCCATGCTGCTCTTGTTGTAGTTGCTTCATGTTTTGAACATGGTTACGGGAACTGTGCACACCTACCCTGTGACAGAGGAGGAGACTCTGCAGAGTGTGAAGGCCAGGATTCAGTCAGATACAGGAATTCCAGAACAAGACCAGGAACTACTGCAGGAAGCAGGACTTGCATTGTTTTCTCAGAAGTTGGTCACTAAACATACAGCTGATAGCAAGGTGAGTCTGGATATTCCCTCTCTTGCTTTTGAGTGAATCAGAAGACACTGCTCTCACTTTGGGATCACAGGACTTGGCATGCTTTTGCCATGGGAGCCTCACAGACCTAACAGCCATTGTAGCATAGGCACCCTGTTGCCTTTGGTGTTCACAAATGCAGAACCCTGTTGCCTTGGGTGTTCACAAATGCAGAACACCCTGTTGCCTTGGGTGTTCACAAATGCAGAACCCTGTTGCCTTGGGTGTTCACAAATGCAGAACACCCTGTTGCCTTTGGTGTTCATAAATGCAGAACACTGTTGCCTTTGGTGTTCACAAATGCAGAACACCCTGTTGCCTTTGGTGTTCACAAATGCAGAACACCCTGTTGCCTTTGGTGTTCACAAATGCAGAACACCCCGTTGCCTTTGGTGTTCTGCATTTAGCTGAGGAGGACTGTTCTGTTTATGGTGTTACCACAGCTTTCTTTTCTGAGAAAACCTATTTGGGTCTTTTGTCTTCTGCAGGTGAATGATACTGCAGCTGCAGACACAGACCTTCTGTTCCTCTTTGATACCAAGAAAGTTTCCTATGAGGCTCAGGTGGCCTTGCGTCCTCATCCAGAAAGTGTTGACTGCATCCGTAAGGACTTTCTCTGGCATGAATGTGAAGGGGGGTCTGTGTTGACAGTGGTGTCTGTGTCCTGTGGTTTGTGTCATGTACACAGAGTAGAGGGAGATTTTGCATCAAGAAGCAGTAAAATGGACTGACTAATTCCATTTATCAGAATAACTGAAAAAAGGAAGTGTTTGATTTTGATATACTGGAGAAAGTGCACAGGGGTAATCCAGCTCTAGGCTTTGCAGGCCCCTCAAAGGAGCAATGTTTTGGTCTGTTTTGTGATAACACAACTTTCCAGCTGCATGTTGATACGTACATTCCCTTTTCCCCACCTCCTCTGTTTTCAGTCCAGGATCCAAAGAAGAATCTCCACTTTTTCCAGCTGCGGAAGGTGTGGGGTCAGATCTGGCACACGATCCGGGTGCTCAAAGAGGACTGCAACCGCCTTCAGCAGGGCCAGCGAGCAGCCATGTATGCTGGCATGTCTCTAAAATGCTTCTCTCTGTCTTTGCTTTGCTTATCTCTGTGCTCTGCTGAAAGGGAAGGCAGAAATGGGACCCTGTTGGAATGGGGAAGCCCGTGATTGGAGCTGTAAGCAATTAATGAAAAGCTGAGAGTTAACCCCTTGGCATTTGTCCTCACTGCTGTCTCAAGTGTCTACTTGGGATGTGCCTGATAGTGGAGCCCTGAAAATGTTAAAGATAGAACTCTAAAATGTCAGGCTTTATGTTTTCTCAGATCACTGCACCTGCGTAAGCAGTATGATAAATGATATAATTGTTAGATGTGATGATTGTTTAGTAATTAAGTATAATTATTATATAACCATAAGAAGAATCATGAGAAACTATGCTGGAAATTTAACGGGGGCTATGTTTAGCTGAAATCTATGTATACAACAGAACAATGTAAGTTTAATAATTAACATGAAAGTTATGTAACGATAGAGTATAAAACACCTTCACCTCGAATGTATGGTCGGAATTAGATTTGGGTTGTAATACCCCAATTCCCAGAGCTCTTAATAAAAAAGCAGCACATATAATCACCACATGATTATGTGTTTTTGAATGCTAACATGCCTGGTGGATTTTTATTTTTGGAGGCTAACAGGAGCTTCTTGTCCCTGCAGGATGAATCTGTTGCGTTACAACAGTACCCTCTCGAAGATGAAGAACTCAATGGCCTCCCTTTCTCAGCAGCTGAAAGCAAAGCTGGACTTCTTTAAAACAAGCATCCAGATCGATCTGGAAAAGTATAAAGAGCAGATTGAATTTGGAATTAGTGAGTATAGCATCTGGCAAACAGGTCTTTTCATGCCTCATCCTCCCAAAAACACCTCCCCGTTTCTCTGTGAACCTGAGAAAGCCAGTCCCTGTTCTTTCATTCCTGTAGCTTCTGAGAAGCTGCTGTTTGCCTGGAAGGAGATGGAGCAAGCTGTGGAACTTTGTGGGCGGGTATGTTTCTAAATCTAACTGCTTATCATAAAGAAAAAGAGGCTTGTTTTTATTATCTCTGCCCTCCTCCCCCTTTTTCTTCATTGTCCCTGCCTTAAATAGAAACTCCCTGTGTTTGGACTGATTCCAGATTTCACATTGCCTTGGTTTGTGTGGCACCATTTTTGCCCATTACTAGTACTGCATGAAGCTTATTCTGTTTTAAGGCTTAGAGGAAAAAGGGAGATCTTGGGGAAATCCCAAAAATGTCTTGGAAGTTGTTTTATCCAAGAGCACCAACCTAATTTCCTTGAATTGAAGTGCCTCATATTCTCATTTGTCTTTGGCCAAGGCTGCTGTTTGTGTCTTGCAAACAGCAAGAAATGTGTGTTTAGAAATATGAATGAGAAAGAATGTGAGTGGTAGTGTCTCTGAGACTGTTCTGTTGCTGATGCTCTGCCCTGCTTTCAGGAGGATGATGTGGACCAGTTAGTGAAGAGGATGATGGCCCTGCAGACAGACATTGTGGACCTGCAGAGGAGCCCACTGGGTCGTAAACAAGGAGGAACACTGGAGGATTTGTGAGTTGAACTGCCCTGAGCTTCAGGTGCAGGAGTGTTTTTAGCTAAGCTTACAGGACAATGAAAGGGCTGTTACTTCCACCCAAATTATGGGGTGGATTTTACACTAAAGATGGCTTTTGACTCATCTGTCACTGATCTGAAGTGGCAGACAGGTATAGAAAAGTTTTGAGTTTTCAAATATTTGTTCTTAATTTTGGTCCTTTGGAAATCCTTTGTTTTTCTCGCTTTTTCCTTCTAGAGAAGAACAAGCCAGAGAGCTGTACCGAAGACTGAGAGAGAAGCCAAGAGGTAAAATACTTTAGCTCAAGGTCAGCTTGCTTTGTGTGGCTTAGGAGCTGTTCTCAAAACTCCTCTGGAGCTCTTCTCAGAGCAGGCTGTGGCCACAAGCATCTGCTGCTGCTTCTGTGTAGGAAGGATAAAAGACATGGCTGCTCCTTTGATACAGTCCCAACTCTCCTTTTCAAGTTTTTTAAATTCTGAAGAGGGTGGCCAAAATTCAGTGTTTTTTAAACTTTGAAGAAGGCCAAAATTCAGTGGAATTCATCCCACTCAAACTTGCATATCCTGAACTTTGGATGCTTCAGGATTGAAGCAGTAGTGGAAACAAGCCACTAAGAATCTTCTCACTCTATCCTATAGATAAACCTACATTTCTGTGTGATACTGACTCTCATTCCAGATCAGAGGACAAGTGGTGACAGCCAGGAAATTGTACGGCTGCTCCTACAGGCAATCCAGACCTTTGAAAAGAAAGTTCGAGTCATTTATGCTCAGCTCAGGTGAGCTTTGTAGATTTTATTCAGAGTTTAGAGAAGGCATTTTCTCTTCCAGCAAGTGAAGGTTTTAAATCTCAATGCATACAGCTAATGAGATCTTGCAGTATTGCAGGAAATAAATAACTTCAGGAATGTTCTCCTACTGCACTGGCCCACATGATCTGATTAGTTTTTACTTTTTTTAATAGTAAAACAGTAGTTTGCAAACAAAAGGCATTGGAATTGTTCCCCAAAGTGGAGAAAGTGATGACTCTGATGAGTGAAGATGAAGAAACAGTTGTTAGGCTTCAGGAGAAACGACAGAAAGAACTGTGGAACTTGCTGAAAATTGCTTGTGTAAGTAAAAGAAAACTCCACTTTAACCCAAGAATGTGGTTTGTAGCATAGGTTACTGAAATAATAGTAAATTGATTATGTCCTATGGTTCTTTATTTTGAATTTGTATTAAAACAAGTTCCAGGTTGTCTCATATTCCCAGTGGAAATAATTGCACTCTGAATATTCTGTGTTTTCCTCAGAGTAAAGTCCGTGGTCCTGTCACTGGCAGTCCAGAGAGCATGAGCACCTCACGCCTTGGCAGCTCGGGGCAGCTGCTGCTGCAGGTCCCTTCTGGAACCTACAATTTATCAGACTCTGTGAGGAAAAGGTGAGGCAAGGTCTGGAGTTCTTCAGCTGCTCATGCCAGCACTACAAAGCTGGACTTCCTGCTTTATGAAGTGATGGCACTCAGGTTTCTCATGTTTTACACTTTGTGTTCAGCCTGTGTTGGCAGCAGTCTTGGTTTACTTTAGTAGTTAACAGGCTTGCAGATCTTCCTTACAAAGAATGGGGAATCATGTATAGCTTCACTGCCCCCTGCTTCATAATAATGGTGGTTTTTTGGTTTTCTTCCTTTAACCTGAGATGGTTGGGCTCACTTGGGAGTGCACTGCCAGCAGGAACTGCTGAAGCATTGTCATGTAAGGTCACAGCAGCTGGGCTGTGTCATTGAGGAGACTCCTGTGGCCAAGCTTGGGTGGTTCTGGCTTCCTCAAATGAACTGGGTCACCACATGGAATGGGAGACCTTGGTTTGTTTATTTGCATGTTGCTCCATCCCTAAGTTTACAGACTTCTCAGCTTTTTCTCTAGCAGCAGTGGTTCCACATAGTAAGAACCCAGTCCCATCCTGGATTCATTTCCTTTCCCCTGTGTGTAACTCAGGGGCTGCCACCAACCCTTCAAGCTGCAGTATGAATTACAGACCTATGACCTGACTGATTTCAGTGTTTGCAGTGTATCTGCCAGAAATATTTGTTGCTGACAGAGGCAGCATCTCTTTAAACTGTCACAGAAATTAATAATGCAATAATTGCCCCTTTCAGTGAGGAGCTGCTGCTGGAATCTCGGAAACTTTGTAGCCAACTAGAAAATGTGATGCATGACACAATGAAGGATCAAGAGCAGAGTTTCTTGGTAATGTACTCATTCTTCTATAAATGGACTGGGGAAGTGCATGGTTTCAAAGTTCTGCTTCTGCAAATTGAAATCTGCAGTTTGCTCCTGGACAAGGGAGAGTAGGAGCTGCAGAGAGAGGAAGCAGCTGTTCCCTCATCATCTGTTCACTGACAGATTCTGCTTGCCAGGACTGGGAACTTTGCTGAACAGTAAAGGATGGGGCAAAGCACTTGGCTGTTGTACAAAAATACTGCAGAACTGCACACAAATTTAAGATCAGTGGGTGGCAGTACAGTGGTGGGCAGGGATGCTTAATTTAATGATGCAGAATATTAAAAAGATTGTAAAATACTAGAATGCAAGTAGGTTAAGTGTTCCTTGATAGCAGTCATGTGGCTCATCATGAAATTATATTGACCAACTTGTTCACAGTAAATTTTTTTGAAGTCTTTATAATGCTTCAGAGAAAGTTTAAGTGCAAGCTAGTGTTGAACTTCATTTATTCTTTAGGC
Organism: Setophaga petechia; assembly: GCA_024362935.1. NCBI lineage: Eukaryota > Metazoa > Chordata > Aves > Passeriformes > Parulidae > Setophaga > Setophaga petechia. The sequence goes on along the minus strand of JANCRA010000123.1, from coordinate 184,606 downwards.
TCTAGACTGGAGCTGGCTGCAGCTTCAGGTAGAAGAAACAAACAGCCCAGGACAAGCAGAGATGTGACATCACTTTGGTTGCCTCTGGAGCTGTGCTACTTTGGGAAGCCAACTGTGAAAGCTGCTGCCTCTGAGAAGGGAACATCCCCTGCCTCCTTCTACTGTCACCAACTGCTGATGTGAGACATGGCAGAGCTTTCAGTATCCACTTCTCAGACACTTTTTCACAAAGATACAGTAGGGAATGCCTGTTCTTAACTGCTTGGAAAATGTTCTTAATTGTGCCTTAAGACAGCAGAAACTCTGTCCTGATAAATCTTCCCTTAGGCATCACCTGTGGCTGTTTTGCTGCATTTTAGGGTTTCTAATGAACAATGGACAATACCCAGTCACTGGTAGATGTCACCTTCCTAATGAACTGTGAACTTAATTTCTTAACTTTGCTGATTTGCACTTTTTTTCTTTAAGTGTAATGGTTGTACTTACCTAATACTTGTTTCCTGTATGGGAACGAAATTATCTAAAACATGTAAACTTTTGGTTTGCTCTTTTTGATGCGCTCAATAACAATTTAATGGAAAAAGCTGCTTTCATGTGTGGGTCTCCAAAACATGAGGGGTGTAAGAATGTTATCCTAGAAACCAAAGGAGAAGGAAATCTTCAGCTATCTTGTAACAAAGCATTTGGAGATTAACTATGCATAAATTTGCATGAAAAGAAAAAGACCAAAAAACACAGCTGGATGGAAACTTGGTGAGAGTCAACACACACCAACCTTGTGTTCTGACCGTGACCAATTTATTTCATTCTGATGTAACCCCAAATTTCCACTACAGCACAGAGACCTCCTTTTATAAAAGGCTGTGAAGTATAGGACATGCAAAATGCAATACAATAGTGGGGAGAGGTTGGATTTTCTTCTGGTTTTTTTTGAAACAGATTTAAAATACAGGAAACTGAAATGTGGCACAAACATCACAACTTCCATGCATGCCTTCACGTGTCTTCCTTTGTTGTGCTGGCACACTCTGGACTTCAGCATTGAGTTCAAGTCATTCTTGGGAAGAGCAGGAAGTTCACACTTCTTCAAATTTCAGAGTAATATTAAGGCTGAAATGCATGGGGTACACTTTTCCTTCATCTTCCAGAGCACCACCAGTTGTTTTACTTCAAGCTGTGTTAAGCTTCCAGCTCAAATGCCAGCCCGAGTTTGTGACCTCCAGCAGCAAAATTCTTGCCATCAATCAAGCCTGAGAGTGTCAGCTTCACACCTACAAAAACAAATCATGAGAACCATCAAACACTGAGCTAGATCCCTGTGCAGGGCTCTGTGCCTCAGGCACCTCACAGGAACTTGTGTGCATTGACATCCTTTACTTCTGAGTCTGCATGAAGACTTTCAGCTCCTTTGTTCATCTGTTCTGTTCTTAAGACAACAGTGAATTAAACCATAGTGTAGTACTTAAATTAAACCATAGTGTAGTAAACCATAGTGCAGTACTTGAATTAAACCATAGTGCAGTACTTGAATTAAACCACAGTGCAGTATTTAACACGATTTGCTCATTTGCAGTGAGAATTACCTACCAGGTCGGAGGGTGTGAGTGTAACCAATTCCAATGAGGCTGGCATTGTTCACTTTAGCCTACAAGAGAAAAAAATCACAATATTTACACACTGAATAGTTAGGTATTCAAACAGAAGTGTCCCAGTGCCCTGAGAAGGGGGGCTGTGCATTAACACAATTCAGCTACTTTTAGACCAACCTCTATTAGAAGCAAGTTCCAATCTTTTCTCAGCAGTTTCCATCTTAAGCAAATGGTAGTCCTGCACCAATTCTACCCTCACAGAGTGCCATGCTGTTCTTCACTGCCTCCTCTGTTATGTCTTTACATCCTTTAAATACTCACTACAGTCCCTCAGAGCCTGTTTACATCACTCAGGAGTGATTTTTCTTCTAATGAGCAAGAAATACAAGAATATGCAATCCCCTTTTTGCATTGCTACGTTTTGAGCTCTTTACAATAGCATTTCTCATCTTCAATTTTGGTTCAATGGTGCTGGAATTGTTGTTTTGAAACACAAATGCTTGTTAGTATCACATGTCAGCTGACTTTCAATGGTTAACTTACTGTTCAGAGAGGGCTGTAAGCTCAGCTGAACTTCCACCATTGTAACCATAGTATGGTTTTACATTATGGATTTCAGAATTAAAAGGACACTGGGTCCTTTCATTACTTTTTAAAATATAATTTGCAGCACACTAGCACACTATTCCAAGCATGCTGGTCAGACTATTTCACTATGGACAAAATTCTATCTAGGACTTCTTTTCCCCAATAATTTCACGTATGTGATGTGTGAGGTCCCAATTTAAATTTGAACCACAACAGAACCCACAGTTTGCCATCTACCATACTTCCTCAGTAACTAATCAAAGCAACTGCTTCATAACATGAATTTTCAGTGTTTAGGGGAGCTTGAAATCCTCGTTTCTGTACAGAATTCTTACCGCAACAGAAGACTTTTCATCCAGCTGGTACCTCCCAGCAATGCCAAAGCGTGTGTTGTTACTGCCAGCAGTCCATGCAAGATTGACTGATGTCTCAACCTTATTAGTAACCTTCTGATAAATAGACCCACCAAACTCAGTGCCATCGTTCCTGTTTGTGATAGATGCAAGTGTGTCAAGCCTTGCCTTGTTCAGGAATTCCTTAGATTAACCCTTCCCCACAATCATTTGCTCATTATCTCCTGAACTGAACCAAGAGATCCAACACTTCCCTGAGCCCCAGCTCACCATTTCACTACTGCAGCTGGAGCTGGCACACTCATGCTCTTATTTTTTTTACACAAAAGATATTTTGCTTTGCAGAATGGAACAGGACTTTCCAACAGCCAGAGACTGACAGTTTGAAGTTCTGACAAAAAAATCAACAACCCACCCAGATAAATGGCAGTGGTTGCTGCCACTGTGCAGCAACACACAAAGGAGACTCAGTTATGGCAATGAGGAGACTGGAACCCACATTGCTGCGTTCCAGTTGTTTAAATACAGCATCTTCAAAGCATCTCAGGCCACGTGAATGCCAAGACTACAGCCAGGCAGGGATGACAGCTGGAAACAAACACAATGCTACACCTGCCCTTCTCCTTCATCTTGGCCATTTCTGAGGGAGAAACTTTCTGGCTGATTGAGAAGGTACAGGAGTTTAATTGCAGGCTTTTTGGTGTTGTGCCATTACAGAAGTTAAAGCTCACAGCTTTTAATTACAAATTACCATAAAGGGCCTTTACATCACCATCTTAGATATACAAACCCCAAAATTACTCTGAAATAAGGTGCTGAGACAGCCAAGAGATGGGAAGTTGTCCCTATTTTAGTTGTACTGTAAATAAAAACACTGCATATAAATTAATTGGAAACAAATCAGCCTCCCCTTCCCTTCACCCACCTTTGACCCAAGGCCATTACTGCTAATTATTCCTACAGTTTGGCTCCTGTGATGTTTTTCTAGGCTCAGGTAATACTTACACATTAGTGTGCAGCTGAAAGTCTTCTGCCTTATATCCCAAGGCAAAGTTCCTTTGTGTGACCTTGTACTTGGCTGTATCAAAAGCTGTCTGGTAGCCAGCCAGCCATCCTTCATAGCCCACCACTGCCCAGCCATACACAGTTGGTCCAGAGAGATCAATGTCTACGCTGCAGCCCACATGGACATAATCTCTTTTGTAGGTGGTCTTCAACTTCCCACTCTTCTTCCTGCAGAAACAGGCAGCTTTATGTGTAATGAATGCAGTTTTATTTCAATATGTGTGTCCTTTAAGGGCAGTTAATGAAATTCCTGTATTCCCTACTCAAAACTCAACTGCTGCTGGAGGGCACAGGATGAGGATAATGGTGCTGTGTAAATTCACCTGGTGCCACTTCTCCTCCTACCACCTCAAACTCCATACAATCCCCAAGAAGCAAGAGAGAGAAAATTGTTTCTCCTTAATGCTTTAAAACCCATCTGGTTTCAATTTTTTTTTCTCTGTGAGTGTAATTTGTTATGGCATCATCAGTTTATTTCAGGAGCATCCATAAACCTGCAGCAACAGCTGTCCTTCAATGAATTTTTGTGTTTGGTGATCCCCACTGTTCCTTCCTTGTGCATTGCCTGCTTTCCTTTCCTCACTGCTCCTCTACCAAAACCAGATTTCTTCACCCTCCAGACACCATCCCCTCAGCCTGCCTTTTCTGGCCCTCTTGTGACACCTCTTCCTCTCTCAGTGTGTGTCTGCTGATTTTGCCACCCATTCAAACACAACTAAACAAAACCTGAGCACCTCTTTAATTCTCCCCCCACCTCCTTTCTCTTCCACTCAAGACACAGCAGAACATTTGTGCTGCCAGTCACTCACACCCAGGCCTGGGCTCTCATTTCTGACTTAGCTTCTAATTCCTCACACCCAAGCAGCATTTCAAACTCAAGAGTCTCCTGACAGGCTCTCCCCATCAGTAAATTAGTACCAATCCTTATTTGCAAAGCAGTCTCAATCTTTGTGCACTGTTCAGACATGAACACCCCTCCTTTGCTCTGCTACTTACCAAATTTAAGTACATTGAATTGAGAAAGAAAACTAAGTGCTATTCCACTGCCCATTCTACCTCCTCATTCAACTGTGCACAGACATCATCTGGCCAAAAGCATCAGCAAAATAAAATAAAAATTGGCTTACTGATTTGACAGCCTTAGGACTGTCAGGAACATGAAGATCTAGTTGTTTAAGGGGAGAGTGAGAGATTGGTACCTACTGCAAAATGATAAATTTGCCACTGGCCAAAAAGCTGAAGAATTCTTTCAAGCAAAACTTGTCCTTCTGAGTAAAATATTATCCACTGCCTGCAATTCTACAGTGATTGCAGAATCTTCTCCAATAAATGCTGAGCTTTAACACAATGAGCAAAGTATTTTTAGAAGTTATAGGAAATTCTGGCAGCAAAGGTAATAGAAAATGTTTACCCTGTGTTTGGTACAAATGTAGTGTCAAGAGCCACCTTCAACCCGTCAACCATCTGCAAAGAAAAACACACATCTGCTCAAAAATCAGTTGAAACATAATTTCTTATATTCCACTACTAGAACTCCCTGTCTAAAGAGGAAATAAAATAGAACTAGAATGTCTCCCTCATGATTTCCAATGAAATCTGAAGATGCTGCATGATGAAGGATTAAAACAGGATCTTTTCTTCCCACAAGGAGCCCCTTTAACAGCACAGACTTCCTAAAAACTTCTTGGTTTTACATATAGGAAGTTGACACATCTAGTGTGGCAACAAGAAAATTATTCACACAATAATGACAGAAGGAAAACTACTCATGTCATGTTTCCTTATTTTTCATAGTTCAAACAGTCCACACAGCAGCTCAAAAATCTCTCAAATAATCTCCAGATACTGTGTGAGACCAAAGCACACACCCATCTCATTTCCCCCCACCTTTCTCATTAGCTGGACAGCACTTTCCATTCTGAAGCACAGGTGAAAGTACAAACATGAGTGGCCCTACATGGCAGATGGCACTACACAATTTTTCCTATCTTTGCCATCATTACCTTACACTTGAGGCATTAAGTGAAAGGCATAAACCTGTTAATGTCCAACAGAACTGTGTTCTGAGAGTGCTGCAAGCTAGCAACCCTTTGTGTGAGCAGTGCCAAGCTGCAAGCATTCAACCTTACAAAATATATTCAATCTCAGGGCAGCCAAATTTGAGTTCTTATACATGAAAGCATTTAAAATTATAAGAGCTGTCTTTGGTTTCATAAAATTATGAGAGCTGTCTTTGGTTTCATAAAATTGTGAGGCCTGTCTTTGGTTTCATAAAATTATGAGAGCTGTCTTTGGTTTCATAAAATTGTGAGACTTGTCTTTGGTTTCATAAAATTGTGAGACCTGTCTTTGGTTTCATAAAATTGTGAGACCTGTCTTTGGTTTCATAAAATTGTGAGACCTGTCTTTGGTTTTTTTGGCTGCCTGGCTGCAGCAGTGACAGTTCTACACATTCAGCAATGCTGTTCATCCCACACACCTGTAACTGCAGTAGCTGTACCCCCAAACCATGCCCTAGCACCCCCCACTCCCAGCCTGTGTGTTCTGCAACTTCTTTTAATACTCCAGATACTTTTGTGCAATTTCCATTCTCCAGTGTTTCTGTTCATCTCAACACCGCCTCATACCAGCTGCAGAAACATTCCCAAAGTATCTACTCAGTCTTACTTTATTCTCCACACAAATTTCTGTTCCCAATGTGTTATCTGTGTTCCACTTCTGAGTGAATGTAAGTCCATGGCACTTGTCCTTGTATTTGGTCTCCAGACTGCCCGAGGCCTTGCCCGTGTCCGTGTTGGAAGAACCGAGTGCATTGAATTCCTGTCAAGAGCACAACACCACAGTCACCAAACAGGCTGAGCTGGAAGGAGGCAGAACAATCAGAGGCCAATTTTTATGAGAATGGCCCATACAGAGATCAAACCCACAGCCTTGGCATTATTAATTATTAGCACCATGCATCAACTGAGCTAATCACAGGGTCATGAGTTTCAGCAGTCTTTATATTTAATTACATTCAGCTTTCCCACTGGTCCCACTCACACCCTTAGGCTTTTGACAGAACCCTCAAAATCATCATCCTCCTCTTCCCTATCCCCACCTAAAATAATTTCTTTTGTGTCACAAAATTTTGTGCACCCCTGTTGTGAATATTTCTTTCATTGAGGTGTACTGATAGAGCCTTGGAACTTGCCTACCTTGGCAAAACCTGTGTTAAACAAAGACCTGACACCTTCCTTCACTTCTCCTCATGGGAGTTGGATTATTTGCTAACCCCATCTTAACTTTACCACACTTTCCCCCAAGCTTATGCATCAAAAAGTCCTTTTTCTGACTTGCACTGTCAAAGTGGCAGTTATTTCAACACTCCACAATTTGCTCTGTACCTTCACATGACCCTATACCCAGATATAAAAAGATACTTGCTTGGGATACAAGGCTGTGTATATTCCTGGATTTTTCTTCCTATAATTCCCTTTATCATCTTACTAGTACTGTCCCAATTAAGGATGAAAAAACACCTGTTGCAGTCCTGGAAATCTGCTCCCCCTCAGGAAAAGCAATGCTAAATTCAAGTTAGGTGAATAGGAAAAAGACAAAAAGTCTTTTCTCACATTTCTCCGAACATCTTGTGTGTTTCTGGATTGTATAATTTCCCCTCCCTGTGTTTCAGCAGTGAAAATGTTTTCTGGAGAACTGATGCTTTTCATACCAACTGCTGCACCCCAACATTGTGGTTCCCCCTACTATTTATATTATTGTGATTTAGACTCTTCAAATGCTGTGGTGATGACTTTAGTACCTTCCCCACAACTTCTCTTTCATTCCCTCAGCCAGTAACTCTACTTCAGAAGTTAAGTCACCTCCAAATTTCAGACCTTTCCTCCTTCACAGTATCAGAAAATAACCTGACCTGAGCACCTTGATCTGCCAGGCTGCTCCTTCACTCAGCAGTGCAATGGAACCAAGCACCTGGAATTTTGTGTAACATCTATTTTGTAATAGGCTATTTGGTCAATTCTTCACACACCAGAGCTTCCTGTTATTTAGTGGACTTGAAATCTCAATGTTACATCTCTCCTGGAACAGCTCAAGAGAGATTCTACTCAGTGTTCCATGCACAGCTGAGTTCTAAGCAGTGAATGGGCACACTGCCACAGCAGCAAGCTCAAGGTACACAATTCAAGTTTTAAGAAGTGTCTGAGAACTTCTCTCATTTGTTATCTCTCCAATATTTCCCTTAGAGGAAGATAAATAATCTGGCATTACATTTACAAGTTTTGTCTCTCTTGAAGTTTAAGAGACAGCAGGATCCATTTCCAACATAGCCAAGCTTTGGAACCCTGACTTTCCAGATCCTTCTCATTCCAGGATTGCATTCCTGGATGTGTATTACTCTGACAATTCTTTGCAGAGCATACAAGGATACAAAGAGTGTCTTTAAATGGCTGTGAAGTGCTAGGGAGACAGGGCACATTGCTTACACACAGTCTGGGGCATGGAGGGATGCTGCTGGGGCAGGAGGAGACACTTATTTAAGATAATGCACTACTGCAACAGCACAGCAGTTATTACAACACATCTAGCCAGCTACCAAAACATGTGACTGAAGTCAGGATGTGTTAAGACTACTTTAAAACATAATTTCTGTACAGTGTTCTAATGTCACTTCCACAAATTCAGTGTAAAGATGTCTCAAACCCACATCAGAATTCAGAGGTAACTTTCTTCTAATCTTAGAACAGGAAACTGATTTAAAAAGCTTGGTTTGTTTCTCAGATCGAGTAAAGGACAGATTGTAAACATCAGTCTCGAAGCCAAAGGAAATAAAACCCCTGTATTGTCAAAAAAAGCCAAAGCATTCTGTCAGGAGTCAAGAACTCAAATCAGCTTCTGGAAGTGACTCCACAGAGACAGAAGTCTGCTGCCATCAGTCTTTATCTGTGTAATCCAGAACACCTCACCAAACCAGGATTTCTTGGAGTTTTTGTAGCTGAAAAATCCAACTCATTCTGGCTCCATGTCACACAGCAGCCTGCAGCAGCAGTTAAGCACAGCTCCTCACTGTCCTTCTACTCCATGGTGCCTGGCATCTACAGCAATGCCATGCACTCAGCAGGCAAAACCACTTGCAATCTATGAAACAGTTGTAATCAACAGGCACAAGCACTGTGGTTTTCTAAGTCCACAGGAAAAAAACCCAAATCTGAGGTAATATTAGTATCCATGTATGAATTTGATCTCACACTTTGCTCCTAACTTCATCTCCATCCCCAAAACTCTATTTTTGTTGCATCAGAATCACTTAATAAGCTCAAAACCTGAAGCAACAGACAGCTGTACCAATACCATATCTATCTTGTTTTCCCTCTTGCTGTTTTTACAGTGTTCTTGTTGTGGACTGTTGGACAAAGATTGCAAATGGCTTTACATGCATGGATCATAGAGCAGATCTAGGGCTATGGACACAGTCAAAATGTACAATGTGAATAACATGACTAAAAACAATTTATCAGTTTACAAATGACTTAGTATGCAGCACAAAAAGCCTTGCCAGATAAAGCAATAAAGAGCCAACATGTCAAAAGAGGCACCATTCTTACCCACTGGATAAACATCCAAAGAAAATTGCATGGAAAAGAAAAAGCCCATTTTAGAACTTGATACAGTTGTTCATGTTCCATCACAAGCAGAAGACAGCATAATTAACTATTTGCATATTGTTTGAGAATCAAAACTCCCAGCCAGGAAAACTGTCTTTAAAGAGATGGCAGTAAGCAGCAGCAGCCATAGTGTGGAGACCACATAATTCCCTGTGCCCACAAATTCCTGGTGCATAATGCAAGTTATCATCAAAAGCTCAACTGAGACAGAATACAGTCATACAGAAATAAGGATAAGGACTTAGACCTTTTGCAGAATAAGAATGCAAGAGAAGGAGGGAGCTCAGGCAAATACAGTTACAAAGTGGGCTGAGAAGCAACTCATCCCATGAGAACAGCACTGAGCTGCAGGTAAGGCATGCAGAGCTCAGAGTCAGTGTAAGAAAAATATTATCTAGAGATAATGTATGCCTGTGGTTAAAATCAAAATTATCACACCCATCCCTAGTTCTGCCAGCTCTCCTGTGGAATTGCAAGGAAGCTCCACTTGTCCATCATTAAATGGGAATCACAGGATATTCTTGTTACTTGGAATGCTAAAGTTTACTTAAGCTCTCAAATTCTACATCTAGGACACTGTTTTCAGTTTTAATTAAATCCTGAATTTTAAGCACGGTGGAAATGAGTGAAAACACAGTTAAGTTAGTGCTTACTTGTCCCTTGACCTTTTGGATGAAAGTCCCTCTGGACTAAAATTCGTATGAAAAGTGCAGGGAAACTCAGTTGCATTCATAAGTAGAAATGAGAGCTATGTAAGGTGAAGAAACTCATGTTTGGGATGTGTCAATGGACCAGGCAGTAAAATTACAAGGTGAAAATTCTTGCATGCCACAGGGAATAAAGTACTGCTACACCAGCTTCATACTATTGTAGAAATATCTCAGTCAGCTGTGAGTTTTAAAATGAGAAATGAAAGAGAGAAGCAGCACCTGCCAGCAAGTTCTAGTACTTGTTACCAGCTCAGGAATTTGTCCTTCCACTGCTATCTGGTGATGTCTCAAGTCCCCAGTACTTACCACCCCACTGGAAGACTTGGTCTTCAACTCTAACTTGACCATTCCAAATCCTGAAAATGAAATAGCACACAGCACCTGTTTCACTCAAAGATACAAACAAGGCTTATTTCCAACACACCCAAAGAATGCCAACAGGGGATTCTGAACTGACCTGAAACAGTTCTTATGTTTAAACAGTTGTTGAACATATTGAGGGTTATGAGAAGAATGATTGAAGGAGTTGTGACAGCTCCAAGTAAGTTTTCTCATAATTTATAGTCATAAGGGACATCAACCACCAAGTACCTCCAATTTCTGTAGCTACCTGCAGTCTGGGACCCATCAATACAATTAATAATCTCCTCTGATTTACTTAGTTTACCTTTTATTCCTGATTTCAGGGCAGGAAATTTTTCTTCTCCTCTACTCCAAAAAAATATTTTAACTTATTTCAATCAGTGCCATCTACATAAGTACCACTGCTTTCTTCCTTTTCTGTCTGCCCTGAATCTAGGGAAATATCTGGCCCTTGCACTAAGTAGAAAAGCTTGAAGTAACTGACTTTAAATCAGGGAACTTGAGTTAATTTTCAGCAAAGCCTGAACTGCAGGGTGGGAGAGACCAGACCACAGTGCACTTTAGGGATTTTGGGATACAAATGAAATCTTTATTGCACACAAACTCAGATTTTAAAAAATCAACACTTTCTTGTACTGGAAACCCAGAAAAGGGACAAATGCAAATATTGTGAAATATCTGCATTCCAGCTTTAACAACAGGCTATTCTGATTAACATAAAGGTCATTCTTCCTCAGGAACCTGTTACTGCCACAGCAATCTATATCAGTATCTCTGATTTAATGACTCTAAATAAACAAATAAGAAGGTTAAAAAAGGAGAGAGCATTTTTCAGAGACTCTTTTGGAGTGCATATTAAGGTCAAACTTGTAACCTTCCCCTCAAACTCTCTGCCACTGCAGTACTGTCATAAAACACATGTCCAAAATTCAGAATCAGAAGGGGCTTGATGCTCCAGGGCTCTGCTGGGAAGGCTTTAGGGAATCTCTGAGGTACCTGTGTGTTCTTACAGGCATTTTCAAGGTGCCTAAGGAAAAGATATGAAAGGTGATCAAACCATGCTCATCTTACTCACCATATCCCTTGTTGAAAACATCCCTGGCAGACTTTCCCAAGTCACAGTATGCCGGTGGGCAAGCCATTGGATCTGAAACACACAGGAAGCTGTCAGGATCTCAGCATCAAACCTAAACTACATCCAAAGCATTAACAAACATCTATGGTTAGCAGCCTCTGAGAATGTCACCAATACAGAACTGTCAGATCAGGAGAATGTTCATCAAAGTCATCCTTGCATCGCTGCTGCCTTGTCCAAAACAAGCTTCAATTCAAAGAATTTATAAAAGCCAATCTATTATTTGGGATCTGTTAAATTCCACTACATATGCTGGCCTCACAGTCTTACACTGCAAAAAGAGCTCATGGGAGCCTTACTGCTGTTCTGATAATGAGGAAACATTGCTTTTGTGATGGGACCCTTTCTGAAAGGGACCTCGAGTGGCAAAGGATGTCAATGCTTAACAATTCCAAAGGAAAACAGGTGTCACTTCCATCTGCACTTGTACTTCACAGAAAGCTTTTTCAGAGATGTGAAAAATATGAAAGAGATCTCTGTATACTGTCCAGCAGCCACCAGTGAGTGTTTCTGCACTGTGCACACAGAGCAGCAAAAATTCAATTTGCTAATAGGGGTTCATTTCCTAAAACTGTTACAACTACATGGGAGAACATAGCTCAAAAGGATGGGCATGTAATATTGCAGTGTAGATGATTTATTAGCTACCAAAATTTAGGGATTTTGTATCAGAAAACCCACAGTAAAGAAGTAGACAAACTCTTCCCCAGTGGAAAATTAGTCTTCCTCTTCTAAAATAAGTTTGCATAAATGTAAAGGTGCACCTGCTCCAGAAGAGAAGAGGTATAAAAGATGCTCCTTTCATTTGATTCTAAGGACAACTCTTTGCCATCCAAAAAAGTGACATTTAGGATTTCTGATGTGGGGTGTTGCAGAGAAAATTATGAACAAATGCATCAGCAGTAGGAATGGCAATCTCTTGTGCTTACACCTCATTTTAATAAGGCTACTGAGACATCTGGGAAATTGTAAGCCTGTTCCCTCTCTTTACACTATGCACCTATATCATGTGTGTTCTATATGTTTAAATCTGTACGTTGAATTTTATGCAAGCATTTAAACAGTGCTTTTAAAAAAAGAGATTCTCGAGGTTAGCCCATACTGAAACACATGAATTCTTTGCTAACAACAAGCAGCTCTACTTGCACATCAGACTTGTCTAGAAGAACTGAGCTCAAATTTAACATTAAATTTGAATGGCAACAGGTGACGAAGCAACGTGTGAAGCGGGAAAAGAAACACAAGAATGCCCGCATCGCTTTGTGGAATAAGTGTAAAAAACCAAAACCATCCAAAAAACCAAACAGAACAAAGGATCCTCGCACAAGAACTGACAACAACCGCGAGGGCGGTTTCCCGTTTCCTGCGGGATGCGGCGGGGCCTTGCCCGAGCACCGCACGCACCTTTGGCGGCGGGGCCGGAGGGGCGGCGGCTGCGCGGCCCCGGGAGCGCGAGCGCCGCCCCCGCCGCGGCTCTGCCCGCGTTACGCAACGGGTAACGGAGCCTGTCCCGGCCGAACAGCCGGCGCCGTGGCAACACTCGCTCGCAGCCGCCTCACAAGTTCGTGCCTCCCGGCCGAGAAAGCGGAGCAATTATCAAGAGCCTCGGCCGCGCGGTCTCAGGGAGAGAGAACCGGCCGCGCCTCCCGGGGCCGCCCCTTCGGCAGCGTGTGGGCCTGTGGGTGAGGAATTGCCGCCGCAGCGAGCGGCCGGAGCCCCCTCGGGCCTGCGGCAAGGTGACTCGGGGGACGCCCGCCTCCGCCTCGGTGAGGCCCAGAGGACAGCAGCGGGCTGCAGGCGGACAGCGCCGCGAGGCCCGGCCCCACCCGGCCCGGCCCTGAGCCCCGCCGCGGCCCCGGCGCTACCTGCCGCCCGCGCTGCCTCCGGTACGGCTCTCGGCGCCCCCACGTCCGCATGCGCGGCGCCGGCGCTGCGCACGCGCCCGGGCTCCGGCCCCGCCCACCCCCGCGCGGCCCCGCCCCGCCCCGCCCAGTGCGCGCGGCCGAGGCGCGGCGGGAGCGCGCCCGGAGCTGCTGCCGGTGCCGCAAGCGGAGCCGGTCCCGGAGGTACCGAGCGGTGCTGCCGAGGGATGGAGGAGACCTGCGGAGTATTCAGTGCCTGACAGAGCCGGTACGAGACTCCAGCGGGCACTAAAGGTCCTCTCAAACCCTTCACCTACTGTGAAAAATGAGTATTTTATGATTGGCTATATATAATATATATATATAATACAGCATAATATATAATATACATATATATATATAATGTATATAATATACATATTTTATATGTAATGTATATATTATATACATATATAATATACATATAATGTATATTATATACATATTAGATACATTATATATATACTATGATATATAATATTGTATTATATATAATATATATGATATATCATATATCTATTATATATAATATATATAATACAGCATATCTTTCTAACATAGCACACATATGTGTTATGTTAGAAAGTTATGCTGTATTAATTTTCTCAAGTAGTTTTAGGTTATAACACAATGTTAAAATAGAAACTATGCTATGTAAGGTATTTTTTAAAGAAAGGACTTGCACTGAGGTACCAGCCACAGGACACTTAAATCTTTCAGAGAAAGAGAATTTATTGCTCTCTTATCAGAGGAAACGAACTTCTTCCCACCTTGCTCAGCCATGGTGACGCTGTCAGGATTTGGAGGAAGAAGCTGACACTGCCCAGACAGAATCCTGTGTTTGAATGAATTTATGCATCATGGATGAGATGTATGAATGTGCAACAGGTTATTGTTTTTAAGGGTTAATCCTCTGTTAACGTGGGTCCTTTTTCAGGCTTATGTACCTGGACTGTTCGTAACTCTTTGTTTCTATTGTCTCATAAAAAAAAAAGACAGAATATATATTTATATAATTCACAAAAACCAAGCAAGCTCTCTGAAGCAGCCCTTTTCTTTTTTTGTTTTATGGAGAGAGACTGGCAGTTTTATGGAGAGACTGCAAAGCCAACAAATTCTGTGTCAAGGCCAAAGACAAATAAATCTTCTGGTCCAGCTGTTGAAGATGATGGAGAATGCATCAGTGCAATGCTCTGTGCTGCCCAGGAAACATTTGTAAACGTGGTAAACATGTGTTACTGCTTTCTGATCTTCTAAAATTACAGCAAATAAAATAATAATCAAGCACCACTACACATTCATGATGGAATATTCAATTTGTTTATTCCTATTGCTAACTGAAGAAAATACTAAATATATCAGCTATGTATATATTTTTACAATGAGGCATCAAATTACTTTACATAGCACCAAGTTAAACTTCTAGTTTTCTTCCATACTACTACATGCATTAGCACTGGGGAACATTCCCAGCAAATAATTAAAACTCCTAACAAGAAAAATGGAAGAAATTAAATGGGTAAGTAAGAGCATCAGCCTGTAATGTCCATTAATAAGATTGATCAACTCTCCTTGTATGAGAACAAGTTGAAAATGGAATTGTTCTGCAGGCTTAAATTAAATGAAAATAAGACAAAGTATTCAAATGCAGTAGTAGCAATACTGCTCATGCTGTGTAATTCATGGAAGTAGTTACTACTTTGAAAAATTTTAAGTTAAACAACAGAATCCCTGTCCCAAATACAACCAGTAATGCATTATTGAAGAGACCTTTTCTCACATCCAAAATACTCATTACCTTTCCCAACATTTAAAGAGGAGGTGTAAAATAAGATTTGGGAGGTTTGCATATAAAAAGGGCAGATTGAATCTACAGGAGTGGTAACAATGCATCAATTAATCAGACCAAGCAAATTAAACACAGAGCACTGCAATCAGTGATGCTAAAACATGTCTGGTAACAAAATTCACAATTCACAGGCAGCAGGAGAGTGGCCACCTTAGCACACAGCCCATATTGAAAGACTTTAGAAGGAGCAACTCATCATGAGCTTCAGCACTGCACCAAGACATTAACAAAGGTGTGAAGAGATACAGAGTAGTTGAAAATGGTAATTTTCAGGAGTACTTCATGATATAACCTGCACCTTTTCATTCTGGTATCTACATAAATATAAGATACAAAGAGAGATGCTGGATGCCCCATCCCCAGAAACATTCAAGGTCAGACTGGACTGGGCTCTGAGCAATCTTCTCCAGTCAAAGATGCCCTGCTCATGGCAGGGGTCTGGGCTACAGGACATTTAGGGGTCCCTTCCAACCCAAATTATTCTGTGACTACCTAAAAATGAAATCTCACGGGATTTATCTTCACACACATTCTGTTCTGTGCAAGTGCCATGGACTTGCTTCAGACATCAGTAATATACAGCTTTTCAAGTAACATTCAAAGTAAGCCTAAGCACTTCCACATCTTTGTAAGAAGCTATGAAAATATTCCTGCTGGCTATAAACCCAGACCAGCAGTTTGTTATTCACTCCGATCCTTTGGCTCTCTGTATTTCCACTGGATATAATCAAAAATGTCTTTTTCACATTCCACTGGCAGGGCCTCTCCAGCAACTCCTGCAAGCAAATGACACAGGATATTTGAAAGGTGGAAAAGTCTGTACCACTCAGAAATGCCAAATGCATGGCAAGATTAACACAAAACTGCTGTAGGTAAAAAAAACTGAAGAAACCACCAAGAACAACCTCCCCATCCCTCCACAAAATTTTCATACTATTTACTATGAAATATAGTAAAGAATCATATATAAAGAGTCATATATACTAATTCTTACTAATGTCAAAGGAAATAAGGTAATGAATTAACTTTGGGGCCATGTGGTTATGCAGTTAAATTAATTTATAATTGTGTGTGGGTTTATATAGTCACCTCTCCTCCAAAACAAAGCAATTGAAGGACATGACATACCCTGTGAAAAGAGGAGGAAACCAAATATGTGCTGTGCACAGCACAGAAAAATAAATCTTTAAATCACTAAGACTTTAAGTAGTTTAGGAGGCCCAAAGAGATAACCTTGTGTAAGTAGGCTCTCTCTTTTTGCTCTAAAGGTGCCCAATATCAAAAAGACACTGTGAAAAATTCCACAAAATACTGCATTTATCAGAAGTATTTCCAAAAAACAATTGCAACCAATTGAAGGAGATAACACAAAGTGCTTAACTGGGAAAGTAGAAAGAGTAGGAAGAGTAGAAAGAGTAGAAAGAAAGAGTAGAAAGGATTCTCTGCACAAAAATTCAGACTGACCAGTAACCCCCAGGCGCCGTATTGTGTATTCATTGATGGTGAAGCCCATCTCCAGAGCATGAGCTCTCATGTTCTTGTTGAATATATCACTGCCTGTGAAATACAGCACACCACAGTAATACTGATCTTTTGGGATAAGCCTGGAAGAAAAAGTAGAAGGGAAGACTTAGAACAAATATAATTTAATATTCAGTAGTTCAGACACGTGTAGGTTGACTCTGTATTCATGTGTCTACATTCTGCAGCTCTGTACATTTAATTTTCCCACAAACCAGATGAAAAAGTGAAAGGAACTGCATATGAAAGAAAGGTTCAGCATATCTACCCTTCCCCAGAAGTTACTGGAGTTCAGCCACCACCTGGTTATGGTGCTTGCACTCCTGCACAGAATCAGTGCCAAAGCAGGATGATAAATAGATGAAAAAGTAGAAGGGAAGACTTAGAACAAATATAATTTAATATTCAGTAGTTCAGACACGTGTAGGTTGACTCTGTATTCATGTGTCTACATTCTGCAGCTCTGTACATTTAATTTTCCCACAAACCAGATGAAAAAGTGAAAGGAACTGCATATGAAAGAAAGGTTCAGCATATCTACCCTTCCCCAGAAGTTACTGGAGTTCAGCCACCACCTGGTTATGGTGCTTGCACTCCTGCACAGAATCAGTGCCAAAGCAGGATGATAAAACAGAACACAATTCTGATATTCTATCAGACTATCATGATTTGAAGCACAGCATTATTGCTGATAACCTGCTGCAATTACTGGCACTTGTCCAGTGGCTGCCACATTTCAAAGGCAGTAGAAACACAGAAAATGCCATGTTCTGAACATGGAGTAGAGATCTGAATGAAAAAAAAAATGCAAATGCCAGCTCTGTAGCAGGCAGCTGAAGCAGGGGGTTGGTGCAGGTACCTGATATCAATTCTGCGGTGTGGATAAGCTGTTCCATCCTCTTTGTCTGGCAGCTGACACACACCCTGAGAGCAAATAAGGCAGGAGACAAATTCAGATGAAATTAAACAGATCTGAGAACCATCTTTACCTCTCCACCCCTAAACAACCTCTAAACAATCCTCAGCCATCCTGGAAAGCAAAGTTAAATCCTTGCTGAATTGAATAAATATTTTACTGGAACAGCCAGATATCAGAATACAGTGAATCACTATTTTACACTGCTGTGAGAACTGTTCAGTGTAACATATAACTGCTTCTTAAATCTTTATTGCACCAGGAAAGATCCTCATTTCCCTGTCATTATTATCAGGCTTTTCAGTATATACAAATATCAGCAGGTTAAGAAAAGAAAAAAAGCTCTGCACTGTCAGCATGGGATCTAAAAAATTAAAGTTTTTGTAATTAATTACTTGCTTTAGGCATCCCAAATAATACCTATTATATCCTAAGTCTAATAGCTTATCCATTAAATTTGTTCTGCAGCAAAACTGACACAAAAGGTGAGAGAAGGATATTATATATTAAAAAAATCAGGAAAACAGTTCTGAGATCAAAGCTAAATGTTTCCAAGATCCTGAGGACACAATTACAGAAATGGTCACTGTGCAACTGAAGAATGATGTTGTGCTGAGGTCCCAGGACACAACTGACATTATGTGATGAAGGTTATGTCAGCAGGGTTCAGAAATACACAAATATCTGTGTATTTACTTTCTAATAAACACTGTGTATTTATATAATAATATATAATAATAATAATAATAATAATAATAATAATAATAATAATAATAATAATAATAATAATAAATTATAATAATAATAACGATAATAATAATAATAGTGTGTATTACACTTTCTAATACTGAAATCTTACCATAAGAGTTACCTGCAGGAAATTCTTATGAGGTGCAAGCAAGAGAATTAAAAAAACAAACACACATCACCCCCAGCTCCAGCAGTGCAAGCAATTGTATTCATCCTGACTTCTGTCAGGAAAAGTAATCCCTCCCCAACATCCTTCACCACCAAAAAAGCTCTTACCATGAATTTGGTGTCCCCTTTAGACAGCATATCTGTGATAAAGTGAACTTTTTCCAGCTGTTCTACAACCTTATGCAAAAGTTTTGACTAGGA
The DNA here is from genome assembly GCA_024362935.1 of Setophaga petechia. NCBI lineage: Eukaryota > Metazoa > Chordata > Aves > Passeriformes > Parulidae > Setophaga > Setophaga petechia. The sequence goes on along the minus strand of JANCRA010000123.1, from coordinate 165,834 downwards.
ACAATGGTAAGAAAGAAGAAGAAATTACTTCACAAATAACAAGAATATCTTACCTATATTAACTAGATAGAGGCTCCTATAAGTACAGGACATCATTATAATTATATGGACTATTCTACATGAAATTTGACCCAAACAGAAAAAAATGTAACAAAAATAATGGGGAAAAGCCAATAAAATTACAGTTGTGCAAGATAAAAACAATTCCCACCAATATCCCCATGTGAGATTGCCTTTAGTTGGAAATGACAAATCTAATTCAGCTTTTAAACAACACATCTATAGCAGGAACATAAGAAAAAATAAAAAACAGTGTCATTAATACTACTTCAGAGTTGGTCCCAAAAGATTACAAGGGCAGCAGGATGGTTTCCTATCATCTAAATGATTATGGCTACATAAAGAAATAGTCAGTCTACCTTTAATCCAGTTACCTTTACAGTTCTGCATCATTAAAGCACAAGAATTCAAGGGGTGGGGGAATATGTGTGACAGGAAGAAGGAGAGAAGGGTAAAAATAAACATATTGACTAGTTCTGCAAGAGAAACACAACATAATACACAGACCTGGGAAGTAATTATAACTCCTCCAAATAAACAGGGTAATCCAAGAGAAAAGTTCAATATTACAATAAATACAAAACCACAAAAAGCTGCAATACAAATCTGAGACTGCATGCAATGTGTGGCATCTGAGAAAATCACCTGCTTGGATGATTCTGATGTGAAACTGGGATGGGTTAGGAGAACATCCATGTCACCACTTGACTCTGCACCTGGGCAAGAAAGAAGCAAAGAAAAATCCTTCTGTGTGTGGCAAAGTGTACTAATGTTGCTGAATATACATCTTACCTCTTCTCATAAACATGGTTTTCTAGCAGGGAATGTCACTATTAGAGATATTAGCAAAACAAAAAAAAATCTTAAAGTAAAAGAATTTTGTTCTTTCATCAAGAGTTTACATTCTCCATACATAAAATATCCAAGAATTTCTTGCTGTACTCCGTAGCAATGGAGCACAAATGTTAATGTAAAAACAAAGCAAACAATTCACATTACAAGATATTACTTTTTATGGGGGAAGGATGGAGAAGCAAGAATTTATTCTGGTGTCTCATCCCTGAACTAACTAGACAAGACAATACTAACAGGAAAGGCCAGACTCCAGCACAGAGTCTGTCAAGAACAACATACAGAGCAACCTGTCCTTCTTGTTACCCCAAAATAAAGAAAACAAGATCACAGAGTACCAACCTCGCCTAAAACTGCCACAGACTGTAGCAATATAGTCTGGGTCCAGTTTCTCTACCTCTTTGAGCACAATTTCCTGTGTAAAAAGGAAAGAAGTGTGTTTAGAGGTGGTCAGTCATTCACAGGCCATCAGTACATCACATTCTTAACAATGAGATTTTTACCTGCATTTGCAGCATTTCTTCCCTTGGGATTCTTTTCTCAAAATCTTCAAAGTATCTGCAAATATAAAAATAGAAGTGTCTGAAAGAGTGGTAGGGACAGCATCTTAAAATTTTAGTCAATTAAATGTTTATCAGAAGAAAGAATACTAACTTATGCTATTGTCACATCACAAAAAGCTCCTGACTCTCATCAAACATCTTAGAAATCTTGCAAGGTGACAGTAAAAACTCAAAACTATGAGTTTGACAATGCTCATAAAATGGTTTCAGTATTTCCAGTGTATACAAAGAGCTGCTGTGAGGTGGGAGAGGTATTAGCATAGAACCAACTGCTAAATGTTTACACAGCTCTCTGAAAATACAAAATGTTCCTGACAGGACTCAGCCCACAGCAAGCAGGAGGAGCAGGGCCCCATCCAGGGTCAGAGCTGACCTGTGTTGAATGGAAGCTCTCAACTCAAATACAGCTCCAGATATATTTGCCTTCCACTGTAAATAAAACTCAAATTGTCAGCATGCTGCTGGATTGTGGAGAAAAAGAGGGCAAGTGAAACACTTTTGGATTTATTTGGTTCACTTGCAGCTTCTGACAAACACAGCTATAGCTCTTCCAAACCACCACAGCAAGGAGACACTCCACAAACAGCACTGAAGCTGATGAATACTGAGGGACAAGCACACATTCTGTGCAGCATTCTCAAGTTCAGACATGCAAAAGTCACCTTGTTCACAGCACATAAAAAACCAGCCTGGGCCACTTCCATGCAGATTGTGAAGAAACAACTCCACCACCTTGCTAAAGTGATTCTCCATGAGCTAACTGAGCAAGTCACTTGGTATTAACTTCCCTCTGCACGGACACCAAGCCTTCCAAGCCAAATGAAACAAAAGCTCTAAATATCTGCTGAAAGGCAGAATGTAGAGCACAGAGAGGAGAGAACCTCTCTCAGCCTGTGTGACCTCACATTACATCCTGGTGTCTGAAGGAGTCATTAGAAACACCAAGCACTTGTACCCAAGAAAGCTTACTTCAACCCAATTCGCTGGTGATGGGTCAGCTTGTGCTCAATTTTTCTTAGATCTAGGAAAAAAATCCAAACAAAACAGTTAAGTGAGGACTAAACATCTTACAGTAAATTTCTATCAATGCAAAGATGATGCACATAAGGAGAACACAACCTCAAAGGAGGGAATTTCAAATTACCTACATAGCAGCTGACAGGATGACCACAAATGCACAGAGCATTTCCAACAAGATTTAACAGCCCACCAAAGAGCCAAAACCCTTGTTACCTTCATGTAACCTGCACATACTTTGCTTTATATGAAAATCTATGTATGAAATATGTATACATATGAATATATGTATGAAATATGAATATATATGTATATATGAATATATGTATGAAATATGTATATATATGAATATATGTATGAAATATGTATATATATCTATGAAATATGTATATATATGAATATATGTATGAAATATGTATATATATGAATATATGTATGAAATGCCTTAAGCCTGTGCACTAGCTTTAGCATTTTACACACCCTCCTCAAAGCCTATATGTTAGAAATACCACTGTGGAAGAAGCAGCTTGACAGAAAAAAAGATAATTGGAGTGTGAACCAAGGCCCCATATTCACACTTACCTTCTAAAGTTTTAATTCCTTCCTCAACAAACTTCCTGGCAGCAGCAGGACTGCAAAGAGACAAGGCAACCTGGCATCAGGAACAGCAACAATCTTACAACACCAAACAGGATATTAGAATTATTTATGACTGTGTGGGTTGTTAAAGGCTCAGACTGAGGTTACATCTTTCCAGCATGCTCATTTTCAGTTTATGCTTTTGGTCAGCAGAGATCCAAAGCTTGGTCTCCACATTTTTTAGAATTGATGTAATTATACAGTGATGTATAATTGTAAGAAATTTTTAAAAGTCACAGCAAATAGGTAATATTGCTTCAGACAGTAATACCAAATGCATGATAACGTTGCAGCAGAGTTCTCATGGGCTTATGGGTATTTTTTATTTGTTTTTGTTTTGTTGCCTCCTTCAAGGCTCTGCTTCTCCTTTTACAAAAACCCTGAGGCCAGAGTCTCACTTCCACTGTTCTATTCTTGACCCACATCTCTCTCCTTCCCCTCTCAGGAAGCTTCCCACTTCCACTCCCCTACCACAAAGTCTGGAATTCATCATTCTACACCCTTTTGTCTCATTCAATCCCATAATCACAACTGCAGTGTGCCAGTGTGGGCATTACACCAGCAGCTCAGGCTCATTCCCTTCATTATGTGCAATCATCCAAATTCTGCTCATAAGTCTATCAAATGAACAGGAGAAAGGGGAAAAAAAGCCCTAAAAACACCCCAAGAAACTTTTACCCAATGCCAGTAACCCGTGTCAGGAAATTGATAGAAGCGCTCGTATCATCCTGCCGAATCTACAAAAACAAAACAGTGCAATAAACAATCAAAATGAAGCCTTAAGAAGACAAAACAGCTCAGTCAGACTCTGGTTTGGAGGTTCACTACAAGACACTGCAAAACAGTACCAAGCCTTACAATAATGCCACATTAACTAGCCTAAAAAACCCCAACTGGCCATGCTAAGGTGAACAGCAGGACTAAACACAAACTCCAGAGCCTTCCAGCAACTGATTTCCACTTCTGACAAAGACCTGCACATGATGATTATGCAAGCTAAAATATTTTAATAAATAGATACTTTTGAGGCTTTGGCTGAGCCTCTCAATCCTTGATTTCTACTTATCATACACTCCTCTTTCACCACTCATAAGAGTCTCCAGGGAAAACAAGAAATGTGCAGAGCACACAGCCTAGTTTGCAAATTATCAAGAAAAGCAGCTATTGAGAAATACAGAACAGGAGAAAGACACTCACCTTCTCCAATTTACGTAGTTTTCCAGTGGATAAGAACTCATCTATCTTTTCAGCTATTTTAGCACCCACTCCATCCTAAATATTGGGGGGTGAGTACAAACAAGTTAACTTAAAAATCACTTGAAGTCATTATATGTGGGAAGCAAGGAAAAGTCCCTAGAACTTAGAACTATGGGGCTCCCAAGACCACAATAAAATACTGGACCATAAAAGAGCACAAGAATTCAAGGGTACAATATAAATGGCATAAACACTGTAATACAAGGGCTATATCAAGTTTATATAGCAGTAAGCTTGAACAAGGCTTGGATTCTTACTGCTCAAGATCTCTGAATTAACAAAGCAGTAAGAAAGCAAAGGGAAAAGACATTTTTACAGGCAGAGGCTCAGATGGGATGCCCAGCTCCAGCTCTGAAATCCCTACAGTGGCCACACTTCATCCGTGCCCCCAAACTCTGACTCGGGTAGCGAAAGAGACGCTGGGAGAAGCGGGGCTGCCCCCAGGGCTTCCCAGGAACCCTGAGCACCTCATCCCTGCTCCGACTGCCCCCAAGGCTTCCCAGGAACCCTGAGCACCTCATCCCTGCTCTGACTGACCCCAAGGCTTCCCAGGAACCCTGAGCACCTCATCCCTGCTCCCCAGGAACCCCCAACGCTTCCCAGGAACCCTGAGCACCTCATCCCTGCTCCGAATGACCCCAAGGCTTCCCAGGAACCCCCCATCCTTCCCAGGAACCCCCCATCCTTCCCAGGAACCCCGGGCACCTCATCCCTGCTCCCCAGGAACACCCATCCTTCCCAGGAACCCTGAGCACCTCATCCCCAGCTCCGACTGACCCCATCCTTCCCAGGAACCCCGGGCACTTCATCCCTGCTCCCCAGGAACCCCCAACGCTTCCCAGGAACCCTGAGCACCTCATCCCCAGCTCCGACTGACCCCATCCTTCCCAGGAACCCTGAGCACCTCATCCCCACTCCCCAGGAACCCCGGGCACCTCATCCCCAGCTCCGACTGCCCCCAACGCTTCCCAGGAACCCCGGGCACCTCATCCCCACTCCCCAGGAACCCCCGGCACCTCATCCTTGTTCCGGCTGCCCCCAACGCTTCCCAGGAACGACGGGCACCCCATCCCCAGCTCCGACTGCCCCCCATCCACACTCCCCAAGGACCCCCGGTACCTCATCCCCGCTCCAGCTGCCCCCAACGCTTCCCAGGAGTCCCCCATCCTTCTCAGGAACCCCGGACACCTACTCCCCCGCTCCGGCCGCCCCCATCCTTCCCAGGAACCCCCCACACTTCCCAGAAACCCCGGGTACCTCATCCCCGCTCCCCAGGAACCCCCGGCACCTCCTCCCCGCTCCGGCCGCCCCCACGCTCCCCAGGAACCCCCATCCCCGCTCCGGCTGCCCAGACCCTCCCAGGGCAGCCCGGACACGAGCACCCACCAGCTTCTTGGCTTCAGCCCCGCTCTGGATCTTGCTGGGATACCGAGAAATGACCGAGGCCGCTTTCCTGCGGAGCAGTGCCGGTCAGGGTCCGAACGGGCTGGGGCCCGGCACGTTCCCCAGAAACCCCCAGCACCTCGGGGGCGCGGCGTGAGGGGAAGGGAGCGGTACCTGTACGCGTTGTACTTGTGGATGGCCCGGTTCACGTTGCGCTCGTAGTTGGCCAGCTCTGCGGGAGAACCGCGGTGAGAGCAGCCGGGCCGCGGCCCTCCCCACCCAGGGAACCGAGCGAGCGCCAACACCTACCGGTGAGGAAATCGGTGATGCCTTCATTGGGGCTCTCCTGGGGAGCTTTGCGCTTGCTCATGGCCGGCACCGGCACCGGGGCTGCGGGCAGCGATGGCACCGAGGCGGTTCCGGCAGTGGCGTCACGGCGCGTCCGGTCACGGAGCGCGGGCGGGGCCGCGGGAGTGAAGAACGCCGATCGCTTGTTTTTTAAATTTTAAAAGTTTAATAGTAATAAAAAAGTTTAATAGTAATAAGAGTAATAAAAGTTTCATAGTAATAAAATGCGCTTCCGACAGTGGCGTCACAGCGCGTCCGGTCCCGGTGCGCGGGCGGGCACCCGAGGTGTGAAAAACGCCGATCGCTCGTTTGTAAAATTTTTAAAGTTTAATAGTAGTAAGATGCTTATAAAAATAGTAATACAATTAGAGTAATAATTATTAGGACAATTTGAATTAGGACAATATGAGACAACAAAGAGTTACAGATGTCTGGGTACCTTTTTCTGGGCAGCACGAGCCCGAAAAAGGACCCACGTTAACAGAGGATTAACCCTTAAAAACAACAGCCTGTTGCATATTCATACACCTCATACATGATGCGTAAATTCCATTCAAACACAGGATTCTGTCTGGTCAATGTCAGTTTCTTCCTGTTATAAGCAGTTTGTGGTATAAAAGGACAACACCGTCCCGTGGGCGGTCAGAGTGCCTGTGGCTGCCCTGCTGAGCAGATCTCGGCTGGGCAGAAAGAAAATTTTATAGATAAGAATTAATAAACAACCTCAAGACCGAAAAGTGAAGAGTCCAGACTCATTCTTCAGTTGTGTGGGCCGGAGCAGAGACACCCTGCACATCTCGGGGCAGCAATGAACAACCAAAAACCCGAGACAAGGCTTATGATTTTATAGCACAAAGCCTCATTTAAAGGGCCTGGAGCATCATTTTTCAAAAGTCTGATCTGGAATAGTGGCGGGACTGTGATGTCACACAGAGCCTGTGACACAGCAGGACAAGAAGGGGGCTGCAGGGTGGTGGGCTCTGCATTCTGGAGAGAGCTCTGAGGGTGAAGATCCTCACCACTGAGGGCATGGCTGCTGACAGGGGTGTGAACCCATCCCAGATGGATTTCTGGGGTGGGATGCAGTTCGTGCCCATGATGCCCAGCATCACCCCCACAGGTACAGCAGCATTGCTGCAGGAGCTGCTCTCACAGGGATGCAGGGAAAATCAGCACTGACCCCTGTGGAGCTGGGGACAGCAGTGACACACAGCCCAGGGGTGCTGGAAGGCTGAGAGCCAGCAGAAACTCAGCATAACCTGGTTGTTGGGGAAGGTGGAACAGGAAAGCCTTGTAAATAGGATTGTCTGGCAAAAGATTTTGAGAATATGGAAACTATGAGTGAGATTGAAATGAAAGCAAGCTTTGAGATCCCTCAGGTACTGAACAACTGGAAAACAATGGTGTGGTGGCTGAAGGTGATCCCCTTTGGATGGAACAACACCCTCTGCTTGCAGACAGCTCCAAGGGGCAGAGCAGACCCTACAGCTTGGCAGGAGGGGCCCAAAGAGGAGTTTTTAGGGTTTAAAATGTAACACAGGATGGTAATGTAATGATTCTTATAGGCTGTATGGAAATGCTGTAGGATTTGTGTCTTGTACTGGATTGGTGAGTGAGAATTAGAATATTCAACGCAGAAGAAGATTTATTGTGTTGGAACGGGAACTTCGTACTCTCACCTCTTGTCTCTTAGCTCTTGCCTTTTACGCTCTTACCCCCTTTTACTCTCTCACCCTCTCATCCTCTCTCCCCCTCTCTTCTCTCAGGCCTGCTCTGAGCTGTGGCTGGCAGCTCCCAGCAGGGCCCTGCACCCAGGCCCTTTGCAATAAACCCCAAATTCCACCACCTGCCTGCCGAGATCTCTCTTCTCTGTCTGTCCCGACCGTGCAACCCCCTGTTGCTCCAACACCTGAAAACAAGAATTAATAAACAATTCTTGTTTATTATTTCCTTGTTTTCCAGAACGACAGGCTGTCTGGGATGCAGTAGCCAGCAACATCCGACAGCAGCTGCTGCTGCACAAGGTGGGACAACACCCTGGGATAACACCCTGCACAATACCAACGTCCTTCTTTGCCCACCCAGAAGTGCAGTGAGGAGTTCCCCTGGCCCTCCTCATGGACCATGGCCTGCACTTCCTCTTGCCCTCCTCAGAATGCAGGAATCCCACCCCAAAATCCCCTGCTGAGGGACAAATGGAGCTTGTGCAAGCATGGTATCACCTCTGGGAGGTGGCATTGCCACTGGAGACTGGGGCTGTCCCCAAGCTGCATCCATCTGACACCAGCATGGATTTTTTTGGTGGGAGAACGGAAAAAAGAGGCCCCAGCATCTCCTCCCCAGCGTTCTCCCCACTGTCCTGTCTTCTGAACAGTGGGAGCTGGCAGAGTTCAGTCAAAGGTGCCATCCCTTGATGGAATCATCTTTGGCTCTTCCCTCTGTCCAGTTCTCACTCTTTGGGCCTTTTCCTTCTCCTCCAGGGGATCAGAATTCCCACCCTTGGCTCCTTTGATGTGGTGCACACAGAGACCGTGGTGGGGAACAAGACTGTGATCCTGCAGAGGCCAGTGTTCCACCTGGCCAGGAACCTTGGAGGAGCCCAAGACCGGGAAAACAAGGATGACCTGGGTGGTAAGACAGAGCATTTGACCCTGCCAGGCCCAGGGTGGAGTAGGAGGTCACCCCACATTTCTAAAAGCATCTCCTGGGAAACGCCTTTGGCCAAGCCCTGGGGGACACTCAGGTTTTTGGTTAATTGCTGCCCTGAGATGTGCAGGATGTCTCTGCTCCAGCCTGTGCAACTGAAGGACGAGTCTGGACTCTTCACTTTTCAGTCTTGAGGTTGTTTATTAATTCTTATCTAGAAAATTTTCTTTCTGCCCAGCTGAGGTCAGCTCAGCAGGGCAGCCACAGGCACTCTGACCACCCCTGGGGTGGTGTTGTCCTTTTATACTACAAACTATGTATAACATATTTACACTTAATTCCCAACACCTATCACCTATGTTAGACAGTGCACTTCTACTCTAAACCAATCCCAAAGTGCCAACATCACTGCAGAAAATGGAGAACAAAAAGAAGAAAGAAGAAGGACTAAACATGCCCTGATTCCTGAACCCCCATACCAAAAACCCTAAAATCTACATTTTCACCCTGTGATCATTTTGTTATTACACCATTCAAACCTGTGTGACTTTCAGGTCCTCATACAAAGCTGGCAACTTGCTCCAGGGGTCAAAATCAAATCCCCAGGTGCTCTGGGCTGTGTGCCAGGGTCTCTGAGCCCCCCAACGGGGTCCTTGGCAACTCTGGACACCCAGAGGGATGTGCTGAGTTCCGACAGGGAAGTTCCTCCTGGCACCTTCACATTTCTGTGGTTTTGCAGGGGGTAAGCAGCTGCAGCCTCTGAAATATGCCAAGGTGGCCACAGAGGCCTCTGTGTCCCGGAGAGACGTGGAGGGCTGCATCCTTGGCACCATGTCCCTGCTGTACCACTGCCTGGAGAAGGGTGTGAGCGTGGCCTTGGTCCTCAGGGACGTGGGTGTGCTCCTCATTGAAGGCAGCAGGGTGCTCATGAGGTTCTACATGGACTTCCTGGAGAAAGTGAACGGGGAGAGGATCCAGGACACAGCCACGCTCAAGGTGAGCCTTTTGTTTCCCCCCTGCTTGGGCAGACCCAGAGCAGTTCCCCAGCACTGCTGGCATATGGACACCAGGATCTGGACAGGAGCATGATTCCACCTGCTCTACCTGCCCTGAACTCCTCTCCTGAGTGCCTTGGCCACATTCAGGGTGTGCTGGTGTGGGAATCCATAAAATTAGAAGGTTTTGGGAAAGCTGCAAAAGGCAGGCCAAAAACCTTAATGTTACAACTCACTTTATAAGCTTCTTTACCAATCACACAAAGCAGAAGCACATTGACAGTAGCTCTATCCAACCACTATAAGCACAGGTACCTTTGATTATACAATGCTTGCTTATTTCAAATACAATACCTGCTTGTGAGCCTTAAAACACAATGCACAGAGCTCCATTATTAAGCTTTAACCTTCCTAATATCTCACTACATAAACTTTCTGTAGCTTAGGGAGTTATTCTAGACAAGCATTAATACACAGACCATTGTTCTATTTGCCCTTGCTTTTCTACTTTTTAAATAATTTTTCTGCTGACCAATCTCATGGCTGCTGCTTAGCTCTACTCGTAGTTCTGCTGTCTCTGGGGGCTGCCTTTTGCAGCTTTCCCAAAACCCTCTGATTTTGTGGATTCCCACATGCTGGCACCTTCCACATTTCTGTGCTGCAGGCTCTCCAGCAGCTGGGCGTGGTGGTTCCCCGGGAGGTGCCCATTGCTTCCCTGAGCTTCACTGGCCGTGTTGTCATCTTTCCCAAGTGAGTCAAACACCCTGGCAGCTTTGGGCTCTGCAGAGACCTCAGAGCAGTTTCTCCTCATGACCACAGCAGTCCTGCAGAGCACTGACTCTCATTTGTGCCTGCCTCTGACCATGCTCACAGGGGTCACAGGATGAGGGAAGAGATGTAGATCTGACTCCATGTTTCAGAAGGCTTAATTTATTATTTTAAGATATATATTACATTAAAACTGCACTAAAAGAATAGAAGAAAAGGTTTTGTCTCAGAAGGCTGTTTTTCTTCTATTCATTTCAATTTATTATTTTAAGATATATATTACATTAAAACTGCACTAAAAGAATAGAAGAAAATGTTTCATCTCAGAAGGCTATTTTTCTTCTACTCATTTAGTATAGTTTTAATGTAATATATATTATAAAATAATAAATCAAGCCTTCTGAAACATGGAGTCAGATCCTCGTCTCTTCCCTCATCCAAGAACCCCTGTGAGCACCACCACAGGATTGTGTTGTCTCTTTGTCTCCAGCTTTGAACAGACCTTTCCATCCACATCACTGCCCAATGGTCATCTCAAGGACTTTGGATTGGTTCCTGGAGAGGACAAGAGGAACAAAATGGGTTTGCCACCCATAAGACAAGGCGTGGAAGGTAAAGCAGCTCCCTGCTTGTTTCCATAGCACAGGCAACTGGTGGCTGTGATCTGATGGGAGAATCCCCAGCCATGATTGTCACAAGGATCTGATTGTGCCAAACCTTGGTGCCACCTCTTTGTGGCCTATTTTCCTAAGACTGGCCCCACAAGAGCTGAGCTGGAAGGTGCCCAAGATGCTCATCCCTGGTTCACCAGCAGGGTGGAGGCCATACTTGCTCCTAGAAATTTCCTCTGCATTCAGAACAGACTCTGTCCCAAACCTGGCACTGTGGATGGGAGGGTGCCAGACCTCTGGAGACTGTTAGGAGGGGAGTGGGAATTCCCTCTTGGATGTGTTAGGCCTGAGCATCCCCATCTGTCACCTGTGGCCAGCAGCATCCCAGCTGTGCTGTCCTGACAAGCTCTGTCCTTGCTGATTGCAGGGAGGGTTCCTGGCCAGCCCGTGCCTGCTCAGCAGGGTCCCACTGCCAAGGCAGGAGAGCAGCCCTGGGCTGAGGAGGCGATGGAGACAAGGTGAGCATGGGTCAGGTGAGCCTGGAGGCTCAGGACATGGGGCCTTCTCCTCATCCAGCCAGAGCTGGTTCCCCAGCACATCCACTGGGGCTGTATAAATAGACTGGGGTTGCTGGGAGCCCCCCATGTCACAGGGCTGGTTCCTCTCCACCCTTCCAGAAGGGTCCCTCATGACAGCTGGGCCCATGCATGGGGACAGACAAGTGTCAGCCAAGGGTCCCAGCTCAGGGGCTCCTCTCCTGAGCTGGGCACAGCCATCAGCTGTCGCTGGCTGGGGGCTGTTTACAGACCATGAACGAGATGGGGCTGCTGGGAACTGCCTTGAGCTGTTTTATTTTCCAGCATCAGCCTCATTCCATGGTTATGACAATGGGAAGATGCCACCAGCTCACATCCCAGCCAGCAGGCCAAGAACTTAAAGTTACAACTCACTTTATAAGTTTTTTGACCAATCACACAAAGCAAAAGCACATTGACAGTAGTTCCATCCCACCACTATAAGCACAGGTACCTTTGGTTAAACAATGCTTGCTTATTTCAAATACAATACCTGCTTGTGAGCCTTAAAACACAACACACAGAGCTCCATTATTAAGCTTTAACCTTCCTAATATCTCACTAAAAAAACTTTTTTGTAGCTTAGGGAGTTAATTCTAGACAAGCGTTAGTACACAGATCATTGTTCTATTTGCCCTTGCTTTTCTACTTTTTAAATACTTTTTCTGCTGACCAATCTCATGGCTGCTGCTCAGCTCTAATGACAGTTCTGCTGTCTCTGGGGCCTGCATTTTGCAGCTTTCTCAAACCCCTCTGATTTTGTGGATTCCCACAATCAGCTGAGGGGCTCGTAGCTCCTGTGGGCAGAATGTGGCCCCAGACCCCTCTCCCTGTGTCTTCCAGGAAGCCGCCAGTGGTGCCAGGGGCTGCTGCTGGAAGAAAGCAGCCTGTGGCTGACCAAGCCAAGGGCAAGGCTGTGCCCAAGGGCCAGGCGTTGATGCAGAGCAACAAAAAGGCAGAAGGAACTCAGAGGGGCAGAGGAGGAAGAGAAGAGAGAAAAGATTCTCTTGGGACAGAGGGAGAAAAGGAAGTTCAGCTTGGAAAAGAAGGAGAGAGAAGGGAACCTCTTGGGAGAGAAGGAGAAAAGAAAACTCGTCCCAGCAGAGAGGGAGAAAAGAAAGTTCAGCTTGGAAAAGGAGAAAGAAGGGACTCTCTCGGGAGAGAAGGAGAAAAGAAAACTCGTCCCAGCAGAGAGGGGGAAAAGGAAGCTCAGCTTGGAAAAGAAGGGGAAAGAAGGGAATCTCTCGGGAGAGAAGGAGAAAAGAAAACTCGTCCCAGCAGAGAGGGAGAAAAGGAAGCTCAGCTTGGAAAAGAAGGGGAAAGAAGGGAATCTCTTGGGACAGAAGGAGAAAAGAAAACTCGTTCCAGGAGAGATGGAGAAAAGAAAGTTCAGCTTGGAAAAGAAGGGGAAAGAAGAGACTCTCTTGGGAGAGAAGGAGAAAAGAAAACTCTTCTCAGGAGAGAGGGAGAAAAGGAAGCTCAGCTTGGAAAAGAGGGAGAGAGAAGGGGATCTCTTGGGACAGAAGGAGAAAAGAAAACTCGTCCCAGGAGAGATGGAGACAAGAAAGTTCAGCTTGGAAAAGAGGGAGAGAGAAGGGGATCTCTTGGGAGAGAAGGACAAAGAAGGGATTCTTTGAGAGAAGGAGAAGGAATAGATTCTTTTAGAAGACAAGAAGCAAGAAGGGATTCTCTCAGAAGTGAAGGAGAAAGAAGAGATTCTTTTAGCGAAGGAGAAAGTATAGATTCTTTTGGGAGACAAGAAGAAGGAAAGGGGTCTCTCAAAAAAGAAGGAAAAAGAATGGGTTCTCTCAGAAGACAAGGAGAAAAGAAAGTTGGACGAAAAAGAGAAAAAGAAGCAAAAGATGCTCTTGAAAGTGAAGGAGGAAAGAAAGGCCGTGCCAAAGGAGAAGAAAATAAAGTTTCTCCCAGAACAAAAGGAGAAAAAAACATTCCTCGCCAAAGAGGAGAAAAGAAAGGTCCTCTTGGAAGAGAAGAAGAAAAGAAGTTTCGTCTCAAAAGAGAAGAACTGAAATTTCTCCTTGGGAGAGAAAAGAAACTTCTTCCTGGAAGAGGAGGGGAAAGGAGAGTCCCTGTGGGGAGCACATCAATGCCATGGAACGCCAGGGCCAGGAAGCCTCAGGACTCCAAGGTGTTCATCCTGCAGCAGCCGGGGGCTGGGGCACCACAGGGCCTGAGAGCCAGGCCTGAGATCTTCTGGACAGTGCTCAAGGAGCCTCAGATGAGCATTTTGGCAGGCTACAGGTTTGAGTCCTCCCGCCTGCTGCCCCCACTGCCCCCATGGCTGCCCATGCCGAAGAAGAGAGAGACGGTCACCAGGGGCCCCTGGCCCTGGGAGGAGTGAGCAGGGATGGGGGTGAGCAGCACCTGAGGTGGCAAAACAGGGCTGGAACAGGAGCTGCCATTCTGGGAATGCCATTCTCATTTGTCCTAGGCCCTTTACAACATGCCCATTCCTCCCTTAGTGAAGGGATCTTCAAAGATCCTCCAATTCTGGTGGACATCATGGCCGAGGTGCCTCCGTGGGGTCATCCATCTCCAGGGCTGAGGGACAGGGCTGGAACAGGAGCTGCCATTCTGAGAATGACATTCTGGGAACTGCCATTCTCATTCCTCCTAGGAACTCAGAGTTAGTGAAGGGATCTTCAAAGATCCTTCAGTTCTGGTGGATGCCATGGCTGAGGTGCCACCATGGGGTCATCCATCTCCAGGGCTGAGGGACAGGGCTGGAACAGGAGCTGCCATTCTGGGAATGGCATTCTGGGAATTGCCATTCTCATTCCTCCTAGGCCTTTTACAACATGCCCATTCCTCCCTTAGTGAAGGGATCTTCAAAGATCCTTCAGTTCTGGTGGATGCCATGGCCAAGGTGCCACTGCTGGGTCGTCCATCTCCAGGGCTGAAGGACAGGGCTGGAACAGGAGCTGCCATTCTGAGAATGACATTCTGGGAACTGCCATTCTCATTCTTCCTAGGAACTCACAGTTAGTGAAGGCATCTTCAAAGATCCTCCAGTTCTGGTGGATGCCATGGCTGAGGTGCCACCATGGGGTCATCCATCTCCAGGGCTGAGGGACAGGGCTGGAACAGGAGCTGCCATTCTGGGGGTTCATTTCCTCCTAGGAACTCAGAGTTAGTGAAGGGATCCTCAAAGATCCTCCAGTTCTGGTGGATGCCATGGCCAAGGTGCCACCATGGGGTCATCCATCTCCAGGGCTGAGGGGCTCCTTTTCCAACAAGAAGAAGCAGCAGGACATGTCCTGGCCAAGGTCTCTGGGGTGACAGAAAGCCTTGCTCAGAACAAGGATTATTTTTAGAAGCCATTGGGAGGACAAAGCCCCTCTGGGAGGATCTGGCAAAGCTCAGGAACACAGTGCTGTTGCTGGGGAGGCTGCAGCAGAGGGAAAAGAGGGGGAGAGAGAGTTGTGCTCCTGTCAGTGTCCTGAGGGAGGCTGGGGGACACTCCCAGGTCTGTTCCCTGGGGCAGGGAGCCTCACACAGTGTGAGATTCCTGAGACCAAACCCCATTCCAGGTGCTGCTCCTGGCTCTTGTTGGGATGGCACCCAGGCATCCTTCTCCCTGAAGGCAGTAGGTGCCACCACTGCCACCCTGGGGGATTTTTATTAAAAGAAAGATCCCAGAGTAGCAAATGAAACACAAATTAAACACTCTTCTATTACACAACCCATCCCTTGCATACCTGCAATGTCCATTTCTGTCCTTCAGTCCCTTGGGTTTAAGCACCAATAGTTTCAATAAATGTCCCCAAAGTAAATGATATATTGATTCCACTGTATTTTATTATCTCTGTTTTCCAAAAAAAACCTGCAGCACAACACTGAGTTCTGTTCACTTTAAGAGCCTCTGTAAATACAAGGTATTTTTACAGAAAGAGGCACCTGCAAATGCTTTTATGCAGTATTTGAAATTGCACTGCGTTTTAAGGGAATTCTAGTGAGTTTCCATTTGGATTTTACAGTATTGTGTATTTCCAGGTAAGATGTTCACCCTGTTCTTCTTTTCAGGACTGGTTTTGTTTCATTTCACATTTTTAACTCAGTTAAAATATGGGATATGGCCACATATATTTAAGAAGTCAATGTGCCAGAAAGGAGAATATAAATTATGAAATCTTGGTAGGAACCAACAAAGCTGCTCAATGCTTTAAAAATCTGCTGCAGTGCAAAGCTCCTGCATTGCTTACCTGACATCACATGGGGTCATGGAATGGTTTGGGTTGGAAGGGACCTTAAAGCCCATCCAGTGCCACCCCTTGCCATGGGCAGGGATAATTCCCACTGTCCCAGGCTGCTCCAACCTGGCCTTGGATGCTTCCAGGGATGGGGCAGCCAGAGCTGCTCTGGGAATTCCATTCTAGCACCCACCACCCTCACAGGGAACAGTCCCTTCCCCATATCCCATCCAAAAACCCTCATCCCTGGGCCTGGGACTGCAGCCCCTGGTAAAGAAATTTCTCTGTGCCTTTCCCATTACCCCCTTTTGTCACCCTGGTTTTTTAAGATTTTCTAAGCCTTCTGATGTTCACATTCTTGTAGTGAACTTTCTCACACACTTTCTGTAAATAACTCATTGTTTTGCATTCCTTCATGGAGGAGGAGGAATTTGATGGACTGTTGGTTTGAGCAGTGTCATTGGAGAGGTGGCACTGCCACCCTCCAATCCGCTGTCACTCTTAAAAAACTATAAATGTTGGAGTCAGAAAATAAATTTCCCTTTTCCTTCACCTTGAGAACAGCGGTGTGTGCTTGTGGTTTTTTGTGTCCTACAGTGACACCCTTTATCTACTGAAAGGTCACAACAACATCTCCTGGGACCTTTTCTCCTCCAGAATGAGGAGGAGAAAAACCCCAAATCTCTCAGAATTTTGGTTCCAGGAAGCTGTTGCAGCCCTGGGATAATTTTAAGGGCCTCCTGTGGACCTGCTCTGACAGGGCTGAGTCTTGTTTGTGATGGGGGCAGCTGGACGTGGAGTCTCCAGAGAATGGAGCAAGAATTCCTTTCAACCCAAAACTTTCATGCAGACCATCATGCTGCTTATCTTTATTTAGACTTCTACCATAAATTCCTTGTCTCTGGTCTCACTGTCCAGGAGGTCAGAGCTGGCTCTCAACGCTGAGAGGCGCCTGTGGAGAGAGAGGAGGGAGCTGCTGAAATCCAGCTATGACTGGGGATGTGGTGGGTGTGAGGATGATGAGCAGTGCTGGACATCCCTGGGAGCTCTGCACAGAGCATGGGGCACCAGCTCCCAGCACAAATCTCTGCTGGGTTTGGCCAGTGACCAGCTGGGCATCCAGAGCTGCTGCTGACATCTTTTATGGAAAATCCTTTTTTCCTCCTGAGAAGCTGAGAGGCCTCAGGAATAAAATGTAAACATTGATTATCTGCTGCTGTGGAATGCAACAGGTGCATCTGTGATTGGTCTCATGTGGTTGTTTCTAATTAATGGCCAATCACAGTCAGCTGGCCCAGGCTCTCTGTCTGAGCCACAAACCTTTGTTATCATTCTTCCTTTTTCTACTCTTAGCCAGCCTTCTGATGAAATCCATTCTTTTATTCTTTTAGTATAGTTTTACTGTAATATATATCATAAAATAATAAATCAAGCCTTCTGAAACATGGAGCCAACATTCTCATCTCTTCCCTCATCCAAGAACCCCTGTGAACACGGTCACACAGAGCTCCATTTCTGGAATTGCCTCATGGCAGGTCCAGCTACCCTGTACCAAAATTTGGCACCCCTGGAATTGCTCAATTGCAGGTCCAGCCCCTCCACACCCCACAAGTCACTCACTCTTTGATGTCCTTTGCCCATGCAGGGGCCACCTTGAGCAGCAGCAGAGCAATGAGGCTGCAGACCACAGCCACAAGGAAGGCTCTCACAAAGACACTCCAGGTGAGTTTAGCATCTGCTGGGCCTGGGTTTGCCATGTCCTCCACGGTGCTTGGGTCTGTCTTGGTGTCCTCAGCACTGCTGAACCGCTTTTCCACACCTGCAGGATATTCCCAAATCTCTGAAATGCCCAGGGATGGGGTGTGAGGGGTGGTGGGGATGTCACAGAGGGTGTGAGGGTGTGTCCCTGGCTGTTGCAGACATTTTTTATGAAAAATCTTTTCCTTAGGATTTTTTCTCCTGAGAAGCTGAGAGGCCTCAGGAACAAAATGTACCCAATGGTTATCTGCTGCTGTGGAATGCAACAGGTGCATCTGGGATTGGTCTCATGTGGTTGTTTCTAATTAATGGCCAATCAGTCAGCTGGCTTGGACACAGAGCCTGAGCCACAAACCTTTGTTATCATTCTTTCTTTGCCTTTCTATTCCTAGCCAGCCTTCTGATGAAATCCTCTCTTCTATTCTTTTAGTATAGTTTTAATGTAATATATATCATAAAATAATACATCAAGCCTTCTGAAACAGTCAGGAGGAGTCAGATCCTCATCTCTTCCCTCATCCTCAGACCCCTGTGAACATGGTCACACCTGGCACAGGAATGGCCACAACCTCCACCCTGAGGGGTGGCCAAGGGACACCCTGGACACACCAGGGATCCCCTGACTCACCTGTTGGCTCAAAGGCCTCACTGTTTTCCTTATCAGGCACTGCCTGCTGACCTTCCTGAGGTGCCTCCTTATCCACAGACTCGGCTTCCAGAACTTTAGGGAGAAAATATGTCAGTTTAATTCCAGGTCACCCTTCCTCATGGGAATCTGAAAGCCCCCAGCTCCCCAACTCCTGTGGTTAAGTCACTTGTACCTGGAAGTGCTTCCTTCAGTAAAGTCAGGAATTTAATATCTTCCATTAATGACCAGGAAAAGTTTCCCAATCCAGTTTCATTCTTCAGACCTTGAGGGAAAGAACGAAAAATTCCCACCACAGAAATCCCTGGCTGTGCAGTCGGGATTTATATAAAGTTTATTTATAGTGAAAATACTGGGTAAGGACTACCCTAACTCTTTCAAATGGAATGCCCAAATTCATGTGCTGGGAATGCAAACCACAGAAGGCTTCTTCCCAGATTTCCTGCTTTGCTGCAGTGGCTATTTGCTCTGGGAGACCTGACCAGTGACCCTCATGGTGCTTGGTCCAGGGACACCAGACCCCCATGGGGAGCTCCTGTCACACTCTGTGGACATTCCCTGTCCCGACTGACCAGCAGCACAGGGAGGGGGCATGGAATGAGCCAGCACATCCTCATACCTGCAGGAGATGCCTCGCTCACATTCGGGCTTTGAGCTGGCTGCTCCCAAAAGAAATCCGCAGTCAGGAAGGGTCCAGGAGAGTCAGATCCAGCACCTGGATCTCCATTGCCTCCAACCACGGCTGTGAACAGGACTGAGAAGCTCAAATTGAATATTTCCATATATCATGAAATAATAAATCAGCCTTCTGATGAAATAATTTCTCTATTCTTTTAGCATAGTTCTAATATATCATTTTCTTTTAATATAATATATGTCATAAAATAATAAATCAGCCTTCTGATGAAATAATTTCTCTATTCTTTTAATATAGTTCTAATATAATATATGTCATAAAATAATAAATCAGCCTTCTGATGAAATAATTTCTCTATTCTTTTAATATAGTTCTAATATATAATTTTCTGTTAATATAATATATATCATAGAATAATATATCATAGAATAATAAATCAGCCTTCTGATGAAATAATTTCTCTATTCTTTTAATATAGTTCTAATATAATATATATCATAAAATAATATATCAGCCTTCTGATGAAATAATTTCTCTATTCTTTTAGCATAGTTCTAATATATAATTTTCTTTTAATATAATATATATAATAAAATAATAAATCAGCGTTCTGGTGGAATTATTTTCTCTATTATTTTAGCATAGTTCTAATATATAATTTTCTTATAATATAATATATATCATAAAATAATATATCAGCCTGCTGATGAAATAATTTGTCTATTCTTTTAATATAGTTTTAATATAATATATATTATAAAATAATAAATCAGCCTTCTGATGAAATAATTTCTCTATTCTTTTAGCATAGTTCTAATATATTATTTTCTTTAATATAATATATATCATAAAATAATAAATCAGCCTTCTGATGAAATAATTTCTCTATTCTTTTAGCATAGTTCTAATATATAATTTTCTTATAATATATATAATAAAATGATAAATCAGCCTTCTGAAACACGGAGTCAGATCCTCATCCTTTCCCCATCCTGGGAGCCCTGTGAGCACCACCCCAGGAGGGATCTGTGGGATCGCAGCCCCTCCGTGCCCACCTACCCTCTCCAGCCGCTCCTGCCTCGCCGGAGGGGAGCTGTGCCCCGGGGGCCAGCAGGGCTATGAGGGCCAGCAGGATCACCAGCGACACCAGCACGGCCAGGGCTCTCTGCAGAGCCAGCAGCACGATGCCGGCCATGGACCATCGTCCCCACACCATGATGGGGCCTGCAGGCGCTGCCGCAGCCTCACAGCCCGCGCTGCTCGGCACAGCCTGGCTGCGGGACCCCGCGGGGGCTGCTCCGACCCTCGCGGGGCTCTGTGACCTCAGCGGAGGCTTCCACCACCGACACTCCACCACCGACACTCCACCACCGACATTCCACCACCGACATTCCACTATCGACATTCCACCATCGACATTCCACCACCGACACTCCAGCACCGACACTCCACCACCGGCATTCCACCGTCTCCAGGGCAGCTCCGAGTGACCGTGGTCACTGGGGTTCTGAGTGTTATGTTTGCGCAATTATCTCTTCATTAAAAAAACCCAAACAATATTTGAGATAGCAGCAATTTTAATTAAATAGTTTAGAAAATATATAAATAAGGGATAATTTGGTTCAAATAACAGCGCATAAGCAAAAGATAACTGTGGGGTACGGAGTGCAGGGCTCTGGGACCCTTGCGTACGAGCTTGCTAAGTAAAAATTGCCCCCTTATATGCCATGGGTTAACACCATCTCCTCCTATTTTCGGTTCGTCACATTTTTATCTCCGCCCTTGTTATGTTTGCCCAATTATCCCTTCATAAAAAAAACCGAAACAATATTTGAGATAGCAGCAATTTTAATTAAATAGTTTAGAAAATATATAAATAAGGGATAATTTGGTTCAAATAATAGCGCATAAGCAAAATATAACTGCGGGGTACAGAGTGCAGGGGACCCTTGCCACCTCACGTACAAGCTTGCTAAGTAAAAATTACTTCCTCATGGGTTAACACCATCTCCTCCTATTTTTGGTTCGTCATATTTCTATCTCCGCCCTTGTTATGTTTGCCCAATTATCTCTTCATTTAAAAAAACGAAACAATATTTGAGATAGCAGCAATTTTAATTAAAGAGTTTAGAAAATATATAAAGAAGGGATCATTTGGTTCAAATAACAGCGCATAAGCAAAAGATAACTGTGGGGTACGGAGTGCAGGGCTCTGGGACCCTTGTGTACGAGCTTGCTAAATAAAAATTACCCCCTTATATGCCTTGGGTTAACACCATCTCCTTCTATTTTCGGTTCGTCATATTTCTATCTCCGCCCTTGTTGTGTTTGCCCAATTATCCCTTCATAAAAAAAAACCTAACAATATTTTAGATAGCAGCAATTTTAATTAAATAGTTTAGAAAATATATAAATAAGGGATAATTTGGTTCAAATAATAGCGCATAAGCAAAAGATAACCGCGGGATACGGAGTGCAGGGGACCCTTGCCACCTCACGTACAAGCTTTCACAAGAAAGGGAATTTATTGCCCTCTTATACTTCTTCCCACCTTGAAGGCGCTGTTAGGATTAGAAGGAAGAAGTTGATGATGACCAGACAGAATCCTGTGTTTGAATGGAATTTATGCATCATGTATGAGGTGTATGAATATGCAACAGGATGTTGTTTTTAAGGGTTAATCCTCTGTTAAAGTGGGTCCTTTTTCGGGCTTGTGATGCCCAGAAAAAGGTACCCGGACGTCCGTAACTCTTTGCTTTTATTGTCTCATATTGTCCTGATTTAAATTGTCCAAATTATTATGACTCTAATTGTATTACTATTTTTATAACCATTTTATTACTATTAAACTTTTAACAATTTCAAAAGCAAGTGATTGGCGTTTTTCACAATGATATCTGTTACATTAAAACTATGCTAAAAGAATAGAAGAAAAGGTTCTCAGAAGGCTGGCTAAGCTAAGAATAGAAAAGAATGAATAACAAAGATTTGTGGTCAGACACACAGCTGACTGTGATTGGCCATTAATTAGAAACATCCACATGAAACCAATCCCAGATGCACCTGTTGCATTCCACAGCAGCAGATAATCAATGTTTACATGTGCTGGGAATGCAAACCACAGAAGGCTTCTTCCCAAATTACCTGCTTTGCTGCAGTGGGTATTTGCTCTGGGAGACCTGACAAATCTGTGCAGCCTCAGAGGTTGATAATGGATGATTTAATCTCGTGTTCATGGCGAGAAAATAAAAATTAGGACTCTTGTAACATCCACAGGCAGCCTTTCTGCTCTTCTGCTTGTCACTGCCCTGTAATGTTTTAGCATATGTTAGGAAATAAATGTAGGTTTTGATCCCAGTTTAATACAATATCAGTGTAATGTATCCACCCCCTTCATCTTTGTTTGCATCTGGGGAAAAGTGATGGGAAGGAGAACAGAAGCTCTGACTTGTAAAATGCATTGTTTTTCAAATCTCCATTTCTAAAACGTTTCTACCAAAAGACACTTATCCTGGGGGAAAGAAGAGATTTTCCTACATCATAATTAGCACCGGAGCACTGAAAAATGCAGCATTTCCAAGCAATTTGTATTTAGGGGCGTAATAACATTTTATATGTCATGAATTTTGGAGAAGGCAGAATGCAGAACAGATTTGTGCAGACAGTGTTTACCAAACCAGACGATGCTGGGTTTTGCCTGATGCTGTTCTCTTCTCACAGGCTGCAAAACCCTTTTGTCCAGGACATGGCTGTCACAAAATTCCCCATGCAGGGACCCAGGAGTTCCAGAATTCCCTAAAAAGCAAAAGATCTGTGCTCTGAAGACCAATTTGGGCTGGTGAAAGAATCCCAGACTGATTTGGATTAGAAGTGACCTTAAAGCCCACCCAGTGCCACCCCAGGACAACTTCCACAGTCCCAGGGTGCTCCAAACCCCATCCAGCCTGCCCTTGGACACTTCCAGGGATGAGGAAAAGTCTTTTTCATCAGTTTATTCAAAGAATAAAGATTTTTATTTGCCTTCAGCACTAGATGGAGCTAAAGGACTGAGAAGAAGAAGAAGAAGGAGGAAAAAAACCCACAGGATGTGAAAATCCCCAGGAAATGAGGAGGGAAAAGCTCCAAACCCCATCCAGCCTGCCCTTGGACACTCCCAGGGATGGGGAAAAGACTTTTTTCCAGTTTATTTAAAGAACAAAGATTTTTATTTGGCTTTAGCACTAGATGGAGCTAAAGGACTGAGAAGAAGAAGGGAAAAACCCACAGGATGTGAAAATCCCCAGGAAATGAGGAGATGAAAAGGCAGTGGGGGCTACAAATGCTGTTGGAGCCCCTTCACCAGCTCAGCTTTGTGGCCATGACTCTGCAGGTGTGTCACACACATCTTTTATGGAAAATCCTTTCCTTAGGATTTTTCCTCCTGAGAAGCTGAGAGGCCTCAGGAACAAAATGTAACCAATGGTTATCTGCTGCTGTGGGATGCAACAGGTGCATCTGGGATTGGTCTCATGTGGTTGTTTCTAATTAATGGCCAATCACAGTCAGCTGGCTCGGGCTCTCTTTCTGAGCCACAAACCTTTGTTATCATTCTTTGCTATTCTGTTCTTAGCCAGCCTTCTGATGAAATCCTTTTCTTCTATTCTTTTAGTATAATTTTAATGTAATATATATAATAAAATAATAAACCAAGCCTTCTGAAACATGGAGTCAGATCCTCGTCTCTTCCCTCATCCTCAGACCCCTGTGAACACGGTCACACAGGTGTTGGGTTGTCAGCACTTGTGAGGGGTCAGGGAGATGTTTTGGGGTAAACCATGAGTGGGACACTTTGGACAGCAGCCCTCAGCAGCTGGATCCTGGTTTCAGACAAATCTTTCCCTACATGTTGTAAAGGGCCTTCAAAAAAAACCCAGCAGCTCCTCAGCTTTCAACCTGCAGCATCCAGGAATAATCCCAAGGGACACCACTGCAGGGGGAAAACTCAATTTTTGTGTTTATGAGCTCATTTTTGCATGACTGGATTGAGTGGTTTATTAGGTGGCTTTTTATTTATCATTTCTGCTTTCAAAGTCCACAAGAAACCTGTTCAGATTGTTACCCACTGGAATTTCCCCTCCTGTCCCATCCAGGTAAAAAGCCTGTTGGTAATCAGGTAAAGCAAGGAAATAACACTTCATTTTCAAGCACAATATCCCTGGGCTGTTACAGTTAAGAATTTTAACTCTCCTTATCCATCCTATTGCAAATTGTACTTATCAATCCTATTGCAAACTATTGTTATCAATCCTACTGTAAGCCATCCTTATCAATCCCGTGGCAAAGATCTGCTCTTGCAGCAGATTCTGCCTGTATTAACCTGAGTATTTGAGTGTATTCAAACAAAATTTCAGTAAAACTCAATAACCAGCTGTTTTCTCATTTGCCTCACGAGTGCAGAAACATTTAATGAAATTGCTTATGGTTTAGTGATTTGTATGACATAAACAATACTTCCCTTCTGTCAGACCTGGGCCAATCTTCAATTGCTTGAGGATGTAAACACGAGCAAACAAACCCAAACAATTTAAATTAAATGCCTAATGTACCTGGGTACAGATTATCTGCTCTGCTTCCATCCTTCCTTCCAATCTTCTCACAGTGGGGGTTCCTATTTGCTGTTCAGTGTTTTATTGCACAAATACTTTTTATTTTCAGCGCCAAGGAATAGCACAGGGGTGAGGGGATGGGCATTTTGGAAGGGAAGCACCAAAGAAATCCAGAGTCCTTTTTTAAACCCACAGCCTCATCATGGAAGAATAAAATATCCTGAGTTGGAAGAGACCCATGAGGATCATTTGAGATGTTGGAACAAGCTCTGAGAGACCAGACAGAGCTGTGGGACACGGGCAATAACCATGGACAGCAGGAGCCAAACATGAAAGGGAGCAGCAGAAATTCTGATGTCAGCCATGCAGGGCTGGATTGCAGATCTGGACTTGGCTGAGCCACGTCCTGGAGCCCCATGTTCAGACAGCTCTTCCATGGATAAAACTGGATGTTAAAACCCAAATGCATTTCAGAGGAGTCATTCTGGGCAGAGCCCCAGAATGGGGCACAGAAGTGAAGCCAAATTCCAATCTCATTTGATGCATTCCTTGGGTTTTTCCCAGTTTCTGGGGAAGGCAGATGGGAGGCAGCTCAGTTCAAGCAATGAACTTATGGCTGTGAGAGCTTTATGGTTTTATTGCCAAGAGACAGCTCTGGTTGATTTCCCTGCACTGGGAAAAAGTTATGTTGGAAAGGCAGGGTGTTATCACTGATCTAAAGGGAATTTTCAGCTGGGGCCTTTGGAGTAGGTGGAAAGTTATAATTTGAACAAGCAAAGGGTGAGACCTTGCAATCCTTCACCTGGATATTGCTGTGCAGAGGCTTGCTTGGTCTTGAGGCATTGGAATGGAAAAAATGTGTAAGGAAATGGAAAAAAATGTGTAAGAATAAATTTTCTGTCTTTTTGAGGTGTGAAATTTGCCTTTGTCCTTCAGTTCTCTCCTGTCAAGTCACTGCATGAGCCCACGGGATGTCAGGAGATGATGTGGGCAGCGACATCAGCTTGGAAATGGAGTCTGGAGAGTTGAAAATAGTCTGGCACTCCCTATTAACTTATTTCTCTTTTTTTTCCTAAGCCTTATAAAGCATTTCACGGCTGAAGTCAAACTCTGTGGTAGGAATGAAATGCCATCAGTTGATTGACTCTGCCAGCATCACCCTTAATCCAAGAGTGATTGAATGAAGTATTTTGAGTGTGTCCTTTGATAACCCCCTATTTAGGGATTCTTATACTTCCTTTAAATTTGAACATTTCTCCTAAATTTGTGATTTTTTTCTGTTTTAAATTTGAACTCTGGACTTAGAGGTGAGGTGAATTGCTCAAGGTGACAAAATTCTGGGGCAAAGAGATAAATACTGCTAGAGAAGGACTTCGAGTAAATGAAAATATTTTCATGAGAATATAATCATGGAATGGTTTGGGTTGAGAGGGATCCTCAAGACCAGGCAGTTCCAACCCCCCTGGCAGTTTTTCCTCTGAAAACAAAAAGAAACCCCAAACATTTCTTGATAATTTGCTGGTCCAGCCACCTGGATGGCATCAGGATTGTTTGTTCCCACTGTCAGTTCCTGTTGTGGGTGTGGGAGCAGATGGAAGTGTGGCTGTCAAAGCAGGGTACATCTATTTGTGCATCTTTAATGCAAGGCCAGTTTTAAAAGACAGAGACTTCCTAAAAGAAATGAGTCTTGAAATCTGAGCCTTGCTGGGTAACTCACCCAAATAACACTTTCCATTATTTAGGTTGTAAGCAATAAGAAATATTCTTGCTCACAACGGAGAGTTTTCTCCATATATATACTTGTTTCTGCTGTAAAGTTGATGAATCTGTAATGGACTGCTTAATTAAACATTGCAGGGAAATTGCTTTGGAGAGGAAACAAGTAATGAAGGGGATACAGTAAATTTTGGTGATTACAGATACAATTGTTCAGCCCCAGCATTGCATGGCCTGCTTTTGCAGGTTAAAAAAAAATCCCAAAGAACACAATTTCGATTAAGCTCTGCCTTGCCCTGCTAGCAATGGATTAGGCTATTAAACTATATTTTTCCATTAATAAAACAAATGTTAATGCATTGTTTGATGCTAATAATGAACCCATTGTGGGAAGCACAGCTCCTTCCATTAACATTCATCACATCTTGTCAAGGCTGGGGATGTATTCAGGGCTTTTTTTTCATCGAGGTGAATTGGGAGAGCACAGCAGGAACTTGCTGCCCTCAGTCTGCTTTGTGTTTGCCATGTTCTCATGGACAAGGCTGATCCAGAGAGCTGAACCCTGAATGCATTGAACTGTCTGCTCCAGCACATCACTGGCTTCATTGAATTTTAGCAATTTAGCAGATCAAGTCTAGGGAGAAACCTCTGCTAAGCTCTGCCTGTTTAGAGAATCTATCAGGGGGCTGGAAATGCTCCACCAGCTCTGATGGTTCTGCACAGATAAAGATCTGCCTGTCCCAAGGATTTTGCACTGTACTTTGTCTTGGGCACATCCATAAAAACCTGGAGTTGGTTTTGATCCCTCTCCATCAAATCCAGCCTGGTTGGATCAGCTGTCCTGCTGGGGTAGGGGTGTGTGTGGTTATGAGGGCATGGGGATGGTTAAATACCTTGTCCAGCTGCTAATGGATTGATTTTTACCTTTTCCAGATACCTGGGAGAAAGTTCAGGGGTTCAGGAGGAAAAATCTGGGGTCTTCAGGGGGCTTTAACTGGGTGCCTTACTGGGGTGGTGGTGTGTGCATTGATCAGGGCATGGGGATGGTTTGAGGCCTCATACAGCTTAATGTTAATTAATTTTAATGAAAATTAATGTTAATATCTTGATTTTTATCTTGTCCAGGGACTTGGTAGAAACCCTCTGAGCTCAGGAGGAAAAATCTGGGGTCTTCAGGGGGCTTTAAGTGGGTGCCTTACTGGGGTGGTGGTGTGTGCATTGATCAGGGCACGGGGATGGTTTGAGGCCTCGTTCAGCTTAATGTTAATTAATTTTAATTAACATTAATGTTAATGTTAATGCTAATTAAATCTTGATTTTTATCTTGTCCAGGGACTTGGTAGAAACCCTCTGAGCTCAGGAGGAAAAATCTGGGGTCTTCAGGGGGCTTTAAGTGGGTGCCTTACTGAGGTGCTGGTCTGTGCACTGATCAGGGCACGGGGATGGTTTGAGGCCTCATTCAGCTTCAGCTTAATTAATTTTAATGAACATTAATATCTTGATTTTTATCTTGTCCAGGGACTTGGTAGAAACCTCTGAGCTCAGGAGAAAAAATCTGATGGGTGTTTGAGCAAGGAGAGGGTCTGGTTTTCCCCCCATCTCTTTGTCAGACGTGGTTGTGCATTCATCCTTTTATCCCTGGCAGTTCTGTCAGCTGGCTGGAGAGAGAGCAGCAGAGAGAGCACCTGCACAATGTTTATTCTCCTTATTGTAAAGCTTTGTAGAGACACTTAAAATGTGGATATTTTAATGCAAACAGTGATAGCTGCAGATAAAAGCCAGGGTAAAGGGATGGCTGGCTCCCATCAGTGATTTGGGTGATGCTGCACACAACATTTCCTCCCTCAAGGCAGAGCAGAGGGCACAGGCAGCTCTCTGGATCCCCAATAAAAGCTGTTTGAAGCTCTGCTGGAGCTCTGGGAGCAGGGCCACGCTGCACACAGGTGTCTGTCACAACCAGGATGGCTCTGCCTTCCATCACAAATCAATCAAATCCAAACCAAACAAGCTCCTGGCAGGTTGGGGCTGCAGCCACAGCTGTGCCCTCTCCATCCAGAGCAGCAATTTCTGCTAAAAGACTGCGAGGGAACCACAGGCAAAACCACCCATAACCAAGCAGGCTCAGAGAAATGCTGCTGTGCTATTAAAGGAGAATATTTCTGAGTCCCCCAGCTGTGCGACTGTATCGATTCTAAAAGGCACCAATTTACAAGTGTGCCTCAAAAAGCAAACCCAGCCATTTACTGGAATGCTTCTGAAGTCTGTGCAGACCCTAATTTGCCTTATCAAAGGATAATCTGCTGTGTCAAGGCTTGATTAAAAAAGCAGTCGAGGTGTAAATGCTGATATCACAGTGGTGCAGAAGCAGTATTTATTTAAATGTGTTTAATGAGGGATTTTGGTGATGTGGCTCTGTGTTTAGAGTTGCATCAGTGACTCTTTCTTCACCTGGAAAAACCTCTGAAAAAAACCTGGAAAACCCCTGGAAAAACCCTCTGGAAAACACAGGAAAATTCCTGGAAAAACCCCAGGAAAACCTGTGGAAAAAAAACCCAATAAACCCCGGAAAAAAGTTCTGGAAAATATGTAGAAAAATCCTGGAAAAACCCCTGAGGAAAACCCCAGAAAAATACTCTAGAAAAATCCTGGAAAACCTCTGGAAGATTTGTGGAAAAACCTCTGGGAAAACCCTGGGAAAAACCCTGATAAAAACCCAATAAAACCCAGGAAAAAACTCTAGAAAAATCCTGGAAAACCTCTGAAAGAATTATGGAAAAACGTCTGGGAAAACCCAGAAAAACCCCTGGAAAAAGTCCTGGAAGGGCTTAGTTTGGTCTCACTGCTGTCCATGAACAGGTTTTAGGTAAAACCTTGCCTTGTGTGAGCTCCAGGGCACAGCCTGGGAGAGCTCAGCTTCAGTTCTGCCAGCGTTAACAATTTTTAAAGTATTTAAATTAAAATGAATGATCTTAAAGCTTTGCTTAAGCAACAAATTAAAGCTCCTCCAACTATTTTGGCATGAAGAAAACTTTCCAGTAGGCTGCAAATCATTGCTCTGAGTATGACAAGTAAAAACTGATTTTTATTTACAGCGTTGATGCCTCCAGCGCTCAGCCCTGCCCTTCTGGGTGCAGGTGGAGTGGAAATCCATGGAAATCCATGGAAATCCATGGAAATCTCCTTCAGGAGCTGCCATCCATGCAGAATTATGGCCAAACCCCCCTGGTTTTGGAATAAAGCTGTGGCAGGGCACTCCTGATCCTTTTTCTCCTGAGGACACTGTTTTGTGTGTTGGGCCACATTAATGTTCTATAGCATTAGGTGAAGCAAATATTTGAATTTATTTGAATCCCTGCCTGGTAATTACACATGACACAGTTCAGTAGCTGGAAATAAACTAAGTTTTGAATGAAATATGGTTGTTTCTGCTAACACTGTAATGCTTGGGCTTATAATTTCCCTCTTGAGCAGTCTTTATTTTTTTGTGAAACACTTAAGTGGTCGTGTTTAGGTTTTATTAGTCTTTTTTTGTTTGCCTACCTTCTCCAGCATATTCAAAGTGTCCCCTATTCTACTCATGTAATTTTAATCAAATTCAATAGAACATTTCTCCTTTTTGTATTAATGTACCTGTGTTGGCTTTTGTAACACAGGCTCAAATATTGTGAAATTTAAAATTCAGCTCTTTGATGAAAGAGAGTAACATAAAGAGAATGCAGCTGGTGAAAGCAACTGTTGGAGCAGCTGATGAATATAACCTCCTGCTCAGGTATAAAGTGTAAAATTCTGTTGTACAGACAATTTCCTCCGGATTGAATGAGACCTGAAATTTAATTCATTGCTGCAGAAGGTTTGTTTTGAAGCCCCAAAACGGATAGCCTTCAAGAAATAATGAGTTAAAACATAGAATGTGAAGCATTTGAAGAAAGCATAAAAACCACATAGAGCAATAAATCGGCTAAGGTATGGAACACAATGACAGGAAAGGGAGATAGGGACAGGGAACTGATGGGCTAAGCATGTTCAGAGCCAACAATGTCAAACTGACCCTAAGAACCTTGCCAAGCCATGGGGACCAAGCCAAGTACACCGGGAATTGGCCAAATTAGGGAAGAAGTTCAAAAGTTTAAGGAGGAAGACTCATCAGGAGACCCCCGCCCATGATGAAGGCAACCGGAACGACCCCCAAGATCATCCTCAAAAGAGATGTCCCCGCCCACACTCTGCCTACACCACGCCCCTTATGAATATTCATGCAAAGATATGATTATGTATATGATTTGATGTAATCCTACATCCAAAACTGTATAAAAGGTTTGCTTTTGTTATGGGAAACTCAGAAATCCATTTTGTGATTTCTCTGACGCGTCGCAATAAAATACCTCCTGTCTATTTGACTAAAGTTGAGTCTCTTAGGCAGTTATTCTCGCCTTTTAGGGCAAAATTCGGCATCATTTTTTTTTAAAACCCTCTCTGGGGAAGCGCTGTGCCTTTCTGCATGGCACAGAGGGGAGCTCAGCATTACCTGTGTGACACAGCTGATGGACGAGATGATGAGATTCACCAAAAATCACAAGAAAGGCCTTGAGATATTCGGGATCCACCAGCACTCAGACCTGCAGGAGCAGTGGTGGCAGTGACAGTGGCTTTCTCACCCCCACTGACACCAACTGCTTCAAACCAGCTTTGCCTTTCCTGGTGAAGGTGTGAGGATCTCAGAGCCCATGAAAACCATCTCTCCTTTGGGGATTGGGGCAGAATGCTGAGCTCCTGGTATCACTCTGGGAATGGGGACTGGGTGTGGTATTTTTGGGGTTCCCCAGGTGGAGGAGGAAATGAGAATCTGAGTCCATGTTCTTAGAAGGCTGATTTATTATGATATTACATTACAATATTATATTATATTATATTATATTATATTATATTATATTATATTATATTATATTAGTTATATTATATTATATTAGTTATGTTATATTATATTATATTACATTACATTACATTACATTATATTATATTATATTATATTATATTATATTATATATATTATACATTACATTACATTACATTATATTATATTATATTATATATTACATTACATTATATATATTATATTATATTATATTATATTATATTATATTATATTATATTATATTATATTATATTATATTATATTATATTATAATGTTTCATCTCAGAAGGCTGGCTAAGCTAAGAATAGAAAGGAATAAATAACAAAAGCTCTGTCTCAGACTCTCTGTCCAAGCCAGCTGTGTCGTGATTGGCCATTAATTATAAACATCTAAGATGGGCCAATCACAGATGCACCTGCTGCATTCCACAGCAGCAGTTAATTATTGCTTACATTTTGTTTCTGAGGCTTCATAGAGAAATTAAAAAATCCTAAAGAAAAGATTCTACATGAAAAGATGCCTGTGACAGGATGCCTTTGAAAATAAGGATGCTCTTGCTCTGTGAGCTTCTCTTTGTGGTTGGTTTGTTGGTCCTGAGCTCCCCAGAACTCTGCTCCAGCCACTGCTTTCCATCTGCTCACTTGGCTTTGGGAAGGGCTCTCTGGGCAGGCACCCAAGAGGAGCCAGATCTTCCTCTGCAGATAATGTTGTCCCTCCTAACAGCAGAAAATAATCAAATATTAAACAGATTGGATAAAGGCCTTGAAAAGAACAATTAATTTGGTGCACTGAACGTTTGCAGATCGATTTCCGGCAGTGGGCAGCCTTACTTGAGAGGCCTGCAGGATATTGTCACACACAAAAAGGCACAGATTGGAAAGTCTGTGTGATCTGCAGGTTGTTTCACTGTTCCTTGCTTGTTACACATGCCCTGGTAGAGGAGACTTTTCCATCACTGTGCATCCAGGTGGCCTTTAGAAGGACATGGATGAAAACCTAACTGAAACCTTCCCCTCTGCAGTCCCCTCCCACTGCTAAATGTGGATGGACCTATGAATTTAGCAAAAAAAAAAGGACATTTGGGGCACATTCTCTCATCAGTTATTTTTTTTCCCTGGCTCAGAAGCTGCACTAAACCTGTCACAACATCTTGTTCCAACCCTCCTGTCCTGGGCAGGGACACCTTCCATTATCCCAGGCTGCTCAAAGACTCATCCAAGGTGAGGACCAGAATCCAGTCCTGAATTATGGTGAGAGGGAGAGATTGAGCTGGTTCACATGAACCTCAAGGTATTTGCCTTCATTTTCTCTCTGTTCCTTCACTATCAGCTCCTCTGTCCTGTCCAGGAGGACAAACATCCTGATTTTACATTTGGTTTTATGACTGATAGAGAAAAATTCTCTCATTTGCAGTGTGAGCTCTACTTTTCTGTGAGAAACTCAATTTGAGCAGTTTCCACCCAACTGTGTGGTGACTCTTACAGGTTCTACCTGCTCCTCAGAAACCTCGAGTGTGACTAGAACACAGTGGGTTATTTCTGCTTTAGAATTGTCCATCTCTATATTAACTGATTAATTATTTGCACTTCAGCTGTTTGCATGTCATTGCCTTAAGTTGGTTCTTTAATAGAGGAGGAATCTGCCATGACTTTCCCTCTCCCTTAAATCTGTATTCCACTGCTGTCTCATCTGTTTAATACATTTCCTTTACAAACCTAGACTTATGTTTTAGCCTAATGCCAGCAAGAGCTCTGGAAAGATTTATTCTTCTGGGCCCTAATGTGAAATGAGTAATGCTACAACTGGCTCCCTTGGTAGCAGCAACACGTTTTACTACTGATTGTCAGAAACAATAAAAAAGAGAATACATTGGTAGTTTCTGTGCTATTTGCTCCCTGGGATTTTTGTCCTGGATTAACCTCCACAAATATATTGCATGAGTAACTTTGGAGAAGTTCTCAGCATGTGTGGAGGAGAGAGCAGGGGAAAAGAAATTGAGTTGTTGCTGCAGCTTTTAATAATAAACATCAAGAGGATGAGGGGTTCATGGCAGGGCTGTGCTGACCCACTGGGCAGGTGTCCCACTGTGTTTTCCAGAGCACAGAAAGCATCTCTCAGCATGGAATTTGCATGTCCACAGCTGGGATAAAGTTGTGGCTCAACTCGGCCAACACTCAGCCTAAGTGTGTGCTGCAGGTAAGGCTCAATTCAAAGCTTTTTCAATTTCTCTTTAAAAAAAGAGAATTAAAAAATTTAAAAACAAATTTTAAAAAATTCTTTAAAAAAATTATCTTAAGGTTCTCTTTAAAAACCCCCAAGATTTGTCAAATTCTGGCTTCTAGCACAGCCCAAGGGATGGGGGTGTTCTTTTAAAACAGTGGTTGGACCACTTGGCTCAGCATCAGAGGCTGGACTTGTTTTATTAGTTTTGCTGGGAAATGCAAGTGCTTTCTGCTCTAGTTATTAAGTAGATGAACATGGCCTTCTTTTATACATAAAAATACCGTGGAAATTATTCTGCTAACAGCCATCCAAGGTCTGAGTGAGTGGACAGAGAAATCTTCGGTGCTGAGTGCTGTTTGGCTTTTACACAAAGGAGTTATAGAGAGATATAAATGGAAATGTAATGTCTGGATTTCAAATGGAAAGGAAACCAAGCTTGAGATTTGAAAGTTCATAAAACACCCCCTCCTAGAGCAGGTCAGGAGTGCTTCAAACTGCCCCACTTTCAGTAAAGTTCAGGGGTTCTTGTTGTTATTTAAAATACATCAATTATCTGTGAGTGTCAGGAAAGGAGTGAATGGAGTTGCTGTGAGAAGAGCCTCCAAGGAAAAGGCTCCTTCCTTTTCTCTGTGGAGTTTGGGTGAAGGAAACATCACTTTTCCCCTTGGCCAGAAGAGATTTTCCAGGGCTTAAAGGCCAGGACCTGTCGCCATCGGATTGTGGCAGAGATGTTGATTTAATTCTGTTCCACATTGTCCCTAATGCCTTAATAAGGTTTCTAATGCAGTTTGTGCCTTCCTTCCATCTCCAAGCCCCTCTTTCCCTTTGTTCTCCCATAGCAACAATCTCTGATTTACTGATTTATCCTTTCCCGTGTTCTCTCCATGCTGTGCCATTTTCTGGTTTGTGTGTTGAGCTCCCCAAGGAAGTTTTTCAGAGCAGCTTATTTGGCTGTTTTACATCAGTGATGGTGGCTGAGTTTTGGGAAGCACAACAGACCAAGCTGTGATATTTCTGTGGGGTTTGGACAGAATTGTCCCATTCCAAGTTTCCCTCTTGGCTCTACCTTGATGAAGCCACTGCAAAGGACACAGGGAGGATTTTACATTTGTTTTACTTGTGTTGGACCAAACCTCCAGAGGCTCAAAATCTGATACCCCACCTGTCCTTTCTACCATTCACTTGAGAAGGACAAAAGGCAATTAAAATCACCAGCAATGACAGGAGCTGAGGGTTTTGGGTTGTGGAGCATGGCTCCACATGAACAGCTCTGCAAAAATTGTCACATCGCATCTTTGTCTCCTGCCAGAGCTCCCTTTCCCAAAATGCTGCTGGGCTTTCCGAATTGCAATGATTTAGAAACAACTATCTTGTCTACATTTTTTATTTTCACCCAAGCAAAGGCACAGCGAGGTGATGTTACAGAGAATTTGTGGCTGGAAATGTCCAAGGTTGGACAGGGCATGGAGCAGCCTGGGATAGTGGGAGGATGGATAGAAAGGAGGTGGCACTGGATGGGGTTTAAGGTCCCTTCCAACCCAAACAATTCCATGGTTCTGTGATTCTGTGACTTAACAAAGCCAGTAGGGCAATGCAGAGTTTGAGCTCAGAGTCGCTGCTGTCAGCAGTGATCAACAATTTATCCCAAAAACTGATAAACAGTTCCAGCCCACACCGAAAACCAAACATTTTCTGTTTGCTGGGAATGGGAAGCAAACTTTGCACTGCAGCTGTGCTGAGAAGTTGGCTGTGATGAGACACCCAGGGTGAAATGTAAAATTTGTTTCCTACTCTTAAACAATTTTATTCTGGTAGAAATCACGTGTTGGCCACATCTGGGGATGGCTGGATGAATGATTGTAAAATGTGGGATGGCTTTTGTCGTGGAGTTTATGGCCTAAATAAATAGTTCACAGCACGAGGGTTGATGTGAATATCTGAGCACTGGCCAAGGAGCAGTGATGCAGAGACACCTGGGCAAGCTGGGTCCCAAAATCAGCCCATTTATAGGTGGGAGTTCATGGCATGGAGAAAACATTGTGTGATTTGAATTAAATTCCTTACAATTCTCCCTGGCTCAAGTTCCAATCCCAATTTGCCACTTAAAGCGTAATTTTTTTGGACGACTTTAATGAGGTCTTTAATAGTTTGTAGCTGTGTGAGCTCTAAAAATAAAGAAAAATCAAAATTGGCTTTGAACACCTGCAAGCTTGGGATTTGGCTGGGAGCTCTGTGCTGCTTCTCCATCAGGGAAGTGCAAGGGAAATCCATTTTTGTAACTAGAGCTTTTCGTTGGCAGAGAGAGCTCTGAACTCTCTTTTACCCTCTGCACCAGCTCACATGAATCAGACACTGCCAAGGCTGAGTTTATTCTGCCTATTGCAGACATCTTTTTAGGAAAAATCCTTTCCTTGGGATTTTTTCCTCCTGAGAAGCTGAGAGGCCTCAGGAACAAAATGTAACCAATGGTTATCTGCTGCCGTGGAATGCAACAGGTCGAACTGTGATTGGTCTCATGTCCTTGTTTCTAATTAATGGCCAATCACAGCAGAGCTGGCTCGGACAGAGAGCCAAGACACAAACCTCTGTTAAAGTGTGACTGTCGCAAAAGGTGCCGTAAAGCGCAATTGTCGTAAAAAAACCGCCGTAAAGCAGCACTGTCGCAAAAGGTGCCGTACAGCCCCGACCCGGTTTCCCTATAAACCCAAAATGGGCTCTGGGTGGGATTTGAGGTCCCTATAAACCCAAAATGGGCTCTGGGTGGGATTTGAGGTCCCTATAAACCCAAAAGGGGCACTGGGTGGGATTTGAGGTCCCTCTCAGCCCAAAGAGGGCATTGGGTGGGATTTGAGGTCCCTATAAACCCAAAAGGGGCACTGGGTGGGATTTGAGGTCCCTTTCAGCCCCAAAAGGGCACTGGGTGGGATTTGAGGTCCCTCTCAGCCCAAAGAGGGCATTGGGTGGGATTTGAGGTCCCTATAAACCCAAAAGGGGCACTGGGTGGGATTTGAGGTCCCAATATACCCAAAAGGGGCAGTGGTGGGTTATCAGCATCATCTTCAATTCCCAAATGGAGTGGTTGATGTGCGGGGAGATGGACCTGCTCTCTTCCAGCCTACAGCCAAAGCTGGGCAGATATCTCAGGTTTATTTTTGCTCAGTTTATTCATCTGCATTCACAGCAAAAGGAACTCAGGATCTTTTGCATTTGTAGCCTTAAATGCAGACAATCCCCTTGGGTTCTCCGGATCATTAAGAATACAAGGGAAGTGGTAGATGATATAATTTGGGAACCCACTTCTATAGAAAGCTCTGGGGATTTAAGAAATGCGTTTGCAAATTTTTTTTCCACTGGAAACAATGTCTGCATACTGAACACAAAGGGTTTGCTCACTAAAATGTTCTGGCTCTGAGCAGTGCTTTAAATTCCCCTTTGGGATCAAGGCATCTGAGTTGGGTGAAGTGTTTCCTCTGTTCCTCCAGCTTGGATCTCTCTTCCAGTGCCTCATTTCTGTTCCTGCAGTGTGTGACCGTGTTCACAGGGGTTCTTGGATGAGGGAAGAGACAAGGAGCTGACTCCATGTTTTAGAAGGCTTGATTTATTATTTTATGATATATATTACATTAAAACTATACTAAAAGAATAGAAGAAAAGGTTTCATCAGAAGGCTGGCTAAGAATAGAATAGAAATGGATGATAACAAAGGTTTGTGTCTTGGACTCTCTGTCTGAGCCAGCTGACTGTGATTGGCCATTAATTAGAAACAACCACATGAGAGCAATCCCAGATGCACCTGTTGCATTCCACAGCAGCAGATAACCATTGGGTACATTTTGTTCCTGAGGCCTCTCAGCTTCTCAGGAGGAAAAATCCTAAGGAAAGGATTTTCCATAAAAGATGTCTGTGACACCAGTGCACCCCGTTCTGTTCTGATACCTTTGCTGACAGGAATGTAAATGCAGTATAAATTGTCACTTTAACATGTTGCAGTGTGCTGAATAATGCATTTAACACACTGTGGTGATGTCCCTGCCCTGTGCCAAATGTCTGCAGCCCTGACTGCTGGGTTGGTGCTCTTTGTTCACCAAGCACTGAGTGCTCCAAGAATTTTGCTCTGCACACATATTCAGGGAAAGGACAGAGGAAATGTAAGAGCTGAAATGAGGGGTGTGGGACTCCAGGCAGCTCTCCAAAATGCAGTTTATTGTGTAGAAAATGCAGTTTATTCCATCCAAGGTGTTACAGCAGTCCAGGGCCGTGGGTGACAGAGCTGTGCCACAGCTGTCAGCTCCAGCTGCAGGCAGGCCTGGAGACCCTTTGGTTTTGGTTACAATGCATTATTTACTTTTCTTTCAGTTACAATACATTATTTACTTTTCTTTTGGTTACATTGCATTATTTACTCTTCTTTGCTGAGCATCTTAATACAGCAGAACCAATCTATACCTTAACTATTATCTATGGCCTATCATAACTGCTGTAATTACCATATTCATGTCACTGTTCTCCAATCACTAAAAGTCAGTACATTACAGTTTAAGCTAGAAGTTGTTTTTCAGTTTTCTTGCAGTGGAAAATTCTTAGACTTTTTTCTACTTGCAACATTTGCTGCCTGTGCTCTCTTTGTGCTTGGTGAAAACATCTTCTTGTCTGACGTGGGTTTATCCTTTGCTCTAAGCCATAAAACCCCTTCTAACTAACACACCCTTTGCCTCCTTGGTTATCCAGTGAGACTGGCTCAGCAATTCTTTTCTTCTATATCAAAACTTGCTTCCATCTTTATTCCTTTATCAGACTCTACATTTAAAAATCTTTCTGCCAAGCACACAAATCTGTGAGACTTTCCTGTCAAACTCTCATCCTTCCCAACAAGGAAACGTTCCACAAATAGGCTGAGTGACCCCAGCAAATGAGAGAGGATGCTTTTTCCCTTTCACATCACTGCCTTGCTGGGTTGTTTTCCTACCTTGGGAGTTGTTTGGAGGAGAAGGGAAGATCAGCTCTGACGCTCACGGGGCCTGTGCTGTATTTTTAGCTCTGTCACAGCTGTTTATGTCACCCTGATGTGCCACCACATTACACTTGGCTCCCCAGCTGCTCAGATGGTCTCTTTAACACCTCAATCCGCTCTCCAGGTGTGGTTAACTGCACTTTTCAAGGGCTACCCGTGCTGTTTGAAAAGCTGGCTGCTCGTGTGGAACACACACACCCCCCTGGCATCATCTGCCTGCTGTGATTTCAGACACAATTCCAAAGAAGAGGCATTTATTGCATGGAAACGCTTCCAAAAGCCTTGAGGTCCTGTAAAATGTGACCCCATGAAGTCAGGTTCAGAGGCATCCTTTACCTTTCCCTTCCTAAACATAAACTCAGCGTTTGTGGCTCACATTCATCCATGGGAAGGCAAAATCCCAGGTTCTTCCAGAGCTGGGACTGCAAGGGGAAGGGAGAGCTGATATTCAGTTATCAAGGGTCTCATTTGGAAGGCAAAATCCCAGGTTCTTCCAGGCTGTGGTTGTTGGGACTGCACGGGGAAGGGAGAGCTGGTATTCAGTTATCAAGTGTCTCATTTGGGCACATTTCCTTAATTTGAAAAGCAAATGAAGGAAGGGCCTAAGCCATCTGTCTAACACTGTGCTTCTATTCCTGACTTTTTTCTGATTATAATATCCTGGCAGCTCTGTGGCATCCAAGCTCCAGACCGAGGAAAGAGTGAAGAAGGTGCAGGAGAAATTAATCTACAAAAACTGTTTAAACTGTTGTTAATCTTTTTACACTTGGTTAATTGCAGAAACTGTAATCTCCCAGTTGATTTCCAAGGTTTAGTCCAGGATGTGGCTTGGACAAATCCAAACTCTGTGTCCCATGCCTGGGAAGTGCAGAAATGTGTTCCTGGAGCTGTGGTCCAACCACTCCTGCCATGCTCTGCTTGGTATTCCTGAGCCCAGAAAAGCAGGAAAGAATAAGAGGGTGACTGGAGGCACAGCTTTGAGTTTAGATTAAATGACAGAAATTAAAATCAAGATGGAAAAGGAGAAGACAACAAGGGAATTGTGATGGTTTTTGGATGAGGGAAGAGATGAGGATGTGACTCCATGTTTCAGAAGGCTGATTTATTATTTTATGATATATATTACATTAAAACTATACTAAAAGAATAGAAGAAAATATTTTGTCAGAAGGCTGGCTGAGAGTAGAATAGAAAAGAATGATAACAAAGGCTCTGTCTCAGACTCTCTGTCAGATCCAGCTGACTGTGATTGGCCATTAATTAGAAACAACCACATGAGCCCAATCCCAGATGCACCTGTTGCATTCCACAGCAGCAGATAATCAATGTTTATATTTTGTTCCTGAGGCCTCTCAGCTTTTCTCAGGAGGAAAAATCCCAAGGAAAGGATTTTCCATAACAGATGTCTGTGACAGGGAATGACTACCATGGGATGCTGTTTTTCACACCACTTCAGGAATCAGAAATGGGCTTCAAAAATAAAATGGAAATAAAGTTTAAGAAAACCAGAGATTAAACTGTGGGGCCTTTGCAGTTGATGCTGCAGCAATTTAAGATACAGATTAATTCCAGACAAGGTTAAGGGATTTCCTGGAGGACATATTCCAGCGTTCCTCTTGCCTTTTTCAGCTCTGACAAAATGCAGCCCTCTGGCTGTTTGGAGGCTGGTGACAGATCACTGCACACTTGCCCTTGATTACATTTCTCTGTGAGCATCCAACACCAGACAGACAGGGTTAGGTGACCTCCAGCTGGATCTGCATTTTCGTGGGGAGAAGTTCTTGATAACTGGATTGTTCCTGTTGTCTGGTGGGGCTGATGGCTCAATCTGCCATCATAAAATTGAGAGTTTTTTCACGTGGTCTTCCAAGTCTGAAAACCTTTGAAATCCTTGCACAGCATTTGGTGCAAGAGGGCTTTTAAAATGCAGGTCATTGTTGTCTGTGTTGAGCTCTGGGTATTGAATAGGGACGTATTTACTCTTCAGAAAATTCTATTTATACTGTAATGATGCTTCAGGCCAATTCCTGTATAATTTCTGTGCATTTATCTTTGTTGATGATGGATTATTTGAAGAAGTCTGTCTTTATATTGTCAGTGACTTAATGATGAGAATCAGAGCTTGAGGATTTGCAGAAGAAAGGAAGTGCTTGACAGGCACTACTGAAATTGTTTAGCCAATCTTTCATTTTAACAATAGGGAAATAAAATAACCCAAGTGCAGAAATAGATATTTCTGAAGCAGAACATAATGCTGATCAGCATAGATAAACAGAGAGAGGATTGATGAGTTTTAAAACTGTGCCAAAGACTCCTGTTCAAAAGCCACTTGTAAAAACAAGCGGGGCAGGCTCCTCCTGCACCTCTTCTGTTGCAGGAATTAAAAGGGGTTTATTGGAAAAGGAGTTTTGCCTGGAAATGGGAGTCTGAAGTGGCTTTTTCCTGCCTGTCCCCCAGCTCTGCTCCCTTTGGTTCAGGCTGCTGATAGTGAAGACAATTTTCTGTCTGTGATGAATTTCCCGTCTAAACCGCGCAATGTGGGAGTCTCAGGAGCCAGGAGATCAGAGCTCCCAGATGCTGGGATGAGGGAGGTGGCCCAGAACAGAGCCTCATTCCTCTGGGGTGAGCCACAGCTTCAGGGGAAACTCCTGGAGAGGATCCCAGAGGGGAGAAGCCCATCTGTGCCTCGGTGCTGCTGTGTCTGATTGCAGCAAATATTCTGCCTTTTGCAGGTATTTCACTGCAGGGCCTTGTGCTGTGATCCAGAGCTCCTCTAGGAGCTGCAGCAAAGGCATAAATAAATAGGTGTCACAATAGGACATGAAATAAAACAACCTGGACACTGGAACTGCAAGGTGAAGAAAGGAAGTTTATTTCCTGACTCCAGCATTTATAGATTGCCAAAAGTGGATTGGAGGATGAAAGTGGCACTTCTCTAATAACACTGGGCAAACCAAGAGTCCATCAAAATTTCTCCTCCTCAATAAAAGAATGCAAAACAATAATTATTTACATAAAGTGTGTGAGAAAGTTCCTTACAAGAATGTGAACATCAGAAGGCTTAGAAAATCTTTAAAAATCAGGGCAAAATGGGTGTTGCTATAGGACACGAAATAAAACAACCTGGACACTGAAACTGGAAGGTAAGAAGAAGGGAAGTTCATTTTCTGACTCCAACATTAATAGATTTCCAGAAGTGGATTGGAGGATGAAAGTGGCACTTCTCCAATAACACTGGGCAAACCAACAGTCCATCAAAATTTCTTCTCCTCAATAAAAGAATGCAAAACGATAAGTTAATTACAGAAAGTGTGTGAGAAAGTTCGTTACAAGAATATAAACATCAAAAAGCTTAAAAAATCTTTAAAAATCAGGGCAGCATGTGTGTCACAATAGGACACAAAATAAAACAACCTGGACACTGGAACTGCAAGGTAAGAAGAAGGGAAGTTTATTTTCTGACTCCAACATTTATAGATTTCCAAAAGTCACCATGGATTGGAGGGTGACAGTGCCACTCTCCAATGGCACTGCACAAACCAACAGTCCAGAAGGTTTTGGCAGCTGGGTCCCCCAAATCCCCACTCACACAATTCTATCACTTCCATCCTTACATAACATATTGATGTTCACCAAGAAAGGCAGCTCTCAAAAAGCTTTTCTTGGTGTTTAAAACCAAAAATAACAGCTCTGCTAAGTCGCTGAAGGTCAGTGTGCAGCAGCGTGACAGCAGATATGACACCACTGCTAATCTAATCAGAGGAAAACAGATGTGGGAAGCTCCCACGATTTCCTGCTCATTAGGATTAGATTTGTCCTGTGATTATGAGTTTCTTTTGCCTTCTGGAGATACGGATGTTCACACAATGCTCTTAAAGATGCATTTGAGAGTTATTAAGAGCTGGTTTGTCAGAGCGTCTTCCCTATCTGCTGTTGGCATGAATTTATTAATGAGATAAATGTTATCCCCTTCAGAAGTAATTAGGACAACTAAGATGATTAGGACCACAAGAAGTTTGATGTGTGTGTGTGTCCCAGACAAGTATGAAAATGCTACAGATTCCATAATTTTGCCATTTTTTTCTGAAGACAATTAACTGGGTTAAGCAAATTTCCCTGTGAGGCCAGACCTTCAAACAGTGCCTGGTTTTATTATTTTTTTTATTTACTATTTTATTATTTATTTTTATTATTCGTATTTTATTATTTATTATTTACTACTCAATATCAGCCACATGTTTCTATTTCCAGCGTCTTCTTTTTCATGCTCGATTGGATTTTTGTTTGAACATTTTCCAGGCTGTGAGAAACGACTCTCATAACTTTAAAAGGTTTATTAAACGTCATTAAAGATACAACAACAGACTGAATAAGGAAAAATCACAGTGCTGGAAGTGTCTGTGACTATCTGCCACGTGCTCATCTACAAAATGGATGTTCTGCCTTTTATACACGAAGTTTTGTCAGTCACCTCCTTCTCTGCCATCCATTGGTGGAGATTACTTTTTCACATTTTGATTGGAGGTCAGTTGTTGTTATCTCTTGGTAGTAAGCCAGCCCTCTCCAAATGCCCTGATCCCTCCACAAAGGAGAGAGGAAAAAGCACTGTGGGAGGACATATTACAATAAAATCACTGTACACTTTAATATCCACATCATATCCATCTCTTAATTGTGAGAGCCAACTATTGGATTATTAATCTATAACACAAGACTAAACTCCTCCTTTAGCCTCTCCAGTTAGGAGAAATGCTATTTCTTGTGGTGCAAATCTGCAGAGCTCAGCTTAATTAATACTCATGGGGTGCTCACAAATCGTAAACCTCAGCTGCATCTTTGAACGGACTTAAAATCTATTTTTTCCTGTGAATTTATACAAATTCCTTCCCTAAAGCTGCACCAGGCAGGGAATTTATCCTTTCTTGGTGTCCAACCAT
The DNA here is from genome assembly GCA_024362935.1 of Setophaga petechia. Classification (NCBI taxonomy): domain Eukaryota; kingdom Metazoa; phylum Chordata; class Aves; order Passeriformes; family Parulidae; genus Setophaga; species Setophaga petechia. Next base: position 122,483 of record JANCRA010000123.1, on the reverse strand, counting down.
TATCACCAACCTGTAAACAAGAAGTGCCAAAGGTTCATTAATTTTAGAGCCCAAGTGCAGCCGTGGTTGGGGGTGTGAAGGCTGCCAGAAGGGGCGGCCAGGTTAGCGTGGAGGCACATCAGGGGTTGTTATCAGAATCCCCAGGATCCCATCTGGCCAGGTTAGCGTGGAGGCACATCAGGGGTTGTTATCAGAATCCCCAGGATCCCATCTGGCCAGATGAGCTCTCCAGGAGCAGATGTTTGATGCCTCCTCTCAGTGTGGCACAGCTGCTGCTGCTGCAGCCTCAGCGGTGCCGGCTCCTTGGATTAACAGGGAAACCCAAGGTTGGAGGCAATGATGTCTGAAAATAAACTCCAAACAGCCTGGTGGAAATTAGGCAGGGCTGATTAAAAAGAGCAGAATGATCTCTGGTAGTGCTTAAATGCAGCTGTGCTGCTGTGGCACCATCCCAAGCCTGTGTTCCTTTGATCCAACCTGTCCCATGCCCTTCCCTGGGAATACAGGTGCTGTGTGTGGGGTGGAGCTAGGAGGGGAGAGGGATTTTAAGTTATTTCTGCAGCCTAAATCCCCCTTTTCTTTGTGATGCCTTGTGATGCTGCTCCAATATCCACCAAGCCTTCCCCTGAGGGAAAGCTGGAACCAAAAGATGGAGCTGCTTAAGGCTGGAGACCAAAAGGATGGGGCTGTTCAGGGTCTACCAGGACTGAAACCAAAATGATGGAGCTGTTCAGGGTCTGTCAGGTTTGAAGCCAAAAGGATGGAGCTGTTCAGGGTCTACCAAGTTTGAAACCAAAAGGATGGAGCTGTTCAAGGTTGGAGCCCAAAATGATGGGGCTGTTCAAGGTCTACCAAGTTTGAAAACAAAATGATGGAGCTGTTCAAGGTCTACCAAGTTTGAAACCAAAATGATGGGGCTGTTCAGGGTCTACCAAGTTTGAAACCAAAAGGATGGAGCTGTTCAGGGTCTACCAAGATTGAAACCAAAATGATGGGGCTGTTCAGTGTCTATCAAGTTTGAAATGAAGAGGATGGGGCTGCTTAAGGTTGGAGCCCAAAATGATGGGGCTGTTCAAGGTCTACTGAGTTTGAAACCAAAAGGATGGGGCTGTTCAAGGTCTACCAAGTTTGAAACCAAAATGATGGAGCTGTTCAAGGTCTACCAAGTTTGAAACCAAAATGATGGGGCTGTTCAGGGTCTACCAAGTTTGAAACCAAAAGGATGGGGCTGTTCAACACCTGCCAAGGTTGAGCCCAGCAGGACGGAGCTGCTCGAGGTCTGCCTGGATGATCCCAAGTCCCAAATCGAGCGCTGCTGCTGCAGCCCCTGCTCTGGCCTCTGGCTGCAGCAGGGCCATGTTCACTGAAGTGCCAGCACAAAGCACTTTGTCAGCCTCTGACTCCTTTAATCAGACAAGAACAGGCCCCAGATGGCAAATTCTGCAGTTCCTTTTTGTTACAGTTCTGGTTCTTATGGAAAAGTCTGCAGGGTCAGAGCCATGCACTTTGCTAAGATTGAATCCTCAGCAGGAATTGCATCTGCTGCACTCCATTGGTTTTACTTTTGTTTAACAGACCATAAACAATTTGTTTATATAGACAGCTTTTCATCTTCCACAGTGAGTCATCAGTGAGTTCTCCTGGGATCAGTCCCCACTCCGGTTGTTGCTTTTCGTTTATGTACCAGGCTTGGATGATTTAGATCATCAGCATTTCCATCTGAATCCTGAGGCAGCTGCTTTATGGCCTTTTCCTTGCACAAAGGATCTTACTAAAAATCCACATTATGGGCCTGGCGGATTAAGCTTTGCTTTGAAATACCTTGATATAAAGTAGAAAAGAGATGTTTGTTGCCTTTTGGTTCCGAAGGCAGGCGACCTGGTTCAGAGAACAGCACAGTGACCCCAAACCATCCTTGGGTCACTCGGGCCAATGACAACACTGACACCAACGTGGTGGACGGTCAAAAGGCCTTTATTAACTGATCCCTAGGGGTTTTATAGTTTGGGGGGTTTCCTACGTCAGAGAAGGGGCTGGGGGTTAGTACAGGGGTGGAAAGTTACTGGTATCTCCTATGTTAGGGGGGCTGCATGTCTGGCTACATTCCAAGGGTGATCCTTATCTCTGGGGAGGAGGAAAGAGAAAGTTTCTGCAGCTCTCCGTGACAGGCCCGAGATCTTCCGAAAGGCCTGTCCCTGCCACAGGTGTTACGACCTTTTTGCCACAGAGAGGAGATCCCCAGTCCATCAGAGCTCAAAACACAGGTCCCTCTCTCTGAGCAGTCCTGATTTAATGGGGACAGTGATGAGCTCTCACTGTGTGTGCTGGAAGGAAGGAAAGTGTGTGGTACAGGGCCCTGTGTCCTACACACACACATGGGAAGTGACCACGTGGGCTGAGGTGATGGCCTGAGGGTGACCGAGTGGGCAGGAAAGCACAGCTAGGTGTTTTTTAGCTAAGATCTGGAATTTTGTGAGAGACTCTGAGCATCTGGGATGAGGCACACTCCTGAGAAGGGCAGCCTGGGCTTTAGGAGTGGCTGGAACCAGAGAGAACTGAAGAAAAACCTTCTCTGACTTGCAGTTTCATTTGTAGTCAATCTTCATGTTATCCTACAGGGCAAGTGTGGCACAGGGGCTTCAGATCAGAACTGCAGGCTGTTTCAAAGAGTTTGTCTTTACTTTTAATTCTCAGATATATTTAATTACCTTTTTAGTTTCACATCTTGAGTTTGATGCTCTAAGTGTGGTTACACCTCCAGTGGCTGAAAGACTCCAAAGTGACTGCTTCTCTTTATATTTCCATCAGTTTTTTAGGGAGGAACCTCTTGTCCTGGAGCCCAAATAATGAATGAATTTTGGTGAATTGCATTTCCCCTGAAGTGTCACCAAACTCTTGGGGTGATTTCCCTTGCTGAGCTGCAGAAATAACTCAGATTAACAGCCCCTACTTAGAAGGGAAGGAGATGCTGCTGCTGCTGCTTTGTTGTGAAAAATCCTGGAAAAAAATAGTGAGATTACTCCTTGAAATTGCACCAAATGTGCTTAAATTAAGGCTTGGAAGGGACTGCTTTTTCCTGTTGAGGTGTTTATTTTAAAAAGTACTTTGGAGCAAATAATTCATTATCCTCTCACCTTGCACTTGGTGATTGCTAATACAAGGAGTCCACTTGGAGAAGCAGTTGGCTTTTTCCTTCATTATATATACATAGACCCAAAGAATTTTTTATACTCCAGTAAACATAATTTGTACTTCATGACGTGTTATGAGTTTCTCGTTGTATGAATGTCTTAAAATGAATTTATAAATAATTTTTATGGTTCAGTGAGAAAAGCCATTAAGGTGTTTTAAATGTTTGGAAATGCAGGAGTTGAAAGAGTGGGTTGATATATGGGGTGCAACGGGAGTTGGGAGCTGTGCAGGAATGCTCTAGAGGAAATCTAGAGGGCTTCAACTAAAAATTGTTAAAATTGCTGCTGGTAGATAGAGTACAGAAAAGAATTTAAAGGTGAAAGGAAATGAAAAACATTCAAGTAATAATATCACGGTGTTCACTCACTTATTGTGATCTATTTAGATCAAGGTAAATGTTAGATTCATTTTAAATGTTTAAATAAATCTGTGAAGGTCTGCAAATAATTTGTCTGCTAAGCCATTGACCCTTCCCCACGCCTTGGAACTGTTTAGTGTAAAAAAATGCCACTTGTGACCCTGCAAAAATATGGTGGTAGGGCTGCAGGCTTGTCCTGAATTTCTTAATTATTATGGACAACAGAATGCATGAGGAAACAACTGCACTGTGTGACTCCTGGAGATGAATTGCTGTCCGTGAATTTCCCATTTCTCCTCTAGCATGAAAAGCACAAATCCTTGGGAATGAGTGGAAGTTGAGTGTGGCACCATCTCTGCTGGTGATGGAAACTTTCTGCAATGAATTGCACAGTCCCTTCACTTGGAAGAAGAACAAATCAGCTGTCAGCTCGGAATGGCTCCCACATCCCAGCCTAAGGTCTCTTAACTATTTTTCTGTGTTATTTTTAATTAACTTGGAACGAGCATTTGTGCATGGAAATCTCAGTGCAAATGTGTACACGTGTTTTTATACTCCCTCCAGCTGCCATGCTCTGCGGGCAGGAATTTTGTTCCATTCTGGCTGTTCTTGCCAAATTTCCTGGGAAATCTGCTGGGATCAGCCAAGGGGGCAGGTGAGGGATAAGGGGTGCAGCAAAAGGGACAAAGCACCTGGTTCAGAGCACCCCCAGATTCCACTGAATTCCATGAGAATCTGTATTTACAAGGGCATGGAGTGACAGGGGAATGGCTTCAGACTGCCACAGGGTTGGATGGGATATTGGGAAGGAATCCTTCCTGTGAGATCCTGGGAATTCTTGGGATGCAATTCCCAGCCATGGAGCCCACCTGGAGGCAGTGAGGTGAAGTAAAATGTTATTGTTCAAAAGCACAGTAAATCATCACAGATTTTGGGATTTAGCCTTCTCTAAGGGATGAGGGCTGTAGCAAAGGGACAAGCACCAGGTTCAGAACATCCCCAGATCCCACTGAATTCCAGGAGAATCTGTATTTACAAGGGCATGGAGTGACAGGGTTGGATGGGATATTGGGAAGGAATTCTTCCTGTGAGATCCTGGGAATTCTCGGGATGGAATTCCCAGCCATGGAGCCCACCTGGAGGCAGTGAGGTGAAGTAAAATGTTAGTGTTCAAAAGCACAGTAAATCATTGCAAATTTTGGGATTTAGCCTTCTCTAAGGGATGAGGGCTGTAGCAAAGGGACAAGCACCAGGTTCAGAACATCCCCAAATCCCACTGAATTCCATGAGAATCTGTATTTACAAGGACATGGAGTGACAGGGGAATGGCATCAGACTGCCAGAGGACAGGGTTGGATGGGATATTGGGAAGGAATTCTTCCTGTGAGATCCTGGGAATTCTCGGGATGCAATTCCCAGCCATGGAGCCCACCTGGAGGCAGTGAGGTGAAGTAAAGTGTTAGTGTTCAAAAGCACAGTAAATCATCACAGATTTTGGGATTTAGCCTTCTCTAAGGGATGAGGGCTGTAGCAAAGGGAAAAGCACCAGGTTCAGAACATCCCTGAATCCCACTGAATTCCATGAGATTCTGTATTTACAAGGGCATGGAGTGGCAGGGTTGGATGGGATATTGGCAAGGAATCCTTCCTGTGAAGTCCTGGGAATTCTTGGGAAGCAATTCCCAGCCATGGAGCCCACCTGAAGGCAGTGAGGTGAAGTAAAGTGTTAGTACTCAAAAGCACAGTAAATCATCACAGATTTTGGGATTTAGCCTCCTCAGCCTTTGAATTTAACACAGAGCAGAGGCTAGAGGGGAATTCAGTGGGCTTTTAGCCATGGGTGTGAGTGCAGGCACAGCAAGGTACAGCATTAGGAACAGCTGCAGAGGCCAGTTTGACAGAGTGACCCCATGAAATCCCTTCATCCCCCCTGGTTTCATGCAGGAGCTGCTGTGTGGCTCTGCTTTCCTGCTTTGGGGAAGGCAGGAGGTGGTGGCTCTGCAGCTCAGAGGCACAGCAAGGCTTTAGGATGTCGTAACAAAAGGAGGGGAAGGAAGTTCTAGCTGCTCATCATTTATTCTAATCAGCCTTTCCTGTGATTTTCTGCATTACAGCAGCACTGAGCAGCGTGGTGTTGGCAGCAGAGAGGCTGAAACCTTCTCTCAACACAGACAAATATTCCTGGGCATCAGCAGCTCCTGCAGCAAAGGTGAGGGCAGGAGCATCACAGCTGAGATGGATGGGGAGGCTGGGCTTGGGATCCTCACTAACAAGTCAGGGAAGTGAAAATGGTATTGAATTTGCCAGCAAAATGCTTAATCCTGGAGCACAGGAAGCTTTTCTGCATGCACCTCAGGTGTGTGGAATCCTTGCGTGAAGAATCCCATCCAGAAAAGGCAAAAAGTCTGTGATAAATATATCTCCTTTGATGTGATGAAAGGGAAGCTCTCAGAGCAAAAGAACTGCTGGGGCCTCTGTAAACATTTTGGTTTGGTCTTTGTCAAATAGAATGAAGTAATCAAATAGACAAGAGTGTGAAAGTCAAAGGGAAATAAAACAACAATTCTGAGTGGGCCAGGATCAGCTGGGGGTAACTCAGGGCTGGAAGCTCCAGGCAGGATAAGCCTGGCCCATTATTCTTGCCTGTCTTGGTTTGGAAAGCCAGGAGTCTGCTAAGGAAGGCAGGAGCCTCCCCTGAAATGGAGAATGTAAACCCCCTCTCCAAATTGCTGTAAATTTTAAATTAAGGGGCTCTCAGACAAAAATATGGGAGCAGGAAATAACAGTTCTTTAGTAGGGAAGAAAATAAAAGGATAAAATAAACAATGCAGTGAACTAAACCAACAGTGCCAGAGTCAGAACCCAGCCTGACACCCTGTGGGTCAGGCTGTTGGCAGCAGTGCCATTGGAATTGTGGCTCAGCCCTCCTGCAGGGTCAGGGCTGGTTCTGCTGGAGCAGGGATCCTGGAGAAGGGTGGAGTCTCCTCTGGAGATCCAGGGGCAGAGGCAGCTGCTGCTCCTCTGGGCAATCCAGTGGAGAAGCCGTGCTGGTGTTCCAGAATCTCCAGATTCTATCCAGGTAGGAATGCTTGGCTGGTGTTCCAGAATCTCCAGATTCTATCCAGGTAGGAATGCTTGGCTGGTGTTCCAGAATCTCCAGATTCTATCCAGGTAGGAATGCTTGGCTGGTGTTCCAGAATCCCCAGATTCTATCCAGGCAGGAATGCTTGGCTGGTGTTCCAGAATCTCCAGATTCTATCCAGGTAGGAATGCTTGGCTGGAGTTCCAGAATCCCCAGATTCTATCCAGGCAGGAATGCTTGGCTGGTGTTCCAGAATCCCCAGATTCTATCCAGGTAGGAATGCTTGGCTGGTGTTCCAGAATCTCCAGATTCTATCCAGGTAGGAATGCTTGGCTGGTGTTCCAGAATCTCCAGATTCTATCCAGGTAGGAATGCTTGGCTGGTGTTCCAGAATCTCCAGATTCTATCCAGGTAGGAATGCTTGGCTGGTGTTCCAGAATCTCCAGATTCTATCCAGGTAGCAATGCTTGGTTCCTCCCTCTGGGCTCCCATCTCCCAATGGGATGCTGCAGTTCTTATCAGCCATGCAGGGACATTCCAGAGCTGTTATCAGCAGGTGTCTCCCCTGAGAGAGGAATGGTTGTGGAAGAGATAAGGAAAACTGCCCACTTGACAAAAGACAGCTGCCATACAGATGGTGAATAAAACAAATTCACCTTGCCTTTCAATCTGGGCCATTGCCTTTCTTTACTTTACAATTCACAGGTCAACAAGTGCCACTTAAGAGAGGGCTCTGTGCTCCTCTTTCTTTCCCTGCCTGTAAAAATCCCAGCAAGTGCTGGGTGAGCACAGAGCCACTCCTGAGGTTAAATATTGAGTGTTTGTCTCCATTTCCATTTGTGCAGGGAGCTGCTTCAAGTGCAGCTCATGTCAAAAAACAATCGAGCTCCTGAAGTGGCTCTTGGGTTAATTCAGCTGGGCTGGGGCTGCTGCTGGTTCTGCCTGTTGTGTTCTGTGCTCACCTGGAGTCAGACATGCTGCAGCAATATTCGTTAAGTGCCTGGCTTAATTTCACCTCCAATTTAAATTTTATGAGGCAGTTATGTGTTAGTTAAAGGCCCTTTTGAAATGACTGAAAAGATCAGGTGAATTTTAAAATGCTGGGTGTTTAAAGCCTCGTTGCTATTTTAATTGAAGTGAATTTTAATATCTGAAAGACATCTTTGTTAATACATTAAAGAAGTTTAATGCTATTAATTGATATGGAACAGAGTAGCAGTGAATTTATTATGTGGTTTAAAATACCAACTGGTGTTAAAGCTATTTCTGCTTTGCATTTCTATTAAATGCCAACCATAACTTGCTATGGAGGCTGCTGGAGACCTGAATATTGATTAAATTACCTTCCAATGAGGGCTCACTGTCAGGCAGTGAACATTCCTGTTAAAAAGTGCAGGAAATCTCTGGTTTGGGAGCATCAGGTAGGGCTGAAATTCTGCTTTATCAGGTGGCAGTTCAGGGGCTGGTCTGGCTGATAGATGGAATAATAAGGTTACTGATGAAGATTAAAAATAACTCTGTGACAATAATGGGGTTTTTAAAAAAGTTTTTTATTTATTCTGCCCACCATGAAGCATCCCAGCAGCTGTGTCTGCCTAGCTAAAAAAGGCTGGGACAGGAGATAAGGGGGGTGAGAGGAAGAGATCAGGGTTAGATGAGGATCTCAGCTGTGGCCCCTTCTTTAAAACGAAGGGAATTTGCCTTCTGTTCTCTCTGCTTTTGCCTTCTTGCTCATTTAAATACAAGCTTTTCAAGGAAAGTTATATAAAAATCCTGACAGCTCCTTATGGCTGCTCCATGTGATGAGAGGATCAATCCTTCTTCAGTTTTTCCCATTTCCTGTGCTGGCTTCAGAGCCAGAGTTTGCTTTTTTTTCCCCCCGAGCAAATTGTTTCCTCCTCAGTTTCTAGAGGCAGCAGAAGATTGTGTCTAAAATTTGAGGGCCCATTTTTGCCCCAAATCCTGAGCAACTTCCAAGGAAATGGTTTGTCCTGTGATAATGAAGAATGAATTTTGTCTTTAAGTTGATGCTCTCAAACATGGAAGGAATTTAAGGGCAGCTCCCCTGAGCTTCGTGGCTGTCACAGTGCAGACAAACTCCCCTGGACTTTAAAAAATACGTGGAAAAGCAGAAATCTTTACTCTGGAACTTTTAATTAAAGCACATTTTTAATTCTCATCCAGATTCAGAGTAGCCTTAGGTCAGCTTGTCACCTTCCATTTCTGAAGGATATTAAAGTGCACTGAACAAACAGTCCTTCTGGAGATTTAATGCACTTTAATAAATCCATTTTAGGCCCTGATGCAGATTAGCTTTATTGTGTTCATTTGTAAAAACAAAGATTCCTGAGTGTTGGGGGAGGAATTTTCAGCAAACTTTATTTCAACAACACCAACAATAAAAGCCTCATTCTGTGTGTGCTTCAGGGGTGTCTGACAAACTGGGCAACAATACAATGTGCAAGCTTCAGCCAATTAATCCTCCCATTATTTGCCAGGCAGTGTGGCCAGGCTGAAATCCATTCTGCAGAGGATAACTTATTCAGCAGGGCTTAATCCTCCCCATCCAGCACCAAATGACTCTGGAATTGCATAAATTTTGTCATTATTTGAGCAGGGCTTGGAGTGTAATTCTTGCTCTGCTAAGCCTCTTTTGTCCCATGCTGCTGGAAACTGCCTTTGCTGCTTTGCATATTTTTATTCCAAGAGAGTAAAAATTTATTTCTATTTTTATTAAATTTATTTTAAAATTACTATTTATTTCTAAGTACTACCAGCTTGCCTCTGCCTCATTGGGTTTTTTTGTGATTTTTTTTTTTGAGGTGCAACAGAATTTGTAGATGTTTGAGTAACTTTGTGGAGGGCTGGGTTAGTTGCAGGAATTAGGGAAGAAGGTTTCTGTTAGGAAAATTAATCCACAAACACCAGAGGTTTATGTCCAAAAAGGAGACAGAGGAGTCATTTTTTACTTTATTGGAATAAAGGGAGAGGCCATGGGGCATCCCCTGGGGTCTCTCAGATTTTTGGAGGATGCAGCCTCCCTTTTTATCCCAATTTCCAGCCACATTTCCCTTCTCTCTTTCCCCATTTCTGAGGTACTTGAGAGGTTCAGACTTCCCAGAACACCTGATCCCAAAGATTCCCCTCTAATGTATAACCCTCCCTTTTCATTTTTAATTCTTACTGAATTCAGGGGTTTTTCCCCATTTCTGAAGTACTTGAGAGGTTCACACTCCCCAAACACCTGATCCCAAAGATTCCCCTCTAATGCATAACCCTCCTTTTAATTTTTAATTCTTACTGGATTTAGGGTTTTTTCTTCCCCATCGTTTCTTTCATCTTTCAATGTCTAATTTCATTTACCAGCAAACCTAAAGTTTATTTCTAAAAGCAAATCTCCTTTTCCATTCATCAATCAGTGGAACCCTTCCCATTGTTTCTTTTCCCTCCCAGTTCTGGTTTTATCCCCCAGCAGCCCCACAGCTGGTTTGGAAACACAAATCCCCCATTCCTCTCAGTTTCCAGATGAAGTTCAGGGTTAATAAAGGACAACAGAGGAATGCTTGGAGCTGAACTGGGGACACAGGAGAGATGTCACCCTGCCATTGTTCCCAATCCCAGCACCTGGCAGCTCATTTTGCCAGCCCTGGACCAATCTGCATCTTTTCCCCATCCCAAAAATGCTCTGCATGGAATTTACAGGTGCTTGCTGGGTTGAAGCTGAGGAAGGAGAGGAGGTGGCTTTGTCATTTTTCTGCTGCTCTGTGACTCTGCTTCAGGCCTGTGATGAAGAAGAAAAGAATATTTAAAACATTACAGGCACATTGCTGCTTTTTCCCCCTCCACTTCATCCTTTCAGATAATAGCTCAGGTGAGAGGTGGCTCCTTCCCCAGAGAACTCAGGAAAAGGATGATGCCTCTACCTGCACAAGCCCACTTTGAAATATTTAGTTTTTAAAGCAATTTCCATCTGCTGGAGATGGGGATCTTTGCTCTCTGAACCAGGAATGCTCCAGTACAAGACAAGATGATGCCATCCCTTATTTTATCACCTCTGACAATGCTCCTCAGCCAACAAAATGCTGCCTGAGGGCAGGCAGGCTGCAGATACAGAAAGCTCCTCATCCACCAGGGGATTTCCCATCTCACTTTAATGGGGTCACATTGGGCTGAGAGGGAAATTGGGCTGGCTCAGCTCAGCCCTGAACAATTTCAGTTCAAACTTTCCCACTGACTTCACAGGGAGTTGAGACTTTGGGGTGTTGTACCTGGTTTGGGATTGCTGAGTTTAATTCAGTTTAATTGTGGTGGTGTCACAGGGGTCTGAGGATGAGGGGAGAGATGAGAATGTTGACTCCATGTTTCAGAAGGCTGATTTATTATTTTATGATATATATTATATTAAAACTATACTAAAATAATAGAAGAAAGCATTTCAGAAAGCTTGATTTATTATTTTATGATATATATTATATTAAAATGATACTAAGAAAGGATTTCATCAGGAGGCTTGCAAGCAATAGAAAAAGAAAGGAATAATAATAAAATCTTGTGACTGACCAGACAGTCCAGGCAGCTGACTGTGATTGGCCATTAATTAAAAACAACCACATGAAACCAATCCAAGATGCACCTGTTGCATTCCACAGCAGCAGATAATTATTGTTTTTCTTTTCCTCTGAGGCTTCTCAGGAGAAAAATCCTGGCAAAGGGATTTTCCAGAAAATATCATGGCTACACTTAATAATGTGAACACTCAAGAAAAGAACCTCACCTGGTCCTAAGTCTCCTTTTTGAGGACACCTGGCCGCTGCCTCCTCGTCTGCATTTGATTTTCAAACATGTTTGGAGCACCCAGACACCTCTTCCCCAGAGCTGATGGCTTGGCATGGTCAGCCAGGAATTTGTTTGCATTTATTGCTGCAAACCACGGCCACGTGCCTCGATGTTGACAGGAGGGATTGAGTTCTTTTCCCTCTGAATGGATTTTGTTGACAGGACGGATTTGGGCTGTTGACAAAGCTCACTCTGTGAGCGTGGTGGCCCAGAGCATTGATGGGATGTGTTCCACAGGCAGGACAGACTGAGATGGTGGTGACAAAAATGCAAACAGCCCAATCCACTGCACTGATCAAACACATTTACCAACCATCAAATCCATGGGATGTGTTTCACAGGCAGGATAGACTGAGATGGTGGTGACAAAAATGCAAACAGCCCAATCCACTGCACTGATCAAACACATTTACCAACCATCAAATCCATGGGATGTGTTTCATGGGCAGGACACACTGAGATGGTGGTGACAAAAATGCAAACAACCCAATCCACTGCACTGATAAAACACATTTATCCAACCATCAAACTACCAATAAAGCACATTTATCCAACCATCAAATCCATGGGATGTGTTTCACGGGCAGCATAGATTGAGATGATGGTGACAAAAATGCAAACAGCCCAATCCACTGCACTGATAAAACACATTTACCAACCATCAAATCCATGGGATGTGTTCCACAGGCAGGACAAACTGAGATGGTGACAAAAGTGCAAATAGCCCAATCCACTGCACTGATCAAACACACTTACCAACCATCAAACCACCAATAAAGCACATTTATCCAACCATCAAATCCATGGGATGTGTTTCACGGGCAGGACAAACTGAGATGGTGGTGACAAAAGTGCAAACAGCCCAATCCACTGCACTGATCAAACACCTCTGGGCTCCCATCTCCCAGTGGGATGCTGTAGTTCTTATCAGCCATACAAGGACATTCAGTGGCCTCTTATCAGAGGCACATTTATCCAACCATCAAACCACCAATAAAGCACATTTATCCAACCATCAAACCACCAATAAAGCACATTTATCCAACCATCAAACCCATGGGATGTGTTTCACGGGCAGGACAGACTGAGATGGTGGTGACAAAAGTGCAAACAGCCCAATCCACTGCACTGATAAAACACATTTATCCAACCAAATCCATCCAGCTGACAAACCCGTTTTTGTTTGGAACTGAAAAGCTCAGTTTCATCTTTCTGAGGGGAAGGAATAAATTCCTGCAGGGAAGCAGCTCAGCTCATTGAGGAGCTGGGCTGGAGCCTGGCTGGCTGTGCAGAACACAGATGTGACCTCTGCATTAGGAATGGCAGGAAAAACTATTTTAAATGGAATTTGCCACCTTTCCACAGCATGACACAGCCCTGCACTAAAATTTACACAAGTCAGGCTTTGTAAATCCTCTGCATTTCAGAGCAGCCTAACAGAGCTTCAAGGGAGACCTAAAAACTGGTTTTAATATTGCAAATATAAATAATGAATAATTAATAATTAATAATAGATGGGTGAAGTGTGTCTCATTTTTGGTACTGTGAAACACCAGCACAGTAGATTTCACAACTGTTCTAATCTCAACTGTTCTATCTGTTCTAATCTCAAACCATCATTTTCTAATCTCAAACCCTCCATCTGAGCAGTGGTATTTAAAAAAAAAACAACAAAATAAAAATACACAAGTGAGTTACAGAGAAATGTGTGGAAATGCAAGTTTTGCATAAATATGATTGAACCACTGCATCTCAGCCATTGTTTGGTGCACATAGCTTTATAACAAAATGGCAATAAATCCATGTTAATAATAGCAATAAATAAATAAAATAAATAAATAAGCAGCAGTCAGTTTTCTCTTGGCTGATCCCTCCATGCTCAGGAGATAAAATTTGTGTATCTGTGTCTATCAGGAGGAGGGAAATCTGAGCCAGCTCCTAAAAATCAGCCCAAATTGGCATTGAACCTGGGCAGGATGTTTCAGTGAAATGTGAATTTTAATCTCAGTGAGAGAAGATAATCAAAGGCTTAAGATTCAAAGAAAGAAAAAAAAGGGGAACAAACTGTTGCATAATAATTTCTTCTGCCATCAAGAAAACATTGGTGTTCTTTAATGTCTGTGTTTGACTTCTGGAGAGAACTTGAGCATAATGAACTCTTCTGAAGGCACAGGACGAGTGGTTCTGGTTTTGTGCAGGTTTCTGATGGTAATTAAGCACCTTTAAAGATCTGCTCACAATTAAAGTGTCAGTGCTTTCCTGAATAGTCTTAATTTCAGCAAGCTTTTCATGCTGGATTCTTGGGGAATGTTAAAAAGCATTTCATCATCCCTGGAGATGTGTGCATGGCAGAGGGGGCCAGAATCAAAAGGGAAGATGAGGAGCTGCAGTCAGAGGAGCCAGAAGAAAAACCTGAACCATTTCTCAGGAGTTACCTCAAAAGCAGCAAAATATGCAGCCGTTAATAGGAGTTGAGATAATTATCTGCCATTAGCTAATTTGGGGCTCAGTAACTGCGTGGCTAAAAGTGCAAAAACTCTGAGTGTATTTCATGGGAGCCAAACTGAGTGATGGAATATTTTAAAATGGTTTTTCTTTGTGCCAAGTCAAGCGTTCTCATTTTCCTTGGAGGTACCTCAGGGGCTGCTTTGTGTGGTTTTTTTTTCCCCCTAGGGGTGGGATTTGCTTTTTGTTTGGTGCTTTCCCTTTGTATTTTTAGTTCACTTCCTCCCCAAATGTTAAACAGATGCTGGATGTGAATGGTAGCCTGGTCTATTAATTACTGCACATAATGAATCTCAGAAAATGCAATAAAGGCCTAATTGGTGTCAATAAAAGCAGCAGTGACAAATGGCTGTGTGGGCAATCAGGGAATGCTCAGCATCACACAGAGAGAACAAACAGCTCCTCCTCCCCTGGGGAATCCCTGCTTGGATCCCCTGGGGAATGCTCAATCATTTGTATTTATATCTAATTTTATATTTACATATCATATTACAATTTTATATTTACATATTTACATATCATTTTAGATTTTTATATAACTATATATTTATATATAGTTTATATTTTTAATAAACTACTATTTATATATAGTTTATATTTTATATATATATATATTTATATATAACTATATATTTATATTATAACTCTATTTATATATAACTATATATATACTATATAGTTATATATAGTATATATATTTATATATAGTTTATTTTTATATATCTGTATATATTTATATATAACTATATATTTATATTATAACTCTATTTATATATAACTATAACTATATATACTATATAGTTATATATAGTGTATATATATATAACTATATATACTATATAGAGTATATATATAGTATATATATAGTTATATATATACTATATATAACTATATAGTATATATATTTATATATAACTATATATTTATATTATAACTCTATTTATATATAACTATAACTATATATACTATATAGTTATATGTAGTATATATATATAACTATATATATGCTATATATATACACTATATATAGTATATATATATAACTATACATATACTATATACTATAGTATATAGTATATATTTATATCTATAACTCTATTTATATATAACTACATTTATATATAGTTTCATATATTTATCTATAACTATATTTATATATAACTATAGCTAAAAATAGACCTATAAATTTAAATATATATTATATATTTATACATATATTGTATATAGCTAGAACTGTAAATACAAATATAAATATATACATTACTATAGATATAACAACAACAATCACAATAACAGTAACAATAACAATATAAATATAAATACAAACGTAAAAATATAAATATAAACACATAAATATAAATATAAACATGAACATATAAATATAAATACAAACATATAAATATAAATGGAATTAAATAGAAATAGAAATAGAAATAGAAATAGAAATAGAAATAGAAATAGAAATATAGAGAGATATAGATATAGATATAGATATAGATACAGATATAGATAGATATAAATATAGATATAGATATAGATATAGATATAGATATAGATATAGATATAGATATAGATATAAATATAAATATAAATATAAATATAAATATAAATATAAATATAAATATAAATATTTCCAGAGCCCAAAGCTTCATTAATGCTGCTAATCCAGATCTTCATTCCACCTCTTTAATCTCAGGAACATTCACCAGTCACACATTTCTTCATTTGTATTGCCCGGGCAGGGAAATAATGCAGAATTGATTTTGCAATCAGGAAAGGTGTAAGCACTTAATAAACAAATAAAAATGTATTGAACCACCTCACGCAGGTGAGACTTGTCAGGGATTAGCAGTGGAGCTGATTTGTGGCCTGGATTCTGTCCCTGCCTTTCCAGAACCAACCACTTGATGAAGAAAATGATTGATTAATTATTTATTCAATTATGCCTGGTACCACTTAGGGGGTTTTGTAGGTCTTTTTATCACACATTGTTTCATTTAGCTTTTGTAGGGTTTTAGGTCTTTTTGTCACATATTGTTTCATATAGTTTTGTAGGTTTTTATTAGGTTTTTTAACAGACATTATTTCATCAAATATGGGGTTTGCATTTTAGAACAGAAATAGAAAAATGGTGCCTATTTGATATATTAAATTACTATATATATATATAAAATTTGATTTATTAAATTTTATATATAATATGTATATTATTTGATAGAATAAATTACTATATATAATATGTATATTATTTGATATATTAAACTACTATATATATAATATGTATATTATTTGATATATTAAACTACTATATGTATATAATATGTATAATATTTGATATATTAAATTACTATATATAATATATAATATTTGATATATTAAATTACTATATATTTATAATGTACATTATTTGATATATTAAACTACTATATATATAATATGTATAATATTTGATATATTAAATTACTATATATATAATGTATATTATTTGATATATTAAAATATGATATATATAATATGTATAATATTTGATATATTAAATTACTATATATATAATGTATATTATTTGATATATTAAATTACTGTATGTATATAATATGTATAATATTTGATATATTAAATTACTATATATATAATGTATATTATTTGATATATTAAACTACTATATGTATATAATATGTATAATATTTGATATAATAAATTACTATATATAATGTATAATATTTGATATATTAAATTACTATATATATAATGTATATTATTTGATATATTAAACTACTATATGTATATAATATGTATAATATTTGATATAATAAATTACTATATATAATGTATAATATTTGATATATTAAATTACTATATATTTATAATGTACATTATTTGATATATTAAACTACTATATATATAATATGTATAATATTTGATAGATTTAATTACTATATATATAATGTATATTATTTGATATATTAAAATATGATATATATAATATGTATAATATTTGATATATTAAATTACTATATATATAATGTATATTATTTGATATATTAAATTACTGTATGTATATAATATGTATAATATTTGATAGATTTAATTACAGCTGCACTTTTTCCAGCTTTCCTTTTCTACCTCCCTGCTAGACCCACACGGGATTGTTGTTTACAGGGTCAAACTCACCTGCACTTACCCTCGATAACACATTTTGTGTTAACACATATCGAGATGGAGTGATTTAAAGTGTGAAGAGGTTTCTGGAGCTCAAATATTTGTCAGCTAGGGAGGAAAAAAACCCTTTATAATTTGTATTTGTGCTGCCCTGCGTGTGCAGCAGATCCTGGCCCTGGATGGTTGATGGAACGAAGCCAAACCAGCGGCAATAAAATTGTGACACACAGGAGGGCCTGAGTGGCACCTGGCAGGGGCTGAGTGACAAAGTGGAATAAATGTGTGACATGTCCTGTAAATTGGTGACACTGAGTCACAAAGCACCTGGGGCATGATAAAGTTTAACAGCACCGTTTCAATTCCACCCGTTTGCCTCGGGATGTTTTATTAGGGGGATATTGCAGCAAGAGGTTTCTGAGCTCTAAATTAACAATTTAAAGCACAGGGCTTCAGGAAGTATCAAAGGAGTGACTCCCTTACATGTGAAAGGCAGATTTAATCTCCCTGTATTTATAATTTTCCAGGTTTTTTGGCACAACTGCAACTGGTGCTGAATGTTTTCCAGTGAATAAGTGTCTCCTGGGAGGGAAGGAAAAGTTGTAAAATCCTTGGACTGGTTTGAGGCGTCTGTGAAATACTGAGGTGTGTGAAATGGTGAGAAACAAAACAGGGCACCAAGAGATAAAACAGAAATAGAGAAATAAAACACAAATAGAGAAATAAAACACAAGTCGAGAAACAAAATAGAAACAGAGGAACAAAATAGAAAAAGAGATAAATACCCCAAAGAGAGGGAGGTGTTTTGTTGCACTGCAGCAGCTGAAAGTTGGGTATAACCTGTGATTTGTGCAATCTGAGGGTGATTGGAGATCAAAGCAAGCAGCAATTGTTCTGGTGATGACCTGCCTGGAGAAAAGGCTCCTCAGCCCTGGTGGATGCAGCTCCTGTGGTTGTTTTTAGAGGAGGAGACAAAGCACTGGCTGTGATTAATCAGCTCCTTCCTCCCTGAAAATCTGCAATCAGCCCCTGGAGCCCAGGGATGCACGGGAGGCTCCAGCAGGAAAAGCAGGGCATAGAGAAAATAAAAAATCAAAAGGAAGGAGCTGCTTTAATTTTGGTGAGTAGGAAGTTGATTGATGCTGAGACAATAAAAGCACCCCTGCAGCCAGGGGCTGAAATGCAGATATTGATGTGCTGCTCTGGAGATGGAACAGCTGCTGAGGGAGGGGGAAAGTGGAGGATGAAGCCAATTTTATTGCTGTGCAACAAAACTCCTGCTGGTTCTTGGAGGTCCCCCAAACAGTAAGAAAATGCACCCTGTGTGTGTCCTCACACAACTGCACTGCCAGGTTCCACAGAGCAATGAGAGCTGGCTTGTCACAGTAATTTAATATATCAAATAATATACATTATATATAGTAATTTATTATATCAAATATTATACATTATATATAGTAATTTATTATATCAAATATTATACATATTATATACATATAGTACTTTAATATATCAAATAATATACATTATATGTATAGTAATTTAATGTATCAAATAATATACATTATATGTATAGTAATTTAATATATCAAATATTATACATATTATATACATATAGTAGTTTAATATATCAAATAATATACATTATATATATATATTAATTTAATATATCAAATAATACACATATTATATACATATAGTAGTTTAATATATCGAATATATTTTTCTTCTTGAAAAATCCTTTCTTAGGACTTTTCCGTGCTGGAGCTCAGAGGCTCAGCAGCAAATGTAAACAATTATTATCTGCTGCTGTGGAATGCAACAGGTCCAGCAATGTTGAGATCTGCTGACCATTCACAGGAGGGCTGCTATTGCTGTGTGCTGAGACACAGACGTTGTTATTCTTTCTTTCTATCTCTCTCTCTTAGCTTAGCAGCTTCTGAAGAAGCCTCTTGCCTTTCTATAATTATGTAGTATACTTATAATGTTATATATATATATATATCACAACTGAGCTGGTGCCTCTGAGTGAGCTCCCCAGGGACAGGATGTGCAGGGAGCAGCAGCAGCTCCTCCCCACACAGCTGATCTGGGAGAGCAGCAGCAGCAGCAGCAAAGCATCTGCAGGAATTTCCAAAAGAAATGGAAATGAGGCATTAGCAAAGGAAACAAGTGTGGTCAGATTTTTTAGGTTTTTTTTTGTTGTTATTTTTTGTGGTTTTTTTTTTTTTTTTTTTGTGGTTTTTTTCGTTGTTGTTGAGGTTTTTTGGTTTTTTTTTTCTTTATGGTTTTTGGTTTTTTGGGGGTATTATTACTATTTAATTATTGAGAGACTTCAAATAGATCAGGACTGTGTAAAGGAAGTGGAACAAGGGATGGGAAGATCAGGACAGAGGGTCAGACCCTTATGGAGGTAAAGTAGAGAAGGGGAGGAACAGGAAAGCTTCAGGATGGGAGGAAAATCCAAGCAGGAAAAAGCAACAGGTGTTTTTTTAGGTAAAAACCCCTAAACCCAGATTTCTTATAAAAGCAGGGGAAGGTAAAAAAAAACCCTAAATCCAGATTTCTCATAAAAGCAGGGGAATGTAAAAAACCCCTTAACTCATATTTCTTATAAAAGCAGGGGAAGGTAAAAAACCCCTAAACCCAGATTTCTTATAAAAGCAGGGGAAGGTAAAAAACCCCTTAACTCAGATTTCTTATAAAAGCAGGGGAAGGTAAAAAACCCCTTAACTCAGATTTCTTATAAAAGCAGGGGAAGGTAAAAACCCCTTAACTCAGATTTCTTATAAAAGCAGGGGAAGGTAAAAAACCCCTTAACTCAGATTTCTTATAAAAGCAGGGGAAGGTAAAAAACCCCTAAACCCAGATTTCTTATAAAAGCAGGGGAAGGTTTGCAGAGCAGGAGCTGGGAAGGATCAGCTGCTCCACAACTCCCTGAGGAATTATTTACTGTGGGAAGCAGAGCAGGTTAATGAGGGGCTGAGCTAATCCACTGCTGGTGCTGCTGCCACGATCAGTGGATTTTTATTTATAAAAATAAATAAAAATAAATTTATTTATAAAAATAAATAAAAATAAATAAAAATAAATTTATTTATAAAAATAAATAAAAATAAATAAATAAAATATAAAATAAATAAAATATAAAAATAAATAAAAATTCACTCCTGCAGTCCTGGCTGAGGGCTGCAGGAGTGAAAGGGAATCCACTGAAATCCCATCATCCTGTCACTGCTGTGGGAGCTGAACACAATATTGTTGATGGAGAACAGGAAGGATTCTCTGGTCACTGAGATGTACCAGTAGGGGTTGAAACACTGATATAATTTTTAACTGCATGATCCTGGAGGAAAAACCCCCCAGAAACTGTCTGTGTTTTTGTGTTTTTTTGTATTTCTCTGTCTGTATTTTTGTGTTTTTATAGCTCCTGGTACAATGCATCCACCAGCTGAAAAGGCTCCTGTGTCCAGGTAACAATTGTAATGCAACACTATTAAATAATAAAATATTAACAAAATATTCCAGTAATTTTAATCTGAAGAAGGTGAATATTCCCATTTTCCTCCAGGAGGACTCATTCAAAGCCTGAATTTAAGAACAACATTTTATTCTTTTTTTTTTTTTTTGCCTCTGGAAGTCTAGACAGCAACAGAATTAACTCCTAAAGATAAAGATCTGAAGATCAAGATAAATGTTTTATTTCATTTCAGCTGGTTGCTAATCAGGAACACGGAGCATTTCCATCAGCAGGGCTTTGTGTTTGAGTGAAAGGAGTCACAGGATGTTCCTCAGTGATCCTGCAAGAGCCATGCAGATGCTGCCTCTGCCTCCTTGCCTCATTTCCTTTTCCAGCATGTGATTTTTAAAGGAAAGCAAAGCAATTTGCCCTTTTTTATTTTTTTGGATCATCAGCAATGAAGCAGGGAATTCTTCAGCAGGAGTTGAGGCCAAGCTGCAGGAGTGCAGCTCGGAGTTGTGGCTGCTCACTGATGCCTGGGAAATTGGATAATGGTTTTTCAGCTTCCTTTCCTTGTTACAGCTGTTGGCTTCAATCTGGTTTGGTGGTTTGATTAAAATAACATTATTTCTCTGGCCTGGCAGCTGGGTGGCACAAACGAAGTGAGAGTCAAGGATCTGCTGGAGAGGAAATCACCAACAGGCCCAGAGAACTGACACAGCAGGGCAGCAAAATCAAATACAGGACTTGAAAAACTTCACACAGAAAATCAGTGGAGAAGGAAACCTGCAGTGCTTTGAGCTTTTTTTACCCCTTCACCCAAACTCACCCTTTTCCATATTCAAGTCTCACCCCACTGGAAGGGAGAACAACAAGGCACCAGTTTGGAAATGGCAAATCCCTAAATCTCCTGGAATTATTTGAGAATTTTAGAAAATGCTCTAAAGATGACAGCAGGCTGGGGTAAACTCCTGTGTGTTAATCTCCAGAAGAAACTGAAGAGCAAATCATAGAAGTGCAAATAAGTGGTTTGATTAAAATAACATTATTTCTCTAACTTGGCAGTTGCCTGGTGCTGGGTGACACAAAGGAACTCAGGGGAGAGTCAAGGAGAGGAAATCACCAACAGGCCCAGAGAACTGACACAGCAGGGCAGCAAAATCAAATACAGGACTTGAAAAACTTCACACAGAAAAATCAGTGGAGAAGGAAACCTGCAGTGCTTTGAGCTTTTTTTACCCCTTCACCCAAACTCTCCCTTTTCCATATTGAAGTCTCATCCCACCAGAAGGGAGGACAATTTGTCATCCAGTTTAGAAGTGGCACATCCTTGAATCTCCTGGAATTATTTGAGAATTTTACAAAATACTCTAAAGATGACAGCAGGCTGGGGTAAACTCCTGTGTGTTAATCTCTAGAAGAAACTAAAGAGCAAATCATAGAAGTGCAAATAAATTTGATTCTCCAAAGAGCAGGGGCCATTATTTTGTCTTTGTGGAAGGCATGAGTTGCCTTTTTGGCAATGGAAATGGGCAGAGGAGGGGAAGCTGGGCAAGGAAAGAAATATTCCTCCCATTTTATGGCCAGGCATTTTCAGCACAGGCACCTGACAGAACTTCCCCAGCCTCATCCTGGAGCAGTGGGATGGGAATTCAGATTTAGTTCCAATAAGCAGCTTTTATCACAAGATCATTTTTCTCCCTTTTATAACTTGTAGCATCTACATAAATAACCAATAAGCCTTTAAAAATGGGATCCCTCTTCTTCTTCTTCTTCTTCTGTTCCATTTCCAATTCTCAGCCTGGTTACATTGGCCAGTTTATTATCTCAGATGTTTGCTTTACACTATAAATGGGATGACTTCTTTCCCTTCTTCTTCATGTTTCATGGTCATAATATCCTCCAGTGTTCCATTATCTCTGGGTACCTAGGATAGATCAAAATCTTATGGACTCACTATTTTGTAATAAATTAAATTGGCTGTAATAGAAAACTTAAGTAGCTGTAATGGCTTTTTATAAGTAATGGGTAAACTGGATTTTCTGTAGTTGAAATGGATTTCTAAATAATTTATCATCCTATGTAAATTCGTGCAAGAATGCAGCGAGTGAGAGTGGGAAAATCACAATCCAGTGTCATTCTGGAGAGGTTGTGCATTTATAAGGATATTGTTCATTAATTTTTGAGAACAGAGCTATTATTTATCAGGCACAATTCTTGATTCCACGCTGGTCACACTGCAGTCACTTAGGGCCTCTAAAATCATGCTGGAAAAGGGGAAAATGCCAGGGAAATTTGGATCAAATGATGCCTTAAGCATCGATAGAGATAAAAATCTCTTTTAAATTTATGCCAATTGTCAGGGAGACAATAGGTTTACCTATAGTGAGAATTTCAGGAGCATTTTAAAATATTCCAAGCGGAAAGGTTTTGTTGGAGCTCTCGTGTTTCAATTACAGTTTCAACATCAGTCTTTTGTTGCTCTCATATTTCACCCCAGCAGCAGTATTGATCAGAGCACAGAAAGTATTGGTGATTCATCTCCAGCTGCACTTTTGTGCCTCTGGTTTGTGTTTATTTGATGACAAACATTTTGACACCGAGCTGATGAGCTGCCTGATAAATACCTGCTCCTCTGCATGCTAAATGTCATCAACTCCATGCACAGCAGAATTCCCTGCTTAATCTGTTCCTTTGCTGCAAAAAGAGGAGAAATAAAAAGGTTTGTTTGCAGCTGGACTTGCTCTTTTCTTTGCTCTTGGGCTTGCAGGAACGTGGCCTCTGATGGACAGCAGAATAATGGGATGGAAAGAGGGATTTGGGGTAAGAGACCCCAAATCTGAGTTGTGCTTCAGGCTGGGAATTGAGGTGAAAATCTGCTGTGGAAGTTTCCACCCGAGCTGCAGAACAGAAAACACACAGAATGGGTTGTTCCTTTATTATTCTTTATTATTCTTTCAGTGAAAAATTTCTTCCTAATATCCAACCTGTACCTTCCCTGCCATAGCTGGAGACTGTGTCCTCTGGTTCTGTCAGTGCTGCCCCATGGAAGAGACCAACAGGTTGGATATTAGGACAAAGGTTTTCACCAAAAGAATAATAAAGCACTGGAATGCTCTTCCCAGGGAGGTGGTGGAATCACCATCTCTGGATGTGTTTATAAAAGCCTGGACATGGCACTGGGTGCTATGGTCTGGGTGAGGTGTCAGGGCACAGGTTGGACTGGATGATCTCAGAGGTCTCTTCCAACCTCATCATTCTGGGATTCTGGGATTCCTTGTGATCCCCAAACCCCTGAGGTTGGGAAAGCCCTCCAAGGCCATTGGATCCAACCTGTGACCCGTCCCCACCTTGCCAACCCAGAGCCCTGAGTGCCACGTCCAGCTGTTCCTTGGGCACCTCCAGGGATGGGGATTTTACAGGGGCCTGGATCTTTCAGGGGCCCTGACAGGCACCCAAATATCCCTGTTGAGAGGTGTTGGGGCACAGGTTGGACTGGATGACCTCAGAGGTCTCTTCCAACCTCATCATTCTGTGATTCTGTGAATTATTCCAAGGTCAGTGCTGCCCATGGCAGTGCCAGCCTTGATACCAGCGACAGGGGCAGCTCAGATCCATCAGTGCCCTCAGCTCAGGGCTCTGCTCTTGTGGGAAATCCTTCAACCCACAGCAGTGCTGGGATGGGTTTGTGCTCATCCCACACAGAGCAGAACCTTTACAGCAGGCTCAGGAACATCTGGGGACCTCAGAAATACATACCCAAGGGTAAAACACCAAAAATAAATATCCAAGGGCAAAACATCAAGCCAGGAAACCTCTGGGCTTTATTTGTATGTCTTTGAATCAAGGGTGTTTTTTGGTGGCTTAACACAGACACCTTTCAATACCAAAACTAAGCAGTACCAAATAAAGGAAGCCACTAATGCACTGAAAATAATCAATATTGAAAACCTCACTGCACGTAAAAAGTAACACAGAATATGGAGGAGAGTGAATGAGCACTAAGTTTAAATGTGATCTTTTTTTAAAACCCATTTCATTTACTTGCTGTGGTGTTGGTTGATTCTGGGCTCATTAAGTTCTACACAAATCAGCTTTTTGCTTCGTATAGACTGTGTGTGTAATGAATATTCTAAACTGGTGTTTTATTAATGCACTGCCTTAATTAGGGGGTAAAAAAGACTCCAAACACCTTTAAATTGTGTGATTTCCAGGGCAGCATGAGAGAAGCAGAAGGTAACAGTGAATTTCTAATTCCCTTCAGAAAATAAAAATCCAAAGTAATGGCTGCAGCTATTTGTGTCGGCCATAAAAATTGATATAACATGTGGTAAACCTCCTATTGGGTATTATTACAAATGATTGATTCCTCTCTCCTCCTCCAGTTTAGATGGTGCAGTTCTTACTGTACAAACAACTCATGAAAAGTCAACATGTTTTACAAGTAAATTATTTACAGCCACTCTGCAGAACATGGAATAATATTTTACGTTAAGTGACATTAATTAGGGTGGAAATATTCACATGGTGAAGGGCTGGGAGATGGCTGCTGCAAAGGAAATTCTTCTCCTTGCAGTCTAAATGCAAATCAGAAGCTTGGAGAGTCACGACCACATTGCTCTGGAGGGAGAAATAATTCCCATTAAGTGCCAGCTCTGAAATAACGCCAAGATTTGGGGAATGTGAGCCAAATTCAAGGCTGTAACAATCTCAGGCGTTGCTGTCTTTGAAGGTTTTAGTTGTGCTTGAGATCTGTTTTAATTAGAGGTGAGATTTATCTCCTAGTTTTGGGGTTTCATCCCCTAAACCCAATGGTTGCCCTCAGCCACAGCAGCAAACCAAGGGTCTGGTGATTGGTGTCACAGACCTGGGACTTTAAGGTCAGTTTGATGGTAAAAGATTTCAAAATCATAGAAAATTTGGGGAGCTAGAAAGAAAGTTTGGCTTAGTAGGCCCTGGGGAAATATTAAAGGCAGGCCCTGGGAAATGTTGGGCCTTGTATTTCCTAGATCATGTGAAACTGCACCTGTGTAATCAGTATATGATAAATTATGTAATTGTTAGATGTGATTAGATGTAATTATTGTTTAAAGAATCATGAGGGGTTAGGGGTTTGAGGGGATCACGAGAAATCCATGCTTGGATGAAATCAGTGTGTACAATAGAACAATGTAAGTTTAATAATTAATATGAAAGTTATATAATGATAGAATATAAAACTTGTTCAGCTCAAAACCATGTTGGAGTCAGGTGTGGTCTTTGTACCCCTGACACCCAGAGCTCTTAATAAAAGCACCTGCATATAATCATTCTGTAATTATCTGTTCCTGAGCACTACCAAGCTCAGATGCTGTGGTTTGAAAATGTGCACCAGAACCACTCAAGAATTCCTGAACTCTGAAGAATTCATGCTGCTCAAAACTTCTGCCTAAGGTGAGTTTCTGCAGAGGGAATTGCTGATGGGTTTTCCACCACCTGGTATCCAAAATTGCAGCGTGAGGGATGAGACATTGGGGTCCCTCAGGTTTCAGGTCTCTGCTATCCCTGGCTGTGGTGAAACCAAGCAAAGTTTTTGCCTGAACATTTGGTCGAGTCTGAGTTCTCCTTCCAGTGTCCTTTCCACTTTGCAAACAGAGCATCTCCCATCCTGGACACTCCTTTTTCTCCTTGTAGTGTTTTATTGTTGTAAAATCATCACCACTTTTAGATCTTCCCTTGGTGTTTTGACAAAACCAATCAAAGCATCATTTTATAGCATGGAAAAAAAAAAAAAAAAAAACAAACCAGGAGGGAGGATGTCTCATTTTTCTCCTCTTTCTGGCAGCATGCAAATCTGTTCCTTATCTTTGTGTCTCCTTGCTCCCACTATTGACCTTCCTCTCACTGCTGGCTCTGGAATCTTGACAGCTCGTTAGAACCACGAGAGGCTTCACATGATCAGAGAGATAATTCCCAAACCTCTCCGTGGCTGAAAGGAACTTCAGGAGCATTATTTATTCAAATTACAGGCATGAGGGACCACATGGGAAATATGGAAGAGTGCCTCCTGTAAATGACAGCTTAGGGAGGATTTCCAATTGCACGAGACAGCTGTATCCTGAAACTTAATCTAATTACTGGAGTGTGGTGAGAAATGTCACCCTGAATCAAAGTGATCCCGTCCTCCGTGCTCGTGGTGAGCTCTGACTTGCATATGGCTGCTTTTGGGATAACCTTTAAATCCAAATTTCAGCTCGGGGCTGATGTCATGCCTGTGGAACCGGGGGAATTTGAGCATGAGGAGTTTCAGCCTTGCTCCGAGCAGCTCAGCTGCACAAAGTTCAGAGCAGCCCTTGCCTGGGACATGTGGGACACGTGGGACACGTGGGACACGTTGGACATGTGGGACATGTGGGACATGTTGGACATGTTGGACATGTGGGACATGTGGGACACGTGGGACACGTGGGACATGTGGGACACGTGGGACATGTGGGACATGTTGGACATGTGGGACATGTGGGACTCGTGGGACTCGTGGGACATGTGGGACATGTTGGACATGTGGGATATGTTGGACATGTGGGACATGTTGGACATGTGGGACATGTTGGACATGTTGGACACGTGGGATATGTTGGACATGTGGGACATGTTGGACATGTGGGACATGTTGGACACGTGGGACATGTGGGACACGTAGGACATGTGGAACATGTTGGACATGTGGGACACATGGGACATGAGGGACTTGTGGGACACGTGGGACATGTTGGACACGTGGGACATGTGGGACACGTGGGACACGTGGGACACGTGGGACACGTGGGACATGTGGGACTCGTGGGACATGTTGGACATGTGGGACACGTGGGACACGTGGGACATGTGGGACACGTGGGACACGTTGGACATGTGGGATTCGTGGGACACGTGGGACATGTGGAACATGTAGGACATGTGGGACACGTGGGACATGTTGGACACGTGGGACAGGTTGGACACGTGGGACACGTGGGACATGTTGGACACGTGGGATTCGTGGGACACGTGGGACACGTGGGACATGTTGGACACGTGGGACAGGTGGGACATGTGGGACACGTGGGACATGTGGGACATGTGGGGCACGTGGGACACGTTGGACACGTGGGACATGTTGGACAGTGGGACATGTGGGACACGTAGGACATGTTAGACACGTGGGACAAGTGGACATGTGGGACATGCGGGACACATGGGACTTATGGGACATGTTGGACATGTGGGATATGTTGGACACGTGGGACATGTGGGACATGTGGGACACGTGGAACATGTGGGACATGTGGGACATGTGGGACATGTGGGACACGTGGGACGTGTGGGACACGTGGGATATGTTGGACACGTGGGACATGTGGGACATGTGGGACGTGTGGGACACATGGGAGACGTTGGACACGTGGGACATGTTGGACACGTGGGACACGTGGGACATGTTGGGCCTGTGCTGCCATCCCAGCACACGGGAGCAGAGGAGCCCTTGGTGAGTTTCCCTTTTTCCAGCCCCCCCTCTCCGAACGTTTTCCAGCTGCGCTTCAGGACGGTGGGAGAGGGACAGCACTCGCTGAGCTCTGCTCTGCCTCCCCCGTATGTTTCTCTCTGTTCTGCTGCACATGAGCAGCCCTCTGATGGCTGGAAATGTTGAGTTTCTGGAGGCCCCTCGTTTCCAGCTGCTGGTGTGTGCCAACAAATCTGAATATTCAATCAGATGGAAAGCAGCAGCTCGAAAACATGCAATCTGCTCCAGGCTGGGATGCACAGCTGCCTGGGCTGGGATGCACATCCTTGGCTGCCACTGAGGCTGTCTGGAGAACAAAAAAGCACTTTTTGAAAGCTCCCAACACTTTCTGTTTGGGCTTTTTTTCCTTCCCTCACTTGTAAAGTGCTGACTTGGCTGTGCTGAAGGCAGCAGGTCCTTGGTTTTTCCACGAGAACAGGTTTAACAAGATGTAGAAATGCTGGATTCACTCGCCCTCTGCAGCTAACATGTTCCCAGCCCTCGGTACTGACAGCACCTTTCCTCCTGAGAAACACAAATATAATTGACTTTGTGTAGCTGCTGGTTTCCCAGCAAAGGCAGGGAGTCAAGGACAGCTCAGCAGCTCGAGGGCTGATCTCAGAGACTCCAATCAAGCAGGAATTGTGTCAGTGCAGAACAGGGGACACATCTCTGCCAACAGCAGGTAAAAGCTGCCAGGGGCTCTGGCTGGCTGGGACAACCCCTGGCCAGGTTTGTTGTGTTTGCTGGGTGCCCTGTGGCAGGAAGGAAGGATGAGTCTGACTCCATGTTCTCAGAAGGCTAATTAAAAAAAAATATTATTAATATTAATTATATTATATTTATTACATAATATAATATAATATAATATAATATAATATAATATAATATAATATAATATAATATAATATAATATAATATATATTATAATATGTATTATAATATAATTTATATTATATTATATTATATTATATTATATTATATTATATTATATTATATTATATATTACATTACAGAATACCCTACTAAACCATACTAAAGAATACAGAAAGGATACTCACAGAAAGCTAAAAAGAGAATAATGAAAACTTGTGGCTCTTTCCAGAGCCCTGACACAGCTAATTTATTATTTTATGATCCTATATTATATTAAAGAACACTAAACTAAACCATACTAAAGAATACAGAAAGGATACTCACAGAAAGCTAAAAAGATAATAATGAAAACTTGTGACTCTTTCCAGAGACCTGACACAGCTTGGTTGTGATTGGCCAATAAATCAAAATAATTCACAGAAACCCAATGAAACAATCCCCACACACATTCCACATGTGAGCACAACACAGGAGAAGCAAATGAGATAAGAATTTGTTTTCCTTTTTATTTTTTCCCCTGAGGCTTCTCAGCTTCCCAGGAGGAAATCCCTGGGCCAAGGGATTTTTCAGAAAATATGAATGCAACACAAAGGTCTTTGGTGAGAAACAGGTTGAAGAATAACATTTGCAGAGCTGCATTTCAAGCTGCTGAGGAAGCCTGGGTGCCAGCCTGGTGGTTTTTAATCAAAAAGATGCTTGAAAAATGGAACAGGTAGGGATGTGTGAGCTCAGAGCGTGCACTGGGCTTGGTGCTGCTCAGAGCTTCAGTGGCTGCTGCAGGTGCCTCTTGCATAACTAAATTGCTCACAAAATTTCTTCCAAAATTTCTTATTTGTAGGTGTAACCTCTGAAACACTTCCTCTGTGCCTTTATTTCCAAGTTCTGCTTGCTTCAATTTGTGAGCTATTGATGGAGGTGGAGTTTGTTTGCCTTGGTTCCAGCAGGGAACTGGTTCAGTTCTGCAGCCTCTTTTGAGGCTGATTTACTGTAAATATTCACAATGAGCAAGGTGATGGGCTCTGACCCAAGAGCTTTTTGGGGAAAAATCGCTGAAATTCCTGCAGGCCAACTGGTGGGGCTGCAGCTGGGGGAGCTCCCTCACTTAAAGAAAGATTAATAAGAATTAGAGCTCCTCTGGAGCTCCCCAAACCAGGCACACCAGGGCTGGGCACTGCAGAACACAAGAATTAAAGCTGCATTTGGAAAATTAAATCCCATAAAAACTTTATATATATACTGGAGCAGAATATATATATATATATATATACTGGAGGAATATATATATACTGGAGCAGAGCTGGCCCCAGTCTGACAAAGGGATTTGCAGTTCAAATGTCCCTGTGACTGGGATTTTTAACCTATTTTTTAAATTCAAGGTGGAGCACTCTGCCATTTCTCCACGTGCAGCAGCTTTACAGGCCTGTTTTCCCCAAACTATCTGTTTTTAATCATCTGTAATTATTAAAATGTTATGCTTTTTGATTGTGTATCTGCTTAGGGAGGCAAAGATGAAAGTCAGCTGTGGCAACGTTTTCCTTTCAGTTTATTCAGAAGGCCTCAGGAAACTAATGAGATTTATTCTGTGAATTAGTTTATAATTGTGCTTTAACTGCACTGTGGCATTTAATAATGTCAGAAGGATTTTGCTTTAGGCAAAGTGATTTCAGCCGCTGTAGAAAATTAATTACCACGTGTGTGTGTGTGAGCTAAGTGGTATTTTCAAGGTTAAGCTGCTCCCTCATATTTTGAGGAGAAAAAAAAGTGCATTGAAGACGTGGATGGAGCTTCCTGCTTCTCTAACAAGCAGTGTTAAGTCATCACAAATCAGATCCTGTTGTTTTTATGGGATTTAATTTTCCAAATGCAGCTTTAATTCTTGTGTTCTGCAGTGCCCAGCCCTGGTGTGCCTGGTTTGGGGAGCTCCAGAGGAGCTCTAATTCTTATTAATCTTTCTTTAAGTGAGGGAGCTCCCCCAGCTGCAGCCCCACCAGCTGGCCTGCAGGAATTTCAGCGATTTTTCCCCAAAAAGCTCTTGGGTCAGAGCCCATCACCCTGCTCATTGTGAATATTTACAGTAAGTCAGCTCAAAATAATCTCAAAACAATCAATCTGCTAATCTGCATGGCTGTGGCCACATTCCTCTTCACAGAGAAAAGCAAGGCACAACTTCCCAAGAATATTTCTGGGTTTCACATTCTCTGAATCTCAAAGAAAGAAAAAACAGTTCTTATCTCTTTGCTGTGCCTGTGTTTGTTCACAAGTGGAATGCATCGTGGAAGATTGTTTGCCTGAAGGGAATTGGAGTGGAGCTTGGCAGATTGAGTTTAGATGGAATGTAATATAATGTAATATAATATAAAATAATATAGTATAATATAATATAAAATAATAAAGTATAATATAAAATATAATATATTTAATAATATAAAATAATATAGTATAATATAATATAAAATAATATAGTATAATAAAGTCATTAAT
Source organism: Setophaga petechia (assembly GCA_024362935.1). Lineage (NCBI taxonomy): Eukaryota > Metazoa > Chordata > Aves > Passeriformes > Parulidae > Setophaga > Setophaga petechia. The sequence continues at coordinate 91,015 of JANCRA010000123.1, read as the reverse complement.
TAGCCTTCTGATAAGATGGATCCTCCTCATCATTCCTCTCCTTCATCAGGGGCAAAAATATCTGCAATACCTGACTTTGTGGGGCTGATCTCCTTCCAGTTCCAGCCTTCCTGGGATTCTCTGCTGGATGGGTCAAACAGGGGATTCATCCATTCTTGTCCTTCCATTTCACCCCAAAAAGGCCCCTGTGAGGTGTTCAGAGGGGTCCCAGGATGAGGGAAGAGATGAGGATCTTGGCTCTGTGCTTCAGAAGGCTGATTGATTATTTTATGATATATATTATGTTAAAAGAAGGTGATATATTAAAACTATACTAAAGGAATAGAAGAAAGGCTTGCAAGGAATAGAAAGGAATGGAATGATAATAAAATCTTGTGACTGACCAGAGTCCTGACACAACCAGACTGTGATTGGCCATTAATTAAAAACAATTAACATGAGACCAATCCCAGCTGCACCTGTTGCATTCCACAGCAGCAGATAACCATTGGTTACATTTTGTTCCTGAGGCCTCTCAGCTTCTCAGGAGGAAAAATCCTAAGGAAAGGATTTTTCATAGAACATGAAAAAATCACCATAAAATATGAAAAATCCTTCTGTGACAGGCCCCTACAATATCAGATGGGCTTGGTGGTATTCAAAGGAGGAAGAAAGAAGGAGAGCTGGCTCATGGGTGGTTTTGTCTGCTGAAAAAAAAATTAAAAAAAAAAAGGGAGATATTCCATGTTAAACACTATCAAATAATACCAAATATTGGTCTTGGAATGAGTCACATTCCTCCACTTTCCTTTAGTGCTGGAACTCCACCAGTGGGGCTGCCCAAATTTCAATTTCCCATTTTCCATTTCCTATTTCCCATTTCCCATCCTCCTCCCCCCCCAAACTTTAAACCAGATGATTTCTCCCCAATCTTTAATCATTGGAATTTTCATTATAGTAACAACTTCAGGGTGCTTCCAATTAACTCAACAATAACTGGAGCTCTGCCTAATAAATGTTCAGCTGCGGGCCTGGGATTTATTAGCACAGGAAAATGGTTATTGCCTCATAAACAGGAAGCACCTCCAGGTGATTTAATGACTCGTGTTCCTCTCACCCTTCATAAATTGGATCCAATAAACAGCTGAGATGAGAGAGATATTAAAAGTATAAACCCCAACAAGAGCAAACTTTCCACTGGCAATTACTTAATGATGAAGCTGGGTTAATAAATCTTGGAAAAGTCAGTTCATGACATCATGGGATGGCTTGAAGTTGTCACTCGAGGAATTCAAACAGTGTTGGATAATTTTTATTTTATTTTATTTTGTGAAAAGCTGAGTGAATGATTTGATGATGTGCCTTTGCCATGTCCATGGGCTGCACCTGCACTCACACAAATGATTTTGGTGTTAATGAGGATAAAATCCTGCTCTTTGTTTGGTGTGAAGCTTGTGGGCTCCTCATCTTCTCTGCAATTTTTCAAATGCTGGGTAGAGAGTTACAAAAAAAGGAATAAACCAAGTTTGGTGTGGTTTTTCTCAAATGTGTTCTGGTAAACTCCTCTGTGGTTGTACCTGAAGCAGCAGCTGGGGTGGCACAATCTCAGTTTTGGGATTATTTCAGTGGGGTCCTGTTGTTCCACACCTTCAGCCTCTCTTCCCATTCCTTGTTTTCTCCTTTTCTGGGGCTTTCCTGCTGCAAAACAGGACTTGGTAGTTTTGTAAATGGTGATTTCATGGTATTGAAATCCAACCTTCTGCATGGTTTAACCTCTCCTTGAAGGAACTTCAGGACTATGGATCCCACAGGTAACTCTGTGAACAGTTCTGCACTGGGTTTCAGCATTAACCTGCTCCTTTTTCAGAATAATGAACATTTTTTACAATCTTCCTTTCAGGGTCTGTTTCCCTTCTCTGTTTCCTGGGCATTTTCAGACCTTTCCTGTCGTGTCCTATTGCAAACTCAGGACTTGAGGCCACATTTGGAAGGGGTTTGGCCACCCACACTGGGGAAAAATGTCTGAGATTGTCAGAAAATTCAGTTTTAAAATGGAACTCTGTATTCCAGGAGGTCCCTGTGAATTCCTCCCTGATCATTTCTGTGCCTCAGCAAACCCAGACTTATTTCTGCCCGTGAAGAATGGATGATACATTTCAGAAAGTATCATTAATATTGATGAGCTTTACATATGGCTAGTTAGCATTCAAAGTATTTCAATTTGTTAAACAGAAAGAGTTTCAGCCATTAATTATGTTCTGGCCATTCCATTTTCATCAAATTGAATAAATCAATGTGTTGGAACAGAATGATGCGTTTGGACCAAAAATATCTTTGCTGTTTCTAAGTGAAAAAAGGACAGAAATGTCTTGCTCAGCATTTTTTTCCCTACATTTGCATGGCCTCTATTTCATACATTTATTTTGTTTTCCTGAGGTTATAATACAAATATCTGTCCAAAAAGAATATGCATGGGCTTTTTTTTTGTGTTGGAAATATTATTCTTGCTTGCTCAAAGATGTGGAACTGAGGCAGAGAGGGGCTCAGGTTTACAGAAGTATTTAATTTAGAGCCATCTGATGTGACCTCTGAGTAAATTAATACAGCCCAGACTTTCTATTTTAGCAATTAAAACATCAATAATTTAAGATTTTAATCAAAACCAATCAGTTCAGCTGTTTTTCTGTTGATAATGAGCTACTGGTTGAATAATGTGGGCTGAAGTGAGGGGAGTTTAAGAGATGTTCTGGCTCCTGGATCAGTTAAGCCCTTCTAGAAAATTTACCCTAAATGAGCATTTTGTGATGCTCATTGCAGCTGTGGAGAAAATGATCCTTTCATTTTTTCATTTCCCTGAGCAGATGCCACTTTGGAGACAGGAAATTCCTGCAATGTGTCCCCTCCAAGGAATGGTTTCATTCTTTATGTTACACAGAAATTTGATGTTTCCTTTCACTTGGCTGAGAAAACCTCTGGTAGCCGAAGTTTTTTTTTTTAAATTAAATTTAAATGCATTAAAATAATTCAGAAAAAAATAAAGCAATTTCTGGGTGCTTTACCATTGTTATCAAGTACTTTTTCTTCCCCCTTATTCAGCATTAATTAGCCTTCAAATGGGGCTAATTAAGGGTTAACATCATCCTCTTCCTAAAGCCCTGGGAGGGCTCTCACTGCTCCTGAAGGAGGATAAAATATTACTGGGAATTTGTCAAGGTCTTTCCTACAAGCACAAGCAATTAACATTAATTGTTTAAGATCATTCTCACTCAAGCTCACCCTGGTATTATTTCTCATTAATGAAAGGAGAAAGTTCATTTGTTCTTTCTGGGTAAACGTTTTAGACAGAGATGCTTTGTCTCAAATGAGGGTGGGGATGTGGGGACGGGATCTCAAACCCCAGAAAAGTTGTGAGATGCAGTATTTATGACCTTGTGGTTTGGTGGGGGTTTTTTTGTTTGTTTGGGGTTTTTTTGTTGTTTGTTTGGGTTTTTTGTGTTTTTTTTTTTTTTTTTTTGTGGGTTTTTTTGGTGTTTTTTGTGTCTTTTTTTTTTTGTTGTTGTTTGTTTGGTTTGCTGTTTTGGTTTTTTTTTTTTTTTTCCCAAAGAGCCATTATTTTAAATTTCTGTACATTTTTCTTCTACCTTAGCTCGTTTTAATCATTTGGGTGTAACTGATTGGTGTTTGTGCAGCAGGTTCTATAGAGACAGAAACCTTTGAGGAGGAATAATGTGAAATGACCCAGGAGAGGAGCAGGAGTTGTTATTTGTGGCACCCAAGGGGAGCAGGGCTGAGCCTTTGATTGCCAACCTGTGCCCCCCATCCCACAGCTCCGACCTCTGCTCACCCACACTTTGCTCCCACCCTGTGTGAGACTGAAAATAATCTCTTTAAAAATAACTGAAAATAATCTCTTTAAAAATAACTGAAAATAATCTCTTTAAAAATAACTGAAAATAATCTCTTTGTGATGATGCAGGAACAGGTTCCACTGAGCTGTGCCACCACTCTGGGCTCTGAGCCTGCTCTGCTCTGCTTGGCTTCATCATTTTGAGCTCTTCCCTCGCTCCTCAGGTGTGCACTGACATGGAATTGGATATTCACCATCCATAAATAAAAACAGAGTGGAAGCTGCTTCTCCGAGGTGTTGAGGCACAAAGAGCAGCTGTTTCACCATGCAGGTCACAATAGAAGCTCTTCATTTTCCAGCCGAGATGCTCAGCTGCGTCTCGCTGTCTTAGTCATTAATGTAATAAATTAACTCCAGCTATAAATAAATCCCAAAATTCCGCTCTTAATGAGGTCGTGGAGATGGAAAGGAAGGAGATGAGCGAGTCAGAGGGGCTGGGGGCACTGTGCAGTCACAGACACATCGAGGGTGAGGAACATCCTCTGCCTCTGATTGATAGTGGAACCCTGGAAAATGTCAAAGATAGAACTCTAAGATGTCAGGCTCTGTACTTTTCTCAGATCACTGCACCGGCGTAAGCAGTATGATAAATGATATAATTGTTAGATGTGATGATTGTTTAGTAATTAAGTATAATTATTATACCGTAAGAATATACATATACAATAGAACAATGTAAGTTCAATAATTAACATGAAAGTTATGGAATGATAGAGTATAAAACACCTTCACCTCGAACGTATGGTCAGAATTAGATTTAGGTTGCAATACCCCGATTCCCAGAGCTCTTAATAAAAATCACCACATGTAATCACTCCATGATTTTGTGTTTTTGAACGCTAACATGATAATTCAAGGGCTGTGATAGTGGAACCCTGGAAAATGTCAAAGATAGAACTCTAAGATGTCAGGCTTTGTGCTTTTCTCAGATCACTGCGCCGGCATAAGCAGTATGATAAATGATATAATTGTTGGATGTGATGATTGTTTAGTAATCAAGTATAATTATTATACCGTAAGAATATCCGTATACAATAGAACAATGTAAGTTTAATAATTAACATGAAAGTTATGCAATGATAGAGTATAAAACACCTTCACCTCGAATGTATGGTCAGAATCAGATTTGGGTTGCAATACCCCAATTCCCAGAGCTCTTAATAAAAAAGCACCACATCGAATCACTCCATGATTTTGTGTTATTGAATGCTAACAGTATGATAAATGATATAATTGTTAGATGTGATGATTGTTTAGTAACTAAGTATAATTATTATTATATAACCATAAGAAGAACCATGAGAAAGTATGTTGGAAATTTAACGGGGGCTATGCTTAGCTGAAATCTATGTATACAATAGAACAATATAAGTTCAATAATTAACATGAAAGTTATGTAACATTAGAGTATAAAACACCTTCACCTCGGATGTATGGCCAGAATCAGATTTGGGTTGCAATACCCCGATTTTCTTAATAAAAGCACCACATGTAATCACTCCATGATTTTGTGGTTTTGAACGCTAACAGGATCATTCAAGGGCTGGAACTGCCTGCTCCAATCTGCTCACAGGGGAGCGGCTGTTCAGCACCTAATTGGGGTTAAAATTCCACAGATTGCCCAAAAACGGAGAGAAAAATGGATGTGAGAGTCCCCCGTGGTTATGCTTGAGAGATGCCTGCAGAAGGAACAATTTTTGGGTGTTGTTTGTTTGCTTTAACAGTGAACACACACACCCCAAACAGAGGTTCCTCCTGAAAATCACACCCGGGGCAGTCTCTGACACCACTCTGGGGAGACAAACAGCCCATGGAAGAAAAAACTTGTATTTTGTGGGGTGATTGAGCTTTGGAATTGTCCATCCAACCACTTCAAAACACCTTATCCCACCCCAGGAGGTGTTCAAACACAGTTAAGGAGCGATTTTCTCCATTGCTTTGCCCCATTGTTCTTCCTGCTTGGTGGGAATAAATTAATGTAATAATTTATATTAAATAATTTATATTAATAATAATTTATATTAAAATAATCTATATTAATAACAATTTATATTAATAACAATTTATATTAAAATAGTTTATAATAATAAAAATTTATATTAAAATAATTTATATTAATAGTAATTTACATTGATAAATATAAATTTATATCAATATAAAAATATATATATATATAAATAAATATATAAAATAAAATGAATTTATAAAAATTTAAATTTATAAATTTAAAATTTAAATGAAATTAAAATTTAAATTAAAGTTTTAAAATTTAATTTAAATTAAAGTTTTAATAATTAAAAATTTAAATTTAAAAAAATATAGATTATTTAAAAATTTAAATTTAAAAAATTTAAAATTATATTTAAAATTATATTTAAAACTTAAATTAAAATTAAAATTTATAAATTTATAAGATTTATAAAATTATATCTATATCTATATATCTATATATATATATATATATATATAGATATATCTCCATATAAAATAAATATAAAATAAATTTATATTTATAAATTATTACCACCTGCAGCATCTGGGCCTCTCTCCTGCCTGCTGGATTTTGGTGCTCTAAACAACAAAATATCTCAAGATCCTTTTTATCCTCCCTTGTTGTGCATAAAAATTCCAGGAGATGCCTTTTAAAAGAGCAGAACTGTTCCAGGGCTGCTCCTGATTTATCTCCCCGCTGTTTTACACCACTTTTTTTGCAGCACTAAAAAGATGAGATGACTTTTAATGTGCCATTAATGGTATCGGAGCAGACGAGAATCAAATCAGGTTCTCCAGATCACAAGGTTTATGGAGGGGGATGCACTATAAGGTTGTGTGGAAAGTGATTTTACCCTTAAGGAGCTGCAGCTGTACCAATTACTAAAGATTAGGAGCAGGCCTGATGTTAAGAAGCTGCACCTGCAGCCAATAAGAACAGTGGCATAAAAGAGTGGATTGGTGGGATCTGAAGAGTGAGATGGCTGCTGCAAGGACCAGGAACAGTCATGGCTGTGAAAAGAATTGGAGTCTGTTGGCTGTGCTGGGAGGAAGGAGGAGTCAGTGATGTGAAGAGCTGCTCGTGAGAAGTCACTGAGAAGGTATGGGACCTTTGCTAGGTGATAACAACAGGACTTTTGCTATTTGATAACAACAGGTTTATATCCTGATCAGACCCTCTGCTGCCAGGCAGACACCCAGCATTGCTCCCTGTGCTCTTATTCATGTTCTAAGATCAAAGATAATTTCCTGCTGGCCAGGGTGAGCTGGCACATCTGCCATCCCACTTTCCTGGCAGTGTTTCTCTGTTGGAAAACGTGGATCCTCACTGAGGATATTCCCACCAGTCAGAGGAGGAGGAAGAACCCTTCCCTGCATCCCCAGCAGAATTTCAGGAGCATTTCTGGAACTGTTTTGCAATATTTTGCTGTGTAAAAGTGTGGTGGTGTTCACAGGGGTCCCAGGATGAGGGGAGAGACGAGGATCTGACTCCATGTTTCAGAAGGCTGATTGATTATTTTATGATATATATTACATTAAAACTATACTAAAAGAATAGAAGAAAGGATTTCATCAGGAGGCTGGCTAAGAATATAATAGAATAGGAAGGAATGATAACAAAGGTTTGTGGCTCCAACAGAGAGTCTGAGCCAGTTGACTGTGATTGGCCATTAATTAGAAACAACCACATGAGACCAATCCCAGATGCACCTGTTGCATTCCACAGCAGCAGATAATCGTTGTTCACATTTTGTTCCTGAGGCCTCTCAGCTTCTCAGGAGGAAAAATCCTAAAAGAAAGGATTTTCCATAAAAGATGTCTGCGACATCCTTTAAAGTTTTGAGCCTTTTTTTGCTTTTCTCCTAATCCTTATCTCACAGGGAATGAATAAATAATTCTAGCGGGTGCAACCCACCACGTTGAATTGGTGCATTGGCCAAGAAACCTGGAGCTGGCAAACAAAACCCACTCCAGGACAGACCCAGATTTGCTTCTGCAGTCCCTTCCTGTGGGACAAGCCACGGGATCTCCTGGGAATTGCCTGCAGCAGTGGCATCAATCAAAAAATGCTGCAGGAGACAGAGATTGCAGCTCAGTTCACAGGGAACAGAACTCCTGGATTTCTGCTTGGGAATTATTGATGTTTTGTGCCATCATAGGGAAATCACTTTATTTTTAAAATCCATCCCTTTTAAAATCCATGCCTTTTATTTCATCTGCACTCCATATTTTAGCTCTGCTGCTTCCTGTGCATGCCCAAGTGTCACATTTAAAGGGCTGTTCAGAGACCCCCTTGGGGCTGTCTGGTTTTATGGGGACAGGACACCAAGTGTCCCTGCAGTGCCCATTGCTGTGCTGCAGGGAGATGGATGTGACTCCATGTGCATAAATTACAGCCTGGGAAAAATAAAAAATGGCCAAAGCTCAGCTCCAGCCTGCCTGTGCCTCTACTCCCTCAGTCCTAATCTAAAAGTATGTAAATAAGGATTTAAACAAGGAATTAAACCTGTCTGAGGTCAGGGTGAGAGTGGGGAGGGAGCAAGGTTGGATTAGAAACAAACAAACAAACAAAAAGCAATAAAATCTGTAGAATTCCCTGTATTTGTGCCCTGCTGGATCTCAAACAGCTCAGTGCTTGTAACGTGGCAGGATATTTTATGACAGTCCATTCCCACAAGGTGAATTAAAACAAGGATTAAAAAGCTCTTATAAATCAGCTTTTATAGCTGCCTAAACCACCTGCAAACTGTTGGTCCTTGTTTTCAAAGCCTGCTGTCACTCTGGTGTCAGATTGATCCTGGTTTCATTGGCAGGGCTGGCATTGCCTGTGCTGGCAGAGGCCCCCAGCTGCATGAATCACCCCTGGTGCAATTGTGAGCTGTGTCTTTATTTTGTCAGCAGCACCCCAGAGTGCCAAGGGTGCCCTCTGTGCACTGTTTTTAATTGTCTCTGCTGGATGTGTTTTCAGAAGATTTCACATCAATGAGGAATGACAAGAAGACTGACACGGGTCTGATGTGAAATGCAAGAACATTGACCAAGGGCTTGTTGATATTTGTGAATATTTTATCATTCAAAGGGGATCTTGAAATACTGAGGATGAGTGAAGGAGTGTTTTGGTGGCCCAGTGTAGCACAGAGAATCTTGCAAATTAAAACAAAAAATCTGAGTTTTGCTCATTGTGAGTAGGTTCAGCTCTTGGTTCACCAAGTTGTGCTGCAGGTGATGGGAACTCTGAATTTCCTGGTTTCATTGGCAGGGCTGGCATTGCCTGTGCTGGCAGAGGCCCCCAGCTGCATGAATCACCCCTGGTGCAATTGTGAGCTGTGCCTTCATTTTGTCAGCAGCACTCCAGAGTGCCAAGGGTGCCCTCTGTGCACTATTTTTAATTGTCTCTGCTGGATGTGTTTTCAGCAGATTTCACGTCAATGAGGAATGACAGAAAGACTGACACAGGCCTGATGTGAAATCCAAGATTTACCAAGGGGCTTGTTGATATTTGTGAATATTTTATCATTCAAAGGGGAGCTTGGAATACTGAGGATGAGTGAAGGAGTGGCCCAGTGTACACAGAGAAATCTGGCAAATTAAAATCTGAGTTTTGCTCATTGTGGGAGAGTTACACTCTCGTTCACCAAGTTGTGCTGCAGGTGATGGGAGCTCTGAATTTCCTGGTTTCATTGGCAGGGCTGGCATTGCCTGTGCTGGCAGAGGCCCCCAGCTGCATGAATCACCCCTGGTGCAATTGTGAGCTGTGTCTTCACTTTGTCAGCAGCACTCCAGAGTGCCAAGGGTGCCCTCTGTGCCCTATTTTTAATTGTCTCTGCTGGATGTGTTTTCAGCAGATTTCACCTCAATGAGGAATGACAGAAAGACTGACACGGGCCTGATGTGAAATGCAAGAAGAACATTTACCAAGGGCTTGTTGATATTTGTGAGTATTTTATCATTCAAAGGGGATCTTGAAATACTGAGGATGAGTGAAGGAGTGTTTTGGTTGCCCAGTGTAGCACAGAGAAATCTGGCAAATTAAAATCTGAATTTTGCTCATTGTGGGGGAGTTACACTCTCGTTCACCAAGTTGTGCAAGTTCTGCAGGTGATGGGAACTCTGAATTTTGGAGGAAAATCTTGATTTCCCTCATTCCTCCATCAGAGGTTCTTAGGTTACAGCAGTGTTTTAAAATATGGCACAAAGTCTATAAAATCAGTGTCATCAAATTCAACATCTGGTGTGAACAAAATCCACATCTGGGCTGTGATTTACCTTTCTTCAAGGTTCCCCCAGTGCTGGATGCATTAAACACCTGGGAGAAGACAATGGGCTGCAAGTTCTGTGTCACAAATTTGGTGAATTGTCTCAAAATCCTTCTGGACAAACGAGGTGTCCATAAATGTGTAATTAATGAACATGAGAGGAGCAATCACATCTGTGCCCTAAATCCTGGGAGAAGACAATGGGCTGCAAATTCTGTGTCACAAATTTGGTGAATTGTCTCAAAATCCTTCTGGACAAACGAGGTGTCCATAAATGTGTAATTAATGAACATGAGAGGAGCAATCACATCTGTGCCCTAAATCCTGGGACCCTGTGCTCAGAGAGTCACTCTGTGCCACCAGTGAGTTTTTACAGCTCAAGACTTCACATCAAAGGTGAATTTTTCTCTTTGGTTGTGAGTAAAACTTTTTAAAGAACAAACAAAAAGCCCCAAAGGGGAATTGTTAAAGCTCTGCAAGGCTCTGTGCTGTGCTCAGACCTCTCCATCATCTTTTCCTTTAAACCCTGGACTGAGGTGACCATGGCAGGAAGAGCTTTTCCCATCAGTCAGGGCTGGATTTTGGCTGCCAATGCACCCACAGCCAATTTAGCATCTGCTCCAGTGTGGGATCTGAGTCACACTGAGGTTTAAACCTGCTCAAAATCCTATTAAAGCCAGTGCTAAGGCCCCATAAGCTGAGCTGGGTTTAGTGGAGATCTACTTTACAGATTTCTTCTGGTATCTCAGCACATTTGGAGTTTTTTGGTCAGTGAGTACCTTTGGATGAGCTGTGGTCAGACTTGTCTGGGATAACAGGATGTGGGTTCTTCTTCTTTGAAATTAGAGTGGAATGGGGAATGCTCAGCCCTGCTCCTATTTCCAGGTTTCAAAGGTATCAAAGGATTAACCCATGAAAATTCCTGCATTTTTGGCATTTTTATATTAACTGCCTCAGCTGTTGCACTGCAGAGTTTTGGCAAAATTAAAGCTGAAATTCAATGTACAGAGAGATCATTAACCCTGTTCATTAGGTGTCAAATTTTCTATCATGCACCATCATAATGTTGAGCCAGATTTTCCATGGCATTCCTGTATTTTCATTGACTTCAGTAGAATTCATTTTTCTCCCCCAAAATTGGCTTGGATAAAGGTTCTATTTTCACCTTTTTTTTTTTTTTCCTTCACTTAAATAGGTTTATTGATCTAAAGGCACAAACAGCATTTGTGCCTTGAGCAGAGAGCATCATCTGAACTCCAGGGAATACCTGGTGTGAAATGTTCAGTTGGGACAGCAAGCCAAGCTCTGCCACCCCCTTCTTATAATAATTTATAAGAAGTGAATAATTTAATACAGTCATTAATCAAATTTGATACAAATAATCTTACAACAAAGTTAGATTAGAATCCTGGCACTTCCACTCCTGAGCCTTGATGTGTCACTGGAGAAGGAACCAACTGAAAATCCATCCATGATAAACTGACAAAGCTACTGAGTTAAAAACTCAAAATCCATCCATGATAAACTGACAAAACTACTGAGTTAAAAACTCAAAATCCATCCATGATAAACGGACAAAACTACTGGGTTAAAAACTCAAAATCCATCCATGATAAACTGACAAAGCTACTGAGTTAAGAACTCAAAATCCATCCATGATAAACGGACAAAACTACTGAGTTAAAAACTCAAAATCCATCCATGATAAACTGACAAAGCTACTGAGTTAAAAACTCAAAATCCATCCATGATAAACTGACAAAGCTACTGAGTTAAAAACTCAAAATCCATCCATGATAAACTGACAAAACTACTGAGTTAAAAACTCCTTACCTGCTGACCTGGGATTTGGGGACTGGGGTCGTGGTTCAGGGGGATTTCTGGAATATCAACACAGCAAGATAAATATTCCCTGGATGTAAATATTGGATTTCCAGCTCTGGCATGGTGTGTTTAACTCAGCAGGACGTTTTCTGGTGACTTCCCTGTGCCCAGCCTCTCATGAACATGTTTTATTCATTAGCTCCAAAACTTTGTGAAGGAATAAGTGACAGCAATTATTAAACATTTGCTGCCTTCAGTTTATCCCCTTGAATTCTGCTGGGACTTTAATAGCTCAGGAAAAAGTTTGCAAGGTGATGGAGCAGGACTCCATCTGTTCAGACAGATTAAAGGGAGCTGAGGACAATTTTGAAAGGATGAACACTTAAGGCATTGTTATTGCTGTTGCTGAGCTTAATTACAGAGTGGGGACCAATAAATCCATCTGCAGGACACACTGATTGCTCTGGGAATGCACACCTCCACTCCAAGGCAAAGTCAAAGATGTTGCAGCTGGATGTGACCTATCGAGCCAGGCAGAAAGCTGGGAAGGGAATATTGGCAAAGGTAATTGGTGGGTTGGTTTCACATCTGTAAGAGCTGAATGGGGGATGTGGGACTCCAGGGGCTCCTCAAAACGCAGTTTGTTGTGTACAAAATGTTATTTATTGTATATCAAATGCAGTTTGTTGTTTACAAAATGCAGTTTGTTGTTTACAGAATGCAGTTTATTGCATACAGAATGCTATTTATTGTATACAAAATGCAGTTTATTGTATACAAAATGCAGTTTATTGTGTACAAAATCCAGTTTATTACATCCAAGGTGTTCCAGCAGTCCAGGGTGGTGAGTGACAGGGCTGTGCCCACAGCTGACAGCTCCAGCTGCAGGCAGGCCTGGAAACCCACATCCCTCATTCAGGGTCCTAGTAATGGCACCCCATGTTGGGCACCACTGTAAGAGCTGAAATGAGAGATGTGGGACTCCAGGCAGCTCTCCAAAATGCAGTTAATTGTGTACAAAATGCAGTTTATTATATACAGAATGCAGTTTATTGTGTACAAAATGCAGTTTATTATATACAGAATGCAGTTTGTTTTATACAAAATGCAGTTTATTGCATACAGAATGCAATTTATTGTATACAAAATGCAGTTTATTCCATCCAAGGTGTTACAGCAGTCCAGGTTTGTGGGTGACAGAGCTGTGCCCACAGCTGTCAGCTCCAGCTGCAGGCAGGCCTGGAGACCCACATCCCTCATTCAGGGTCCTACTAATGGTGCCCCATGTTGGGCACCACTGTAAGAGCTGAAATGAGAGATGTGGGACTCCAGGGGCTCTTCAAAATGCAGTTTATTGTGTCCAAAATGCAATTTATTGTATACAAAATGCAGTTTATTCCATCCAAGGTGTTACAGCAGTTCATGGTTGTGGGTGACAGAGCTGGGCCTACAACTGTCAGCTCCAGCTGCAGGCAGGCCTGGAGACCCACATCCCTCATTCAGGGAATTAATGATGTTTGGTGCCATCACAGGGAAATCACTGTCCCTTTAAAATCCATCTCTTTAAAATCCACCCATTTAAATCCATCCCTTTAAATCCATCCCTCATTCAGGCTCTCACTAATGGCACCCCACTGTAAGAGCTGAAATGAGAGCTGTGGGACTCTTCAAAATCCACTTTATTGTATCCAAGATGTTACAGCAGTCCAGGGTCGTGGGTGACCACACTGGAATCATATCACCCTATCCATTAAAAAAAAAAAAGTTGCAAAACTGGGTTTGGTTTTATTTCTCTGAAAGATTATATCTGGGTTTGTCTTCCATGGAGGAACCAAATGCCCTAAGGACAGCCTGGATTGCTTCTCCAATTATGACTGCTTTCCTAACTAATAGTTTTTAGATATTCCCTTTTAATGCTTTTTATGCCTCTTGAAAATGCCAGCAAAATTGCTCATAAATCATCGTCCTTTCCTTTAGCTCTCCTGGATTAATATAAATTCACTTTAATTACTGTTCTGTTTGGAGTAAGTGCCTTGGATCCTGCCTGGGTTTGGGGTGGGGTAGCTCAGGGCAGCTCATTAAAGAGCTGGGGTTAAGGTTGGACTAATTACATGGGGAATGAGACCCTGAAAAAGGGATTTATCTGCTGGGGGAAATCCCAGTTTGCCTTGAGGAACTTTATTTTTTAACTGGATGCATTTCTGAATGGTTTCTTTGGATATTTTCTCCTTAGAAAAATAAAAAAAATATTCTTTGGATATTTTCTCCTTAGAAAAAATTTAAAATATTCTTTGGATATTTTCTCCTTAGAAAAATTTTAAAATATGCTTTGGATATTTTCTCCTTCTCCCTGCTGTTGGCTTTGTCCACAAAGCTTAGAAACAAGTGGGTGTAAATTAATGGTGGTGGTAACTCCCCCAGGCACTCCTAGAGGTGAGGCAGGGACTGTTTTATTCTGAACACATCATTTTCATGTGGAAATCAGCATTTGGTGGTGGGAAGAGCTAAAGCTGCTCTTTGCAGGAGTCAGCAGTGTTTGGTGTTAGTGATGCTGTGCCTTTTTTGTTATTTCTGGAAGGATTCCCAAGCTCCATCCCCGCAGAAAGGGCTCCTCAGCCACCCTGGGTACCCACTGGAGTATAAATGCCATCGTTTGATATCCGTGCTGTGCCAGAACAAACACAATCAGCTGTGCTGAAATGACAAAAATCCTGATTTATATCCCCGGGGAGCGGAGTCCAGAGGCAGCCCAGAGGTGAGAGCAGAGGTGTAACCTCGTGTTCAGCTCCCTCCGCTGCCTCTTTAAGGAACCATCCATTTCCCCTGCTAAATACCGAGGGGAAAAGGCCTCTGTGTGCTCCATTTTTCTCTGCTGACATTTTGATGTGATTAAATTCATGGTGCTGCAGAGAAATATTGCCCAGCCAAGCTCCCAGCCCAGCCACGAGAGGGAAGCTCTCCCAAAGCCAGCGAGCCCCTCACGGCTCCACTTCAGCAGAATTGGGGAAACACGTTCCCCTCTCACCTGGAAATTCATTTTTCCTCTGCATGGGGCACTTCTGTTAAATGTTGAGTATCTTCTTTTTATTATTTGGCACGGCAACAAGCAAAAATATCAACTATTTAGGACAAACCTAGAAGTCAGATGCAGGTGTGTCACAAGCTTAGAAACAATAATTTGATTTCTGTAGCCAAATGTTTCTGGGCTATTGATGATAATTCAGGAGGATCATTTGATATTTATAGTGATAATAATGATATTGATAATAATAGTGATATTTAATGTGATAATCAGGAGGCTAATATAATATTTATAGTGATAATAGTGATATTGATATTAATAGTGATATTTAATGTGATATTCAGGAGGCTAATGTGATATTGATAGTGAAAATATTTATATTGATATTAATAGTGGTATTTAATGTGATATTCAGGAGGCTAATTTGATATTCATAATGATAATAATGATATTGATAATAATAGTGATATTTAATGTGATAATCAGGAGGCTAATATAATATTTATAGTGATAATGATATTGATAATAATAGTGATATTTAATGTGATATTCAGGAGGCTAATTTGATATTTATAGTGATAATAATGATTTTGATAATAATGGTATTTAATGTGATATTCAGGAGGCTAATGTAATATTTATAGTGATAATAATGATATTGATAATAATAGTGATATTTAATGTGATATTCAGGAGGCTAATGTGATATTGATAGTGATAATAATGACATTGATAATAATAGTGATATTTAATGTGATATTCAGGAGGCTAATGTGATATTCATAATGATAATAATGATATTGATAATAATAGTGATATTTAATGTGATATTCAGGAGGCTAATGTGATATTGATAGTGAAAATAATGATATTGATAATAATAGTGATATTTAATGTGATATTCAGGAGGCAAATTTGATATTTATAATGATAATAATGATATTGATAATAATAGTGGTATTTAAAGTGATATTCAGGAGGCTATTTTGATATTGGTAGTGATAATAATGATATTGATAATAATAGTGATATTTAATGTGATAATCAGGAGGCTAATATAATATTTATAGTGATAATAGTGATATTGATAATAATAGTGATATTTAATGTGATATTCATGAGGCTAATGTAATATTGATAGTGATAATAATGATAATAATAGTGATATTTAATGTGATATTTAGGAGGCAAATTTGATATTCATAGTGATAATAATGGTATTGATAATAATAGTGATATTTAATGTGATATTCAGGAGGCGAATGTGATATTTATAGTGATTTTTAATTTTTTTTAAGGAAAAATATTTTAGTGAGCTGTATCTTTTTGCATGTGTCAGTTTCCCTAGGAAGTGTTACTTCTGGCATTTGAGCAGTTACTAAACCACTTTCTTCTCAATTCTGTCACAGTGGAAAAACACCTCAGTGAAGAACCAGAGCTACTGCTCTGAGAACATGGGCAATGCCATGGCTGAGGCCTCTGGTTTTATTTTTTGGAACTCTTCTTAAATTTTTCTGACATTCAGAATCACCAGAGGGAAGATGTGATCTGAGGGGCAAAGATCTGACTCACTCATTTTGTACTTGAGCCCATCTCAAGAGGAAAACCAGCTTCCAGCTGAGCTCAGGAATGAATCTTGGGCTGCCTGGTGATCAGGTTCTGCTCTGTTGCTCTCCTTTTTTTCCTTCCTTTGGAGGTGATGTGAATGATTCTGTGCTGGCACAGCTGTGGGCGGCCCCAGAGCTGCAAGGTTTGATTTTCAAAGCATTCTTTATTTCCCAGGAATATTTAAAATAGTGGCTAGGGTGGTTAGAGGAGTTTGGAGTGGTGTGGGTTGGAAGGAACCTTAAACCCATCTGGTTCCAGCCCCCTGCCAGGGGCAGAGACACCTTCCACCAGCCCGGGGTGTTATTTGTTATTGTATTAAAAGTCATTTTCAGGGTCACAAAGTGAGAAAATGAGCTGGAAATGAGATCCAAGAGGTTTTGTGCTCGTAAACACCCTGCCCTCTGTGGTCACCTTGTGAAAATTCAGTGGAGATGCACAGGGAGGTTCAACAGGACTCGGGAAAGTTGAGAACAAAACAATTCCTGTGTGTTGAGCTGGTCAGTCTGAGGAGCTCCACAGGCCCTGACCCCGTCCTGGGCAGAAATCTCCTCTCCTTTCACCTCTGTTGTGGACAAGGTTAAGGTTTGATTTTCAAAGCATTCTTTATTTCCCAAAAATATTTAAAATAGTAGCTAGAATGTTGAGGATTTTGGAGTGGTGTGGGGTGGAAGGAACCTTAAACCCATCTGGTTCCAGCCCCCTGCCACGGGCAGGGACACCTTCCACCAGCCCAGGGTGTTATTTGTTATTGTATTAAAAGTCATATTCAGGGTCACAAAGTGAGAAAATGAGCTGGAAATGAGATCCAAGAGGTTTTGTGCTCGTAAACACCCTGCCCTCTGTGGTCACCTTGTGAAAATTCAGTGGAGATGCACAGGGAGGTTCAACAGGACTCAGGAAAGTTGAGAACAAAACAATTCCTGTGTTGAGCTGGTCAGTCTGAGGAGCTCCACAGGCCCTGCCCCAGTCCTGGGCAGAAATCTCCTCTCTTTTCACCTCTGTTGTGGACAAGGTTAAGGTTTGATTTTCAAAGCATTCTTTATTTCCCAAAAATATTTAAAATAGTAGCTGGAATGTTGAGGATTTTGGAGTGGTGTGGGGTGGAAGGAACCTTAAACCCATCTGGTTCCAGCCCCCTGCCAGGGGCAGGGACACCTTCCACCAGCCCGGGGTGTTATTTGTTATGGTATTAAAAGTCATTTTCAGGGTCACAAAGTGAGAAAATGAGCTGGAAATGAGATCCAAGAGGTTTTGTGCTTGTAAACACCCTGCCCTCTGTGGTCACCTTGTGAAAATTCAGTGGAGATGCACAGGGAGGTTCAACAGGACTCGGGAAAGTTGAGAACAAAACAATTCCTGTGTTGAGCTGGTCAGTCTGAGGAGCTCCACAGGCCCTGACCCTGTCCTGGGCAGAAATCTCCTCTCTTTTCACCTCTGTTGTGGGCAGCTTTAGGATGGATGTGTGGCCCAGGAGAGGTGGGATGCTCCCTGTTCCGAGCTCTCTCCTTTGGTGACATTGGCAGAAGTCACTAAGCCACTTAGTTTTTCAGTGCATCCCATAAAATGCAAAGTGTGTTTGATGAGAAACCACTCACCCCATTCTTTACAGCGTGCAGACAGAGTTATGAGCTTGGCCAGCAGCTTCCTTGATGAAAGAATAAAGTAGATTTTTTTTTCCCTCCTTCCACGCTCCAAAATGGGCAGAATAAAAATTTTAATTACTTGTTTGTCTATAAATAATTCAGAGGAGCTATAGGTCGTGCTCATGCACATGCACACATGAGAGAGATGCAGATCTTGTGCCAGAAAATGCCTTTGGCCTCTCCCAGGTACTAAATTCTGCATGGATTTATGGGCAGTGCCCAGGCACAGAGAAATTGTGTGTCAAGGTGATCAGCAAAGGGCAGCAAGAAGAGGATTTCCCTCCTGGGAAGGCACCTCTATCTCTCTCTCTCTCTAGGGAGTTTTTCCTACAAAAAGGAAAAACTTTTGTGGATGAAATCAGCTGATTATTGAATACACAAATATTAAGAGTTGTTAGGAAAATTAACCCACAAACACCAGAGGTTTATGTCCAAAAAGGAGACAGAGGAGTCATTTTTGACTTTATTCCAATCAAGGCAGAGCCCATGGGGCATCCCCTGGGGTCTCTCAGATTTTTGGAGGATGCAGCCTCCCTTTTTATCCCAATTTCCAGCCACATTTCCCTTCTCTCTTTCCCCATTTCTCAGGTACTTGAGAGGTTCAGACTTCCCAGAACACCTGATCCCAAAGATTCCCCTCTAATGTATAACCCTCCCTTTAATTTTTAATTCTTACTGAATTTAGGGGTTTTTCCCCATTTCTGAGGCACTTGAGAGGTTCAGACTTCCCAGAACACCTGATATGGAAGATTTCCTTCTAATGTAAACTCTTCTCTTTTTGTTTCTAATTCATATGGAATTTAGGGATTTTCCCCATTTCTGAGGTTCAGACTTCCCAGAACACCTGATCCCAAAGATTCCTCTCTAATGTAAAACCCTCCCTATTCATTTTTAACTCTTACGGAATTTAAGGGTTTTTCTTCCCCGTTGTTTCTTTCATCTTTCAATGTCTAATTTTGTTTATTTGTAAAAGCAAATCTCTTTTTCCATTCACCAATCAGTGGAATCCTTCCCACTGGGATGGGATATTTGAAGGAGGAGCAATGGGAATGAGGACAGATGATTGACCCTAGAAACCTACAACGTGCATCCTCAGAAAATTTAAATATATCTGAAGTCAGGTCCAAAAAAGAAAGGGGGCTCTGGGGTGTGGAAGACCCCATTTGTGTTGGATTAAATGTTCAGTTAAATTCACTTAATGCTGTGAAATATCTCAATGTCCACTGCAGCTCTGCCCCAGCAAGGACTGACATCTGCCTGAGGGGCAGAGCCAGGGATGGGAAGAGCTCAGGATGGATCATTACTGCCTAAATAAGCATAAAATATCCCTGTATTTTCCCTCAGCTCTGCTTTGGGAAAATAAAAACTGCCTGTTTCCCCCTATTTACTGCCATGGGCTCGTGGTAATCACCCATTGCACAGTCACTGATAAGGAAGTTAAAGCCTGAGTGGTGCTGTGGGATTGGAGCACATATGGAAATTATTCTACAAGGAACCATTTCTGCAGCCCTGGGACAGGTTTGAATCCCTTCGCTGACCAAACATTGCTGCTTTATTTCTGCCAAGATGGGAAATTGAAGATTTTCCCTTTCTAAAAAGCAGATTTTGTGGGGTGACATCAAACAGCACGGTGGGTGAGGGATGGATCTTCCCAGTGGCCTTTCCTCAGGGAGGGAAGTGATGCTCTGTCCATCCCAGGCCAAAAACAAGTTTTATTTTTGTGTTTTTCCAACAGAAAAAGGGAGCTGGGCATTGTATTTGTTGAGAAATGTCCCAATGAAGGAAGGAATGATCAATCTGACATTATGTTTTCAGAAGGGTAATTTATTATTTTATGATACAATATTATATTAAAGAATAATAAACTATAGTATACTAAAGAATAATTATATTAAAGAATACTAATTATTATATACTAAAGAATAATTGTATTAAAGAATACAAATGATTATATATTATTATATTATTATATATTACAAATAATTATCTATTATTATCTATCATATGTTACATACTACGTATTATATTATACATTATGTATTATATATTATGTATTATATATTATGTATTATATATTATGTATTATATATTATGTATTATATATTATACATTATATATTATATATTATATATCATATATTATACATTATATATTACATATTATATATTATATAATATACATTATATATTATATAATATATAATATATATAATATAATATATACATTATATATTATATAATATATAATATATATAATATAATATATATAATATATAATATATATTATATATAATGTATTATATATTACATATTACATATTATATATTATATAATATACATTATATATTATGTGTTATATATCATATAATATATATTACATATTACATATTATATATTCAAAAATTGCAGGTTTTTATTCTAAAAATCATCTTCACTGCTTAGATCTGAAGCAGCTTCCCCGATGGCCTTTGGAATACTTGGGAAAAGCCATTTATTTGAAACAAGGATGGCAATTATGCTCATGTGAGAGTAAAAGGGACTGTTTTGCTGCTCTGCTTTATTGGATGGCTGAACAATTCATTATTTGTGTGGGAATCTTATTTTCCATTGCTGGCTGCTCAGCCCAGTCAAGACTGTAAATCTAATTAATTTGAATACACGAGATTGCAAGAAACAGCGTTCCTGTTTGGGTTCAGAAGTAAGAAATAATCATCCCACAAGAACTTCAGTGCTGTGGAACTCACTCCTTGGCAGCCCTGGGGCTCGAGCTCTAGGCTGGGTGGGAAGTCCAGGAAGAGGTGGTGATGATGAATTGTTGTCGGTGTTCACAGGGGTTTGTTAGAGGATGGATGAGCCAGGATCTTGATTCCATGATCAGAAGGCTTGATTTATTATGTTAGGATATATATACAGCATTATAACTATGCTACATAAAGCTAGAAAGGCAAGAGGCTTCTTCTGAAGCTGCTAAGCTAAGAGAGAGAGATAGAAAGAATGAATAACAACGTCTGTGTCTCAGCACAGAGCGATAGCAGCCCTCCTGTGAATGGTCAGCAGATATAAACATCTGCAGGGAACCAACCACAGGTGGACCTGTTGCATTCCACAGCAGCAGATAATAATTGTTTACATTTACTGCTGAGCCTCTGAGCTCCAGCAGGGAAAAATCCTAAGAAAGGATTTTTCAAGAAGAATGTCTACGACAATTAATAATGAATTTCCTGCTCCTTGGATGGTATCAGGAGCTCAGCTCAGCTTCTTAAGAGAGGGCATCTGTCTCTGTGCCTAGTTAAATGAGTAAAAGGCAAATATAAACAGGAGGAGGAGCCAATCCAGCTCCCTACAAGGCTCCAACTTTGCCAAAAGCTGCTGTTCTTTCTCCTGATCCACGCTGGGTGCAGCTGGGGGTGCTTCTGCTCCTGGGGGGATCCCTCTGGAATTGCAGCCTCTCAACACAAACAGGGACCAGGGACACCTTCCTGCAGGGGCTGAACTGTTGGAAAAGAAATGAAATTTAGCAAAATATTTAATTATGAGTTGTGTGAATCGGTTTTTTTGTGGAAGCTGTGTGTTGAGTTTTGTGTGTAACTTAGCAGGTAGTCTTAGGAACTTGATAAATAATTAAACTAGTATAGGGAAGGTTACAAGTTTAGCTGGTTTTTCTGAGGCAGCACAATGTGATAGGTAGAAGATGGATGATTTTGTTTTTGAGCTCAGGAATGTATTGCAAGGGGGGTTTGTCGGTTATTCAAGCTGAACTGTTTCTTGGATATTTTGTTATGAATTATGTGTATAAAGAAGAGCACCTGTACCCGAGAAAATGGGGTTCTGGCTTGGGACGTGAGTCCACGGACCCTCGGGGGCCCTCAATAAAGCACCGCACAAAACTTTTCTGAGTTTTGTGTCCTTTATCTATCGGGCAACAGAACCAGGTGAGGCTCCCCAAACACAGGGATGGATGGGCAGAGGTGCTGAAACTCAGTGGGGGAAAAATAAACGGCTGAGAAAAGTGGGAAAGGAGCATCCTGACAGCTTTTAATGTTATCTGGTGAATGGATGTGATCATTTCACAGGATCAGAATGTGCTGAGTTAGGAGGGATCCATCAGGATCAAATCCCTCACAGTTCACCCCTACAATCCCACCCTGTGTCCCAGACCATCACCTTGGTTTGTGGTTGGCAGCAGACTTACAGTTTTCACAAAAATCATTCCAAAATTCCTTGGCTCTCCATCATTTTCGACAGGATCCTTGTTCTGAGATGTGCTGGAAGTCCTGACATTCCTCCAAAAGGGCTCTCACGTGTGGAGGAGTGGCAGGAATGCCAAGATTCAGATCCTGGCAGTGCTGCCAAGACACAGCAGAAGGACAAGGTCGATTTTCAGCGTGGTTCCAAGAGAAAGAGGGAAAACAATATGGGAAGGGCATGTCTGAGACAGAAAACCTGGGCAGAGAGGAGAAAAATCTGTGTTTGCTTTCTTCTGGCAGCAGGAGCTGCCTCGGATTGGAGTTTTGGGAATGAATTCCTGCTGTGTTCTAAGGCAAGGAGAACAGGCAGTGATCAGGAGAGGGGGTCCCAAATTCCTCCTCTGTGCTGCAGGAACCCTAAAAAATGCTGAGAACAGCCCAGGAGGGCATTATTGGAGTGTAAAACCACCTAAATCTCTCCAGCAGATGTGGTTCCTGGAAAAACAGGAGCGTGGACAGTGGGATTGATGTGGATGTTGCTGCTCCCAGGCTGAGATGAATAAAAACTGTTTAACTCACCTTGTGAAAAATTTACTCCCAGTGAGCAGAAATTTACTCCCTATAATACATTTCAACTCATGGAATGGCCCCTTTGGCATTTCCTATAAACCCTAATGAAATTTGGGATGAACCACCAAGATTTTTTCAGCATTTTTATGGTAGAAATCCTTCACAGGGACTTTTTTTCCAGGATCCCTGAGACTTGGAAATTAATATTATTAGAGTTCTTGAAGAGAACAAGTGTGGGACAGCTACAGCTTCTGCTGCTCAGCTTTAATTAAAACCTCTTGGTGTTTATTTTGGAGAGAATCATGAGGGACTTGGGTGTTGCTAAATATAAGTGGGATGACTCAAAGGGAACGCTGAGGTCCAGATTTGGAGCAATGAATCAGGGAGATGTTTTGAGCACTATCAAACCCCACTTCAGATTCTCCAGATTGCCAGCAAATGTGAACAACAGAGCTGAAGAAAACGTTTTGTTTGGGGCTGTATTTTTAGGTGGATGAGGCTTGGAAAGAATCTTGCAGGTATGGGAGGGTTTTAATGCTGCACTCCTTAATAATTCCTATATATTTGATATTTTTCCCCAAAAATTTGGATATTTGCCTGGCGTCTAATGGAGAGGGACTGATATTCAAGTGTTGAACTGAACACTGATTTTGCCTCCATCCCCCCACAACTTTGGGCCTTTTAAAGGTATTTAAGCATCTAAAGAAACACATGGACATAAGTTTATAAAATTACTTATTTCTAAATAAGGATATAAAATTCATTTCTAAAAATAAGGATGGAAGGACCTGGAATCTCCTCCCCATGGGCAGGGACACCTTCCCCTAGACCAGGTGGCTCCAAGCCCCCTCTAGCCTGGCCTAAAGTTGTCCAGTTTTGGTGGTTTTTTGTTTTGAAGGTAGTTGTACTCATTTTTATAATCTGAGTGGTTTGGAAAATCCTGGAGAACATTTAGGCAGAAAAGTGGGAATTAATTCCCACATTTAGGCAGAAAGCTCATCCACAGAGAATTCACTACTTTGTACAGCAGGAAGAAAGATTTTAACCCCCAAACCAATCCCACATCAGTTTCATTTCTGGTGTGATGTGTGTGATAATCACCCAGACAATTTCCAAGACTGTTTATTCTAAATCTGAATTTTAAGCCATGTTTTTTTCCATGAATTCCTTTCTTTTGGCTAAAGCTACCATGTGATGGTGTTTGCAGGGGTCTTAGGATGAGGGAATCCACGAGGATCTGACTCCATGTTTCAGAAGGTTTGATTTATTATTTTATGGTATATATTACGTTAAAACTATACTAAAAGAGTAGAAGAAAGGATTTCATCAGAAAGTTAGCTAAAAATAAAAAAAAGGAATGATGACAAAGGCTCATGACTGACTGAGACAGTCTGGACACCTGGGCTGTAATTGAGCATTAATTAGAAACAACCACATGAGACCTAACACAGATGCACCTGTTGCATTCCACAGCAGCAGAAAATCAATGTTTACATTTTGGTTTTGAGGTTTCTCAGCTTTTTAGGAGAAAAAAATCTTAAGGAAAGGATTTTTCATAAAATGTGTGTGTGACACTATGACCTTGTAGCTTTTAGTCCATCTCCAGTCACATTTCAGGAGTTCATTCCTTGTGCCAGATCTGTTCCAGTGAAGGAGCAGCAGGGCAGGCACTGAGCCCCACTACAAATCTCCCTCTCCTTTGGACCTGACAAAGAACTGCTTGGCTGAGCCTGAAATGCACCTTCTCAAGCTTTAAAATATTATCATTTTTTTGTCTGGCATTTTGTGGGCACAGAAATATTGATGCAGTTGACCACAAGTGCTAAAGAGAGAAAAATCCATTTTGTAGTCAGAGCTGAGTGTGGGTGAATTCACAAGCTGAAGATGCCTCACTGGGGTGGATCCTTTTAAAAAGGAACAGATTTGTAAATGTTAATGTACGAATCACTTTGAAGGAGAGGAATTACATGTTGGTTTTGTTAAAAGTCTTTCTATTCATGGTGCTGCTTAATGAAGGTGAATTTTTTCATTACAAGGGGAAAAAAATGCCTTTACAAAGGGGCTGTAGAATATTAGATGAAGCTCATCCTGTACAGAGGGAAGGACTTAGGATATTGAAATAAGAAGAATCACTGAATTTCCCATTTCCTGCCTCTGTCCAGAGTGGCATTCTCATTTTCCTGTAGCCCTGACAGGCAGGAGGTGCCTTTCTGCTTAAAATACATTTCTTTAATTTCTCAAAAAAGGATTTCTTTAATTTTTGAAGTGCTGTGTTTCTGCTTTTCCAATGCTGGGCCTAAGACAATTCCTGTCAAATTTCCAAAGGGAACAGAGTGAATCCAAGTGCTTTCCATCACATATGAAACCTGTATTGACTCTGAAGCTGGAAATCCTAATCAAGTAGAGTGCATTATCAAGTCTGATAAATCTTAACAGACCTTCTAATCAATAAAGCCTGCAGTGTGTGCCAGAGCACACAGCCAGGTCAGGAAATACGATTTTCGGGAAAGGCAGAGAATTCCTGCACGTTTATTTAGGATGAGCATCTGAGCCATGGCATTACTGCTTTATGGAAGGGCTTTAAGGTGACTCTGAGCTGAAATTAGTGAGGTTTTAATCACAATTCAGGGGGTTTTTCAGGGTTTTTTTAAAAATCTCACCTGAGTGAGGTTTTAATCACAATTCAGGTTTTTTTCAGCTGTCATAGAACACAGAACAGAGAAGCAGATTTTTGGAGGGGTTGCTCTGGTTGGATCAGATGTGTGTGCATAGAGGGGATATCCCTGTGCCCCATTCCTCACTTTTCCATGTATTAGCCCTTTGCCAAAGTCCCAGAAAGAGCTGAACCTCACAGACTCAAGGGCTGAGAAGCCCCTGGTGTCACTTTGCAGCTCAGGGAGCTTTGGGCTGAGCTGAGCAGAGTTTTCCATGCTCTCAGCCCTGTTTTTGGCAATCCCTTTAGTCCTACTGCTGCTTACACCTCCCAACAGATTGGCCATATCCAAGGAGCTTTGGAACTCCTGGAACTCCTTGGCTCTGGTTTTGGGGATGTGGATGAGAGCACAGGGATGAGCTCCTGCTGTTGGGGCCAACAGCCTTTTCATGGAATGCTGATAATTCCAAAGTTGTGAATTTGATCCCCAGCTGGGCCATTTATTTCAGAGCTGATCCTTGTGAGTCCCTCCCAGCTCAGAATATTCCATGGGATTTGTGTTTTGGCTGCTTGGAGCACACACATCCCCTGTTCCAAGGGGCTGTAGATGGTGTTTAGTGTCCTTGCTGGCTCCATATGGAAATATTTTTGGGGAGGGAAAGGATCCTGTGGGTGCAGTGGATGCTCTGCAGCCTTTGCTGGGTTTTGGGTGCAGCTCTCACCCCACATCTCTGGGGCAGCTGCAGGGAGAGTCATTCCCTGAACTCAGGATGCATCAGGAAAAACTATTTTTTACTTCTCTTAGCTGCACATTTATTACATTTCCAACCTGAAAAGCTCTCCCCCTGCCAGGATTTCTCTACAAAAGAAGGATAACCTTGGCAGGCTGCTGAAATCCTGCTTCCCTTGGCAGGGGGAGGCCAACTGCTGCCTGTGCCCCGAAGGCAGACGCTGCAAATCCTCTTCCTGAGGCTGCTGCTTTATTCCCACAAGGGCTCAGGGCTGAGCAGACACTGCAGACAAAGATATTTCAACCCCCTCTTCTCCCTTCACTCAGGGAAATTACATTTTGCTGTGCAGTGTTTAATCTGTCGGTCGGGCCTGTGCAAAATGACAAGTGAGCGTGATTTAATTTTATGATAGTGCAGCATTAGATGACCACTTTATGTTGCTGTAAAAGAGGAATTTGGAGTGGTGGCGTGCTCTGCTTCTCCACATTTGATATCCTTGGTTCCTGGAGTCTGAAAATAAATTCTTGGAGATGTTAAGAGTGGCACTGCTGTTGAGGCCTTGTTGCCCGTGCAGATGTATTTGTGAAAATTGGGTGTCACAGGAAGCACTGAGGCTTTGGGATTTGGGATTTAATTGGGATTTGACAAAATATTCTTCTCTCCTGGAGTCTGAGATTTGACAAAATGTTCTTCTCTTCTGGACTCTGACAATAAAATCTCAGGGATGTTAAGAGTGGCATTGCTGTTGAGGCCCGGTTGTCCATGTGGGTGTATTTGGGAAATTGGGTGTCACAGGAAGCACTGAGACTTTGGCATCATTTTATTGGAATTTAACAAAATATTCTTCTTTATTGGAGTCTGACAATAAAATCTTAGAGATGTTAAGAGTGGCATTTTATTGGGATTTGACAAAATGTTCTTCTCTTCTGGACTCTGACAATAAAATCTCAGGGATGTTAAGAGTGGCGTTGCTGTTGAGGCCTGGTTGTCCATGTGGGTGTATTTGGGAAATTGGGTGTCACTGGAAGGCTTCGGCATAATTTTATTGGGATTTAACAAAATATTCTTCTCTCCTGGAGCCTGGGATTTGACAAAATGTTCTTCTCTTCTGGACTCTGACAATAAAATCTCAGGGATGTTAAGAGATTTTATTGTCAGTCTCCAGGAGAGAGTCTGCTGAGGCCTGGTTGCCTTTGAGGCCTGGTTGCCTGTGTGGGTGTATTTGGGAAATTGGATGTCACTGGAAGCACTGAGGCTTTGGGATTTGGGATTTTGCATCATTTTATTGGGATTTCTCAAAATCTTCTTCTCTCCTGGAGTCTGACAATAAATTCTTAGGGATGTTAAGAGTGGCACTGCTGTAGAGGCCTGGTTGCCCATGTGGATGTATTTGGGAAATTGGGTGTCACTGGAAGGCTTTGGCATCAATGTTTTGGGATTTAACAAAATGTTTTTTCTCTCTGGTGACCACGACAGGACCCAGGGAAGGGCTGGAGCTGTGTCAGGACAGGTTTAGGTTGGCTGTCAGGGGAAGGCTCTTCCCCCAGGGGTGCTGGGCTAAATTGACAGCCCCTCTTTCAATATCAACTCCCTGTGCTTGGGAAATCAAGACACATGATTGTCTCTTTTTTCAGCTAAGTGAAAAAGATTTCTTTTTAATGTCTGGGTGAGTGAAAATCTCTGCTATTTGCTGTGATATTTCCTTTCAAGAGGCACTGCTTTGTTTTGGTGGATAACTATTGCTTTTCCCTTTGCTTGTCTGCCTTCAAAATTTCTGTGAGTACACACAGCTGTGATGAATCTCCTTTCCTTCCACTGTCACTCAGAGCCTTTTCAGCAAGAGCTTTGTTTAGAGCTGAAAAACCATGATGCTGAGAAGTTGCCTGAAGAAAAAAAATTGGAAAGTGACATGTTGAAGTGAACAGGAGTCTTTTTTCTTTTTTTTTTACTTTTGTTTTTATCATTATGAATTAGGTTGGCAGCAAAACAAGAGGATGAGTGAGCTGGACAAACTGAAGGAAAAAGAGGTGGTGGGAGGTGATATTTTCATTACAGTCAGTGATTGATGGGTTCCTTAAGGCCTTCCACCAGAAATTTTCTGTCTCTTGCTTGGCTCAAACCACTGGGAAGAGGTGTCAGGTAAATAAACATTGAAATTCCAACCTGAGATCAGGACAAATTTCTAAAATTCTCCATCCTCTCAGGTCAATTCATGCTGAAATTTGGTATCCTGATCCAGGGTCCACCTGACTGGGTGGAACACTCAGCACTAGCAGGGTTTGCAGTTTCAAATGGAATCCATTTAAAAACAGACTGGAATATTTTCCAGTGGTGTGGTGAAGCTGGTGGAGATCATTCCCTTCCTTAAGCTGCTCCATGTGTAAAATTAAATCAGGAACCTGGAGTGATTCAGTCAGACTGGAGATCTGCCTTAAGAACCTGTGTCTGCCTGAACCTTGGGGTGTTTTACACACTCAGGCCAAATCTCTTCTCCTTCAATATCCCAAAGAAGTCACCGAAGAATGACCTGGACAATTTGGCAAAGCTCACCATATGCATTTCACCTGCATGAGGAAGGATATTCTAAAGGAAATGTTGAAAGGCTCTCCAATTCCCAACCAAATCAGAGAGTATAACAGAGAGAAATATTTGTGTCCCTGAATTTTAAAAAATGTGCTGTAATACCTACATACCACAGGATGGAGTTACAGACTTAACTTTAGATTTGCCTGCCTTTTAGCCCAATGTTTGTTTTAATATGTTTTGATGGTTAGTTTTGTTGTTTTTTTTTTTTCAAACACAGTTTACTTGCAACAGATGTGACCAAGCATATTGGAGAGGATTCTTCCACCTTGCAAAGTGCAGAACAAGGTTGTAGCAGGCACAAATCCTGCCTGTGGGAACAGGTTGGACATGGAGCTTGTGCCATGGCTCTGAGTGCTTTAATATTCTGTGATTTAGTGCTCAACAAAGATCCCCCTTTTTCCAGAAGTCACAAAACCATTCAGGTTGGAAAGAACCTTTGAGATCATCCAGTCCAAACTTCCAGCCAAGCCCTGGATGCTCATAAATCACATCAAAAGGTGCCACATCTTGGATGCTCATAAATTACATCAGAAGGTGCCACATCTGCCTGAGTTCTGAGCCCCACCAGGAATGGGGACTCCACACTTCCCTAGGACTCTGTTCCAATGTTTAACAACTTTTCCAGTGGAGAAATATTCCCTGATATCCAACCTCACCCTCCCCTGACACAACCTGAGCCTTGTTTCCCTGCAGTCCTGCAAGAGGCTGTGCTCTAGGATGAAATATTCATAAAATCCACCTGATGCACTGGAGCTGGACATGCACTGGGTGCTGGCACTGCAAAACATGCAGGGATTGCAGCAGGGATGGGGAGAGGCTTCCCCAGGGATTCATTTCCCTGCAGGATTTGGTATCCCTCAGCTTCCCTGGCTGTGGAAAGGTGAGAGGATTTGATCACAGACTAAAAGCAATTATGAAACTGAACCTACTCATGTTTGCAAAACACTTGGAAATCTCCAGATTGTGGAGTTGGCAGAATTAATAATTACCATCTCCACCAGCCTGGCACTCCCCTACCTATCAATCCTCACACAGGAGCACTTTTTTGGGGGGGAAGTTTTGGAGCAGAGCTGCTCCAGGAGAGGTGGGTGTTGGATATTTCCAACCCCAGGGAGGAGCCAATTTTCCCATGGAAAAATATGTCTGACTCTAGTTTGGGTTTTTCTAAATCCATGTAAAGAGCCTTTTCCCTGCCTTTAGGATATCTGTAAGAAAAATCTCTTTCTTCCACAGGTTCTTTTAGATCTTCATCTGCTAATAACGGGCTTTATCCCCTTCCTGTGGCAGGTGACTGTAAAGCTGTCACCAATCATTTGGCTTTCCAGCAATAGCAATTATACCAGAGCTTTTTATTATATTTGTAATGCTGTGTTAGTAGTGTAGAATAAATTAACCTTAGCCAGAGTTATGCTGGCTCTATATTCCATTAATATTTGGGATCAGGCAGCATTTACAACAGAATTGCATCTGCAGAGGTTATTCTGGACAGACAGTAAAGAATTCCCAATTTTTCACTGGTTTATCTCTGTCACATGATTAAGAAATATCTAAGAGTAATTCTTCATATAAAATGTTCAAAACACATGCTGGATTTTGGGAAATATTGAGAATTTGCATTATTTCATGGTAGTTTTCACACCTGGTCTGTTGCTTTGAGCCTGAAAATAGTTCCTAAAGCAAAAAAGAAGAGAAATTGCAACATTTAGTTGTTGTTGATCAGTATTAAATCAGAATCAAGATAATCAAAGGATTTAATTGGGAGTAGAATGTGCTTGGGTTTAAGCAGGTTTCAAAGAAAGTTCCACCCAGGCTTGCCTTGAATTTTATACTGAAAACTGTTTGAGAAAAGGGAATTTCCCAGGCAGGAACTGAAAAGCTCTTTGAAGCATGGAGAAGTAGCAACACCAAATAAAATAAATTAATGCAGTGATATTTCCAGAAGGTTGGACTGGCTGATCCCTTCCACCCCATTCTGGGGTTCTGTAAGGATCTGGCTCTCCACAGCAGCTGGAGAATCAAACCTCAACCTTTTATCCTGTGAATCCATCTCCTAAAATCCAGTCTGGCCCTGAAAATGTGGAATAACCCCAAACCAAGCTGGGTTATTAACAAGGGGCAGTTTCTCAGCTTCATTTCAGTGATGCTCCCCTGTAATGAGTTCAATATTCATTAATCAACTCTGTAATATTCCTATAAAGCCAGTTATGGGATGGCAGCAATATATGGTGTGATGTTACAGGCTTTTCATAACATTCCAGAGTAATTAGGACATAAAATTGAACTGAAACTTTAAAAGACCTTTCAGCTCTGTTCTCTCTCTAGATATACTGCTCTTCAGCAGGCAAAGGCAGTAATTTAATATTGACTTCTGTCTGCAAGATTACCATATAATCTAAATGCTAATAACAATTAAAGCACAGCGTGGTGATTAAAGTGTCTCTTGAATATTGAAAATACAGGTAATAAATGGGCAAGGATGTGAGGTAGAGTTGGAGTTGGAGGATCTGTTCTGAGGGGCTGTGCTGAAAAATAAAATGAGTTGGGCTGGAGAAGTTTTGTGCACAGTCTGTGCTTCTTTCATGCTCAGCCCTCAAACACAGCCTTGTTTGATAGATTTTTATTCCAGGCTCTATCATATGGAAAGCTGGCTTGTGAAGCCAATATCTGAACTCTTTTTATTTCCTTCTCCCATCTCTATAAACAATAGTTTGTCTCGGGAGAGGTTTGAGGGATGGTTTCCCTCACAAATTGAGAGCAGTATTTCCTTTTGGAAGTTGGTTCTTGTTAGCCAAGTACACACTTCAGAGTTTTCTAGGAGGCAGAAGAACCCTGAGAGGCAGCTAAAACAAGAAAGGAAGGAAATGAAATGCAGAAACCCTTTAAAAAAACCTACAGTCATGTTTGAAAGAGTGTGAGATCCATTAAACTCGGGGAACACCGGGGTAAATGTGCAGCACAAAAGGTCCCTGAGCTCAGCTGTTGGCTCTTCCAAAGCTCTGCTTGTGTTTCCCTTTGCTTGTAGCTCAAAGCAGGAGCTCAAACCCTGAATTTCATGGATTTTTAATGGATTTATTCACAGTGGTTTTAATGGAGATGAAATGTAAATGTTGGAGCAACAAGGACGTCCCCAACTTTGTGTGAAGAGTTACAAGCCACAAGAGTTTGGGTAGAATGAGAGTGAATTTGTCACAGGGTGGAAAAGTAGAATTTTGGGGATTTTGAATGGGGGTTCAGGAGGCAAGATGGAGGAATCTGGGTGTGTCCTGTCCTTCTCCTCCTTCTCTTCCTTCTCCTTCTCCTTCTCCTTCTCCTTCTCCTTCTCCGTCTTCTTCTCCGTCTTCGTCTTCTTCTTCGTCTTCTTCTTCTTCTTCTTCTTCTTCTTCTTCTTCTTCTTCTTCTTCTTCTCCTCCATCTTCTGCTGTGATGGTGACACTTTTGGATTGGTTTAGAGTAGAGACAGACTGTCTGACACAGGTGATGTGTATTAGAAAATTATAGTAAATAAAGCACAGGTAGTTCTTAGTATAAAAAGCCAACACCACCCCAAGGGCAGGGACTGTGCCACAACGTGATCAGCAGGTTGGAAAAAGAATGTGTTAGGTAAAGAAAAATAAACAACCTTGAGAACCAAAGCCCAAGAATCCCATCCTCTTCTTCAGTCTGGAAGCTGAGAAAAAGAGATTTTCTAACACCTCAAAGTCATCTCAGCACCAAAGACCTCGTCAGCAGAGCAGCACCAGGAGGAGCAGCAGAAGGCTCCTGTGCTGGCAGAGAGGAGCAGGGAGGAGCCCATGGATCATCCTCATCCCCAGCTGATGGAGCAGGGACAAAGCTCCCTGTGGGGCTGAGCCTCAGCAATGAAAGGCCCTGTTGTCCTGATTTTTTAGGATTTTTTTCAGCCTTCTGATGTTCATATTCTTGTAATGAACTTTCTCACACACTTTCTGTGAATAACTTCTCGCTTTCCATTCTTTTATAGAGGAGGAAATTTGATGGACTGTGGGTTTGTCCAGTGTCATTGGAGAGGTGGCACTGCCACCCTGCAATCCACTGTCACTTTTGGAAATCTATAAATGCTGGAGTCAGAAAATAAACTTCTTTTCTCACCTTGAGAGCAGCAGTGTGTGCTCGTGCTGTTTCGTGTCCTGTAGTGAGAGCCCTGAGCTGCCTGTGTGAGATGCTGGGAAGAAAGGGGGGAAGAATTAACTCAACATTCTTGTAACCACTTGAACAAGATGCAAATAAAATGGAGAAAGGCTTTTGTGTGTGTGTGTGTGTGTGTGTGTGTTGGGGTGTTTGTGAGCTGGGATTTGCAGAGCAGATCCATTATCCTTGATGAAAACGTTTTGACTGCTTTTTGTCAGAGCCCTTCTGTGCTCTAAGTGCTTCTCTTCATCATAATGGGCTTCCCTGATAGATATCCCTGCCACTGCCACCAATCCGGCTCCAAGCTTTATTCCTTTAGAATTTAAGAATGTGGGTTTTATGATAATGCTTTTCCT
This sequence comes from Setophaga petechia, assembly GCA_024362935.1. Lineage (NCBI taxonomy): Eukaryota > Metazoa > Chordata > Aves > Passeriformes > Parulidae > Setophaga > Setophaga petechia. Next base: position 57,556 of record JANCRA010000123.1, on the reverse strand, counting down.
GTGGCTGGTGAGCAGTGCCCAGGGGTTTGAAGCATTTGTTATTGTTAATAATCCATGTTTAATAGAACCGCTTTCTCCTGCAGATGGCAAAGAACTTGATCAATTTTGCAGAGGGGAATTATTTCACCTGGTAATGAAATACCTTCATCTCCTGGGCCAGAAGAGGAATAAGATGGGACAGAGCAGCTCAGCAGAAGAAATCCTGGGTGGTTCATGCAGCTGTAATGAGAATATCCTTTGCTATTTTGGGCACCTCTCTTCATTCCAAGCAAGCAAAAAAAAAAAAAAATAAAGAATTGTGATGGAGATGAAGGACCTGGGGAGATGAAGAAAGGTCATTTTCCTGACACAACTGGACACAGGCAAGGAGGAGGATCTCTGGTGTGAAGCTGTCTGTTAGGAATAGATTGGACAGGGCATCTTGGCCCCACGGGAGGGAATCAGTCAGGACATCGCTCGTCTGAGCCGGGTTTGATTCCTCCCTGAGCTGCTGGGGAGCAGCTCCTGACACTGCCCAGCCCAGGGGTAGGACAGGGAGGCCATGCAGAGCCTCAGGACACTGAATTTGATGGGGCACTGGCTGCCTGTCTCTGGGAACAAGGCAGAATTTCAATATTTGAATCTCCTGGCAAGGGGGGTTGTAAGGCGCGCTGGAAAATTTGGCTGGTTTGTGTTTCTGGGAATTACAGATTGAATCTGCAGTTTTTAACCTGCACAGTCCTTGTGTGGATCTGTTCAAAGGCAAAAACAGTTGCATGAATGACCTGGATCACTTCTGAGGTCTGAGGCAAAATAAGGAATTGTTTCTGTGTTCATCTGGGAACATGGCTGGGGAATTACAATTTTAAATTCATTTCCAGTCCAAAATTACAATAATTTGCCTTACAACCCCTCCTGTCAAGGGGGATTATAAGGCAAATTTGGCTGGTTTGTGCTTCTGGGAATTACAGATTGTTCAGCAAAAGGAAAAGGGGCTTCCGAGAGAGAAAACAGCCCCCAGAAAACAAAACTGCCCTGAAAGTGCAAGATCCTGTTTTGTAGAAGAGGGAGATCAGCTGGGCTCAGCTGCCAGGGACAATGAGAGGTTGGGAGTCCTTGGAAAATGGGAAATCATCTGGTTCCAGTTTTTAACCTGCACATTCCTTGTGTGGATCTGTTCACAGGGACCTGGAAAGAACAGCTGGATGAATGGTCTGGATCATTTCTGAGGTCTGAGGCAAAATAAGGGATTGTCTCTGTGCTCATCTGGGAACACAGCTGGAGAATTACAATATTTGAATCTCCTAGCAAGAGGGGTTGTAAGGTATGCTGGCAAATTTGGCTGGTTTGTGTTTCTGGGAATTACAGATTGTTCAGCAAAAGGAAGAGGGGCTTCCAGAGAAAGCAGCCCCCAGGAAACAAAACTGCTCTGAAAGTGCAAGATCCTGTTTTGTAGAACAGGGAGCTCAGCTGGGCTCAGCTGCCAGGGACAATGGAGAGGCTGGGAGTCCTTGGAAAATGGGAAATCATCTGGTTCCAGTTTTTAACCTGCACATTCCTTGTGTGGATCTGTCTAAGGGACCCAGGAAGAACAGCTGGATGAGTGACCTGGATCATTTCTGAGGTCTGAGGAAAATAAGGGATTGTCTTCCCTCAGCACTGCTGGGAGGTGTCTGTGGTCCCTAAGGAAGGGCTGGGAGCTGTGCAAATCCCTTTTCCTTGCTCATGTAAACACTTAGAATCCTTAATTTTTCTCTTAAATTCATTTCCAGTCCAGTAGGTTTTGAGCTTTGCCTCTGCAGCTCCATTTATTCCCCTTGTGGGGATTTTATCCATCTGACCTTGTGAGTGGTGAATTGTTCCAGAAAAGGGTTGTGGAGTCAGGAATTTGTTTTGGTGGTTGCCAGACGTGCTGCAGTAAAGGAACTGATGGCCTGTGTCAATCCTCACCTTACCAGCAAAATTACCTCAGAATAAAGAAATGTTAAGGGTGAGAAATGTTCACCTCTCTCTCAAATGCCATTGCTGTTTAACTGTTGCATGAGCTAATTAAAATGGAATTTTTGCTCGATTTAAGGTTAACAGCCCTGACGTTCTTTAAGTCAACTGGGAACTAATTTGGGCTCACGTGACAATTGGATCCATTTACCTCATTATGCCCATTAATTTGCTTTGCATTATGTTTCTTTTCAAGGGCTGAACCTGACTGCCTTGGCATTACTTTCCATTTTAAAGCATGTTTTTATTATTTTATTTTCTAATTAGCATTTCATGTGTCATCTTCCCCACCCTCGTGCCATAATGATATCCTTAGGAGGAGCAGCAGGATGGATTTTTCAGGCACTTAAGTTTGGAAAACTCCTGAGTTTAGAGCACTAGCAGCTGTAGCTGTTCTCCAGTGATTGGTTTTAATTGATTTTAAGAGCATCCCCACCTCCTCCTGTACCTTTAGGACTCATCTCAGAAAAGGCAGCTCGGGAGTGCATTTATTTGTGCCCAGAGCTGGCTGTGAGACACCACGGGGAGACCCAGAACCAGCAAAGGTGGCCCTGACCCCCGCTGAGAACACTTGATTTCAGCCTCCAACAATTCAATATTGAAAGCAAAGCAATATTCTAAAAACCACTCTGAAAAGCAGCAGAGACTTTGTACTAAAAATACCAAAGGCTTTCCATTGAGCTGCTCCAGCTGAGGGGCCTTGTTTGTGCCGAGGTAATTAGCTGAGTCCTCAGAGCTTTCTCAATGGCTTTGTGCACGTCCTGACAGCCAAAAAAACACAGAAAGGAATTCAGCAAGGCTACTCAGAACATCCTCTAAATACTGGATTCATGACTCATCTCTGAGGGTGAGGAACGAGGCAGAGAAGGCTGGAATGAAAAAGCAAAATCTCACATTATGTGTGTTCTCCTCAGGAGCATCCCTGGCACTGCCAGGCAGAGGCTGGAGCTTTTTGGATGGAGCTTTTTGGATGGATCATTTTGGATGGAGCTTTTTGGTTGGATCTTCTTGGATGGATCTTTTTGGATGGAGCTTTTTGGATGGAGCTTTTTGGTTGGAGCTTTTTGGTTGGATCATTTTTGGTTGGATCATTTTTGGTTGGATCATTTTTGGTTGGATCATTTTTGGTTGGATCTTCTTGGATGGAGCTTTTTGGTTGGAGCTTTTTGGCTGGATCATTTTGGTTGGAACCAAACTTTTGCCATCAGTTGGGACCTGCTGGTTTAGGAGCAGAATAGAGATTTACCTTAATTTATTGTCCTTAAACCTCCACCAACAATCTGTAACCCAGCCAAGTGTTTAACACCATTCTTAAAATTTACAAGAAGGAAAAGTTATGAAAAGAAGCTTTTTGAGGGGTTTGTTTTGTTGTTCAGAGTTCTGTTGGGTGGAAAGAGATGTTTTCAGAACATCCTCTAAATACTGGATTAATGACTCATCTCTGAGGGTGAGGAGAGAGGCAGAGAAGGCTGGAATGAAAAACAAAAACTCTCATTGTGTGTGTTCTCCTCAGGAGCTTCCCTGGCACTGCCAGGCAGAGGTTGGAGCTTTTTGGATGGATCATTTTGGTTGGATCATTTTTGGTTGGATCATTTTGGATGGATCTTCTTGGATGGATCTTCTTGGATGGATCTTTTTGGATGGAGCTTTTTGGATGGAGCTTCTTGGATGGAGCTTTTTGGATGGATCTTTGTGGTTGGATCATTTTTGGTTGGAGCCAAACACTTGCCATCAGCTGGGACCTGCTGGTTTAGGAACAGAACAGAGATTTGTCTAAATTTATTGTCCTAAAACCTCCACCAGCAACCTGTAACCCAGCCAAGTGTTTAACGCTGTTCTTAACATTTACAAGATGCAAAACTTTAAAAAAAGAGCTTTTTTGGGGTTGGTTTTGTTGTTCACTCTTCTGTTGGGTGGAAAGAGATGTTTTAAGGTCCCTTCCAACTCAAACCATTGCAGGATTTTATGATTTCCTGCCCCATTTCCACCTTGAGATTGGAGATTGGGCTCTAGACAAGAAAGTGGCTTTGTCAGATCAGAGTTGCTGTGAACCCTGAGCGAGGCTTTGATCATCAAAGGGATGCACAAATTAAGTACCTGCAGCTTTGATTTCCCTCATTCACTGCTCCTTTTTTCATTTCTTTTTAAACTAAAAGCAGCCAAGACCATCCTTGGAAGGGGCCTGCAACCACCTGTGGATGTGCAGAATGATGGGATTGATCCTTGCCCAGCTTTGGCCCATCAGCTGCCTGTAAAGGGATTTTTTTCCTCTGCTAAAAGTGCTTTCATGACACTCCCTCAGTATTTAAAATGATTCCAGTCTCTGATTTTGGCATCTGCATATGAAATGCAGAATCTCTCAGCAGCACAGGCTGACGTGACCTCGGGATGTGCTGTGTGATTGCAAATGATAATAATAAATAAATAAATAAATATACTGAATAATAAATAAATAAACTGAATAAACCTTGGTGGCATTCTCTAAGGTCAATTTAAAAGCAGCCCTGTTGTATTTGGGATTATTTAGAACTCCCTGGAACATTCCTGGGAGGGAAAAGCAAAATGTCCCACAAGGGAAACACCAAGTTCATTTCTGCTTTTCTGTTTAATTTGTAACAACCAAAGTAATTTCTAGCACTGGCAGGGCAATAATAATTCTAATCTTACTTTGATTGTGTTTCTAATTAGTATTTTAATATTGCAGAGATCAAAGGTGCCTCCATGCAGGTTTACTTGAGAATATGGTAAGGTTTTTATGCTTAAAAGAAGCCCTATAGAATGCAGATACTGCAGACTTAATTCTTAAAATTATTAACAACCAAATATTAAATTATATAAAAATGAAAGTGATGCTCCTTAACTGAAATAATTTTAATTTTTGTCATTTTAAATCGTAATATGAAAGAAAATCACCTTGTTAGGCTTTGCTGGCTGACACTGAGTCCTCCCTTGGTGCAAGGTCTGGGGAGGATTTTGTGCTAAATCACATTTGGGATTTGCTCTGTGGTTTTGTGTTGTTCTCCTCCACAAGGTTAAAGACTCCCAGCAATAATTATATTTCTAATCATGTGAGTTTTCAGTAGTCTCAGAAAAAAACCCATATTTTAATGCCTTTGCTTTGTGACAGAATTTCAACATTCTTTTGAATACAGAAAAAATAATATTTCCTGTATTTTTAACAATATAATTTTGATATTCCAGAGTTTAATCTGAATTTCTGCCTGTGCTCAGGACCATGAAGGTGGTGCAAAGCCCAGCCCTGTGCTCAGCTGCATCACTCCTCTGTCATTTTGGGGCCAATCCCCAGTGTCTGACACACCCCAAATCAGAATTTCTGTCCCAAAGAAAATTTCTGTGCTTGGAAAAGGAACCCCCAGTTTATTCAAGTTTTCCTGGATTCCTGAGCCCCAGAACTGGAAATTCAGAGGGGATGTGTTTGCTGGTGCTGACTGACCATGAAACACTGTTGATTTTTAATTTTTCCTGGCAGAAAGTGCCATAGGAAGTTTCCATTTTCCATCTGTGATGTGGTGCCATCCTTTAAATAACCCAATAATGACAAGGAAATCACTCAGCAATGTTCACCACGAGCCTCCATGGCTCCTCCTTGGGCACCCAAAAATCTCCACTCTTATTCTAATTATTTTTACTTTTTCTGCCTCAAAAATTTTGGGACATGGAGTAGTGTAAGTAGATTTTTTTCCATCTAATTCTCTAATCTGTGTGTGGAATAATGCAGATTTCTGTGTTTTCTCTGTGGATCCCTGGCAGTGCAGTGAGCAGAGCTCCCCAACCAGCCCACTTGGTGTCAAAATTATTTCCTCATTAATGATTTTCCTGCACTAAAACTCACTGTCCTTTGTGTGGTTGCTTAAATAAAATTATAATCTTCACTTGCATAAGACCTCGGTGGCTTGGAAAGTGAAGTTGCAATGTTTGCATCCTTTAAATAACCCAATATTGACAAAGAAATCTCTCAGCAGTGCCCAGCATTGGCATGACTCCTCCTTGGGCACCCAAAAAACTCCACTCTTATTCCAATTATTTTTACTTTTTCTGCCTCAAAAATTTTGGGACATAGAGTAGTGTAAGTAGATTTTTTTTTTCCATCTAATTCTCTAATCTGTGTGTGGAATAATGCAGATTTCTGTGTTTTCTCTGTGGATCCCTGGCAGTGCAGTGAGCAGAGCTCCCAAACCAGCCCCCTTGGTGTCAAAATTATTTCCTCATTAATGATTTTCCTGCACTAAAACTCGCTGCCCTTTGTGTGGTTGCTTAAATAAAATGATAATCTTCACTTGCATAAGACCTCGGTGGCTTGAAAAATGAAGTTGCAATGTTTGCATCCTTTAAATAACCCAATAGTGACAAGGAAATCTCTCAGCAGTGCCCAGCATTGGCAGGGCTCTTCCTTGGGCACCCAAAAATCTCCACTCTTATTCTAATTATTTTTACCATTTTTGCCTCAAAAATTTTGGGACATGGAGTAGTATAAGTAGATTTTTTCCATCTAATTCTCTAATCTGTGTGTGGAATAATGCAGATTTCTGTGTTTTCTCTGTGGAACCCTGGCAGTGCAGTGAGCAGAGCTCCCAAACCAGCCCACTTGGTGTCAAAATTATTTCCTCATTAATGATTTTCCTGCACTAAAACTCGCTGCCCTTTGTCTTAAATAAAATTATAATCTTCACTTGCATAAGACCTCAGTGGCTTGAAAAATGAAGTTGCAATGTTTGGAATTCCAAAGCAGGATCAAACTGGCTGTTCAAGTGCAGAAAAACTGGATTTTTTTCCTTCCTAGAGAGGCAGGAATGACTGCAGAGGGTAGATTTCATTTAAAAGGGAGGCTGGGGAGAAGCCTTCCCCACCAGAGTCTGCTTTTCTGGCAAACATGTCATTCCTCTGCTTATTTATCATCTCCCCTTCATAAATGTCAAGTGTAACAACAAAAGGCTTTAATAAACTTGTCAGAATTGTTTCATGCCAGATTGTGTGAAAAGGTTATGGATAATAATAAAAAACAAGACCTGAAACAAGCCTGAATTCAGCTCCAGGAGGAGCCTTGGTCTCTGTGTCTCTCCTGAGAACTTTGTGTTTCACTGCTGCAGTTGGAAAAAGGAAATTTTTTTTTTTTTGTACCGTGCATTAAGCCCTACATCAGAACCACATACGTGCACATGTTACTGAGCAGAAAAAGGAGTATTTTAAGCCAGGCATTTCAGGCCTGATGACTCAATTTGAGGAGCTGGTGACAAGCTCCCTTTCGGAGATGTCAGATAACAAGAAATAACCTGGCACCTTCCTGCTCACTGAAATTTTTATTTGTGGCTTTTTTGTTGTTTTTATTTAAAGCCAGCAAGGATCAGAATAGGTTTTTTGGCCCCAGTTCAGCAAAGCACTCGCCTCAGCGCTCAACTTTAACTGGTTGTGTGCAATTTGTTGCTATTTATTAAAAGCACAGAGTACATCTGATCACTGAGTGAGCTGCTGTCCTCCCACGCTGCATTTCATTCCCCTCTCCATCCCCTTGCATAATCATTCCATCAGAGTGCCTCAGGACAGGGGGAATTGCTTTCAGATGTTCCTGATTGACCAATTCCTGTCTGAATATTCAGCTGGGCACCTGTGGGAACCCAGCACATCCCTCTGGGTGCCCAGGATGGCCAGGAGCCTGCCAGAGGGGCTCAGAAGCCCAAAATGCCTGTGTGGGTTTGATTGTGACCTGTGGAATAAATTACCACCCTTAGATGAAGATCTGCAAGCCACAACAGTTTTGGTAGAATAATAGTGAAGTTATCACAGGGTGGAAAATTGATTTTTTTGGCATTTTTAGAATGGGGGTTTAAGATGGAGGAATCTGGGTGTGTCCAGCGTTTCTCCTTCTTCTTCTTGGCCTCCACCTTCTGCTGTGATGGTGGCCCAAGACCCCTGAGACTTTGTTTCTGACCCATGGAAAAAATTACCAACCTCATATGAGGACCTGCAAGCCACAAAAGCATAATTACAATAATAATTAGTTTGTCACAGGGTGAAAAATAGATTTTTGGGGTTTTTAGAATGGGGGTTTAAGATGGAGGCATCTGGGTGTGTCCAGCCTTTCTCCTTCTTCTTGGCCTCCATCTTCTGCTGTGATGGTGGCCCAAGACCCCTGTGACTTTGATTACGACCCAAGGAAAAAATTACCAACCTTATATGAGGATCTGCAAGCCACAAAAGCATAATTAGAATAATAATTAGTTTGTATTGGGAGGTCTGAACCTCTCAAGTACCTCAGAAATGGGGGAAATCCCTAAATTCCATAAGAAGTAAAAATGAAAAGGGAGGGTTCTACATTAGAGAGGAATCTTTGGGATCAGGTGTTCTGGGAAGTCTGAACCTCTCAAGTACCTCAGCAATGGGGAAAGAGAGAAGGGAAATGTGGCTGGAAATTGGGATAAAAAGGGAGGCTGCATCCTCCAAGAATCGGAGAGACCCCAGGGGATGCCCCATGGGCTCTGCCTTGATTGGAATAAAGTCAAAAACGACTTAGAACCAATTCCACTTATTTGTGAACTGTTATTATATCCAAAATACGACCAACAGGTTAAACTGTGAGGTGTAAAACCTGCATAGAAAGCTGGAATCTGGTTCTGGAACAGATGCAGCCCCACAGCAAAATAAGAGGCTTTAACAATGACATGGGTTTGAAATGAAAAGGATTAGTTGGGTTTGCAATAAAAGCTGAGGGAAAGAAGGAGCATGAACAAAAGAAAATAATTTTGGGAATGGGGGAATAAAACCCCATAAAGCTGTTTGGAGAAGGGAAATTGAAATTAGCAAAGGCTGTGAAAATCACAGTGAAATCTCAAATACTGTGAGCAATAATGAGGGAGAGAGAGCTGATTCTGTGCTGTTTGCTCGTATTGCCTTCCATTTCTAAATGTGCTGGATGAAAGGCATGAAAAAGGACAAGTGTGAAAATCAAAACTAATAAGGGAAATTAGGGGGAATTAATGAGGAACATTTCAGAAATTCTTTCGCTGCCCTTGTTTATTGATGAGCATTTAGGAGTTCCCATGGCAGCTCAAGGATTTAGACCCTGACAAACTGTAAATGTTTGATTTCCTGAAAGGAGGAATTTTCCTTGGGGGGGTTTGTGCTTCTGCTGAGGATGTTCCTTAGGGAATCCTGGAATGGTTTGGGTGGGATGGGACCTTAAATCCCACCCAGTGCCACCCAGCCATGGGCAGGGACACCTCCAACTATCCCAGGTGGCTCCAGCCTGGCCTTGGGCACTCCCAGGGATCCAGGAGCACCCACAGCTTCTCTGGGAATTCCATCCCAGCCCCTCTCCCAATGTTTCTTCCCAAAATCCCATCCAAACCTGCCCATGGAATCCTGGATTGATTTGGTTTGCAGGAGACCCCAAAGCCCATCCAGTCCCACCATGGGTCCCACAGCTCCCACTGTCCCAGGGGGCTCCAGCCTGGCCTTGGGCACTGCCAGGGATCCAGGGGCAGCCACAGCTGCTCTGGGAATCCCATCCCAGCCCCTCTCCATCCCCACAGGGAAGAATTCCTTCCTAAACGGCAGAGGTGTGTTAGTATAGGAATGTGCTCCCTTTTAAAGGAATGACAAAACTCTCCTTTGTCTCCTTAAAAAGGAAAAGAGCCCAGAAGTTTCCCTCATCAATTTGGTAAAAACACATCTCATCTGGGGGACTTCACCTCAAACTTAAGGACAGGAGCCAAAAAGTCCCACCTGAGCAATTCATTAGAAAAAGAAGAGAACAAAGAAACAAATTGCTTTTGTGAGGTGTTTCACCAGGAGTAAGGACCTCTGGCACCTGGCTGGGATTTTCTCTGTAAAGAGTTTTGTTATTTTGCCTTTTATTAAAACCTTTTTGTTTCCAACACTGCCACAGAAGCCATCCTGCTGATTTTATACCTTCTGAGGTAGCCGAGCTGTCTTGGGTGTGGAATAGATCTCCAGGAGCTCATGAGACCTGGCTGGAGGAGAATCCTATTTCATATTAATATTAGTATTAGTATTAATGTAAAGTGTATTTATTTATTTATTTATTTATTTTTATATTTTTATATATATAGATATACACTTTACATTAATATATATTATGTATACATTTTTATATACATATATTAATATATATATCATTTATACATTTATACGTATATATATAAAGTATATATGTACTATATATAAATATATATATACACACATATATATATACATATGTATGTATATATATACACACACATATTATAATATATACACACATATATATAGTATATATTATATATTGTATGTTATATTATTATATAATATATAATGTATATATAGTATATATGTAAATATGTATATGTGTGTGTATATATATATATATACACACACTATATATATATATATATATATATATATATATATATATATAAAGTATTAATTAATTATTATCCAATTAGTATTCATGCTGGGGCTGTTTTCACTGTCCCTCATCACTTGATGAGTTTCCATCCATTTAAATCCCAGCTCTGTCCTGTTCCTTGGCTCAGTTTTTGTCCCTGTTTATCCATCAGGGCCCCCCTGGAGGCTCTGATTGCTCAGAACTCGGGTTCTGAACTCCCTTCCCTGTGAGCAGGGAAGTATTAGTATTAGTATTAGTAATATTAGTATTAGTATTAATATTAGTATTAGTATTAGTAATATTAGTATTAGTATGAGTATTAGTATTAAAGTGTATGTAGCTATTTATTTATTTATTTATTTATATATTTTTTTAATATTGATATATGTATATACACTTTACATTAATATATATTATTTATACATGTTATATATATACATATATTAATATATATATAATGTAAGCATATATATATAAAGTCTATATATACTATATATACATATATATAAGAATATATATATTTATACACTTATATATATACATATATATACACATATATACACATATATATACACATATATATATGTATATATATACATATATATACATATATACATATATATATATATATATATACATATATACACATACATATACACTTTATATATATAAAAACCATTTATTAATTAATTATTATCCAATTAGTATTCATGCTGGGGCTGTTTTCACTATCCCTCATCACTTGATGAGTTTCCATCCATTTAAATCCCAGCTCTGTCCTGTTCCTTGGCTCAGTTTTTGTCCCTGTTTATCCATCAGGGCCCCCCTGGAGGTTCTGATTGCTCAGAACTCGGGTTCTGAACTCCCTTCCCTGTGAGCAGGGAAGTATTAGTATTAGTATTAGTAATATTAGTATTAGTATTAGTAATATTAAGATTAGTATGAGTATTAGTATTAAAGTAAAATGTATATAGCTATTTATTTATTTATTTATTTATTTTTATATTTTTTTAATATTGATATATGTATATACACTTTACATTAATATATATTATTTATACACGTTATATATATACATATATTAATATATCTATATAATTTAAGCATTTATACATATATATAAAGTCTATATATATATATATACACATATATATAAGAATATATATATATATTTATATACTTATATATATACATATATATACACATATATACACATATATATACATATATATATAAGTATATATATACATATATACATATATATACATATATATACATATATATACATATATATTTATATACACACACACACACATATACATATATATATATATATATATACACATACATACATATACACTTTATATATATAAAAAACATTTATTAATTAATTATTATCCAATTAGTATTCATGCTGGGATGAATACTATTTTCACTGTCCCTCATCACTTGATGAGTTTCCATCCAGTTAAATCCCAGCTCTGTTCTGTTCCTTGGCTCAGCTCTGGTCCCCATTTATCCATCAGGGCCCCCCTGGAGGCTCTGATTGCTCAGAAATCGGGTTCTGAACTCCCTTCCCTGTGAGCAGGGATGGCTGCAGAGTTCCTTGGTGATTTATGCCCAGGGGTTTTTCATCAGGAAGCTCTGGAGGATTGTTTTAGCCCTCTCACACCTCTCTGATCCATTTTTCTCCAGGAAGTCATTTCTGGGAGGCCAAATTGCAGAGATCTGGGGAGGAGGGGTGTTTGTGGTGGGAGGGATGGGAACATTTCCTGGTACAGCTGTAATTCCTGGTGATAGCCCAATTCCAAACCCTGGTATCTCCTCTTTCAACAGGGAATGAGGCTTCCACCTCTGGAAAACATAACAAATCTCTGATGTCTTGATTGGGGATAATTTAAGGGTTTTTACCTCTTCTAAGCCTTGAGAGAACTGAGATTTTCAGTTTTCCAGGCAGGTTTGTATCTGCTCTGTGCTACATAAGAACATGACAGAGAAGATGGATCTCTGTGCCAAAAAATTAGTTAAACACAAAACAGGAATTTTATTGCTGAAATTTCTTGTTCTGAGCTGCAGCTCCAGGAAAGGATTTGGATAAATTTTGTAGAGTTCTTTTTATTAGTAATAAAAATTATACATAAGCAACGATTGAGTTGGAAACTGGAAGCAGAGATTTTAAACGCAATTATCTTACTGCTCATTGTAAACACTTGGGGTGCAACAACCCTGTGTGGGCTTTTTTTATGAGTTGAAATGAATCCTTTAATTTAAGTATTGTAAGTAATTTGAAGCGCTGGTAACTTGTACACAGTAAAAGTTAATGATTCTCAAATATTAAAATATGGGTTATAAAGAGATTTGGTTGAAATTGTAGAACATGCCCTGGCCATTATTGACCTGGAGAGTGGCACTGTCATTAGTGATTTAATTGGCACAGCTCAGGCAGTTTGTCCTGGTGCCATTTCTTTTGAAGATGTGGCTGCTCAGTGTCCTCCTTGAAAAGAAAAACCCACAGAACACCCAGCAAAATCTGGTTTTGTCATTAACACAAACAGCAAAGTTAAAACACGCTGTTAAATATCCAATAAATCTTTAGCCTCTTTCTTTTGACCTGATCAAAGGCTCTGCAGTGATACAACTGCAGCTGATAATTTAAGAAAATGTCTTTTATTTTCTTCTGCCAGTCCTGGGGACAATGGCCCTGTGCTTGGGATCAATAGATATTTTCTTGCAGGGCTGATTTAGCTTTGACTGGAAAGGAAAGCAATTAAGTCAGGCAAGGAAGGTTTGGAAAAGTGGAGATGCATTCATAGGGGTGGCAGCTTAATGACCTACTTTTGGTGATGGTATTGAAATTATAGCACGTTTCAAATAAATACCAAATGCCAGCCAAACAGTTGCCATAGTAATGATAAAGGAAATGGAATTGCAGTCAGTCAAATGAATATTCAGTTGATGCAGCTCATTTGCACAGAGGTGCACTCATTCCAAACCTGGGTTTTACCACGTCCAAGCAGGGATTTTTCTGCTGTTGGCAGAAACATTTCTCATTCTTCAGAACTTTTGGTGTGAAAATTCCATTGTGGAGCACTGGGCAAGTGCACTGGTGCCTTAAGACAGGTGTTCAGTATTTATTTCGATTTTTTTTATTTAGATTGTTTTATTATTTAGATTATTATTCAGATTTTTTCCAAATCTTTATGAGGTTGGATATTCCAGCCAGTGGAAAAAGTCTGGCCTCATTTCTTTGGAGGAAAGCTGAGTGTCTCCTGTTTCCTGATGCTCCTGTCACGTGCAGTTAAAAGGTTTTATTTGTTCCAATTGATTTCTTCAAGATTTCCCTGGAAATTTCCTGTATAATCCTGGTCAGGATTCCATTCTTAAGCTTGCATATTCATATTTTTGGGGAAATGTGTATCTGGGCTTAAATATCCCCTGTTTAGGATAAAAACAATGCAGGACCACCTGGAGAGGTCCTTGAAGACACAAAAGGGACAGAGAGGTGCTGGTTGAAACATCACTGTGTGTTACCATGGTCCTTCAAACCAGTGGATTTTCTCAAGGATTTCTACTAATGAGAAATATTTATTTCCATTCCAAATGGAATGCCACTGCTGCTGCCTTCACAATGTCCTTGAGTATGTTTTCAGTGTGACTTTAATCAAATGTCATTTCAACTCCAGTCCTGTGCTGCAAAATCTCTGGTGAAATTCTATTAATTTTCAATTAAACTTCAAGTAAACCAATTAGCATTCTCATTTCTACAGAGCAACAAAGGCAGAATCTGTAATGAGCCTTTCCAGTTGCTCACAGAGGAATAAAGGGTCTGGATGGATTTCTCCAGTGTGTATCTCTGGGAAACTTTGTCAAGTATATATTACCTTTATCATCTCCTGCTCTGCTCCAGGCTCTAAATTGGCTTTCTTGTGGTGTACAAAACCATCTCCAGCCCCTTCTCTCCCTGAGCTGTGTTCCAGAATTCTTTGTCTTCACTGGAAATCTTTAACCTTGCAGGAAATTGTGTTTGCATCAAAGTCGGAGCTGAGGCACAAGGAACCCTCCTTGTCCTCAACTTCAGGACCCAGGAACCCTCCTTGTCCTCAACTTCAGGACCCAGGAACCCTCCTTGTCCTCAAAACTTCAGGACCCAGGAACCCTCCTTGTCCTCAGCAGCTTCAGGACCCAGGAACCCTCCTTGTCCTCAACTTCAGGACCCAGGAACCCTCCTTGTCCTCAGCAGCTTCAGGACCCAGGAACCCTCCTTGTCCTCAACTTCAGGACCCAGGAACCCTCCTTGTCCTCAAAACTTCAGGACCCAGGAACCCTCCTTGTCCTCAACTTCAGGACCCAGGAACCCTCCTTGTCCTCAACTTCAGGATCCAGGAACCCTCCTTGTCCTCAAGAGCTTCAGGACCCAGGAACCCTCCTTGTCCTCAACAGCTCCAGGACCCAGGAACCCTCCTTGTCCTCAACAGCTTCAGGACCCAGGAACCCTCCTTGTCCTCAGCAGCTCCAGGACCCAGGAACCCTCCTTGTCCTCAACTTCAGGACCCAGGAACCCTCCTTGTCCTCAACTTCAGGACCCAGGAACCCTCCTTGTCCTCAACTTCAGGACCCAGGAACCCTCCTTGTCCTCAACTTCAGGACCCAGGAACCCTCCTTGTCCTCAACAGCTTCAGGACCCAGGAACCCTCCTTGCCCTCAAGAGCTTCAGGACCCAGGAACCCTCCTTGTCCTCAACAGCTTCAGGACCCAGGAACCCTCCTTGTCCTCAACAGCTCCAGGACCCAGGAACCCTCCTTGCCCTCAAGAGCTTCAGGACCCAGGAACCCTCCTTGTCCTCAACTTCAGGACCCAGGAACCCTCCTTGTCCTCAGCAGCTTCAGGATCCAGGAACCCTCCTTGTCCTCAACTTCAGGACCCAGGAACCCTCCTTGTCCTCAACTTCAGGACCCAGGAACCCTCCTTGTCCTCAACTTCAGGACCCAGGAACCCTCCTTGTCCTCAGCAGCTTCAGGACCCAGGAACCCTCCTTGTCCTCAACAGCTCCAGGACCTCAATTTGATGGAGAAGGAATTTCCCTTTTTCATCCTAAACACACAAATGGAAGTGTCTGCTTTACCCCAGCTCCAGCCCAGCTTGTTTGTGCCTCTCAGCACCACAGCCCATCATTATAGGTTGATGGGAACTGGCACCAAATTAAGTGGAATTCCCTGATTTGAAACTTAGATGCAAAGATTGGGGAAAAAAAAAAAAACAAAACAAAAAAGAAAAGAAAAGGAGATTTCACTGTTTCCAGGTGCAAAGGAGTTTACAAGGCTCCTAAACAAGTCTCAGTGGGATGTGCAGCTTCTTATGGCACTTGGCTCTTTAAAGTTCTATTTCTCTCTTCTCTCAGGAACCTAAACCCTCCTAAACAGTGTGTAAATATGGCTGTAATTCCATTTAGCACATGGGAGTGCAGTAAATGAGATAAATACATAATAAATTATACTTGCACAAGTATCCCAGCCTCCTGACTGGGATGGAAAAGATGGGATTTTCACTCTTCCAGGTTTGTGCTCTAGTCTCCAAGAGCCCATTTCTACCACAAATGGAGTTGCTGCTTTAAATTAAAGTGAAAAGTGAAGGATTTAGGGTTTAGGAAAGGAAGAGCTGCAATATGAACAGAAATAGTGGTGCCAATGATGCTCTGCCTGGCAAAAAGCTGATATAAACACAAAAAAGTGGGAAAAAAGTTGGTGGGGGTTTGCTCAGGGTCCCAGCAGCCTGGATTTTAATTCTCTTTCCAGCACAAACCCAGCCAGTATCAAAGACAAAGCCAAGGCACCACCAGAAATGATTTACACTTTTATTTCCCCTTTTTTAAAAGAGATTGGGAACTTCAGAGAGCTGCCTTGGAGACTGGGCTATTAACCCAGGGAAGAACAGATAAACTGAGGAGCTCCATTCCCTTCCTGCTCTTTAAAGTTTTATTTCTCTGCTCTCTCAGGAGCCCAAAACCTCCCGAGCAGGGACTGCAGGTGCAGCAGGTGCAGTCCTGGCTGTGTTTGCTGCAATCACAGGATTTTATTTTATTTTATTTCACTGCCGTGGCACTTGGCCCCCTCCTGCTGCAGCCCTCACAAACAACCCCGGAGTTAAGTGGCCGGAACTTGTAGGAACAGGAGAATTCGTGTTAAATTCAATAGAGCAAAAAACGGGGCTGTTTGGGCAACAGGAGCCTTTTACAATCGTGTCTGGCTGTTTCAGGAGAGAGCAGCAGGGAGGAGGAAACCCAGAGCTCCTGCTGCTGCTCCTGACCAGCCAGGGCAGGGTAACACAGGGGAGGAGGGATCCAGCTGATGGTGGAGCCCTGAAAATGTGAAACAGAACTCTAAAATGTTGGGATTTGTGTTTGCTCAGATCACTGCACCTGCACAAGCAGTATGATAAATAATTGTTAGATGTGATGATTGTTTAGTAATTGAGTATAATTATTATATAATCATGAGAAAGTATGTTGGAAATTTAACAGGGGCTATGTTTAGCTGAAATCTCTGTATACAATAGAACAATATGAGTTTAATAATTAACATGAAAGTTATGTAACAATGGAGTATAAAACACCTTCACCTCCAATGTATGGTCAGAATCAGGTTTGGGTTGCAATACCCCAATTCCCAGAGCTCTTAATAAAAAAGCACCTCATGTAATCACTCCATGATTCTGTGTTTTTGAATGCTAACAGTGTGATAAATGATATAATTGTTAGATGTGATGATTGTTTAGTAATTAAGTATAATTATTATATAACCATAAGAAGAATCATGAGAAAGTATGTTGGAAATTTAACGGGGGCTATGTTTAGCTGAAATCTATGTCTACAAAAAAACAGTGTAAGTTTAATAATTAACATGAAAGTTATGGAATGATAGAGTATAAAACACGTTCACCTCGAATATAATATAATATAATATAATATAATATAATATAATATAATATAATATAATATAATATAATATAATATAATGTAATGCAATATAATATAATATAATATAATATAATATAATATAATATAATATAATATAATATAATATAATATAATAATATATAATAATATATAATATAATATAATATAATAACTATAGTATAATAGAATAGAATATAACATAATATAATATATTATAATATAATGTGGTTGAGGGTTTAAATGCACATTTCTCTTGCATTTCATGTTATTTTTGCTCACATAACTCTGAGTTCAGTCCAGTGAAGTGAAACACCCTGAAGTTACATCCCTGGACTGAGAACAGCCTCCTTCCTTAAGGAAGAAATTCAATGCAAATCCTTCTTCATTTCCCTTTCACGCTTGGATTTTTTTGCAGCAGAAAAAACCAGTGCAGGGTTATTAATGCTGCAGGTTGCAGGATTGACCTTGGCTTTGACAAAAAGCCATTTTCAATTTTCACCCTAAAAGGCTTTGGGAAAATCTCTGTATGAATAAGTTTATTATTTTAACAATAATAATCTGGGATACAGTAATTGGGGTATCCTGTGCATTTTAGCAGCTGAGCCAACACACCCTGGGTTTGAAATTCTCTTTATTGTCAATATATTTTCAAATGCTGGCCTTGAGCAGCCTGAAGGCCTTGCTGTGACCTCTGGTGTTTGGGACTATTTGTGATAACAAAAATTTGGGAATCTTCTCGTGGTCCCCTGATGAAAGCGAAGGCGTAATTACAGATTTGAATTAATTATGGTGCCCTGCAGTTAAATGAGATGCCAAAGGCTGAGTGAGTCCCCCAGGGGTGGTGACAGAGCTGAAATTAAACCACAAAGATTTTCACCTCTGTGCCTTGCCCTGCCCTCGGGGTTGCTGTGTCTGCACCCCACAGCCCGGGGGAAAAGCTTTTCCATGGAAATGTGAGGCCAGGGCAGAGCTCCAGAGCCCCGGGGAAATTTATAAACACTCCTTAAATCCACCTGGTTTATACACTCCAGGTGACCAATTAGAGCAAACAGCCCGGTGATGAACTGCTGTAATTAGAGAAAATCAGCCCGTCCACTAATTGGAGTCACAATCCATCCTGAGAATTTATTTATTGAACCACCCAAATACTTGCAGGAGTTTCAAGGGGAGAGCCAAGGAATTGTTTTCTTCCCAATTACAAGGAGAAAAATGATCTGGAAGCCTAAGGCTCTGGAATTGGTATAAAGGTGAATTTTTGACACATTTTTGTAACTTCTTAAAGTACCACAGCTCTTGGGATGACACCTCAGAAATAAATTTTTATTTGGTTTGTGACCCAATGGAATTGCTGGTGTGAGTTTAAACAGGTTGTGACAAATACCAAGTGTTGATGTTCAATGTTTTCTCCTCTGATATACTTGAAATATTATTTTCCCAGCAGCAATAATAATAGTTAATTATTATTTAACTCTGTTCTAAATTAGTTGTTACTGTAATTGATCATTTGGTGTAAATAAGCTCTTCATTTGCATTCCTGCAAAATTTTTGTGCAGAAAATCCATCCTGAGAATTTATGCATTAAACCACCCAAATACTTGCAGGAGTTTCAAGGGGAGAGCCAAGGAATTGTTTTCTTCCCATATACAAGGAGAAAAATTATGTGGAAGCCTGGACTTCCTAAAGCTCTGGAATTGGTATAAAAGTGAATTTTTGACACATTTTTGTAACTTCTTAAAGTACCACAGCTCCTGGGATGACACCTCAGAAAAGAATTTTTGTTTCCTTTGTGACCCAGTGGAATTCCTGGTGTGAGTTTAAAAGGTTGTGACAAATACCAAGTGTTGATGTTCAATGTTTTTTCCCCCAATATACTTAAAATATTATTTTCCCAGCGGCAATAATAATAGTTAATTATTATTTAACTTGGTTCTGTATTAGTTGTTACTGTAATTGATCATTTGGTGTAAATAAGCTCTTCATTTGCATTCCTGCAAAATTTTTGTGCAGAAAATCTATCTGGAGAATTTATGCATTAAACCACCCAAATACTTGCAGGAATTTCAAGGGGAGAGCCAAGGAATTGTTTTCTTCCCATATACAAGGAGAAAAATTATGTGGAAGCCTAAGGCTCTGGAATTGGTATAAAAGTGAATTTTTGACAAATTTTTGTAACTTCTTAAAGCAACCACAGCTCTTGGGATGACACCTCAGAAAAGAATTTTTGTTTGGTTTGTGACCCATTGGAATTGCTGGTGTGAGTTTAAACAGGTTGTGACAAATACCAAGTGTTGATGTTCAATGTTTTTTCCCCCAATATACTTGAAATATTATTTTCCCAGCAGCAATAATAATAGTTAATTATTATTTAACTCGGTTCTGTATTAGTTATTACTGTAATTGATCATTTGGTGTAAATAAGCTCTTCATTTGCATTCCTGCAAAATTTTTGTGCAGAAAATCCATCCTGAGAATTTATGCATTAAACCACCCAAATACTTGCAGGAATTTCAAGGGGAGAGCCAAGGAATTTTCTTCTCCTTTACAAGGAGAAAAATGATGTGGAAGCCTAAGGCTCTGGAATTGGTATAAAAGTGAATTTTTGACACATTTTTGTAACTTCTTAAAGCAACCACAGCTCTTGCGATGACCCCTCAGAAATAAATTTTTATTTGGTTTGTGACCCAGTAGAATTTCTGGTGTGAGTTTAAACAGGTTGTGACAAATATCAAGTGTTGATGTTCAATGTTTTCCTCTCTGATATACTTGAAATATTATTTTCCCAGCAGCAATAATAATAGTTAATTATTATTTAACTCGGTTCTGTATTAGTTATTACTGTAATTGATCATTTGGCGTAAATAAGCTCTTCATTTGCATTCCTGCAAAATTTTCATGCCTATCCTTAACAGGAGTGGAAAAAAATTTAATGGAAGCAGAGGTGGCTGTGCTTAGCTGCAGTTATTTTTGACACAGTGTGTAATTATGGCTGTAATTCCATTTTGCACATGTGAATGCACTAAATGAGATAAACACAGCAGTGGCTTCCCTTGCACAAGAATCCCCCTCCTGACTGGGATGGAAAAAATGGAATTTTCACTCTTCCAGGTTTGTGCTGCACTCTCCAAGAGCCCCTTTCCACAATAAATGGAATTAGTGCTTTAAGTGAAAGTGAAAAGTGAAGGATTGAGGAGTTTATAAAGCTCCTAAACAAGTCTCAGTGGGATGTGCAGCTTCTTGTGGCACTTGGCTCTTTAAAGTTCTATTTCTCTCTTTTCTCAGGAACCTGAACCCTCCTAAACAGTGTGTAAATATGGCTGTAATTCCATTTAGCACATGGGAATGTGGTAAATGAGATAAATACATAATAAATTATACTTGCACAAGTATCCCAGCCTCCTGACTGGGATGGAAAAAATGGGATTTTCACTCTTCCAGGTTTGTGCTCTGCTCTCCAAGAGCCCATTTCCACAATAAATGGAATTACTGCTTTAAGTGAAAGTGAAAAGTGAAGGATTGAGGAGTTTGCAAGGCTCCTAAACAAGTCTCAGTGGGATGTGCAGCTTCTTGTGGCACTTGGCTCTTTAAAGTTCTATTTCTCTCTTCTCTCAGGAACCTGAACCCTCCTAAACAGTGTGTAAATATGGCTGTAATTCCATTTAGCACATGGGAATGCACTAAATGAGATAAATACATAATAAATTATACTTGCACAAGTATCCCAGCCTCCTGACTGGGATGGAAAAGATGGAATTTTCACTCTTCCAGGTTTGTGCTGCACTCTCCAAGAGCCCATTTCCACAATAAATGGAATTAGTGCTTTAAGTGAAAATGAAAAGTGAAGGATTGAGGAGTTTACAAGGCTCCTAAACAAGTGTCAGTGGGATGTGCAGCTTCTTGTGGCACTTGGCTCTTTAAAGTTCTATTTCTCTCTTCTCTCAAGAACCTAAACCCTCCTAAACAGTGTGTAAATATGGCTGTAATTCCATTTAGCACATGGGAATGCACTAAATGAGATAAATGCATAATAAATAATACTTGCACAAGCATCCCAGCCTCCTGACTGGGATGGAAAAAATGGGATTTTCACTCTTCCAGGTTTGTGCTCTACTCTCCAAGAGCCCATTTCCACAATAAATTGAATTACTGCTTTAAATTAAAGTGAAAAGTGAAGGATTTAGGGGTTTTAGGGAAGGAAGAGCTGGGCAAGTGCACTGGTGCCTTAAGACAGGTGTTCAGTATTTATTTCGATTTTTTTATTATTTAGATTATTTTCTTGTTTAGATGATTATTCAGATTTTTTCCAAATCTTTATGAGGTTGGATATTCCAGCCAGTGGAAAATTCTGGCCTCATTTCTTTGGAGGGAAGCTGAGTGTCTCCTGTTTCCTGATGCTCCTGTCACGTGCAGTTAAAAGGTTTTATTTATTCCAATTGATTTCTTCAAGATTTCCCTGGAAATTCTTCCAGGTTTGTGCTCTACTCTCCAAGAGCCCATTTCCACAATAAATTGAATTACTGCTTTAAGTAAAAATTCCATTTCCACAATAAATTGAATTACTGCTTTAAGTAAAAATGAAAAATTAAGGATTTAGGGTTTTTAGGAAAGGAAGAGCTGCAATATGACCAGAAATGGTGCTGCCAATGATTTGCTCCACCTGGCAAAAAGCTGATAAAACATAAAAAAAGTGGGAAAAAAATTGGTGAGGATTTCCTCAGCAGCCTGGATTTTAATTCTCTTTCCAGCACAAACCCAGCCAGCATCAAAGACAAAGCCAAGGCATCACCAAAATTAATTAAACTTTTATTTCCCCCTTGAAAAGCAGCAGAAAATGGTTTTTTTGGGGAGGAGGACACAGGGCTGGGCTGGGCTGGGCTGGGTTGGTTTGTGCCCGATGGATTTTTCTGGAATGGGAATTTTGGGGAAGGATTTTCTGTAATTCCTCAAATTTGTGCAAAGCAAAACTGCTCAAAGTGGGAAAACCTGAGGAGCTGAAGCCCAGGGAACACAGGGAATTCTGGGGTTGATTTTCCAATGGAAGCAGAATTAGGAAATTACCCAGCACTGGTACAGGGTTTATTGAGACTAGAGAGCTAATTTCACTTTATTTTCACTTTATTTTCACTTTATTTATTTATATATTATTCACTATATAAATTTTCACGTTTGTTTGAAGCTTGTGGGCTAATTTCACTTTATTTATTTATATATTATTCATTTTATAAATTTTCACATTTATTTGAGACTAGTGAGCTAATTTCACTTTATTTATTTATATATAATTCAATATATAAATTTTCATGTTTATCTGAGGCTTGTGAGCTAATTTCACTTTATTTATTTATATATTATTGACTATATAAATGTTCACGTTTATTTGAGACTTGTGAGCTAATTTCACTTTTATATATTATTCACTGTATAAATTTTTACATTTATTTGAGGCTTGTGAGCTAATTTCACCTTATTTTCACTTTATTTATTTAGATATTATTCAATATATAAATTTTCACGTTTATTTGAGGTTTGTGAGCTAATTTCACTTTGTTTTCACGTTATTTATTTATGTATCATTCCCTATAAAAATTTTCACGTTTATTTGAGACTTGTGAGCTAATTTCACTTTATTTTCACTTTATTTATTTATATATTATTCACTATATAAATCCTCATGTCTATTTGAGGCTAGTGAGCTAATTTCACTTTATTTTCACTTTATTTATTAATATAATATTCACTATATAAATTTTCACATTTATTTGAGGCTTGTGAGCTAATTTCACTTTATTTATTTATACATTATCATTCACTATATAAATTTCCACATTTATTTGAGGCTTGTGAGCTAATTTCACTTTATTTTCACTTTATTTATTTATATATCATTCAATACATAAATTTTCCCGTTTATTTGAGGCTTGTGAGCTAATTTCACTTTATTTTCACTTTATTTGTTTATATATTATTCACTATATAAATTTCCACGTTTATTTGAGGCTTGTGAGCTAATTTCACTTTATTTTCACTTTATTTATTTATATATCATTCACTATATAAATTTCCACGTTTATTTGAGGCTTGTGAGCTAATTTCACTTTATTTTCACTTTATTTATTTATATATTATTCACGATATAAATTTTCACATTTATTTGAGGCTTTTGAGCTAATTTCACCTTATTTTCACTTTATTTATTTATATATCATTCACGATATAAATTTTCACATTTATTTGAGACTTTTGAGCTAATTTCACTTTATTTATTTATATATCATTCACTATATAAATTTCCACGTTTATTTGAGGCTTGTGAGCTAATTTCACTTTATTTATTTATATATCATTCACTATATAAATTTCCACGTTTATTTGAGGCTTGTGAGCTAATTTCACTTTATTTTCACTTTATTTATTTATATATTATTCACGATATAAATTTTCACATTTATTTGAGGCTTGTGAGCTAATTTCACTTTATTTATTTATATATCATTCACTATATAAATTTCCACGTTTATTTGAGGCTTGTGAGCTAATTTCACTTTATTTTCACTTTTTTTAAACTTTATTTATTTATATATCATTCACGATATAAATTTTCCCGTTTATTTGAGGCTTGTGAGCTAATTTCCCTTTATTTATTTATATATCATTCACTATATAAATTTCCACGTTTATTTGAGGCTTGTGAGCTAATTTCACTTTATTTTCACTTTATTTATTTATATATTATTCACTATATAAATTTTCATGTTTATTTGAGGCTTGTGAGCTAATTTCACTTTATTTTCACTTTATTTATTTATATATCATTCACTATATAAATTTTCACATTTATTTGAGGCTTGTGAGCTAATTTCACTTTATTTTCACTTTATTTATTTATATATCATTCAATACATAAATTTTCCCGTTTATTTGAGGCTTGTGAGCTAATTTCACTCTATTTTCACTTTATTTATTTATATATCATTCAATACATAAATTTTCACATTTATTTGAGGCTTGTGAGCTAATTTCACTTTATTTTCACTGACCTTATTCAGTGTCTCATCCCACACCCAGCTCCATTTCAATCAGAAGCAGAGCAGGGGCATTTAAAGCTTTTTTTTCCTGATGTATTTATTAGTGGTGAATCACATCATAATTCTCTTTGTCCTTGCTTCGAGCCCACACCAAGTTCACATGAAAACACACAAAGTTTTGGAGAGATTGGTGCTGTCCCATATTTCTCTCCTTCCCTGGGCAATATTTTGTGTTTATTTTGCCCTCCCTGGTTTTGATCTGCAGTGAGCAGCCATCCAGTGGGCTGGAGCTGATTTTATTTTTTTAGGAAGAGTTATGCAAACACATTTTTCCCCTGTTTACCCAGCAAGGTTTGAGTGGCTCTGACTTCCCCTACAAAGCAAAGAGGAAGGAAAGCAGCACGGGGATAAAAGAGGGGGAATAAAAAGAGGAGGGATGATAAAAGTGCCATTTTTCCTCTTAAGAACAAAGCTGTTTTACACTTTGCCACAAACCCCTGCTTGGTAATAGATTGAGGATGATTTAGGAGTGCTTTAGATATTTTTAGGGGTGGATTGCAGGATTTCTGGAGCTGTGCAGTTTCTGTGGAGCTTTGAATAAATGAAATATTATCTGAGCTATTGTCCCCATTACTGAACTATCAGAGCCACTCTTAACCTTTAATGTTCTTACTCTGGCAGCAGCCCTGGGACTCAGACAAGTTCTGTTATTCCTGGGACTCAGACAAGTTCTGTTATTCCTGGGACTCAGACAAGTTCTGTTATTCCTGGGACTCAGACAAGTTCTGTTATTCCTGGGACTCAGAAAAGTTCTGTTATTCCTGGGACTCAGACAACTTCTATTATTCCTGGGACTCAGACAAGTTCTGTTATTCCTGGGACTCAGAAAAGTTCTGTTATTCCTGGGACTCAGACAACTTCTGTTATTCCTGAGACTCAGACAAGTTCTGTTATTCCTGGGACTCAGACAAGTTCTGTTATTCCTTCCACACGTGAAGAACGTGAAGTAATCTCTTCATTTGCATTCCTGCAAAATTTTTGTGCAGGAAAATCCATCCAGAGAATTTATGCATTAAACCACCCAAACACTTGCAAGAATTTCAAGGGGAGAGCCAAGGAATTTTCTTCTTGGAACAAAGAGGCTCAGACTGAGATTTAAATTTTCTTCCTCAGGCTGCTTGCCTTGGTTTGAGTGAGAACTCTCATCTCAGTCTTCCTCTGCACAGAAGATATATATTGTATAATACATAATTATGTATATTTTCTATATATTTATATTATTATATTATATTATTGTTTATTATTATATATTATTATCTATTTATACATATCTTCTGCACAGAAGTTCGTTAGTGCTGCACTATTAATTAGGGCCACATCTGAAGCCCTTCTAAAAAATAATTGAGGAAGGCCAGGATGTGAGTCTGAAGTCAGAGGAAGGGAAATGATTTCGTTCTGTATGGAATGGTTTGGTTGAAGTCATCGAAATTAAAATTATTTCTTTTTAATGCGTGGTGTGGATTCTCTGTGCAGAATGTAAATAAAGTCTGAAGGGCTTTTTACAGGAACTAATTTGGATTTGGGGGGATTATGTGATGTGATGACTGGAATAACAAATTGATGGCTTTTCCTTTGAAATGTGAAATAATTCAGAGTGATTTTTCAAAATATAAGAAGGGAGAATTGAGAAAGTTTAAAAGTTGAGGTGATTGCCCCTTTGGGTCATTGTACCAGCAGAATTGTAGGGGAAAAACCCTCACACAGGAATTGATTGATTTATTTGCTTTGGGATCCACTGATAAAAGTTGTATCCATTGACTTTTTATATTTTACATATATATATATATATATATATATATATATATATATATATATATATACACACACACATATATATGTATATATACATATATATATATATATATATATATATATAATATAGACATCTATTTATATACACACCTATATATATACACATATATAGGTAAAATATAATTATAGGTAAAATATAAATAATTTTATATATTACCTATATATAATTAATATAGGTATAATATAGAATTATTTCTATTTTCTATATATTTATATTATTATATTATTGTTTATTATAATATATTATTTTCTATTTACATATTTATATTTTGAATATATATATTTACACTGAATAATCACACAAGCAGGTGTTAAATAACCAATTCCACAATAATTAATTGTTATGGCTGAGGGGTTTTTTTTTAAGGGATTCTAAGACCAAATCTTAGATTGCTAAATTTTCTGTTCCTGCTGTAAATTTGCAGATTGCTGTAAATGTTCTGTTCTTTGGGCTGATTTTATCTTCCCAAACCTGAGCGTTTCCAGGCACAAAGCTTCATTTTCTTGGCAGGAATGAGATGCCAGGGAAATGTGTCCTGCAGGTCACCCAGGGATGACTTCACCCCTCCTGCTGCCGTGACTCTGCTGCAGATGAGCCCTGGATGTGAAGCAGGGGATAAAATGTCCTGCTGAGAACGATTTTGGTTTGATTTCATGGGGCTTTCCTCGAATTTCAGATCAATCTGAGGGTGGAGTGTCGCAGACATCTTTTTATGGAAAATCCTTTACTGTGGATTTTTCCTCCTGAGAAGCTGAGAGGCCTCAGGAGCAAAATGTGAACAATGGTTATCTGCTGCTGTGGGATGCAACAGGTGCATCTGGGATTAATTAGAAACATCCAACATCATGTTGGATTTGTCTAATTAATGGCCAATCACAGTCAGCTGGCTTGGACAGAGAGCCTGAGCCACAAACCTTTGTTATCATCCTTCCTATTCTATTCTATTCTATTCTATTCTATTCTATTCTATTCTATTCTATTCTATTCTATTCTATTCTATTCTATTCTATTCTATTCTATTCCATTCTATTCTATTCTATTCTATTCTATTCTATTCTATTCTATTCTATTCCATTCCATTCTATTCTATTCTTAGCCACAAACCTTTGTTATCATTCCTTTCTATTCCATTCCATTCCATTCTATTCTATTCATTTCTTAGCCACAAACCTTTGTTACTATTCTATTCTATTCTATTCTATTCTATTCTATTCTATTCTATTCTATTCTATTCCATTCCATTCCATTCCATTCTATTCATTTCTTAGCCACAAACCTTTGTTATCATTCCTTTCTATTCTATCCTTAGCCAGCCTTCTGATGAAACCTTTTCTTCTATTCTTTTAGTAGAGTTTTAATGTAATATATATAATAAAATAATAAATCAGCCTTCTGAAACATGGAGTCAGATCCTCATCTCTTCCCTCCTCCTCAGAGCCCTGTGAACACTGTCACAGTGGAGGGGAGGGAAATCCAAGCTGGTTTTGCCTGGGTGAAGTTAAAATGTTGATAATCTTGGCTGGTTTTTATCAGTGGAGATAAGAGGATTGCCTTCATTAACATTTGTTCATTTTCTCTCTCATTTGCAACCCCTTTTTGAGGGGCTGAAACCCAACTTTCTCCTTACAGCCCATGCAAATAACCCACAAACAGATCTTTTTCCATCCAGGTTCTATTCCTTGCTCTTTCTTCTGCACTTCCCAGTTGCTCTGTAATTTAAATTGCACCACAGAAACAACAGAAATTTTATTGTTTATTTTTCAGAAAACGAAGTCTCCTTAAGTTATATGTTACATTTCATCCAGGCCCATGGCAGGGGTTCGGAACAAAATGATATTTAAGGTCCTTTTCGACCTCAAACCAGTCTGTGATTTATGGTTCTGTGGGTAAATGCAACAAAATTTCACTTGAACGCTTTTGTTAGCACAGCCAGAGCCCAGCAAAGGTTTGATGTGCAGCCTGCACGCTGTGTCACATTTGTTTCCATGGGTGGCAAGGTCATTAAACATCATCTGTTGGCTCCAGGTGAAGTGGAAGATGCTGGGAAGGTAAATAAAACACCCTCCCTGCTCCCCACAAAAACCACCCAGAGCCTCCTGCCTGACAAACTGCAGAAATGCAATCAGGCTGGCTCAGCCCTCGGAGAAAAATGGGGTTATTAAATCCCAGATTAAAGATAGGCAATTGGTGATTTTATCTCTCTCACAGACAAGATCCAATTTAGCTGATAGGGAGCTGAACCTGAAGAGAATTCTCTAAGTTGTTTATTTCCCCCAGAAATGCATCACTAATGTTTAATTTGCAAAACATGCCCTTGCTATGTTCCTTTTCACCCTTTTGCCTGTCAGGAAAATTATGGGGAAAATGAGGAGAGAACCTGTTTTGTTTTATTCCTCTCCTGAGAGCAACCTGGGCTTGGAAAAGGTCAGCTCCAGCCACAGGGGTCTAATTCCAGAAACTTCCAATGGGCTTAAACACTCCTGGATTTGCTGGAGGTTCTGCACCACGTGGATGATTTTCCTGTTTTTTAAACATCTCCTGTAAAATGGAGCTTCCAAAGGACACCTGTAATCTGTAATAAAAAAATTGAGTTTCCAAAGGACACCTGCAACCTGCAAACCCACCAGGCTTCCCTAGAGCTCCCTCTGCTCTGTGGTGCTGCAGCAGAGCTGGGCAGGAAAAGGAAAATAAAATGGATTTTATAAAGCACAAGAGGCAGGGAAATGTAGTAGAAATTGTACAAATAAAAGGATTAATTTTAATTTTTTTTTTTTGGTCTCAGCAGAGAGAAATGGGATTTGCCAGTGCAGTTTTCCTGCTTGTCAAGATTTGAGTGAGATTTTAAAGTATTTGAGGTTTCTCTGAAGGGCTGAGGGCTCGCAGGAGGCTGAGGTAACCATGGGAGATCTGCAGGCTGATTTCCAGCAGCATTTGGAAATGCAGATGGAAATGCTCCCTCTCCATCGCCATGGAGGAGCCCTGGGAGCTGGGGAATCATCATCCTCACAGCAGGAATCAGGGGCTGGAGGAGGGAATCGAGGGAGTGAGCTCCCTCTGGAATGCCATTGCCAGCCCCTCATTTCCACCAGCATTTCCTCTCCCTCTTCATTGCCATGGAAGTTGTTTGCTCTCCCTGGAGCAGCTGCTGGGAGGAGATGGGAAAACTTCTGAAAACTGAAATGTTAATTTAAAATGGTTTAAAAAATGTGCTGTGCTCAGAGTTGTGAATGTCTGTCTGTCTGTCACAAAGGGCCTGGAGTGACGGCACAAGGGGGATGGCTTCAGGCTGCCAGAGGGCAGGGTTGGGTGGGATATTGGGGATAAATCCCTCCCTGTGATGGTGGTGAAGCCTTGGGATGGGTTTCTAGAGGTTGCCTCTAGGAGAGTCAGGGGGTAGGACAGTCAGGATGGATGGAGATGAGGGATTTTTGAATCCAGGTGGTGGAATTTGGGTTTATTGCAAAGGGCCAAGTGCAGGGGCCTGCTGGGAGCTGCCAGGCACAGCTCAGAGCAGGCCCCAAAGAGGGAGAGGTAAAGAAAGTGGTAAAGAGGATGAGAGAACAAGGTTCCCATTACAATACAATAAATCTTCTTCTGGTCATGGAATTTGGGTTTATTGCAAAGGGCCTGGGTGCAGGGCCCTTGTTTGGAGCTGCCAGGCACAGCTCAGAGCAGGCCCCAAAGAGGGAGAGAGAGGTAAAGAGAGTGGGAAAGAGGATGAGAGAACAAGGTTCCCATTACAATACAATAAATCTTCTTCTGGTCATGGAATTTGGGGTTTATTGCAAAGGGCCTGGGTGCAGGGCCCTGCTGGGAGCTGCCAGGCACAGCTCAGAGCAGGCCTGAGAGAAGAGAGGGGGAGAGAGGATGAGAGGGGGAGAGAGTAAAAGTGTAAGAGAGTGAGGTTCCCGTTACAACACAATAAATCTTCTTCTGTGTTGAATATTCCAATTCTCACTCACCAATCTAGTCCAAGACACAAATCCTACAGCATTTCCATACAGCCTATAAGAATCATTACATTACCATCCTGTGTTACATTTTAAACCCTACAAACTCCTCTTTGGGCCCCTCCTGCCAAGCTGTAGGGTCTGCTCTGCCCCTTGGAGCTGTCTGCAAGCAGAGGGTGTTGTTCCATCAAAAGGGGATCACCTTCAGCCAGCCACACCATTGTTTTGCAGTTGTTCAGTAACTGAGGGATCTCAAAGCTTGCTTTCATTTCCATCTCACTCATAATTTCTATATTCTCCAAATCTTTCTCCAGACAATCACATTTAAAAGGCTTTCCTGTTCCATCTTCCCCAACAGTTGCCCCATCCCTGGGAGTGTCCATGGCCAGGTGGGATGAACGTGGTCCAGAGCAGGGCTGGAACAAAAGGAGTTTTCATCAAAACAAAAAATGTGGTTTTTTTTGTTCATCCACATCAACAAAAAAATGTGAGGTTCTGCATCAATGTACCTAAAAAAGGTGATTAGAAGGAGGAGATTATTTATTTTGTGAAGGAGGCACAAATCCAGCCAGGATCTGGACTTGGATGTGGATGTGCCTGGGCTGTGAGGGGTTTGCAAATCAAACCTGGAACAAGATGAGTTTTCAGGTCCCCATGCATCCCAGAGCATCATTCCACTGGGATCCTTGGGATAACAAAGCTGTTGGAGAGGTGGATGCTGGTGGTCAAATCCTGCATGGTAAAAAAATCCCAGGTTTGGGTCTTTGTGCTACTGAGATTTGATTTTGAGATTTGAATTTCAAACCCCTCACAGCCCAGGCACATCCACATCCAAGTCCAGATCCTGGCTGGATTTGTGCCTCCTTCACAAAATAAATAATCCCCTCCTTCTAATCACCTTTTTTAGGTACATTGATGCAGAACCTCACATTTTTTTGTTCCTTGAAAGAGGAATTTTCAGAGCCTGGAGAATGAAGGCTCTTGCCTGGCTTTGATGGATGGTCCTTTTATCCAGGGCTGTGCTGGTACTCGTGCACACAACATCCAAAGTATCACACACATTTTCCAATTGAATGGCTCTCCTCAGTGAAGAAAATCCATATTCTCTGCTCAACAATGTGGACCAAAAGTCGAATAAACAGTAAAAAAATAAATGGAGTAACCAGGGATTAGCAGACAGTGCATTATGTTGATTACCCACATTGTCTTCAGCTTAATAAATTCTATTTTGCTGTAAGTCAGCTCAATTGTGTGTGAAAATAGAGAAGGTGGAAAATGAGACTGAACAAGAGGGTTAAATGACAGTGTGCAGTTCCAGAGGCAATTAAAAACCAAAAACTCCAGCCCTTGAGGAACAGAAAAAGAGGAGGTTTTGAAGTGTAAAATAAAAGACACAATTCTGTGTTAATGTGGGAAGTTAAAATTGTCTGTCCAAGGCTCTTCATTAAACCTTCACAAAGGCAGAACTTTTAACTTGCAGCCCTAAAGATGGGCAAAGAGGATGGATCAGGGATTTCAAGCCATGATTTTGCAATGCCACTCACTGCATTCTGATTAAAACCCCCTGGATTTGGCCTGTGCTCAGTGAGACCCTCCTGGGCTGTCCTAAGAACAACCTTGCAATAAAGTTTCTTGTGCTTTTTTATGTAGATAATTATTGTTTTGCATTCTTTTCTGGAGGAGGAGGAATTTGATGGGCTGTTGGTTTGCCCAGTGGCATTGGAGAGGTGGCACTGCCACCCTCCAACTACTGTCACTTTTGGAAACCTATAAATGTTGGAGTCAGAAATTAAAAGTGCTTTTTTACCTTGAGAGAGCTGAGTGTGCTCATTGTGTTCTTTCATGTCCTATAGTGACACCTGACCAGGGGTTTTCTACCAAAAATGCCCAAAATTATTTTGATTTTGCCAAAATCTCTCCAAAAGTGAGTGACAGAAACAGGAATTTGTTTCTGCTGTGAGTTCCAGCTTCTCAGGAGACAAAAGTGTCCCCATGTGGAGATGCTGAAGTGTCTCCCTGTTCCTCTAAGTCCTTCCCAGCCTTCTGATGTTCACATTCCTGTAATGGAGTTTCTCCTGCATTTTTATGTAAATAATTATTGTTTTACATTCTTTTCTGGAGGAGGAGGAATTTGATGGACTGTTGGTTTGTCCGGTGTCATTGGTCTTGAAAGTCTATAAAAGTTGGAGTCAGAAATTAAAAGTGCTTTTTTACCTTTGGAGAGCTGCGTGTGTGTGTTGTGTTTTTTTGTGTGCAATAGTGACACCTGACCAGGTGTTTTCTACCAAAAATGCCCAAAATTGTTTTGATTTTGCCAAAATCTCTCCAAAATTGAGTGATAGAAACAGGAATTTGTTTCTGCTGTGAGCTCCAGCTTCCCAGGAGACAAAAGTGTCTCCATGTGGAGATGCTGAAATGTCTCCCTGTTGTCCCAAGTTCTTCTGAGCCTTCTGATGTTCACATTCCTCCCCGTGCTGCTTTCCTTGGTTTATTGTTTCTACTTAATGAACTGGCAAATAAATTATAAAAATCTGGTGTACAAGCCCATTCCTTATTAATTCCATATTTGCTGCAGCATTTTGAACGTTAATGAATCAAGGAGATGGAAAAGCCTGGTGATTTAATTGCACAATTACCATTGCTGTAACATTTGTTTTAAGGATGTGACAAAGTTAATGGAAGTTTTATTTTTTTATTTCAAGTGATCTTCAAGTAATATTTGGATTTTTAAAACAATGTTTATTTTATTATGTTTTATTTCCTGTCTCTGCCTTTTTTTAATTTAATTATTATTCATCTGTTGAACTGAAAAGGAGATAATTGTTTCTACATATCTCTATATTCTAATTATTTCTGTGGATTTCTATATCCATCATTTTCTGTATAAACTTTTAACACTTCATCCATTTTGATGTTTGAAGCTTCCCTAATGAAACAAATTTTTAAAGTGGGATTTGAGTAAACTTCCCTGCTGAATAAAACAAAAAGGATTCACCAAGGAAGGAAACATCTCCCATTAATCCTGGGAGTGGAGGACGTATTATTGTTATTAATTCCAGTAATTAGGAGGCAAACATAACAAATGACTCCTAATAAGCCTTTCAGACGGGATTTTCTTTTAATCTCCAGGCTCATTTATATTTATTTTTATTTTTTTCACCAGCTGAACTTGGCATTATCTGCACACTCTGCAATGACCTTTGTTTGTTTGCTGACAGAAACAACCCAGAGGTTGAAATCAAAGTGATTTTAATTTATTTTAATTTAAGAGTCAGGACAAAATAAGACATTAAGATACTTTTATTTTTTTAGTTTGTGGATGGATTTAAAAACCATAAATCACAAATATCCCCATATTTAGAAGAATTAAGGAAGAAATGCATGGAGAGAGTGGAAATCCATCCACAAACAAAAAATACAATTATCTTTATCTCTTATTTTGTCCAAGGTTGGTATTTGGGCCAACCTGGAAAGAGTTAAGGAGTGCTCACAGCTGCCAAAGCTGAGCCATCTGCTGGGTTCAAAGTTGATCAAGTATCACTGCTTTTAAATTAATAAAGGCTCTGTTAGAAGAGTAATTGGAAGTTGCATAAAATATGGATTTAGGCCTTGGGTATAGAGCATATATTTGATAAGGGCTTTAGACTATTTCTATAAAAAGTTCCACTTTTGTGATTACTGCAGCATTAAATCCTGGAACGTTTGTGGTCTAATCCCATCTAAGGATTAGGATTAGTGGCACAGCATTATTCCCTAAAGCCCCAGGCCCGAGTTCCCCATTATCCAACTCTGCCAGGGCAGATTTGCCCTTCAGGAGAGGCGCCCGAGCCCTGGAAATGCAGATTCCCTTTGTTTGCCAGATTTGGGGAGGATTGCCCCGATTCCATCAGCACCAAGGACAGGGCAGGGGATGGAGAAGGAGCGGGACCCACCCGAGCAAGGCTGGAAACACAACCCTGGTCCCCCTCAGCTGGGAGTGTTTGAGGGTCCCCAGGACGAGGCAAGAGATGAAAATTTAACTCCATGTTGCAGAAGGCTGATTGATTATTTTATTATGTTATTATATTAAAATAAAATTATATGCTAAATAAAATTATACACTAAAACAAAATATATACAAAATAAAATTATATACTAAAACTACACTAAAGAAAGAGAGACTTTGATCAGATGCTGAGCACAAGAGCCCTGAGCGTCTGAGTTCTTGTGAGAAATGTCAGAATCCTGGGATGGTTTGGGTGGGAAGGGACCTTAAATCATGGTTAAAATCTCTGTGTCACAAACATCTTTCATGGAAAATCCTTTCCTTAGGGGTTTAACTCCTGAGAAGCTGAGAGGCCTCAGGAACAAAATGTAACCAATGGTTATCTGCTGCTGTGGAATGCAACAGGTGCATCTGGGATTAATTAGAAACATCCAACATCATGTTGGATTTTTCTAATTAATGGCCAATCACAGTCAGCTGGCTTGGACAGAGAGCCTGAGCCACAAACCCTTGTTATCATTCTATTCTATTCTATTCTATTCTATTCTATTCTATTCTATTCTATTCTATTCTATTCCATTCTATTCTTAGCCAGCCTTCTGAGGAAATCCTTTCTTCTATTCTTTTAGTATAGTTTTAATGTAATATATATCATAAAATAATAAATCAGCCTTCTGAAACATGGAGTCAGATCCTCATCCCTTCCCTCATCCTCAGAGCCCTGTGAGCACGGTCACATCTCTACATTTTTACATTTCAACTACTGCTCTGTATTTAATAATCTTTGCTCTGAGGCAGTGATTCCTTAATATTGGCAGCACACTCTTGCAAAATTGATCTTTTTTCTGGTGCACAAAATCCCACAAACACAAAAGTCATGGAATAGTTTGGGTTGGAAGGGACCTTAAAAATCATCCAAGGCCACCCCTGCCATGGCAGGGACACCTCCCACTGTCCCAGCTGCCCCAAACCCCATCCTTGGACACTTCCAGGGATTAGAGACATTAAAAATCCTTCCAGCAGAAGTTGTCCCTCATTCCAATTTTATTTTATGTGTGTGGAAGAGCTCCAGTAAATGATTTTGGGTGCTGAATATGAAATCCAGATCCATGAGAGCTCTCCCAGGACTAGGAATTCTCATCCTGCAACGCTCTGACAGGCAGGAGAAAGTCACCTCTCATTTTGTTGTTGTGTAGCAGCACTGGTCAAACATTTTATAACTTATTTTAGGTAATTTAATCCCATTAACATGCAGCTAATTTAGCATGACACGAGCTGTGGCTGTGCAGCTCCAGCTTTGTTCATTAAATCCAACATTAAGTCATTGTTCTGACACCCCAAAGAGGTATAATCAGCCACTGATTAATTAGCACCAGGATGTCAGGCTCTAATAATTGACCAAAAGTTTATCTTGTCAGAAATGGCCTTTTGGTGGATTTTGTGCACTCAGTGAAACGGAAATCACAGCCCTGAAAGGCAAGGGCAGATCTCAGGGGGCACCTGCAGGGTTTGTGTGCCAGGTTGGTGCAGGGACATCCTCCAGGGCTGTCCCTCCTGGAAAGAAAGTTCCCATATTTATTCACATTGCCATGTTTCCAAATGCAGAAAGTGTCCAGGAAAGGAATTCCAAGGAATCCTGTCCCTCCTGAAGAGGAAATTCCCATATTTATTCACATTGCCAGGTTTCCAAATGCAGAAAGTGTCCAGGAAAGGAATTCCAAGGAATCCTGTCCCTCCTGAGAAGGAAATTCCCATTTTTATTCACGTTGTCATGTTTCCAAATGCAGAAAGTGCCCAGGGAAGCAATTCCAAGGAATCCTGTCCCTCCTGGAAAGGAAATCCCATTTTTGTGCACATTGCCAGGTTTCCAAATGCAGAAAGTGCCCGGGGAATCAATTCCAAGGAATCCTGTCCCTCCTGGAAAGGCTGCCAGGGCTGCAGTTCCTCCCCTTGCAGAGCTCAGAGAGGCAGCAGCTCCAGGCCCGTCCCCAGGCTGTGAAATCTTGATTTGTTCGTGGCTACAAACCCTTGAAAGAAACATCATTACTGCTGGAGTTTGCTTTATGAGCCTCGAGTCAAGCTTGGATTGTTGGAGTGGTTTTATGGATGTCTCCAGCACGAGCAGCAGGCCTGGGTTTGGATTGTGGTGCCTCTCGTAAAAGGCAGAGATTTACTGCTCTCCCTGCTCCCATCACCTCAGAAACTGGGCTCCCCTGACCTGGGATGTATTTAAGATTTAAAGGTGACAAATCCCAGGAGCTGGAGGCTCAGAGCAGCTCCCAGCCTGGAAAAGGCACCCGGGAGAGCTGAGGAGGAGAGCAGGAAACACAGAAAAAGGAGAGCAGGAAACACAGAGGAGATCAGGAAACACAGGAGGGGATCAGGAAACACAGGAGGGGATCAGGAAACACAGAAAAAGGAGAGCAGGAAACACAGAGGAGATCAGGAAATACAGAGGAGATCAGGAAACACAGGAGGGGATCAGGAAATACAGAGGAGATCAGGAAACACAGAAAAAGGAGAGCAGGAAACACAGAGGAGATCAGGAAACACAGAAAAAGGAGAGCAGGAAACACAGAGGAGATCAGGAAACACAGAGGAGATAAGGAAATACAGAGGAGATCAGGAAATACAGAAAAAGGAGAGCAGGAAATACAGAGGAGATCAGGAAACACTGGAGGGGATCAGGAAATACAGAGGAGATCAGGAAACACAGAAAAAGGAGAGCAGGAAACACAGAGGAGATCAGGAAACACAGAAAAAGGAGAGCAGGAAACACAGAGGAGATCAGGAAACACAGAAAAAGGAGAGCAGGAAATACAGAGGAGATCAGCAAACACAGGAGGGGATCAGGAAATACAGAGGAGATCAGGAAATACAGAAGAGATCAGGAAACACAGAGGAGATCAGGAAACACAGAGGAGATCAGGAAACACAGAAAGAGGCGATCAGGAAATACAGAAAAAGGAGATCAGGAAACACAGGAGGGGATCAGGAAATACAGAGGAGATCAGGAAATACAGAAAAAGGAGATCAGGAAACACAGAAAAAGGATATCAGGAAACACAGAGGATATCAGGAAACATAGAGGAGATCAGGAAATACAGAGGAGATCAGGAAATACAGAAAAAGGAGAGCAGGGAACACAGAGGAGATCAAGAAATACAGAGGAGATCAGGAAACACAGAAAAAGGAGAGCAGGAAATACAGAAAGAGGTCAGGAAGTTCTAAGCTTAATAATGGAGCTCTGTGCATTGTGTTTGAAGGCTCACAAGCAGGGATTGTATTTGAAATAAGCAAGCATTGTTTAACCAAAGGTACCTGTGCTTATAGTGGTTGGGTAGAACTACTGTCAGTATAGAATATGTACTATACAGATATAAATACTGTCAATGTGCTTTTGCTTTGTGGGATTGGTCAAAAAACTTTTAAAGTGAGTTGTGACATTGAGTTCTTGGTCTGCTGCCTGGGATGTGAGCTGGTGGCATCTTCCCATTGTCACAACCATGGAATAGTTATAAAATAAATAAAATCAAACAGCTCAAGGCAGTTCCCAGCAGTCCTGTCCTGTTTGGGATTTGTGCACAGCCCCTGGCCAGTGATGCTTCTAAACCCTCTGATGTTCACATTCTTATAATGCAGTTTCTCATTCACTTTGATGTAAATAATTATTGTTTTACATTCTTTTCTGGAAGAAAAGAAATTTGATAGAATGTTGGTTTGGCCAGAGTTATTGAAGAGGTGGCACTGTCACCCTCCAACCCACTGTCACTTTTGAAAATCTATAAATGTTGGAGTCAGAAATTAAACTTCCCTTCTTTTTTACCTTAGAAGTTCCAGCGTTGTGTTGTTTTATTTCATGTCCTATTGCAATAAAGAGGAATATTGTTCACACAGAGGCCTCAAAGATGTTTCTCTTAGGCCAACTGGAGCTGTTTGATAACTCCACGAGGTCTGTGCCAGCCCAGGAATTCAACTCAGGCAGGGCAGACACAGAGAGTGCCAATGAACCCTCTAAAATTACCCCGAGCAAAGCAGGGCACATCTGACTGGAGGGAAACGTTCCTCTGGCATCATCTTCCTGCTGTGGTGCTAATAAACCATAATAAACCATAATTCCAAATGCCTTGTGAGCTGTGTAAATAATGAGTGACCTCCCATTGTCATAGGAGAGGTGGCACTGTCTCCCTCCAACCCACTGTCACTTTTGAAAGTCTATAAATGTTGGAGTCAGAAATTAAACTTCCCTTCTTTTTTACCTTAGAAGTTCCAGCGTTGTGTTGTTTTATTTCATGTCCTATTGCAATAAAGAGGAATATTGTTCACACAGAGGCCTCAAAGATGTTTCTCTTAGGTCAACTGGAGCTGTTTGATAACTCCACGAGGTCTGTGCCAGCCCAGGAATTCAACTCAGGCAGGGCAGACACAGAGAGTGCCAATGAACCCTCTAAAATTCCCTCGAGCAAAGCAGGGCACATCTGACTGGAGGGAAACGTTCCTCTGGCATCATCTTCCTGCTGTGGTGCTAATAAACCATAATAAACCATAATTCCAAATGCCTTGTGAGCTGTGTAAATAATGAGTGACCTCCCATTAAGGGCTGCTCAGTGAAGGAGCCTCGCTGCAGTTGGGGCTGCAGGGCCAGGGGCTGATTGGGGTCTGTTCCAGGGTGATTTACATCATCCTGGCACTCCAAAGGGGAATTAACTGAACATAAATGTGATCTATGCCCACTTGAGGAATGCCTTCCTGCCTGGGTGTTGAATAAAGGGAGCTTACTGTAAATAAGGCTGAGAAAAATGACATTCAGTTGCTATTTTGGCAAGAGAATGAAGCTCAGTAATCCTCAGGGGGAGGAGGGCTGGAGCAGAGAAATTTCAGCTCATGAGAAAAGGGACAGAATCCTCACCAGGTATTGGGGCAATAAATTCAATTCTCTTCAGCCAGGTGACTGAAAAGCAGCTCCTGATGCCTTTCCTGCTTAGGAATATGAAAGGTGGGAATGGGAACCCAACACTGGGGAGGATTCTGGGAGCACTGAACTGAATTTCATGGCCAGAGAGTCACATCTGTGCCATGATAACAACAACGTTTCCTATGGTAAAAGTTAAGAAATTAGAGAAAGCAAAAATTCCCCACAGTGAAAATGAAGAAATAAACCTGATGCCTTTCCTGCTTAGGAATATGAAAGGTGGGAATGGGAACCTCACTCTAGGAAGGATTTTGGTAGCACTGAACTGAATTTCATGGTCAGAGAGTCACATCTGTGCAGTGAAAACAAAGTTCCCCATAGTAAAAGTTAAGAAATAAAAGAAAGCAAAAATTCCCCACAGTGAAAATGAAGAAATAAAAGAAACCAAAAATGCCAAATTCCTGACTGATAAAATGAAAAGCAGAATGCAGCATGTTCCAAGATGGTTTTATGTCACTGTAATATTTTATAAAAAATCCCTTTGTAGGATTTCTTCTCCTGGGAAGCTTCAGTTTCTCCACATTTTGCTCCTCTGGAATGTGATTTGGAGAATTGTTTACCCAGCACGTGAATTGTTTTTATTTAATGGCCAATCCCAGTCCAGCTGTGTCAGACTCTCTGGTCAGTCACGAGTTTTTATTGTTCATTCTTTTCTAGACTTCTGATGTCTCCTTTCTCTTTCTTTAGTGTAGTTTTAGAATAGAAGATAGTATAATATAATATAGTATAATATAGTACAATATAGTATAGTATAATATAGTATATTATAACATAGTATAATATAGTATATTATAACATAGTATAATATAATATAATATAATATAATATAATATAATATAATATAATATAATATAATATAATATAATATAATATAATATAACATAATATAATATAGTATAATAAAATATAGTATAATATAGTATGATATAGTATAATATAGTATAGTGTAAAGTAATATAATGTAATATAATATAATATAATGTAACATAATGTAGTATAATATAATGTAATGCAATATAGTAAAGTATAATGTAATGTAATATATTATAATATAGTATAATGTAATATAATATAATACAATATAATTCTATATTAATATATAATTAATATATTAATAATTAATATAAAGCATATATAATATTAATATCATAGATTTTATATAACATATCAATATATTATATTAATATACATTAAGTAATATGTAAAAATATATAATATTAATATTATTAATAATTATACATTAATATATATATGCACCAGCTTGTTTTTGCCCAGGCAGCTTCCCCGATTCCCAGCTGCACCACAAATTCACCTCCAGGATGCAGAAGAGAGCAGCAGAGAGGGGGTGACCCGCTCAGCAGTGCCAGCAATTCCCTGCAGGTGACACAAAGCAGCTCGTCTATCAGCAGCCTCCTCCTGTGCCTGACTTTGAGGCGCATTATCCTCACACAAAGTGAAACGAGGGGGATGAAAGAGGGGAAAAACAAATCCTGTAAACAACGGAGAGCAAATCTGCCAGGCTGCCAAACTGCGCTGGAGTGGAAGGAGCTGAGTGCGCTGAGGGCTCTGTGCTCTCCCAGCCCAGGCGAGCCCACACGAGCTGCACTTGCCCTAAAATGCTCTTAAATCTTCTCCCAGTCCCTTCTCCCAGCTCCCTTCCCTCCCACACAGCTGCACATCCTGGAGCTTATTGTATACAAAATGCAGTTTATGGTATCCAAAATGCAGTTTGTTGTATCCAAAATGCAGTTTATTGTACCCAAAATGCAGTTTATTCTATCCAAGAGGTTACAGCAGTCCAGGGCCGTGGGTGACAGAGCTGTGCCCACAGCTGTCAGCTCCAGCTGCAGGCAGGCCTGGAGACCCTTTGGTTTGGTTACAATGCATTATAAACTTTTCTTTTGGTTACAATGCATTATAAACTTTTCTTTCAGTTACAATACATTATTTACTTTTCTTTTGGTTACAATGCATTATTTACTTTTCTTTGCTGAGCATCTTCATACAGCAGAACCAATCTATACCTTAACTATTATCTATAGCCTATCATAACTACTGTAATTACCATATTCATGTCTCTGTTCTCCAATCACTCACAGTCAGTACATTACAGTTTAAGCTAGAAGCTGTTTTTCAGTTTTCTTGCAGTGGAAAATTCTGAGACCTTTTTTCTACTTGCAGCTTTGCTGCCTTGTTTGCCTGTGCTCTCTTCCTGCTTGGTAAAAACATCTTCTTGTTTGGGGTGGGTTTATCCTTTGCTCTAAGCCATAGAAACCCTTCTAACTAACACACCCTTTGCCTCCTTGGTTATCCAGTGACACTGGCTCAGCAATTCTTTTCTTCTATATCCAAACTTGCTCCCATCTCTATTCCTTCATCAGACTCTACATTTAAAAATCTTTCTGCCAAGCACAGATATCTGTGAGACTTTCCTGTCAAACTCTCATCCTTCCCAACACAGAGGTTATGAAATGATTGAGACTCATTTGATATTTACCAGCATTGTTTAACAGCATTGTTTTACACTTAATATCTTTACATTATAAATTTATAAATACATTTAATACCCCTGGTAGTGCCCAAGGCCAGGTTGGAGCACCTGGGGCAGTGGAGATGTCCCTGCCATGCCAGGCTTGGCACCAGATAATTTTTAAGGTCCCTTCCAACCCTAAACCATTCCATGACTTTTGTGTTTCAGAGCTGGTGGAATTTTTTTGCACCAGAAGAACAAAAATCAATTTTGAAAGCATCTGTTGCCAATATTAAGGACTCGCTGCCTCAGAGCAAAGATTATTAAATACAGAGCAGTAGTTAAAATGTAAAAATGTAGAGATTTTAATCAATTGTCTCTCATGCCTGTTTTAAGGAGAAAATCCACTTGAATGAGGATGAACAGATGGATATTGGGCAGCACTGAAAGGCAGTAATGAATAACCTCAAAATTAAGAGCAGGAGGAAATAGAAAAATCTTTTCTGTTGTTTGCAGCACATAAGAGTAGAAGAGTTTTGTGTTTTATGAGAAGAAAACTGCCTACAAGTGATTGAACCAAACCTCACCAGAAAATCCCTGGTGTCAGCAACGTGAGGTCAAATCTCAGAGGCTGCTGATGATTCCTTGCCAAAGGAGAAAGCATTTAGCACAGCAAAAATGCACCTGTGTTCCAGAAATACACCTGGGTTCTAAAAATGCACCTGGATTCCAAAAATGCACCTGGACACTAAAAATACACCTGGATTCTGAAAATATCATGGATTCTTAAAATAACATAGATTCTGAAAATACACCTGGATTCTAAAAATACACCTGGATTCCAAAAATGCATCTGGACACTAAAAATACACCTGGATTCTGAAAATAACAGATTCTGAAAATACACCTGGATTCTGAAAATGCACATGGATTCCAGAAATGCAACTGGATTCTGAAAATAACATGGAGTCAAAAAATACACCTGGATTCTGAAAATGCACCTGGATTCTAAAAATACACCTTGATTCTAAAAAATAATATAGATTCTGAAAATGCACCTGGATTCTGAAAATGCACCTGGATTCTGAAAATAACATAGATTCTGAAAATACACCTGGATTCTGAAAATGCACCTGGATACTTAAAATAATATGGAGTCCAAAAATACACCTGGATTCTGAAAATGCACATGGATTCCAAAACTACACCTGGATTCTGAAAATAACATGGATTCCAAAAATGCACCTGGATTCTGAAAATAACATCGATTCTGAAAATACACCTGGATTCTGAAAATGCACATGGATACTGAAAATACACCTGGATTCTGAAAATGCACCTGGATTCTGAAAATAATATGGAGTCCAAAAATACACCTGGATTCTGAAAATGCACCTTGATACTAAAAATACACCTGGATTCCAAAAATGCATCTGGATACTAAAAATACACCTGGATTCTGAAAATAACATGGAGTCCAAAAATACAGCTGGATTCTGAAAACAACATGGATTCTGAAAATGCACCTGGATTCTGAAAATGCACCTGGATACTAAAAATACACCTGGATTCCAAAAATGCACCTGGATTCTGAAAATAACATAGATTCTGAAAATACACCTGGATTCTGAAAATAACATGGAGTCCAAAAATACACCTGGATTCTGAAAATAACATAGATTCTGAAAATACATCTGGATTCTGAAAATACACCTGGATTCTGAAAATGCACATGGATTCCAAAAATACACCTGGATTCCAAAAATGCACCTGGATTCTGAATATGCACCTGGATACTAAAAATACACCTGGATTCTGAAAATAACATGGAGTCCAAAAATACACCTGGATTCTGAAAATGCACCTGGATTCCAAAACTACACCTGGATTCTATAAAATCCCCCTGGATTCCCAGAGCACTCCTGCTCTGCACAGCTCCGTGTGGCTGCTGCTCTGTGCCTGAGCAAAAAGAGAGAAAACTTCTGCTGCTGCTGCTGCCAATGAAATTTGGATGGAATCCTCACCAAGAACAGGAACAAGAAGTGAATTTGAAGCCTTCCCTGCCAGTTCTGTTCCAGCCTCTGTTCAGTCACTCCAGGCTGTGCCAGCTTGATTCTATTGGAACTGAGCCTCAGGAAAGGAGACAATTTACCTTAAATTCACTTTAAATTTACCTTAAATTTACTTTAAATTCAGCAAATTATTCCCCTCCACTAAAACAACTTTATGGCTGTGGAACAGCTGTCCCACACAGCAATCCAGCCACCTCTGTCCCATTCCATGGCCACCATTATTTATAAATATATTTATAATTAAATTCACTTTGATGACCTTGAGCAGCCCCTGGGGTTCACTTTTCCCTTCTTGGGCAGCTTGAAATTCACTTTGGGTATCTTGAATCCCACTTTGGGGGATGTGAGGAGAATCATGACATTTACCTGGAAAAATCCTGCACGTGATGCAAATTCCCACGTGAGATTAGGATGCAGAAATGCTTGAGGCTCATTTGACATTTAACAGCATTGTTCTACATTTAATATTTGAAAGCAATAAAACTTAAAAAGCCCAAATCAGGAAAATCAACCCCTCCC
Organism: Setophaga petechia; assembly: GCA_024362935.1. Classification (NCBI taxonomy): domain Eukaryota; kingdom Metazoa; phylum Chordata; class Aves; order Passeriformes; family Parulidae; genus Setophaga; species Setophaga petechia. Next base: position 13,363 of record JANCRA010000123.1, on the reverse strand, counting down.
CAGCCTCCCCTCCTAACTGCACATAATAAATCAGGGTGGTTAAGGAGTTTTAAGCCATAAAACTGCAAATCAGGCGTTTTGTGCTGCAAATCGATTTCTATTGAGAGCTCTCCCAGCTTCATTTGGAGCTGCCAGGGGCTGCTCACGGAGCAAACACAGGTGACAGGAACCAATCTGCCTCTGTGGGGGCAGCAGCCCTTGCATCTGCCAGAGAAATGGGAATTTTGGGGCGTTTTGGGGTTTTTTTCTTCCTCAATGCAAAGCAGGTAAAATTGAAAGCAATTTGTGCGAAATTGAAGCGCGAGTTAAAGCGCTGCTGCAATCCATCTCCGAAAGTTCAGCTCTGCTCCACTTGAATTTTTCTTTTTCATTTGTTTTTTAGCATTTATTACAGCAGGGAATGATGATGCCTTAGGAAGGGGAGATTTAGTGCTGTGCAGGAACAGGAGCAGAGCAGAACTAGGAGCACTTTGTGCTGCCTGATGCCAAATAATATCTTTGCCTGATTCTAAAATGCACTACAAATAAAAGCTCTGCATTCATGCACTACATTAGTGCTGAAAAGGAGCCCCAGAGAACATCTCATTTCTGCAGCGTGGATGATCAAGCTGCCAAGAACGAACTACTGCAAACTGATTTTATGATGCTTGTTACTGGCTGATAAAATTAATGTTGTCACGCAGCAAACACAGATTCTTAATACTCGGATAAAATAGCAGTTGTCATAATGAAATCAGCCTGCCTGGGAGCCAAAATAAAACAAAAAACAAAAGGGAGATGGTGCTTTAGACAATTTGGGGAGTTCAGTGGAGACAGAAAATATTAAGACAGAGCTGAGCTTGTTCCCCCTCTCATCACAGACAGATTGGATCAGTGGGACCTGGCTGTTTGCTGCTTGGTTGGGTTCCTGTCTGCAGTGAAGGAACTGGCCCAGGGATGAGGAGGGATTGGGGAATTCCCATTCCCATCCTCAGGGAAGGGATGCCAGCCCCCAGAGGATGTGTGGTGACCAGGTAGATGGGAGACTTGCTCATCCTCTGATGACCGACAAATCTCAAATTTATTGATTAACAGAATTACTTTTATAATCACAGTAATAAGGCTCATCCATATTGCAAAACTAAAGCTCACTATTGGTCAGCTATAAAAAGTCAATCCCACCCTTCTCAAGATGTTTGTGGCTTCTTTTTTACCTCCTGTTATCACATAATTTATAAAACAACTTCTTGCTCAAAGAAACCATGGCCTTGAATTAGGCAGCTGCTGCTTTCTCAGATACTTTCTCACGTTTCTTTTCCCATGGACTGTGTCTCAGTAAAAAACTATCCACAAGATGGTGCTTTAGACAATTTGGGGAGTTCAGTGGAGACAGAAAATATTAAGACAGACCTGAGCTTGTTCCCCCTCTCATCACAGAGAAATTGGATTAGTGGGACCTGGCTGTTTGCTGCTTGGTTGGGTTCCTGTCTGCAGTGAAGGGACTGGCTCAGGGATGAGGAGGGATTGGGGAATTCCCATTCCCATCCTCAGGGAAGGGATGCCAGCCCCCAGAGGATGTGTGGTGACAAGGTAGACGGGAGACTTGCTCATCCTCTGATGACCAACAAATCTCAAATTTATTGATTAACAGAATTACTTTTATAATCACAGTAATAAGGCTCATACATATTGCAAAACTAGAGCTCATTATTGGTCAGCTGTAAAAAGTCAATCCCACCCTTCTCAAGATGTTTGTGGCTTCTTTTTTACCTCCTGTTATCACATAATTTATAAAACAACTTCTTGCTCAAAGAAACCATGGCCTTGAATGAGGCAGCTGTTGCTTTCTCAGATGGATTTTCTCACATTTCTTTTCCCATGGACGGTGTCTCAGTGAAAAACTGTCCACAGTGTGGCTCCTCTGGGTGAATTCAATTGCAGCACTCACACAATCCAAGTTAATTACCTGACCCAAATCCTTTTTCTGGGTTAGGAATTCACTGCTGGGGCTTTTCCAAGAAAAAATGCCACACAGATATTCCCAGCGAAGGCACTGCAGGTACTGAACTTTTATCTGGAATTTCCTCAGAGTCAGAACGATTTCAGACAGTGAAATTGCCATGAAAATTTTATGGTTTCTGTGAAATCCTGGCCCCGCAGGAAAATTGCATCACCAGCTTAGGGGGGACACGATTTCCCCAAAGTTCACTGTGTACAGTGCAGGATGTGCCTAATTAAAATCCATAGAGGAAGTTGTTTACCCTGAGGTGTAACTGGGGTGCAAAGCTGTTTTAAGGCAAACACACAAAGGAAGCCCAGACACCCCTCAGCATCCTCTGTGCTCATGTGGGAGCCTCACATGCACACGAAGACATTTACTCACTCCATAAAGTTTATAAAGCCATCACTGGATATAATTAAAGGTATATTTTCTTCTAGCTGATCTTTTTAAAGTGGGTCATCATGTTGATTTAAGTAACTGCAGTGGTGCCTGTGAATGTTTAATGAAAATAAAGGCCAGCGAGGAACAAGCACAGACAATTTATTGTCCCATTCCCATTTCACTGGGGTTCTTACTCTCAGCTCCAACGCCACTTTTAGAAGCAGTAATAAGATCATTTCCTCTCCTCCCCCCTTCCCCATCCCTTTTATTCCGGGAAGATTAAAAAGAATAAAAGGACGTGGTCATAAAACCTGAAAGGGACAAGATTCACAAGGTCCCTGTGCAGCCTGCAGAGGGCTCAGAGGGGCTCTGTCCCTGCACTGGGACATCCCCAGCAGGTCACTGTGCTGGGTCCACAGGGGTGCCAGGATGAGGGAAAAGAATCTTGACTCCATGTTTCAGAAGGCTGATTTTATATTTTATTTTATATATTTTATTATTTTATTTTATAGATTTATATTTTATTTTATATATTTTATTATTTTATTTTCTATATTTATATTTTATTTTATATATTTTATTATTTTATTTTCTATATTTATATTTTATTTTATATGTTTTATTTTATTTTATATATTTATATTTTATTTTATATATTTTATTATTTATTATTATATTTATATTTTATTTTATATATTTTATTATTTTAGTTTATATATTTATATTTTGTTTTATATATATTTTATTATTTTATTTTATATATTTATATTTTATTTTATATATTTCATTATTTTATTTTATAGATTTATATTTTATTTCATATATATTTTATTATTTTATTTTATAGATTTATATTTTATTTTATATATTTTATATTATTTTATTTTATAGATTTATATTTTATTTTATATATTTTATTATTTTATTTTATAGATTTATATTTTATTTCATATATATTTTATTATTTTATTTTATAGATTTATATTTTATTTTATATATTTTATTATTTTAGTTTATATATTTATATTTCATTTTATATATTTTATATTATTTTATTTTATATATTTATATTTTATTTTATATATTTTATTATTTTAGTTTATATATTTATATTTTATTTTATATATTTTATTATTTTAGTTTATATATTTATATTTTATTTTATATATTTTTATAATTTTAGTTTATATATTTATATTTCATTTTATATATTTTATTATTTTATTTTATAGATTTATATTTTATTTTATATATTTTATTATTTTATTTCATATATTTATATTTTATTTTATATCTTTTATATATTTTATTATTTATTATTCTATTTTAAAACTATACTAAAAGAATAAAGGATTTCATCAGAAGGCTTGAAAGGAAAGGAATGGAATGGTAATAAAATCTTGTGACTCTTAGAGAGTCTGACACAGCTGGGCTGTGATTGGCCATTAATTAGAAACAATTAACATGGACCAATCACAGCTCCACCTGTTGCATTCCACAGCAGCAGATAATTATTGTTTTTCTTTTCCTCTGAGATTTTTCAGCTTCTCAGGACAAAAAACCCAAGCAAAAGCATTTTTCATAAAATAACACAGCTACAGGTCACAATTCCTGAAGCACAGCTCTGTCACCATCACATTTTCTGGAAAATCCCTTTGCCAGAATTTTTCTGCTGGGAAGCTGAGAAGCCTCAGAGAAAAAGGAAAACAAGAATTATCTGATTTGCTTCTCCTGTGTTTTGCTGCTTTGGGATGTGTTTGGACATTGTTTACCCACAGGGATTGTTTCATTGGTTTTACATTGTTTTACTTAATGACCAATGATGGTCAAGCTGTGTTGAGGCTCTGGAAGGAGTCACAAGGTTTTCATTATTATCTTTTTTAGCATTCTGTCTGTGTCCTTTCTGTATTCTTTAATATAGTTTTAATATAGCATTTTTAAAATAAAACATAAAAATAATAATAAACCAGCCTTCCAGGAACATGGAGCCAGATTCTCAATTCCTTCCAGCAAGGGGAACCCCAGAAAATTCCACACAGCCCCATCCCCTCCTTGCAGAATCCAGCCCTAAACCTGCAGTTTCTTCAATAAAATATAAAATAATAATAAATCAGCCTTCCAGGAACATGGAGCCAGATTCTCAATTCCTTCCAGCAAGGGGGACCCCAGAAAATTCCACACAGCCCCATCCCCTCCTTGCAGAATCCTGCCCTAAACCTGCAGTTTCTTCAATAAAATATAAAATAATAATAAATCAGCCTTCCAGGAACATGGAGCCAGATTCTCAATTCCTTCCAGCAAGGGGGACCCCAGAAAATTCCACACAGCCCCATCCCCTCCTTGCAGGATCCAGCCCTAAACCACAGCAGTTCTGCAGCAGAGGAGGAATTTGTGTCCCAAACTCTGTTTCTGAGCTCTGTGCCCCACTCCCATCACTCTGGGCACGTCTCCCACCCTCCAGGGTGGGGAAAGGGTGGGAAAAGGATCAGGGATGAGCTCCCAGCAGCATCAGCACCTCAGCTCTGAGAAGGGATCATAACCAGAATTCCTTTCCAAACCTTCTGCTGTTACCAATCCTATAAATATCCAGCGCTCTCCTATTAAGCAATCACCCCAATTATTAATCCATTAGCAATTCCATTGCAGAAAAATTCACTGTAATGTCTGCTCAGAATGTCTATTCCTGACAGGCCATTTTTTGGAGGGGAGCATTGTTGAATTATGATTTAAAAGCTTGGCTTCCTGAACTTCACAAAGAATTAAAACCTTGAGTTCCTTCCCCTGCCTCTGGCAAAAGCTGCCCCCAAATTACCTGTACCCCCTGTTCTCATGCCTTGAGAACTTTTCAGGGCATGTTGAAGCTCCTTTCCTCTCCTTTTCTGTCAGGAGGAGCAGGATTATGTAAGAAAATGGCAGCAATTATGATATTAACATAATGGGAACAATTAGTGCAGCAAAATCCGCCAGTTAATTGAGGTGCACTCGTGTCTTTTGAAGAGGGGCTTTGTCATATCTTGATTTAACTTCTGGCTGTTACAATGCTCTGCTTTCACTGAGAGGAGTGAAAGCCAGGTGAAAGTGTTCAGGAATTGGAGGAGAAAATAGGGGAAAAAATGGAAAAATGTGGAAAAAGCTGCTTTGTAGCTGTGACACCTGACAGGGATCAGATCAGAAAATCATTGATGATTTTCCCTTGAATCCTTTCAGGGAGAAGGATGAAGCATCCAAAATAAAACATCAGAAAATGTGGGGTTTGTCCTGAGAAAAAAACTCTTAGAAAAGCAAAAATTTACCTGTTGAAATTTGGGGGGGAAAATAGAGAAAAATGTGGGAAAAGTAGCTCTGACACCTGACAGGGATCAGATCAGAAAATCATTGATGGTTTTCCCTTGAATCCTTACAAGAAGAAGGATGAAACATCCAAAATAAAATATCAGAAAATGTGGGGTTTGTTCTGAGAAAAAACTCTTAAAAAAGCAAAAATTTACCTGTTGAAATTTGCGGGGGAAAATAGGGGAAAATGTGGGAAAAGTAGCTGTGACACCTGACAGGGATCAGATCCAATGCTCATTGATGGTTTTTCCTTGAATCCTTTCAGGAAGAAGGATGAAACATCCAAAATAAAATACCAGAAAATGTGGGGTTTGTCCTGGGAAGAAACTCTTAAAAAAGCAAAATAAAACATCAGAAAATGTGGGGTTTGTCCTGGGAACAAACTCTTAGAAAAGCAAAAATTTACCTGTTGAAATTTGGGGGGGAAAATATGGAAAAATATGGGAAAAGTAGCTCTGACACCTGACAGGGATCAGTTCAGAAAATCATTGATGATTTTCCCTTGAATCCTTTCAGGAAGAAGGATGAAGCATCCAAAATAAAATGTCAGAAAATGTGGGGTTTGTCCTGAGAAAAAACTCTTAGAAAAGTAAAAATTTACCTGTTGAAATTTGGGGGGGAAAATAGGGAAAAATGTGGGAAAAGTAGCTCTGACACCTGACAGGGATCAGATCCAATGCTCATTGATGGGTTTTCCTTGAATCCTTTCAGGAAGAAGGATGAAACATCCAAAATAAAATATCAGAAAATGTGGATTTTGTCCTGGGAAGAAACTCTTAGAAAAGCAAAAATTTACCTGTTGAAATTTGGGGGGGGGAAATAGAGAAAAATGTGGGAAAAGTAGCTCTGACACCTGACAGGGATCAGATCCAATGCTCATTGATGGTTTTTCCTTGAATCCTTTCAGGAAGAAGGATGAAACATCCAAAATAAAATACCAGAAAATGTGGGGTGTGTCCTGGGAAGAAACTCTTAAAAAAGCAAAATAAAACATCAGAAAATGTGGGGTTTGTCCTAAGAAAAAACTCTTAGAAAAGCAAAAATTTACCTGTTGAAATTTGGGGGGGAAAATATGGAAAAATGTGGGAAAAGTAGCTCTGACACCTGACAGGGATCAGGTCAGAAAATCATTGATGATTTTCCCTTGAATCCTTTCAGGAAGAAGGATGAAGCATCCAAAATAAAATATCAGAAAATGTGGGGTTTGTCCTGAGAAAAAACTCTTAGAAAAGTAAAAATTTACCTGTTGAAATTTGGGGGGGAAAATAGAGAAAAATGTGGGAAAAGTAGCTCTGACACCTGACAGGGATCAGATCCAATGCTCATTGATGATTTTTCCTTGAATCCTTTCAGGAAGAAAGATGAAGCATCCAAAATAAAATATCAGAAAATGTGAATTTTGTCCTGGGAAGAAACTCTTAGAAAAGCAAAATAAAACATCAGAAAATGTGGGGTTTGTCCTGGGAAGAAACTCTTAGAAAAGCAAAAATTTACCTGTTGAAATTTGGGGGGTAAAATATGGAAAAATATGGGAAAAGTAGCTCTGACACCTGACAGGGATCAATTCAGAAAATCATTGATGATTTTCCCTTGAATCCTTTCAGGAAAAAGGATGAAACATCCAAAATAAAATATCAGAAAATGTGGGGTTTGTCCTGAGAAAAAAAACTCTTAGAAAAGCAAAAATTTACCTGTTGAAATTTGGGGGGGAAAATATGGAAAAATATGGGAAAAGTAGCTGTGACACCTGACAGGGATCAGATCTAATGCTCATTGATGATTTTTCCTTGAATCCTTTCAGGAAGAAGGATGAAGCATCCAAAATAAAACATCAGAAAATGTGGGGTTTGTCCTGGGAAGAAACTCTTAGAAAAGCAAAAATTTACCTGTTGAAATTTGGGGGGTAAAATATGGAAAAATATGGAAAAAGCTGCTTTGCAGCTCTGACACCTGACAGGGATCAGATCAGAAAATCATTGATGATTTTTCCTTGAATCCTTTCAGGAAGATGGATGAAACATCCAAAATAAAACATCAGAAAATGTGGGGTTTGTCCTGAGAAAAAAACTCTTAGAAAAGCAAAAATTTACCTGTTGAAATTTGGGGGGGAAAATAGAGAAAAATGTGGGAAAAGTAGCTGTGACACCTGACAGGGAGCAGATCAGAAAATCATTGATGATTTTCCCTTGAATCCTTTCAGGGAGAAGGATGAAACATCCAAAATAAAATACCAGAAAATGTGGGGTTTGTCCTGAGAAAAAACTCTTAGAAAAGTAAAAATTTACCTGTTGAAATTTGGGGGGGAAAATAGAGAAAAATGTGGGAAAAGTAGCTCTGACACCTGACAGGGATCAGATCCAATGCTCATTGATGGTTTTTCCTTGAATCCTTTCAGGGAGAAGGATGAAGCATCCAAAATAAAATATCAGAAAATGTGAATTTTGTCCTGGGAAGAAACTCTTAAAAAAGCAAAATAAAACATCAGAAAATGTGGGGTTTGTCCTGGGAAGAAACTCTTAGAAAAGCAAAAATTTACCTGTTGAAATTTGGGGGGTAAAATATGGAAAAAATGTGGGAAAAGTAGCTCTGACACCTGACAGGGATCAGATCAGAAAATCATTGATGATTTTCCCTTGAATCCTTTCAGGAAGATGGATGAAACATCCAAAATAAAACATCAGAAAATGTGGGTTTTGTCCTGGGAAGAAACTCTTAAAAAAGCAAAATAAAACATCACAAACTGTGGGGTTTGTCCTGGGAACAAACTCTTAAAAAAGCAAAAATTTACCTGTTGAAACTTGAGGGGGAAAATTTGGTTTTCCATATTTCCACTGCAGTATATGATTTTCTAAAGGGTTGGAAGGAGAAATTCCATTTGTGCGTGTGATTCCAGGCACAGCTCCTCGGCCTGAAACCCCTGAGGATGTGTGAAATGTAAAAACTGCTAAAAAACCAAAACTGCCACAACTTCCTTTGATTAATGGATGGCTGAAGGAAAAGGGTTCTGCAGGAAATTTCCAAATTGAGAAGTGTTTGTTTCAGGATATCATCAACAAATCAACAGTGCAGCAGGGCAGCATCATGAGTTGATATGTTCCAGTGGTCAGGCCCTTCTGGACAGAAAAATGGAATAAAAAAGCCATTTCTTCAATTCCAAATGGGCAGAATAATGAGTTTATTTGTATGGCTGGTGACTTTGGAAAGGTGCAGTGTCATGTAGAAATTGGAGCTGACATGGGAGCTGTGATTTGACACCTGCTGACTCCATATATTTAATTAAAACCCAGGGCAGGAAAGTAATAATTCAGCAGCATTAAAAAAGGCTTTGGCTGGCAGTGAGAGGCATTGGGGGGATCAAAGATCACAACCTTGCTGAATGAAAGGGGCTCTGTTTAATGAACAGCATTTAAATGTACAGCTGAAAAAAAACCAACAAAAAACCCATAATGGGATGTAACGGAACATAAATTCTGCAAGGAGAAAATCAAACCTCTGTGTTATAAAATCTGTGTCCAGATTTTATATCCCAAGGGCTTGACAAGGACGTGGGTGCAGCTCCCTGGTGCTGGGGGATGAGGAGCAATTGGGGTTTGGGTGATGCCACCAAATTTTAAATTTTTAAATTCTTCCACAGGTGAGGGTTTCCTCCAGACAGCTCCATTTTCCAAAGGCTCAATGAGGGAGAAACTGGTTCCTTGCCCAGTGTGGATTTTGTAATTTGGCCCAAAATTTGGTTTGGGTTTCATAATTTGGTCCAAAATTTGGTTTGGGTTTCATAATTTGGTCCAAAATTTGGTTTGGGTTTCATAATTCAGCCCAAAATTTGGTTTGGGTTTCATAATTCGGCCCCAAAATTTGGGAACCTGAAAAATCCACAGGTCTGTACAAGCTTTCTTCATATCTTCACATCCCAGCCTTTTGTTTCTGCCTCTTTTCACTGCCAGTAATTTAGTTCATGGTTCTGCAGGCTGAGAATATTCAATTCCTTTTGCTCCTGTGGGATAAGGAGGCAAGAAAATGAGCAGGTATGATAATGTCATTTCTCCCCACTGTCTCTGGAAAGATGAAACAGCTCCTGAAAAGAAACTTCAATCCTTTTCCCCCTGGGCAAAGGGTGAACAAAACCCTGGCTAAAGTCACACAGAACCATTTTAAACCTGGCATGATTTCCAACAATTTGGCCAGCACGTTTTTCTGTGTCCAGCTGAAAAGCAAGGTGGCAGCAGCAGCTTAAAATGTTCCTCCCTTGGCACATAAAGGTTGGGATTTTTTCCTCTCCCTGAGCCTGCAGGGCTTTGCAACCATCCACAAAAAAGTTCAGGGGTGTCAGAGGGAAGATCTATGCTCTAATCAGGAGGGATGGCTCCTCAGAGCCCCTTTAGCTGCCAAGAAACCACTTTTGCAGAAGTGGAGGTCTCAGAGAGCTCCTCAAAGAGTTGGCTGGAGGGAGGTGGAGTGACCTGGCTGAGCTTGGAGAGGTTTCCTGGAACAGGGGCTGAGGTGGCACGACCAGGAGCGTGCTGGAAGGGCACAGGCAGTGCCAGCACACGGGATTGGAGTGGATTGAAATCCTCCTTGTGCAGCAGGAGCAGCACAGAGCCCTGGCTGGCTGAGCAGCCTGGGCCCAGCACCCCCAGCTCCCACAGCAGCACGTGGTTCTCACTGTTAGAGGGATTTAACATGGAAACGTGGGATGGTTTGGGGTGAAAAGGATCTTAAATCCCACCCAGTGCCACCCCTGCCATGGCAGGGACACGTCCCATTGTGCCAGGGGGCTCCAGCCTGGCCTTGGGCACTGCCAGGGACCCAGGGGCAGCCACAGCTGCTCTGGGAATTCCATCCCAGCTCCTCTCCACCCTCACAGCCAGGAATTCCTTCCCAAAATCCCATCCAAACCTGCCCATGGAGTCCTGGAATGGTTTGGGTTGGAGGAGACCTCAAAGCCCATCCAGCCCCACCATGGTCCCACACCTCCCACTGTCCCAGGGCTCTCCAAGCCCCATCCAACCTTCCTTGGACACTTCCAGGGATCCAGGGGCAGCCACAGCTGCTCTGGGGATTCCATCCCAGTCCCTCTCCCAATATTTCTTCCCAAAATCCCATCCAAACCTGCCCATGGAATCCTGGATTGATTTGATTTGCAGGAAACCCCAAAGCTCATCCAGTCCCACCATGGGTCCCACACTTTCCATAGACCAGGGTGCTCCAACCTGGCCTTGGGGACTTCCAGGGATGCAGGAACAGCCACAGCTGCTCTGGAAATTCCATCCCAGCCCCTCTCCCAATATTTCTTCCCAAAATCCCATCCAAACCTGCCCATGGAATCCTGGATTGATAGAGGAGATCCCAAAGCTCATCTGGTCCAACCATCGGTCCCACATTTTCCATAAACCAGAGTGCCCCAACCTGGCCTTGGGCACTGCCAGGGATCCAGGGGCAGCCACAGCTCCTCTGGAAATTCCATCCCAGCCCCTCTTCCAATATTTCTTCCCAAAATCCCATCCCAACCTGCCCATGGAATCCTGGAATGGTTTGGGTTGGAGGGACCCCAAAGCCCATCCAGTCCCACCATGGGTCCCACACCTCCCACTGTCCCAGGGTGCTCCAACCTGGCCTTGGGCACTGCCAGGGATCCTCTGGGCACCCAGAACCAAGCCATCCTTGAGTCCTCTGATTTTCAGGAATGTGGAGTTTGGAGAGTTAACAGCTTTTCCCTCGAGTCATCCCTCAGCTGCTGTCCCTGCCATGCTGAGCCCTTGCCCTCGAATTTGTGGTGGATGAGGCCCCATTTTTTAAAAGGCAAACCCAATTCTACTGTAGTGGCTGTGATTTAGAGCTTTGTTCCATGCTAAAACACAAAAAAAAACTCAGCAAGATTTAGGTGCTGCTCCAGCTTTTACAACAAGGAGGATTTAGGTTTGTGCTTCCCAGAAACTTTTGGTGCTGCTGTTGTTGTTGTTGTTGACTGAAGTTTTCTTTAGGGAAGTTTTCTTTAGGAAAGTTCTGGGCTTGGCTGGGAATGAGCAGAGGTAAAGGCTGAAACCACAGAGGGTCAGGGGCAGCACAAAACATCAAATTCCCAGAGCAGCTGTGGCTGCCCCTGGATCCCTGGCAGTGCCCGAGGCCAGGCTGGAGCCCCCTGGGACAGTGGGAGGTGTGGGACCATGGTGGGGCTGGATGGGCTTTGGGGTCTCCTCCAACCCAAATCAATCCAGGATTCCCTGGGCAGGTTGGGATGGGATTTTGGGAAGAAATATTGGGAGAGAGGCTGGGATGGAATTCCCAGAGGAACTGTGGCTGTTCCTGCATCCCTGGCACTGCCCAAGGCCAGGCTGGACAGAGCTTGGAGCAACCTGGGGTAGTGGGAGGTGTGGGACCCATGGTGGGACTGGATGGGCTTTGGGGGTTTCCTGCAACCCAAATCAATCCAGGATTCCATGGGCAGGTTGGGATGGGATTTTGGGAAGGAATTCCTGTCTGGAAGAATGGGGAGGGGCTGGGATGGAATTCCCAGAGCAGCTGTGGCTGCCCCTGGACCCCTGGGAGTGCCCAAGGCCAGGCTGGAGCCCCTGGGATGGTGGAAGGTGCCCCTGCCCATGGATGGGGCAGCACTGGATGGGGTTTAAGGTTTAAGGTCCTTTCCATAACAAAATATTCCAGAATTCCATGATAAATCCTCCCTCCAAGTGTCTGGAAAAGTCCAATCCACTTCTCTGCTGCATTCCAATGTCTCAGACAGAGAAATCCAGAAATTCCATCATCCCAAAGGTGAGCACCAAATTCTGCCTGGGATGGTGGAAGGTGCCCCTGCCCATGGATGGGGCAGCACTGGATGGGGTTTAAAGTCCTTTTCCAGCACAAAATATTCCAGAATTCCATGATAATTCCTCCCTCCAAGTGCCTGGACAAGTCCAATCCACTTCTCTGCTGCATTCCAATGTCTCAGACAGAGAAATTCAGAAATTCCATCGTCCCAAAGGTGAGCACCAAATTCTACCCCTCCACTCCTGAAAGTTTTTGCCTAGCAATAAAAAATCAGCTCAGGAGAATTGCTAAGTAATTTCAAGTACCATAAAGGAGCTGCTGGGAATAAAAAGTGTCGTAGCTGTGAAAGCATCAGCCCAGTTTCTGCAGGAGTGAGTTATTATCATTAATTATCACTCTATTTTATAGTTATTGCCTGTAATTTCAGACTTTAAATACTCCAAAGCATAAACAATGCTAATTTAATTACAGTGGGAAAGTCATAAAAATTTGCATGCGGAGGAAGCAATCATTAATAAAGTTTATTCCAAGAGAAACTTAAAATAATAATTAGCATTTGTTGGCATTTTTAGTGTCATGGAATTAAGTATAATTTCTCAGTTTGGGCCCCAGATATTATTTATAATTTGTTTGAGATGGAGGATTGTGGAGAGAGTTGCATGACCTGTGAGTGCTGAGCAGCACAAAAATAATTTCTTGGTGTAAATCCCTTCCATCAGGTCCAGTCCAGGAACAGCATTGGAAAAACCATTCCTGGGAGTGGGAAAATCCAGATCCTGCTGCTGGAAATATTTCCACAGAAAGGTGAAATGTGCCTCCAGGCCCGAGCAGGGCATGGAAATTGCATTTCCTCTGATTTATGCCATTGTTTTCTGTAATTTCATAATGATCTCCTGTCCTCTG